>CM028135.1:636942500-638142500 GCA_016271365.2 Neoceratodus forsteri | reverse complement strand
GTCTGGATTTATTAGGTATATTAGTACATCATCCACAAACGATGCTATTTTATGTTCTTTTCCGGCCAAATGAATTCCAGGGAGGTTTGGGTCCTGTCAGATCAAATAGGCCAGAGGCTCTATATAAAAAGCAAACAGAAGAGGGGAAATAGGGCATCCCTGCCTGGTTCCTCTGTGCAAGGCAAATTTTTATGACAAATGATCATTAGACCTAACATATGCTTGGGGGCTCTGATAAAATTTAAATATAATGTCTGTAAATTGGTGTGGGATATGAAAGGCTGTTAGACCTTCCTTTAGAAAAGGCCAAGAAACCATATCAAATGCTTTTTCAGCATCCAAACTAAGTAGTAGGGCCGGGGTCTTTAATATTTGAATATGTTCAATTAGATATACAGTTCTTCTGATATTGTCTTGGGCGTGACGACCTCGAATAAAACCAGATTGGTCTTGAGGTATTAAGGGAGGGGCTAATTTTGCTAGTCCGCGGGCTAGTATAGATGCCAAAATTTTGTAATTTGTGTTTAAAATAGAAATAGGATGATAGGAACCAGGCAGGGAGGGATCCTTCCCAGGTTTTGGAATTACTGAGAGAATGGCATATTGCCAGGAGGGAGGGATAGGAGTCTGGGGTAGGGTCATATTCATAACAAAACGGTGTAGAAGGGGGGTAATATCTTGTTTAAAAGTTTTATAAAATTCCCCTGGTAATCCATCATTCCCAGGGCATTTATTAGTTTTAAGATTACCTATTTCCCCCTCTATTTCTTTAGCCATAATTGGGGCAAGTAATGTTCCTGTAAGAGTTTTTGAAAGGACTGGGAGGTTTAAGAATTTAAGAAAAGTACAAATTTGTCCTATGGGGGGTTGTGGTAAGGTACAGCATAAAGCTCAAAGTAACATTTAACAAAAATATCTGATATGGCGGTTATAGTATGCTGGGGTGGGTCTTTAAGAGAGGGTCTCAGCGCGGTGATCATGGCCCTGGCCTCCTGCATTCTTAATCACCCAGCCAAAAGTTTTAATGAACGAGGGCCACATTCATAATATTTTTGTCTGAGAAACAATTTCTGCTCCACGTAGTAGTCTAGCAGGGAATTGAGGTCTCGTTTCAGAATCTTTAGCTGCTTAGAGGCCACTGCTGTTACTTTCATATTTTGTTGCTCTTCAAGGATTTTTATTTGAGCAAGTAATGAATTTCTTTTCTGATCTCTAAGTTGTTGTTTTTTTGTGCTTCAACGGCAATAAATTTACCTCTGCAATTAGCCTTGATCTTATCACAAAGTATAGATATATCAATCTCCTGCGTATCATTATCTATTATAGTTTGCTTAATTGTATTTTTGATTTCTTGAACAATTTCCTTGTCCCTAAGAAGGGATATATTCAACCTCCACATTGTGGATTTCTGAAAGTGATCATTTCTGAAGTGGATATATTGTGGGGCATGATCCGAGAAGACAAAATCACCCTGCCAAGACCTTTGGGACATATGAGCATGTTCCTGGGACACTAGGAAGTAGTCAATGGAAGAATATCTCTGATGAGCTTGTGAATAAAAAGTATGATGAGTACCAGTACCATTAAGATGCCTCCATGCATCAGCCAAACCAAGGTCCTTAAGCAGTTTAATCAACCCTCTAGCTTGCTTTGATACTTTATGATTTTGTTCTGTTGGTTCATACGGTTGACTCAAATTAAAATTGAAGTCACCCCCACAAATAATAGGCCCCTCTGCCTACTGCATTAGTTGTAACAAAATCGATCTATGTTGTAAAATCAGAATTAGGAGGAACATACATTGAGGCCAAAGTAATAAATTTCCCATTTAGTAGAACATACCTGCCTTCTTTACCAATTTTCTGGTTGGTGGCCTGGAGTGAGACACTAGGTGGAATTAAAATAGCAGTGCCCCTTCTTCGCCCACCTTTATAAGAGGAGGCGTAAACCTGACTAAATCCCAAACACTCAAACTTTCGATGTTCATCACTAGATAAATGTGTTTCCTGGAACAACAAAATATCAGCTCCAGCCCATTTGAGCGAAGATAGAATTTTCAAGCGTTTTATGGGGCTGGTCAGGCCATGCACATTGTAAGTACAAAATGTGTAACTCATTTTAATAATATTTCAAATTGTGCAGCTGAAAAGACCCCCTATCTCCCATAGAAAAATGCCCCATATTTCAGCAGAATATATTTTAAAACACATACACACCCACATAGTTTAATCTCCAAAGCTGCATCTAAACATAAAAAATGAAGACAGGCTAACATTAACAGTTATGAACTAGGTGGCGCCAACCGGGCACCGAACTGTGTACCTTGCAATGGCTTCCAAGGTAGGAGGTCTACTATAGCAAGTGACCTCTGCACCCACCTTGGTGTTACTTTTGGCGTTTTGAAGAGGACAATACTCCTCCTGGATGGGAGGACCTCTTCTAGGGTCAGTTTAGTACTGGACCCTACAGGCATTGTAATGTGTGGCTTAATATACCTTTAATCTCGATCTACTTGATGTATCCTACTCAAACTGTAAAAAAAGAGGGTATTTCTTTTAGGACATTATCCAAGGGGGGGGGAGATATCAGAAGAATAAAGCAAACATTCTATTCTACTCTCAAACTTCCCTATAACCCCAACTTTCATTTTAACTTTCATCCCCAACCCTCCTCACCAACTAAGCAAACTTTAAATAATACAGATCACCCTAGTTAACCATAGTTTTAAAACAAAACCTGATTGAAATAAAGAGAGAAAGTCATTTCAGTCTTTTCCATTGAGCGTATAATTGAGCAGAGTCCCTTGAGTCATCGTAACACTTCGGGCTGATTTTAATTGGGGCTAGTCATAGCATCATCCTGGCTCTGCATAGTGAGTCCAGAAGAGGCAGACAAATTACTTCATACAGCACTCAGGGTTACTCACTGCGCACCATCTAACGACTGGTTCCCCAAGCAATAATGTTCAATTCAGCCTTCCATTTGTAAGAGGTCTTGGTCTGAAATACCAGGAAGCTTTTTAAGTAAAGAGAGAGATAGCCTCTGAACTTGTAGACATTGCCAGTTGCTTGTTCCTCTTTGCTGATATAGTTTGCCAGGCACTATCTTGATCCCACCACTTCTGGCCCATTTTCGATGGCTGTTCCAGGACTTCAATGCCCTTTTTCACTATGGCCTGCCACACTTCTTGAAAGTTATTGTAGATCTCTGTGCCTTCCTTCCAAAAAAACCCGAACTCTGGAGGGATATGGTGTTTGAATGCTTAGGTTTTCTGCACAAAGTATCTTAATAAGGGGGGCATACTCTTGGCGCAGTCTCTGAATATCTGGAGGATAATTGTGGTCAAAAAAGAGATGAGAATCAAGGTATTTGACCTCAAGCTGCTGCCAGGCTCACTTTAAAATATCCTTTTCGGTTTTAAAGCTATGAAATTTAATGATCATGGAGCGTGGCCTGGCTGTTGGATCTTTAGGTTTTGGCATCAGGACACGATGCGCTCTCTCAATTTTTATTTTGTGGCCCAAGGGAAAATTCAGTACATCACAGAGCATATCAGCCAGAAATTCAGACATTTCACCTTTCTCTGCACCCTCCTTTAAACCATATAAGCGTAGATTGTCCCTCCTGATCCTGCTCTCAAGATCTAAATATTTCTGTTCTGTGGTGATGGCATGCAAACACAGTGCTGAGACTGTGTGACCATTATGCTGTAGGCCATCCTCTGCAGTGCCAATTCGGTCCTCAGCCTCCTGCAATAGATTCTCCACCATCGATAACTTCTGGTTTAGTTGTTTGAATTCAGTTTTATTTTCTGCCTTCATATCCTTCATTTCCCTCATCAGAGTCTTGAATCTAGATTGAGAAAGCTGTTCAGTCTCCTCATCAGTATCATAGGTCGGGGCCGAGTTGTTGTGGTGTGTGGCAGTGATAGAGCCTCGTATAGGAGAATTCTGTCTTGAGCCCTGAATTTCTTTTTCACCACTCAAGTACAGAGTATGGATTCTTGTCCCTCTGTTTTTCTGCAATCCTCCGGATGCCATTTCAGCCATTTTCTTTTAAATTCAATGTATTTTTTAGGGAGGATTAATTAGCAGATCTGGTGGAGCGGTTCTCTTAGCTGCTGATCGGAGCCGTAGCGGAACCGGAAGTCATGGAACCCCCTTTCAAGCCTATGGCTACATACGAACATAGGAACATATGAAGAAGCCAGCAGAAGAAGGCCATTTGGTCTATCAAGTCTGCTCATATTGCAGGGTCCACAGCTTGAGCTAATGTCCCTGCCCTCCCTCCCCACTCCACCCATCCTCCCTACCCATGATCCTTATCTTCCCCCATGCCTATCCCATCCTCTCTTAAAGCTGCCCACTGTCTTTAACAAGATGACCTCTTCCAGCAGCACATTCCAAGTTTCCACCACCCTCTCTATGAAGAAGTGCTTCCTGACCTCCCTCCTAAACCTCCCACCCTCCAGCTCAAGACTGTGCCCCCTCGTGTCATGGTTCCCACTCAGCTTAAAGAAAGAATCCTTATCAACCTTATTTATCTCTTTCAAATACCTGAACATCCCAATCATGTCCCCTCGCCTGTCCTTCAGGGAGTACATGTTCAGTGCCCTCAACCTCTCCTCATATGCCTTACTCTGTTGACCAGCTATCATCTTTGTAGCCCTCCTCTGGACCTTCTCCAGCAGGTTAAGGTCCTTTTTGAGGTATGGGCACCAATACTGAACTCCATACTCTAGATGCGGCCTTACCAGTGACCTGTACAAAGGCAGTATAACCTCCTCTCTCCTACTACTGATCCCCCTAGATATGCATCCCAGCATCTTGTTTGCCTTTGCTGCTGCTTTCTTGCACTGTGTGGAGTGCTTCAGGTCACTAGTGATCATCCACCCCAGGTCCTTCTCCTCCTCTGATGCAGATATTCGAACTCCACCCAGGTAGTACTCTGTCCTGGAATTCCTGGCTACAGTATGCATAACTTTGCAGTTCATGGCATTGAAGCCAAGCTGCCAGATCCTGGACCACCTCCCTAGCTTTTCCATATTTTCCTGTAGGTCCTGTATCCCTTCAGCTGTGTTCACCCTCCCACAGAGCTTGTCATCCGCGGATAGACACATTTTGCCCTTAATGCTATCTCTGGCATCATCAATGAAGACATTGAACAACACCAGCTCCAGCACCGAGCCCTGCGGGACCCCACAGGTTACCTCTCTGGAGCCAGATAACTCTTCCCCCCACAACCACCCTCTGAGTTCTGTCCCTCAGCCATTTTTCCACCTATCTGGCCATCTTTTCCCCAACCCTGAGATCCACCAACTTCCTGATCAACCTTATATGGGGCACAGAGTCAAAGGCCTTGCTGAAATCAAGATGGAGGATGTCTACCGCTTGGCCCCTGTCTACTGTCTTAGTGACACAGTCAAAGAAGTCAATCAGGAGACTTCTGGTGATGTCATGCTCCTGACTGCAGCATGAATCAGGAGGCTCCATCGAGACCAACCTTAATAACCTCCTAATACCACCTATACATCTAAAACACATAAGAAAAAAAATACTAGGATGTAGATGCCTAAAAAGAATGACCGAGTGAAAAATAGACCACCAGACCTACCAGATGCCAAAGGATTGCAGGAGGATGGATCAGAGAGCAAGGGCTCACAGGCCTCAACTGGCTCCCATCAGGATGCTGTGATGAGCAGCCAGATCCCCATCAACACCTTACAAAGGCAAATGGCTCAAATGTTAACTGAGCTTGGAGACTTCCATAAGGAAATGCAATCTACTGCAACAGCGCTCCGCACCGATATGAATAAGATCGAAAAGCGCCAAGAGTTAGCTGAATCCCAGGCCCAGGAGGTGGACCAGAGGGTTACGGAGACTGAGCGGGCTATAGTACAACTGCACCACACTATCAAAGCTTTGCAGGAAAGATCAAAGGACACGGAAAGTAGAAACTGTCAAAACAATATTCGGATCTCGGGAATCCCAGAGGGAGCCGAAGGTATGGATATGCAGCAATTTATACAAAATACTCTCTGTGACCTGTTAGCCTTACTGAACACACTATTGCTGGAAATAGACAGAGACCACCGAACCCTGGGCCCAAGGCCTCCAGCAGGAGCATGCCCGTGGACAGTCCTAGTGTGTTTTTTGAGGTACCAGGACAAAGAATGTGTCCTCCACACTGCTTGGAAAGTGAGCTCTGTAACTCTCACAGGGGACAGACTTTACTTCGAGAATGACTACTCCCCAGAAATAATGGCCAGACAAAAGGCCTACATCCCAATCCTGCGTGCCCTCAAAGCGAAAGGGATCCGATTTAGAACCCCATATCCAGCAAAACTTACTGTCTTTTTTAAGGAGGGCAACCTTACCTTTGAGAATCCAGTTGCAGCAGTGCAGGAACTGAGGAACAGGAAGATGGAGGTGCAGCAACAGTGACCAACCCCAGGAACATCCATCACCTCTAAACTCTCCCAAAAAGTGTGGAACAGCGGGCAACGAGAGGCCAGACGTTGCCAGGGAGCTGAGGCAATCCAAAACATTGTGGAGGTGCTGAAGGCTAGACAGTCGCCGTTGGGAGCAGGTCGAGCTGAGGAGAGTGGAGCGGAGGGCTGAAGAATGCAAGTAGAACTCGGTTGTTTGCAGGATGTCCCTCATTTGAAGGGAGAGACTCTTGGTTTGAGGAGCATTATGCTTAGACTTGGGCTGGGTGATAATTTTTTTGGGGGGGCAATTTAAGATGTTGGGGCCCTACTCTGTAGTCCTGATGTATGGGGAGGAGGGTGAGTTAAAGTAGCCTGCGAACAAGAAACGATGGATCGCTTTGTTGGCGATGGTTTAGGCCCGCCAGGTATTGAGCCCTCTGTCTCTCCCTCTTCCCCGGCAATTGTTGCTCCCGTTCTGTTTTTTCCCCAACTGGAGAGACGTGGTATGGCCCATGGTGTAAGGATGGCAAGTGGGCACCACTACTACTTCTGTATCAAAGGGGCTGGGGGGGGGAGGACGAGGCGATACTGCAGATTTCCCCCTTGAATGCAACCATGCTCAGAACAGAATTCGGACGGGCTCCCTCCTGACCTTGATAGACCGGCCAGCTTTGCAGGCCTATCTGGTGAGACTGTATCACTGGGGGTTAAGCTGAATGACTGGAACCTAATGAAATCGGGACACTCGGCTTGTGCCTTGCAGTTTGTGAGGGCATGTGTTCCGAGCTCCTCTGTTGATGTGAACTGCAGGGATGCTGGCTGTTCCTGTAGCTTCTTCCTGGCATTTATCCACATATGGTGTCAGTCTGACCTGCGCAGAGCTGGGCGCTGGAGCACTGGGGTGATGACTGCTCCCCCTCCCATTTCTGCCCACTCTCCATCGCTGCTTTGGCTAAGGCCTCCCAGATGTGGCAGACAACACCCTTCAGTCGGGGCGGGGTTGGGGGCTCCGGCTCAGCCCTCTAAGGGGGAACTGATTACTAGGATTAAGCAGGGGGTGTTTTGCCCCTCTCCTCTCCCTTTCTCTCACTCTCCCAGTCCTCTCGCCCCTTCCCCTGGCTCTCCAGGGCACCTGGGGTGACCCTTTCCCTCCCTAAGCATATTATCAGCTGTCATCAGATGGAAATAACTAATGATTTCACTGTGCGTCTCACTCATGGTCCATGCACAGCATCAAAATGGGTGGTCTCGATGTACCATCTCAGACCTCCTACCTACCCCTTTTCCTAATAGACACTATAAGTGTCTAGAGGCATCTCACACGGAGAAGAAGCCTCATAGTAAGGTAATTTCCTTACTACAGAATCTGGATCGGATTCACACAATTGGAAGTGCTAAGTTGCCACCTCCTGTGCTGAGTACCCAGTTGGACTCGTCACAGATCAGATCATGTTTATTGTTGTTTGTGCTGTGTTTGCAAATAATGATAACAAATATTCCAAGTTGTAGCTGTTGTTTGTTAGAAGGGACAGGTATTCTACAAAAGGATTTAAGTGTAATACATCATTGCATGTACGGGCCCCCACCAGATAGTGAAACTAATTGAGGGTAATTATGGCTAGTCCCCATATAAAACTGCTCTCCTTAAACATTAATGGGATAACCTCACCAATTAAGAAATCACGAGTCCTGTCATACCTGCACAAGAGTAGGGCAGACTTAATATACCTCCAGGAGACGCATCTGAATGCTACGGAGCATCTCAAGCTGGCTAGACTCAGCCGGGGAACTCTGTACAGCTCATCCAGTGGGCGGGGTAGACGACGTGGAGTGGCTATAATTATACCATCGGGCACTCCTTTCAGCGCGATTTGCACGCTGGAAGACCCGGAGGGCAGACTGGTTATTGTCCAGGGCACACTAAATGGGGTGGAAGTCACCCTGGCCAATGTGTATTTCCCCCCGTGCTCCCCGTTCCCCAGTTGAAGATGCTCCTGGATAGAATTGTGCAGAACACAAAGGGTACCCTCCTGCTTGCAGGAGACTTCAGCCTGGTGCAGGACCCTTCTCTGGACTCCTCTAGCCTGAGAACGCCGAGGCAATCACCAGCACAAAAATTCTTTAGGAGATTTACTGCTGAGGTTGGGTGGATTGATGTCTGGAGACATCTACATCCACGTGCTAGGAATTACTCGCATTACTCCGTGGTCCATCAGACATATTTGTGCATAGATCAAACCTACACACAGCTGGAAAGCTTGGGCTGGCTTAGAGATGCTCAACTGGGTGACATCATCCTCTCTGACCATGCCCCCCTAATATCAACATGGGAAAAGGGCCTCCAAGCTAAAAACATTACATACGAACATACGAAATTTGCCAGCAGATAAAAGCCTAGAGGTCTATCAAGTCTGCTCGAATGTGCAGCTAGCACCCCTTATTCTGCAGCTGCCCCTCCCTTCCACCCTTCCCCTTCATTAACCCTCCCCCTTGTCCTGTCCCATCCTCGCTTGAAGCAGTCCACCGCTCTACTGCATACCACTTCAGCAGGTAACGATTCCACCCAGCCACCACCCTCTCTGTAAAAGTGTCTCTCATCTCCCTCCTGAACCTTCTTGCTCCAGTCTCATATCATGGCCCCTGGTGGCCCTCCCTCCTTACTTTGAACACCCCTCTGTACCCGTCTTGTTTATTCCTTTCATGTATTTAAAGGTTTCAATCATGTCACCCTGTCTCTTCTCTCCTCTCCTCCAGTGAGTACATGTTCAACTCCTTCAACCTCCTCTCTTATGATAAGTCCCCCTGCTCCTTGATCATCTTTGTCACTCTGCGCTGCACCCCCTCCAGTAACTTAATGTCCCTCTTCAGATACGGATGCCAGTACTGCACGCAGTACTCCAGGTGTGGTCTAACTAATGACCTATACAGTGGCAGAATCACCTCCCTCCTCCCCGAGGATATACCCTTGCAATACAACCCAGCATTTTGTTGGCCTTGCAGCTGCCTTCCTACATTAGCCGAGTTGTTCATTGACCCTGTAATGAGCACACCCAGATCCTTCTCCTCCTCCTCTGTCTGGGCTAGCTGCACTCCCCTAGCTGGTAACTCTCTTGGATTCTTCATCCCAAAATGCAGCACCTTGCACTTTTGGCATTAAAGCCCAGTTGCCAGGTGTCTGACCAGGTTTCAAGCTTTGCCAGATCATCTTGCAACCCCTGCCATCCCCTAGGTCATCCACCACCGCGCTACCTTGGTATCATCAGCAAACAGACTGATCTTGCTCTTGATGTCCCATGATATGTCTGCAATGAATATCCCAAACAACACTGTCCCAACATCCGAGCCCAGTGGAACCACCGCTAAGTCACTGCCCTTGGGTGTGACAGCTCCCCACCACCACCACCCTCTGTTGCCTTCCTGCAGCCAGTTTCCTACCCATCTCACCAGCTTTGCACCCGCCCTGTGCCTACTAACTTCCTTGCCAGCCTTCCATGTGGCACTGAGTCGAATGCCTTACTGAAGTCCAGATACAGGACATCCACTGCATGGCCCCTGTCCAGTTGCCTAGTTACCCAGTCATAGAACTCGACCAGGTTGGTTTAGCAGGATCTGCCACATATGAAGCCATGCTGTCTGCTGTTCTGTAGTCCTTTGGCCTCTAGGAGGGCCACCAGCCTCTCCTTCAGGATAGTCTCCATTAGCTTACCCACGATGGATGTGAGGCTCACTGGTCTGTGAGTTTCCGAGTTCATCCATGGGGCCACTCTTGTGGAGGGCACCACATGAGCCATCCTCCAGTCCTAAGGTACACACCCCAAATGTAGTAAGGCATTAAATAGGTCTGCCAAAGGTCCTGCAAGGACCTCTGCCAGCTCCTTCAGTACCCTGGGTGGATGCCGTCTGGGCCTGGCGCCTTGTCCACCCTCAGTGCCTTCAAATCCTCTCGAACTCTGCTCTCCAGGATTTCCCCATCTGTCACCACTTCCCCCCTGCTTCTGCCATTTCTCCCACCTTGGGTGTACCCCCTCTTCTCTTTAGTAAATACTGAGCAGAAGTACTCATTTAGTGCTTCCGCCTTATCGCACCCTGCTTCCACCCAACCCCCCTCCTTCCTAATCCTTACTATGTGGTCCTTACAGCTCCTTTTCTCCCTGATGTACTTAAAGAAGTCCTTCTCCCCCTTCTTAATGCCTTGTGCCAGCCTGAGTTCCGTAGATGCTTTGGCTCCCCTTACTGCCCTTGTCACCTCCTTCGATTCTGTCAAGTACTCCTCCCTGTCCTCCCCCTCCCTGTTTTCTTGTACTTCCTAAAGGCAGCTCTTTTCCTCCTTACCTTTTCCATGACCTCCTTGCTCAACCAGATCGGTTTCTTAGCCCTAGCCTTCTTGCTCTGGGCTTTGCAGCAGGTTTTGGTTGCCTCTACTATCCCCAGCTTTATGAGCTCCCACCTCTGGTTAGTGTCCATACTAGATTGAATTCTGGCCAGGTACCCTTTTACCACTTCCCCCATCCTCCCAAAGTTGGCCCTCCTGAAGTCCAGCACTATTGTGCCAGATTCCACTCCTTCCTTGCCCATATCCAATGTGAGCCATACTGAGTGGTGGTCACTCCCTGACAGCGGTTCCTCCACTGTAAGTTCTCTCACAAAGTCCCCATTTGCCAGCACAAGGTCAGGGTATTCCTAACCTGGTTGGTTCACTGACCATTTGCAGCAGGAAGCTGTCCTGGAAGGCATCCAGCAGTACCTGCTCCTTCTGTTCCTGGTTGTTGGGGTGCTCCAGTCCACTCCTGGCATGTTGAAGTCCCCCAAAATCACCACACTACCCTTCTGCAGGGTCCTCCTGATCTGTCCCGCTAGTTCTCTGTCTAACTCCTCCGTCTGAGATGGTGGCCTGCTACCCTCCCATTCTAAGAATCCTATTCTTGAAATCCTGGATTTGCATCAAAGTGACTCCATCACTACCCTTCTCCCTTACACACTTCAGTCCTTCCTTCACATATAGTGCCACCCCCTTTCCCAATCACCCTGTCCTACAAATAACCTCTACCCTGGTACAGACAGGTCCCAGTCATTGTATGGGTGGCCATGTTCCGTGATGGCTGCAATGTCCACCTCTCCTCTGCCATGAGAACCTGTAACTCTGCAGTTTTCCTCCTAAGGCTCCTAGCATTAAGGGTAACCACCTTCCACCCTTCCCCCCCATCCTGCCCTCCTTTCCTAGCATCACCAACCGTACTTGCCATTTGTCCTTTGTCACTGTTATGGGGGGTAAGCTCATATGGTTTCCCAACCTGTGGTCTCTGCATATCTCTTCCCCAACTGCCACCCCCCACTCCTAGTTTAAATTCCCAACTTCCTCTATGTACTCCTCCATCCTCTGTTTCAACACTTTCTTTCCCTCCTCACTCAAGTGTAGTCTGTCCTTGGCATAGAGACTACTGTTCTCCCAGGTCCCTCCCCCCCCAACAGCCCATACCCTTTAGCACAGCACCAGGTTCTTAGCCATCCGTTAAATTTCTCTATTCTCAGCTTTCATTTTGTGCTTGCCTTTGGCACGGAGTATCTCTGAAAAGTTACTGATCTTCCTGCCCCTCACATAATTGTGCTAGTTCCTCAAACCTCCTCTGGACTGTATCTGCTGTCTTGTCAGACAGGTCGTTTGTCCCAAGATGTATAATTAAATGAGACTTGTCCCTACCTTCTAGCATATTTCAGAACAGACTGTCCCACCCTTTCCGCTGTCATTCCCTGGCATGGCCTCCACCCAAATCGACTATGCCTCTCCCCCTGCTACCCCACCTAACTCCTCTTAGTATTGAGTCCCCTAGCACTAAGATTCCACCCTCTTACTCCCTGCTTGGCTCTATTCATCTCTCTCTCATTTCCAGCTCCTCTTCTTCCTCCTGCACATTATTTCCCTTTACCCCTGTTGCAATTCTCCCAGCAGAACTTCCCCCCTCCAGTTTGGTCCAGGCATTTATCAATTACTCCTCTAATTTCATAATTTCCTCCTCCACCTTCTTCCTCTCTAGCAGTGCACAACTATTTTCTGAGGCCCTTCACAAATGCCCGCTCCCTCTCTCTCATAGTAACCTGTTCTCTCCTTTCACTCCATGACTTTTGCCACTTCTTCACCTCCCCTCACAAGACCCTACTCCTCCTCCATTTTGTCTTTTGTCTCTGACCTGGTTTTCCCCAGCAATCGTTCTTCCTGGCCTGGGCCCTTGTCTCTGCTTCCCTTCTTCTGACACTCTTCTCACCACTGTTGGCTTAAATCGCCTTCCCTCATCTCCCCTTCTTCCTCCCTCCAGTACTGGGCTAAACCCACCCCCAATCTGCCTTGCCTTAGTTCCTCCTGCAGACCCTCAAACTCCTTTATAAGTTTTTCTATGTGGTTGCACACTTAAACATCCTCCCACACTCCAGGCAATTTTAGAAAGATTGGTGCACGCTGTTGCAGCCTACCACCCTACCCATTGCTGTCGCTACCCACCAGCGAACCCCACCCTTCCAGATGCAGGATACCAAACACCCCCAAGTCTCCCTCTCCCTCCTCTATCAGTGCAAAACATTTTCTTTATTTCCCTTACCTCCTTTGTTGCACACATTTAGATATATTGAGCAACTGCTTTTTATATTCCTATCCACACTCAAAAACAGACTTTAAGTAGCCATTGCACAACCTTCTTCAAACTCCTACTCCTCCTTTCCCCAATGTAATTTCAATGCGAAGAAGTAATAATGAAAGCTCCTAGATTTGCATTTACTTCCCTTCCACTGAGAGAGCAGTCACCTCTTTACTTGCTGCTGTTCCTTTCCTGGTATGCCCCTCCTACTCCACACCCCTTACTATACCCAGTGTTTAGCTCCTGTCAATCAGATTTAACAGGGCATATAATCAAGAGTTGGGGGAAGGGGGGGGCGAAAATTTGCAGCAACCAAAGACAGCAGAGAAATACACCACCACTACGTTTTAAATCCTCAACAGCCCAAAAACAATTCTAAGTAAAGACAACAAAGAAAGTACAGTGTCGCCAAAAGCCCACAATCCAAGTCTAAAGGAAAAATAGCAATTACCAGTTACTGTAAAGCATTGAATTAAATATGCTTCCTTCCCCTTCTGGCTTCTATAACATTCAAAAATACATACATTTCTATCTCAGCTCTTTACCCTTACCATCAAAAGGTAACTACAATCACAATAATATACCTTCTACTAATACAGATTCTATCACAGAACCAGAGCACAATGCAAAAACATCTGCTGCTTAGCAACAACAAACAGGTGACAACATACCAAGTTGATGTACTGTAGCTTTTTTTAAAATAGAAAAAAAATGTAATCTTTTAAACCAGTAGAAATCAGCAGTCCCAAAAGCACCTTGAACTACAAGAAAGAACACAGTACCACACCTCTGCCACAATAACTAAACAGTTCTAAAACATTGGAGAAAGAAGAAAAAATCAGAGACTGCACAAAAAGATACAATGTACTATAAAGTATTAGGCAATAGTATACTCAGTTGTTTAACAGAGAAAATAAAGTACCTACCAAAACAGACAGAATACCCACAAATGACACTTAGGTTCTCAATATCAGACACCACCAAAGGCACACACAGAAAGGGTTTAAACTATAGTATTAAAATTAACCACATCAGAGTAGAAAGATCAAACTAAATAAATGTGTTGATCCTGCTGACTTCCAACGAATATCTACCACACAAATTTTATATCTTCCTGGAGCCTACAGGGTTGTCTTTCACAATCACCTAAATTTACATAAAACAAAACAATTTTTAAACTGAAAATTATAGCAAAAAGCACTTAGCTTTGGGGAGCTCTTCTCAAACACAGCCACTCAGCTCAGAGTTCTAGAATCAGATTAGATGGAGGCTTAACCCTTATTATTTATAAAAGAGCCGAGATCCTGGAGTATAACCCCCCAGATGATACATCCCCAGCAATACACTGGGATACAATAAAAGCAGTTCTCAGGGGCCACATTGTACAGCAGAACTGAATGAGCAGCATAGGGAACACAGGGCTAGGCTGGAGGAGACTCTTCACTTTCTACCAATGGCACACAAAATGGAGGACTCCTTGGTACTGCCTCAGCTTCAGGAAAAAAAAAGCAGAAATGGATCGCCTTGCACTACAACAGACTGAGATTGCTTTGACATTCCTAGGCAGAGGTATTATAAGGTGGGGCCCAAGGCTACCAGATTGCTGGCATACCAGGTGCACAGACAGAGGAAGGCTTCAGTGGTCACTACTCTCAGACACTCTGCTGGGGGCCAACCCTTAACTAATTTACAAGACATTACAGAAGCGTTCACTGAATACTACTCCACCTTCTACACCCCTGAACACGCACCTGGGGAGCAGCTGATCTCGGAAAATCTGAGAGGGATAACTTTGCCCCGACTTTCCGCGGACCAGGGTGAGGCTTTTACCACTCCTATATCTGAGCATGAGCTCATGGCTGCGATATCCGCATCAAAAATCCTAAAGGCACCGGGTCCAGACGGATACAGGAGCGAGTTTTATAAAACTATGAAGCAGCAAACAACTCCTGGGCTCCTTGCTTTATTCAATTCTGTCTTGGAGGGTGACTCTCCTCCCCCACCATCCTGGTCATTTTGCAACTATGTCGTTAACACCAAAACCAGGGAAAAACCCGCAGCAATGTAGTTCATACTGACCAATTTCGGTCTTGAATGCAGACTACAAGCTGTTTTTGCACATTTTAGCCCAATGTCTAGATCAACTTATGCCCCAATTGATTAACCAGGATCAGACAGGCTTCATGAGAAAGCACTCCACAACGGATAACATCAGGCGTACCCTCCACATCACCCACAAAATGCAAACATCGAACACCCCCTCAGTTTTAATTAGTCTGGACGCTGAAAAAGCGTTCAATAGGGTCGCCTGGCCCTTTTTATATAAAGTCCTAGATAAGTTAGGTCTCCCCAGACCCTTTATAACAGTCCTGCAGAATGTTTATGCACCACCTCGGGCGTATGTTAAGGTGGGGGGTCACCACTCCAATTACTTCCAACTGAAAAGAGGGGCTAGGCAGGGTTGCCCTCTGTCCCCCCTTCTGTTTGCAGCCTATATTGAACCACTAGCACAATACATTAGGGAGGCCAAAAACATTAAGGGGGTGACAATAGGAGACTCTGAACATCGTATAGCAACCATGTTCTCTGTATTGTAATTTCTCCGGCCCACCTGTATTATGGGCTTGTTTGCTACCATGACTATGTACCATGTTTTCTGTATTGTGCTTGTATGCTACCATGACTATGCACCTTGTTTTCTGAATTGTGCTTGTATGCTACCATGACTATGTACCTTGTTTTCTGTATTGTGCTTGTATGCTACCATGACTATGTACCTTGTTTTCTGTATTGTGCTTATATGCTACCATGACGATGTACCTTGTTTTCTGTATTGTGCTTTTATGCTACCATGACTATGTACCTTGTTTTCTGTATTGTAACCTCCTGGGTCGCACCTGAAAATAGGCATTTGTTGTCTAGTGTGCCTACCTGGTTAACAAAAACAAACAAATAAATAAATAAATTGTATGCTGACGACGTCTTACTGTACCTCTCAAACCCTGAAGAAACCCTCCCAGTTATAACACAAGCTCTGGATAAGTTCAACCCAGTTTCGGGGTATAAACTGAATCTAATGAAAATGGAGTTACTCACCTTTCATTATTCCCTCTCAACATATATTCAAAACACCATACCCTGCCGATGGAATTTAATGAAACTAAAATATTTGGGTGTATACATCTCCCAGATAAGTGAAGTAGCTTATAAAAACAATTACAGCCCCTTTACATCACAGTTAAAGGCAGATCTGGCGTCATGGGCTACTCTGCCCCTGAGCCTCAGCAGGAGGATAGATTTAGTTCAAATGATCACCCTGCCCAAAGCCCTGTATTCATTTCAGAATAGCCCCACCTTTATAACAAAAAAACCTTCAGGGTATGAACCACCTTATCTCACGGTTTATCTGGGCTGATCAGAGACCCTGGGTTTGGCTGAAAGTGCTGTCCCTTCCATGTCGGGATGGAGGGCTGTCCCTCCCTGGTCTGCAATTACACTACTTTGCAGCAACCTTAACCCACTTAATGGTCAGACAGAACAGGACAACCATACCGCACTGGATGCAAATAGAACAAACCCTTATCCCCGATAAGGACTACTTCCAGTCCTTATACCGGCCGGGGACTCCAATCTCCTTAAACCCTTGGCTGAGGCATAGCTGGAGGACCTTGCAGATCATTAGAAGAACCCAGTGGCTGACCCGTTTACTGGCCTTGATCTGTCTGATCGCTGACCTAGGTGACTTTCCCCCAAACAGATTGGATCTTGGCTTTCAGGTGTGGGAAAGATGCGGTTTAAGATACCTCCCGCAGATAATGTCACAGGGGGTGCATTGGTTCTTCGACTCCATGCAGAGGTGATTTAGCCTTCCTCACCAGAACTTCTACAGGTATTTACAGCTGCAACACCACAGTCAGGGTCTGCCAGTGGCAGCCCGAATGCTGGATAGGTACTCTCCACTGTTAAACATCCAGCTCCACCTCAACATAACCCCGGAGAGTCCACACTTGGTATTAGCTTACTACCAAGCCCGGAACTTTCAGGGAAAAATATACACCTACAGTGGCAGGATGAGATTGGCAGCTCTCTCACACAAGAAGTTTGGCAAAGAGCATGCAATTATGCGGCTCGAGTCACCAGCTCACACCAGTGGTGTGAGTATCAAGGTTTTATTTAAGTCAAAAAATTGATTAGCGTTTTGCTCACAAAAGTTCTAAAAACATTGTGAAAATGCATAGCATTTGCCTCACTGTGTTTAACAAACATAACACTTCTAGAAAACCTATATTAATGCTTTCTGTACAGTTAGTATTATCCCAGGAAAAAAACTGCTAATCAATTATTTAAAACCCTGGAGTATGCATGGAAGAACCTTATTAGATATTTCAGGACCCCAGTAGTGACAAGGCACTATTCACCCACCGACTCGGCAGCTTGCTGGCGACAGTGTGGGGAGGAGAGAGCCACTCACACGCATGTTATGTGGTCATTGCCGGCTCTCAAATTATTTTTGAACAGCTGGAGGAACATCTGAGGGAACTGTTTGGCCCTCTACTTCAATTAACCAAAGAAATGTACCTCTTTCTGATACTCCCCCAAAGAATATAGGAGCTCAAGCACTAAGTCCAACATACACGCTTTTAACAGCAGCTAAGAAAGCGACCACGAAGCTCTGGTTAACTTCCAAAACACCCACGATACAAGACTGGTAGGTTATAACCAAACAGATCTATCAGTTACAATGAATTACCCACAATCTGAATGGAAGGGATGAGAGCTTCTCCTCCAGGTGGTCTCGCTAGCAAATATATTATATGCTACAAGATGAAACATTCGTCCCGTGGGGTGGGACCTAGGGGCCCCCGGCTGTCCCGAACCCTCACTGAAAGGACCACGGGGAGGGAAGTCGGATGCCCCTGCCCAGAGACAAGTGCCACAGAAGGACATTAGATTGTAATCCGAAAAGGGAGCCAAGTAGGGGAGAGAGGGGAAAAGACCTTAATGTGCTATGAAAGTACCCAAGATCATAGAACACCAAAGGGATAGGGAAATTAAAACTACGCAGCTGCTAAAAAGACTACCTATGGTGGAAGAGCTAAGGTAGGAAAATGAAAATGAAAACAAAAATAATAAATTACACCACCTGTCACCAAATAGGAGGATCCCCCACTTTACCTTAATGAACTAAAACTGATTTATGGGAATATACAGAGAATGAGCACTTTATGTAGATTATCTCTGAAACCTGATTGACTTTTCTGTTTTCTTTTTAACATTCAAGAAAACCTTTTAATTACTATTTACCAAATCCTTAAATTGTTATTCATATGAAATTTCCTGTCAGTGACCTGTCGAATGTTTGTCTCTGTGTATATATGTTGGAAAACCAATAAAAATGAGATTTACAAAAAAAAAGAAGTCAATCAGATTTGTTTGACATGACCTCCCCCCCCCCCCCATGAATCCGTGCTGCCTATCAACCTGGAGAC
The DNA here is from genome assembly GCA_016271365.2 of Neoceratodus forsteri. NCBI lineage: Eukaryota > Metazoa > Chordata > Ceratodontiformes > Ceratodontidae > Neoceratodus > Neoceratodus forsteri. Next base: position 638,123,955 of record CM028135.1, on the reverse strand, counting down.
CAAGCTACTCTAGATATTCCACCAACCTTTCCTTTAGTATGGTCTCCATGAGCTTGCCCACAATGGAAGTCATGCTGACTGGTCTGTAATTCCCTGGGTCATCCTTGGGACCGCTTTTGTGGAGGGGCACTATATGTGCTGTTCTCCAGTCCTGTGGTACCACACTTGACTCTAGCAAACTATTAAATAGGTCTGCCAGTGGCCCTGCCAGCTCCTCCGCCAGTTCCTTTAGTACCCTTGGATGTACTCTGTCCGGGCCTGGTAATTTGTACATCTTCAATTCCAGCAGCCCTTCCCTCATTCTATCCTCCTCTATCACTACGTCTGTGTTCCCCTCCCCCCTTGCTCCTCTTTTCCCTCCTGAAGGTACTGGTCCATCCTTCTCCCTGGTGAAGACTGAACGGAAGTATTGATTTAGTACCTCTGCTTTTCCCCCATTATCCTCCACCCCTTTCTTAAGCCTAACAATCCCTTCCTTCCTTCTCACTTATATAGCAAAAGAAAGCCTTCTCCCCCTCCTTAATTCCTTCAGCTATCTGCAGCTCCTTCTGTGCCTTTGCTCGCCTGACTTCCTTACTTGCCTCACTAGCCAGTCTTAGGTAATTTCCATCCACCTCTCTCTTGGTCTTCCTGAATTTTCTATAGGCCAACCTCTTTTCCCTTACTGCGTGGGCAACCCCAGAACTGAACCAGCTGGGCATTTTGGCCTTTGTGTTCTTCCACCTTAGCCTAACGCATTCATCTGTGGCAACCAGTATTCCTTCCTTAATGATGGACCATCTTTGGCCCACCCCCATATCTTCTCTGATGCCTACCAGATGGCTCCTTAACACTTCATCCATTTTCCTGATGTCTGCCCTCCTGAAATCCAAGATTTTGGTCTTAGTTGGAATGCTTTCTCTGCCCATATCTAACTGGAACCACACTGTGCAATGGTCACTTCCACCCAGTGGCTCCCTGACCATTATTTCCTGTACATGCTCCCCATTTGTGAGCACCAGATCAAGAATTGCCTCAGCGTTTGTTGGTTCAGTGACACCCTGAGTCAGGAACCCACTCTGCAGTCCTTCCAGGATCACCTGATTCCTAGCCCACTTTGTGGATGGCATGCTCCAGTCCACTTTGGGAAGGTTGAAGTCCCCCACAATTACCACCTCTCCTTTCCCCTCAGCTTCCAATATTTGTGAGCTCAGTTCCCTGTCCATCTCCTCATCTTGACTGGGTGGTCTGTAAACCACCCCCAACCTCACCTTTCTCCCTGTATTGGACCTTAACTGAACCCATAATGCCTCCACCACCACTTCCTCTGACTCCTCCCTCATGCAAGTTATTCCCTCCCTGATATAAACTGCCACTCCTCCCCCTTCCTGACTACCCTGCCCCTCCTGTATAGTTTATATCCAGGGATTGCAAGGCCCCAGTCATGGTGCGATGTTGCCCAAGTCTTGGTTACTGCAGCTATGTCCACTCTCCTGTCTGCAAATAGTGCCTGCAGGTGTCCATCTTGTTTCCAAGACTCCACGCATTCAGAGACACCACCCTCCACCTGGAATCTGACCTTCCTTCTCTTCCTTCTATTGTTCTATTCACATTTATCCCCTCTGTGTGCACCCCTCCATGTACCCTTGTTATGTGTTCTTCACCCCCTCCACCTTTTGCTAACTGTGATCTTGCCCCTTCCACCTCCTCCCTCCAGACCTCTTCCATCACTGTGTGGGGAGGTTCACTGACCTCCTCCTTTTGGAGTCTGTAGGCCTGCACGCCCCCCCCAGTAATTTAAATTAAGTGTAGTGGTTATGTATTTCCCCAGTTTGCCACCGAGTACACTCAAACCCTCCCTACTGAGGTGTAGCCTGTCAGGTGATAAGTGTGTTTTGTTTGACCAGGTCTCCTCCCAGTCCCCAATACAGATGAACATCTTCTCCCTGCACCTTTTCCTCAGCCAGTCATTAAAATCCTCTCTTCTTCTTTTCCTGGCTGTGGTGGCCCGTGGTACTGGTATAGCCTCTGAGAAAGCCAGTGAACTTCCTTCCTCCCTGCAGATCTTCCCTAACTCTCTGAACCTACATTTCACTACCTCGACATCTTCTCCAGCATGGTCGTTGGTTCCCAAATGTGTAACTAAATTAGGTTTTCCTCCAACCTCCCTTACTATTTCCCTTATTCTTGGGCCCTCCTTCCTCACTGTCATCCCTGGCATACAAACCACCCTCTTGCTTGGATTTGGGTCTCCTTTCCTTCCCCAGTGAAGACCCCTAATTATGGAGTCCCCTATGATTACCACCCTTCCATTCCCTGCATCCGTGCTCCCCATCCTTCCTTTCTTTCTTACCTTCGGTATTAGCTGCTTCCCCACCTATTTCCTAAATATAGCATGCCTGAAATTTGTGACTTGGAAAGCCTGTCTTCCTGGTAGCTATCACTTCAGACAGGCATATTAGGGGGCTGCAAGTCCTGTGTACAGAGCTGACTTGCATCTCCTTTCACAGAGATAAGGTGGTACTAAGAACTAACAGAAAGTTCTTACCAGAGGTTGTTTCTGACTTTCACCTGAATCAGTCAATCACTTTGCCAGTTTTCTTTACTGAACACTCTAGTTCAGGGGAACGCAGGCTACATAGCCTGGATGTCAAAAGAGCTTTAAGCTACTATATTACCATACCAAGTCCCACAGGTAGGACAAGCAACAGCTGTTCCTGACTTATGGGGACATGGAAAAAGAGAAATCAGCCTCTAAAAGGATTATATCATGCTGGATAGTGCTGTGTATCTAGTTCTGTTACAGTAAGGCTGGTAAGGAGTCCCCAGTAGGCCTAAGGGTCCACTCCACAAGGGGCACAGCTGCTACAATTGCAGCAGCTAGAGACATTCCCTTGCTGGAAAACTGCAAAGCAACTACATGGAGAATAGTACATACTTTTACAAAACACTACTGCTTGGGCACTCAATCCAGAAGTGATGCCAGGTTCGGCACAGCAGTGCTGCGAGTCTGTTTCCTAAGTAGGTTCTATACCCTCCTCAAATGGTATTGCTTTGTAGACTGCAAGAGTTAAGCATGTTGAAAAATTTCTGAAGCCAAAAAAAAAAATTACCGCAGTAATCTTGTTTCTTCTAAGGTATTCTTCAATATGCGTAACTCTCCCTCCCTACCTCCCCTTTCAGAACCAGTGACCTCTGCATAAAAGCTGGACTTCTGAGTTAAAATGGGTTTATACCCTAGTTATGTTACGCGTTTTTGAACCCAGATGGGTGGTGGTGTTCCCTCTTTGGGTCCTGTCTGACTGTTAAGGGACATTTTATGGAGAAGATGGGTGTATACCCTAGTTGTGTTGCAAATCTTTTGAACCTAGATGGGTGTTGTTATTCCCTCTTTTTGGTCTTGTCTTACTTTAATAAGGTTCACTTTATGGGGGATTTTGTTATTTAACTATTGGTATTGTTAAGATAGCTTGGGAGGTATTGCTCTGCAAGTTGTCATGAATCTGAGTGTTACAGAACACAGCAGGTGATAAGGGCAGCAGTTTGAATGGTGGCATGAGCCAATGAGTGTTCCATAAGTTCCATTCTCTAGGCAGTTCAGCACTGGAGGCTGACTGCAAGAGTTAAGCATATTGAAGAATACCAAAGAAACAAGATTACTGCGGTGAGTAATTTTTTCTTTCATCAAAAATAAATTATCATGATGTAGAAAGTATTTAGATTCAGGTTATCATGAATAAAAACAGGCAAAAGGTTACCTTGGGCAATTGCTACAGGCCACCTAACTCGACACAGGAATATAATGAAGCCTTGACTAAGGAGATCACTAATGTAGTTGAAACAGGGGAAGTAGTTGTCCTTGGTGATTTCAACCACCCAGGGATAAACTGGGTACTACTAACAGGCTCCAACATCGCTGAACACTCCTTTATGGATTCAATGGCATCAGTAGGTATAACCCAGTTGGTAACATTCCCTACGAGGGGAGCAAACATATTAGACCTGATACTTACCAACACTGAAAATCTGATTTATTTATGTATTTATTGACCAGGTAAGTACACTGCTCCAGGGGACCATTTTCAGGTATGACTGGGGCATTCTAGATGGCACACAGTAAAAAGAAATCATCAGCACTACAATAAAATAACAGTTTCACAGCAGGCCTGCTGCTGTAGCAGCAAGGAGACCACTTGTGACACCGACTTCCTGGGTTCGGGAAAGGACCTGGGAGTCAGAGGGCCAGCTGGGTGGAGAAGGATGGATGAGTGTCCAGCTGATCGGCGATTTCTGGTGGAGGCACGGGGAATTGTGGGAGAGCTGGCATTTGGTTGAGTGGGAGACGGGACAGGCATTGGCATCATTGCACACCCCACCTCCCAGTGGATCACTGCAGCTGAAAAACCTCTGGTCAGTCAGATATGTTGCCCTACCCCACTGCCACTAGTGCCCATTGGGGGAGGTCCTGCTCCCTTGGCCCCACCCTGGGGGGGGTAAGCCAGGGTAAGCCACTAGTGTCCTTTGGGGGTAAAGTAAACTTAAAAGTGCGCACAAGGATTATGGTGCTCCGAATCAAACAAGGATATCCATAGACATAAGATTCAGGCACTCTCCACCCTAAGGCATTATGAGTGTTTTTTATTTTAACAAATGAAGTTGATTTTTATTGAAGCAAAGTTTGGCATCCCTCTTTGAGTGGTGAGTGCCTGAATTTTTTGTCTATGGATGTCCTTCAGGGGTAGGGTGCCCATCCGGCAGCCCCGCCCGGGGGGGGTAAGCCTGGGCATAGTGGGATGACATTTGGGGCAGGAGCTGAGCTCCCTCCTCGGAGGGAATTGGGGGGGGGCAGAACAAAAACAAAATGGGTTACTCACCTGTAACAGTAGTTCCAGGAGTGATACATGTTGTTCATCCACTCTTCTTGGCAGGTACCTTGTCACTTTAAGATGTGCCGGAAAGTCTTCAAACTGGCTCCTCCCACCCACCTGGGTGGTATAACCCTCTGCTCCACCCCATGATGCCAGATCTTAGCCCACTGGAAGCCAGGTTTGTGTGTCGAAGCCAGGAAGGTCGGGTGGGTCAGTGTGGATGAACAACATATACCACTCCTAGAACTACTTTTACAGGTGAGTAACCTGTTTTTCTAGAATCGTGGATATGTTGTTCTATCCACACTTCTTGGCAGACTCCTGGCAGTTCTCCGGGAGGAGGGAGGGAAGACGCACACCCCCTACTTAGGAAAGAGGGACTGGAGAACTGAGGCTCCAAAATCAGCATCCCGGCATGACTCAAGGTTGATGTGTTAATAGGAAATGAAGGTGTGTGCTGACTTCCAGGTAGCAGCCCTGCAGATTTCCTGGATAGGAACATCCCTAGAAGCTGCCACTGACACAGCGGTATGGTGGGTGGAATGAGCCTTAAGCTCTACGGGAGGCTCCCTATCCACCAACCTATAGCAGAGGTCAATACAAGATGTAATCCATCGAGCTATTGTCCACTTGGCTGCGGGTCTGCCAGGTGCAGCTTCAGCATAGGTGACAAACAGCTGGCAAACCTCTCCCCGAACTTCCTCCATTCACTCTTTGTAGTAGGCGAGTGTTCATTTCAGGTACAAAGTATGAAGCCTGTACTTGGCCTCTGAGGTGTGACCGGGGTAGAACACCAGCAGAGTAATCACCTGGTTAAAGTGAAACTCCGACACCACCTTCGGAAGGAATTTCACGTGGGGGCACAGGACATCTTTGTCCCTGTGGAAGACCAGGTAAGGAGACTCAATAGAGAGCACCTGTAACTCCCCAGTCCTTCTGGCTGATGTGATAGCCACCAAGAAGGCAGTCTTCCACGACAAATGTGAGATGTCACATTTGTGCACTGGTTTGAATGGCTTACCCATGATGAGCTTTGCCAAAACCAGCAGTAGATCCCATGGAGGTGGAGGTTCATGCACTGGAAGGGATATGTGATATAGGCCTTTGAAGAAGCACCCGACCACCTTCTCTTGTGCCACTGACTGCTGTCTGACCCATGCCTGATAAGCAGAGATGGCTGCCAGGTGCACCTTTAGGGTCATCGACCGAAGTCCCTGGTGGGAGAGGGAACAAAGATAGTCCAAAATGCTAGCCACTGGATAGGATGATAGGTTTAACCCTTTGCTCTGACACCAGATGGAGAATCTCTTCCATTTAAAGGCCTTGCATTTTCTGGTCGATTCCTTACGGGAAGCCTCAACTACATTGAGAAACTCGTTGGAAAGACCCAAGGCCTGGAACTCTAGCCGCTCAGGAACCAGGTCATCAGGTGCAGGGACTGAAGGTCTGGGTGGAGTACCTTCCCCTGACTGATGGAGAGCAGGGCCGGGCATGCTGGAAGCCACCTCAGGAGCCTGGAGCTTTGGCTGAGGAGATCTGGATACCAGAACTGGCGTGGACAGTCTGGGGCTACCAGGATCACTTGCGCCTTGTCCCTCCTGACCTAGATGAGCACTTTGTGAAACAAGGGGAGGGAAGGTGTAGAAGAGGCCCGGGGTCCACGGCCTCGAGAAGGCATCCCCCTGCAGCGAAACTTGCTGAGGGGGGTGGGCATGATACAGCGTCAGCTTCGCGTTCTTCCTGGAGGCAAACAGATCCACCTGAGGGGATCCCCAGTGGGAGAACAGATCTTGTACTACCTCCTGGTGGAGAGACCACTCGTGAGATGCCCTGCCCATCTGACTGAGGGCACTGGCCAGCTGATGTGAGGCTCCTGCCATGTGAATGGCTAGGAAATCTGCCTCCAGGCTAAGCATGACGGACCAAATGCAGAGAGTTTCCTTGCAGAGGGGTAAGGAGCACGTCCCACCCTGTCTGTTGAAATAGTACATGGTCGTGGTGTTGTCCATCTGGACCTGGACCACTTGACCCCGAACAAATGGAGCAAATGCAGTCAGGGCTATCCAAACCGCTCGAAGCTCCAGCAGGTTGATGTGGTATCGGGACTCCTGGGAGGACCAGAGCCTGTGGACTCTGTGCTCCCCCAGATAGGCACCCCAACCCCTCAGAGAGGCGTCAGTCGTCAGGATGACCATCGGCTTGGGGTGGACAAATGGAATCCCTTCCTGCAGGTGGGATGGGATAAGCAACAACTGGAGGCCATCCCACATCCTCTGGGTCACAGAGACCAGCTGGTGGAGTGCTGAGACCACTGACTGGCCAGTTCCCACTGGAGGGAACGCATATGCCAGCAGGCCCATTGGACCACACTGGTGCAGGCCGCCATGTAGCCCAGAAGATGCAGAAAGTCCCAGGCAGGAAGCAATTGCCCAACTAGAAATGATTGGGCAAAGGAGGAGAGAACCTCTGCCCTGTCAGCCGGGAGCCAGGCTCTGGCTTGGCAGGAGTCGAGCTCTGCCGCGATGAACTGAATCACCTGCGAAGGCACGAGTTTCAACTTGGCCTCGATCAGGAGGCCAAGGTCAAGGCAAGTCTGGAGAGCCAGATCCTTGGACCACTCCACCCCCCGCCTAAAGGGACCTGTTATCAGCCAATCATCCAGATAAGGGTACACCCGGACCCCTCAGTGCCTTAGTTAAGCTGCCACCACTGCCATGCATTTGGTGAAGACCCTGGGGGCTGAAGACAGGCCAAAGGGCATGGCTTGGAACTTGTAAAGGGTTCCCTCGGCTCAGAAGCAGAGGAACCATCGATGGGATGGATAGATTGTGATGTGAAAGAACACATCCTGAAGATCTAGGAAGCAGAACCACATGCCTTGCTCCAGGGATGGTATGATCTGAGCCAGAGTTACCATCTGGAAGGTGTGGGACTTGAGAAACTTGTTCAGGTCATGCAGATCTAGAATGGGGGAGCCAGCCCCCCATCCGTTTTGGTACTCAGAAGTCTCTTTTCTCCCTAAAACACAGGGAGGCCTTGCACTCCCTAACCTTAAGCTGTATTACTGGTCCTCCCATCTGTCCTTTATAATTCAACGTCTGGTGCGGGTGACCCCGGCCCACTGGAGAGAGATGGAGGATAGTGCGTGTGACGCTTCGCCAACTGTTTCTGATCACTCTATGATTTTTGTAATATAAAAATGTGTTATTGAATGTCTGTCATAAGACATCCTGTACTCCTGGGATGACTACCCCCCCCCCCACTCCACCCTCGGTATCACTTCAAAGGACATGATATGTTAAACAGCAGATCTCTGTAATTTGATTAACTTCCAAAGACTCACATTTTATGGTCTTGTTGAGCTGTGCTTCTTTGAAGGCCAGGAACTAAAATATCCATTTTATGATGCCTTTAAAGGAAAGAACAGTTAATTTCAACTGGTGCTAAAAGAAGCTGTATGTCAGCTAAGTGAGAAACTGCAAAGTTGTAAAAGTTCTTTGATGTCTTTGAAAAGCAGGAAAACACACTAGATCAAAGAGGAGCAGGAAACCACTCCAGATCAAGGAGTCATATTGTAAATTAGTTTTTATTGATGCCATCTTATTTAAAATATTTTCTAAGTGATAAGACATCCTGGTTGTATAATTTTTAATAAACAGAGGAGGAGCTGGGTGACATCATGGAGAAGGCAGGTTCAAAGACAGTTTTTTAACTATGCTGTGGCTGACCTTTAGTGACATTCTTTATTTGGATTCTCTGAAGCAACAGCTACTTCAAGCACTGTTAGAAGATATATATTAGACAGACAAGTCTATTTGTCTGGTGGTAGGAAATTGTTTGCACTTTTTAAACCTTGTTCTTTTAAGTGATTGTATGCATTGTGATATATTGTTCTGTATTTACATGTTACATTTTTATCTATTTTAAAGTAAACCTCTGTTTTAAAGAGACTGCTGGGTGTGCCTTTGAAATTCTTTCTTTGACAAGTGAAGCATATATGATTAAAGTTGACACTGCATAAACTTAACGGTATACCAAACTGGGAAAAGGTAAGAGTTTATCTGAGATCTTCCATAGAGTTTTTAAGGGTTCATTTTGCATACCTGGTTAGGTGCCCTTGGTGAAAGATATCTGGCATTTCCCCGTAGAGCAGAATTATCTGAGCCTGTACATTGGATATGTTAGCAAGAGATTCACAGTTTGAATCCCTTCGGAACTTGAGACCAAAGGTGATTCAAAACCATGAAACAGACAGGAGGGTTACCCTGTTCACAATACTGTGCTCGGAGGGTGGCAATGTGGGAGCAGAGGGCCTGACCTGCTGAATGGGGTTGTGACAGATTTGGTGGCAGCGGTGTGGATAATTTTGGTATTACAAGCTTTTATTGTTCAGTATGTCAGCTTGATACTGTATATCTCACTTGCAAAAAAAGGCAGTGATTTATTTTTTTAAAAAAGGAAACAGAACTATATCACTTGGCTTAAAGTCAAGTTCCTACCTGTTTTATTTTTTTTTTCTAAAATGAAAGTTAGAGTAGCCGTAGTTAGGGAAGAAGATGGCTTCCAACTACAGCGGGCACACTGTAGACTACTTAAAGCAGTTGTGCAGGGAGAGAGGAATCCTGTACGAGGTGAAAGCCACCAAGCCGAACCTCGTGGATGCCCTGATGGTAGCAGATGCCCAGTGCATCAAGTCACATTCACTGTCTGTGACTTGATGCCCAGTGCATCAAGTCACAGACAGTGACTGTAAGGGACCAAACCTTGAGTGTGGAAGGGCTAGCGGTCAGTGCAGTGTCCAGATCTGATGAGGAGGGCAGCAGGGCCAGTGCCAGCGAAGGGCCACAGCAGCAGGGGAAGGTCACCAGCATTCTGGAGCCAGAAGTACTCAGGCTGCAGATTGAGTTGCGCAGAATGGAGTTGGAGTTCCAGAGAGAAGAGAAGAGAAGTGAGAACTGCGAGCTGCAGAGGAGAAGAAGGAACAAGAACAATGAGCTGTAGAGGAGAAGAGGGAGCAAGAACGGCAAGAGGCGGACTGTGAACAGCAAGAGGCAGACTGTGGGGAGCGTGAGCTCCAGTGGCAACATGAACTGGAGAAGCTACAACTCCAACCACCAGCACCAGAGCAGGTAAGTGGCTTGGGTTTAACTGGGACTACAGGACTGGGTTACAAATTGAATTCCAAATTGATAACCAGATTTAAAGAGGGGGAGGATATGGATGCCTTTTTAAAGTCTTTAGAAAAAGTTTGTATTCAGGCTAAAATTCCTAGGGAGTCCTGGAGCTTCCAGCTATCCCCGCTACTTACCGGGAAAGCTCAGGATGCATTGAGTCAAATGGACAATGAGGACAGTAATGATTACAGCAAACTTAAAGCTGCACTGTTAAAAAAATTTGAATTAACTGCTGAATCATACAGAGCTAAAGTCCATAAGCTCAGGAGAAGCCCTGACATGAGTTAAGAGGAGCTAGCCACTGAACGACGTTAGTTTTTAAAACGTTGGTGGGAAGGAATTGAAGCAAACTCTGTAGATAAAATTGAAAATGTGATTTTGTTAGAACAGTTTTTCTGGGCATGCCCAACCAAACTAAAAACCTGGCTGGAGGACCAAGATCCCAAAACAGTGCTAGAGGCTGCTGAACTCTCAGACTGCTATGCCAAGAGCAGACCTGCTCTGAGAGTGAACGGGGTGGGCATGGCAGTGGAGAAAGGGAAAAGCATGCCTTCAGGGCAGCTAAAACCCTCACTGCCTCCACTGAAACCAGTCAGCCCCAGGTTTCAGAGAAAAGATTTCTCTGAGAAAAGAAATGAATGTTGGTTGTGTAAAGAAACTGGGCATATCGCCAGACAATGTCCCAAAAGGGCAAGCAATATGCGAGGTGGTGCTAGGAAGGAAGTGGGTTGTTTGTGTGTCCCTTGAAGCATGCCTGTGAACATGAGGGAACACATGCACCCAGTCATGGTGAATGGTGTACAGACGCATGGGTTAAGGGACACAGAGGCATTCCTGACATTGGTAAAAGGGGACCTAGTAGAGCCTAGTCAGCTTATACCCAATAAATACATCACTGTACAGGACTTTATTGGTGAGGAGAAAACATTGCCCCTCACTAGTGTTCTCCTAGACTGGGATGAAATGGGGAACTGTGCAACAGGTGGCTGTAGCCAAAACCTTAGCAGTGGATGTGATCCTGGGCAACAATCTCAAACAGGGGATGGTATGTACAGTTACCTATAGCCAAGTGGCAAGGGAAAATTGTAGTTCCCTGAACCCCACAGAAGCCATTGTGGAAACCATTGGGAGGCTGGTACTCAGCGTGTGTCTCCAGATGGGGAGACTAATGAAAAGGGGGTAGAAATTTCCCCAGTAGCAGTTAACCACACAGCTATGGAGGGTTACTCTGAAGAGGGAGGGGTGACCCATTGTCAGAGGGTTGGGATTGACAGTGATCCTGAGTGCCCTGATGCTAGTGCTAGGGACCCTAGTCTAGTGACTGAAAGGGACCTGTCCCATGCCTTGGGAATGTGTGAGGAGTTTGCAGCTGCTCAGAGAAATGACCCTAGTCTAGAGAACCTGAGGGCTTGGGCAGACTCTGACAGAACATAGGGAGTTGACAGTAAACATAAGGTTTATTGGGAAAATGGACTGATGTATACTCAGGCTGTGCAGAGGGAGGGGTGCTAGGCAGACAGCTAATCATTCCCTAGGGGTATCGTGAGCAGTTGCTCAAGATTGCACATGATATTCCCTTGTCTGGTCATCTGGGAATCGCGTGCACTATGCAGCGGTTGGCCCAGAATTTCTATTGGCCAAGCTTCACCCAGCAAGTGAAGGAGTATTGCAGGTCTTGTCACTGGTGCCAAGAAATAGGGAAGGTGGGCAAGAAAACCCAAGCTGCCCTGATTCCATTGCCGTAGTGGAGGATCCATTCCAGAGGGTGGGAATGGATATTGTGGGGCCTTTAAATACCCCCAGCTCCTCAGGGAAGAGATTAATCCTGACTGTGGTGAATTATGCCACCCGGTACCCAGAGGCAGTCGCCCTATCCTCACTGAGGACAGACAAAGTGGCAGATGCCTTACTTGGGATTTTCTCCCGTGTTGGGTTTCCACAGGAGGTTATCACCGATCGAGGGGGTTCCTTCATGGTGGACCTGATGAAATGTTTATAGGAGAAGTATGGGGTGGTGCAGAGATGCACTACACCATATCACCCACAAGCCAATGGGCTTATGAAAAGATTTAATGGTACCCTGAAGTCAATGCTCTGGGAGTTTGCTGAAAAGCATGGGAGGGACTGGGAGAAATACCTTCCCCACCTGTTGTTTGCATACAGCGAGGTGCCCCAAGAGTCAACAGGATTTTCCCCCTTCAAACTCTTATATGGACACCCGGTACATGGGCCCCTAGACTTGATCCAGGAGGACTGGGAAGGCAAGCGCGCCACCCAGGGAACTCCCATAGTGAATTACATTCTTAGGTTTAGGAAACGGCTGAAGGAGCTTATGGGGACAGCCCAGAGCAATCTGGCAGCTGCCTAACAGAAACAAAAAGTGTGGTACGATCGCAGAGCCAGAGCTCACTCATACATGGTGGGTCAGGAAGTCATGGTTCTTATTCCGATCTGGAAAGACAAGCTGCAGGTTGAGTGGGCAGGACCGCTCAAAGTAGTTAGGAAGGTAAATGATGTGAACTGTATTATAGAGTTACCTGACCGAAGACAGACAGAAAGGATGTACCATGTCAACATCATGAAGCCATATGCTAATAGAGCTGATATGGTGTTTGCAGTGTGTAGTCCTGGGGAGGGGACGGATGGAGGAGACCCCCTTCTGGACTTGCTGGAAGAAAGTAAGTGGGAGTCCTCTGTGGAGGCAGTTAAATTGTCTCCCCAGCCGGCCCCAGACAAGATCCAGGAAGTAAGGGAAGTTTTGGCAGACTTTGCCCCATTGTTTAGCGCCAAGCCTGGACTAACCCCCTTAGTGACACATGATGTGAAGACAGGAACACAGACGCCCATATGGCACATCGGGAGTCAGAGGCTGTCCAAAAGAATATTAGGAGGGAAGTGGAGGAGATGCTGGATTTAATGGTAATCCAGAGATCCTACGGCCCCTGGGCCTCACCGTAGTCCTTGTTCCCAAGCCAGATGGCTCTACTCGTTTCTGTGTGGACTATTGTGGACTGAATGCAGTCACAAAGTCAGAAGCCCATCCAATTCCCCCGGACAGACGAACTCCTGGACAAGTTGGGAGGGGTGGCCTACCTTAGGACCATTGACCTGACCAGGGGGTATTGGTAGGTAGAGTTAACGGACAGAGCTAGGGAAAGGTCTGCCTTCATCACTCCAATAGGCTTATTTGAATTTAAAGTAATGCCTTTTGGAATGAAGAATCCCCCGGCCACTTTCCAAAGGTTGGTGAATCAGGTGTTAAATGGTGCTGAGGAGTACACCATGGTCTACCTGGATGACATTGCCATCTTTAATGCCAGCTGGGAGGAACACCTGTCCCACCTTAGAGAAGTGTAAGTAAGTAAGTAAAAATTTATTTTTAAGCGCTTTTCGATATCAAGGCGCTGTACAAATAGAACAATTTAAATACATACAAATTTCATACATATAAACAGCAACAGAAATAACAATATAATTACAATAAAATACAACGAGTCACTACCCATATGCTATTTGAAATAAATAAGTTTTAAGTTCTGACTTAAAGCTCTCAACGGTCAGGCAGCTTCGTATCCGACGAGGTAGAGAATTCCACAGGGTAGGGGCAGCATAAGAAAATGCCCGTGCTCCCGAAGTTTTTAAACGAACCCTGGGAACCTCTAGCAATCCCTTGCCGGCGGAGCGGAGTGAGCGAGAGGGACAGTAGGGAACAAGCAGATCTTGAAGATACCTGCTGGGCAGGATACAGGGGGCTGGGCTTACTGTCAAAGCTGAGAAGTGCCACATGGACATGGGAGAAGTGGCATACCTCGGGCATGTGGTCAGCCGAGGACAACTCCATCCTAACCAAATAAAAATAGAGGTGATCCAGGCATGGCCCAGACCAAAAACACAGAAGCAGGTCAGGAGTTTTCTAGGGACAGCAGGGTACTATAGGAAATTTTTACCCAATTACAGTGCCCTGGCTGCTCCCCTATCTGACCTGGTAAAGAAAAGGATACCAAAGAAAATTACCTGGGACTCAGCCAATGAGAAAGCCTTTACCAGACTGAAGGAGGCACTGTGCAGTGCTCCTGTTTTGACAAGTCCTGACTATAGCAGACCCTTTAGAGTTCAGAGTGATGCCTCAGACATGGGTATTGGGGCAGTACTGAGTCAGACATCCAACCAAGGAAAAGATCACCAGGTAGTGTACCCGAGTAAAAAGTTACTTCCCAGGGAGCTGGCGTACTCTACTGTGGAAAAAGAATGTCTTGCCATAGTGTGGGCCCTAAAGAAGCTACAGCCATACTTATATGGGCAGCAATTTGTGGTACAAACTGACCACAACCCCCTGGTTTGACTGATGCAAATAGGAAAGACAAATAGTAGATTGCTAAGATGGAGTCTTGCTTTGCAAGGGTATAACATGACAGTCTTACGTAGGGCTGGAGCGAAAAACCAGAACTCAGATGGCTTGTCACGCATCTATGAGGAGTGAACTGATTTGGGGAAGCTCATCCCATGCAGGGGATAGAGCCCCCAAAGTCAGTCTAGGTAGGGAGGATTGTGATGCATGGCCAGCTGGTTCTGATCACTCTATGATTTTTGTAGTATAAAAATGTGTTATTGAGTGTCTGTCATAAGACATCCTGTACTCCTGGGATGACCCCCCCCCCAAAGGTATCACTTCAAAGGACTGGATATGTTAAACAGCAGATCTCTGTAATGTGATTAACTTTGAAAGACTCACATTTTATGGTCGTTGTTGAGCTGTTCTTCTTTGAAGGCCAGGACATAAAATATCCATTTTATGATATCTTTAGAGGAAAGAACAGTTAATTTCAACTGGTGCAAAAAGAAGCTATATGTCAGCTAAGTGAGAAACTGCAGAGTTGTAAAAGTTCTTTGATGTCTTTGAAAAGCAGGAAAACACACTAGATCAAAAAGGAGCAGAAAACCACTCCAGATCAAAGAGTCATATTGGAAATGACTTTTTGCTTATGTCATCTTATTTAAAATGCCTCCTGAGTGATAAGACTGCCTGGTTGTATAATTTTTAATAAACAGAGGAGGAGCTGGGTGACATCATGGAGGAGGCAGGTTCAAAGACAGTTTTTTAACCATGCTGTGGCTGACCTTTAGTGACATTCTTTGTTTGGACTCTCTGAAGCAACAACATCTACTTCAAGCACTGTTAGAAGATATACATTAGATAGACAAGTCTATTTGTCTGGTGGTAGGAATTTGTTTGCACTTTTTAAACCGTGTTCTTTTAAGTGATTGTATGTGTTGTGATATATTGTTCTGTATTTACATGTTACATTTTTATCTATTTTAAAGCAAACCTCTGTTTTAAAGAATGTAAACAACGTAGGTATGGTGGGTACTGGATCATTCAAATTCAAAGACAAGTTCTCTGTAGTATAATTTCCTTTTTATTGTGAAAAGTCCCCTACATTTCACCCACAGAATGGACTTGTTCATGGGGATGTAAACTTGTAGGTACTGTATTCTTAGTTTTTTCTGTAAATTAATTAGAACACACTTTAGTTAATATATATTCATGTAAACTTATAATATGCTTACAAGGTAACTTCAGTAAATAATTAGCACTTTCCCATACCTCAGTAAAAGTACAAGCTTGTTACTATGGTGGTAATGTGTTTTTTAAAAAACATCTCTGTTGGCAGTAATATCTATCAAATCTCTGTAAAACATGTAAAACAGAAATCTAGATAAATGAAACACTCACTCTGGCAGTCACTTTTTCTCACAGTTTATAAAACTTCTGCTACTTTGTAACTAAAGGCACTGTGCATACCTTAATCAATATACTCTGGTGCAGTTTGGAGTCTCTTTGGGGGGGCTGAGGAAGTTCCAATAAGAACAATGATCCATTACCCACCATACCTACATTGTTTACATTGTTTAGATCTGCTTTAGAGGATGAGCAGATTTCTGGTGGAAGTTGGTTCTTTATAAAAATTGTTTATTTATAAATAAATGCTTGGTATATCATTTACCTATTGGAAGGTGGATTAATTTCCCCCTTCATAGCCTTTTTCCTCATATCTAGTAAAAAAACTATTGTAAAGTCTGTATAGATTGTTTTACATAAATAGGCAGTATATACTTTAAAAATGAATGTAACAGATATTTTTTCGGACGTAGGTTCTAGTGTCCAGAGTACTATACATTTTACCACATTTTCTGATGAAGAGAAAAATAAACTGTTCACCACAATGAGAGGGGACAGAGATCTGTCCATGCAGATGGGTGAAGCCCCCAAACAATTAAGTCAGAAATTAGATAATTTAAAATATGAAAACTATTTAGAATGGCATGGGCTTACTTTAACACAATATCTACAATATAATCATATACCAAGGGGTCTTAGAATTAGTGTCGAGCCCAATTTGGGCATAAATTCCTCAAAACTGGACAATAAATGGGATGGTATCCGTAATAGAGCATCATATGATTTCATGTATGCCCTAATTGAAGCTATAATTGATGAAAGACAGGTCATAGAAAAAGAAATTAAGGAGACAGAGGATTTACTTAAACTTAAAGTTCAAGAAGAGGAATTTAAAAAGCCAATAGAGGATATTAAACAGAAATTACTTGATTATGAAGGCAGATTGAAAGAACAGAAAATTAAAAAGTTTATTAGAGACACAAATGATTACTGTGATGGTAATATAATAGTAATAAAATAAAATTTATTTGATTAAGCGCCTTTCAAATATTTCAAGGTGCTTTACAGTCTCATACATTTATCATAATCAGAAGACGAATATAGCAATACAACAGATAAAAATAAAATAATTTAAAATACAACAGGGAAGGCCTGAATCCATAAAAATGATTTTAAGGCCTTCTTAAAGCCATCCACAGTTGAACTTTCTCGGAGCTGGCGGGGCAGAGAATTCCAAAGGGTGGGAGCCACAAAGCCAAACGCACGGGGTCCAGAGGACTTCAAATTCACCCTCGGAATCTCCAGCAACCCCTCATCAGCTGAGCGGAGCTGTCTCAGGGGGGCGTAAGGCACCAGAAGCTCTTTCAGATAGTCAGGACCTAAACCATGTAGGGCTTTGTAGGTCAAAAGACCCACTTTAAAGGTGATCCGCCACTGTATAGGCAGCCAGTGCAGAGTGTGTAGCACTGGGGTGATGTGAGATCTTCTAGACACCCCAGTCAACAAACGTGCTGCAGCATTCTGCACTAGCTGCAAGCGGTGGATTTTGACCCCAGCAAGCCCTAGGTACAGGGAGTTGCAGTAATCAAGACGTGATGTCACCAAGGCGTGGACCAAAACCGGCAAATCGCCAGGCGGAACCCGGTGCCTAATCCTGGAGATATTTCTGAGATGGAAAAATGAAGTCTTGACTACTGCAGACACCTGATAATGGAGGGTCAAACCAGTGCCAAGCTCCACACCCAGGTTACGCACCCATTCGGAGGTGGGGATCTGGTCTACCCCAAGAACTAATCCAGAGGGGGACCCCATCCCCTGACCCTCAGCCCTGCGACCAGGGTCCACCACCATAACCTCGGTCTTTCCCGAGTTCAACTTTAATCCACTGATATTCATCCAGTCTTGGATATCAGCGAGGCAGTTATTCAGCACCGAGATAGCACTAACCTGGTCGGGTGCAAAAGACAGGTAGAGCTGGGTATCATCGGCATAACAATGAAACCTCAGCTCATACCATGTACAATGTCCCCGAGGGGTAGCATATATACTGTGAGCAACATGGGAAAGAGCACCAAACCCTGAGGTACCCCACAAGAAAGAGAGACAGCCGTGGATGAATGTAAACCGGAAACCACTCTCTGAGTTCTCCCCAGGAGGTAAGATGAAAACCATCTGAGGGCAATACCTGAGAGCCCACAGATGGACCTCAGACGGTCGAGCAAAACCCCATGGTCCACAGTATCAAAAGCTGATGATAGATCAAGGAGAACCAAGATAGAGCGGTGTCTCCGATCTCTCGCCATCAGGAGATCATTGAGCACCGAACCAGAGCGGTCTCGTGCTATGCCTCTACGAAACCCGACTGGAGAGGTTCGTATAAACTATGGATGGTCAAATGGTTGTCAAGTTGAGCCGCCACAACCTTTTCAATAACCTTCCCCAAAAAAGGGAGGTTAGAGATTGGGCGGTAGTTGGCGAAATCATTTGGGTCTAAGGAAGCTTTCTTCAGGAGGGGAGTCACCACCCCTTCTTTCAGAGAGCTAGGGAAAACTCCCATTTCCAAAGAACACCGAATTATCCGAACAAGGACCGGGCCAATAAATTCACTACATCCTAAAATCAAGGAAGTAGGGCCCGGATCCAAACTACAACAGGTTGGGCGCATCTCAGAGACAATCCTCATAGTCTCCACGAGGTCAGGAAGATCAAAGGAACTCCAGGAAACTCCGGGCTCTGGGACAACACCCCGATCAACTGCAACAACCATAGAGTGAGGCTGGGGACACTGCCTCCGAATGCCTTCCACCCTATTTGCAAGGAATCGAGCGATCTCCTCACAGTCAACCTGCGTAAAAACTCGACGGAACTGCTGACAGGCTGTCAACAGTTCTGAAGAGCTGAGCCGGTCGATTCTGAGTGACAGAGATTTCCCTGGACAGTAATTCTGCCTTCTTATGGGAAATTTCAGTTTGATAGAGCTTGTAATGCTCTAGCAAAATACGATGGTCGGCATCCAAGGCAGTCTTCCGCCAGTGATGCTCCAACCTATGCCCTAACCTCCGCAGCCCTCTCAATGCCCCATCAAACCAAGGAGCGGCAGGACGGCGCGGAAGGGGGCGAACACGGAATGGAGCTATCTGGTCCAGGGCATCTGAGATGGCTCGATTATAGGCCACCACCAGCAGCTCAGGATCAGAGCACAATTCGTCACACAACGAGAGGTCAATAACCGCCAACAGGTCTTCAGGGACAACGTCCCGTAATGGACGGTGTTTGATCATCTCCACAGGGGCCGACCTACCCAGGGGGGCCACAAAGTTGAATCCAGCTGAGTAATGGTCAGACTAGCCGACTGGTTCCACCACCAAGTCGGAAGCCTCGACCCCCAGGAGGAAGACCAGATCAAGAGAGTGCCCTCCCTTGTGAGTAGCTGTGGAAACAACCTGAGTGAAGTCAAGAGATGACATCACCTGGAGGAAATGTTGACCAAAAGGTGAAGATTCGTCGTCGACCCAGGCACTGAAATCACCCAGCACCATCAATCTGGGGGATTCCAAGGCCATGTTGGCGGCGAAATCTGCCATTTCCTGCAGGAAAAGCTTCTCATCCCCGGGTGGATGGTAGATGAGAGCAATCCTGCACCCCACCCCAGCTACCACAATGCACTCAAACGATCTGGCCTCCTCAACTGAAGTTTGGTAGGGTTTATACATACAAGAAATTTAAAAGACAATATGCCTAGAACACTTACAATACTTATGAAAGCTCTGATAGTGACACTAGTTATACTAGGGATACCCAGAAACCAAGTGAGATTGTTCGTATACATCGTGATGTCACAGAACAACCTAGTACATCAAGTAGCATACATAAAGAAGTTTGATATGACTTAAGAAATCAGGGCTCAAATAGAGAAACCTATCAGCAGGGGGAAGGATGGAGAGGTACAAGGGGAAACAGGGGAGGCAGGCAAGGTGGAAAAAACACAAGACGTTTTACATCAGGGAGAGGGATAATGACATAGACATTATACCTATTTTCAATTTAAGCAAAAGAGTATTGACACCCATAGAGACCAAAGTACTCAGTTTGGGCCTCTCATTTGCACCAATACACCCCTTGAATCTTTTTGATCTATAAGTAGATTTACAAAGATTTTTTAGGAATCTCAGATTTAAAAATTTATTTGGGACCTCAACAAACATAACTATAGACCCTTACCAACAAAAATTGAAACAAATACTGCAAGTAAAGTCTCAATATAATCCACCCATTGGGAAAAATCATGGTATAGAGGCATTTTGTCATAATGTGGAAAAAGATGTTTTGGCACAGTTTAATAAAAGGGAAGAACTAAAACCACCATACAAGTTGACGAAACTAGAAAATCTAGCTTTAGAAAATCTCAAACAGGATAAAGATGATATTATTAAACAGGCAAACAAGGGGGGGGGGAGGGATAGTTATACAAGATAAGTTACAATATAAAGAAATGTGTCTTGCATTATTACAGAATCAAGAGAATTATGAATTATTATCTGAAAATCCCAACCAAAGTATTCAAATAGAAATTAATGGTTTATTAGAAGAGTACACCTTAAATGGTTGGATCACAACATGGGAAGCTGATTTATTATATTGTCAATATCCTAGAATTCCTACATTTTATTGTATTCCAAAAATACATGAAAACATCACTAACCTTCCAGAAGGCCAATAGTTTCTGGAATTTGTTCCATTTTTGAATCCCTATCTAAGTATATAAATTTTCATTTACAACCTCTAGTTGAAAACACTAGATCATATATCAAAGATTCATCTGATATGATAAAACATTTACAACAAATTTCAGAAAGTGGTATTCCAGAATCTAGTATTCTGGTTACTTTCGATGTGACAGATTTATATACTTCCATTCCACATAAGCAAGGAATTGAGTGCATAGGACGTATTTTAGATAAGGCATAGCAACTGTAAACCAAAAACTACAGTCTTACAGGAAATGGCACAGCTGATTCTCAGTAAAAAATATTTTTAATTTGATGGACGTTACTATCAGCAAAATAAAGGTACTGCCTTGGGATCAACCATGGCACCAGCCGATGCCAATTGTTATATTGTAAACTTTGAAGAGAAGTACATATATGATGTTCAAAATAATACATTCTGTGATAAAATAGTAACATGGGTACATTTTATCGATGATATTTTTATGTTATGGTCTGGAACCATCATAGAATTAGAAACTTTTTTTGAAGAACTTAACTGAAAAGATAGAAATCTGAAGTTCATTATGAACTATGATACACATAAAATACCTTATTTAGACTTACTTATTATCAATGAACACAAACAAATTGCTACTTCTTTATTTAGAATGCCAACAGATAGAAATACATTGTTACACTATAAAAGTTTTCATGAAGTAAAATTAAAAAAACAGTATACCCTATGCATAACTCATAAGGGTTAAACAAAATTGTAGTAAGATAGATAACACAGTACAAGACACGAAACAAATGTTACATAAATTTAAGGCTCGGGGATATAAACAACACATATTAAAACAAGCAGAAATCAGAATAAATCAAAAACAGATAAATTAATTACTACAACCAAAAACATCACAAGGTGATATTCGAGTGTTTTTTCCATCAAATATAACCATAAAATGGCAGACATTAGAAAAATTATTAATAAACATTGGTATTTAGTCCAAACAGATAATGAACAAATTAAAACACTGCAAAATAGACCTATAGTAGTAGCAAAAAAGGTTATAAATTTACAGGACACTTTGGTCCATTCACAATTTAAGACACAAGAAGTGCTGGCAGCCAACTTTTGCTGGGCCCATTAATGCCAGGAATGATTCCTTGTGGTAGGTGCAGTGTTTGTAATCTTACATCCAAGAAACAGATATATATACATTCACATACACAAGAGAGATTTTCCATTAAACAACATATTACTTGTACTACAGAAGCCATTGTATATCTGATACAATGTCCTTGTGATTTGTTATATATTGTACAAACAAGTAGAGAATTATGCAAAAGAATTCAGGAACAAAAAGGAGATATAAGAAACCATGATGAAAATTCACCAGTGGTTAGACATTTTAATGAGGCGTCACATTCTGGAGCCTCACTTAGATTTTGGGGTTTAGAAAAGATATTCATTCCCCCTAGAAGAGGTAGTACCTACAAGTTTACATCCCCATGAACAAGCCCATTCTGTGGGTGAAACGTAGGGGACTTTTCACAATAAAAAGGAAATTATACTACAGAGAACTTGTTTTTGAATTGTTCAAGGCCCCCCACATTGTTTATAACTCTGTTTTAAAGAGACTGCTTGGTGTGCCTTCAAAATTCTGTCTTTGACAAGTGAAGCATACACAGTATGGTTAAAGCTGACACTGTGCATAAGCTTAATGGTATACCAAACTGGGAAAAGGTAAGAGTTTATCTGAGGTCTTTCATAGAGTTTTTAAGGGTTCATTTTGTATACCTGGTTAGGTGCCCTTGGCGAAACATAGCTGGCATTTCCCCGAAGAGCAGAATTATCTGAGCCTGTACATTGGGTATGCTACCAAGAGGTTCACAGTTTGAATCCCCCCAGAACTTGAGACCAAAGGTGATTCGAACCCACAAAACAGATAGGAGGGTTACCCTGTTCTGTTACCCTGTTCACAATACTGCACTCGGAGGTTGGCACTGTGGGAGTAGAGGGCCTGACCTGCTGAGTGGGGTTGTGAGAGTGCATTGCCTCAGTCAGACCTTCAAAGACTTACCCTACACATAATTCCCCCTTTATTGAGTCAGTTGGCCCTCAACCCTTGGATTACGCACCAAATCCGGGTCTGGCACTCCGCCTGCAAATCCCTAAAGATCACCTCCTACCTGGTTTTACTATGCCCGATAGAACTACTGGAGAATTTCGCTCCAGCTTCAAATGACCACACATTCCATAATTGGAGGCACATGCACCTTACAAAACTCACACAGCTACTTGTGGGACCTCATTTCAAGACATTTGGGGAGAACCGATGGATTTTTTTCCAATATTTACAGATACAACATTACTATGAGACTCTCCCTATGGTAGTCCGTACCTCAAGTAAGCACCCCCACCTGGTGAAGCTGCTCCAAGTACTGCAAGCCAGAGTGTTACCACACACTATTTCTACCCTTTATAAATCCCTGATGGAAACAACAGGCGAAAATACAGGATCAATTAGTGATAAATGGGGTGCAGAACTGGATATCCAAATAACCCCGCAGCAGTGGAACACCATATGTTCCACAACATCGAGAATCACCTGCTCCCATGCATGGAGACTGTTCTCCTGAGAGTTGCTAGTGAGATTTTTCCGCACCCCAGCAATAACCTCACCACTACCATAATGCCAGATCAGCATCGTGCTGGCGTCAATGCGAGGAAACCAGTGCTCACCATTCCCATGTGCTATGGTCCTGCCCAAGGCCACTACCATTTTTGCAGGAACTGCAGGGTGAATTTGAAGAGCTCTTCAGGTACAGGATGGCCTTCTTTGGGGAATTCTTTATTTTGCACGTCCTCCCACATGAACTGAGGAACCCTCATTACCACTACCCAATAGGGATTTTCCTTCTTGCAGCAAAGAAGGTAGTCTGAGAGCCACAGCCATGGTTCTCTGATGAACCCGACCTGCCAGACTGCCATCCGCAGTCCAGGTCTGAAGCCACCGGCTCCTCATAGAAGCTCAGGTAGTCTGAGAGCCATAGCCGTGGTTCTCTGACTAACCCAACCTGCCAGACTGCCACCCGCAGTCAAGGTCTGAAGCCACCAGCCCCTCACAGAAGCTCAGGTAGTCTGAAAGCCACAGCTGTGGTTCTCTGACGAACCCGACCTGCCAGACTGCCATCCGCAGTCCAGGTCTGAATCCACCAGCCCCTCACAGAAGCTCAGGTATGAACTTGCCCTCAGGGACTGATTACCTCTAGGAAGGGAGCCCTAGCTGCCTGATTTCTCTTTTTTACATGAGGAAAGTTGTCTCTGGGTTTAAATCCAGAGTCTGTTATTGCTGTGACCCACTGGCTGCAGTCAGCCCCAGGAGCACTCCGATTGGCTCCATATAGCTCTGCACTGTTAATGCTTGAATTATATTGTACTTGATTATGATTTCTGTTAAAACTGTCTTGCTAGCATTTTATAGTTGAAGTTTGCTCATTTAATCTAAATGCCTGTAGTGTGTTCCCTCGTAAGACCCAGTAGCGATCTCAGCTCAGGCCTTTGAACCCCCCCCCCCTTCACAAATTTAACTCTAGTATTGTTTTTAAATAGCCCTGTTCTTGCCCTCTCAGACTTTGTGGCACCTTGCCTAACATTTTGGTCTGCAACAACCCCTGTTTAAGCCATTTTGCATTTCTTTTTAACTCCATGAGCAGGCCCCCACACACCTTTCTTATTTAATTCCCTCTGTCCTTCTCTTTTTGGGTAGTCTGAGAGCCACAGCCAAGGTTCTCTGATGAACCCAACCCGCCAGACTGCCATCTGCAGGTCCAGGTCTGAAGCCACCAGCCCCTCAAAGAAGCTCAGGTACGGACTTGCCCTCAGGGACTGATTACCTCCAGGAAGGGAGCCCTAGCTGCCTGATTTTTCAGCCAACCCACCCACTGCCCGGTCCTGATTGAATACACTTAAACCCTGCCCCAGCTTTCCAGCTCACTCCTACAGGCTACTGCCAGCCACGCCCGCCCATCACGTCCCCAACCTCTATTAAATCCCCAAGGGTACCGCCCAGTTCTCATCTACCCTGCTCTCATTACCTACCAGTAGACTTATCCCTCCAGGGCTCCCACCTTATCTGCCATGGGACATGCGGCCACCCGGGCAGACGGCACTTCCTTAGCCTCCGCCGAGACCACAAGCACGGACTCTTCCAGCAAAGAAGTAAAGCAAAGCCGCATTTTTTCGCCCACCTGCCCATCCCCCCTCTAGGCTCATTATTATATAGACAGCCTTCCCCCACCCCCTCTCATTCTTTGGTCTACTCCTTTCTGTCTATCTAAAACACCTCTCACATCGATACTCTCCATAGGCTAACAGCGCTGCACATTACCATTTCATATAGCGGTGTAAGACCATATTGGTGCAGCCTACTTTACCACACACATGACCATCTCATACAGCAGTGTAAGACCACATTGGTGCAGCCTACTTTGGCAGCATCCTACCTCCTTTTCAAGTACCAGCTACCGAGGGAGACCGCGCACATCTTCAGTGATCATATAGGCTTGGTGCCATCTGCTATCTTGCTCAGTCCTGTGAAGTCCCCAAATACCTGCACACACCAACTTGTCTTGTTCTATCTGGTGATTCTCTAGGAGTCTGTAATCCTGCTATGCCATCTACAGATAAAAGCACTTTGCCATAGTCATAGCTTACTATTTCTTACTATAAGGCATCAACATGAGGGCTGATACCTGGCTCCCTCTCTTCATCTTCCTATGGCTGGTGCCTTATGTAGTGTATCACCCGGACCAAAATAACTCACAGTGGGAGTCGGACCCTCTGTCACAGTGCTATTTGTATAACAACTATCTCATAGCTTTTGTTGTACCCCTGCGCTCCCATATTTGCATCAGTCTGAGGTAGCTTCTGGGGGTGGGACCTGCACCTCCCTACCCATACAGGGTATGCCACCCTATATCCCCAGTAATAATGCCTCTTGGTGCCATGTGGCAAGGGTTTTAGTAGCTGCATCCTTAGGACAGCACTGCATAAATAGCAGAGCCTAGCACTCTCATTCTGTCATTCCAAGCAGTCGTGAAAGAATTAGAGCTTTCAAACTATCTCTGGCTGCCCTAAAGAAAATTGTGTTTCTCCTCCTATTGTGCTCAGGCAATGTTGAACTTAACCCTGGTCCTACAGAAGCCTTGTCATTTCTGTCCAACCTTACAAGGCTTAGAGGAATTAGCTTTATGCATGTTAATGTTTGCAGTCTCTTAAAAAAGCTTACATTGATCCAGACCTGTGTCATTCATACCGAACCAGATGTGCTGGTAGTCTCAGAATCCTGGCTCAGATCTTCTATCCCTGACAGAGAGGTTAACATCCCTAACTATTGGCTGTTCAGAGCAGACAGGCAGACTAGGGGTGGTGGGGTAACCATTTATGTCAAGGACAAATATACGGTCACTACCATTGACACCTCCTCTATCTTAAATGGCTTTGAATGTCTCTCCCTTAAGGTTGAAACATCCCGCTCAATGGCTATAAGGGTTATAGGGTGGTACAGGCCTCCATCTGCTGGGTCCCACCTCCTGTCTCACCTATCGACTATTACGGGACATGAGACCCACAAAACTATTATTCTAGGGGATCTCAATTATGACTGGTTTTCCAAGGCTTCCTTACCCCTCAAATCCTTCTGTAACTCTCTTGGGCTCACACAACCCATTGAAGAACCTAACGCATCCTAACAAGAAAAACCCCAGGAATAGCACCCTGTTGGATGTCTTTCTTACAAGCAAGCCACAGTCCATTTCCTACGCTGGAATATTTTTCTCAGATGTCAGCGATCACTGCTTCATCGCCAGTGTAAGATCTGACTCCAATCCCCCCTCCATGTCTAAGTTCTTCACCAGTAGGTCCAGACGCAACTTTGACCCATTTGCCTACATCGATGAGCTACCTAGCCAAACTGGTCAGTATGGCATATCACATTTTTCATGAAATAGTGTCTTGTGCCATAAATAAACATGCTCCCTTGGTAACAGTCTGCGTATAGACCAGAACTTGCAGTTGGTTCTCTGCTGAACTCAAGGCTGCATTACTAGCAAGAGATAAACTCTGGAAAAAAAAACCTGCAAATCAAAAACTGTTGAAGACTGGTGCCACTTCAGAAAAGCTAGGAACTCCTGCACCTAATTGGTTAGAGAGGCTAAGGCCAACTTCTACCATTCTGAGCTTGACTCAGCCTCAAGGTGCCCAGCTAAATGTTGGTCCACAATCAAAGAGCTGTCTGGTCATACAGCTGGAAATGTACTTCCCTCGAAAATCATCTCTGACAATGTTACTATCAACGATAGCAAAGAGATTCTCCAGACCTTCAACAACCACTTTGCTACGGCAGGCCTAGCATTCAACAATTCGCCAGCATCCGTTTTACGGTCTCAGGTTAGTGCACAGATTCCTGAACCTAGCACCACTAATGCGGTCATCTAATTCCTTCTTGCTTTGTTGAAAGAGGTTGAAGACCTCCTCCTACAGTTGGACACCAAGAAAAGCGCTGGTGCTGACTCTCTCGACCCCTATTTCTTAAAGATTGCATATCATATCCTAGTTGTACCAATCACACATCTATTAAACTTGTCCTTGTCCCAGGGGACTCTTTGACACCTATGGAAAATTGCCCACGTCATTCCTCTGTAAATCAGGGGATCTCTGTCACCTAAATAATTACAGGGGATATCTCTCCTACCAATATTGTCTAAACTGCTGGAAAAAATTGTGAATGCTCAGTTGAGAACCTACCTAGATAACAAGAACCTTCTAAACCCTATGCAGTCTGGTTTCAGAGCCAAGCACAGTACCATTACGGCTCTGGCCAAAGTGACTGATGACTGGCAACAAGAGCTGGAAAACAAACAATTTGTATGTGCCGTGTTCCTGGACCTTAGCAAGGCCTTCAACACTGTCAACCACTGCCTGCTTCTTTCCACCCTAAAAGTGATGGGTCTGGACCCGACCTCTCTGTGCTGGTTCAGTAATTACCTTACAATTAGGTTTCAGCAGGTCAAGGCCGAAGGGGAACTCTCTCCACTCAAACTACTAAAAAGAGGCGTTCCACAGGGATCCATCCTGGGGCCTCTATTGTTTGCCATTTATACAAACAATATTGATGTTGGCATCAAGGAGGCCAATATTCACCTCTTCCCTGATGATATGGTGTTGTACCTAAGCCGCCAACTCCAGAAGCTGCCTGTGGAGATTTACAAACAGAATTCAACTTGTTGCAGAATCAGCTCCTCAATTAAAAACTCTTACTCAATGCCAAAAAAAAAAAGCTATGCTGTTCTCTCCGGCTATTCATTAGGTGAACCCTGCTATCTCTGTCTCACCTCCCATAAACACTTTACTAGGAGAGAGGTTGGAATTTGTTACGAAATTCAAGTACCTAGGGTTCCGGCTAGACCACAGACTCTCCTTCATGGAGCATGTTGAGGATCTGCTGAAAAAGTTGAGGCAGAGGCTTGGTCTCTTCTTTGGAATAAACTGCCTCCTGACCAACGATGCCAAGATGCAGTTAGTTCAATCCATGTTTCTATGCCTCATTGATTACGCCGATTTCATTTATAGTCAGTGTAATGCCTCCTGTCTTACTAAACTGGACACCTTATACCACAGAGCCTTGAGATTCATAACTGGCCTACCTATCACCACCCACCACTGCTCCTTATATGTAGCTGTGGGGTGGACCTCCCTTCAGTACAGAAGGAATAGAAATGCGGCTCTCTGGACTTACAGAGCTATTGCCAATAAATTCCTCCAATACATTTCTGACTGTTTGCCGTTATACATGGTAGGTAACTACTCACTGAGAAGCTATTCTCTGCTTCTACTGAAGGTACCTAGGGCCACAATACATGCTTTGGGAGAGCGGCCATAGGCTTTGTGTTGCCCTCACTCTGGAATAAACTACAGAAATCTATGAAACTGAGTCTCCTTATTAGTCTTACCACCTTCACGACCTTGTATGCCAAGGCTGTTAAAGAGTTATGCAGCTGTTTCCAGCATGCTTAGCTTGCTAGGGTGCCTACTGCTTACCTGCCCACTACATCTCCACCTAACTTGGCCCCTTGATTGTCTACACCTATACCCCCCCTTTTTTTCTGCTAATCCACTACCTTTCTTATCCTCAGACTCCTAACATATATGTCCCCAGCCCATCTACCATAGCACCCCTCCTAGAACAGCTGCAGTCCTGTACCCCTCCCCTCCATATCTGCCCCTTAAGTTTGTATATGTCCTGACCAATGATATGCTGTGCTGCTTGAAAATGTTTTAATCTTCTGGCTGTTTCAGAATGTTTTAATTCCCCTTCTCATACCATTCTTCTTAACCTTGTTAACCCTATACCTGAAATACTTGTTATTGCTCTGTGTATTTTTTTTCTATTTCTGTATAATTATGTATATTTATTATCTGTTCATAAAAGTGTTATTCTTCACCTTGTGTAACGCAGGTCCACCTTGTAAATGAGCCTGCTCAATGGTGTTCGCCTGGATAAATAAAGACTTGATTGATTGATTGAAGGCTATCACCAAACGCTGGCTCATCATAGGGATATCCTCAATATTGCATTTGAGATAAACAGTTAACCATATTTAATATATGGATCATGAATTTAATATGCTTCTAAAGCATACAAAAAATCTGGAGTAATACTATCACTCCTGAAGTGATAATACCACACTTCAAGAGTGATAATACTATCATTCAGGTCCTGTAATAGTATCACTCAGGACCCGAATGATAGTTTTATCAGAGAAGGTCAGCAGCACACGAGCCAGTCTCTCTGCCAATGTCTCCAAGCGTGCCCTCTGATTGGCCCCTTGTCCTGTGTGGGCAGGCAGAAAAAATGTAAAATACATGGCAGACAGTTTCTCGCTAAGCGAGACCGTTTCTCCTGAGGATTATTTCAGTTGTTTTTTTTTTACCTTTACGTCACAAAAAGGGACATATGGTCACGATCCTACCTTCCCGAACACAGAAAAGGTAGGATCTGTGCTAAAACAAAACAAAAAAAAAGCTGTCTCCAGCTACAACCTGTGTATGTGTGACTGAGAGAGTGGGGAAGGGCGCACTGAAACTCTGTGGCGCTTGGCCAGCATGTAGAAAGTCCTCGCTGCACAAAAAACAGTCAGAGACAAGAAAACAAACTTTGCATCCATATATTAAAAAAATAAGGATATCTCACTGGGCATTACCAGTGAGTCATACCATCTCGAGGTTCTGGAAACTATAACCTCTCGAGCTTCACTCTCGAGGTTCCTACGTGTCCAGAATCTTTCGATGGTATTACTTACGGGTAATACCCAGTGAGCTATCCATTATTCTCTAAATACAGATCAGAGAGAATCACATATGATTTGAATGATAACTCAGATCTCTGTTCCACAAAGTGGAGAAGATGGATAATACACATCATGACCAAGGACCCTCACTTTGTCCCTTAGCACTATTAATGGCTTCAAAATTAGTTAGACCGAGTGGACCCAGATCACCTTCTAGCACCGAAGGGGAGAGCAGTCAACAGTAACAGGTGTGGGGCCCTTGCTTTCAGGCTGAATGAAATCCACCAGGAGTTAAAATCCAAAAGGAATAGAACTGGAGGTTTGAGGGAGGACAAGTGTTTCTGAGAAAGTGAAAAGAGGGTAAGGTGAAAAGTGATTAAGGCAATTAAAAACAAAAAGGCTGTGTTTTTAAGGTAAAATATATTGCATACCCATTGTGTATTATAGACTGTTATTATGAATTGTAACCCTGCATCTATAGTAAAGTACATCCAGGAAATGTGACTGTAAAAATGTGAAAACATATTTAATAAAATTGTATATACAAAAAAAAAAATGTTAAGATGATTTTAAACTGTGTAAAGCACTCATTTGTCAATAAAAGTGAATATGTATCATCCCTTTGTACAGAACTTACATCAGGCCCCACTTAGATTTTTGCTGCCCATCCTGAAAATCCTATCTTAAATGGGATATTAATCTAATTGAGCAAGTTCAGCACAGGGTCACAATGCTAATCTCTAACCTAAGGCACCTTCTATACAATGATACGCTGTCCAAAACCGGAATGGCAAGTCTTGAAGAAGGAAGAAATAGGGGAAACCTACTACAGCTCTTCAGGATCTTACAAAAACCCAGTCCTTCCATCTCAGTGTGGGCTTCAGCTTACATACCGTAGTGCAAACTCATAAGTTGCAATTAGCTATTCCAAGAGCTAACACAAAAAAAAAAGAGATGACTATGTCCCCATTAGAGCAGCAAAGTTACGGAACTCACTCCCATACCATGCAGTTGAAGCAGAGAACTAATGTCTTTAAAGACAGACTCGATAAGCACTTAAATTGAGGCATGGGACGTAACTAGTATGCCCACATAGCTGTGGGAGACATTCACGATGGGCTTCTCCTGGCCCCAATTCACCACTTCCTGTGGTACAGCCATGCTGTTGGGGGCCCAGTGTCTTTCTGCTGTGCAGCTTATGGCTTGACAAAATCATTGCTAGTAGGCGCATTCTTCAGTTTGCCCATATTTTCCTTTTGTCTGCTGTTATCAGATCATGAGTAAGCGCACAATCTGTCAAAGTAACAAGAATGAGATAGTTTTTTTTTCTAATTTTATGTTTATTAGATTCACAACAAACATACAATAAGAAATCCAAGCATGGTACATAATACTTTTTGAAGTACAAGATGGCAACCAGTGTGGGTCTGCCTGATTAGTTAGCTGCAGAACATTTTTATTTCAGTGTTTCTAGCTGTTTTATTTAATCTTCTTTTTAGTTTAGTTGGGGAGCCCTCAGTGAGGTAGACCAGGGAGGTTTTATGCATGTCGGGGCTTCTGAGCATTTTGTTTGTTACGGCGTCTGCTGTCTTTATGCCAATAGTTCCGGACGCTAGACACAAGCGTTTCATCATCGCTAGTGACTCTACTTTGCATTCTTTTTGTTACCTGGCCGGTGGGGTCGATTTGTTTTGAGCAGCCAAGAGTGGGATTATGATATCCCACTTTTAATTTTCTATTCTGGTGACTGTATCATTTTCCTGTTGAAGCTGGGACTGCCTGTTTAGATTACTGAGGAGTTTTGAGTAGTTCATTGGGGGAGAGCGGAGATCCAAGGCATCTGATTGACTTGAAGTGCCGGTGACAGTGCTCCAAAGGTAGTGAGTTGGGTAGCAAGTGACTTGCTGGACTATGTTCTGCCACAGATACAGCAGTTAAAGTCGGCAGCGGGCTTTATTTTGAGGCTCTGGTGTCTCAGCTATGAGGTAGTGGTCTGGTCTGGGCTTGCCTGGTGGGTGGCAGCCAGAGGATGTGGGGTGCCTGTTTGCTGCTGGGGGCTATCAGGAGTGAGGCTGTCATAGGACAATCTTACATCTGGGACCCTAGTCCTTGGGTGGCCTGGGCAGGACTGGTTTGGGACATGGGGGTTCTGAGCCTGCCATGGTATCTCAAAGAGCTGGACTGGAACTGTTTTGACTGTGCTTGCCATCATCGCATTAAGATACAGTGCCGATCTGGGGATGGCTGCGTGGGGTGGACGGCCTCATGGAGGGACATTAGGGAACACAGGCCGGTGGGTGGTGGGGCCTCAATAGCTCAGGGGTGTCCCTGAGATGGGCGCTGGAGGGTCCTGCATTTCTGGGCCCCTAATTCTTGGGGGTTGTTCTTGCTCAGGTGGCCGCCTCCGGGGGTGGCATATTTTGTGACTGTCCAGAGGAAGGAGCTGCAAGAAACCTGTTCCCAGCTGTTATCTTAGAACTCTCTGGACTTCCTCGGAGGGTGTCCTGGCTTGTATCAGTGAAATTTAATCATTGGAAGTGGTGAGAGAGTTTCTAAAAATTGTTATTCTATCCTTTTGTGACAGTACTTATTTTGTCTGCTGTAGTGGGAATGCAGCAGATTGAACAAAACTTTTTGATCAGCTGGGTGGGGGTGAGAGCCCCATCTTTCCTTTTCCTACCCAGTCGCCAATCCTCCCAGCCTTGGAAGCTCCCTCCTGGAGCTCGGAACACCACGCGGGTGTGAAGAGGTAATATTCTACCTTCAGTTGTAGCACCCTTGCAGGATAGCCGATTGTGCATAGATTGCTGCTACCCTCCCACCCCTCTACCCACCCTGGCTTGGCATTTCCTTTATAGTTGCTGTCTAGTGATGTCATTTCCTGTTCCCAAATTTACTAAGTCCCCACTTCCCCATTTGCAGGTTATACCACATAGCCACTAGAGGGACCCTCTGACCCTATCACCTCAACCTACCCACTCCTACTTCCTGTAACCTATTTACCTGCCTAGGTACGTCTGTCCCCTTTCCCACCTCTGCCTTTGTCCACACCTTACCCTCGTCCTGCGTCCAGCTGCCTATCCTTCTGACCCTCACCTAGCCAGCCACTACCCCCAGTGTCCACTAGGAGTCGCTATTTCTCACTCCTGTTCTAGCCCAATCCCAGCCACTGAAGGTCCCTCTGCACTTAGTTTCCCCACTCTCTGCCAGGCCTTCTCCCAACTGCCCAGCTAGAGATCTGAACCTTGTACCTTGCCCAGCAGAGCCCGTGACAGTACCACTACTCTAAAGTGGTATCCATGCTCTCTGAGGGGCAACCAAACTACTTATACTTCACCACTCCATTTACCCTGTCGCTATGTTCGGGCACCTTTTCCCCAAAATTGGTATATTGCCCCCATCAACAACCCTTGTACTACTATTCTCCTCCATCTTACTGTCCCTTCCCACGCTTACCCTCCCCAAGCGGCTACCCTGCACCCTTCCCTTCACCTGATATTCTGACCCATCCTACAAAAGCCCCATATAAGTCCTCTGCTTCCCTCCCAGCCATCTCATGGTCTCACTTCCCTTCCCCCCATCTCTTCTGCCTATTCCTTTGGCTGCCTACTGGCCTCTCTCTCCCTCCCCTGCTCCCCTTCCCTACACTCTGCCCACCCTAGCACCTCCGCCAACCTGCGTAGAACTAAATCCCTGTTCCTCCACGCTCTGCGCTGCCACTTAACTATTGCCCTACTTCTTCTGGCAGCAGGAGATATTCACCCTAACCCAGGCCCACCCTGTCCTCAAGCTCCAACCACCACACACCAAACCCCTCAGCCAGGACCTCCACCAACTCTCGCTCTGGCTATCTTCCCCGCTGCCTCCGCATTCTCCATTTAAATATTCGTAGTCTAGCCCCTAAGCTCGATCAGCTCCAGGTCCTAGCTGCCCACTATATCTCTGACACAATCATCCTATCTGAGACCTGGCTAAACCCCAGCCTCCCAGACAATACCATCACTATTCCAGGGTACACCATCACACGGCAAGACCGGCCCTCCAGAGGCAGTGGCGTAGCTATGTACGTCAAATCAACCCTACACTTCACTGTCTCCTTCACTAAAGCCGAACCCGAAGCCTTTGAGCTACTAATGGTAAAACTGTCCACCCCCCCTCACTACCTATCTATGTGGCTAGAGTCTATTGCTGCCTAGGCACTTCAACCACTATAGTCACCAACCTCCTAGGCCAGCTCTCATCTCTCACACAGTCAGGTGAACTATATGTCCTGGGAGATTTCAACCACAACTGGCTAGCACCCACTTTTAACAAAATCCAAACTGAAATAACCACCCTAAACCTTAGTCAAACCATCTTGGAACCCATTCGCTCTAATCATAAGTTCGGTAATCACTCCCTCCTTGACTGGGCACTTATTTCCAACCCACACCGCATCGTCAGTTCAGGCCTCCTCCCTGATTTCATCAGCGACCACCATCTAATCTACTTGGTCCGCAAGATCCACAGAACCATAACCCCTCCCAAATTCATATTCCAACGGTCTTACAAATATCTTAATCATTCCCTCCTACTGGCTGACTTGGCCCACTCAAATTGGGTCCCAAGCCCTACCTGCTCTAACATGGATATGGCCCTCTCTCACTTTCGCAACACCTTCCTCACCATCTGGGACAAACACGCCCCCCTGTGCCAGACCAGAGTCCGGGGATATCACCTACCCTGGATCTCCCCTGAGCTGTTAGCTTGCCAACAAGCCCGTGATAAGGCCTGGCGAAACTAAAAATCCTCATCCTTCCCAGATAACTACATTATCTACTGCACGCTCCACAACAAATGCACAAAGGCCACCCGTTTAGCTAAGGCTGACTACTTCAACAATACCCTAAATGAAAACCTCGAGTGCCCCTCTAAATTCTGGAAGATCATTAACTCCCTCTTCACCCCCCAAACAATAGGCCCCCCTCCTCTCCTCCTCTCCCATGGGACTCTCCTCTCCGACCCCCTGTTGGTCGCCTCCAAGTTTAATACCTATTTTACTACCTGCACACAGGCCCTCCTAAAATCCCTTCCTTCAGCAACCCCACCCGCTCCCCAGTCACCTATCCACCTTCCACCTGGTAGGAACACTTTTTCCTTCAGACCTATCTCCCCTGCCAAAACCCTCGCTGCCCTTCACTCCCTGAACCCCTCCAAAGGCAAATCCCCTGATGGTCTGGATAACAAACTCCTCTTCCTTTCTGCCCCCACCATTGCTACTCCCCTCGCGGCCCTACTAAATCTCTCTCTTTCTCCGCCAAGGAACTCCCCTCTGATTGGAAGCATGCCACTGTCATACGCCTCCCAAAAGGCAGTGATCCTACCTCCACTACTAACTACCGCCCCATCTCCCTCCTTCCCACCCTCGCCAAACTCCAGGAACACCTTGTGCTTTCTGAACTCTCCGACTTTCTCTCTGATACTAACTTCTTCACCCCTTTTCAGTCTGGTTTCCGAAAACACCACTCGATCACCTCCTCCCTACTACGACTCATGGACTCCATCCTCACTGGTATGGATAATGGACTAATCACTGCCGCTATCTTCATTGATCTTGCAAAAGCTTCCAACACAGTTTCCCACCCTCTCCTCCTATCCCACCTATCTGAAGCTGGGTTAACAGAATCTGCCACTAACTGGTTCAGGGTCTACCTTATAAATAGAACCCAATCCACTAAAATTGTTGGCCTTACCCCCCCCCCCATCACTACCGGCGTCCCCCAAGGTTCAGTTCTTGGCCCCCTCCTTTTCTCCATCCTTCTAAACGACCTGCCTAACTCTTGTTCCTCTGCAATCCATATGTACATGGACAACACGGTCCTCTTTACCTCCGGTTGGACCCACGAAGAAGTCTCCTCCAAACTCCAAACTGATTTCAACAAAATCCAACACTGGTTCAATACCAACCAGCTATCCCTAAACACCAAAAAAACTGTCTCCATGACTTTCGGCACTAGACAGCATCTATCCAAACTCACCTGCCCCCTCAGCTTCCATACCCTAAATAACTCCATCCTCAAGGATGTGCCCTCCTTCAGATATCTAGGGGTTTGGCTGGATCGACACCTCACCTTCTCCACACACGTGGATGCCATCATTTCTAAACTGCGCTCAAAGCTTGGCGCCCTCTATCACAACCGCTGTAGTCTCCCTCTACCAGTCAGAAGGGAATTAGTCCAGAAAATGATTTTACCCTCCTTTGACTACTGTGATGTCGTTTATAACTCTACTCCCAAGACCACCCTAACCAAACTTGACCCCCTCTTTAATGCCTTCTGCCATTTCACCCTCGATGCTCTCCCCCCCCACTCTCATCACTGTGAGCTCTATCAATCCCTGGCCCTACCTTCCCTGAGCAACCGGCACCTAATTCACTGTGCTAAGTTCACTTCCAACTGTTGGCTCGGCTCCTCCTCCTACCTCGCATCCTCCCTATCTTCCCCCACCCCACCCACTCCCTCAGACCTTCTGATGCAAGACTATGGTCATCCCTCACCGTGGGACCACTGCTGGCCAATCAGCCTCTCTTACCTCTTCCCTAAACTCTGGAATTACCTGCCAGCTCAGATCCACCTCTCATCATCCAAACACTCCTATCCTCGGCCCTCACCAACTTCCTTGCACCAAATTGTAACTGCCCCGACACCCACCCCATCAGCTCTCTCCCACCATCCCCCCTGTGCCTGACCAGTGGCTCGGCCTTCGCCAAATTGCCTGGCTTATACACTGCCCTACGCACTTCATCACCCCCTTCTATTTTTTTCCCCTCCTAATCTCTCCCTACCTTCCCCTCTCCTTTCCTCCCTCATCAGCTACCCACACTTCTCAACCTCACGCACTACTACTGCTCACTTCTTCCCCCCCAACCCTCATCACCCCTCACACTCCTCTCCTACTCCTACTGTCAACTTGATGCAACTCGCTTCAACTCTTGTCATACTATTGCCACTCATGTATTGCTACTGGCACTTATTTAAACATGTATTAACCGGAAGTGTTCCATGTTATGTATACCCTGTCCTTCATATTCTGATCTCTGTACTGTTTCACCTATTGTTTAAACGTGCTATAGTTCTCCTGTACTGTTCCATCTATTGTAAACAATGTGCTCATGTTATCCCTCCCAGCTATGTACATCATCTGTATTGCGCAATTCAATATTTTTTTTGTCTGTACATGATCTGCCTCCACTGTAACCCTTCCCCCCAGGTCGCACCGTGAGACGAGCATCTTTTTGTTCAGTGTGCCTTTCCTGGTGAAACAATTTCAATAAATAAATAAATAAACATTATCTGAAGCCCTGGCATGCTTGCTTAATAGCTGGACATTGTCATTTACCAATTGATTTTGGATATTGGTTATTTGGATATTACATAAGTGCTACTTTTTCTCTGGAGGGTTGTGGGTTGTGTTTATTTGTATTTGTGTTATCATGGTTTTGTTTTTATTTATTTTCTTTTTGTGTTGTTTTGGTGATTTGTTGTTTGATTGCTGCAGTAGGTTTTTGTGGGCATGTGTTGGCAGGGTGCTCTCCCAGCCAGGCGCTACTCTCCCTCAGAGCTCCGGGGCCCTCCACCCTTTTAACTGTCCTCCATTGCCCACTGAGGTTTATGGCCAATGTCAGGCTTTGGGGATAATAGGGAGGAGAGGTAGGGGTAAGGGTTCCAGACCTGGGGGTGGAGCTGGATAGGCGGACTGGGGTTGTGGGGACTATAAGATGCCCTGGGGCGAAATGAGTTCTGAGAGGTGTCCTCCTGTCTAGTTTCCATACCCAAGGCGCCACCTGTGGCAGATGACACACGGCCTTGGTGTCCCATCCTACTCTGGATGGTGTTATGCAATGCCAGGTCCATTAAAAAGAAGATAGCAATGATTGCTGACCTTGTTGGGTCATCTGACCTGGCTTGTATCACCAAGACCTGACTGGAAGAAAATGCTGGCCTAGTTCTTGAGGTCACTATTTGGCCGGGTTCTTGGTGACATATCGCTCAAGGATGGATTGTAGGGGCAGGGGTGCAGCCATATGTTTTAAAATGGAATTGAACCTTGTGGAAGTGCCATTTGGGGAGACCAGGTCCTTCGAGTGTATCGTGGGTGGACGTGTGGAGTGCAGGATTCTTCTCATCTACTGTCCACCCGGTGGCGAGAAGCAATTCTGGTATGAAATCGCAGACTTCATCATCGACATGGTGTTGGAGTCCCCCAGATGGATTGTTCTGAGGGATTTCAATGCCTGGGTCGATGTCGAGCTCTCACAGTTTGGCCAGGACTTCCTCCAATTTATGAATTCACTGGGCTTCAGACAGGTGATTACCTCTGCAACCCATAATCACAGCCACTCGCTGGATCTGGTCTGCCTTCTGGGTATGGACACCTCCGACTTGGTGGAGCTGGTCGGTTGGTCTGACCACCGCACTATAAGCTTCTGTTTGGAAGCTCCCCCCCATAGGCCTGCCCCTATGGAGAGGGTCCAGTACTTCCCTTTAAGGGGTTTGACCCCACATGGCCTAGCAGTGGTGCTGGACCTATCGGGTTTTCCGAACGCAAGCTTGGATCCAGACAATCTGCTACAGGCCTATAACAAGGCTGTGACTGAGGCTCTGGATTCTATCATTCCTGTTTGCTTTCACCCCGTTACCCTGTGCCCTCGGTCTCCTTGGTTTGATGGGAATCTGAGGGAGCTGAGGTGAGTGGGACGAAGGATGGAACGGTGTTGGTGGAAATCGGGCCTTGATGCTGATGGACTTGGGTTGATGTCCCATTATGAGGACTATCAATTGGCTATCTCCCATAAGAAGACAGAGTTCCTGTCCAGGGAGATTGTTGCTACCCAGAATCAACCAGGTCAACTCTTCTGAACTGTCGACAGACTGTGCAATCTAGCCTGTCTGCAGTCTCAGAGAGTGTTGTCACAGGAGAAATGTGACGAGTTTGCTCAATTCTTTGCAGATAAGGTTGCCGACATCCGGTCCGAGATCTGCATAACTTGTTCCAATGGGTGTGGTGGTGGTTGGTGGGAGGTTGCAGTGCCTCGGGATGTCTGGTCCGAATTTGACCGAATGGCGATTGTGGACATTGTGAGGATCATCCAGAGTATGCAGCCGACCTGCTGTAGTTTGGACCCGGGCCCAACTCACCTCCTCGTGGGGTGT
The DNA here is from genome assembly GCA_016271365.2 of Neoceratodus forsteri. Lineage (NCBI taxonomy): Eukaryota > Metazoa > Chordata > Ceratodontiformes > Ceratodontidae > Neoceratodus > Neoceratodus forsteri. The sequence continues at coordinate 638,085,000 of CM028135.1, read as the reverse complement.
GCTGAGGTCCTTGGCCCAGTCCTAGCTGAGATAGTCTGGTGTTTGTTAGAGACAGATGTGTTTCCGGATGCCCTGAAGGAGGCAGTGGTGACACCTCTCCTTAAGAAATCCTCTCTCGACCCTTATTGTCTTGGCATTTACAGACCTGTCTCTAACCTCCCTTTATGGGAAAGGTTATTGAGAAGGTGGTCGTACTGCAGCTGGAGGATCATCTTACTGTCCACAACATCTACGATCCTCTTCAGTCAGGATTTTGGAAGAGGCATAGTACCCAGACAGCCCTAGTTTGGGTACTCAGTAATCTCCTGATAGTAAGAGATCAGAAGAGCCGGTCCATCTTGTTTCTCCTTGATCTCTCTGCAGCATCTGATACCGTGGACCATGGTGTGTTATTGGAGCACCTGCAGTTGATCTGCGGACTGTCTGGTACAGTCCTCCAATGATTCCACTCTTTAATCATGGGCAGGTCTCAGAGAGTGGTGTTGGGTATTTCTTCTTCTGACATGTTCTCCGTGCCCTGTGGGGTGTTGCAGGGCCCTGTTTTATCACCCATGTTGTTCGCAGTGTATATGCTGCCATTGGGAGACACTGTAAGGCGGTATGAGCTGTGTTTTCACTGCTGTGCAGATGATACTCAGCTGTACAGGCCCTTTGTGCCCGAGCAGGATAATACTGTCTTGGTCTTTAACAACTGCCTCACTGAGATCCAAGATTGGATGAGTGCTAACTGGTTGTGGTTGAACCCTGACAAGACTGAGGTACTGGTTGTGGATCCGGCTCATCGGGTAGAGGGGTTATTGGCTGGGCTAGCTTCGGGCTTTGGCTTCGTGGTAGTCAGATGTTGACCTCTGAATGGGTGCGAAATCTGGGCCTTATTTTTGATGATGGGTTGACGCTTAGATCTCAGGTGTCATCTGTTGTCAAGACCTCTTTTTACCATCTGAGGAATATAGCCTGGATTAAACACCTGGTTCCGCTTGATGGCTTCTGACATTGGTTCATGCCTTTGTGACCTCCCACACTGACTACTGCAACTCTCTGTACCTAGGGCTACTGGGGGTTGATATCCGCCGCTTGCAGCTGATGCAGAATGCGTCAGCCAGGCTGTTGACTGGGCATTCATGATCTTGCTATATCACTCCTGTGCTGCGTGCTCTGCACTGGCTGCCTATTCAGTGGCGGATCACCTTCAAGGTTGGTTTGCTGACCTACGAAGCCCTACATGGACAGGGACCGTGTTACCTGCTAGACCTTCTTTGCCCCTACCACCCCTCCACTGATGAGGGATTGCTAGAGGTTCCCAGGGTTCGTTTGAAAATTTCTGGGGCTCTGGCTTTTGCATTTGTGGACCATACCCTGTGGAACTCTTTACCTCATAGGATAAGGGAGTGCCTGACCATGGAGAACTTTAAGGCTGCATTAAAAACACATATTTTTTGCCCAGTGGTGCTAAGGGTTGAGGCGCTGGACGCCACAACTTGTGCCACACCGGTGACCCAGGTTTGGAAGTGAGCCTGGGTCATCGGGGGTTGGCAGGGGTGGAAAAGGACTGAGTGTCCGTAGGACTGCTGTCCTTTCCTGGGGAAGGGAGGATCTCAGCTGGCCGCTCTCTGGTGGCTCCTAGTGGAGGCTGGGAGCATAGCAACAGAATGGCCTGCAGCATTGCTGGGTGCAGCCTTGGTAGGATGTCCAATGGGGGTGTGTGGGAGTGTGCACTCAGCATGCAGGAGTCCATTGCACATCCAAGGCCCTGGGGGAAACCAGAACAAGGAAAAACAAACCAGATCCTGGTAGGCGACGATGGGGACCAGGAGCTACCCCCCCACACCCAACAGTCGAGTGCGCCCGGCTGACCTCGGAGCTTCCTCGAGTCATGGGATGTCCACACAGCATGGAAATGACACCCTCGGGGGGGGTGTGAATGCCTGATGGTGGAGGAGCGTGGTTGACTGACAGTCAGGACTGAGTCTACAACAGGGCAGGATGGAGGTAAGCTGAGAGCCCTCATCTGAAAAAGTCCAGGATCGTGTGTGAGGCGGATAAATAGTGTAAAAAAAAAACCCCAAAAAAACCACATCTTCTTAATCTTGCTTACCCTGGATATGGATGAACTGTGAAGCTGTTTCTTATTTTAATTATTTTTGTATAGTCTTAATCTGAGATTTTATATGTCTAACTGTACAAGCGCTATGATCCTTGTGTGAATGGCATTTTTTATATATAAACCGTTTCTTGCTTTATTTAAAAAAATTGCATAACCATGAGGGTACCACTTCTCTTAACAATGATGAATAGTCTGACTCATACTATAACGATACATCTTTGGAGGGGAAGAGCATATTAGAAGTTAACAAAAACAGTATACAAAGAAAGCTGCATAAGTGAGTCCAAGAGTGGCATGGTAACCGTTGCATAGCAAGTAAATCCATCTAGTATAAAATCTTTCTGCCCTGCCTAAAAGAAGTTGACAGAAAATCCACCATGCATTACAAATACTGAGTGCACTTGCAATACACTAATGTATTGAAATAGGCAGGGCTACACAAACACTAACATCATGTAAGGTGGTAACACTTTTAAGATGGAGATAGTCAATTTTCTGAGGGCAAACAACAAGCTGCCCCTTAACAATGAAAGGGGTGATCTACATAAGACCATAGGTAACAGGGAAGGCAGAAAAGTGCTAGGTGGAGGGTGGATTCAGGAGTCACAAGACAGCTCCAGCCGCTGAATAACATGGAAAAAAACAAATGGCTCACCTGAAATCCTACCACTTACCCACTGCACAGTCCAAATCATAAGGTTAAGAAAGCAGTGAGAAGAAAGCAACGCCAAAGGCTTTCTCAGGGATCCTCTGCAGTGGGATCATCTGGATCCTCTCTGCTACAGTTAGAGGGGGCATAATTCTGTGCCCACTTAAATGCATCAGTCGGATCAGAAAACAAATCTTTCCTTGGTGGACAATGTGCAGACAAGCAGGAAGCACCATTCTGGAGCATGGCCTGTACCCCATCAAATTTCTTTTTTTTTTCAGCTGAGTAGCATAGCTAAGGTCAGGATATGAATTGATGGTTTGGCCATCCTTAAGCAAAGGGCTGCTATGCCGTGCCAAAGCCCAAAGAAAATCCCTGGTGCCCACGCCATCAGTGACCATTACAATGGCTCAAGGGACATCGGACCTACCATGGGGAGTGATGCAGTAGGCTTTTAGAATGGTAAAGGAGTGGGCAGAAAGAGTACACCCAAACTGCTGTACCAGCCATTCAGGTAGAAAAAGTGGCAAGGATGCCCCCTCACTGCCCTCTGGCATGCCAAATATCTGCACATTTGCAGCTCGTGCCTGATTTTCTAGCATCTCTAAGCGAAGCTGCAAGTGTGCATTTTCTTTTGTGAGGGTAACTGTTGTCCCGAAGGCGCATCTGCTCTCTTAGAGGCTTCCACTGTAGCCATTTACACCAAATCTATAGTCATTTCAACAGTCACCACTCTGTTGGTGAGGGTATTGAATTCATCTGCCAAACCTTGACGGTTTGAATTAGCCTAGTCATTTTAATACCAAGGATCTGTAGAGTTTCTTCTGCAGCAGAGCTATTGGAAGCCTCTGATATTCTGCTCTGCATAGACCTCATAGTGGGAGCTCCCAATGTAGTTTTGCTTTTAGCTCCATCAGTCAGAGTCTTTTCTTTATGCAGATTCCCCATTGTACCCAGGGGATTGTTAGTGACAAGTTCAGAAAGTTTGGTAAAATAAAATAATCTGAAAAGTTGGTAGCTTCAGATTATTTCAGAGAAGGTTCAGTGCTAGACCCAACATCCATCTTGCTCAGAAAAATTGCTGATTTCTCTCAGGAGCTGGTCAAAGCAGTGCCTGCTCCATACAATTGCTAAGACATATCCCTGAACACTGATTTCTAAAGTGAATGGCAGGCTGCTATACTGATGTACTATGATGCACCAGGGAACACTTAGAAGTTTTGGATTTTGTAAGGTGGGATGTGGCACAAGGGTGCATGCACCACTTCAGCATCGCACTTGTTAACATGTGGCTTAACAGTTTGGGGTGCTTACTACCGAGTTCAATACTGAGTTATTAGAACTAGCAGAAGGCTCTTGGCCCATACAGCAAGTCCCCCATGCTAACAGGCATTATATACCATCTTTGAAAAGGTAACTATCCAGCCTTAAGTTAAATGTGTTGAAACTATCAGTCTCTACGACATGCCTAGGCAACCTGTTCCATACTACAATAATTCTCTGCGTAGAAAAGGATCTTAAGCTTGTCTTGGGATAAGTTAGCTTAACTTGTTTCTTATGACTTATCAGTCCACCAAATCTGTCGATAATTGTCAAACCCAGACTTTATGTTAAAGAGCTATCCTTTGTAATCCTAAAGAGCTGCAGGAGGTCACCTCTAATGCATCTTGTCTCCAAAGTTTACAGTCCCAGGGACTGAAGTCTGTTTTCGAATGATTCGCCCCTTAATCCTTCTACCAGCTTAGTCATTTTCCGTTAGACCCTCTTCACCCGGTCAATATCCCTTCTCAGATAGGGTTCCAGAGAGGGGTGCAGTAATCCAAATGTGGTCTAACAAATGTACGATACAGTGGCATTAAGCAGGCCCTGTTGCGTGATACAAATGACCTCTTTATATATTGGATTATTCTATTACTTTTCTTAATAATTTCCTAACAATGATAAAAAAAGGTCAGGTCATTACTTATAAATACCCCCATATCCTTTTCTCTTTCCACTGGTTTCAGGTATGTGTCATATAATTTATATACATACCTGATGTTGTTCCTACCTAGGCGTATCACAGTACATTTACTCAGATTAAACAGCGTACCATTCTGATTTGCCCACTCCTCAATTCTCTCTGTCTTGCTGTAGAGTAATTATTTGATTTATGGTCCCCACTTCTGCTCCAAGTTTAGCGTCATCAGCAAACTTTGTACACGTGTTATCTACATTCAGATTCATATCTGCTACGAATGTGGAGAAGAGCACTGGGCCCAGCACCAACCTTGACACAGTCATGAAAAATGCCAGTTTGGCTGAGACTGTCTTCTGACAAGGATTTTTATGTGTACTGTGGAGTACACTTCTGTACTTATGTACGGGGCTAATGCCAGCTGCCGTCCTTTTTAAGAGCTCTGAGAACTATGTAGCAAATATCATGCTAATTACTGAGTTAGCAGGGGCTAGGAAACCCCTTAGAATCTGTCAGTCAGTCAGAGCCTGAACCTCCTAGAGAGAAGATATACCTACTGCTGTCTAAGAATAAACCATTTTTGCATTTATTTCTGCGTCCATCTAGTTTATTTGAATGATTCAGCAAGGGGTCTTCCTCACCAGCAGCAACCAAAGGGTCTGGCAGACCACAGAGAAGGTTAAGGGTCTTTTAGTGGCAGACCAATCCAAAACGCCACACGTGGTGGAGAATGTGGACACTGCTCCACTAGCAAAGACCGCAAACAGGCAGCTATAGAAGCAAAAGCAGCTCCACGATTCAGCTACTCCCCCCGACAAACAATCCATGGCTTCCTCTCACTCTTGAAGCCGCTCAAAGCTTCTGGTTACCCACTCAGCCATGCTTCACAAAATAAAGGACTGTGAGGAACAACCCACTGATGTAGGACACCACAGAAAAACAAAAAAGGGAGCCATTTCAATGATAAAATCAAAGGGGCACAGTAAACAAAACGGGTGGGCAGTACAAAAATAAATGGAGGAAAACGGGGAGACCAAACGCTGGACAATACAACAACAAAAAAGAAAATATATGGACTGCACAGCAGTGAGAGCGATCCTCCCCACGCTCCAACACAAGAGCAATGCAGCAATAAATCGGGGGGGGGGGGAGCTCAACTCAGGCAGCATTACACAATGAAGCAAGAATGTGGTGTGTTACAGTACATATAAAGGGGCTAGTTAAAACTTATTTATTTAGTTTTTGTTAACCGGGTAAGTGCACTAGCCATAAAATGACTATTTTCAGGCACGACCCGGGAGAGTACAAGAAAAGGAGAACAGTTGAACAACAGCAACATGGGTACAGTAATGCAAATAGAGGAACAGTACAGCAGTGCTACAAAAGTACAATGGGTAGAAACAACAAAAGATAATGGCAAGCATTATACAGATAATGGCAGTAAGATATCTAATAAGTGCAGAAACCATGGACCCGACCTGTGGAGTGAAAGGGTTAATAAGATAGTAAGGTTATATAGAGAGAAATGTTCAAACATAACAAGAAAGACTGAACAGAAGGAAGGTCAGGGTAGGTAATTAGCAAAACAACAGTGGATGGTCAGCAACAAGGTTCGAGAAGGAAGAGAGCTGGTAGTCAAGAAGTTATTTACAAAGAGAAGGAAAAATATGGGGAGGGGAAGAGGAGACAGTCGGAGCTGGATTAGAGCAGGGGTGACATTACTGGTAAGTCTCAGGAGCTTCGGGTTGGGTCAAAGCATGTACAAGTATCAGCTAAGAATAGATAATGATGATATTCACTTTTAAATCCAAAGTGAGACTGAGACAGCCGGAGGTTGAGTGGAAGAGCATCCCATAGCCTGGGAGCAGAGAACTGGAAGGCCCCTGTGCCTTTAGTCATCCGACATCTCGGAACATAGAGCAAGGATTTGTCAGCTGATCGCAGGCCATGGGAGGATGGTTGAGGGACCAGCAACGCTGCCAGCTGGGATGTTTGTTTTTCCTGGATGATCGAGTCCATTAGTGATTCAAGGTAGTATTGTCTACTGGCAGAGGGTGAGAGCCAATTCAGATCCTTATAAAGAAGGCAGTGATGTTTGAGTCGAGGCGACGAAGAGGCAAATCGGCATATATTGTTATAAGTTACATCCCGTTTTAGTAGGGAGGTTTTATGGGCAGAGGTAAGAATAGAGGCACCATAAGTAAGGGTTGGGAGCAGAGTACCTCGGGCAATTGCTAATTTGGCCGAGGGTGTAAGCATGTAGCTCGTTTTGTAAGCTACTCCTAGTTTCGAGTTTTTAGTACACATAATTAAAATACAGTGGACAACCTGGGATACTAAATAAAAATAAAACGAAACGTCACAAACAAAACAGAGTATGGCAAATAAATACAGAAATTCCACCAGCAAGTTGTCACTCACCAATGAAAATCCCGCCATTTCAGTTGGGGAAGAAGCACAGAAATGCGTCAATCGCCTTTTTGGACATTGTAGAGCAGCACAGAAGCCTGGTGGCAAGAATCCTCCATCTTTGTTTTCACAATACAACAAGGAAGGAAGTGGCCATCTTGCTACAGTCACAACAGTCAAAATACAGGAACTCTATGTCAAAGTTCGGTGGCCATCTTGTGAAGGGCACTAAATGACCTCGCTCCACAGAAATCGATGGTAAACCTATTGAAATGAATGGACACTGCAATGAATACCTGATTTTTGCAACAAAACCTTTATTTAAATAACAGACAACACTGAATTGAGTGGGGATTTTTTATTAAAACTTTGCTTATAAATAATTGTACTTTTGTCTACAAAAATATTTTCAACTTGGCACTTCATCTACTACACAACATCCCGTCTCCTGCATGATGGCAACTCCTTCTCATCCTTACGACCTTCACTCAGTGAAACTAAGTTTATCACCAACCACAATGTCCAAAAACAACACAGATATGGGCACCAGAGCGTCTGGAGTCCTACCTTCACCCACCTCAAGGGCGTGGGGCTACAAAATCGAAACTATCCTCCACGACGTCCAGTCATCCATCTCAGCTCAAGGAGCACCAGCTATGCAAGTCATTCAAAATGACCTGGCCTAGATTAAAACAATTTCACTACAGTCCATGGTCCATACCAGCCTGCAGCCAGTATCCTTCTCCACCTTGCCTCATGAAGGCGCTGTTGACTGGCTCGAACAATTCCAAGTCTGGATTTCCTTATGTGGTTGGACTGATCCTCTGCGTATTTCCAATGTCATTCACATGTTTCTGAGAGAGACTGCCATTTCCTGGTCCAACGTACTTCCAGAACAAGTCAAAGGAAATACTGCCACCCTGTATGCAACCTTCAAAGACCATTTTCTCCATGCACATCTGCCCTGGGTATTGGAACAGCTGTGGGAATGTGCCATGCACCCCTCTGAAGCTCTTGAAGCTTTCATAGTGGACACCAAGTCTCACTAAAAAGTCTGCAGAAACCTGAGAAAGAGTAAATCACAACCTTTGTCCAGGGACTGCTTCCTCAACTCCATATTTATGTAATCCAACAACCTGGATGGACACAATCCAAGCATGATGACTTGCAGAAGCATCCATATTAATGTTCCAAGCCAGACGTGTACAAGCACCTCAGTCATCACAGTTATCCGCTCTCGCAACATGTGTCCAGCAGCAATCCGTGATAGAGACGCTCGCCACAACTGTCAATAGTCTGCACTGCAGCTCAACTGTTTCTTCTGCTACCTCTGTCAATGCTCTTTGACCAGTTTGTCAGTGACCTGATCCACCTCCACCTTCACAAGAGCCTGTGACCTGCCAGTGGTGTGGATTCAGAGGACACACTGCTGCTGTCTGTGGAAAGCTGAAGTACCACAACAGACATCAAGAGAACCAAAGGCACCCAACACCGCACAATCAGCAAGATAATCATAACTACTCCCAGGATCAGAGGAACACAGCAACTGACCACCCTCTGACTCTAGCAATTCGAACAGACTGCATCCTCCAACTGCTAACTCGGGCACACTCTTACTTCCAAGGGCAAAAGTACCTGTCATCCGATCACCTCTCCTAGCATACTATGTGCCTGTAACCATCAGAGATTGGTCCATGCATGCCTTGGTTGACACTGGAGCAGAAATCTCAGTTATCAACAACAGTTTTCTGAACAACCAAACTATTTGTCACGTACCTAATGTCTCTCCAGCCGACCTAAAGTACATTATCACAACAAGTACAGTAACAGTACCTATCACAGATGTGGTCCATCTCAAGCTACACTTTGGCTCATAACAAGCTACTGCCAAGTTCTACCTAGTTGCTGATCTACAACCAGCAGTGATTCTTGGTCTGGACTTCCTCAAAGCTCACAAAGCCATCCTAGACTTTGACTCAAACTGTCACTAGATCCTCGGACACAACTTGCAGCTATAGGCTCAGTTACTGTGCCTCCTCAGTCAGAGATGGTTTTGATTGCCAAGATTCAAGGTGAACCACTTCCACAAGGTGTTGTTGGCATCATCACAGGATCCTCCACACTGCATTCGTCAGGTCTCCTTCCAGGAAACACCTTACTGGCGGTGCATGGTGCATAGTCTTCCAAAAATACTGCAGCTTCACAGATGAGCCAGTGGTCATCTCAAAGGGTGCCAACATCAGAAAGTTTGTCTGCTTGTCTACAGGGGACCATCTCCATCTCATGCAAGAACCTCAGCCTGGTTCCACCAACTCTTGTCTTGCCAGTACTATCACAACCACTCCAGCTTCAGCAGAGTTACCCCTCAGTCAGAGACTGTCCTCTTCAAAACTTCCAGTATCTCCAATGGAAAAACAACAACTTTTGAAAATCCTAGAAAATTACCCGGATGTCTTTGTAGGTCCAGATAACCAGCTTGGATGCTGTAGTATCTTACAACACACCACTGAAGTGCAGCCCAACCAGAAACCAATCTATCAGCATGCCTACAATGTGGGACACAAACTGGAGGACATAATCAAAGACATGCTGGAACAAGACATTGTCGAAGAGCCAAGTCCTTGGGGTGCACCATGCCTGCTGGTAGTAAAGAAGGACAAAGGGTATCACTTCATGGTAGACTACAGAAAACTCTATGCCTACATGGTGCAGGATGCTCATCCTGCACCTACAATCGAAGATACATTAGAGAGTCTTGATGCCTCCAGCCCTGCTTACTTCACCACACTAGACCTTCAGAGTGGGTTCTACCAAGTTTCCATTGCTCCAGCTACTCGTCCATACACAGCACAGTGCTGCCTCTTGGGACTTTTTCAATTCAAACATCTGCCTATGGGACTTTGGAATAGTCCAGCCGCATTCCAACGTGTTACAGAAGTTATACTATGTGGGTTGTCTTGGAAATCTTGCCTAGTCTACCTGGATGATGTTATTATCTTCAGCAGAACTTTGCCAGAGCACCTCCAACATCTCAAAGAAGTGTTTGAATGTTTCAGACAAGCCAACCTTAAGCTTTGTCCAGAGAAGTGTTGTTTTGCGCAGCATCAAATCCATTACCTAGGACATGTTGTTAGTTCTCAAGGCATCTCTCCAGACCCAGACAAGCTCTCAGCAGTCAAAGACTATCCAGAGCCTAACAATCTCAAAGACCGTTGAGCTTTTCTGGGCTTGTATGACTACTACTGAAAGTTCATTTACAACTATGCCAAGATTGCAGCTCCATTGTGCACCCTCACCAAAAAGGGTTGCGACTATACATGGACTTCCAAAAGCAAAAAGGCCTTTGAAACCTTGAAACAAAACCTAATCTCTTCTCCAGTACTGGCCTACCCAAGGTTCGACCAACCCTTCAAACTCTACTCAGATGCTAGCTCCTTTGCAGTGGGCACTGTGTTCTGTCAAATACAAGACAGAACAGAACAAGCTGTCTCCTATACCAAGCTCTCTCTTTCTTCAGCTGAGCAGAACTATGGCATCATAGAAAAAGAATGTCTAGCCATGATATTTGCCGTAAATAAATTTTACTGCTACCTTCGCTACTCCTCCTTTACAGCTATCATAGATCACTCTGCCCTCAGATGGTTATTTGAAACGAAGGAGCCAGTAGGCAAGTTTGCCTGATGGATCTCCATGCTGCAAAGCTACAGCTTTGAAATTCACTACAGACCAGGTCAAGTTCACAGAAATGCTGATGGTGTAAGCCAGAGATGATATCCCTCTGCATCATTCTCAATAGATGAAGAATCCTGCTTACAAGCTCTTCCCTTCAACGCCATGGATGTGCTTCCTGTGAACACTCCTATAGCACCTCAGGTTGCTTTGATGCTACCAACTGCTTCTACAGAAAGACACACACATCCTCATCTACTACAAGCATCTGAATCACTGCTCACCTCCTCTACATCTGACCTTTCTCTGGCAACAGTCAAAATGCAACACAGAACTGATCCTCAATTCACAGACATAATCAAATATTTAAGAGTCTGGAACCTTAACGCAACAAAAGAAGCATTGCCACGATGTAATTTTCTTTGCTTGGCTTCACTTCTTCTGGCCTTACATAAACAAAGACATTGTCCAATTTGTCAAATCCTGCCAGCTCTTCTCCCAAAGAAAGCCTCCTGCCAAATCGACAAAGGCACACATTATTCCAATGCCTGTAGCCACTGAACCATTCCAGAGAGTCAGCACAGACATTCTTTACCTACATACTCTGACACTGGCAACAAATACATCCTTATTTTAGCAGACTAAGTATTTGGAACTAATCCTCCTGAAAGACACTAAAGCTGCCACATTGGCAAGTGCCTTCTCTCAACACAGTCTTTTGTTGTCATGGTACCCCATCATACCTGAATTCAGACAGAGGCACTAACTACCTTTCAACCATTGTCCAAGAAACATGCAAACTTCTCGATATAAAAAAAGACACACACAAGTTGCCATCCACAATGCAATGGACAGAGTGAAAGAATGATGTCTACCATTCTCGGCACACTCTCTAAGTACCTGGATGAGACTCATGCCACTTGGGATAATTTTGTTCCCTCTGTGCAATTTTCCTACAGTATCAGTGGTTGTGTCGACAGTACAGAGTACACACCATTCTTCTTAGTCCATAGACATCACCCAAGAACACCACTGGACAGGGATCTCTCCCTGCTAGAGGTTCCCAAGTCAGCTTCTTCTTTCATTATTCTTATGCTGGCAGAGCTTGAACTTGGCAGACATGTTGCATTCACCACATTGGGCCAGTGAAACTCTGCAATGCAGAAAATGTCAGCAGCCAAGTCGCATGAGCCTTCATTCTCCGTTGGGGACATTGTGTACTTGTACCGACCTGTCCTTGTTCTGGTGCTACCAAGAAACTGCTTCACCCCTGGACTGATCCCTTCTACATCATAGAAAAGCTTCCTCCTGTGCACGTTCGTCTACGCCTCAAGTCCAGTGGAAAGCTGGCACACAACAAAGTCCACATCAACTGAATGAAACATGGGTACCTGAGTAACACTCTTCCAGATGACCCCAGACCACCTAACAATGAAGCTGCACTTGAGCCTGCCATCCTCTCTGAAGCCGAGCTCCCTTCAGACAACTTGCAACAAGTTCCTACAGATCTTCCCACTCCTGACACTCTCCAGCCGGATTCCGTTTTGCCAGATGACCTCCCTGGGACTACTTCTTCTCAGCCTTCTTCTTTTCAGGACTCTCTTATACACACACCAGTGTAACAGATTGAGAAGATCTTAAGGAAGAAGTTCACCAATGGATCCTCGACTTAGAGTCAAGTGGTGCGGATTTGACAGTGGGCAGAACTCTTGGGTCACTTCTAATAACTTGACCCGATCCTGTCAGGAACTGGTGCAAGCAACTCATGCCTCCATTCCCACTGACCAGAAAAGTCGATGGAAGTCTTGAACATTTGTAAACCAAACTCAACGAGGGTTCTAAATAATAAAACACTTGTGATGAGTTCTTATCTGCATGATATAAAAATGCCTGTTTTGCAACAGTTAAGTGTTTCTGATGGTACCTCTGTGTCATTACAGATAGTAATGTGCTATTTGTTAATTACACTGTTTGTCCTCCTGCTGCTCCCTTTCCCTCTCTTCCCTTTCCCTTCCCCTGCATTTTAGCAGTTGCTGCACGACCAAGCTTCAAGTTGCTATGGTGTTCCCCCTTTCCCTGGAAACTACTCTGACTGGTCACCAATGAAGTCCTCCAGATTCTTTCCTCACCTCCCCCCCCCCCCCCGCAGTGCAGTATTGTTTTATTTTAAATGTGCCATGCCTTGCACTGCAAAAAAAAAAAATTCTAATTTATAGTGTGATATTGCTTTGTTCGAGTGGTGCTCACATTAACTGTCCCAGGGGTGATGTGGAATACACTTCTGTACTTACAGTATGTATGGGGCTAATGCCAGCTGCTGTCCCTTTAAGTGCTCTAAGAAGTACGTATCAAATATTATGCTAATTACTGTGTTAGCAGGGGCTAGGAATCCCCTTAGAATATGTCAATCAATCAGAGTCTAAACCTCATAGAGAGAAGATGTGCCTACTGCTGCCCAAGAATAAACTGTTTATGCATTTATTTCTGCGTCCTTCCAGTTTATTCGAACAGTCCAGCAAGGGGACCTCCTCATCAGCTGCAACCAAAGGGTCTGGCAGACTCAAAGAAGGTAAGAGTCTTTTAGAGACAGAACAAACCAAAATGCCACAGTACTATGGTCCAAGAATGTGTTGGATGAGAAGTGTCATTCCAGTGCAGTGTTTCCAGATTGATTTGGCATTTTCTCTGTAACATCTGGACAATATTCCTGCATTTTCCTGTAGAATATATGATTTGCAATGGAAGCTGAGTTGCTCTGCTTTCCTGCAGAACCAGTGCAAACCTATGGGAACAATTTCCCTGTAGATGGCTCCAAATCCCTGTAAAATACTGGACTCCCCGTAAACCTGGGAACCCTGCTAATGTTCATTTTTTAAAGTAAATTATTGGTTTGCCCAAGCATATGCCCGTTCAGCTGTTGACTGGTTTAAACTGCATTATATATTCATGACTGATGTGATTCACTGCAATGTGGTATATCTTCAACAATTCCAGTACAGAAAAATATTGTACATTGTCCACCCTGATAAAAGTAATCCACCACAAATGGTATACGCTCATGTCAAGTGGAAGCCAAGGTAATCATATACTCCTACCTGTAGATTTTCTAATATTCTTTCTATTTCAGTTGCCCCTCGTGGTGCGTTAAGTACACCCAAACCCATTGGTTGGGCAGGGCATTGTAAATTAATTCTCCCTCTCCTGTTTATTAATTCATATGTTAATCTTCCTCCCCAGGATATCCAGGGTAAATACATCATAAAAAAGGGTAAAGACAGGACCCCACTGAAAACAAAATATTACATCTCAGTTCAACTATCGTGTTTAAATACATTATAAACATGGGTAGAAGCAGGACTCCACTGAAAATGAGATAGTACATCACAACTATTATATCCTGGGGAAAATGCACTATAAAAATGGGTATATGTAGAACCCCACTGAAAATGAGATATTTCAACTGAACTGTTGTGGATGACTCATTGCAAAAATGGGTAAAAGCAGGACTCCACTTAAACAAGGTATTGCATCTTGGCTGCTCTATGCTGGGGCAAATATGTTGTAAAAATACGTAAAAGCAGAAGCCCACGAAAATAAGTACTATGTAAAATGTGTAAAAGCAGGCCCCACTGAAAATGTGATATTGCATCTCAGCTGGCCTATGCTTCTAATCACACTCATACCCTTTTTGTGTGTGTAAACTGTTGTAACAGCTACTGGTATACATACATGTGATATGTCCAACTTGCTTAAGAGGGAGATTTGGGTCAAATTAGGAGGGAGATTAGCCTGCCAACTTGTTTAAGAGGGAGATTTGGGTCAAATTAGGTGGGAGATTGGCCCGCTAGTAGGGAGATGCTATAACATCATGAGTTTGTTCTTAAAAAAATAAGAAAAAAGTAATTACAAAAATGTAATGTATTTCATTTTGTCAAGAATAAGCACTAAAAAGAATAAACAACTAGTTATATAAAGTTATCGGATACATTGTTCATCACTGCTTTAATTTTTATGTGTCTTCATCTGCCCAAAAAATATGGATAATGTGGACAGAGCAGGAGATTTTGTTTCCCAGGAGGAAGGGAGGGAGTTCAGTCAAAAAAAAAAACAGGAGTCTCCTGCGAAAGAGGGAGATATCACATGTATGGGTGTATGCCTGTACGTGTCCTGTGATCTGTGAGAACATGGCATCTGTGTGTGTTGTGTGCATTTTCAAGGGTATGTGGGTATGTCTGTCTGTGTCTGTATACCAGAAACAACAACAGCTGCTTCTGCATTAGCTTGATGTGAACTTTTTTTGTACTGTTATCATGATGCAAATGTGGGATTTACATCACAATATTACAAATAAGACACATATTTTTCTCAATTTTTGTAACTTTTTATTTATTATTTCATACCTATGCATAAAATACATTTTTCCTGAGCATATATACCAACAGTTGGATTGTAATTATACATTACTAAAGATGATGACTATACACTTTAATTCTACATCCTTTATCATGTTAAAGGGACACTGTCAACCTCCATAAGCCTCAAATTTTCCCAAGTTTAAAAAACACACATTATGATTGCTCACTTTCTCTACAGACTGCTGCTGTAACTGGTTGTTTGATTCTGATTCCTTCTTTTAAAAAGTGAAAAACAGATTGCCCGCCATACTTGTGTTGCCACACAAAAACATGTTACAGTCCTTGATCAACTCCAACTGCATCTTTTTGGACTTGAGAACACTCCCAACACAGTGTAGCCACTAAAGATGCAGTGGCAGGAGAGAACACTATTGCATCCATAGTGTCTGCACTGTTTGGGGGTGTTTGTCATGTTCAGAATAATGCAACAAGGTTAGATCAAGGATTTGAAACAATACAAGGTTGGATATAGTTACACCATTAGCATGCATTCCAGTTCTACAAACAAAGGAAGCAGATAAAACAATCAGCAGCATCAATAAATTTTTGAGAAGGTACGCAATCATAAAATGTGGGTTTTCAGCTTGAAATAATATGATGCAAAAAGGTTGACAGCATCCCTGTAATGCACTAGCAATGCATCAGCAACTATTTTGGCTTTGACCTGCCTTTGTCTACATATACCCGATTTTTATGTTTGCTTGCACATGTGCAAGAAATGTTGTGTTACATGTAATAGCATTTGAGAGGTGTGTCACTGCTGAGCCCATTGCAGCTCAAACTGGGAGGGACTCGGCAGTCCAGACCAATGACCACACACTGTGTTCTTGATGCTGCTTGCTGGGCAGAAACTTCTTTTTTTTTTTTTATATATTTTTTATTGAATTATTTTGTTACACACATGTCAAGAGTATATTGCATACATTTCATTATATTGCCACATATCTTCTCTTTTGTATATTGTTGACAGTTTATGTTCTCCATCCTAAGGTCTAAAAGTTTGGTGTGATAATTACACAGCTTTTAAAACTTGGATCATTGAGTAAAGCTCCAGCTCCATTTTATGAATATCTTTCCTTATTTACCCCTTATGCTTTTTCTGTTCATTCCTTTACTGCATCTCCAGATGATGAATGCCTTACGCCTTGATTAATCCTTCTCCCCTCAATTAACTTCCCTTTTCCCTCAGTTCTTCTATAACTATTCGGTCCTATCCCCTGGTCCTCCCTCAGTTAAGTAGTTAAGACTAGGGACAGAAATCTGGTTCCACCACAGCTTGGTGGGACACCCATTACTGCCATCTCATCATGTATGTTGGAGCTTTACCTTGGATTTTTTCATCAAGGCTTTCTATAGCATACAAATCAGACATAATGCGGGTAATGGACTTTTTGGCCACCATCAGACTGGGGGGTAAAAGGGTTTTTCCTCTTGGGGGCAATGGTCTGGAAAGATCCCCAGTAAAACCTGCCCAGCTGTTAGTTCTACTGTCTGTCCCAACAGAGCAGTAAGCTCGACTTGTAGGGAAAACCAAAAGGGCATCAAACAAGGACACTGCCAGAATATGTGCCTCAGTGTCGCCCTTGGGCATCCACAATTTCGCCAGCAGACTCCATACTCCTCCGGAAAGAACCTGAGCAGAACCGCCGGGGCTTTGAAAAAACGAGAATGACACTTCCACACCAAAAGAAGTGATCCTCACCGTACTCAAAGCTGAGCCCCTCCACTTCTCCATAGTTATTTCTAGGTTGAGATCTCTGTTCCACTCCTGTAATATAGATTCAGTGGATTATTTTTGTTCATTTCTCATTTCCCTACATATTATACCTATTAAATGCTTACTTAAGTTCCCCCTTACGGCCTCCATAAATAATTTGAAGATTTCCGGGGTTGGGTACAGAAGCCTGGGTTGTATCAATCGGTTTCAAAGTATATGATTCCTAACCAGGAAATAATTAAACAAATCAGATCTGAGGAGACTATATTGGGACAGTAATTTATCAAAAGGAAGTATCCCCTGAGGGGACAGAAACTGGAAAAAATGTGAGAGACCCAGTCTCCTCCATTCCTGGAATGTAGAGTCCATATGTATGGGTACAAATGAATCAGCTTCTGATGTTAATTTCAAATATTCATATATATTACAGAGTGGTCTAGTTTGCCTTACGCGTTTCCAACACTTGTAAGTTTGTGCCGTAATATCCTTTAAGGCTGTGAGTGACAGAGATCTCTCTCCCAATGAAAAGACATTTTTTTAATATCAAATAGGTCATTAAGATGAAATTAAATATCCTTCCAAGGAGCTGAGTAGGTCTCCGTCAACCAAATCAGTATTATCCTAAGAAATGATGCTTTAGAATATAATTTAAAATCTGGAAGATTGAATCCTCCCTGAGCTAAGGATAGTTTGAGAATAGATAGCCATATCTTGGGACGTCCCTTACCCCAAATAAATGTTGAGATTAATTTGTCCCATGAGTTAAAATAATATGTGGCTGGTAAAAAAGGGATATTTTGAATTAAATAGAGTAATCTCGGAAGTATGTTCATACGAACAGTCTCAATCCTTTGATGGCAGGGAGTTAGGAAAGTGCACCATCTTTCCATGTCCATTTGTACAGTGGTAGTGAGGGGTTCATAATTTAAAATCTCTAGCACCTCTGGGTTAAGAGGAATATTAATTCCCAAATATTTTATTTTTGTAATATGCCATTTAAATGGGTATTCTTTTTTAATTGTCGAGAAAGAAAAAAATTAAAGGGCAGAATCTCTGTTTTTGTTGTGTTTAACTTAAAACCCACAAGTGTCTCATATTGCTTCACAATCTGCCAGGCTTCTGGGATCGACTGGGAAGGGGACAGCAGAGTTAACAAAATATCATCAGCAAACATTTTTATGTCATGCTCTTGCTGTGCTATTGGAATCCCTTCAACCAAGATCATGTGTCTCAATTTTACTGCAAGGGGTTCCAAATATAATGAGAATAAATAAGGTGATAAAGGACACCCTTGTCTTGTGCCTCTACTTAATTTAATCGGGGAGGATAGATTCCCATTTACTCTCATGTAGGCCCTTGGGGACTTATATAATTTGTTAAGTGAGGTAATAAATGAAGCCGGAAAGTGAAAGGCCTTTAGAGTCCTCCACAAAAAGGGCAAGTAAACTCAGTTGAAAGCCTTTTCGGCATCCAAACTGATGGAATTTTCCTGGTCCTTACATATTCCTGAAGTATGAGAGCCCTGCGGACATTATCTGTAGTACTCCAGTTCTTAATGAATCCTGACTGATCCGGTGATATGATTTTAGGAAGTATATATTCAAGTCTGGACGCCAAAATAGCTGTATAGATCTTATAGTTCACATTTAAAATGGAAATAGGTCTATAAGATGCCAGGTCTGAATGGTCTTTATAGGGTTTAGGTATCGGGGCAATGGTGGCACGATCCCTTGATGGTGGAGGAGCTCCCTCATGAGCTATCTCAGCAAATAAGGTGTGTAATTTCGGAGTCAATTCTTTTTTCAAAATCTTATACCACTCAGACGTAAAGCCATCAGGGCCTGGACACTTTGTCAGTTTCAAGTTTCTAATAGCCTCCTGGATTTCCAGTTGAGTTATGGGTGTCTCCAGACTCCAAATCTGAGAGGAGGAAAGTGTAGGTAGGGGTATTTGGTCTAAAAATGTAGATATTTCTAACTGTTCAGGTAATGTTTCCGGTGAATATAGATTTGTATAGTATTCTGAGAAGGTCTGTAATATATGTGCATCCGAATGATATGTTAGACCAGTACAAGGGTTTCTGAGTTTCAGGATTGTTGAGGTCATTTTTCTTGCCCTGAGTTTCTGAGATAATCTCCGAGCCCCCCTTGAACTCCCCCCAATGAATAGTTTATCTTAAATATATTAAGGATTGTTGTATTTTATTATCGATAAATTTCTGTAACTCTGCCTTTGTATCCCTAATTTTTTTATATAATTCGATATCTCCCTCTCTGTATAGCATCTGATAATTACAGGTGGTGCCTATGGCTGTCTCGTCGGCCACCACCTCTCCCGACTCTGCATTCCTCTTCAGACCAGCCGCCTGATCCTGACTCCCGGACTGAGCAGTGAAGATCAGCCCCCAGGCGGCTGGCAAGCGGTAGCCCTACGGTCACCTCGTTGGCGCCTCCTCGGACTCTGCATCCCTCTTTGGACCAGCTGCCTAGTCCCGCCTCCTGGACTGAGCAGTGAAGGTACGCCCCATTTGAATCTGGAGCCAGGCTGTTTCGGCGGCTCTCTCATTGGCTGTGGCTTTCCCTGAAGACTCCTGATTGGGCCGGCCACGAGGAGCATCGCTCCCGATTGGTGCACCTTTCAGCCAAGTTCTGTGGCTTGAAATCAGGTAGCTGGGGGCTCGTAGCTCTGTCCTGCATAGCATGATTTTTCTGTTACCTACAATGTTGCCTAACTGCTTTGAATTGATTTAGATTTAGAAGACTGCCTAATATGTATGATAGCTAAATTACTGTAGTGTAGGAACAGTGTGATTTTACAATACCTACTAGCTAAATTACTACAGTGTAGGAAAGTGTGTGTCTTCTCATTACTTGCCAAAACCCTGTCTCTCCTGCCTACATTTTTTTTCTTTTTTCCTTTCTTTACTGTGACCTTAGACACTTGCTACCTTACCCCTGCATTCATTTGTCCCTCCCACAACCTGTTTTCTAACTAAGCACTTCCATCTCTGCAGCCTCAGCTTGAAATTGAACCTGCCCTACCCTCCTGCTGAAACCTTACACTCTATCTTCTGTCCTCCCCATCATGTCCCATTCAGACCCTTCCCTCAGCAACACTTAAGTGCTCAGCCTTTGTGTTCCCCTCGATCACCCCCACCGACTTTCTGTTGCCAGCCCCCCCCCGTGCCTCCTGTCTTATTCACATTTAATTCACACTCGCTTTCTGTTTTCTCCTCAGATTGAAGCGCCCCCCCCCAAGCAGTGCACAGCACAACAGGTGGTGCATATGGCCGTCTTGTTGGCCGCCACCTCTCCGGACTCTGCATCCCTCTTCGGACTGGCCACCTGGTCCCGACTCCTGGACTGAGCAGTGAAGGTATGCCACCATTTGAATCTGGAGCCAGGCTTTTTCGGTGGCTCTCTCATTGACTGTAGCTTTCCTGGAAGACTCCCGATTGGGCCGGCCACAAGGAGCATTGCTCCCGACTGGTGTGTCTTTCAGCCAAGTTTTCTGGCTTGAAATTGGGTAGCTAGGAGCTCGTAACTCTGTCCTGCATGGCATGATTTTTTGGCCCACGATCCCACCCCCTTCCAGGCCTCCTTTAAATACTCCTGCTGCCCCTCCTTCTTCAGAAGGTCCCCTCCCCATTGACTCTTGTCTCTCTGCTGATGCCTTTGGACCTAGGGCTCCAAGATTAGGCAGGACACCTGCACTCTGCTCGATGCCTGCTTTCCCACCTTGACATGACTGCTATAATGAGCAGTATAACTTGGTTAGTCTCTCTCTTGCTTGTCCAATTGCTTCAAGTTGGTATGTGGACTGGGTGATAACTGGGGCCCTCCAACACCCTGAGGGTGAATGTTCACCTCCCCCCCGTTCACGTTGAACCAGAATCCCTGACTATACTTCTCTACATCCCGTGTCTGCCTAAACATGATACAGCTATGCTTGAGTACTGGCTGCATAAATGACTCAGTGCTCCCAATGCTACCTCAGTCCTTGGAATATTCTCTATCGGCACCTTGCCCTGGGTGACTGTCTCCACTTTCCTCCTGCTACTCCAGGCTGGGGACATTGAAACCAACCCTGGACCTGCACTTCATTCTCCAATTAACCAATCTGCAGCATCTATACCTCCTATGAAAGGTCTAAAAATAGTCCACATTAACATTCGCAGCCTATGCCCCAAAGTGGTCAAATCGGAAGCCTGGGCTATATGAATGGCCCTCGATATCCTATGCATATCCGAATCCTGGCTAAAACCTGCCATCAAATAGCATGAGGTGTCCCTTCCAGGCTATGGCAACTTTATACACGACAGGATAGGCAAAAGGGGGGAGGGGTAATGATCGACTACAGAACAGGCCTCAACGTCACTCTCCTCCCCACTCCTGTCTCCTCACCTCCTCTCGTTGAGTCCCTGTACATCACACTTACACTTGGAAATGTTAAAAAACTCATTGCAGGGTGTATACATATGCCCCCCAGCCTTGTCACTGCTAGCCTGCCTTCTCTCCTTGCATCCTTAGGCAACCTCCCAAAGCACAACCTCATCCTATGTGGGGACTTCAACACTGACTGGCTCCACCCCAATACTGGTAATACCCGTGCATCACTTGCTGATGGTAACCTTACCGAGTTAATCCATGATCCTACATGAGTCAATCCTAAATCTGGCAACCATACCCTGCTAGACTGGATGGTCACCAACTGCCCACTTAAAACCAAAGCTGCTGGCACGTTCTCAGATTGCTTAAGCGATCACTCTCCTACCTTCTGTGTATGGAGAAACAACTATACCAACCCTCCACCCAAGACTTCCCTGGTAAGGGATATGACTAAGTTTGACATCAACAGATTCCTGTCATCCATTAACACTACAGATTGGAACCCCATTGATACACTTCCTGACATAAACCTAGCCCTAGACTTCCTAATCTCCACTCTCACCAAAATAGTCAACCAACACACCCCTAAGAAGAAATGCAGATCCAAGGGTGTTAAAGCCCCGTGGCTCTCTAGGGATATCAGATCCCTTATGACCCTCCGTGATAAAGCATGGCAAATGTATAAACAGAGTGGACTCCACTCGGACTGGCTTATTTACAGACAGCTCAGGAATAAATGTAAAAATTCTGTACATAAAGCTAAGAAATACCATTTTAAATCTCTCCAAACTGAGCACCTTAGTAATCCCAAGGAATTCTGGAGGCAAATTAACTCTCTAGTAAAAGGAAAGAGTGTAGAAAACCCAAGCTATATTTCTGTCAATGGCTCCGCCCTTGATGACCCACTCTCCATAGCTACTGAATTTATCAATGTCTTCACTGACCTACAAAAATACACCTCAATCTTCCACAACTCTCTCTCCCTCTCCCTCTCTTCACATGACTGTCCCGCGTAACCTAGGGGGTTGTCCTGAATTCCATTTGAAACTAGCCACACTCAAAGAGGTGCAGCAACTTCTATCCAACTTAAAACCTGAGGGCTCTCCTGGATACGACTCACTGGAACCAAAATGTCTTAAGCTGGGTGCCCCTGCCCTAGCTCGCCCCATCCACGATTTGTTTAACCGGTTCTTCCTCTCCAACATTGTGCCAGATAAGTGGAAGGTAGCAATAGTAGTCCCGGTCCACAAAGGGGGACCTAACTCCATAATAGAAAATTATTGCCCTATATCTCTTCTCTAACACCTGGCAAAAATACAAGCGCGTATAGTGTATATTCATCTACAAGATTATCTCGACTCCCACAATATGCTATCACCCTGTCAACACAGCTTTAGAAAGAGTCACAGTACTCTCACTGCACTCATAAAAGTAACATCTGAAATCTTCCACGCTATGGAAAAGGGCCAGGCCACTGGAGCCATATACGTGGATCTCACAAAAGCATTTGGCCTCATGAATCACGGACTTCTGCTTCACCAGCTGCATCTACTTGGCCTGGACCACAGTTCACTGCTGTGGATCAAGAGCTATCTGTCTGATCGATCCCAGAAAGTTAAATGGGAGGGCTCCCAGTCTGAACAAAAACCAGTTTCCCATGCTGTCCCACAAGGCTCCATTCTGGGCCCCATGCTATTCTCGCTCTTTATCAACGACCTCCCCAAATTCTGCGGGGGAGCCATAGTTCATCTATATGCAGATGATGCCATTATCTACCGCTCCTGTCCAGTTATAGACCAAATCAGTCGGGACCTTGCCTCAGACTTCGCCTCTTTGGAAGACTGGTTCCAGTGTAATCATCTTGTTCTCAACTCAAAAAAAACAAAATGCATGGTCTTCAATCATCGACCTGCACAAAAGCCTAATCCACCTACTCTTAGCATCTCCACTATCAAGGGAGACTCATTAGAGGTGGTCCACTCCTTCAAATATCTGGACACCGCCCTCTGGCTCAACTCCCATGTCTCAAACCCTATCAAAAACCTCAACCAGAAACTCTGACTCCTCTATCGCATACGCCCACACCTCACACTTGCCTCCTGCCAAAAAATAGCCTCCGCATCCCTCCTCCCCCTCCTATCCTGTGCTGCACCCCTCCTCCTCAGCACTAACTCCACCTCCGTGTCCCTCCTCTCTCAGGCATACCACAGGGTTGGTCGCTTTGCCTTGGGGACCCCTGCCTGCTCTCACCATTGTGATGTCCTCGCCTCACTGGGGTGGTCCTCATATGAAACAAAACTGAGGTGCTCCACCCTGCACCTCATGTTTAAGCTCGTCCACAAATTCACCCCTCCTTGCCTCAGATATCTTATTTGCCTCAGACAAATACCACGCACACTTCACTCTGCCTCTCTCCCCTTCTCATTGTTCCCAAAATACGTCTTGCTGCATCCAGATGCCCCTTTTCATATTCTGCTCTAACTGACTGGAACTCCCTCCCTCCGTTCTCTCCTGCTCCTCCCTCTCACAATTCCAGTTACATTTGTCTGCCTTTCTATCTAACTCCGCTACCTGCTCTTGTTTTCGCTGAAGGGTGCCTGTCCAGAAACCCCTCCACATTCCAGACGGCTGCCTCCTCATGCCTTATCCTTCCTCTCATTCCTCTACTGCTCCCTCCTAGCATAATATGAGAGTAGTGTGTAATAGAATCTCTGAACCTAGCCATTCCCATGTTATATTTCTACTGTTTAATATGAAGTTTGTACTATAACTGCACTGTATATAGTCTCCTCTATCTAGGCTTGCATCACTCACCAAAAGAAAGTCTGAAACTGATTGTTTGTGTAATTGCAATAGCTTGTCTCGACATGTACTCTGCCTAATGCCAACTTTGTAACACGAGAACTGCATGGCTGATTTCACTTGTAACTTCATGGTTGTTCCTCAACCCCGGGTCGACCCTGAAAAAGGTACTGTAATTGCCTCAGTGGACTTACCCGGTTACCAAAACTCAAATAAATAAATAAATAAATCAGTAGCTGGTCTGATAATTCAAGATACCTCGCCTCTCTCTCTTTATTTTTCCTAGAAGTGTAAGCTATGATCTCCCCTCCCAACGTTGCCTTCATGGCATCCCACAGTGTTGCCTCCATAATATCCTGAGCATCATTTTTGAGTAAAATTGGTGTATTCTTTTTTTGATTATCTCTCCTTATCTTTGGAGATTAATGGATTTAATTTCCATAAGGTCCTCTTCCTTTCCCATCCCCTATCCAATTTCAGAATTAGGGCGTGGTGATCAGATAATAGTTTAGGGCCTATTGTCATGTCCTGAACTGACAAAAAATGTTCGCATGTCACCATAAAATAATCTAATCTGGAGTAGGATTTAAAACGTGGTGAAAAATATGTAAAACCCGGGGTAGAGGGGAATAAGCGTCTCCATACATCAATAATGCCCAAATGATCTATTGTTCTCTTAAAATGCTTTACTGTTATATTTTTCCTATGGGTCTGTTGATTAGAACAATCCAGATGTGGGGATAGGGTCATGTTGATGTCCCCTCCCAAAATCAACTGGCCCTGTAGATTGTCTAACACTGTAGGCAAAAACCTTTCAATATTGGGAATTTTGTCTCGGGGATAAACACTAGTCAGTGTAGTTTTTGGGCCATACAGTAGTCCCTGTAGTATTACATAATGACCCTGGGCATCCACATGGGACTTTTGCATTTCCAAGGGAGTTGCTAATGGAATTAATATTGCTACTCCTCGTTTTCTCCCCCTTGGATGTGAGGAGGCTATAACCCTATATCTATAACCCCAAGTCAGCTTCTTGTGCTCCAAATCAGAGAGGTGAGTTTCCTGGAGATAAATAAGATATGCCTTCTGTTTATTCAAGTATAGTTTAAGGCAAAATATTTTTATAGGATCATGAAGCCCATTAATATTTAGTGAAATGATTTTAATTGGATCCACTGATATCATTATTTCTTTTCAAACTAACTGTTTGTATTTTCTTTTTCCCTAGGTGGAAAGATGTTTTCCCTTTCCAGACCATTTCCCATTCAGGGTCAGTGGTCCAATGTCCATAATAAAGAAACCACTGTCTTATATATATATGCAATATAACAATAAAAATGTTTTAAGCCTGATAAACTCTTGACTCGTGTATTTATTAACCTCCCCTCCATGGTATCCAATACTGCAGTTATCTCTTAGTAAGTCTATTTTAACTCAAGGACACCAATTAACTATATCAAAAACTGAATAAATTAAATATTGTATCATTAAGCTGTTGTATACTTAAGCAATAAGCCACAAGAGGGTGTGGATCATCGGGGAATTTACCACACCTGGAGTGGTTTGGCCATGAGGTGCAGCCAAGTGGGTAAACCCACGCCACCTGTGGTAAATCCCCCGATAACCCAGATCCCCGAGTGGCTTACTGCAATTATACCAAGTACAGCTTTTTTTTATTATTTTAAAAAAAGCAGTATTTGGTATAATGCTTAAATAAGCCACTCAGTAGTAGAATAGTGTGTTTGGTTTGTTTTGTTTTCCTGATGTACGGAGCTGCTGTTTCACAGTCTCCGCTTAGTGGGGAAACAAGACGGTGGTTGAAGTTCCATGATTTCGCTGTCGGATTGCTTTTTTTTGGAAGATGCGGCTGACTGGCACCTTTTGCGGTGATTATCGGTAGATAATCAATGCAGGTAAGGTGCCAGCCTGCCTATCTGATTGGTTGGTGTCCGAAGTACATGGTATAATATCAGACCATAAACTTGGTAAATGACATTCAAGATGCCTCTCTCTCCCCTTGTTCCTTTAATTCCCTTAGACAGTAAAACTGAAATAGTTGTACAATTTGTGAATAATAACTGTACTTAACCTTATCAATTCTAACAAGAACTCTATATAAAGTGACTCCCACTTAGGAGGTGCTCAACTGAAGCTCCCCCGGAAGCCCCCTTTCCTTATCTCCAGTAGGAGCAGGAGAGGAGTCTGGAGCTTTATACAGTATCTGGGTAAATAATATACCCAGTATAAGTACTATAGCCCCAAATGGAATGGAAAATACTCCATTCCACAAAGGAAACGGTATGCCTGGTGGCATTTCCCAGCCTTGTCCGAGTATGCTCCCACCTGTGGATCAAATAGAGAGGCTTTATAGTATTCATTTGCCCAAATGAGGAGGGTAAGCGCCCTCTAGTGGGCGATCTTAAAATTACAGTTACAGTCAAAACCAATTTCAACTCGAGTCTTGTATTGTCCAAAATTTAAACTGTATTTCCAGTCATTCCCCACATATCCCATTAAAGATAGACCAATGTGTGGAGGGTCCTGAAGATAGAAAAGTTTTCCAACTTTCCTATAAGAACATTGTACTGACTGCAATATCGTATACAATTCTCCCAGGCTTGTGACTCAGTTACTCATCACAGTTTGAGATAAAATTAAAACCATGCCCCGTCACAAAAACTGGAGCATTAGTATCTTCTTAATCCTATTAACTTCCCTTCAGTACTCCGTAACATTGTAACGCTGGTCAATCTGGGCAGGATACCCCTCAACGATCTGGCGGGGGTTATTCTGACCAACCTTAAGTAGGGGGAAAGGCCCAATGGGGAATAGGGGATAAAACAGGATATCCACGAGAAAAGGGCCATAGTTTCCTTGCCTTAGCCCCTGAGTCTGAGTAAATTCTCCGCCATCTAGGAGCCATGTAGGATTCAAAATTAGCAACCCGTGACCAATTAGCCAGATACTAAAGAAGGATTTTAAGTAAATTATTGTTGCCTGAATCCCTTAGAGATGCCCTCACCTGGTTCCTAAATTTCCCCACTCACCTGCAGCCCTCCTTCCCCCACCATTTCCCAAGAGGCAATCCAAGACCAAGACCGAAACCAGAGATAATTACTCCTTAATCTGGTGGACTTTCAGGTAGGTAAGGTAGAATTCCTGTACTGCTGGAGACGTTTTAAGATATCCGATATTTGCAGTTGCGATGCTTGGAGCCCTTTCTGTTCTAACTGACTGGTTTGTCCAAACTGAGCTTTAACTGTCTCTGCCATTTTGTTATTAATCACTCCCCTCTTCAGAAAATCTGTTGTTGCTTCCACCACCGAATTATATGTATGTTGACCAGATGGGAGAAATACTGTTAACCTTGCCAGGTATGGGGTATGGAAATGAATCTTCTGGGCTTGGAGTGAGGGGAAGAGTGAACTGTAATCCAGTCTTTGCTTCTGGGTGGCCAGGGCATAGTCGTTATTGAACAGTAGACGTTGTTGGCCGCACATTACTTTACCCTTCTGCCAGGCCTTCGTTAAAATCATTTCCTTTGTTTGGTAACTGAGAAATCTAATGACAAAAGAACGAGCCCTAGCCTCGGGTCATGATGGTTTTGGGCATGGTGCCCTATGTGCCCTCTCAATATCCATATGAAAATCAGGATCCAGATCAAGCAATAATCACAGGAGGTAATCTGTAAAGGCCCTGGGATCATTACCCTCTTTGTTCTCAGGTAGGGCAAATATTCTTATATTCCTCCTTCTGCTTCGATTTTCAGCATCTTCCTGGTGGATGGAAATTGCCAGTTGCTCAGCAGCTATAGTTCTCACAGTCTCCTCTAGGTCATATAATCTGGTGGTGTTCAAAGAAAATTGTTGGTCGCTTTGATCGTATGGCCTTGTAGAGTGCTTATTTCTGTCTTAAGATCTTACAGCGACTCACGAACCTCTCCCCTGAAATCCGCAATCGCATGTAGTATTGCCTCCAAATTAGTGTCTGGTTGTTTTCTTGTAGAGCTTTTTGTTCTGTTAGAGGAGGCTGATTTTTTAATTTTGGAGGCTGAAGAGGGCCTACTGTGTTGTTCTCCATCATCCAACATGTGGTCGTCTCCCTCATTCATTTCGTCGAATGGCTGAAATCTATTCTGGTTTTGTTTTGCCATATTACAGCCTGCGGGCGAAGATGAGAACTTCTTGCCCATCTAAAGGTTGATATTAAGAGCGTTTAACTTGATTTAAGCTCTTTTAGTATTTGTCTGGGTGCGAGCCTCTCCACTCGCATGCTCAGCCCGCTATACCGGAACCGGAAGTCTGGGCAGAAGCTTCTTGTAGTTGAAAGGACCGAAACTGGGACTTCCAGTGATGTCATGGAGCAGCTAGGAGCCTAGGGCTAGATGCTCCTTACACAGTCTGCCAATCCTACCTCCACAAATTGTCAAATTCATTTCAAAATGTCTAGAAATACAGGAGGGAAGCAATTTGAGAATTACAGAGGCAGAAATAGAGAAAAAGGCAAAGGGAAAAGTATGGATGGAACTCGATTACAGGAGGACCCCCCTAGCAGGTCTATCTCCCAGGCGAGCTCCCACGCAGCTGGCTACGACACTGATGTGGAATCTGAGCAACTCTCCTGAACGAGATTTGAAACTCTACTAAACGAAATACGGAAATCAAGATCAGAGAATAAGCAGGAGTTTAAAGCAGTTATCCACCCTCAAATCTCACATAAGCACAATAGAGGAGCAAGTAACTCAAAGTGAAGAATCATCTATTCAACTTGCCGAAATAGTGCAGGCCCTGGTGCAACAGTCAGAGGAGCTGAGATCTAAATGTTTGGACCTGGAAGGGTGCTCTCGAAGAGATAACCTTCGCCTGTACAGCTTACCAGAGGGAATGGAAACGACTCCTATGGCTCCGTTTATTGAAAACCTGCTCAAGGATGTACTAGACCTGCCTAACACCTTTTCCTTCCACATAGAAAGAGCTCATAGATCACTTCAAAACAAGCCTAGAGACCCGCGGCTAGACCGCGATCTGTAGTGTTCAAATTGAGCTCCTTCAGTGATAAAGAGGAAATTTTGAGACATGCATGGGCCAAAAAAGAGATAAAATACCTGTCCCACAGGCTCTTTATGGACCACGACTACTCTCAAGAAGTCCAGCAACAAAGGTTTAAATATTTACCAATTCTGAGATCTCCGCGAGAGAAAGCGATTCGGTTTCACACTCCTTACCCTGCCAGACTTCGGATATTTTGGGAGGAAGGTACGAAGGTGTACACCACTGTGGAGGAAGCAAGACAGGCCTTGAGGGAAAGGAAAATCCAGATAATCAAGAATCGGAACCAAAATAGCAAGAAAAGCGACCCTAGTTGGCAGCGCACCATAAACAGGAAGAAGATGGGGTCCAAAATATGGCTGCAAGGAGAGGCACTTCGCAGACTGCAAGCCATCATCGAGAAGCATGGGGACAGGGTCGATAAGTCAACTTGAACTGGGTGTAATGCTTCTGATACTATGCTTAAATGACTGTAGGCCTTGGTGTAGCTCCCTTTGAGCCCCGCAGCTGGTGGAAGCGACCTTGCAAGAGATAAGTGCATCAATAACTGTCTGATTCCTCGGACTATTGTGGGGAGGATGGGGGGGGAGCGGGGATGTTGAAATGAAACTGGGCCTGGGCTGTTTTGGGGACTGTTATTTTTGAAATGTGGAGAAGCGGCACACAGACTGAGTCAAAAGGAACTAAAGAGGCAAGTTTAGCGTTATTGTAGGGCCCTGTTTGCATCTAATGAGCATGAAGTAATCAGATCTAAAAGGGGTCCTATATAGCTTTTAACTCCTCTCATGTTGTCAAAGGCTCTCCCTCTTTTCTCATGAATGCTTTGTTAGCTTCTCACAACATTTGGCAGGATAGGCACAAGTTCAGTCTAGGCAATTTCATGTTTGGTTTGAAACTAAGGGCGCTCCCCACTCACGCAGAGTGTTGACAGCTATCCAACTGGCAAGACATCCTGTTTGAAGGGTGGTGCTGGGAAAGGATATGCAGCAAAAGGCTCAATCATATTTAACAGGAAGCAGTAACTGTATGAAGGGATGGGAGGTGTCGCGCGGGGGGGTCCTCTCTTCAGTTCAAATTTCAATGGTAATACCATATGACCTAATTAATGGGTCTGTAGCACTCTGTAATTTTTGTAATGAAAATACCTTCAAATCTGGATTGGTGAACTTGGTTTGAGCATAATGGGATTGTACAGTGCTTTTGCCCAAGGATATCCCTATAGCTCACCCTGCTCCCAGAGGGAGGAGATAACTTTATCTCCCCAAACAACTTAAGAGCACAGTAAACAACGAGTGCTCGGCAGGAGGTCTTCTGGTAACGGAAGCACCAGCACTGCTCTGTGTTCTTCTCCTTGTAGAGATAGAACAAAGGGCTAATTTTGGGAAATAGCCCCTACCTTGGAAGTATTTGTTGAGGTTAAACAAGTTGTTGTATGTTCTGTTAAGCCATGTTGGCTGAGGCAAACAATTTTTTATTTGTTGATTACATGAAGCAGACAGAAAGATTCACTGGAGCACAGAGTTGGACGAGGCGAATGGAGGGGGCTGCGAAGACCAGACCTGACAATTGGATAACAGGAAGGCAACTCAGATACAATTATGAATAACAGGAAGCCCTATACTATATGCAGCTATAATGTACATGGCATAACTAACCCCATTAAAAGAAGTAAAATTATCCAAAGTATGAAGAGGGCCGGGGCAAATGTTATCCTTCTACAGGAAACACAACTCTCACAGTCTGAACACAAAAAGTTTGAAAGGTTGGGTTTCTCTCATGCCGTGGCCTCTTCCTATAAGGGAGGAAGAAGAAGGGGAACAGTAATACTGGTGAAACGTGGGACACAATTTGAAATTAAGGATAAACTAATTGACAAAGAGGGGAGATCTGCCATGGTTAAAGGCCTACTGGACGGTCGGTTGGTAACCTTTGCATCAATATACATACCCCCAGCCTCAGAATATGAGGCATATAGTTCTTTTTTTTCCAAATTAGTGGAATCGGCGGAAGGGCAAACGAAATGTGGGGGGGATCTTAACCTAAATATAGCTGAGAGCTACACCACTCAGGCTACTCAAGGCAGAAGGAAAAAGATTACTAATAAGGTAAAGAAATTATTCCAAGAATTAGGCTACCAAGATATCTGGGGATACTTGCATGGTTCAGCTCCCAGACAGACATATTACTCTCAGGCCCATGAGGTATACTCTTGTATAGATTTCCTTCTAACCCCTAAAGAACAAATGGGAGATATTATTAAGATCTGGTCGGGTGACTACGTACTATTAGATCATGCCCCAATTTTTTGCCAGTTTCACCCCCAAGCGATTAAGAGAACAACTTTCTGGAGATTAAATCTCTCCCTATTAAGAGACGACCAGGTTCTGAAGTCTGTTGAGGAAACAATAACTCAGACATTGGAAAAAAATGATAAACCTGACACTTCTGTATCTATTTTATGGGACACGGTCAAAGCAATTATAAGAGGCAAATTGATTAGTATATCAGCTAATAAGAAACAACTAAGGGAAGCACAGCGGAAATCCTTAGAAAGTAAGATAAAAAAGTTGGAGGATTTACATGCTATCAAAATGATAAAAACTAGAGCTAAAGAACTAGCCTATTTAAAGAGTGAACTTAACAAAATATTAGATTACTCAATAGAGCAGAACCTAATGGCACAAGTATTATGATGGGGGCCCCCACTCTCTTAAACTAATAGCACGTCAGTTAAGAATACAGAGGGCCAAATTGAATATATTAAGGATTAGACACCCACAAACAGACAAATTCCATAACACAATGCAGGGAATAGCTGGGGCATTCCTTAACTACTAGTCACAGTTATATACGTCAAAAGACTCTGCATCAGACCAGGAAATTAAACATTTTTTAGATTTGTTGAACTTTCCAGCTCTCTCCATACAGCAGAGTTCCCAACTGACTTCCCCAATCACACCAAAAGAGATTATGGCAACAATAGGTAACTTAAAAAGGGGGAAATGCCCGGGGTCCAACGGACTCCCAGGGGAATTTTATAAATAATTTTCTAAAACCCTAACCCCTTTACTGAGTAGAGTATGTGCATACGTTACCTCCAAAGAGGGCAACGTTCCCCCTTCATGGAACGAGGCCATAATTTCAGTTATTCCGAAGCCGGGCAAGGACCACACCTTATGTGCATCATATGGACCCATATCCATATTAAACATGGACTATAAAATCCTAACATCTATCTTAGCTAGGAGACTCTTACAATTTTCGCCTAGTAAAATCCATATGGATCAATGTGGATTTATTCCAGGGGGCCAAGCCCAAGATAATGTAAGGCGTACAGTATAACTATTGGAACACTCTCAATCCCAGAATATACCAACCCTCCTTTTGGGATTAGACGCTAAAAAAGCGTTTGATATGGTATCATGGAGATTTTTAAGGGGGGTCCTTGTCCACTTCGGATTCCCAAACCAGTTCATAGAAACCATTTTTCGATTTTACAGGAGTCCCATAGGTTACATCCGTTCAAAGCCACTTAACTGATTGATTTTCTCTTAATAGGGGAACAAGACAAGGCTGCCCCTTATCCCCGCTCCTATTTGCATATTACATAGAACCCCTGGCCCAATTTCTACTGCAGTCCCCTGAAATCCAAGGAATCACTCTCTCTAGGACTGAGCACAAATTGGCGCTCTTTGCAGATGATCTCCTTTTGTATTTAACTAATCCAGAAAGTTCCATGCCAGCGGTCATTCGGAAGATCCAAATTTTTTCCCAGTTATCGGGTTACACCTTGAATATTAACAAGACAGAAGCATTAAAGATAAATTACGAACCCTCACCTTCACTGAGGAAAAAAATTCCCTATAAAATGGGACGGATCCTTGTTGAAGCACCTGGGAATAAATATCCACAGGGATCTATCCCAACTATTCAAATTAAATTATATTCCCCTAGTGGAAACATTACAAGACGACATGAGAAGATGTGACCTTCTTCCAACCTCCTTTTATACCCGTACTATATCTCTTAAGATGAGTGCATTGCCCCGTCTCCTATAACTGTTTCAATGTGTCCCCTGCACTATTCACCCTAAGAAAACACTATCATGGCAGAAATCCTTTGTCGCCTTTCAATGGAACCATAAGAAACCTCGACTTAATACCAAGAAGCTTTCGCTCCCCAAGACAATGGGAGGATTAGAGTTCCCCTCTCTACCTGACTATTGGGCCGCGGCCCAAATGCATTTGGTACTGTTATGGAATACCCATGCATACCAAGCAGCCTGGAAACAAATAGACCTTGCAAGAGAAACACCCTACCCTCTACTTGCAGTACTTTTCTCCCCCTCCTCATTAAAACGAACCCTATGTAATATATCCTGAGCCACATCTACCATACTGGAGGGTTGGCGGAAAGGAACCAACAATAAACAAATATTAAATCATTTTTGGAAATACCAATGGTTTTTAGTTAATAAACAAATCGATACATCGGTAGCTGGCTCTTGGTATAATATTCAGCTTAAAAAAGGGCTGGTAGCCCCCCTGGCAAATTATGAAAGGGGACACAGTTTTAACTTTTGAGGAAGCTCAGCAGAGATTTGCCTGGACGGAGAAAGATATGTTCTTCTATCAAATGAGAAATTACATAACAACACAACTTAGAGTAAGAGAAAGAGAACCTCAAACTTACGAGGGCCAACCCCAATTTGCACAGATATGGTCCTCTCCTTCTGGGGAAAAGGCCATCTCAATAATTTACAAATTTTTAATATGGTTAAATAGGCATAGCATGGACTCAGTCAAAGTAAGCTGAGAAAAGGAATTTAAACAAGCCATTAGCCCTATAGACTGGCCTAAAATATGGAAAAGTACATGGTTGATTACCTCCTCCCCAATGTGGAGAGAATTCATATGGAAAGTAAGGGCAAGATTTTATCTAGTGCCTACAATACTGGCCCGGGAAAACCTGAAAAGTGTTGGAGGCTATGTGGGGAAAACAAAGCCACATATAAACACATTTTTAACGATTGCCCCAAGTTAGGCAACTTCTGGACAGAGATTTCAGGCCATATAATAAATATACTTGATTGTCACAATCCCATGTCTGAGATTAATCTAATACTAGGCATACCTCCTGAGGGAATGACCGACAAACATACCCTATATTTATGGGCTATATTATTAGGGGCAGCATATAAAGCAATCACTAAAAAATGGCTTCAAAATATTTCACCCATGGCAAGAGATTGGAAATCTATAATCCAGAATATACATCACAATGAACAAATGCCATATGCCCTCAATAATAGAATGGAAACCTTTATTACACGTTGGACTAGATGAGAAATAAATCAAGAACAGATTTAAAACTGAAGTTTAGAGGGGTTTTTATTTCCTTTTTTAAAAGAAAAAAAATATTAAAGGAACACATGCTTCAAATAAGGTAATTTAGTTTGTGGGATTTACCCCGGAAGCCCTTTCTTGTCAGGATTAGGGAATGAAATATAAGTAGAAACTTTTTAATATCACCAAAGAAGTATTGTACCTAATTAAGTCCCTTTGTGCCCATTGTCTGTCTTCAACTGATAACTTATTGTTGTTTATATAACATTTGGTTTTAGATATATAAGGTTTGCTTAGTTTGTAAGGCAATAATGCCTAGACCAATTTGGAATGAACATCCAAAACAATTATTTGTGACAAGTATTATATTGTAATAACTAGGCTCTATGTAACCTGAAAGTGTAGAAAAATGTATTTGAAATCTGTGTAAGTACTTTTGAATACGACCTAAATAAAAGAAGTATAAAAAAAAAAGAAAGGACCGAAACCACTCGAGGGGGTTTCAGTCCTTTCACTTGCATTAAGCCAGTCAGCAAGCAGCTGATCGACATTTAGCATCAGAAGCCTGAGTAACCATGTCATCCATCCGTCTATCTATCCATTCATCCCTCTATCAACCTATCTTGAACGATAGTGAGATACAAATCCCAGTGGTGATAGAAACTACAAGAACAAGTAACAAAAAGGAGATATTTGTTCTAGGTGATTCTATAGTCAAGCACTTAGATCGAGTGGTATGTCACCCTGATAAGCATAACCGTACTGGCTCTTGCTTCAGCGGGGCTAAAATATCCAATATAACACACATGCTAGATTCCATTCTTCATAAGTCAGATGCTTCCCCACTTGTTATAGTGCACACAGGAACCAACAATTTACTACACGTTACTGTCACCAAAATAAAGATTTTGTATCTCTCACAAACAAACTGGTTGAAATAGGCTGCAACATTGCTTTTTCAGAAATAGTACCTGTCCCTAAAGCCTCAGAATATATTTGTTCCAAAATGAAAGTCATAAATGAATGGTTACGTAAATGGTGCTTAAAGCAAGAAATAACATGTATAATGCATTGGGAACATTTTGAAAATCATACAAAACTGTTTTGCTGGGACAGGCTGCATCTGAGTAGGAGGGGAAGTACAGTACACTCCTTGCCAAGCAGATACTGGTTGAAATAAACAAATATTTAAACTAAACAAACAGGGGGAAGCCTGTAAATGCAGCTTCTATAGATGTGATAGCTTCCAGAAATACGAATAATTCCGAGACTTACACACAGACTAATGTAAGGCAAACAAATGAACTATATAAGAAACACATCAGGCAAAGCTCTAACCTTACGCTACTGTTAGTTAATGCCCACAGCTTGCGCAATAAAAAGGATGAATTACAATATGTTATATCAAAGCATGCTGTTGACATTTGTGTCGTAACAGAAACATGGCATACTGATGGGGACTGGTGTGTGGATATACCAGGATATACTAGCATTGCTAAACACTGTAAATCAAAGAGAGATGGAAGTATTGCTTTATACTGAACAGAACATCTAATGGCACATGAAATTAACCACAAAAATATCTCTGTAAGTGACAGTGAGCTTATATGGTCCAAAATCAAAACCAACCATAAGCCCATAGTAATTGGTTTGGGATATAGATCACCAAACCTAGACACAGAACAAAATAATAGATTTATAGCGGACATAGCCAATATGGAAATCAAGGACAATTACATACTTGTGGGAGATTTTAACTTCCCTGAAATAAATTGGGTCTCTATGGAGGGTTCAGGAACTACTGAAAGGAAGTTTATTGAGACAATTATTCAGAACGACTTAGTACAACTAATAAAAGAGGCCACAAGAGGGACACACATTTTGGTTTAGTCTTTACTAGTTTTCAGGGCTGTATGGGCGTCCCAAAACTGCCCACCCACCCCACCCCAGGTGATAGTGACCCTGCTATGATCATGCTAAATATAAAACAACCCACAATAATCAGTTACAAGGTAAATCTAAATTCAGAGATTTTTATAAGGCAAACTATTGTGAAATAAAAAAAAAAATCTGCAGGCCTGGAATTGGAACTCTTACTAAAAAAACCTAGACATGAATAAAATTTGGAAAGAGCTGGGAAGTAAAATCAATTACAGCATTAGAAAATGGGTTCCTGAATGTACTAAATACAGTAACAACCGAAGAGTTCCTCCATGGTGAAACCATTCAATTAAAAAAAATTATAAAGAAAAGGAAAAAATTTTACAACAAATTCAAAAAAAAAACTACAGAAAATAATGCGTCAAGATACAAAAAAGTGGCTCAAAAAACAAAATGTTTAATAATCCAAACAAAACAAAAATTAGAACTAAAGTTAGCAACCACGCTAACCGATAACAAAACACTGTTTTATAACTATGTGCTAAACTTGTGTGGAAACAAAACTGGAGAAGGCCTGTTACAAATAAATGATGAAACAACTGTCCTCATAACACTGCGCAGGACCTAGAACGCAGAATTTCCCTGTTCATTGATGACAAGAAGCTTTGTAATGGAGTGCACATGCCAGAGGGTGTAGACAGAATGAGGAGGGACCTGCAGAAACTTGAAGAATGGTCAAGGGGTTTGGCAGTTGAAATTCAACGTAAAGAAGTGCAAGATAATGCATATGGGGCACAAAAACCTTGGAATAAC
This sequence comes from Neoceratodus forsteri, assembly GCA_016271365.2. Lineage (NCBI taxonomy): Eukaryota > Metazoa > Chordata > Ceratodontiformes > Ceratodontidae > Neoceratodus > Neoceratodus forsteri. The sequence goes on along the minus strand of CM028135.1, from coordinate 638,047,803 downwards.
ATATCAGTTGTGGGGTGAGGATATAGCATGCACCAGGCAGGAAAGGGACCTTGGGGTTATCATCTCTGATGACCTCAAGATAGGGAAACAGTGCGACAAGGCAGCAGATGAAGCAAACAAGATGCTGGGATGCATAGGCAGGGGCATCACCAGCGGGAAAAGGAGGTCATAATTCCACTATACAAGACACTAGTGAAGCTCCACCTGGAGTATAGTGTACAGTTCTGGTGACCTTACCTATGTAAGAACATAGACAGGGTAGTGAAGGTTCAGAGGAGGGCAACAAAGATAGTACAAGGATTGCATCACAAGTCCTATGAGAACAGGCTGAAGGACTTGAACATGTACTCCCTGGAGGAGAGGACGGAGAGAGGGGATATGATAGAGACATACAAGTACCTTACAGGGAGGAACAGGGTGCAAGAATACACTATTTTCCAGTGAAAAAGATGTTGCAGCACTAGAGAGCATGGGATAAAGTTAGAGGGAGGGCAATTCAGAGGAAACGTGAGGAAGAATTTCTTCTTAGAAAGGGTGGTGGACAAGTGGAATACCCTACCAGAGGAAGTGGTGGGGGCTGAAACAATCACAGGATTTAAGAATGCATAGGATAGACATAAGGGAATTCTGGAGGTCCAGGGAAAGGGGCATCAGACTTCTAGAAAAACTTAAAGGGAACTTACAAGCTCAAATGGGCAGACTGGGTGGGCCATAGGCCCTTATCTGCTGACAGTGTCTATGTATCTATGTATAGTTCCAAGGACGATGCTCTGGAACTGCTCATAGGCCTCACAGTGGGGGCCAGGTAAAAGTACTGCCAACAGGAGTTTTGAAGGTCTGCAAGAAAGGCATGTTGGTTGAGGTTACAAAGTCTTCTTTTGTAAATGTATCTAGAAGTGGAAGCAGTTTTGGGGACAGCCCTCATGCAGGCTATAGTGCAGTGGTCACATAGGTCATTGAAGAAAATACCCGAGTGAGAGATGAGGTGAGGTTTACTTACCAGAATTAGGTCAAGTAAGGTGCTATGGTCTGATTTTTAAGATTTGGATGGGTACTTTGGACCCAGACTGCCTCAGCAATTACAGGCCAGTCTCAAACCTCCCATTTTAAGGGAAGGTTATTGAAAAAGTGGTGGCCATGCAGCTCAAGAGACATCTTGCCTCTTCCTCCATCTATGAGCCTTACCAGTCTGGGTTTCGTGCAGGGCATAGTTCAGAGACCACCCTGGTGAAGGTGCTTCATGACCTCCTGGTGGCGAGGGATAGGAGAGACTGGACCATCTTGGTCCTCCTGGACCTCTCTGCAATGTTTGACGCCGTGGACCATGAGGTGCTACTTGATCGCCTGCGGTTTTGGTGTGGCTTGTCTGGTAATGTCATCAACTGGTTCAGGTCAGACCTGACAGGCAGAGTGCATATGGTGACAATGGGGTTAGCCTCATCTAACCCGAAGTCTCTGTGCTGTGGGGTACTGCAAAGTTCGGTCTTGTTGCCCTTGCTGTTCATGGTGTACATGCTGCCACTGGAGGACATTATCATGCGATACAGGCAAGGGTTTCACTGCTATGCAGATGATACCCAGCTGTACCTGTCCTGTGCGCCCAATACCCGGGTGTCGAACTCTGTATTTAACAGCTATCTCAATGAGATCCAGGCTTGGATGACTCAAAACTGGCTTAAGCTTAACCCGGACAAGACAGAGGTACTTGTGAATCTAGTTCGTTGGGGCGGAGGGCATTGTGAGGGGTTACCCTTGACCTTGTGTTAGGTGGTGTTCCCCTTACTCCATCTAGACAGGTGAAGGATTTGGGCATGATCCTGGATGACTGTTTGACGCTTGATGCTCAGATGTCAGCCGTCATCAGAAGTGGATTTTATCATCTTGGGAACATTGCACGAATCCAAGCCCTGATCCCATGGGAGGATCTGACCAGACTTGTACATGCATTTGTCACTTCCAGGCTGGACTATTTTAATGCCCTGTACCTAGGGTTATCTGGGGGCAACCTCCGCAGGCTGCAGCTGGTGTAGAATGTGGTAGCAATATTACTGACTGGGGCGAGATGGGGTGATCATATCACCCTGGTCCTCCGCGGACTGCACTGACTGCCAGTCAGGTGGAGGATTGTCTTCAAGGTAGGACTCCTGACCTATTAGACCCTACACAAAAGGGGACCTGTCTATTTGCAAGATCTTCTTGCCCCCTACTGTCAGCCCTGGGCACTCCGTTCTGCCGGGGGAGGCCTCCTTGCAGTGCCCAGAGTGAGGCTGTGGCATTCTGGGGACAGGGCATTTTCAGTGGCGGCGCCCACTCTGTGAAACTCCCTTCCTGGTTATCTAAGGGAGGCCCCCTCCGTAGAAGCCTTTAAGAAAACATTAAAAACATATCTGTTCCAGCAGGCTTTTAATGATCGATTTTGGTTTTAATGGGATGGATAGAATTTTAAGTTTGTGTTGAGCTGCTGCTTATATGTACTTTGTTGTTGATTTGTATTGTACAGTGCCCAGAGTCCATGGAATTGGGCGCTTTACAAATAAAAATATTTATCTAATATCTGTAATAAGTTGGGTAAGGCTGAATGTGCAATAGAGATCTTTTAATGGTTTGGAACATGGAGAGAACTTGTTGAGGTTGAAGTCACCCAAGATAAGGACCTCAGCGGATAGCTTCTCTAAAGTATTACACAGGTGCTCCAGTAGCTTAAGCCCTGCCGATGGGGGTTTGTAACACCCAATGATGGTAAGGGACATAGTGGAGGGAAGTAAAACCTTTAAACTCATGCTCTCAAATTCCTTAGGTGAAGTAGTAGCGTTGATTAAGGTGGCAGAGAGGTTGTCACAGGCATAAACTGCAACCCTACCCCCTCTCAAGATCCTGTCGGAGCTGAAGAAATTATAGGATGGAATGTTAACTACAAAGTCAGAGGTAGAGGGTCTAAGCCAGGTTTCTGAAACCACCAGTATGTCGAGCTTAGAATGGCAAGTCCAAGATTGTATTAAGTCAGATTTCCTTAAAAGGCTACAGGCATTTACGTGGAGAAGGTTTATACCCTTAAGCTGTGCCAGCTCAGAGGGAGCTGAGATGGTGGAGGTTGGCCCAGGGTTCAGCTCAACATTACCTGAGCACAGGAGACGCAGCAGCAAGATTTTCTTGAGGCCGCTTAACAACAGCTTAAAAAGCTGAGTACGTCCTCTCTTATGATAGTGTGAGGAGGGTGTTGATGGACAGTCGGGGCGGTAAGTGAGCGATGCATATAAGAGCACCTTAGCCGAGAAGGTAAAACAATGAATGTCAGGGGGGGGGGGCACAAGTTGGGGAGCAATGGTATGTGAGGGTCATGCTATACAAGGAATAAGGATGCAGAAATATTGAAACATCAGGTGGCAGGATTAGTTTTATAGGAGGGGTGCAAGGTTCTTGCAGCCTAGAAGTCACAGCTACCTGCTGAATCACTCCTGTCTCCAGTGAGTGGTTGAACAGGACAGCCAGAGGTGCAGCCAGTACCGGCCTGAGCTCCTTTAATATTCTGGGATGTAACCTGTTTGCCCCATTGCCTTTTTCCACCTTTAGATTAGCAAGTTCCTTCATGACTCTCTCCACTATAAATGGACTTGTGTCCACTTCCCTTCCCTCGAAGCTCCTGCCCCTAAACTGTGGACCCTCGCCTTCCCCTTCCATTGTGAACACTGATCAAAAGTATTTGTTTAGGATGACTGCTTTTTCCTGGTCCCCTTCCACACAATATCCCCCTTAATCTTTTTTCTGTGCTGCCATACCACCGTTCTTCTGCCTCAGTCACAGCCCCCTCCGCTCCCACATTAGCCCCGACTCCGATATCCCCTGGCTTACCCCCCAGGCGGGGGTGTGGCACCGGCCCTAAGTGCCACAAGTGATAGGATAGGTCAGGGAGATGGTCTAGGAGCTCATCAGAGTGGAGGGGCAGGCATTATCCAGGCAACAGGTAGCTAAAAGCTGTCCCCTATATGCGAGGGCGAGGATGTGCAAAGATGACCAGTGTCCGCCCGGCCCCTCATATTACATTATGGTGCCAGTCACTGTAGTACCTCTGGCCTCCACCAGGGGTCTATCAAGCACCGGACACACTTCCTGCCCTCCTCCCAGAGAAGGAGAGCAGTCCCTGGGATGCTCGATCCCCCCCCCCCCCAGCCAGTCATCCAATGACCCAGGTCCATTCCCAAACCTGGGTCACTGGCTTCGCAAGTGGAAATCCAACCACTGCACCAATGGGCCGGTTTCCCCCTTTACTCTTACTAACCCTCCCCTGGACTTTCTCCTTTCACTTACATACCTAAAAAATGTTTTGTTCCTTTTTTTTTACTGCCTGGGCTATTTTCTCTTCCATTTGCACTTTTGTGCACTTGACTGCTTTATCTGCTTGAAGCTTCCCTCTGTTTCTCCTGATACACCTTCCTATCCTCCTCCTTCTGTGGTTCCTTATATCTCCTGAATGCTAACTTTTTTGCTCTAACCTTTCTAGCCATCTCTTTCGTGAACCATTGTGGCTTCCTTTTTCTCTTACGTTTAACTTGCCTGAGGCAGGAGTTTGTTGCCTTCACTATGGCCCCTTTTATTTTTGCCCACTGTTCCTCCACTCCACCCAAAACCTCCCCCCTTCCAGGACACCTGAGGCATCTCCTCATCTTCACAAAGTCGGCCCTCTTGAAGTCTAGGACCCTTACCTTTGTGTGGGTCAATTTCGCCACAGATCTTATACTGAACCACACTGTATGGTGATCACTGGTCTCCAGGTGACCACCTACCATGATGTTTGCAACACTGTCCCCATTTGTGAGTACAAGGTGCAATACTGCTTCCTCATGAGTAGGTTCTCCTACTAGTTGCTTGAGGAATGCCTCTTGCAGGGAGTGTAGGTGTGCCTGCTCCTAGCTGAAGTTGGGATATTCCAATCTATATCTATATATAGATCTGTCATCTCTGGGCCTTACACAGGTAGTTACCACTGCTACTCACAAACACGAACACTGTCTTGACTTAGTTTTCCTCCTAGGGATTGAAACCTCCGACTTGGGGGTGGAACCAGTCGTGTGGTCCGATCATTACACTGTGGAGTTCAGTTTTAGCACCCCCCCCGTAGGCCTTCCCCTGCGGAGAAGGTCAGGTACCGCTCTTTTCGAGACATAAATTCTCATAGCCTATGTGCGGTGCTTGACCCATCGTCCCTCTCTGTGGCAAGCAATGACCCCGAGTCCCTCGTGCTGGCCTATAATACGGCCATCTCGTCGGCTCTGGATGTCATTGCTCCAGTCTGTGTTCGTCCTCTCTCCCTTTGTCCTCAATCCCCATGGTTTGATGGGGTTCTGAGGGAGTTGCAGCGATTAGGATGAAGGTTAGAGCATCACTGGCAGAAATCTGCCCTTGATGCTGACCGCCTTAGATTGATGGACCATGATCAGGTCTATCAATCTGCAATCACCCGTAGGAAGGCAGAGTTCCTGTCCAGGGAGATTGCAGTATCTCAGAATCGACTAGCTCAGCTGTTCCAAACTGTGGACAGACTGTGCAATCCAGCCTGTCTTCAAGTCCAGAAAGCATTTTCGCAATTTGAGTGTGATGATCTTTCTTGATTCTTTGCTAATCAGGGGGCCGACATCAGGGCAGTGCTCCTGCCTGCGCACTCTCTGGGGGTTGCATTGGATCAGCAGGAGGTCACTGCTCTTCAGTTTTCCTGGAGTACCTTCAGCTGCCCTGACCTCAAGGATGTCATGCGGATCATCCAGGGTATGCGCCCTACATGCTATAGTTTGGATCCTGGGCCAACCTCCCTGATTTTGGGTTGTGTTGATGTTATCAGTCCAGTCCTAGCACAGACAGTTTGGTGCTCCCTGGAATCCGTAGAATTTCCTAACTCTCTGAAAGAGGCGGTAGTGATATCGCTTTTGAAGAAAGCTACCTTGGACCCAAACTACAGGCCAATCTCTAACCTTCCTTTTTTAGTGAAGGTGATTGAGAAAGTAGTGGCAGCTCAACTGGACGACCATTTGACCATCCGTGACATCTATGAGCCCTTCCAGTCTGGTTTCTGAAGGAGACATAGTACCGAGACAGCGCTGGTTTGGGTGCTCAATGATCTCCTTATGGCTAGATATTAGAAGAACCGCTCCATTTTGGTTCTTTTGGATCTCTCATCAGCGTTTGACACTGTGGACCATGGGATGTTACTTAGCCGTCTGAGGTATATCTGTGGCCTGTCAGGAACAGTCCTCAGATGGTTTACATCTTTCCTCCCTGGAAGAACTCAGAGAGTGGTAACTGGGATGTTTTCCTCAGATCCAGTTTCTCTGTCTTGTGGGGTACCTAAAAATTAGGTTTTGTCGCCCATGTTTTTAGCGGTGTATATGCTGCCCCTCGGAGACATTGTAAGAAGGTATGGGCTGAGTTTTCACTGCTATGCTGATGATACCCAGCTCTACCTTTCTTTTGTGCCCGACCAGGATAGAGCTCTCTCGGTCTTTAATAGCTGTCTCAAAGAAATCCAGGAGTGGATGGATTCAATCAATCAATCAATCAATCAAAGTCTTTATTTAACCAGGCGATCACCATTGAGCAAACACATTTTCGAGGTGGACCAAGGTTTGTTAACAAGGAACAAGGGACAATATACATGGGATGCAACACACAAGAAAATAGTGTAACCCCTACCCAGTATGCCATTTCCATCTGACAGCAATGCCAGGTGGGCTGGGTTCGGGGAGGAATATGCCACTCAGCACATAGGCTAGGTCTGGCTACTCTGCACAGAGGCACCCAAGTAACTCCAGACACAGGAAATAATAACTGTAATGTCCAAAACTAGAAGTGGGATTCTCAAATGTGGCTTTTATTCACATCCAAACACAATAAACAAAGCATAGATGGACCCCCACGGGGCTACACTCCTGGTAATGCAGATTAAAGAAGACCAGAACACATCCTCATCACTTTAGTCCTCAGGCTCTACAACACACTGGGCACACAGCCCGAACTTGTACACTGTTCTGGGTTTTCCCTGACTTGGCTCCCTTGCCAGCCACTTGGACACCTTCCATATATCATGGAAACATTTTCTGGTGGCTCCCTAAACCACTTAAGAGCACCTCGGCTCCATCATGGAATCTTCCTCTTAAACCTACGTCTGAGTACTTTCCTCAGGCAGTGGCCAAGTACCTGAGAGAAAGCAACAGGTGTCTCAGAGCAAATCCGTAGAGGTGAATTTGGTTACTACTGGGGGGGGGGGTCTCCCATCTCTCACTCCCACAATTCATACTCGGCCATTTCTCTGGACTGTAAACACCTCATCCTTTAGAACCTGGCTGTGTAGATTCTTGCTAAATGTATTTCACATTCAATCTACTTCTCTTGCTTCCCATTTGTGCTGGACTTGAATATACTTAAAATAAGTGGCACTGTCCATTACTCTAGACCCCCTACAGGTGATGCAGTCCAATCCCCACATCTTTCTTTCCATTTGTGCTGGACTTGAACATACTTATAAGTTGCTTTGTCCATTACTCTAGACCCCCCCTCGCCACAGAGTTAAGCAGTCCAATCCCCACATCTTCCAACTGTACTTGGCTGTCTTTTCCTGACCCCACAGTAACAGTCCCTATAGTTTCCATCTGTTTCAGGTGAAAACACTTGGCCCTTTTGCAGAGCGAACTCACCCTTTGGTTGCAGGTGCCCCACAGGCGTTTCCTCCTCAGAGATCTTCCTCACTGAGATGCTGGTGCCTCAGCACAAGTCAAACAGGCAGCTTCTTTTCCCTAGCCGGACCCAGGGGGGTTGCCCCTGGAAAACAGGCAGACACCTTCCCCCATTCCCACAGGGATGGGGCTCTGAACCATTGAGAGCGGCCCACCACTTCAATTATCAGTTCCTGTGTTCCTCTTCAGGTGGAAACACACACACCAAAAACAAAAGTAGCTCTGTAACAGAGCTTAATGCTCTGAGGCCCTGCCCTCAGCAGAGCACCTCTGCTGCACTGCAGACTCTCTCTCAGACTGAACCAGAACTGGCTTCAAATTCCCCAACGTTCTACTCTAACCTCCAACTGCAACATTCTTGTGTGGCTTATGCAGCTGCGACTGTTCTAAAATGATGTCATCCCTCAGTCTCAGCTGAGACTGAGAACAGAGTAAGACAGTGTGAAATCCATTTAACTGGAGTTTCACAAGCTGGCTTCCCTGCCTACCACTAGGTCTTATTGGGATTCTAGTAACCCCAGGTAACGGGGGGGTTACAATAGTAATAATACAAATAAAGTGAAATACAATAATACGGTATATACAAAGTATCAGCAGGTAGCATTGACAGTAGTATATGTTTGGAACAGAAGATACAGCTAGTTTTAGGTAGGACAACATTTTTCATAAAAGTAAAGAAATATACATATCAGGTGCACTGAACACAAATAAAACCTAATATAATAAGATATATAGTGATACGGTATGGATAATTTAGAGCTGGAACCAGGGTCAAGGGAATGTGGAAGGGACAGATATGGGGGTAGAAAAAGGGGAGAGGTAAGAATCGATTATAGATGTGATCAGTCTTTTAACAGTAGTAGAGTGTGCTTGGACTTACAGAAGTCACTATTTAGGGTGGACAGGCACAGGACTCCTTATTAAGATGTAGATATAGAGATTTAAAAGCTGCTAGGCTGATGGGATGAGTTAATTTCAAATTTTTTGCAGCTTGTTCCACAGTTGAGGGAGCATAAAGCTGATGGCTGCTTTGCCAATGCGAGATTTTGCTTTGTAAACATTAAGGTAGATATATGAGGTGTTTCTCAGGGCATACTTCCCCAGAGTGCACAAAGGTAAACAGACAGAGATATACTGGGGCAGTTTATTTGAGATAGCTTTGTATGTCCAAACCGCAGCATTTTTTTGCTGTCTGTAAGCAAGGGATGACCATCCCACTGCCGGGTACAATGCACAGTGATGGGTTGAGTATGGAAGATCCGTGTTAAATCTTATGGTTCTGTGATAAAGAGTATCGAGTTTGGCTAGGTACATGCAGGTCCCTGACTATATAGAAAGTCTGCGTAATCCAATAGGGAAAGAAAGGTAGTTTGAACCAGTTTCAGTTTAGTGTCTCTTATGAGATTATTAATCCTAAAGAACAGACCAAGTCTTTGTCTAAGTTTCTTTGCCTGTTCTTCTAAGTGATCTGTGAAAGTAAGTCTATGGTCTAACCAGACCCCCAGGTACTTGAACTTTGGTACGTAGTTCAACCGCTCACCTAGAATGGTAGTAATCTGCAGGAGTGTCCAAGTAATTGCAGGATTTATTGCATTTTGAAGGGGCGAGAGGAACATTGCTTTGTTTTTGTTTTTTTTTGCATTTAAGAGCAGTTTCTGGTTTATAAACTGATGTTGCAGCAGATTAAATTCATTTTGAAGGGCTTTACAGGTCACTTCAGGTGTGGGGCTACTAGCATAGAGTACCGTATCATCCGCGAATAGGTGTATTTGTGCTTCTTTGCTGGGGGCATCTTCATTGTTAATATAAATGGTGAAGAGCAAAGGACCAAGAATGGAACCTTGCGGTACACCCCTCAATAGGTGTTTTGATGGAGAAACTTCCCCCTTCTGCCTTTACTTGCCGAAGTCGTCCTGAGAGGTAGTTGGAGAACCATTTAAGGGATAGGGAATCCAAACCAATGTTCCGAAGGGTTGACAGAAGCAGTCTGTGATCAACAGTATCAAACGCCTTGCTTAGGTCCAAGAAAACTGCGCAAAGTTTTTTTTGTCTAATTCAAGCTGCCAGTTGTTTGTCACCTTGGCTAGAGCAGAGATTGTACTGTGCTGTGCTCTAAAACTGGATTGTAACACATTGAGCAATTTTTCTGATTCCAGGTACTTCTGAAGCTGAGAGTTCACTATTTTCTCCAGCATCTTTGACAGGATTGGAAGAAGGGCGATAGGCCAGTAGTTATTGAGGTTACTGGGATCTCCTGACTTAAACAAAGGGACCACAAGTGCATTTTTTCAAATGGGTGGTAGGTCACCCTGGGACAAGGATAAGTCGAAGAGATGAGTAATTGGGATTGCAAGGACACGGTAGCCGACCTTTAAGAAGTACTTTTCCTAGTGTCCAGCTGAAGGAGAAGATCTTCGACTTCTTTCAGGGAGTTAGGCTGCAGAGAGAAGGGTGGACTGGGGATGGATTTTTCTTGTGTATCCAATCTAAGTTGTTAGCGGAGGATATTCGCAGGAGAGGAGTCAAAGGTTAGCCCTGTAGTGGCATCGAGGATAGACAGTCTGTCGGAGATGACAGTATTGTCGATCAATAATTTAGTAGGTAGGGAATTTACAGTGGTGTGATCTTCAATGTCTTTGACAGTCCTCCAGAATTTGGAGGCATTTCTTGAGGAGCTCTGTAGCTGAGAGCGATAGAAATTAGCTTTGGCTTCTCTGACCATTTTGGTGCAGAGGTTCCTCACCCTCTGAAAAGAATTCCAGTCATTTAATAAATTAGTTTTCCTAGCAGTTCTCCAGAGTACATCCCTACTCCGCAAAGCATCTTTCAGGTCTTCTGTAAACCACCGACAGGATTTGTTTCTGGCATGAACTTTTTCTATGGGAGCATACTTGTTGAGAGCCCCTAGCACAATTTCTGAGAAAATATCATAAGCTGTAGTCAGGGACTTGGCTAGATAGAAGTCCTGCCATCGCATGGAGTCTCTTAGGTCTGATATATACCCATGGAGATCAAAGTTGCGTATGCACCTTTTAAAGGAGAATTTTGGTGCAGTTGTGGATTTTAGAGTGGATCTTACACATGCGATGAAGCAATGATCGCTAATATCAGAGAAAAAGACGCCAGCGTGGGAGAATAAATGGGGTTTGTAAACTAAAATAATATCCAAGAGAGTACTGTTATTAGGGTTGAGCTTGTTAGGATGAGTAGATTCGTTTATTAGCTGTGACAACCCAAGGGAATCACAGAACATTTTAAGTGGGGTGGATGCACTGGAGAGCCAGTCTAAGTTGAAGTCCCGTAGTATGATACACTCTGAAGATGCCGAACCCAGGATGTTTCTGAGATATTTTAACAACTGTAGTCCAGCTGATGGGGGTCTGTAGCATCCTATTATACACAATGAGACACCGGAGGCAATTTCAATCTTTAACGACAAGCTTTCGAATTCTGTTGGGACAGAGGTTGAGTCAATTATGGAGGCAGGGAATTTATCCTTGATGTAAATGGCTACCCACCACCTCTGGTTTGCCTGTTGGCTCTGAACAAAGAGCAGGAGAGGATGTTAACTTCATTGTTACTGGTCGCCGGTTGGAGCCAGGACTCCATAATCACCAGAACATCTGGAGCAGTATGACATACCCAGGCCTGAACAGAAGTGATTTTTTTTTAATGGGCTACATACATTAACATGCAATAATGTAAGCCCCTTGAGGCTTTGTAGCTCTGCTGGGGATTCCTTGAGTGCCAGAGGGCCTGGATTAAGCTCAACATTTCCTGAGCATAGTAAAAGCAGGAACAAGAGTTTCCTGCAGAGTCCTAGGAGAAGTGTGGGTGGCGGAGTCTTCTTTCGGTTACGTGATTTGTCTGCGGCAGTATAGGGAGTCCTGAGGCTAGTTCCCAGTTTTCCTGATGCTGCATACAATAATACCCTGACCGAGAGAGTCAATGGGAGTAGGGGGAGTATGCAGAAGGTGGTGTAACCCTGTGGGCAGGCTCTAGGAGAGTTCCTGTATGCTGGTGCAGGGGAAGGACCAGCAGCGGGCTAGAGGAAGTTGGAGTATATACAAGTTCTTCTACTTGATAGGAAAAGTCCCGGTCGGACAATGTAGAAAGAGAGCCATTCTCCACTCTAGGAGTTATTTTTTGATTCACGTTCGGGTCCAATACATGAAAGATGAGCAGACACAAGCATAGAATCAGGTAATATGCCCTCATTATGAGACTATCACCCAATGGGCACTACAAGTGCACGCAAGAGAAGGGATTCTCAATGGAGGAGAATTTCTTAATCCCTGCAGAATACTACTATAGGCAGTGGAGCCTGAAGCAGTAATCCTTAATTACGACTCCTAGTCAGGCTAATAAGAAAAGAGTTCACCTGACTAAAGAGTAGTACTAGGGACAGAGAGGCTTTGAAGCAAACTTCTTAGCTACTACTCTGGAGCAGACTAAGTACTAGAGAGTTCACCTGACTTAAATCAACTGCCTTAGCAAGACAGGATATGCTAGTAAGCAATAAGCAAACCTAAAGTACCAAAATGGTATGCCTCAGTAAGACAGAATGAGATAAAGCTGCTAGAAGGCTTAGTTGCAAAAAGGGGATGGGAGGAATTGCAGTTGTTGACAGTAAGTAACCAATAAATTGAAACATCAGATAGGAGTGGGCGGAGACTGTGTGCATTTAAAGGAGGCCTGAGGCCTGAGGCCTGGGAGGGAGGGAGGGGTGGGATGAAAAATCAAGGGAAGTTTGTAGAGCTAGCTCTGAATCAGTGCACATACAGTTGGAGAGAAACTGCAGCGGGGGAGAATGGTAAGTTACTTTACACAGGCCGAGCAGAACAGGCTAAATTAAAATATATAAATTAGGAGCCAAGTACAGGGATGCAGGCTTACATTAAGCCACACGTCTCAGGTGCTCCTGTCTCAGGTGAGTGAGACCAGACAATCAGGGAGCTCTACACAGGCATGGAGCCAATAGCACTACCCTGAGAAGGTGCCGAAATTGAAAACAGCAAATTGCAAGTGATGATCCGGTTCAGCGTTCACACAGCCCAGAGAAATCGTGGCAATTGTTCAAGCATCGTACCTTATCTATCTCTTTGGGAGGGGGGTGGATCAGGCTGCTTGCACCGCAGAGGTGCTATGGCTGGATCGTGACCGCTGCCCATGGGGGCAAGTGGCACCTTATCTATCTCTTTGCGGGATGGGTGGATCAGGCTCCTTGCACCGTAGAGGTGCTATGGCTGGATCGTGACCACTGCCCGTGGGGGCAAGCCGCACCTTATCTATCTCTTTGGGGGATGGGTGGATCAGGCTCCTTGCACCGTAAAGGTGCTATGGCTGGATTGGGAAAGCAGCCTGTGGGGGCAAGTGGCACCTTATCTATCTCTTTGGGGGGTGGGTGGATCAGGCTTCTTGCCCCGTAGAGGTGCTATGGCTGGATCCTGACAGCTGCCTGTGGATTTGAGCTGGCTGAAGTTGAACTCCGGTAAGACCGAGGTGTTGGTCATGGATCCTAGTTGCAGGACCAGGGGTTTGAGGGGTGGGTCGCCCTCTGGACTTGTTCTAGGGGGTGCCTCTCTCCCAACCTCTGACCAGGTGCGAAATCTGGGGGTAATTTTTGACGAGGGGTTGACCCTGCATTTGCAGGTGTCGGCCCTTGTCAAATCTTCCTTTTACCATCTAAGGAATATCTCCAGGATTAAACACCTGGTTCCATCCAGCGACCTTCATGTGTTGGTCCACATCTTTGTGTCCTTGCACTTGGATTAGTGTAACTCCCTCTACCTAGGGCTTTCTGGGGTAGAAATCTGCCACTTGCAGCTAGTGCAGAACGTGGCAGCCCAGCTTCTGACAGGATCCTCTCGGTCCTGTCATATTACGCCTGTGCTGCGCTGGCTGCCAGTACAGTGGCAGATCACCTTTAAGGTTGGTTTGCTGACTTTCAAAGCCCTACACGGTTTGGGCCTGGAATATCTGAAAGAGCTCCTGGTCCCCTACTGCTCCGGGCGATCACTCCACTCAGCTGGTGAGGGGTTGCTAGAGATTCCTAAGGTACATTTAAAATCTTCAGGGGCCAGGTCATTTATGTTTGTGGCTCCAACATTATGGAATACTCTACCTCGTCGGTTATGTGAGTGCACAACTGTGGAGGGCTTTAAGCTGGCTTTTAAGACCTTTTTATGGCACCAGGCCTATGGTGAATAACTGCTGATTATTGTATTGTTATATTATTTTATGTTCTGTGATTTTATGTTTTATCAATTTTAATCTGTTTGGTGCTTTGATATTTGAAAAGCGCCTAAGAAATAAAGTTATTATTATTATTAGTTATTATATCTGGCACACTGAAATCGCCACTAGCAGCATCTCCCCTTTATTTGCCATTTTTTGGATGTCTTCAAACAGAACTTTATCCACCCCCTCATGCTGGACGCCTGTAGATCACTCCAATGCAAATAGCTGCTCCATTCCCCATCTTCCGTGTGACCTACAATACCTCCACCTCTCCCTGTATCTCTGTTGCTTTAATTTATTTTGTAACCTATACCTGAGTTATGTTTTTGTATTTTATTGTACTTTTGCCAGTTCATTGTTTAATTATTGCCACCACTGCAGGCATTGATTGTAACATGTATCTCTGCATTTTATGCACTTACCTTCCTACCCAGGCTCCATTGTAACCTGCATGTGACACCATTGTTCACTGTCTAATTACTCTGTATCGTCTCCCCTTATCCCTGGGTTGTGCCTGTAAGTAAGCCTTGGCTCAGTGTACTTCTCACGGTTACCAACTTGTAAATAAATAAATAATAATCCCTCATGTAAAGGATCACTCATCCCCCTTTCTGATTCACTCTGTCTTTCCTGAACAGCATATAACCTGGTATGGCTATATCCCAGTCATCGTTCCCATTGCACCATGGCTTGGTAATGGCAACTATGTCTAGGTCTGTCTCTGCCATCATGGCCACCAGGTCTGGGATCTTATTACCCAGAGTTCTAGCATTTGTTCACATGACCTTCCAAATATTGTTTCTACCCCTCCTGCCAGCCCCACTTTTCCCTGTCTGATCTCCTCCTCCTCTCTGCCTTGATTCCCATCCCTCTTTATTTCCATCATTTTGTTCTTGTTACTAGGTATCCACAGTGGCGGCTCTACACCACGGCCCGCCAGGGCACGTGCTCCGGTAAACAAATGCTGTGCCCCAGTTCGTGCCCCATATGGTGCAAAGCTTCCCCCATAGTAACAATATATCAGTGCCCTGGCTGCAATCGGTTGTGCCCCAGCAACCATTTGTGGCTAGAGCCGCTACTGGGTATCCATGGGGATTTCCTTCCCTTATGGTCCTATCTACTGACTACTACAGCGTGTGTGTGTGTGTACGTGCGCACGGCCGGAGGCACGGGGGAAGTTTGTCACCCTGTTTCTTTCTACCACCTGCACAGCACATACCTGCAAGCAAATGTTCAGCGTTGACAAATGCTTCTCAACTATCCCTGATTTCACCTCAAAATTTTACTCTGTCCCCCTTAAAAATTGTGTTTCCGTGACCAAACAGTAGGGGTTGTAAGCACAAAATAATGTCAAACATTAAAGTTACAGATTTGTTCTTCCTTAGAAAATACATTTTATACTAAGTCCCTTATTATACCAGGTTCCTGAGTAAATATCACCAATTTTGAAGATGCGTCCCCTGATTTTGGTCCTGTGTCCATGCCTGATTTATGAGGCAGGAGGTTGAGAGGTATGTGAACGTTACTTGAATTTGTCCCATATTTTCTTAATTCGTCGTCCCTCTTGTGCGAGGCAACAGGTGATGAGGGGATCTTTAAATCCCCGGCCAATAGGATCCTCGTTACCAGCCTAGGAAACGATGTGAGGGGAGGAACTGGAATGGCCACGCCCAATGGAGGCACGAGCTCTGCCGGATTACGTAGAGCCCTTGTCGCTCTGTTCGTATTCTTATTCTGCGGAAATACACTTACGTCCGCTCCTTGCGCCGCCGTACGTCACAATCTTTCGGCCACCAGGGCTCTGAGGGGATGTTTATGAACTAAGAAGGTACGACACAGCACAGAAATAGCAGCCGTTTATCTTGTTCTGCGTGACACGACAATCAAATCCGCTGGCCCTACATGGAAACTAGAGGTGAGTTGTATTGGCTTTCTTTATGTAAAACGTAAGAATATCTCAACAGGCTGACAGTGTCGGCGAGGCAGATGCAGCCCCGATGACAGCGACTGCAAGTTTTCTAATATGGCCATTAAAATTATTATTATTATTTTTTTTTTTTCACCAGTTGCTTCACGTGACGTCTGTTGTTTAATTGTAACAAAGATACAGCGGGGCGGCCTTTATCATGTATTGGGGTGGGTGAGGCAGTAGCGAGTTTACCTAGAGTCGACTCGACTGAGGGCCTAAGGTCGGCCCTTTTAAAATGCAGTCTGCTTTTCACTACCGGAGAGACCGGTATAGTCATGGGTTCTTGTACCTGCAATTAGCATAACAAACGGGTTTACAGATTACTGGGTTTTGCAGACCCACTTTCTCCCCACCCAAATCCTGGTTAAACGTGAGTACTGGAGAGTGTATCTGTGCTGATATCTCTGTAAAGTAACTACATGAAAAAGTAAATTGCTTGAACTCTAATAAGCAAGGAAGGTAGTTGTTAGCAGTTCTGGTGCTTGCAAAACTAGGCTTATTTTTGGGGGCACTAACTGAAGGCTTTGCAGAAAAATTAAATGTGGAAGGCCTCCTCCCTGTTTTTTTTTTTTGTTTGTTTTTGTTTAGCATCACTCTTAATTGTTTTGCTTTCAGCTTAATCTGTTTTTAAAATAACCAGAGTAGTTTATTTACCACCACTCTTTGTTGCATTGCTAACTTTTGTTGTGGTAACAGTGCTCATTGTACAGCCTATATGTGAATCAAGGAGTACTGTGCACCTGGTCCACCATTGCTGTCACTACTCTGTTTTCAAGTACTGTAATGGGGAAGTAGCTCTAGTTTGAGGTGTAAAACCTGGTCTGCATGGAAAACGGTGCCCTGCCTGTCGACCATTTGGTACCACTGAGACACTTCTGACTGCTGTTAGGTTCCACATTCTCTGGGTTTGTTGCGTATTTTTTTTTTAATTAGTTTGCCATGAGTTGGGCTGGGCCTTACTTCCTGTTTTAGGCACACCTGGGATGAGACATCCTGCATACCTGTATAAGATAACAAGTACTTAATTATGACAGGGCTGTAATCCGTGGAGTTCTTTGTCATACATCCATAATTTGTGAGACCGAAGCTCAAGCGAATTATGGCAAAGAATGTGGAAGACTACCTATTGGTCACCATTTGGTACATATACATTTTTGTGAGGTCTAGATGGAAAGCGCTGCCAATCTTGCTTACCACTGAGAGGGTAGAAACAACTTTTTTGTTTTGCCCCCAACACGCCTGTCTCTGTGATGTGCCCTGGATGGCAGAACCGCATCATATGTCCAGGCAAGCAGAACAATCCCAGTTATAAAAAGGGTCTCAGAAATGCAGCAGTCTGGCTGTAAGGATTCTGACAGCCTTACATTAATCTTTGTTACACTGTCGTGTACAGCCTGATCACCGTGGTACATGAATTTACATAAACCAGTTAACGGTTCAGTGGTATAGGTATAGATTGCTTGATTGGTCAGTGTTTGGTAAAGTTCATTTGTAGGCACCAACAAGCATAGCTGATAAGCGCCTATTGTCATGTGTACACTCTGCTTCATTTAAGGAGACCTTTTGTGCAAGTGATTTGCCTGTGTCTTTGCTTGAGTGATGTGTCAGGCAGACAGAAAGCGGACTGATCTGCAGGATCAGTAGGCACGGCTCACAGCTGCTGCCGGGTATTAGTACTCCGACTCTGCAGGTTTTCCTTTTGCCTGGCTTCTGAGACATGCACACGATGAATATGCATGCTGATCTCCAGGCCACTAATTAGGCATTTTTGTTGTTTTAACTTTTTTCACCTTGAATTGTATTGTCTTCTACCACCTGTAGTCTTCTTACCTGTGTTTGGGAGGGGTAATGTAAGCAGCTTAGATGCACCTCATTTAATCCAGTTTTGACAAATGCCCTTATGTATTCCTGACGTCTTGTGCACAAATCCCTGAAACTTTCTTTCAGCCACAGAGCCTGCCTCTCTTAGGTGGCTCATTTTCAAATCCATGTTCATGTCAGTTGTCCCTTTCTACAGCTGCACTGAGGCTTTGCCAACATACCAGTAAGTAAAGTTGTTTTGTAGCAAGTCATTTAGCAGCTTAACTAGAGGAAAAAGTGGATCAGGGTCCTGAAGAAATGTGCAAATCTGAAAGTGGACAAGGCAGTGGGGTATGTACAAGGATATTGAGGATGGTCAGAGAGGTGTTTGCTGCACCTCTGACAGTCCTCTTGGACCACACATTGGAGATGGGAGTGGCCCCAGAGGACTGGAAGAGGGCTGATGTAGTCCCTCACTACACAGAAGTGGTAGCAGGGAGGAGGCCGGCAATTACAGGCCAATCAGCCTGACTTTGGTGGTGGGGGAAATGTAATGGAATCATGATTGAAAGGATAGTGGAATATCTTGAATCCAGTGGCTTACAAGATCTGAGGCAGCATAGATTCACTGGGGGGAGGGTATGTCAAACAAATCTATTACGTTTTTTTGACTGGGTGACCAGGGAATTAGATCAGGGTGGAGTGGTGGATGTGGCCTTCCTAGATTTCAGTAAGACCTTAAACACTGTTTTGCATAGGAGACTTGTAAACAAGCTGAGCTGCATAGGAGTGGGTCCAAAGGTGGTAAACTGGGTAAGGAATTGATTGGGAGCTAGGCGGCAGAGGGTGGTGGTGGGATAGGTGACAGAGGGTGGTGGTAAACAGACTTCACTCTGAGGAAGAGAGGGTGACCAATGGGGTGCCACAAGGATTAGTACTGAGCCCGGTCTTTTTTAGTAACATTGCAGAGAGGCTAGAAAGGAAGGTATGCCTTTTGCAGTTTACACTAAAATTACAATAGGGTAGACAATCGAAGGGGGGGCGGGGTATAGAGATCTGAGAAAGCAAGAGGAGTGGTGAAGAGTGTGGCAACTAAGTTTCACTGCAAAGAAGTGCAAAATCATGCACTTGGGGCACAGAAACCGAGTGGTGGAGTACAGAACAGGGGTAGTGGTATAGACAACAACCAAACAGGAACGAGATCTGGGGGTAATCCATATCTGATGACCTAAAGGTGTCCAGACAGTGTAACAAGGCAGTGGGGAGAGCTAGTGGGATGCTAGGGTGCATAAGAAGGGGTACAAACAGCAGAAAGAGAGAGGTGGTATTACCGTTGTATTATACATCACTGGTGAGACCTCACCTAGAGTACTGTGTCTAGTTCGGGAGATCACCTCTTCGGAAGGACATAGTGTAGAGGTGGCCCAGAGGAGGGTAGCTAAAATGGTGCAGGTTTTGCATCAAAAACCCTATGAGGAGAGTCTAAAGAACCTCAATATGTACACCCTGGAGGAATGGAGGGAGAGAGGGGATATGATAGAGACTTTCAGATACCTAAGGGATGTAATTCAAGAGGGAAGCATTTTTCAGAAAAAAAGATGCTCATGAACACGGGGTCATGCTATGAAGCTGGAGTGGGGTAGGCTTAGGGTAGATGTGAGGAAGTACTTCTTCACAGAAAGAGTGGTGGATGCCTGGAACTGCCTCCCAGTGGAGGTGGTGGGGGCAAAAAACTGTAACAGGATTCAAGAAAGCATGTTATAGGCATAAGGGAACCGTAGTGGTAAAGGGTGGGGATAAAGCTGGAGAGCAGTTAGGCTCTGCAGTGTTACAGTAGTGAGGGAAAATGGGCAGACCACGTGGGCCAAGTGGCCCTTATCTGCCAGCAGTTCCATGTTTCTGTGTCCTCAGTGTATATATGGTCAATAAACTGCAAAAAAAACAAAGATCTCACACTCTCGTGCTGTATTTTTTTCTAAGTCAAAAAACATTATTTTGATTGCAGCTTCATGGTGAAAATGGCACCAGATCCAAATGCCAAAATTGGCAGGTAGTTCCGCTGTTATTTTTGCTGTGGAACTGTATTCAAAATCAAGTTTTCATAACTTTGAAAAAATACAGCATGTGAGTGTGAGGTGGTTTTTTTTTTTTTTTGGTTCTTGTAGCAACTTGTTAATGGTGATGTGAAGCAGCTGTGAAACATCTGTGCAGGAGGCAGAGACATAAATGGGGATGATGATGCTGGTGTGCCATCAGCACAATGACAATTCCACAGTGAAGACCATCACAGCGACAAATCTCACCAGGTCGCTGTGATGATCTGCTGTACACTGGCACTGTGTCTCCTGGTGTTACGTCCCCAGCCCAGACCAATTCTGACTCTGAGTTGGTTATTTGGAGATGCGGAATGGTGCCGGGGGGGGTGGGGTGGAGAGGAGCTTCTGCAATACTGTTCCTGGCGGGCTGTTGGCATCAGGATGTTGACAACATTGTTGTTATTTTTGACATGGAACCGATGATGTTCGGTTCCAAATGAATTCTTATACCTGAGGTTGTGTGGGTGCGGAACAGATCCATAATTTAACAGATCTTTCTGTTCCAGTTAACTTTGAGTTTAATTTCATTTATTGATTTATCTGATAAACATAGTGAGGAAAAATGCCTATTTTCACATGACAAGAATATAAAAAATAACATACAGTTAAGGAAACGATCAGTTTAAACGTAAGTCACAATCAAGCAAAGATTTAAGATAATTGAATAACCTAAATTTAAACATGGGGACAGAAGTACTAGAAGTAACACAATAGGGCATGTTATTATAAAAATGGGTTTCTTTAAAAGAATATAGAGCTTTGTCTAAATGGCAAAGCAATACTCTACTTATAAAATCTGCCACTGATTTTATTCAACTAGTGGTTATATGATTGCCCAATCTGATGGACATTTGTGTACTGAGTGGCCTGCAGCAGTCTTGCCTTGGCAGATCACTTGTGGTGGAAGAAAATCCTTGCCAGCGTGCATGCTAAACGAGAGAAATCTGTCTCTTGTCCCAGAGCCCAGCTACTGTGACCTGTTTCGACCCAGCTGCTTCCATGGTCCATTCTGCACAGGGGGTCATGTTGATGCCAGTCTTGTCAAGATTTATGATGCACTTCCAGGGTTCATTTCAGATATTTATCTGTGTGGGACACTGACCCACTGGGTATAAAAAGTAAGGGTCAAATGAAAAAAAATAATGGGTCATATTGTTGGCCGAGCCCAGATTCATAAAACAGATGTTTAAAATCTCTATAACAGTGAGCAGGTTGTCCCAAAGGTAGAAGGAAAGGTGGGTCAGCATTTAAAACCGTGTGCCAGTTGTCTCAGTTCCCCACCCAGAAATGAACCCTGCACTCCAGTGGTGTAGTTTCTTGTGCCACCACCTTACTGATTTCAGAACGAAGACTAGCTTTGAGCAGGGGAACATCAGTGGGCATTTTGCATCCCTTTTCATCTGCTGAGCATCATACAACTCAGAAACTTCCAAGCTCATTTTAACTGCAGATTGCCTCCATTTTGCAGCTAGAAGATGTGGGCAATGTGCCTTAACAATTCAAAGGCCACTGCATGTACCAGCCAGACATTTACTACCTCACTTTCTGAGCTACTGCTACAAGCAGCAGCTGGCAGCTAGGGCATCAATACAAAGTGCACATATTGTTCCTATGGGGGTTACTCTGCACTGCACCACATGGAGCACAGCATTTACAAAAGATCATGCTGACTCCAGATACCTTAGCATAGGAGTTGATTAGGTTAAACTTCAGTGTGTTATTGTGTGGGGTATTCTTGTTTGTTCTGTGAGGTACCAAACTGTCTTGATAGTCCAAGCTGCTTGGGAGACATGAAATTAGTTCAGATAATCGGAGTTTGTATAAATGTGATTCAGATGTTCAGAGTGGCCGGGGCGGGGCAATAGAGAGCCATGCTATAGAACAGACATGCTGCACATCGACCCTTCCTCTTTTATATATTCCCCACCCCCACCTGCGAGGAGATTCTGGTCCCCGCTCGCTTGCCGCTCCCCAATCCCTGGGCCCCAGGTGGAGATGCTGGTGGGCGCCCCTCCAGGAAATGCGGTGCGAAGCCCTGGCTTACCCCCAGGTTGTGGTCGCGGGGGCCATCATTGGCAGACAGTGAAGGATTTTTTGTGGATTTTCGTCCTGGGCGCCCGTGGCGTGCAATGATGCTAGCATCTGCCCCAACCCCGTTACGTGTGGCACTGGTCACGGCGGTACCCCCAGCCTCTGTCACGGGTCTGCATTGTGCCGGATGCTCCCCAACCCCTTCCAGAGAAGGAGAGTAATCCGTGGGATGCTCAGTCCCTCTCCCTTTGGCCGGCCCTTTGACTCCCGAGTCCGTCCCTGAACCTGGGATGTCAGCACCACAGACGGACACCTTGCCACTGCACCGGCAGGCTGACTCTCGGCTCTTCCCTCTTTACATTTCCAGCAATATAATTTATTATCTAATTTAAGAAACGTCTGAACTCTGAGCACATAACTCAATGCTGAGCACGTTTGGGCATTTTTCGGTCGTTTTTTTGGAAGCATGGGGTGTCCTAAAGGACCTGGAGGAGCAAATCAAAAATCCGGAGGCAGCATGCCACAGGCCCCACATGAAGCTCCCGGTGTCTCCAAATCTACTGCTACACAGCAGGCGGGTGAGTCTGTGCCTTGGGACTTGGTCCTAAAAGCAGTTCGGGACATGGACGGTAAAACTGAGCGCATCTTGGAGAGAATGGATTCTCAAGATACAAAAATTGAAGTGGCGACCACCTCAGCCAAGGAAGCAGATGTTAGATCTGAAAAAAAGTATGGCCATGGTCTCCAAGCTTACCCAAGCGAACTCCCATCTGAGAACCCACCTGGAGATCTTCGAAAATAGAGCACAAACCATTAATATATGTCTAATTCAGGGCTTGTGTTAACACCCTACTGAAGTCCCCAAATGGGAATTTTGAGGATTTTGAAGCATAAAAATTAAAGCAGTACTTCAGCACTGACCCTGTATATTGAAAGGTTTGCACGGATATCGTTAGCAGAAAATTATCAGGTAATGTTCTACAAAGCCAATTCAGCAAATTTCTGACCCCAAGATTTTCTGGTCTGACCCCCAACATTTGTAGCAGAGGGTCAACCCGACCCCCACTTTACTAGTACCAGTGCAAGCCCTGCCTAATTGATCTCCCCGAAGGAGCAGAAGGGGAGAATGTCCTTCACTTCTTACATGCCTGGTTAACAGTAACTCTGAATCTTTTGGACCCTTGGAATGAAGCAGACCTCTGGGCCTACAGCTTCAACCTTTGTACCCTGCAGGGCAGTCACTCACAGCTGCGCACCATCATGCTGATTACAGCAGGGCTGGAGGTACGTGACTTCATACTGGAAGCTTCAAGGGCCAGACATCCACTGAAGCATGAAGGTCAAGACGTCCATCTTTTTCCAGATTGGGCTTATGCCTTGAGGAATAGGAAAAAGCAGTTCTGAGACCTGGGAGTGGTGCACTCACTGCTGGCACTGACACGACTGTGTACATTTACCGAGGTCAGACATTTCAATTTGGGAATCCTAAAGAAGCCAGCAAATGGACGCTAAAAACTGCGGCTGAATTTCAAAGAGCCCTGGAACATCAGGAGTCTGACGTTTTGTAAGATATCCGAAGAGCAGGACTGGGGGTAGTAGCCTCATGGCATTTGGAGGTGCTGATGTTAACACTGGTTTAGGACTGCACCCAGACTTGAGTAGCCATCGATCTACTAGCTGGTTAACAGCTGAGGTCACTTTCATTAGGCTGCTGCACTTATAAATGTTTGCAATGTTAGCATGTGTTTCTGTAAGGAAACTGAACTGGGAACATGGTGGAAATTGTTCACAGAGTTAAAAATATTTTAGAGCTCTATGTTCTCAATTTAAATCTCCTGCCCCACGTGGTATAAACTTCGAGAAGGAAATGAGGTTACTACATAGTTGCATTACAGAGATGCTATAGTGGAAAATCCTGATGGTTGTGGAGATTCTAACCTTTTACCTCTATACGCATTGCGCAGGCTATCTTTATGGTTCAGCGACTTACAAAATGTATCTAATGGAATTTTTGCAGATACTTTGGATAATAGCCTCTGAGTTTGTGCTGAGGTTGAAGTAGATTAAGTTGGATGGGGAGTTAGGGGGTGACCAAGATTGTGCAGTACACAAATTAATGTGTTGTACAAAGTTTTCCTGCTGGTTATGGACACAGTTACTTTTCTGGTTAAATAAAATTTCTTATGCCTCTCTTGATGATTGGATCCACACATCTTTCGAGGCTCAGCATATGTGTTATGCAGCTGGGGGTTTTATCCCTTGAAGAAATTGTAATGATTCCCTCCAACGTAGTAGCAATACTGTATATTAACAGATCTCGATGCCAAGATAGGTTGTGTATTACTGTACAAGGTAATTTATAATTTGATATATGTACAGACGCATTTCGCTTTGTGGCATGGTTTATTGAAAATCAAAGACTAAGTTAAGTGTTCAGAGTGTGGAGCAAAGGCAAGGGAAGCTTGAGAAACCACGGTGTGTAGTTTTAAAGTACTTTGTAGCAAGAAAAAAACCCCACACAAAAGTCTTCAAAGAATTACTGTCAACACTTTTTCACTGTGCAAGAGGTACACAGGCAATTGGCTCAACTGGAGAAGCGGCTCCAGCGTTCCTCGACAAAGCATGATTTTGTGAAAGCTAATATGCTAACCCGATGACCATAATGTTATACAACTCTAGTTAATAACAAACAGGTGAAGGAGATATTTAGAAGCTGGTTCAAGTAGCACAAATATCAATTAATTCAGACCAAATTTAAAGACAAATACATGGTGAAGAACCCCGAATAACTTGTTATTGAACTTCAAGAGAAACAATTTATATGTATTAATGCACAGATCAATTTGTTTGATACTAAATAACAGAACTGTCCACTAATACACTAATTGAGGAGGCAGTATAGCGCAGTGGTCTAAGGCTCTTAGCTGCAAATTTGGTGACATCCAGCAGACCAGACCTGGGTTTGAATCCCACAGCTTCCACTTGCATACTGTGTGACCCTGAGCAAGTCACTTAACCTCCTTGTGCTCCCAGGTTGCTCCTGTGAAAAAGCTTTCAGCTTAGTGTGCTATACCTGGTTAAACAACTAAATAAAAAAAAAAAAAAAAGTTTGCTCATCATGACCATTAAAGGAAAACTGTTGTGTGCAAACCTTATCCTCTGGTTAAGCTTTTCTCCAAAAAGCACCTTTTTTGTGTTCAGGAAAATAATTTAATTAACAAACGAAAAGTCCGCTACCCGGAAGTGTGGCGGACTATGGGACGGCTCCTTTAATTGTAAAGGTGCAGTGCCGCACCCTGTAGCTTCAATACAAATGCATTGAGCGCGGTGTGCCTACACACCTTACAGTTAATGGAGCACGCCCGATAATCTGCCATACTTCCGAATCGGATTTTCAGTGAAACTAAATTATTTTCCTGAACACACAAAAGGTACATTTTGTAGAAAAGCTTAACTGGAAAGGTAAAGTTTGCAGGGGCGGGAGCTGGAGAAGGTCCACCTAGCATCCCTTAAGTTTCATGCTGCTAAGCATGGCGTACATTTGTACATAACCATTAAGGCACAGGAGGTATTTAGAGAGGTTGCCATCCAGTGGACAGTTCACCTGGCAGGGGAGTTGAACAGTCAAGCGGACTGGCTAAGTCACAGATGTTCATCCCGTGGATAGAGGTTTAACCTGGAGGGTATCAAACTCCTGTGCAACTGGTTTGGTCAACCTCAGATCGATCTGTTCGCAGCCAGCAGCGATGCTCAGATCCAAGAAGGTTCTTCAATCTTTTTGGTGTCCAGAGGCAGTGATCGCTGTGCCTCGAGTGGACCTTCACCAAAGTGTGTTCTGCTTCCACTGAATCTCATTCCAAGTTTAAAACAAATCTAAAAGACGCTCTGGAGGGAGCTGCCTCTTATTACCTGCAGAGTGGCTGAGAAGACTGTAGTTCTCATGTTTAGCAAATCTTGCTCAGCAAGCACCCTTCCACCTTCTGGTGTGTAAGAGACCTGCCATCTGGGTCTCTTCCTCAACCAAATAAATCCAGGAATGATATAGCTCACACCCTGGCTCCTGAGAGGAGGAGGAGGAGGAGGACGACTACCTTTTTATAGGTTTCCCTGAAAAACTACTTGACATATTGATGGCTGCCAGAAAATCCTCTCTGTCCGCAGCCTGTGCTCCGGTAGGGGCCGCCTCTCCTTTTATCTGAGGGCAGCACTGAGGGTTACACCTTCAACAACCTCTATTCTACAAGAAAGGCGTGGCAAAGAGGTTGATGGATGGATGTTTATTTGTCTTTGTTAACCAGGTAAGTGTGCTGATCCAGTGGATCGTTTTCAGACATGACCCAGGCCACAAGGTGGTACCAACATAGTTCAGCAGCCGTAAATTTATGTAGACAGTAGTAGCTATTACACAGTGATGAATAACAGACAAAGGTCAGAACATGAGTCAGACATGTCCGTACAAAACCTCAATATGAGGTCAGTAGTGCTACAAAGTAAAGTGATCTGAGGCAGCGGTAACAAGTCATTACAGAGGATAAGTGAAACAAAAATAACAAGCAGTAACTTTATAATTAGAAATAAAACATCCATTTTCTTATGAATTGGCTGACAGACTTGATGGGAAGACCTTGTAGGTCAAGGAGAAAGGAAACCAGAGACAGCTAGGAGGTTAAGATGGGATGGGGCAGAGATACATAGCTCCTGGGGTGGTTTGTGGGCACTGCTTACATAGAAACATAGAATTTGATGGCAGATGAGGACCGTTTGGTCCACCTAGTCTGTCCATTTCCCTACCTAATGGATAAGCTGCAGATCCTAGTTAACCAACAGCCTACTTCCTCCTACCCATCAGTAGAACTTCCTTCTGTCTGTCCCATGCATTCTTGAATTCCCTCACTGTTTTTGACTCCACGACCTCCTCAGAAAGGCTGTTCCATGCATCCACGACCCTCTCTGTGGAAAAAATACTTCCTCACATTACCTCAGAGTCGTCCCCCTCTATCTTCAAATTGTGCCCCCTTGTTCTTGTACATCTCTCTCTTTGAAAGATGCTACCCTCTTGGACTTTGATTCCCTTGAGATACTTGAAATTTTTTTTTTTTTCTAAACTTTATATTTATTGACTTTGCATGTAAAATCGAGTGCAGTTAAACAGTACGTCTTGGAAACCTCAGAGGTTATACATTCAGAGAGGACACAAGACATTCCTATTATATACAGGATGACAGTATCTCCAAGTGGGTCCTATAATTCAGGGGGAAATCTATAATAAAACAATTACACACTTAGTCCCAAATTCTGATTAGCTGTAACCCAAGAGCAGATGAATGTAACAACTAAAATTTAATCCTAAAGTATTTTCTAAATTATTTCACTCTCAGAGCATAGGATCCATCTTTGTACCTTAAGATTATGACCCCCCTAAAAGAACTTTGAAACGCAAGAGAAAGCTACAACCCACATCTGTAAAAGACGAAAGTTCTCTTAAGGCTTCAGGAGAACACAGCTTAATTCTCCCGATTACTTAGAAAATGCTCTAAGTTAACTAAAGACATTGATAGGGCTCAATGGCCACAAGTTCAAAAGGGCTAAATTGCTGGTAACCTTGGAACAAAATTTCTAAACAGCAGAGCCTTTATAACAATTTAAGCTTATTAATTTAGGAACGTCACAGAGCATATAAAGCATATAAAATGATCTATCCCTAAGCGACATCTTGGTGTCCAACAGCTAGATTAATTGGGTATCACCAGATAGTCCCGTTCAGGTTTCTGCAGATGACTCGTTATCCAACTGCTGATCTCGCCCATTTGTTTGCTGAGCTTCTAAATGAGAAACCCATTTTCTGGCATCTGTCAGGTCAGTCAGTACAAACACCTTGTCCTGATGAACGATACAGAGTTTGGCTGGAAAGAAAACTGTATGTGGTATTTCAAGGTCCCGGAGCTTTCGCCGAATGTCATTAAATGTTTTATGGCATTGCTGGGTGGAAAAAGACAAATCGGGGAATAAATGTACTATGTGATCTTGTACACTAAGCGGTCCCAATTGTTTATCAAGTTCCAAAATACAGTCTCTTGTGCTCACACCGACAGCCACTATCATACAGTGCCTTCAGAAAGTATTCACCCCCACTTGGATTTTGTCACATTTTGTTGTGTTACTACCAGAATTGTTAATGCATTGAAATGATTTGTTTCCCCCTTGATTCACACAGCATACTCAACAATTTAAAGGGCAAAAATATTTTATTGTGTAACAAAAATGTATGAAACATTAAAACTGAAATATGAGTTTTACTTAAGTATTCACCCCGAGTCTATACTTTGAAGCGCCTTTGGCAGCAATTACAGACATACAAGAAGACTCAAAGCTGTATCAGCTTTGCACATCTGGATTTGAGGGATTTTTGCCCATTCTTCCTTGCAGATGTGCTCAAGCTCTGTCAAGTTGGATGGGGAGCGTCAGTGAACTGCAATCTTTAAGTCTTTCCACAGATTCTCAATGGGATTCAAGTCTGGGCTTTGGCTGGGCCACTCAGACATTCACCTTCTTGTTCTGAAGCCACTCCAGTGTTGCTTTGGCTGTATGCTTGGGTTCGTTGTCCTGTTGGAATGTAAATCTTAGCCCCAGTCCAAGGTCTATTGCAGACTGATGCAGGTTCTCCTCATGGATGTGCCTGTATTTGGCTCCATTCATTGTTCCCTCTATCCTGACAAGTGCCTCAGTCCCTGCTGCTGAAAGGCATCCCCATAACATGATGCTGCCACAACCATGCTTCATGGTAGGGATGGTGTTACATGGGTGCTGAGCTGTGTTCGGTTTGCGCCAGGCATAGCTCTTTGCATTCAGGCCAGAGAGTTCAATTTTTGTTTCATCAGACCAGAGAATCTTTTGCCACATGGTCTGAGTCTGCCACGTGCCTTCTTGCAAACTCCAGGCATGCTATTATGTGGCTTTTTCTCAGGAGTGGCTTCCGTCTAGCCACTGTCCCATAGAGGCTACATCTGTGAAGTGCTGCAGAGATTGCTGTCCTCTGGACAGGTTCTCCCATCTCAGCCATGGAACTCTGTAGTTCTGTCAGGGTGGTCATTGGGTTCTTGGTCACTTCCCTGACCAAGGTCCTTCTTGCCCGGTTGCTCAGTTTGGGAGGATGGCCTGCTCTAGTAAGAGTCTGGGTGGTTCCATAACCTTTCCATTTCCTAATGATGGACTTGACTGTGCTCCTGGGAACTTCCAACACCCTAGAAATGTTTTTATACCCCTCCCCAGATCTGTGCCTCCTCATAATTCTATCACGGAGTTCTACGGACAGCTCCTTGGTCTTCATGGTAGAATTTCTGCTTGGACATGCACTGTCAACAATGGGACCTTATGGACTCCATTTAAGTTTTAGTGATCTCACAAGGAAATTGGATGCACCTGAGCTCAATTTGGAGTGTCCTAGCAAAGGGGGTGAATATTTATCAAATCAAGACATTTCAGGTTTTTATTTTAAATTACACGTACAAAAAATTCCAGAAGCTTCATTCCACTTTGACATTAGAGTAATTTGTGTAGCTACGGGACAAAAAAATCCCATATAAATGTATTTTAATTTGAGTTTGCAACGTCACAAAATGTGACAAAATCCAAGGGGGGGT
Organism: Neoceratodus forsteri; assembly: GCA_016271365.2. NCBI lineage: Eukaryota > Metazoa > Chordata > Ceratodontiformes > Ceratodontidae > Neoceratodus > Neoceratodus forsteri. The sequence goes on along the minus strand of CM028135.1, from coordinate 638,018,306 downwards.
GAATACTTTCTGAAGGCACTGTAAGTACATGCGGAGCCGCTTCTGTCTGTCTGCCACGAGGACGAATTCTATAGGCCTTAAGGAAGCGCCAGTTTGAAAAATCTCCATAGCCCTCAAACTGCTCCCTAATCCAGTCCTTGAAGAAGAGTTAAGGGTGAGTCCCCACTGGTAAGATGATCATCCTGATGTTGGCGCTCCTCACTTGGTTTTCCAGAAGTTCCAACCGGTTATTTAGGTGCTGTGTTTCTCTCAGGTGACCTGCATTGATAGCATTGCATCTAGTTGCCTGTTGCTGTAAGTCATAGACTGTGCTAGTTAATTGTTCCACGGATGTCTCCACCAAAATAATTATTCCTGCTAGGCCATCTAGTTTTAGTATTCATTGCAGATACTGAGGAGATCAGAGTTTTCAGTTTGTGGCCTAACGATTGTAGAGTTTTTCTTCTTTTTCGGTTCTGGTTGAAGGCGCCAACTTCATTGAACTCGTGGTCGGAGCACCAGCTGTTTGGGCATGATCTTTCTTTCTTGGATTGCCCATATTATTCCCAAGTAGCTCAGGTGTAAGTAGAAACTTAAGTTTCTGCTGATTTTAAGTTCTTAAGGTTTGATTTTGTCTTTTAAAGTTTTATGGATGTAGATCTGCCTTCTCTGCATCTGTCTAGCTCGGGCTCCTGGCGCCGCCCCGGTACTTGAGGGGTTTCTATCATGTCTCCCCACCCCCTTCCTCCTTTCCTCAAGGGTATACATATTAAGCTCCTTTAGTCTCTCTCTTCGTATGTCTTGGTGCAGACCCTGCACCATTTGTTGCCCTCCTCTGGACAGCCTCCACCCTGGCTATGTCTTTGTGGAGATGGGGTCTCCAGAACTGCATGCAGTACTCCAGATGGGGTCTCACCAACTGTCTGTACAGAGGGATAACAACTTCCTGTTTTCTGCTGGTGATGCCTCTCCCTGCACATTCCAGTATCCTCCCAGTCCTTCTCACTGCCTTCTCACATTGCTTGCCCACCTTTAGGTCATCTGCTATAACTACCCTATTTTTGTTGTCAGTATCTCACCCTCCATTGTGTACTCTTCCCCTGGGTTTTTGTTTTCTAGGTGCATTACTTTGCATTCCTTTGCGTTGAATCTAAGCTGCCATACATTTGACCATTCCTCCAATCTTGCCAAGTCCCTTCTCATCCTTTCCACCCCACTTTGTGCATCAACCCTGTTGCAGATGTTTGTGTCGTCTGCAAAGAGACATACTTTTCTTTCCGGTCCCTCTGCAATGTCACTTATAAAAACATTAAAAAGGACTGGTCCCAGTACTGAACCCTGCGGTACCCCACTAGTAAACCCCCCTTTCATCACTGTGGTCTTCGTTTACTATTACCGTCTGCGTCCTGTTGTCCAGCCAATATTTTACCCAGGCAACCACCCTGGAACCCACTCCCAGGCTGGCTAATTTGTTTGTTAATCTTTTGTGTGGGACTGTGTCAAATGCCTTGCTAAAGTCTAGGTAGGCCATGTCTACAGCCCCTCCCTGGTCTACTACTTTGGTCACCTAGTCAAAGAAATTGATTAGATATTTCTGACATGACCTTCCTTCTGTGAATCCATGCTGCCTTGAGTCCTGTGCCCCACTGGCCTCAAGGTACTCAACAATTCTTTCAGAACACAATCGTCTAGGACACAGTTGCATGGTGATCCAGATAGGAGCAAGGCTGTTGGGTTTGTTTTGAAGGACCAGTGGGAGGGGGACAAGCAAATATACAGCGCTAGACTGTTCCATAGGGTGGGGGCAGAGACTGAGAAAGCTCTAGTTCCCAAGGACTTCCGGTGGCATCACGGACATGGTGGGTAGCTAACTCTAAGTGCTCCCCGACCACCTCACCCTACTCCTGAAAATTCAGCACGGAAAATACTCTAATACAACTTTTTCAATAGCGAGGCTGTACTTGGCAGGGAAGTCACAGGAGGCAAAAGGAAACCAATTACCTCCATCCTAGACAAGTAAAATGAAGCAAACAACTTTAAGTAGGCTGCAGGAGAGCCTAATGTCATTACCACAACGTAGAAGACACCCCTCAGAATCATCGGCAGACTGGGATCAGGATGATATTGAACCATCGAAAAGTAGTCAAACCCTGAAAAAGATCCTAGCTACAGTAAACAAAATTAATTCAGCACTGGCTGACCAGAGACAAGATGTGAAATCTCTAGATAGGAAGGTTTCGTCGTCTGAAGCCAGAATCGGAGACCTGTCTGAGGCGCAGGAAACTACAGAATGACTGCTGCTATTTTTACTTCAGAGAGACTGAGAAACCTAAGCTAAATTAGAAGATTTAGAAAACCGTTCCTGTAGGAACAACTTCAGAATTCATGGTATCCCCGAGGGGGCTGAGGAAGGCTTTCCAACGACAGCAGACTTTGTGCAGCAAGTGCTGCGGGCAATGCTCTCTCCACCCCCTGACCTGAGTATAGAGGTCGACTGGGTCCACAGATCGCTAATCCCGAAACCAACGGATCCCAATGCAAGGCCCCGCTCCCTGATAGTTCGAATGTTACACTTTCAAACTAAAGAATGGATCATTCGTGAGGCCTGGAGACTGAACGACTTAAAATATCAAGAAGCAACAATTTTCTTTGACCAGGACTTTTCCTCGGCCCTGCAAGCCGAAAGGCAAAAAGTAAGGGGGGTGATAAGGGAGCTTAGGCAGCAGAAAGATGTAAAGACACAGTTGCTCTTCCCTGCGAGGCTGAGAATTCACCTGGAAGCAGGAATTTAAGACCTTCCCATCCCTGGTCGAGGCGAGTGCCACCTTAAAAGAGCTTCAGGTTGCGGTGCCAGATTTGGAACAGGAGATTTTATAAAAAAAAAATTAAGAGGGGGAGCCTGGAATGTAGTATCTCGCAACCAGATGAGGAAACGAGGCCTGCCAGGATCCATCGCGATGGCGAGTGTGGGGGGACATTGCTAAGCTGCTGCTTCGTGCTGAGAAGAGAAACAGGACCCAGAATGATGGGAGACCGACCTCGCCATCCTCAAAAGGCTGAGTTTACTTGCACACAGAGAATGTTTTGCTGAATAAATGTTGGCGCTTGAAGGGGAATCGGTGGACGTCTATGTGAATGCACCAGTGGTTCCACAAGTGGATCATCAATATGGACGGATCGAGGAGATCTAAGGACACTGACTTTAAATAGACTATTTGTCCTTGATCCATACATCCTTCTCTCAAGGGGACACCGGGCTTTGGGGGGTGGTCCCCTCTATATCTCTTTTTTTTTTTTTTTTTTTCTTTACATAGTTGGCCCTATTAGGTACTGGTACCGAAGCGGTAATGATTAGATGGAGCCATTAGAGGGTGGTGAAGGGCTATTCAGAATATAAATGTTTGATGGGGGCGCCGATTTGAGCAGCGATTTTCCCCTTTGGAGGTGGCTTGGGGGCTTCTCTCTCTTACTCCCTTCCCTTCCTTTTTTTCTTGCTCCTCTTCTCCCCCCCTTTTTTTTTTGGGGGGGGTGAGGGGTAAGAGGAAATGACTGGTGAGTCACAGAGGGATCCATATTGGAGGACACAGTAAAGCATAAGAGGGTGGGGGTGGTGGAGTGGTTGGGGTTTGGGTGGCTCTTTCCTTATACCTAGAGTGACGTCTATTAGACTAACAGTTGTCAGCCCGGGAAGTCACTTAGCTGGCCAAGGCAACAGCGCCCCTAAACATCAAAGGGGTATTGATCGTGTCACAGGTGTGACAACTCTGAGTGGTTTTTGACTACCAGAGTTACTTTTCCTAGGAAGTCAATCCAACAGACACTTGCTTTGATTTGAAAAAAGTTTTTTATGGTGGATCCAGGTCGGATCTGACTTTTTCAGTTGCTTGATTGGTGTTTATTAGTTTATCGGTTTTAAATGTTTCTGGTTATAGTAAGTCGATGTGGGTTCAAAGGGGAAGGAGGGATCTGGATTGGTTTTGGCGAGCCTATAGGGTCGGGATGGGTATTCTTGAGGGATAGTATGAATGAGAAGATAATTTACAGGGATAGATTATGGCTATACGCCTAAGGATTATTTCTTATAATGTTAATGGGTTTAATTCACCCATTAAGAGCCAAAATCCTAACGGGACTTAATAGGAGAAGCTGTGGCATGGCGCTTCTCCAGGAAACCCACCTCTCTGAGGTGGAGCACATGAAACTAAGATGGCAGTGGGTGGGCAGAGTGCTGTTTACACCGGGCAAAGAGACAAAAAAGGCCGGAGTGGTGATAATAATTAAAAATTCCCCATTCTGTATTCAGGAGGTAGAGGTTATACTCCAGGGTAGGTGCATTAGGGTCTCAGGGTTAATTCAGGGTAACCTAATTCATGTGGTAAATGTTTACGCCCCCAATAATGGGGCAACTACCTTCTATAAGGAGGTCTTTCAGAGGGTGGTCTCACTTCCTAGGGGTCAGTTAATACTTGGAGGTGACTTCAGTACTACATTGTGCCCAGTTCTAGACCGGTCATCTGGAAAATTGGAGCCTTCTAAGCAGGCCATGAAATGTTTGAATACATTAATGCAGGAGAGTGGATTTGGGGACATTTGGAGACTACATTGCAAACAAGAAAGGGATTATATATTCTACTCAGTCCCCCAGAAATCATATTCTTGTATAGATTTTTTTATAACCTATACCACAGATGTCCACCTATTTTCCAATTCTGTAATCTACCCAATGACTATCTTCGACCATGCCCAGTCTCAGTAGATTTTGTTTGGGAGAGGGAACCCAGGACAACAAATTGGAGATTGAATATCTCATTACTTAATGATAAAAATATCTTGAGACAAATTACAAAGAATATAAAAAATCGAGACAGATTCCTCCATCTCGGGCAGTACCCCAGTGGTGTGGTGGGACACAATGAAGGCCGTTCTAAGGGGACAGTTAATCAGTCTAGCCTCAGCAAGGAAAAAATTGAAGAACAAAAAGATAGAAGAACTGCAGACTAAGATAAGAGGGTTAGAACAGGAACATAAAAGTAATCCAAAAGGTAAGGAGAAAATCTGGAGGGACTCAATGGAAAGCGGGGGAAAAAACTCAATAAGTTAGAGGCGGACAAGGCGGAGTGGATGCTGCGTTACACAAATCATAAATATTATGGGGGGGGGGGGGTAGGTCTTTAAAGCTCCTTGCCATGAGATTGAGAAAGGAACAAGGAGGCAGATGTCTCATCTCTCCAAGGTGGAAAAGTGAATGCACCCCGGATAGAGAAACCTAGAGAAATAGCCAAGGCCTTTAAAAATTATTATAAGGAATTATATAGTGACAGGAGAGATCCAGAAGAGGTACAAAAGAATGCAGAATCTTTTCTGCAGACCTTGAGGCTGCCCAAACTGTCCCCAGGAATGCAGCAGGAGCTGTCTGTCCCCATTACAGAGAAAGAAATGGCAGCAGTTATAGATGAGCTTCCTTCAGGTAAGTCCTGGGTCCTGATGGCTACCCAGCCGAGTTCTATAAAAAGTTTAAAAAAAACACTAGCACCCAAGTTAGCTGTGGTGCTGAATGCTGTCCTAGAGAATAATGAACCCTCAGGTTCCTGGAGTGAGGCTATGATCACGGTCATTCTGAACAGGGGAAATCTCCGTAGCTTTGTTAATCCTACAGGCCCATCTCACTGTTTAAACCAAGATGATAAAATTCTCACAAAAATCTTAGCTAACCAACTACAAAAGCATATTGAAAGCCTGATGCATCTGGATCAAACCGGATTCACACCAGACAGACATATGTCTGATAGCATCAGGTGTTTAAATATCTTGAATTACAAGAATGCCCCCCAGAGTATCCAGATAGCTATTTTTTTGGATGTGGAAAAAGTCTTTGATAGGCTAAATTGGTCATACCTAAAAGCAGTTCTCACAAAGATGGGGTTCGAAGGTGCCTTTTTACAGTGGGCCACTTTGGCCTATCAGAACCCTTCGGCTAGGGTCAGGGTTAATGGGACTTTGTCAGAGGCCTTTCCGATCAGGAGGGGCACTAGGCAGGCAGGTATGCCCCCTGTCGCCCTTGCTTTTCACAGTAGCCATGGAACCCCTGGCCCAGGCTATAAGGGAGGAAAGCAAAATACAAGGCATTAATATAGTTCAGGCTCAGAGTAAAGTGTCACTTTATGCAGACTATACGGTGCTACATATACAGGACCCGGAGAAGTCGATCCCACCATTGTTGGCCCTTTTGGACCAGTTTGGGAAGATCTCAAGCTTTAAAATCAATAGGGATAAATCTGAGATTCTACCAATAAAGGGGAAAATTACACAGGGCTTGCGTGAGCTGATCCCGTTTTAACTGGGTCAGAGAGAAAGTAAGGTACTTGGGGATTCCAATTAAATTATCAAGATTATATCAAGTTAACTATGGCGCATTCCAGAAAGCGGTCTTTGCAGACATAAACAGATGGCACTCTCTACCCCTTACTTTTACTCATAGGATAGATACAGTGATGATGAACATGCTCCCTAGATACCTTTTTTTTTTTTTTTTTTTGGTTCACTAACTTGCCCCAGGCTTTCTGTAGAAGGAATGGAAAGATTTAAAACAGAAAATTTCAAGATTCATTTGGGCTATAAGGAAACCTAGAAAGTGGTGGAATCTCCTCACAGAGACCAAGATTGGGGGGGGGGGGAAGGGAGTCCCCGATTTTATATAGTTATTGTAAAGCTGCTCAAGTGGTGCCTATCCTAAGCATATTAAATTCAGGTCAGAAGGGGGGCAGGTCTCTGATGGAGCAAGGAGCACATAAAAACATACCGTTGAGGTTGCTACCCTGGGTTGCCACACACTCGGATCTTAAACTAATCAATAACAGATGGACTTAACATACCCTTAAAATATGGCTGGAGGTATGGCTAAACTGGGGGGTGGTGACCCCGGTCTGGAAGTATATTCCCCTTTGTTGTGTGCCGGGTTTTCCGGCCTCCTCAGGGGACTCTTGTTTTAGGAGGTGGCAGGAAAAAGGATTGCTGTTCCTTATCCAGTTCTTTCAAAGGGACACACTGAAATCCTTTTTGGAAATGCAGGGTGAATATAACCTCCCAAGACAGGATTTTTATAGATACCTACAATGCTGACACTACATCTTAACAAACGTGGGAGTGGGGGAGATTCTGGCAGGCCCGCCGGTCCCGGTGAGAACCACCTTCTTTAAAAGTAAGGGGACAGACTCGAGGGGCTATATATCCTTCGTTTACAAGTCACTTCAGGACGAGGTGGGTAAAGTACCGACTCAACAAATTGAACAAAAATGGGAAGAGGAGCTAGGTTTGCATCTTGCAGAAGAGGAATGGGCAAGAGTTTGGGCTGGGATCCCTAGCACCTCTAGCTCTCCAAGTTGGGGGGGATTTTAGATGGAGAGTGGTTACTAGGTACTTTATTCCCCCAGTGGTTTCAGCTCATTATTCAAAGGGTAAATCCCAGGAATGTTGGAGGAGTCGGTTCTTATGCCCACACATTTTGGGACTGCCCTCAGATAAATAATTACTGGGAGTAGGTAGCTCAGGCATTACAGAGCATTTTTCAATGGAACTATGTGCTAGCTAGCTCCCATTTGATACTGGGTCTTCTACCTAGTGAGAGAGGACCAAAAACCAGAGATATTTATACTACATACTAGTGGCAGCTTCACTAAAAGTGATCACCCAACACTGGTTAAGTTCCGACCAGTTATCTCTCTCAATGTGGAGGGCCAATATTAACAGAATTAAGGAGATGGAAGCAATAACGGCCCGGTTAAGAATACAGACAGACCAATTCAGTGCTAGATGGCTTCCATTTTATGAATACATAAAGAATCTGGAGGGCACTCCCATACTAGCTCAATATCTGCTACCTTGAGATGCTTTGCACCCACGTCGATCAGAAAGTAAAAAAAAAAAAAAATCTCTTTTTCCTTTTTTGTTTTCTTCCTTTGCTCTTTTTATTTGGGTTTTGGCTTTATTGTTTCTGTGAGAATCTGATTAGAGCACTTATGGAGAAATCGAATAACTGAGATCGGATCATTATAAATATGGATAATCAAGTAAAGCTTATGTAACTGTTGTATAGTTTAAAACAGTTTATACAACAAAGGATTGAAAGGGTAGGGGTAATGGGTATGTATTTCCCCATAGTACTGTTTTGAGTGCTACTGAGATAGTTGTACCTTAAATTAGGGTAGAGACAAAGGAGAAATACTCCTTGGAGTCGTAGTTAAAGTCGTACACTTGCAGAGATCTTGAAGTGCATTTTAATGATTATTGGATGTCTAGTAATCCTTCAATGGAATGTACACTGTACACTGAATTCATGGTTGTTCTTTTAAACTCCTAATAAAAAATTATGCAAGTTCAAAAAAAAAAAAAAAAAAAGAGAGAAAGTTCTAGTTCCCATTAAAGTGGGGACAGATGGTATTTCAAGGGGAGGGACTGAGGATATCCTGAGGCACCTGAAGGCAGTCCTGTGAGTGAGTGAGTAATGGGGAATAGAGGGACATCTGGCTGCACCTGAGTACATTGTCTACAACATAGCCCATAGCATACTCAAAGCGACCTTGCAGAGGGAGACACCCTAGGGACTGGTAGAGTGAACTATGGTGGATGGAGTAGGGGGCTTGAAGAACAAAGTGCCAGACGGAGTTGTAAGTTGTGATTAGTCGAGAACGTAGGGCAGAGGACACAGAGGAATAGATAGGGGAGCAGTAGTCAAGAAGGGGCAGTAGTTACCTTGTGCAGTAGCAAGACGAGCTACAGGGGACAGAAGCTGCTTAATACGATAAGCAGCACCTAGTTTTTGGTGTATTTTCCGCACAGTGTTGTTTATGTGGTCAGAGAAGGTTAGTGAGGGGGTCAAGGGTACCACCTAGGTACTTGAAAGAGGGGAAATTTTCGAGGGGGGCCCGCTGGGGTACATACCAGGTGGGAGGAAGAGGTTTTTGTGACCTTGGCAAGGAAAGGTTTTGAGCCGAAGAGCATAGCCTTTGTCTTTTTTTCATTGACTAGGACATTGAGTCCGCTGAGAGGCCAGGATATACTTTTGCAGCACCCTGGGATTTTGGCCTAGGAATTGATAGGCACGTGTTTAGTAGGACACGTCTGGTGTCTTGCTCTCCGGTTCTCTGTGGGATCTGAATTGGCTTCTGAATGCCCTTTGCAAGGAGTGTGTGTTTTTTTTTTTTTTTTTTTGAACTGCTCTCATCCATATCACTGGATGTGTTATTTTACAGGCTCCACTTAACTAGCCATACCTTATTAGGCATAAGGACAGGTGGTACTCGGAACGGTGTTTCATCCCTAGGACATGGGCTTGTGTCCTCCGGTCTGCAACCTCCTCAATCCAAGTGAAGGAACTGCATAAGCTGGATTTATCTCACACTGTTGATCTGTTCTAAATGGACGCCTGTGCTCTATAAGTCAGTCTTGTTTGTTTGTGTGGAACAGACGAGCAGGGTCAAGAGGCCTTTTTTAGGCCTCCCTCGCTAAAAGGGTGTGGGCCTGCATTGTTCAGGCCAGTGCTGGAGTAAGAGGAGGCCTCTGGCTCTTCTCAAGGCGCACCACTCCTGGGCTAGGGTGATGCCCCAGGCAATACAGGTGAAGCATTGGTTTTAAGCTTATGCAAGGCACTTACGTGGTCTTCCATCCACACGTTCACAAAACATCCATCTTGGATGTTCAGAGTTCGGCTGACGCAGTTTTGGTCAAAGAGTGCAACAGACAGCAGTTCTCAAATAATTCTCCGTGCTTGCCTCTGGCATATGGGATAATCTCCCCATTTTTTCTGGGTACTGCTTCTTAGAACCCAGTTGTTATGATTACCAATTGACAGTGTGGAGTACTACAGAAAGAAAAAATTATCTTTATACTTGCTGTAATTTCATTTTCTGTTCGCGCCAACATTGTCAATGGGGCCCTCCCAAGAACCTACTTCTGTGGGAGAATCTTATCCTGTATGGTAGGAGGGATGTCCTGTTTTGTCAAAATCCTCTACTTTTTTTCAGACATTCCTCTTCTTGCTGTACTGTACTCCATAAATAAGATATATAAAAAAACAAAAAAAAAATTTTTTTGATCAGTCCGCGATCACAGGTTAACAGCTTTACTGATGAATCTTGAGATGTTTTCTTTGTTACAGGTAGCCTCACCGCATCCAGTTGTTTGCCTGCAAGTGATACGTTAGTGGGTGGTCAGCCTTAGTTTCCAGATGTGCAAATGGTGTGGAGCCTGCCTTTTCATCGGATGGTTCTTCCTGCAGGGTGGATCGAATTGTCCAAACTTTGAGTCCAATGCAGAGCATTTTCCTCCTTGGACATCTGCCCGTGAGGTTGACAATTTTTTATTTATGTGTTGAAGTGTGTTTTATGTAGGTAGTTGATTACAATGTACTGTATGACTGTGTAGCTATTAATGCACAGCAGGGTCAGTAATGACTGGGGAATTGCTGCTGTATGGAATCCTTGTATGCCCAACATTCTAAAGCTTGGGCTGTGCCATTCCCATGGTAGGGATGCACTGTACCCCAAGTTGTTATGATTACCCACTGACTGTTTGAGCTAACAGAAAAGGAAATTATGTTAAGTATGAAGATAACTTCTTTCAGCCCTTTCCCTTTTAACCAGGAGTGTTCAAATCAAATAAAAACTTACTTGCCCCAGATGGGGGGCAATGGGATTTGCTCACCCCAGCTTTTAACGCCCCAACCTCAAAATCTAATACCCTTTTCATTTTGCAAGGGCTTTGGGAAGATCTTTCTCTAGCTCCATATTTAAGTAAGGCTAGAATTTAATATTATACCCTGTTTTGCAAACCAGTTTTCAAGGCAGCTGGTATTCCAACTGGGATACCATTCCTCCTGGCTGCCACTCTGCAGTTTAATCCACAGCATGCTCTTTTGGATAGATGGAATACCGGAGTTTGAGATGGAATATCAAACTTGGATTTTGGTATTCTGCCTCCCACGTCAGAGTATTATTATCTCAATTTTTACTTCTGTTAGCGAATATATCCGCTTCTTTTGCTATTTCCCAATAGTTTGTTCAGCAAACAGCACTTTTTAATCTGTGTTGCCCTCCTGTCTCCCGCCCCCACCCCAATTCTCTCACTTGTCTAGTCACCATGGGTTGATCTCGAATATATGTTTTGTATTATCACACACATGGAGACTATTGCCTTTTTTATAACAGAACGTGCATCCACCCTGTATGCATATATGCAGTATTTTTTTTTTTTATTCAATTTTTGTGATATCACGTATGGTAACTTAAAATGTAGACATGTTGGTCATGATGAGCAAACTATGAAATGTATTAGTGGGCAGTTCTGTTCAGTATCGAACAAATTGATCTGTGTGTTCGTATAAATTGTCTCTTTTAAAGTTCAATAAAAATTTTTTTTTTTTCACCATGTGTTTGTCTTTGAACTTGGTCCGAATCAATCGACTTTTGTGCTGCTTGAACCTATTTCTAAATATCTTTCATCTGTTTGTTATTAACTAGAGTTTGATAAATTGTTAATCGGGTGAGCACATCAGCTTCTCGACAAAGCGCTCTTGCGTGAAACAGAACAGTTCTCTCTCCTAAGCTGGTCTCCGGGCTTCCATACAAATGGTCTGTACCTTCTGATGCAGATATGCAAGCAGGAACTAAGCTCTGCAGCTGGGGATATCCAGCTCGCCACTTCCTGTTTCTGCCAGTTTACTTCCTGCCTTCCAACTAGCAGGTACTCTGCAGCAGAGCTCTGTCATCATGTGGCAAGGCTGAAGACATCAGACTGTAAGTCACAAAATGTAATTTCTTATTGTGATTGCTGAAGAAACGTAGCACTTTAGAGCACTACTGCATGGATCCCAGTCTCAGCCTTGCAAACTACACAGACTGGCCCCACTTTACTGCGAAGTTTTTTTCCACGATTCTGGGCTCAACCCAGTGTTCATTTTAGCCTTGGAGTTAGTTGACTGGTGGATTTCGACGGGTGCATTTTTTTTGGCGATTGGACATCAGTAGAACCTCAGTGCTCAGAGGATTCTCTCCACGTTGATGGCAGTGCCTTTTTTTTTTTTTTTTTAGCTGCTGTTCAGTGGTAGGCCTGCAGCTCTGTCAGCCACTCGTCAATGCTTCAGTGCTGTCTCGTCGATGAGCACTTCTCACCTGTGCTGCAGGCCCCCCCCAGCACTAAGGGAGCAAGAAAGTATTAACTAATCAGGACCAAGGCAGCAGTAGAAACAGCTCGGCTTTTTTGCCCTTAAAGGGCCAGCAGCAGTGTTCCATCAGAGCGTCAGTATTCTTCCAGACAGCCTCCCGTCTTATCAGGAAGCCTCCGCAGGGGGTACGCTGAATCCGTGGGGATTAGAGCCATTTGGGGCAGAAAATGCCAGCGTTGCAATTCCCCTCTTAATCACCTTTGCAGGTTCACTATGCCTAAAATGTGAGAAGGTAATGTCTGCAACTGGTGAGGATATGGCGGAGACCTCCCATGCCTCGGCTCAGACTGATAACCAGCAGACGGTTCTGAGCAAGTAGCAACCACTAGGTCTTGGAGAGCAGTGCCCCAGGGAGACCCAACAGTCCACAACCTGCTCTCTGGCCCCAGACCTCATAGACGAGCTAAATAGGGCCTTTGCACTGGACCCTGCATGCTTCAACTGGCAACCTCTGGGGTCACCAGAAGTGCGACCTCACAAGAAGGCGAAAAGAAAGAGGACCCCGTCCTCCTCTGAAGAGGGACAACAGTCCTCTCATCACTGTGATAAAAGAAAGAAATCCAGATAACAGGAGCAGATCCTATAACGAGGAGGATCAGCATTCCCCACACCACAAGAGGAAGAAAATGTCTCATTCTAGGAACACCCACAAGGGGAAGTGTCGCAGGGACCGTTCTCCGGGCTCCTCAGACTCCAGTTCTTCAGAAGAAGGGGTTGCTAATGGACTCCTCCTCGGACTCGCTGTCCAGAAACTTTGACCTGGAGGAACTAGACTTTTTTGCTTAAGGAGGAATGGCAGGGTCCAGAACGCACCTATCCACTGCCCCGGCGGATCACTAAGCTCCTCAAGTTTGACAAATTATCTGAAAAGTGGCTAGACTACCCCAGAATCAACCATCTGATTTTTGAACCTCACCAAGAAGAGTGTCATCCCAGCTGAGGGAGGGGCATCACTCAGGGACCCAGTGGACAGGAAAGTGGATGCCTCTCTCGAGAAAGCCTTCCAAGCATCAACAATGTCTCTCAAGGCGGCAACTGCCAGTCTTTTCGGCCCAAGCCTCTCTGTCCTGGGCCTTAGAATTAGCTTTTCCTTCACTGAGGACCCAGAGAAGAACAAGGCTATTATTTATCAGTTGCAATTAATGGATTTGACATCGGCTTATGCAGCAGACATATCGGAGCAGGCGGTCAGGTGCGCTGCTCGGACCGTGTTTTATCAAACTTTGGCTCGCTGCAACCTCTGGCTTCGTGACTGGAAAGCAGACACCTCTTCGAAGAGCCATTTGGTAAACGCCCCCAATGAAGGTAATCTCCTGTTTGGCTCAGCTCTGAAGGAGGCGGTGAAAGAATCAAGGGGGACAGCTATGGTGCAGGGGCAAATCATGGTCCTCAGGCCCCAGACACAATTTTCATGACCGAGATTACAACAAGGGTCAAAGCTCTTAATTTCTCTGGAAAAAGAGCATGGTTCTCCTCGCGTAGCCCGCGTAACTTCAGAGGTGGCGGATACGGTGGCGGTGGTGGTACCAGAGACACCATGAAACAGCAACAGGAAGTTACAATGAAGCTATCTGGGCCCATCCTCAAGTAGGGGGCAGACTTTCATTGTTTTCTCGAGGAATGGGTCCAAACCATGTCGGACAGATGGGTCCTAGACATCATCAGCAAGGGTTACCTAACAGAATTAGAATCCAAGCCCCCACTACCTCATGTGGTGCCCTCCGCTATCTCTGGCAACCTGTCCAAAAGACAGGCTATGTTACAGGCCGTTACAGACCTTCAAGCAGGGGCTATCGAGCGAGTTTCCCCACAAAGATCAATTGGGGGGGATCTACTCCCTATTCTTCATTGCGCCAAAACGCACAGGGGGATTCAGGCCAGTCCTGGACCTCAAATTCCTGAATCAGTTTGTCCGCAGCATACCCTTCAAGATGGAAACCTTGTCATCAATCATCAGGGAGTTGCAACAAGGGAATTTTCTGACATCCATCTATCTGCAAGATGCCTATTAGCATATTCCCGTCCAGGAACTATACGGGCAGTATCTCCGGTTTAAGGTGGGGGAGCAGCACTTCCAATTCAAAACACTGCCATTCTGGTTTTCTTCAGTCCCAAGGACATTTTCCAAGGTACTAGTAGTGGTCATAGCTCATCTTTGGAACTAAGGGTACAACTATTCCCTTACTTGGTCGATATTCTCATCAAGGCTCTGGAGCTAGACCAAGCAGTGGCGGAGGTAGTCCGGTGCCTGTCGGCATATGGATTTGTCATTGACTGGAGAAAAAGTTCCCTAACTCCAAGCCAGACCTTGAACCTTCTGAGGGCAGACTTCATGACACAAGTCAACAAGGTCTTTCCCCCAGAAGCGAAATTCAGGGACCTGCTGAAGCTCATCAAGAAGTTTCATACAGCTCCCCTGCTGCCTGCTCACTCCTTCATGCAGCTAATTGTGACTCTAGTATCTCTGGCGGATTCAGTCCCTTGGGCCCTAGTCCACATGCGGCCCATTCAAGCACATTAGCTCAGGCTGTGGTCCCAGTCCAGACACAGCCAGCACCAACTGATCCTAATTTCTCAACAGATGAAAACTTCTTTCCAGTGGTGGACTCTGAGGTCAAATGTCATGAGGGGTCACAAGTTGGGATGTCCACACCAAATCCAAATCACGACCGATGTCCGCCACAGGGGCTGGGGGGCTCACTTGCATCAGCTGTCAGCTTAGGGCAAGTGGTCGTGGTTAGAAACGAGGTATAGCATAAACGTCCTCGAGATGAGTAGTACGCCTAGCCCTGATACACTTTGAACAGCAAGTCCTCAATCAGGATGTACTGATCCTAACAAACAATTGAACAACAGTGGCATACACCGACCATCAGTGCGGAACAAGGAGCTCAAAAATGTTGCGGGAGTCCCTTCTTCTCTTTCAGTGGGCCGAGCACCACCTGGCAAGCATATGGGCAGTGTACATTCCAGGACAGGAAAATGTCACAGCAAATTGGTTCGGTCGCCAAGATGTTCTACCAGGGGAATGGAGCGGAAGGACAGTGCCTCCCATATCCTAACAGAACAGTGGGGCAATCGTCTGATAAATCTTTTCACCTGCCGGTGAAACTCCAGTGTAAAGCAATTCTGCTCCCTGGCCAAGGATGAACTAGCGGTGGCTCAAGACGCCTTTTCCCTAGACTGGGGTCAGTTTGGTCTCCTGTATGCCTTTCCTCCAATACCGCTTCTATCCAGAGTCCTACACAAAGTGGCCGTGTACCGGGCAGAACTGATGCTAGTCTGTCCCCAATGGCCTTGTTGCCCATGGTTCCTGCTTCTCATTCGTCTTTTAAGGTGACCATCTCTAACCTTCCAGATCAGCCCAGACCTTCTCCATCAGGGTCCGATAGTGCACCCCAGTCTGGACAACCTCTCCCTCTTGGCCTGGAGATTGAGCGGGAAACTTTCAAAGAGCTAGACTACATAGCTCCTGTTATTGAAATGATGGTGAACTCATGTCACCCCTCTTCCTCTAAAGTGTATTACAGAATTTGGAGGAAATTTTCATTCTGGCTCTAATCCAAACGCATACAGAGCCAGCCAATATCATTACCTGTATTACTGCAGTTTTCTTCAGGATGGATTTGACAAAGGACTGCAGCCAGCCACCTTACGGGTTCAGGTTTCCGCACTGAGGGCACTCCTGTTGGTGGATTTAGGAGAGTCATTGGGTTCACCTCCCCATGTCGGGAGGTTTTTAAGAGCAGCAACATTAAAGCACCTTTCAGTCAAGCCAACGGTACCATCTTGGAGGCTTAATCTGGTTCTCAAAGCTTTGACCAGGGCTGATTTTCAGCCTCTCAAGAAGACATCCCTCATGCATCTTACAATGAAGGTCGCTTTTCTCATAGCTATTACTTCAGCCAGGAGAATCGGCGAGCTAGGAGCCTTATCCACCAGAGAGCTGTATACTGAGTTTCATCGGGACTCTGTGGTGCTCAGAACATAATCAGTTGTTTGTTTTTTTGTTTTTTTTTTGGCCAAAAGTTATGTCTCCATTCCATGCAACCAGAAGTCTATTCTGCCTTCCTTCTGCCCACACCCAAAAAATGAAAAGGAAAGGGAATTTCACACACTGGATCCAAGAAGAGCGGTGAAAATATATATTATAAGAATGGATTCTGTTCGAAAAACTTCCAGTTTGTTCATTCAGGTCAGGATATGGGTAAAAAAGCTTTGAAGGACTCTATAACCAGATGGATCTGTTCTGTCATCACCACTGCTTACTGATCGGGCTGGAGAACCTTGCCTGGCCCAGTGAGGGACCACTTATTTATTCATTTATTTGCTGCTTTATTTATCTGCCTTACCTCCTGCCAGGGTGGTCCTGTGGTTCCTGTAATCCGTCCCCATCCCTGGCTGCTCCTGCTTTGGGTGCCGTGCCCTAGCTGCAGCCTCCTCACCCTCACCCTCTCTAAAGTCACATCGTGGACCCCCTCACGGAAGACCAAGGGGTCAGGACCAGAGGGAGTTCCTGGGAGCGTCTGATGCAACGCCGCGGGCAGGCCTTTATGTGCACTGGAGGATCGGTGGGTATTTGTCCCCTGTAGTTCTTCCCACAGCCCAGGCGTGCAGTGATGCCAGTGACGCTACAGTGAGTGCTTCCCCTCACTGCGTGTCAGATGTCTGCCCGTGCTGTCCCCTCTATCACGCCGTGACTCGCGCTCTCCCCTAGCCACCGCCAGGAGCCAGCACATGCTCGAGTACCCCACCTTCCCGGAGGAGAGCAGTCCCATGAACAGTTATTCCTCCTCTCTAATCTCCCCCCCCCCCCAACGACCCCCGATGACCCGAGTCCACTCCTGAACCTGGGTTGCCGGTGTAGCACAAGGTGTGGCGTCCAGTGCCTCAACCCTCGGCGCCACCGGGCTGACGTGAGGGCCTATTCTACACGGGTTATGGCCACTTCATGGGCGGACTTCAGAGAAGCACCTCCAGCAGACCATGCAGGGCAGCCACTTGGTCATCCATTCACACGTTCACAAAATTTTCAGACTGGATATGATGGCCTCAGCGGAGGCGTCCTTTGGCTGCTGAGTCATTCAGGCAGCGGTCGTGGTCCCTTAAGGGCACTTACATTCTTCCCACCCAGGATATCTGGGGATGTACTGCTTTTGTATATCCCTTTTGTATGGAAGCCCGGAGACCAACTTAGGGGAGAGAGAGAATTAAATTTAAATACCTGTAAATGTTCTTTTTCAGACAGCTGTTCATTGGGCTTCTGCTTCCCTCCCAGAATGTATAAAGTTGGCCAGTTGGCCTCGAGTGGCTTAATTTTCTTGTTTTTTGTTTCCAAGTTCATACAGTATCACCACATTTGGACTGCTTTCGAAAAAATTGGAAACAGGAAGTGGAGGGCTAGATATCCCCAGCTGCAGAGCTTGGTTCCTGCCTGAATATCTGCATCAGGAGGTACAGCCGATGTGTATGGAAGCCTGGAGACCAGCTGTCTGAGAAAGAACATTTACAGGTATTTAAATTTCGTTTTACTCTGGTTGGGGCTGTTGCCTGTGTACCTTTTGCACAATACAAGTGTTGACAGCAGTTCTTTGAAGTGTGTGTGTGTGTGTGTGTGTGTGTGTGTGTGTGTGTGTGTGTGTGTGTGTGTGTGTGCGTGCATGTTTTTTCATTGTTTTTTTTTCTGTTTGATGTCCAGAGTGTAGTCACTTGGGAGACACATTACCAGTTCGTTAGACAACGATGTCCATGTAATGGGGGTTCATTAGATTGAGGTTGTACTGTACAAGTATATGCATGCATGGGTCTCTATTGTGCCGCATCTGCCTGTATGTTTTTTGTAATATGTATATATGCCTTTTACTGTACAAAAATTACACCTTCATACCTTGTGGTACACTCAGTACTGTCGTTACTTTGATTAAAACTTGGGCTAGACATATTGATTCTCAAGTTAATTTTGTACTGTGTTGATCAGTTTTGGACCATAGTGAGAATAAGCACTTGCCAGTTTTAGAGCAGAGCTTTTCCTATTACCTTGTTTTCAGTGCATTTCGTAGGCACTGTGAGCGACTGTTAAGAACTTGGCCACCAGGCTGATGTTCCTGGACTGAATCCTCATCACTGGGAGTTAGAAATTTTAACTTGCTGTATAGCTGGCACATGTGTGGTGCAGCCAAGGCAAAATGTTATTAAAAGTCGCTCTGTATTTAGACAGACTTGGTTTAACTTTAGGCACATTCTGTAGTATATAGGACCCATATTCCAGCACAGGAAGATGGACCTGTTTGGCAATAACAGAATTTTAAATAAGCTGAAAAAACTGATTAGCAGTTTGATGTGTGAAAGTGCGAATCAGTTGTGAAAACTTGGCACAGTCTGATTAGTGAAATTTTAAAAAATTATTTAGTTTTATTATAGTTGCATACTGCGTCATGGACTGACTCGTTCAGAAAATGGTTAGCAGCCTACTGCTAAGCATTTCTGAAAATGGTTAGCATTGCCCCGTTTTGCTTAGCTATACCAGCTATTTAATACCCTTTAGAAAATGGACTTGAAAATATAAAGCATGCTGATTGGCTAAACAGCTAGCCAGCCATGCATTTATTTTTCAATAACTCCCGCTAAATAACAAGTGCCACTTTGGGGTGCCCCATTACTGACGATATCCTGGGGGCACCACGATTTTCAAACTGACTGACTGCCATTTTTTTGTGGCTCGCTAAGCGAGCCCTCAACTAGCAACCTACAGAATCTATCTTTTTTTTTTTTCTCTGCAAGGCCCTATAGCACAATGAAATTTGTACATAAATCCACCAGTGTTTTTAAAAAAAAAAAAAAAATTGCAGCCATGCTTCAGATGTTGCAGAAACCTCCCCAAGTGACAGACAGCAGTCGGCACAGCACTGTTAAGATGCATGAGAGAAGTGGTAATTTCTTAGGTGTCTGTACCACAGATGGACGTCCATCTGTGATATGGAAACCTAAGAAAGTACTGCTTCTCTCAGTAAGCATACCGCCTTTAGTCCTTACAGTGAGCTCACCCGATCAGCATGCCGCCCTCCTGCCTCAGTCCAATTACCTGCTAAGTAGAAAAAAAAACAAAAAAAAACGCAACTGCTCATTTTAAATGTAAATGGCAGGCTGTTACCTGTTTCTCAGCAGAAACATTTCCTGCAGTTATACTGTCACCGAAGTGTTCACGGCTCCACGCGTCCGGCTACCTTCCACGTTGCTTTGCTGTAATGTGCAAAGAAAACAGAAAAGCCAGCGATAATAGCTCCTGGCTCAAGTATATAATAAAAAAAAAGCCACAACAGCTACCGTCCCAAATAAAAACGGAAAAGGTGTATTTGATGACTGGACAAACAGTAACAGTCTCCTGTGGGACAGGCATAATATTCCAGCAGCTTTTAACTATGGAGTCTCCATTAGTACAGAAGTCCTTCAGCTCAGTACAGGTGACAGAACTATTTAATCACAAAAACTTATTGTACTTTTTTTTTTTTTTTTTTTTTCCCATGAATAATTTTGTATAGAACCTATTTTTATTTTATTTTAATTTTTTTTTTTACAGTACCCATTTTCTAAGTGCAATAATACTCTCCGAATTGGGAATTATGAGATATAACAGACCTTCCAAGGGCTATAAGGCCCTGGGCTGTCCGTTATATCCCAATAACGCCCCACCATGTGAGGTATTTGCTTATGTAATAACACTTGGCTTTGTTAAATAGTAGTGCCTTGTTTCCATACAGGAATCCGAGATCTGTCTTGGAGGGTGGAGCTCTTGCATCAAGTAATACCATTAGGACTGAAGCTATCCAGACACCATGGAAAACTTGTAGCTAGTCAGTCTGAGGAGTACCGTGTCTAACGTAGAAAAGGAGGCAGTCCTCGCTTACTCAGTTCTTTTTTTTTCCATTGCTGACTCCGTAGTAGTTCGGCCTCACGGGTGCCTCTTTAGCAGTCAACAGCCATCGAATGTTAGGTCAATAGTTTTTCCTTAGAATCCTATTTAATCATCGCCTTGTTTATGTCGTCGCTCTCACCACCGCGTCGAAAGTCAAAGTGTGCGTGCGGGAAGCAGATCCTGGCCAAAGACTGCCACGCAGCCTGCCTTCTCTGCCTAGGCCCGGAACACTAGCCCGACACCTGCACACATCGTCAGATATTAAATCAGAAGACTCTCACCAGAAGGGCCCACGCTCTCAAGACCTTCCTCCTAGAGAAGAAACTTGCGGCCATGCAGCGAGGCTCAGGGGCCAGCTCGTCTTCTCCCACCACGGATTCCCCACCTAAGGCCAGGTCTTCAGAGGGAAGCATCACCACAAGGAAAAGGATCGGGCCAGATCTGAATCCCGCCCCAGGTCACCAGCAAAGCAGGCGCTTGTCTTCATCGTCTCCTCTGGTAAGAGATCCGGTTCGGTTCTGTCTCAGCTGGTCCGAACCCTCCCTTGGCTCACTAAGTCCACTCCCGCCTCTCTTCCCAGGGCAACACTGGGAGTCCGCCGCCGGGACACAACCACTCCTCTTCCCTGGCTCATCGACCTCTTAAATCCTCAGGGCCTACCCAGGGCCTCGGACAGGTTCAGCTCTTTGGAGACACGAAAAAGGACAGAAGAACCCTCCAGTAGGCAGGAGGTCGCCAGGGCTCTGACACCTCCCCCTCAGGCTAAGGTGCACCCTCCTCCAGACCAGCGCAAACCTAGCTGGTCGCCTACCCCATCATCCCGCTCCCCGATGCTGGACGAGGACCTGCCATCCGCTCTTCCTCCAAGGGACCAGACATCTGATACGGCTACACCGGATATCCCTCCAGATGAGGACAATACCAGTCACCAGCCTACTTACGCCAGGGTCCCGGACCAGACACCCGTTGGGCCAGAACCCTAGATGCACATTCCTGAGGAACAGACGCCCAGTCCCTCAGACCCAACGCCGGCTCCTGCAGTCGTCCCAGTAGCAGATATTGGTAGTCTGGTCACCACTTGGTGCAATACTATGAAAGGGGACCTCTTGTACAGACACCCAGATAAGGTCCCTCCACTGCCACCCATGGGTCTCCTCCCCCCCCGAACCTCAGGGAAACCAGGGTGAGCACTCAAGTCCACATCCCAAGGGGAAGAGAAGGAAATTGCTTCATATCCATCTCCTTCCTCCCTCCTGTTACATCCTCCTCGGACGAGGATGACGAGGATTCAGACTTAGCAGATGCGAACTCTCGGAACCTAAGGATTCCCCTAGGTCCCCTCCGGATGATCCCTCCTTCTTGGACATCATGTGGCATATCCAGTCCATATATGAGTGGGACCCAGAGTGTAAACGTATGGCCAAGTTCCTGGGGGAGAAGGAACCAAAGTCCTTACTGATTCCTCCATTTGTGGAACCTTTTCGGGATGTAACACGTCTGACTTGGAGGACCCCATCCTCCATCCCGGTAGTCCCTAGGAAGGCAGGCAGACTCTGTAAGCCCCCCAGTCTGATCCCTTCCTGGCAGATCAACCAAAGGCCAATTAATTGGTTCTCACAGCTGCCCATGGCAGGGGGTCTCAACCA
This sequence comes from Neoceratodus forsteri, assembly GCA_016271365.2. Lineage (NCBI taxonomy): Eukaryota > Metazoa > Chordata > Ceratodontiformes > Ceratodontidae > Neoceratodus > Neoceratodus forsteri. The sequence continues at coordinate 637,996,552 of CM028135.1, read as the reverse complement.
AAACATTTGAGTTCCCAACCTCCCGACCCTGTCTCCAAGAAGTTTGATACCTGGGGTCATAAAGTCTTCTCCTCAGTCACTGGGGCCATCAGGTCATTGAACTTTATGGCCCACATGATCACATATCAGCAGTCACTGTGGAGTAAGACAGTGGACCTCGTGGAAGCTATGCCTGACTCTGATTCCAAACAAGAAATTCTAGCATGTGCCCAGTCAGGTCTGGATGTGGACAAACACTCCCTCCGGTGTTGTACGACGCTGTAGACATGGCCTCCAGAGCAGCCGCCTCCGGAATCTGTATGAGACGGCAGTCTTGGCTCAGGCTCATGGGCTTCCAGCCGGACTTGCAAGAGTCCATTCTGGATTTCCCTTTTCAGGGTCCTGTTGTGTTCGGCCCCGAAGTCAAACAAACTGTAAAACAAGTGCAGGAGTCGGGGAAAGTGGTGGCTGATGTACACCGCATGTACAAAACCCAGCATCGGGAACCCCGCCAGCCCCCTTTTCGTAGATGTAAAGGGCAGGCTGAGGGGAGGAAGCAGTTCCACTACAAGGGATTCAAGAGGTGTGGTCACCCTGCCCCTCAAGGTTCCCAGGTCCCCAAGCAGCCCAAAACTCCTAGGGCCCAGGTCCCCACCACCCCCTCAGCCTAACTCCTTTTGCTGCCCTCCTCCCCTAACCGACAGGCAAAGCGAGAAGATAGAAGGGCGGTTTGTGCTGTACCCGCTCGAATGGTCCAGTATCACTGCAGACCAATGGGATCTGTATACCATTCTGAAAGGGTACACAATAGAGTTCATCTCTATCCCACTGGACAACACCCCCCCCGGGTCACGTTGTCCTTCAGATCACAGCCTTCTCCTAGAAGCTGAGGTTCAACAGCTCCTAGAGAAAAGAGTCATTCAAAAGGTCCCACAGGCCCGGGAAGGGAAAGGTTATTACTCCCGATTCTTCCTCATTCCGAAGAAAATGGGAGACCTTCGTCCAATTCTGGATCTGAGCCAGCTCAACCTCTCAGTAAAATACCAGAGGTTTTGGATGGTCACCCTGGCAGGCCTCTTCCCCCTGTTTCAGCAAGGGGACTGGCTGTGCTTCCTAGATATGCAGGATGCTTACATCAAGGTCCTGAAGTCCCACAGAAAGTTTCTGCGATTCAACTTCAGAAACGAGCTCTACCAATTCCGGGTTCTCCCCTTCGGCATTTCCTCAGCCCCCAGGGTCTTCGCCAAATGCCTAATGGTGGTAGCGGCGGCTGTCCGCAGGAGAGGCCTCTTCGTCTGCCCTTACCTGGACGATTGGCTCCTCTCCGCTCAGTCAGAAGAGGAGCTCCTAATCGCCCTAAGAGAGATGCAGGCTCTGTTTTCCTCCCTGGGCATTACAGTAAATTGGCTGAAGACGCACACCTGGCCGACGCAAAGGCTGCAATTCATCAGAGCTGTCCTGGACACCAGACAGGGGAGAGCTTTTCTGCCTCCAGATAGGGCAGACCGCCTTCGGGGTTTGGCCAGTGGGCTTCAAGGGACCCCTTCCTGCCCTGTCCGGGTGGTCCTGCAGCTTTTGGGACACATGGTGATGGCCATAGCCACAGTACCCTTAGCCAGACTCCATATGAGGACTCTACAATGGCACCCCAGGGTTCAGTGGGACCAATAAGTGGACGATCTGGATCTCCAAATCTGGATCTCATGGTGGGGTTCATCATTCTCTCGAATGGTTGCTCCATCACGACAGTCTAGCGGAAGGAGTTCCCTTCTGGAGACCCTCCCCCTCTTCAGACTTTAACCACAGATGCCTCTCTGTCAGGTTGGGGGCTCATTTAGGGGATCATAAGACCTGGGGTCTTGGTCTGTCACAGAGAGCTCTCTACATATGTGTTCTGGAAATGAGAGCAGTGTTGAATACGTTAACTGCATTCAGAGACCAGCCCTAACCGGGTTCTCTTCTGGTGCAGACAGACAATACACCAGTAGTCTTCTACATCAACAAACAAGGGGGAAGTCACTTGTATCCCCTTTGCAGGGAGGCCATGAGTGTGTGGGACTGGGCAGTGGAACACTGATTTGGACCTCATTGCAGTCCATCTGCCCGGGGTCCAGAACGTTCTCACCGACTGTCTCAGCCACTCTGCCTCTCCGAACCACGAGTGGGAACTGCTCCAAGATGTCGCAGACTACCTGTTTGATCGCTGGGGTCTCCAGAGTTGGACCTCTTTACGTTCCTATGCACCGCCAAACTGCACAATTTTGCTTGCTTATTCTGGGGCCTGGTGTTTTTCTGGTGAGACGCATTGTCCCTATCTTGAACAGGGAAGTTCCTGTATGCCTTCCCTCCTTTTCTCCTCATTCAGAGAGTGCTGCTCAAATTGCAGTCAGAGGGAGCCAGAATGATTCTGGTGGCTCCTTTGTGGCCTCGTCAGATCTGGTATCCGTTGCTCCAGCATCTGCCTCTGGAGCCTCCAGTTCATTTGCCACTCTCCACCCACTTGCTGTCACAAGAACAGGGAACCCTTGTCCATCCTGCTCTTCAGTCTCTTCACTTGCATGTGTGGCTCCTGCAGTCCTAGTGGAAAAGAGACTAGGAGTGTCAAGTAGGGTGGCTGAAGTTATGGTTGCAGCGAGGAAGCCTTCCACCAGGGCCACGTAAGCTCTGAAATGGAAATGCTTCTGTCTGTGGGCTACGGCCCCTGCCCTAATATCCCTTGGGTTGTCCAGCTAGGCACGTGCTAGAGTATCTCTGTCACCTTCTGGACTTATAATTGAGCTACTCATCCATCAAGGTGCACATGTGTGCGGTCTCCGTATATCATGACCCTATAGGAGATAAAACTCTGGCACAGCTTAATGCCTGCAAAATTTTCCTTCGAGGGGTCTTACACATCAGGCCTTCCACGAGGGATATCGTTCCTCTTTGGGACCTCCTTTTTGTCGGGGAGAAACTCACCCTTCCTCCCTTCGAGCCAGCAGCTTCATGTCAGCTGTGGTTCCTCTAATGGAAGACCCTCCTCTTGGTAGCCATTACTTCTGCTCGAAGGGTTTTCGAGCTCCAGGCTCTGATGTGTAAAGAACCTTACATGGTCTTTCACAGGGGTAGGGTGAATCTGTGCATGAACGCTAAATTTATGCCGAAGGTGGTGCTCGTGCTGACCCTTAAGCAGGACATCAACCTTCCTGTTTATCTGGAGTTTACAAACAAAGGTGAAGCACTGTTGCACAGCTTGGACGTTCACCGTGTTTTGAGTCCTAGTAGCACTGTTACTTGGAGCAAGGGCCTATCGGTCCAGATGGGCTCAAAAGATATTGCCGAGGCGAGTTAGCACAGGCTTGACCCCTGGAGTAAGGAAGCCCGGAGACCAGCTGTCGGAGGAAGAAAATTTACAGGTATTTAAATTTCAATTTTCGTGGTGCTCATTACAAAAATTGTAGAGGTACCTCACCGGTCAGTAAGTCCACTGGCACCAAAAGTAGAATTTTAATCATCCTAGAGTTTGGAGTGGAAGGGATTGTAATTTAGCACTGTGGAGCTGAGCTGCTGATCCCTTCCAGTTCGCAGTGCTGCCCCCATGCTGGGATCTACAGTGTCGATTCAGTGGAAGTGCTTGGGGACGTGCACCATAGACTTCAATAGAGGCAGACTTTTACTTTTTTTTTTTTTTTTTTGTTCATGGTTCCGATGGGGAATAAAACAAGACCACTGCTCAACTAACAAGGCTCTTGTTAGTTGAGCGGTGGCTTTGATTTACCTCAATTGGAACAATGAACTATTTAAAAAAGGGCTGCACATAAGTTGGCCCCTATTGAAGTCTGTGGAGCGCATCCTCACATTCGCCATGTAAATATGTCACACAGCAGCCTAGAGTGGGGACAGCGCTGCAAACAAGGAAGTGGAAGGGATAGGTGGCTCTCCTCCACGGAGCCAAATTACGATCCCTTCCATGCCAAAATCTAGGATGATTAAAACTCGACTTTTGGTGCCAGTGGCCTTGCTGACAGGTAAGGCATCTATAGTGTTTGTGGGGGAATTTTTTAAAAGGGTCATGAAATGTTCCTTTAAAATAGCATTAGCCAAAAAAGTTGCAGTTGGTATTACACTGCATTCTAAGAAGTTTCGATTTTCTTAGGAGGAGAGGAGGATGGACTTGGGAGAGAGAGACTCCTAACTAATTTTCTGCAGAAATGTGCAAAGGATTTGGCCCCTGAATACCTCACAGCTGAAATGCTACCTAACCCAACATTTTGCTCATTACGTGAGATTTAAAGGTAGAGGTCTGAAAGTTCCTTGAGTAAAAACTAAATATGGGTAAATATGTGTTGACCGTATTGCAACAACTAACTGGAATTCTCTTCCTCCAAATATGCCTACCTATCCCAAGGTTTTAAGACAGCTGTTTTGGAATTGTTCCTTTTTTTGTGTGATTGTTAGTAATTATATTAATAGTATACTGGGGATGTTTGTATTTAAATCTTTTTCTTAGTTAATAAGCAGATGTATGTAACACTTTCATGTATGGTGCTCTGTAAACAGGACAGCACTGAAAACAGGCTTTGCCTAGAGCCCTATTCTGTTTAAAATATAAATAAACTTAGCTGGTCCGGTGGCGCTGAGGGTTGATGCACTGGATGCCACATCTCGTGCCACAAACAATGACCTGTGTTCGGGAGCGAGCACAAGACGCCGTGGGTTAGTAGGGGAGGAGAAGGATCGAGCGTCCTAGGGACGGCTCTCCTTCTCCAGGGAGGGGGTGATCAGTTGTCGGTACATGCCTGGCCCCCAGTGGAGGCTGGGGGTGGCACATTGCTGCCGACTTGGGGTCAGAGGCGGGCAGACGCCTGATGGGATGCACATGGAAGCATGCGCACCATCATCGCCGGCATCCTTGACCTCTCCGCCCCAAGGGGTGAAAAACTGGGGGAAAAGACCTCCCGACTGGATGATGGAGGGAGCTTGCAGATCCCGCCTCTGAATAGCCACGGCCCTGACCTCACTGGATCCAGTCTTGGGCGGGGGTTGGGGTGTCCTGCCATGGGGGTAAGCCCTGGGGGGTAACAGTCGGCTAGTTATATGTATATATGTATATATGTATATATGTATATATGTATATATGTATATATATTATAAAAAAAAAAAAAAAACATAGATACTTGAAAGACATTGAAAAGGACTGGGCCCAGTACTGAACCCTGTGGAACTCCGCTGGATACCGTACCTTCCTCTGAGTGAACTCCATTTACCACCACCCTCAGAGTTCTGTTATTTATCCAACTTTGTACAGATTTTTCTGTCTTTGGACCCACTCCCATGCTGCCCAGCTTGTTTACCAGTCTTCTGTGTGGAACAGTGTCAAAGGCCTTACTGAATTCCAGGTAAGCCACATCCATCACTCTTCCCTGATCCCCCTCCCTTGTATATCCCAGTCAAAAAACTCTCTTGTCAGGTTTGTTTGGCAAGATCCTACCCCCTGTGAACCTATACTGCCTCGGATCCTGCAGTCCACTATTGTTAAGGTATTTCCCAATCCTTTCCTTAATTAGTTTCCATAGCCTTGCCCACTGCTGAAGTCAGGCTTACAGGTCAATAGTTTCCTACCTCCTCCCTATTTCCACTTTTGTGCAGTGGGACCACATCCGCCCTCCTCCAGTCCCCTGGAACTTCCCCTGTATCCAGTGAAAGATGAGGCTCAGACAGTTCCTCTTTTAGCTGCTTTAGTATCCTAGGTCGAACCCCTTCCGGCCCCATAGCCTTGTTTATTTTCAGTTTTGCTAGTTCCATGAGGAGAGCCTCCTCTGTAAAAGGGCTAGTGTCCACCTCCCTTCCCTTAATGCCCCTCTCCTCTGTCTGTGGCCCATCCCCTACCCTTTCTGAACAACAGTACTTATTCAGTATGTCAGCTTTTTTCTGATCCTCTTCCATGCTCTCCTCCCCTCCTCTTTCAGTCTTACTATCTCTGCTTTGCTTTTTTTCACTTATGTACCTGAAGAAAGTGTTATCCCTTTTTTTTTTTTTGCTGATTTGGCAATGTTTTCTTCCATTTGGGCTGGCAGTAGCCTAGAGCTTAGAGTAACACGCTGTGAACGAGCTTGGTACATCCAACAGACCAGACCTTGGTTTGATTCTCTCAGCCTCCACTTGCATACTGTGTGACTCTGAGCAAGTCACTTAACTGCCTAGTGCTGCCAGGTAGCCCCTGAAAACAGGCACTTGTACCTAGTGGGCCTTACCTGGTTACCAAAGTCTTTAATAATAGTAGTAGTGGTAGTGGTGGTGGTGGTAGTAGTAGTAGTAGTAGTAGTAGTAGTAGTAGTAGTAGTAGTAGTAGTAGTAGTAGTAGTAGTAGTAGTAGTAATAAAAAAAGCTTCAGCTTTCCTAACTGCCTTCCCTTCCTCCCTTAGTTTTTCCTGATAACTCTCCCTGTCCTCTTGTACCTTTTGAATGCTTATTTTCTTTTATCTTCTCTGCTACTTCCTATAGTGGTCTCTTTTTTTTTTTTTTTTTTTCTCTTGCTGTTAGTAACCTGTTTGGCACAGAGGTTTGTTTCCTTCTCTATGGCCTGTTTTTTATTCTTGCCCTTTTCTCCTCTACCCCACCCTTGTTTCCTATTCCTGCTAGGGCTTCCCTGAGGCAGTCCCCACTTTCTTGAAATCAGCCCTCCTGAAGTCCAGGACCCTTGTTTTAGTGTGGTTCGGTTCTGTTCCTGCCCATGTGCTGAACCACCCCGTACGATGATCACTGGTCCCCAGGCGGCTTCCCACTGTGACGTCAGTGTGCTTGGAGAACTTGTCTTTTCCTGATGGTAATTTGCTAATTGAGGGGACATAGTCCTGAGGTTGTCATGTCACACTTACGTAGGAGATTGTAATCCCAGCTAGGAAATATGATTGAGAAGCAAAAACAGTTTAGTCACACATTTATGCAAATGCCCTTAATAATAGTACTAAGCCCCTAACACCGTGTGCCCCTGTCGAGATAAGGGCAAGCATGAAAATAATTATGCAATAATGCACTCCAGGGTGTATGTTGTTTGGATCAACGCTACTCCTGGGGTGGGTTGAAGCACGAGGTAAAGCAGAGTGCTTCCGCCACCCAAGGAGTGACGTTATTACACAATAACACACACCCTGGAGTGCCTTATTGCTATTATACAATGGCTTGTTGTGAAAAAGGAAAAAATAATTTTAAGAAGTGTGTGGTTTTATTCCCTTCTTTCCCTGTGGGAGGCACATATGGTGAAATAAGGAAAAGTAGTCCCAGTAGGTGGTGCTGCATGCTCCCAAGTCCCCTGTATGTTTCTCGTAGGCGCTGAGCGTTTATTTTTGTATAGGTGTCTGTCACCCCCCCCCCAATACTCACACAATTTTTGTGCCCATATAGTTTAGATCTGCTGGTTTCTGTGACACTTCTAATAGCGAGCAAAGAAGGGAGCACGTGCTGAGGCAGTCACGAACAGTGAACGGCATTTTGAAACTAAAGCCGTGTCACCGCTCGTACTGCTCATCTCTTCGATTTATAATCAGTAGTTGTTTGTTTGTCCTTCTAGTTCTCATGGTACTACTGGCATGTACCGAGAGAAGATCTGTAACAGTTGTGATAGCGAGCAGAGAAGGGAGCGTGCAACAGTGAATGACATTTTTAAACTAAAGCAGTGTCACGGCTCATCTCTTAGATTTAGAAGCAGCAGTTGTTTGTTTCATTGAGTGAAGGAGTGAGGCAGGCAGAGAACATGTGTTTGTTTAGGGGGGTGAGCTGGTCTAAGCTGTGACAGCTTCATGGACTGTCGGTGAATTGCGTGGGCAGGAAGGGATTTTTCACTGCTGTCCAGTCACTTGTGTGCCTGGACTTAATACAGTAGTGATATAGCTTAATATCACTGTCTGAGGCACACAATGACTAATCAGAGAACATAATTTTTTCTTGCCATTGTATAATATGGCATCAGGACTCAAATGATAGTGACAGACATTAATTAACTCTCCACTAATACAGGGAATATGATCATTTACAGAAACTATCAGTGGCTTGATTATATTCAAGTTTTATTTCAGTCTTTAGCATATTAAAGGAAGATATTGAAACTAATATAAAAAAAGAGTAATGACCAAATTTCTGGTTAGTGTGATAAAGATTGTAGGCCCAAAAAAAAAAAAAAAAAAAAAAAAAAAAAAATTATGAAGTTATATAAACAGTATAGAGACACCCTCAGTAGAAATAAAGTAGAACCTCCCCAAAAACAAAACTAAATATGGTAAAAAATACGTTATGAGAAGGTTATGATAGAAAAAAGTAATCCTCATAAAAAGCAGTGGCTGCTGATGGAGGAGATAAGTGCAAATAAAGACAGTAAAGAATTTTGGTCCTTAGTAGCCAGGGGATCTTAGAAGTAAGTTTAAAATGGATGCTTATATCCCAGAACAAAAGTGGATAGAATTCTTTGCTGGTGTATATTGGGACCCTACAGACGACAATAGGGAACATTTTAACTATAGCAGAGATTCTGTTGCACTGTTTGTCACATTTGAAGATGTACTCATGGCAATAAACTCTCTTAGGAAGAGTAAAGCCCCTGGGCCTGATGATATACCAGCCGAAATCTTTCTCTGCCACCCTACTTCATGGGTTAATTTTTTAACTGTTTATTTTAATAGCTGTATACAGGACTGCAAATGTCCTGATTCATGGAAGGAGGCACATATTGTGCCCATTCATAAAAAAAGGAATACCACAGATCCAGGTATGTACAGACCAATCAGTCTGTTAGATATACATTTGAAAATATTTGCAAGAGTGATTTTAAACAAGTTGAACGTAGAAATAACTATGACTCGTGGCCTGTCATGTCTACAAGCGGGCTTTAGAAAAAAAATTTCAACACTTGACATATTTGTTCAGAATCATTTAATTGAAAAGTATGTATTTCTACATAAACAGGTTCTTTATATGTTATCTATAGATGACTCCCTAGCATTTGATTCTATATCTAGACCCATATTATGGGACATTTTATATGATAGGGGAATTTAATATAGATCTGATACAGATAATTTGTTTTCTCTATTCAAATACAAAGGCTTCTGTGAGATTAGGCTCAAATGGTAATGTATCCGCTCCATTTGGAATTAACAGGGGCGTACGCCAAGGTTGCTTGCTTTCACCTACTCTATTCTCGCTTTATTTACAGTCTTTTGACCGATTTAAATACTCTATCTGATTTCTCAAATTCGACAGCACACTTGCGCATCACTTGCTTACGCAGGTGACATTGTGCTATTTTCCTTATCTAAAAAGGAATTGCAAAAAAAATTAGATTTCTTAGAAGAAAGGTCCCAGAGACTACAGCTTAAAATAAATATTAATAAAAACAAAGTAGTGCTATTTGGGGAAAAAAATCGAAGAATTTGGGGAAAATGGAATCTAGGTAATAGAGTAGATAACTGTATACCTATGGATATGGGTGCACTCCATCACCCATCCTACCCTAGCCTACCCCCTTCGGAGGTTGCAAGATGGCAGCAGCTTTGAGACAGCCAGAAAACTAGCTTGCAGATTTTGTTGTTTAATTTTTTTTCATTTTTTCTATACTTTTTGTTTTCAATTTAGTATAGATAGGGAGGAAGTAGTGAGTTAGATTAGCATTACTACGATCATTTTGGGTTTTTCAGGTATTTTCACTTGTTCTTTCTTGAAGTGTTTACATGTATCAGTGTCCCACGTTTGCTCCGACTGTGCTGGTGGTGTAGGGTCGGGGCAGGAGCGGGATTCCAATTCTCTCATGCTTCCGGTGCGATTTTTGTTGGAGCGAAGTACTTTTTTTGATTGTTTATATACTTTCTATTTTCTGCTTTTGTTTTGGGAAGCACTGGTGTTACCTGAAAGTGCTTCCATAAATCTTCAGTGTACCCTTTTTAGACTGTACGGAGGCAGTGGGTGAAGAGCCCTTTAACACTGGGTGTCCCTTTATTCATCGTATATCCAGGGAGAGGAGTTTAAAGTGTGGAGGAGGAGTATCTATGCGAAAGAAATACAAAGAAAAACTGAAGTGAACTGAGTCCTGGGTCATGAGTTACCATGAGTTTGAGTTCTTTGCTGGTCTTGTGGATATTGGGGGCTTATTCCTGTTTAACTGCTGGGGCTGCTCGTTGGGGGAGGGGACTGTTGGCCTTGAGGGGCTGAGGGATATGGTCATTTGTGCTGCCTGCATATTAGTGGTGGGGCATTCAATGAGCCAGTGGCGTTGGGCTGTCGGACAGTTGAAGAATGGCCAGGGGCGTTTGCGCCTGAATCCCTGTCATCTGGGGCTGATTTCTTCCTTTTCCCGTAGCCAGGGTACTGCCTGGTGGGCAGGTAACCCAGAAAACTGGGATTGTTTCAGTCAAGTGGAGTGATCTGCAGGACTTGGAGGACCCGACTGGTGGCTGCTGTGGGGATTGGACGGTCTGTGTGTGGGAGGCAGCAGGTCTTCTGCTAGAGAGCGGAGGGTCTCTTGACTATCCTTAGGATCCTTGGGGTGGTGGCTGTAGGTTCCCGGCCGGAGGGTCTTGTATCCTGTGAGATCGCCTGTTTTTTATGGCGGTCACTGGGGGGGGGCCCTATCTGTGAACTGAAGAATTGAAAGGAGGACATGGTTGAAAACTGATGGACTCGTGGGATATTCGGCTCCTTGCCTTGGTTTAGTTTTTGCTTCCTTTCCCTGGTTTATTTTTGGAGAGCTTACTGCCTCATAGACTGGCTTGGAAGGAATGAGACCCTCCGTAAATTTTTTATGTTTCAAATTTTGTGATTCAACTGTCTGAGTGAGAGTACTGCAGTTGAAGATTACAAGATTGACTTGATCTGCTGGAGTGAGAGTTCAGTGTTGAACTTCAAAAACTGATTTAGGTGGGGTTGAGAACCCCAGCTAAGCATTAGTATATATATTGCCTTGGTAGTGGACCAAAAGATTTTGAACTGCTGGAGTGACAGCCCAGTTGTCTGACCATAATAACTGCTTCTGGTTGGGGGCAGAGCCTCTGCTAAGAGCCAGTCCATACTGTTTCAATTTTTCTTCTTTCTCTCACTTCCTCCTGAAGTTATTTGATTTTATATTTGGTCATTGGGGTTCTAAGTCTGGTGGGGGGGTTGGGTTTGTTTATGTAATAGCTGAAGTGATTTTGTATAAATGTGTGTTTAATTTTAGTAGCGGTGGGGTTTTAGTTTTCTTTTTTTTTTTTTTTTTTTTCGTGAGTTGTGAATTTATTTTGGGAGAGTTGTGGGATCTTATTTATAGTGGGTTTGGTAATTGTTCATTTGGGCATAGAAATCCTAGAATTTTGGCTTCTTTTGAAATGTGTTGGCAGGCAGCTCTCCCTGTTAGACGCTACTTCCCTTGAGAGCTCCGTGACGTCTGCCCTTTTAACTGCCCTCCACTGTCTGCGGCGGTTTATTGCCACTGCAGGGCACTGGGGATAGTGGGGAGAAGACGGAGGGCGGTGGGGGTCCTGGACCTCGGGGCAGCAGAGTGAGGCAGTCGGATTGAGGTAGTGAGAACCAGGAGACGCCCTGGGGTGAAAATGAGGTTTGCCTTGTCTGGTGCCCATACTCAGGGGCTCCTCTTTTAGTGGGCCAGTAGCTCAGACGGTCCCAGTATCTCATCCAACTCGCACAGTGTTATGCAGTGCTAGATCTATTAAGAACAAGACCGCTATTATAGCTGATCTTGTTGGCTCAACAGACCTGGCTGGAGGAAAATGCTGGCCCCATTTTGGTGGCAGTAATTCCGGCCGATTTCTCGGTGATGAACCGTGCGAGATTGGATTGCAGGGCCGGGGGTGTAGCAATTTTGTTTTGTTTTTAAATCAGAATTGAGCCTTGTAGATGTGCCAGTTGAGGGAACCAGATCCTTTGAGTGTGTTGTGGTTGCGGGTGTGGTGTGCAGGATCATTCTCATCTACTGTCCACCTGGAGCTGAGAAGTTGTTCCTGCTGGAAGCCGCGGACTTCATTGTTGACATGGTATTGTAGTCCCGCTGGGTGACTTTAATGCCTGGGTGGATGACTAACTCTTGCTATTTGGTCAGGACTTCCTCCAGCTTATGTTTTTGTTGGGCTTCACACAGGTTGTTACCTCTGCGACTCACACTAAAGGCCACTAGTTGTACCTGGTTTTCCTCCTGGGGATGGAAACCTCTGACTTGGTGGTGGAACCGGTCGGTTGGTCAGATCACCATTCCATAAGGTTCAATTTCTTTGGTCCCCCTTATAGGCCTGCCCCTGTGGAGATGGTCCAGTACTGCCCTTTGTGGGGCCTGACCCCAGATGGTCTTTTGGCGGAATTGGACCTATCAGGATTACCGGGTACAAGTGAGGGTCCCAAAAACCTTCTACAAGCCTATAATAGGGCTGTGGTGGTGGCTCTGGATGTTCTGGCTCCTGTCCGGGTTCACCCTCTCACCCTTCGCCCTTGGTTTGATGGGGCTTTGAGGGAGTTGAGACGAGAAGGGAGAAGGTTAGAACATAGCTGGCAGAGAACCGGCCTGGATGCCGACAGACTTAGACTGATGGGACGCTTTGAAGACTTGTCAGTCGGCATTCTCCCGTAAGAAGGCAGAATTCCTGTCCGGGGAGATTGATGCAGCTCAGAATCGACCAGCTCAGCTCTTTCAAACTTTGGATATACACTGCAGTCCAGCCTGTGTACAAGTTCGGAGAGTATTTTCTCATGAAAAGTTGTGAGGAGTTTGCTCAGTTCTTCGCTGATAAGATAGCTGACATCAGATCGGAGAGCCATTCGGCTCCTTTTTTGGGGGGGGGGAATGGTGGTCGACGAAATGTTGCTTCACCGTGGCTTTGCTGGATGGAGTTTGAGCGGTTGAGGATTGAGGATATCATGCGGATTTTCAGAGAGATGGGCCCAACCAGTTGCAGTTTGGATCCAGGCCCCACCCGCCTTTTATTAGGCTGTATTGATGTCATCAGCCTGGTCCTTGTGGGGTTAGTCTGGTGCTCACTGGAGATGGGTGAGTTGCCTTGCTCCGTGAAGGAAGCAGTGGTAACTCCCCTTCTCAAGAAATCATCCCGACTGCCCTGCTAACTGCCAACCAATCTCTAATCTTCCCTTTGCAGGGAAGGTTATTGAAAAGGTTGTGGCGCTGCAGTTAGAGAACCATCTTACCATCCATGACATCTATGATCCTCTCCAGTCTGGTTTTCGTAAAAGGCATAGCACCGAGACCGCTCTGGTTCAGGTGCTCAGTGATATCCTAATTGCGAGCTATCAGAGATCCCGTACCAGCCTTTGTATTTCTTGATCTCTCTTCAGCTTTCAATACTGTGGACCGTGGGGTGCTGCTGGATCGCCTGCATACCATCTGTGGCCTGTTTTGGCACGGTCCTCAGATGGTTTCATTCATTCTTCACTGGTAGATCGCAGAGGATTGTCTCGGGGGTTCATTCCTCTGAGGTTTTCTCTCTGCATTCTGGGGTGCCGCAGGATTTCGTGCTGTCCCCCTTGTTTGCAGTGTGTATGCTGCTGTTGGGAGACATTGTGAGACGGTATGGGCTGAGGTTTCACTGTTATGCAGATACACGGCTCTACCTGTCTTTTGTGCCTGACCAGGACAGTGCGCTCTCGGTTTTTAATAATTGCTTTGCAGAAATCCAGGACTGGATGAACACCAGCTGGTTAAAGCTCAGTTTGGACAAGACCAGGGGTGTTGGTGGTGGATCCTGGTAGCCAGATAGAGGGGTCAGGGACAGAGTGCCCCTCAGGACTGTGGCTTTGGGGGGGGGTCCCAGTTACCGACCTCTGAACAGGTGCGAAATCTGGGGGTAATTCTTGACGACGCTCTGACACTTCATTCTCAAGTGTTGGCTGTGGTTAAGTCCTCCTTTTTTTCATCTGAGGAATATTGCCCGGATTAAGCACCTAGTTCCGTCTAGCGACTTACCTACTCTGATCCACGCCTTTGTGACTTCACGCCTTGACTACTGTAATTCCCTTTACCTAGGGCTTCCGGAGGTTGATATCCGCCACCTGCAGCTGGTGCAGACCTCTGTGGCCAGGCTGTTGTCTAGGTCATCTTGATCCAGTCATATAACACCTGTGCTGCGTGAACTGCACTGGCTGCCAGTTCAGTGGCAGATCACCTTCAGGGTCTGCTTGCTGACCTGTAAAGCCCTACACTGACAGGGACCGAGCTACATGCAAGATCTCTTGTATTCTTACTGCCCCCCTCCAACCGCTTCACTCAACCGATGAGGGATTGCTGGAGATTCCCAGGGTACAGTTGAAAACATCTGGATCGAGGGCATTTTCATTTGTGGCCCCCATCCAGTGGAATTCTCTGCCTCACCAGATACGTGAGTGCCTGACAGTGGAGAGCTTTAAGACCGCCTTAAAGACCTATTTATTTCAGCTTGCATTTGGGGTCATTTTGTTATTGATAGATACAGTATAATAATCAGAATTTTCAGTATTTTAATATTTTAAGGTTTTAATTGTTTATTGTGCAGCACTCTGATACTTGGTGAAGAGCGTTGTATACATTTTATTAGTATTATACCTGGGACTTGTATTCAGTGCAAATTGTTTATGGAATGATCATTTAAACGCAACAAAAGACAGATTGGTAAAAAACACAAGAGGTTTAAAAAAATTTAACAGTTACGATGGGAAACAAGTGGAATCTCTTGTCCAAACTGATACGATAAAATATAATACGCAGGCACTTTATGGCGCCAAGATCTGGACAAGTAAAAACCAGAGATGTTAGCCATACCAATCCAAAAATTAAGAGGAGTTTTGGGGCTTTGGATATTCATGTCCAGTAGCATATTTCAGAACTGATTTGGGTATTTCAGACCTTAACGCATTTATTGACTGCAGAAAACTATTGTATTAGATTAAACTTCCAAGGGACACTCTTTCACTCCAATGTTTATGAAGCAAAACAATTTTGGTACAGTCTAGGGTATAAAAGTTCATATTGGTATCCCTTGTTGCCAGCTCTACTGAACAGGTACAAACTTGCATTTCTGAAAAGCTATGTAAACACAGACATATTGATTAGTTCAAAATATAAAGTTATAAAGTTATAACAAAAATAATTACAAACATTTGGAACCAAATAGATATGAATAAGATAAGGAGTTCAGCCTATTCTCAGTGGGTGGCTAGAAATTACCACTCATTTGGATTTAAGCCATATTTGAATATTCTCGATGATCCAGAATTTAGGAGTATTTTTTATTCTTTAAAATTTGAACGCTTTCCAAGCAGTGTACGGTACCTCAAACTTTAAAAAGATATGGAGGTATATACCTGTTCAGTAGCTGAAAAAGATTTATTACATGTACAGTACTTTGGAAATGTATATACATGGTACACTAGGGAGGGAGGGAGTATATTGGCTTGGATCTTTTTTATGAATGAATTCTATCCAGTAAATGAGGAATTGGTAACATTTTAATAGTGAAGAATACTGCTAATGAATGGACTACGATTAGGCTGGCAAAATATTTTTGTGCAGTTTTATAAAGTGGAAAAAAAAAACTTAGCCACAACAAATTAGGAAGTGAGAAATTGTAGAGACATGGTGCAATATTGTCAAGACATAATCTACTGGACTTCCGGTGATGTCACCCTCCTGATGCAAGCCTGAATTTACAGGCTCTCCGCATAGCCTAAATAACTGTATAATTCTACAGCGCTGTTTTGAGAAAAATAGTTCAGAAACTCCATCGGAGACGTTACGGTGTCTAAAAGAGGGGAGAAAAGCTTTAAAAAAAAAAAAAAAAAAAACACTTTGAACCGCGAGGACGGCGGAATCTCAGACTCGGGCAGTGAAGCTTCAGAGGCCTCACGACAGAGTAATGGCAACACCGAGCAGCCTCCTCTCGGCACCCTACAACGTCAGATGTCCATGGTCCTGACTGAACTCAAGAGTTTTCCGGAATGAATTCCATTCAACAACCACAGCCTTGAGAACCGATGTAGGGAAACTCGAGAAACAACAAGAGCAACTGGAGCAGCACTGTACAGAAGCCGACACTAGGATCGACAGAACAGAGAGGGCAATAATCCAGCTTGATCAGTATGGGCAGACCCTGCAGGAGCGTGCAGAGGGTGCCGAAATAGATATAACAACATCCGAATCTCTGGGATCCCTGAAGGGGAGGAAGGGGCTGACCCCCACAAATTCATTTGCCTCCTACTGAAGCAGACTACGGAGGTTCCTAAGGATACCACCTTAGAATTTGAGCGAGTTCACTGCACTCTAGGCCCTAGGCCCTCCCCAGAATCGAGGCCCCGAGCTGTGTTGGTCCGACTTCTCTGTTTTCAAGAAAAAGAGCTGATACTACACACAGCCTGGAAAATGGCTCAAGTTAACTACAAAGGCCAGCGATTTTATTTCAAAAATGATTATGCACCCGAGACCATGGCAAGGCGCAGCAGGGCTTATATCCTGATATTAAAGGAGCTGAAAAAAGGCTGGTATCCATTTTCGAACCCCTTACCCTGCCAAATTGATAGTCTGCCATCCAGATGGTCAACTTACCTTTACTTCGGCTGAGGAGGCGATTTGAAGGTCTTAAAAAACATCATATAGATGTACAAATTCCTTCTGAAAGACCCAATATAGGAACACTGGCAGCAAAGCTTGCCCAGCAAGCCTGGCAGACTGGACAACGGGAAGTTAGAAAACGTCAGGGGATTGAGGCGATCCATAAGATTGCTGACACTCTTCGCGAACAGTCAAAAAGAGAGACTTGATCCTCGCGCTGGAGAAATGGGCTACTTTGCTGACTGGTAGACTGTTGCACCTCCTCGAATGGGGAAACCCCATTAGTGTCTTGTGCTTAGCGCATGGATGGAGAGACTGCTGTGATGTCCCATAGCAGGATATTCCTGGCGACTTCTCTGCTGGTTGCTGGACCGCCCCATAGGGGCCCTCTGACAATTTCCCCTGTAATTAATGCCCTAGCTGACTATATCTGTAACTAACCTCTTTTTGTCTCTTAACCAGCACCAACTTACAGCTCTTGTAACTTTTGGTCGAGTTTTAGCCCTCCCTCCCTTCTCTCATGCTTCCAGGATCTGGGATGTGTGCTGAGACGAGTTAATAATTGCTTACTACTCACATAACCTTTAACTTGCCCATTCTGACCTTAAATAGTTGCCGCTGGGCACTTGGGCAGTCGCCCTCTTCGTAATTACATTATAATATTAAAACATACTACTATTCTCCTGCATACCATAACCACTCTAATCCATCTAGCACACAATGCTAGTAGTAATACCCTCGCTCTCTTGTGCTAACCTCCTCCCCTTTCGTTCACCCTTCAATGTATTAGTGATTGATATTTACCACTGTGGGGTAACCACAGGTTTGTTCTTGAGAATGATAACCGCCTAATATTTGTGCCTTCTCCTAGACTCTCTTCCCATATGCCCTTACAGTTGATATTAAGTTAATACTCTCAACAAGCTGCAGTGGTTATTGTAAACCCTTCTCCCTGGGATCAATGTTCCTGTTGCCCCCCGGGGAGGACGTGATAACCCCTACAGATCTATTGACCGCTGGGGTATTGGTCCCTTCAGGGCATAAA
This sequence comes from Neoceratodus forsteri, assembly GCA_016271365.2. Classification (NCBI taxonomy): domain Eukaryota; kingdom Metazoa; phylum Chordata; order Ceratodontiformes; family Ceratodontidae; genus Neoceratodus; species Neoceratodus forsteri. The sequence goes on along the minus strand of CM028135.1, from coordinate 637,978,982 downwards.
GTCACATCTGTTTTTTACCAAATTGCCTCACGAGGGACCACTTTAGACTCTAAAGCTACAAAGTGTCATATTTGTTACTCAGATCAAAGTAGGCCATTGGGACCCTTGTGTATTCTGTCTCCCCCTCCCCCCCCTCCTTTTTCCTCTTCCCTTCCCTCACATTTAGCATCTTCTTTTTTGGCTTTTTATGTTATTCCCCTCAGGAATTACCCTCCCTTTTAAAGTGCAGCTAGCAGGAGAGTGACTAGCCAAAACCCCCTAACCCTTTCCTAATCTGGCTCTAGAAGTGCCCTTCGGTGTCTTCTCCTAAGATTCCTTCTTCTTGGTGAGGATTACCTCACTGCCCAAGCGCCTTGGAAGCTCTCGGTACTTGGAAGTACTTGTTTATTAGTTATTTTAGTATTTTATAACTGTTCGCATTAGTAGCTTCAGCCCTGTTGGCTTTAGCTGATCACTCACTAACCGCTCTACCAGTGCAACTTCTGATTGAACAGAATACAGTTCATATTGAATTGTTTGTTCGAGAAGGTCGCCAGTTTAAAGGCAACCTATCTTTAGCTGATGTTACTATGGTTAAACTTTTGGAAAATTGTTTTATTATTCAGACTGTCAAGTACTTACGATTGTGTCCAACTAACTGTAAAACCATTGATGTACAGCAGGCGGAGGTAGAAGTTCCCTTACAACTGTGTAGTATCCTCCGTATTAACCTGTACCTAACTAAAATCCCACTATGCAAGAAATCCTTCTGAAGTTAATCTCCTGGAATGTTAATGGGCTCTCCACCCCGGTTAAGCGTGCCAGGGTCCTTTCTCAAGTTAAAAAAAACCAAAGCAGATATTATTTACTTACAGGAGACCCATTTAAGCAACACAGAGCACGCAAAGCTGGGGCGGATCACAAGGCGTGAGGTATTTAGTTCTTCCTTTAGGGGTGGCAGGAGAAGAGGAGTCGCAATAATAATTCCTCAACGTATTCCCTGGCAACTTGATGCTAAGTGGATTGACCCAAATGGCAGACTGGTCCTTCTCAGAGGTCGAATTAGTGGGGTGGAGGTTACCCTAGCGAATGCTTATTTTCCCCCAGATTCACCTGTTGGTGAACTCAAAGGCCTGTTAGAATTACTCAATTCACTAAAGGCATACTCCTGCTAGCAGGAGACTTTAATATTCTCTCCAATCCAGAGAAAGATTCCTCTAATCCTAATATCCCAAGGAGAACCCCACAGCAGAGGCTCCTTGGTAGATTCCTATCTGAGGTTGGCTGGGCTGACACCTGGCGGTTTATGCCTCCCCACACCAGGAATTACACACATTATTCAGCCGTTCATCAAACCTATTCAAGAATTGATTTAGGCTTCACTCAAGTAGAGCATCTAGATTATTTAGTTGATACCCAAATAGGAGATATAGCCTTATCAGACCACGCCTACTGTAAGTACTTGGAAAGTGGGTCTACAGAAAGAAATGCCTTTTGGCGTCTGAATCCCTTTCATCTAAAGTCTAATCAGTTTAAGGATTTTATAACAGACAAAATATCTGAGATACTAACTGATAACATGAATCCCGACACCCCTCCAGGCATTCTTTGGGACACCATAAAAATAGTCCTTCGGGGCCATTTTATGAAATATACGGCGCAACTTGCGAAGGGCCGCAGACAGCATAGAGCCCAACCTGAGGAAACATTGCATTTCCTACAGATATTGCACAAACAAGATGACAGCTACGTACTTCTATAAATTAAGCAAGTTAAACAAGAGCTAGATAGGTTGGCACTACAACAGACAGAAATAGCCCTGACCTTCCTACGTCAGAGGTACTATGAAGTTGGACCCAGAGCTACAAGACTATTGGCTTATCAAATTAGAAAACAGAGGAAGCTGGCCAATATTACTGCTATTCGCCACCCAATAGGAGGCAGACCCCTGAATAAACTTAATGACATCGTGGAGGCATTTACCGCGTATTATTCTGCCTTGTATACCCCAGAATGTCCCACTTCACTGGAATCTATGGGGAAGTTCTTACAAGACCTTGGCCTCCCTAGAATTTCGCAAGAACAAGGCAAATAACTGTTATGCCCCATTACAATGCAGGAACTTGCCAGTGCGGTGACACGAGCTAAAACCATGAAAGCTCCAGGACCCAATGGCTGTGGAGTCGAATTTTATAAAACCGCTAAACAGCTTCTGCTGCCTCCACTACTGAGAACTTGTAATTCCATCCTGCAGGGAGACCCATCCCCTCCCACCTGGGTATACGCCACTATTTCAGTTATTCCCAAGCCCGGAAAAAATCCTCAGCTTTGTGAATCATATTGGCCAATCTCGGTGTTAAACACAGACTATAAATTATTTATGGGAATCATTGCCCGTAGGTTAGAAGTTATTCTTCCACAAATAGTCTATAAAGATCAAACGGGCTTCGTAGGAGGGCATACCACTACGGATAGTGTGTGTGTGTGTGTGTGTGTGTGTATGTATGTATGTATAATATATATATCTAGATATCTAGCAGCTCAGAGGTAATGTAAGGAAGTATTTTTTCACAGAGAGGGTTGTGGATGCATGGAACGGCCTTCCGGAGGAGGTTGTGGAGTCAAAAACAGTGGTGGAATTCAAGCATGCATGGGACAGCCATAAGGCAATTCTGGGGGGGGGGGGGTAGAAAAGAAGTAGGCTGCTGGTTAACTAGGATCTGCAGCTTATCCATTAGGTAGGGACATGGGCAGACTGGGTGGGCCAAGCGGTCCTTATCTGCCGTCAAATTCTATGTTTCTACGAAAGAACTTATCATATTATCCGTGAGAGGAATATCTCGGATTCCCCTGCTGCCTTAGTAAGCCTTGATGCCGAAAAGGCCTTTGCCAGAGTGTACTGGCCTTTCTTATACTCAGTCATGGAGGTCATGGACTTCCCCAGGTCATTGATTCAAGTTATTACAAACATTTATAATTCACCTAGAGCCTGGGTGCAGGTTGCTGGACATCACTTGAGCTCCTTTTCCCTTCACAGAGGCACCAGGCCGGGATGCCCCCCTGTCGCCTCTCCTATTTGCCCTGTTTATGGAGCCGTTAGCACAACTAATTAGGCAATCAAAGGACATCACCGGGATTGAGGTGGAGGGGGAGGAACACTGCATCGCTCTTTATGTGGATGATGTTCTCCTCTACTTGTGAAATCCGGCTACCTCACTCCCGAAAGTTAACGAGCTATTGAACTTATTTGGACACCTCTCGGGTTACAAAGTGAACATCATGAAAACCGAAATCCTGACCTTTCAATATACGCCTGACCAAGGGATCCGGGAACAATTCCCCTGCAAGTGGGACATAGGGAAGATAAAATATTTAGGGATATACCTGACCAGAACTTTAGGGGACTTCTATAGACATAATTACATCCCTTTCACCACACGCCTTAAGGAAGACCTGGCTAACTGGAGTACACTCCCATTGAGCCTATCTAGGAAGATAGACCTCATCCAAATGGTTATTCTCCCTAGAGCACTGTACCTTTTTAATAACATCCCCATTACACTTCCCCGTTCTGTATTCCAAGAATGGGAAAGAGCTATTATCCACTTTATATGGGCAGGCCGCAGGCCCAGAGTTAAACTAAAGCTTTTAACTACACCAAGAACCCTCGGAGGACTGTCTCGCCCCGATCTTTACCGTTACTATCAAGCTGCACATCTACTTCACACGTTTGCTAGGCAGATAGTAGATGGTGAGATGCATCGGGCAGAGCTTGAGCAGGCAATTATACCAGATTTGGAATATTTCAATATACTATACCGAGGGACAATTCATTTAGTTGATTATCAGAACCTACCCGCAGATACTCAGCACAGAGTGTCTGCTTGGTATCAAGTTAGGAAACGGCTTTCAATTTCCCCTTTTATCCCGCTAATTTGCCCAATAATGGTCTTGCTTAACTTCCAACCTGGGAGACTGGACAATGCTTTTAAACAATGGTCGAAGTACGGCCTTAGATACCTATTCCAAATCACAGCTGGAGGGAGACTATGGTCGTTTCAGGAAATACAAACAAAATTTGGTCTGCCCAATTCACATCACTATAGGTATCTACAATTAAGGCAGTACCACAGCTCCTTACCGAGCCTTGTGCGTGCTCCCGAATGCTGGCCCCCTTTAGTTGCCTGCATGCAATCTCTGTTCTCCTCCCTAAACCAGAGGCACCTAATATCTACTCTGTACCGAGCCTTGATGACCTCCCATTCAGTTAACTTAGTTGACACCCTCGGAAAATGGCAACACGAACTGGGTGAACCTATAGAAAGGAAACAGTGGGAGCAAGCCTGCAGGCAGGTGGCGTGCACATCCAGCTCGCATCAATGGCATGAGTACGCCTGGAAATTCCTAGTTAGATACTTTTACACGCCAGAGGTCTCTAGCCACTTCACCCAGGGGAGCTCAGCTGCATGCTGGTGACTATGCGGTGAAAGTAAGGCACACCTAACACATGTAATGTATAATTGCCCTAAGTTGACCTCATTTATTCAAGCCCTACAGCTTGAGCTCCAAAATATCTTTGGAATACCTTTCCAGCTTACCCCACAATTATTCATTCTTTTGATTTTTTTCCCTGAAGACCTCAAGGATCAAGGCATCCGCTATCTTTTAGCCATCCTCCTCTCTGCAGGGGAAAAAAGGCCATTACTAAATTATGGTTGATCCCTGACACCCCCCCAATCCCTTAGGGACTGGTGGACTATAACTAAGCAAATCTACTTTTGGAAAAAATTTAACATACAGACTGAACAATCGAGAAGATAAATTCAATTCAAGGTGGAATAGATGGCTTTTATATTATACACTTAAAGATCCAACATTTGTCCCATGAGTAGATAGCCTGTCCTCCTTCCTTTCTCTTCCTACCTTTCTACTTTTCCCTCTCCCCCTGCCCCTTTCCCTTCCTCTCTCCACAATTTTTACAGCAATGGTTAGACTGATGCCCCCAATTCCTACCACAACTGAGATTTGAGTATCTATGGATATTTATACTGTAGTAAGCAGACTTGCATTAGCAGGATACATAACCACTAGTCCTTCCATTAGCCAATTTGGGCCATTGCTGATGTACTCCAGGAGCTAACTCATTTCTTGCTTAAGGGTCCTGGACTCTTAAGGCCCCACCTGGAATAACAGGTTTGCAAGCTCTGGAACTAATTTTAATATTGGACCAGATTATTAACTACTTTAAGCTTAATAGTACCACTCTGTGTATCTTAGTCTGTTTCGATATATATTTTTTTTTAACTCTTGTATGGACACAATCGAATTGAATGTAATATATGAGAATGTAATGTATGAAAATCAAATAAAGAAAAGAATAACAAAAAAGGCATGATCTACTGTATTGTTGTAGTAGCTACTTTATCATAAATATGTTTTGTACATGAATTATGTAATATGTGGATTTAAAAATTTGTTTTAACCATTGTTAAAGCTTTTCAAAGCTAAACAATAAAATCTTGATTAATTGTACTAAAAAAAGAAAAAAAAAAGTGAAATGGCAGTCTAGTTAAATTTATGATGGGCTGTTTACCAGCTGTGACTTTGTACTGCTGACTTTAGTTCCTCTTAAAAGAATTACCTTTGTAGTTTTTTGAGGTAATAAATGTCACAACTGTCACTTTGGTGCAGGACTGTTATGGTAGTGTTCCGTGGACTTTATAATATCCAGTCGCACTGTCCTAAACTGAATAAAGAGATTTTTCCAGTTTTCCACAAAACACTGACAGTTGGTATCAGCAGGATTCAAACTCCATAACACTGCAAACAAGTCTGAATTTCGGGTAATTTCATTCTTGTACTACTAAAGAGATTTGAAGGGTATCAGTCAGTCTATTTTCCCCTTAGATTTCATCTGTTCCTGGGCTTCCGGCTTTTTCTCCTGCTGTGGTGGGGTCTTAATTATCTGCTGTGACATCAAAGTCTGTTGCCATGGACATTCTGATATCACAAGCAGGTGATTGAGATTTCAGGGTAAAAAAGCAGGAGGAACAGAAAAATCAGAATGCTAAAAGTCTGGGTTAATGCATAATATCTTTAATAATAAAAACTGGAATGTTGAGAAAGTCAGATTTTAGGGGGATTTTGTATAACCGAGTTTTGCTGATGCCAGCTGGGAATTTTGTGTTGGAACTCAGAAGATTGCTTTAACATTGTGGAACAGTATGAATAGACATCGTACAGTGTCCAGAAAATCTAGAAACAGTGTAAATATTGGTAGCAATAAAAAAAAAAAAAATAATGCCGAGCACTCACTAGCAGTAAATAAACTAATAGCAGTCATTTGTTTTTTGTTAATCTGTTTGTTCCTACTAGCCCCACTTTTGTATGGTACCACAACCTAGTCTCCCACTATCCCTTGGGCTTACTCGCTGCTGTACTTTCATAACTTGCCCCTCGTGGCTGGATCCAGTGCATGGATACCTAGTTTGCGGTGCCCAGTCTGTCATCTGGCATCAGCAAGGGATGTTTCCTTTCTGTTTCTCCTGGGATGCCTGACTTGCAGTGATGCATACAGCATCTGTTGGCGTCCCACCCCATCTGGAGTCTCCCGACTGCCATGACACCCAGTCTCCTGTGGAAAGCCTGACGCACCGGCCCCCCGATGACTTGAGTTTGCTCCTGAAGCAGTATTGCCAGCATAGCAAGTGGTAAATCTGCCTCTACGCTACCAGACCGACCAATAACAATCCTTTAGATGCATTGAAATATTGTATCCTGGTTACTTCACTGTTCCTTATGCTGTGTGATCTGTTGACAGTGATATTGTACAGCAGGTATATCCAGTATTGGAGCACCTCAGGGAAACGAGAGAAAAGCACTGTTTTCGGTTTGCATCTGGCAGCACTGCTGTTCTAAAACAAAAGAATTCTGTTCACCTGGGCTGTGTGCCCAGTTTCCTTTCTGGCAATGACTTACTGTAAAGTGTAATGTTTGTACTGAACTTTAGTAATCTTTGGGGAGTGGAGTTCCTCCTTTTGTGAATGTGTTGCTTTTGGGTGAAGAATGCTGCGCCCGTGCAGTGTTTACAGTGGTGAGTTCTAATATTGCAGATGAGGATTTCAGTCGCACACTGGTTTTCCAGTTGGTCGAGCAGTTACACAGGAGGAGAATGTTTACCATTTTGTATTCAGTCTCTCCCTCCTTAATTTTAGCTATTTGTTAGCCAACTGATTTTTCTGTGCTGGGAACGTACCAAAGCACTTTTGTTTACTGGAAAAAAAAAAAACAAAAAAAAACTTGTTTATACACAATAACATACTTCCCACCCCCACACACAATCCCCAAGGACACTGGGGGAAGCAAGGTGGTAGTACTTATTTTAGTCCTTCCTAAAGTATTTAAAAGCAGTAGTGCAGTTTCTAAAGAGCAGTGGTATGTTAATTTTTTCTTTTGTAATAATCAATTTAGTAAAAGTTTTCAGCAGCTTGGAATAACATTTAATTTTAAGCCATCGCATTGGAGGTTAGCAGATTGTAGGGTCAGTGGGGGGAAGGGGGCTAGGATGTAAAGTGAAGATCAGGATCGGAAGGGGAGGGATGGGCCAGTAGACTACCATGGAGAAGAAAACAATGAAAGGAGTGAACCCTAAGCGGTGGGGACCTGTGCCAATTTTTAAATTTGTCTCTTAAAGCAAAGGATCGCGGGCATGCGTGGAGTGTGGCGGGCAGTATTTTATTTATTATTTTTTTTTTGTTGTTGCTCATTGCTAGTAATACTGACCATTGCCAGGGATGAGTCAATAGTGATTGCTATTTCTGGTCATGTGACCAGGTTCAAACAACATGAAGTCTTGCTATATTATAGACATTAGCAGTTTGATCCAGCTCTAGAACTGCCCCGGAGTGAAATGGTTAAAACCATTCCAAAATAGAATTTTGGCACGAGAGCAGCTCTATCTGTGTCATTTCAAACTTGAACTGTCAGATTCTTTACTCTGCCTCAGTGAACAGTCGCTCCGGAGATTTCTCCTTCTGCTCGGTTCATTTCTCGGTTTAAAGAGTGTTTTCTCGGTTGGATTTAACCGAGAATAGTTTTATTTTAACCGCAAACCGTTCGGTTCAAGCTCTCATCTGTGGTAACCGTAAGTAAATGAAGGTTTTGTCTGTGTGGAACTTGTAAGTTATCGATTCGGTTTTGAACCGATCAGTGGGTTTAAAACTCATTTAAAACTAAAATTACTATTTTTGAAGTGCGGTTCCGGTTCTTATCAGTTCTAAAAAGTACAGATTTATTACGTTTTTCCAATACCGTGACACGGTTAGGAACGATAAGGGTGTCTTGCCTGGCACTGCTGTTAAAGGGCAAGTTTTTGGTTAGGCCGGCATTATGTCTGAGAAACCAAAAAGAAAACCGGCCATGGTTTCAACACTGTGATGTTTGTGGGAAGTCTTTGCCAAGGCTGACCCACACACCACATGTGTTTATTGTCTGGGGTTTGACCACCTCCAGTCAGACTGCCAGGTATGTAAGAATTTCCCTGCAGCCACCCTGGAAAAAAGATTGGGCAGGCTCAGGGAACGAGAGGCCAAAAAGTCCGCTGACCCGGATGGCCAGCCCGGTTTGGTGCCAACCGAACCAGAGGGAGTGCCCTCTGACCAGGGCCAGACTTCCTCGGCCAAAAGAAAAGCTGGTTCTGAGGAACCAATTCCAGTAAAGAAAACAAGAAAATCAGCAGGTCTGGAGTCCAAAATTCCTTCTCCAACTGCTGCAGAGATAGCAAAAGCCATACAAATTGTCCAGTCACTGTCTCAGGGTCCGTCCGAACCACCACTATCTGGTAAAAGGTCGGTTCGTCCGGTCCCAGTGGTTCAGGATTATGATATTGAGGAATTTTATGAACCAGAGGAGGGGGAGGAGGATTATGAACAGTATGAATGTGGCTGGGAAGGTCTGGTGTGCCCATTGAACGGACATCTCCCAGACAGACCTTTAGAATCTCCCCCATGCTGTCTGAGTCCCCATCTCATTTTATGTTTTATAAAAAGTTGCTGAAACCTCCAGCTTCCTTTTAGAAGAGGCTGTGATGAGCAAGAGGAGCCTGATTTTGTAGAAATGATGGATATTTCAGAGTCTAGGAGATTGTCTATTCCTTTACATAAGTCTTTAGGAAACAAACAATTAAAATTTTAAAAGCTCTAATTCTGTGCCTCCTGTAGATAAAAGATGGACAGAAGGTATACATTGTCAGGCCCTGATACAGAATTCCTTCTCAGCAATGCAGTCATGTTAGTAGTTCAGGCTGCTGCCTGTGATAAAGCTAATATTTCCTTGGCTTCATCCTCCTGACAAGGATTCCAGGAAGATTGATGCCATGGCAAAAAACTGATATATGGCAGCCTCTCTGGGACTCAGGCAACCAAATTATATAGCTTATGTAGCTAGGTATCAGAAATCTAGATGGGATACTGTTATGCAATTAATAAGCAGGCCCATGGCCATTGGCTAGTGAACTAGAACAGGTGGCTGCTGATGGCATTGGAGCTTTCTAAGGTTCAGTTTCATGCTGCTGTGGATGTTAATGATGTTTCCTCTAGGGTCATGGCCATCTGTAGCTTTTCATAGGTTGGCCTGGCTCAGGTGTACTAGTTTGTCACAGGATGCCCAGACTAAGGCTATGATTTTCCTGTGGTGGGAAATTCTCTGTTTGGAAGCAGACAGAGAATTACATGAAAAGATGAATGAATATGGGACTACTTACAAGAGTGCCCAGGCTAAGGAGGCGGCAAGCCACTCCTCAAAGGCATGCCCCAGGGGTGAGGAGGCAGGCCTTTTCATGAGGCCTTTCTACCAGACTCAGGCCTCCTCTGCCTATGCTCAGAGGGGCTCTTTTGAGGCAGGGCAGACGTAGGGCAGACCTGCTCCACCCCCCAGCCTAAAGCCCCTATAAACAGGCACCCTGATGGGGTGCCCAGGCCGATTCTCCTGTACCAGTGGGGGCAGGCTGGCTTACTTCAGTCAGATTGGGCTTCTCTAACCTCAGACAAGTGGGTTCTAAGGTAGTAGCCAGGGTCTGGTTCTCGGCTTCAAAAAGTTTCCCAGGTTGAGAAGCAGACTTTTCTACTTGCAGTAAGCTTCAGAGACCCTCGCCTGAAACAGAGGTCTCATCTCTGTTAGCTGTCAGAGCAGTAGAAAGGGTTCCTCCCTGCATCAGGGCAGGGTCTGTATTCCAGATACTTCCTTACCCCAAAAAGACAGGAGAATGGCGCCCATTTTAGATCTCAGATATCTGAACAAGCATCTTTGAAACCAAAGTTCAAAATGGTAACTCTGGCAATGATTTTACCTTCCCTAAGGCCAGGGGACTGGCTAGCCTCCCTGGACCTCAAGGATGCCTATTTCCATGTCCTAATCGGAAGATCCCATCGCAGGTACCTCAGATTCGAACTGCCCTCAGGTCATTACCAGTTCAGAGCAATGCCCTTCGGCCTTATCTCTGCTCCAACGGTATTCACAAAGTGTCTAGCAGTGGCAGTGGCCCACTTAAGGAGGCAGAGGATTGCTGTTTTTCCCTATCTAGACGACTGGCTCATTGTAGGCCAGTCCCCAGAACAGGTAAAATCTCACCTGCAGGTCACCCAGCAGCTTCTCACCTCCTGGGTTTTCTGCTAAACCTACCAAAGTCGGTTCTGGAACCAGTCCAGGTACTCACCTTTTAGGGCAGAATTGGATACAAAGCTAGCCAGAGCCTTTCTTCCCCAGAAAGGGTAAGAATTTAGTGGCTCTGGCTCTTCCTTCACTCTGCAGGTCTCTCACCAGCAAGACACTTTCTGCAGCTCCTGGGGCACATGGCTGCATCCACAGCTGTTGTGCAGGGAGCCAGATTTCAGATGAGACATTCAGTTTCACTTGAGAACCTTTTGGTCTCTCAGAGAAGAGACCCCTTTCCAAGTTGGTCCCAGTGACTCAACCTTGATCCTAGCTCTCCAGTGGTGGCAGGATCAGAGCAATTAAGAGCGGGGTCCCTTCATTTCCTTCTCATGACTTGACTCTCACTACAGATGCTTCCTTCTGGGTTGGGAGCCCACATGAGTAACCTTTCCACTCAGGGAGTTTGGTCCCCAGGAATCTCTGTTCCACATCAATTTGCTGGAACTCAGAGCTGTCTTTTAGCTCTTCAAGCTTTTTCTGCATCTGTCACGACAAGGTGATACAAGTCAGAACAGACAACACCACAACAATGTGGTACATCAACAAACAGGGGGCACTCGGTCTTCGGCCTTGTGCACCGAGGCAATGAAGTTGTGGTCTCTGGCCTATTCCTGAACACTTCCTCATAGCAGTTCATCTTCCAGGGAAGGACAGTGTCCTAGCAGATGCCCTCAGCAGGATTTCCCAGGGCCATCACTGAATGGTCCCTGGATCCTCAAGTGCTGGGGATAGTTTTGCCAGGTGGGGCATCCTCAGATAGATCCTTTGCAGCCCCAGACAATCACAAACTTCCTCTGTTCTGTTGCAGGCCTCCAGTGCTGGGCTCAGTTCCCCTAGATGCCCTTCTTCTGGATTGGGAGGAAGTTCTCTTGCTTCCCTCCCTTTCCTCTCCTATTCAAAGTACTAGTCAAAATCAGATCTCAGCCTTGCAGGGTGATTCTGATTGCCCGGATTGGGCCAGGCAGCCCTGATACCCACTCCTTCTGTCTCTGACAGTCCATCTTCCCTGTGCCTCCCCAGGAATCACAATCTGTTGACTTGTGCCCAGGGAAGGGTTTGGTTTCCGGACCTCAAATCCCTCAACCTCAAGGCCTGGCTCTTGAGGAGTTAGTTTGCTGATTTACACCTCTCTCAGGGTGTTTTTGAGATCCTAAAGGCTTCTAGAAAGCCTTCCACTAGGGCTACTTATAGTTCTAAATGGAAAAGGTTTTCCATTTGGTGTGCTGGGAAAAATATTTCCCCAGAATCTGCTGAATTGCCCATTTTGTTAGATTACATGGTACATCTTAATTCCTTGGGTCTCAGACCAGCTACCCTGAGAGTTCATTTGGCAGCTGTATCTGCTTTTGTGTCAGCAGTAAAGTCATCCCCTCTTTCCTCTCATCCTGTGTTTTCCAAGTTTTTTAAAGGATTACTCCATACTGATCCTTCCTTTCGGGAACCGGCCCCTGCTTGGGACCTTAATGTTTGCATTACGCAGTTAATGCAACCCCCTTTTGAACCTCTGTCTTCTGCAGAGCTTAAGTACCTAACTTGGAAAACTGTTTTTCTAGTCTAGTGGCTATCACTTCTGCCAGACGCATAAGTGAATTGCATGCCTTGTCAGTGGAGACTGAATTTATTTCTTTCCACAGGGATAAGGTAGTCCTTAGGACTAATAGGAAGTTTTGCCTAAGGTGGTTTCAGATTTCCATCTTAATCAATCTATCTCCTTCCAGTATTTTTCACTGATCACTCCTCTTTGGGTGAGAGGAGGTTGCACAGCCTGGATGTTAAGAGGCTCTTGTTATTATATAGGCGTACCAAGGTCCTGAGTTGAATCCTCCAACTTTTCCTTACCTATGGTGAAGTTGGGAAAGGCAAACCTGCCACTAAGAGATCAGTAGCCAGCAGTTGTCTCTTGTATCCATTTTGTTATCAGAAGTGGGCAGAGCCCCCCTCCCTGGTTTGAGGGCTCATTCTACAAGGGTATAGCTGCGCCTCTAGCTGCTGCCAGAGACATTCCTTTATTAGAGATTTGCCAGGCTGCTACCTGGAAAGCGGTACACTTTTACCAAGCATTACTCCCTGGATGTCCAGGCCAGGAGAGATGCTCGGTTTGGCACAACTGTTCTTCAGAGCCTATTTCCTAAGTAGGTTCTGCCCTCCTCCATGGAGGTACTGCTGTGTATTCTGTAATGTCTATAATATAGCAAGACTTCATGTTGTTAAGAAAACATTACTCACCTTAGTAATGTTGTTTCTTCTAATGGAGTCTTGCTATATTTAACCTCCCCAACCTGCCCCTCTCAGAACCTCTACTTGGTGGGGTGCGGGCAACATTAGTGTGGGTACTACTTATGTCCTGTTAGTATTTTGTCCCCTTTGGGACTTTGGGGTGTGTGTGTATGCACGTGTGTGTTTTATTATACTTATGTTCGATTTCATATTATTAGAATGGTGTTAGTATTTCTGGTCCCCTGACTTGGGTCTTGGGTGTTGGGACCATCAATGGTTGTTATTATTTAGGTAGCCATTTGGCTAGTGTAGGTTACAGCTTCCACACAGACCTTAGTGAGTTTGGCTCAAAGATCTGACAGTTCAAGTTTGAAATGACACAGATAGAGCTGCTCTTGTGCCAAAATTCTATTTTGGAATGGTTTTAACCATTTCACTCCGGGACAGTTCTAGAGCTGGATCAAACTGCTAATGTCTATAATATAGCAAGACTCCATTAGAAGAAACAACATTACTAAGGTGAGTAATTTTTTCTTTTGGCCCATCACAAGCCAGTATTTAAGTCCGAGGTTTAATATTGCGGTAGGGGGTGGAGGCTAAGATACTTTGCACAAAGCAGATCAGGCATCTGTGGGAATGCAAGCTATATTCTTTCTGTGTAGTTCATAGTTACTTCAATGTTCGTCATCCTTAGTGAAAGTAAAATTTAGTTTACATGGAGTAGCAGCCCATTTATTGGACTTGCATCCATTCATTTTGATTTAAAATGGGATTAGCTTGGCCCAAGCTGCTCCTGTGCTATGGTACTTCAGGATAATGTTACTCAAGAGTATGCATCAGCCAACTGATTCACATGCATAGCCTGTTTTTTCTCTTTCTCCCTCCCTCAAGTACTTGCATGACTTTCTGACCTCTCACTCCCTCTGCATTGTAAAACCCTGACAGGCAGGCAACATTACCAACATCGCCATATCTACCTCTCTGTTGTCCCACTTTTTACTGATGAAATCTCTCTGTGCCCCATTTAAAGAGTAATGTTGCTCATTCTACCACTAATAGCACAGTATGTGTGTCAACGGGGAGGGAAGCCCCACATTATAGTGCACCTGGGGGAAAATTACTTTGCAGGAAGTGAGGTGAAGAAGGTGCAAGAGAGGTTCTGGGAAGTGAGGAGAATTTGTAGCAAGGTATGGAGAACTGTAGCTTTCTCCGAGGTACTTCCAGTGCCAAGGGCTAGTCGCCCAGGAAAGCAAGGGCTTGCATTAGTAAAGTGTGTGTGTGGGGGGGTTAGTTTTGACTCATGCTTCAAATGTTTGGGGTCAGGCCAATGAATCCTGGGGTCAGAAATTTGGTATAGTGGTTTTGTAAAACATTACCTGGTACTTTTTCTGCTAACAAAGTCTTTGAAAACATTTCTATATACAGGGTCAATGCTGAAGCACTGCTTTCATTTGTGTGCTTCAGAATCCTCAGAATTCCTATTTGGGGACTTTAGTAGGGGGTTAACGCAAGCACTGTGGGTTAGTGGAGTTTAATGGATGGCTTGGGGTGGTGTGAAAAGGAGGGGTTATGGGCTTGTTGAGTACTGGGATCAACCTGGGATAACAGACCTCAATGCACCGTACAGATATCTGAGTAGGGAGGGTACAAGGGTCCTGAAGGGCAAGTTGTAGGAAAATATATGTGTGTGTGTGTGTGTGTGTGTATGTGTGTGTATATATATATATGTATATGTATATATATATATGTGTATATGTATATGTATATATGTATATATGTATATTATGTATATGTGTATATATATATATATATATATATATATATATGTATATGTATATATATATATGTGTATATATATGTGTATATATATATGTGTATATATATATATGTATATATATATATATATATGTATATATATATATATATATATATGTATATATATATATATATATGTATATTAATGTGTATGTATGTATTTGTGTGTGTGTGTGTGAGAATGTATGTATATATGTATGGAACAACCTCAATTTAAATGGGGGGCAGCGGTGGGGTGCGCCACACCCTTGGTCACCAGACTGAGGGGCCTGTTAGGCCTCTCCACTTCCCCAGTCGGCAGCATAGGGAGCAGGTGGACAAGTTGGATGGTAGATGGGGGCAATTGAAGGAAGAGGGTAGTGATGGGAGGCAGATCAAGGTAAAGGGAGGTACCATGTTGCAGTGGAAGGGGGTGTCTCTGAATGCCAGAAGCCTGGAAACAAGATGTCAGACTTGTAGTCACTGACAGCAGAGGGCGATGTGGACATAGTGGCCATCACAGAGATCAGAGTCATACTAAACCATGACTGGAACCTCACAGTTCCAGGGTACAAGCTATACAGGAAGGACAGGGGGATTGGGGGTGAGTGTCTATGTCCTTGAAGGAAGGGACAGTTTGTACCAGAGAAGAAACAGTGGAGGGTACGAGTGAAGCACTGTGGGTACAGTCGAGAGAGGAAACTAAGGATGGTGTGGTTTACGGGCCGCTTTCCCAAGAAGAAGAATTGGACCGGGTACTAAGGTCTCAAATCACTGAAATGACCAGTAGGGGTAAGGTAGTAATAAAGGGGGGATGTCAGTCTACCAGGAGTGGATCAGAAAATCCCAGCTGTTTCCAGCACTAGAGAGCAGGTACTCTTGGATGCAATCCAGAGTGGCTTCCTGGTCCAGGGTGTCTTGGAATCCGCTAGGGAGAGATCTGTACTGGACCTGGTCTTTGTCAACTGTGGTCATGTTCGGGAGGTGACAGTGGAAGAGCCACTTGAAGGTAGTGACCACCATGTGATGTGGTTCTACCTGGACATGGACAGGGGGACAGTCAGTACCAGGACAAGGGTTTTGGACTTTAGGAGGGCTGACTTTGGTAGAATAGGAGAAATTGTGATAGGCCAACTTGCTGGACTCAGAAGGGAAATGGATGTAGAACAGAAATGGGCAATAACAAAGGAGGGTCTGATAGTGGACAATAGCAAGTGTGCCAAAATGAAAAGTAAGAAATTGAAAGTCAAAAAGCTCCGCTGGTTCGGGAAGGAGGTGTCAAAAGCTATGGGTGACAAGAGGGCGGCCTTCCGGAGGTACAAATGTACTTGCAAAGAGAATAGAGTGGATTAATGTGCTAAGTCAAGGAAGATGAACAGAGCAGTTAGGGTGACAAAAGCAAAACAGAAGTGCATCTAGCACAAGGGGTGAAAAGGGGGAGGTCGTCTTCTAGTATATAAGGGGGGGAAAAGGAACACCAGGGATGACAGTTGGGTTAAAAAAAAAAAGTTGGCAGAGAGTAATGAAGAGAAAGCGGAGGTACTTAAGGAAGTACTTCTGTTCAGTCTTCATGAGAGAGGAGGACGGGAGTAGTCGGGTGGGGGCAGGAAGAATGGAAGCCTAGCACGGTGACATTAATGCTGAAAGGGTACTGAAGGGCCTAAGGACCCTGAAGATAGAGAAAATCCCCAGGGCCAGATGGTGTGCACCCAAGGGTCCTAAAGGAGCTGGCGGAGCCCCTTGGGGGTCCTCTGGCAGACCCACATAACACCTCCCTGGAGTCTGGGATTGTACCCCAGGATTGGAGAACTGCACACGTGGTGCCTCTCTGCAAATGTGGGCCGACGTATGAACCATGAACTACAGGTCTATCAGTCTGACCTCCGTAGTGGGCAAGCTGATCGAGTCCATACTGAAAGAGGGACTGGCTGACTTTCTGGAGGTCGGTGGGCTCCAGGATGTGCGACGGCATGGATTTGTGTTGAGGAGGTCCTGGCAGATGAACCTGATCAACTTCATTTACTGGGTCACCAGGGCAGTGGACAATGGCCTAGCGATTGATATCCTATACCTGGACTTAAACAAGGTCTTCGTACCTCACAGGGTACTGGTCGGAAGGCTAGAAGATCTAGGGGTGGGGGCTAAACTGGTCAGTGGGTCAGAAGTTGCCTACAGGATAGAAGCCAAAAGGTGGTGGTGGTGGTGGGGGATTCTCAGAAGCTAGGCCTGTGACCAGTGGGCCTCACAGGGCTCTGTGTTTGGCCCGCTGTTTAATATATTCATAAGTGATATCGTAGATGAGACACTGGTGAGATGTGCCTGTTTGCAGATGAGACAAATCTCTGTGGGAGGGTGGACACGGGGGAAATGGAGACAGGAACTCTGGGAAGACCTGGCTAAGATGGAGAAGTGCCCTGGTATTTGGCAACTTAGTTCAGTGCAAAAAAAGTGTAAAGCCTATGTACTTGTGGGCGAAAAACCCAGGGACCAAGTACTGGTTAGGTGGTGTGCAAGTAACCAGGACAGAGGAGGAGCAGGACCTGGGTGTAATGAGCAAGAGTGAACTAAAATCCTCGGCACAGTGCAGAAAAGTTGCAACCAAAGCAGGTCGGATGCTGGGCTGTGTAGCCAGGGGAATCACCTTTGGGAAGGCTGAGGTCAATTTACTGCTGCTGTACAGAGCCCTAGTGAGACCACACCTGGAGTACATTGTGCAGTTTTAGTACCCTTATCTCAAGAAGGATATCAACTTGATGGAAGTGGTCCAGAGAAGGGTGTAAAGACTTTCTGGCCCTGGATCATAACACTTATGAGGAGAGGCTCAGGGGGCTCGACATGTACTCTCTTGAAGACGGAAGGGAAAAGGGGGGACCTGATTAAGACTTTCAAGTATCTTAAGGGTATAAACAGGGTGAGCACCAAGGACCCCTTCATCTTTAGTAGAGACAGAACCACGAGAGGCAACAGCCTGAAGCTGGTGGAGGGAAGGTTTAGAAAGGAGATGTGGAGGCTTTTTTTTTTTTCTTTTTTCACCAAGAGGGTGGTGGCTAACTGGAATGAGTTGCCGTTGCTGTAAGAGGTGACATTCCTAAAAACAGTGGACAGCTTCAAGAGAAGTTGGGATAGGTAGAGGGGGGTACTTGACAGGGGTCGGGGGGCAGTTCCCTCTGCAAATACAGTGGGAACTGTACAACCAAGCAGACTAGATAGACATAAGACCTTCATCTGCTTGCACATTCGTATGTTTGATTCTACACTTTGAGTTTAAAATGATTTGAAAATGCAATTTTCACAGGCAGCCTTGTTGCTCAGTTAGCAGTAAACTTAAACAGACATGAAGGCATTGTCATATGAAGCAGGAAGCGTGGACTTGATCCACTCACCAGTATTTAGACTTCAAACAGTGCATGATAGCAGTGACATTTTTTACCTATATTTTATTTTAGATTGCTACTATCTCCTGACTTTTATGATAACCTTTTTTCAGCACATTTTGGGACCCGTTTTTGTTTTGTTAAAGTTGAAATAACACCAAGCACTCCTAATGTAGCTGACTGTTTTCATCAGTATACGCTGTTTTTGAACACCCATTGTTCAACATGACTTTTCTTGGGACTATTATGAACTAGCATGCAGCAGACACTGTGTCTTACCTTTCTGGAACAGCAGGTGTACAAAAAAGAAAAAGCTGAGAATGCTCATGAAAATCTGGTTTGAGCCATATTAAAAACAAAAGTTCTGAAGTCTCAAAATGGGGAAAGAAGGATCTCGTACAAGTCAGGAGATGAGCGGTAGTCTGAAATAGAATAAAAAAAAATACAAGTATAAATTGTCACCACAATCATGCACTGCTGCTGCTTTAAATTTGGGGAGTATTTGCTCTTCACATGTCTATACCTGTACCCGAATAATACGACATACTAACGAGCCAGAAGAATAGGCCAAATGGTCTCTTATCTGCTCGAAAGCCAGCAACCTAGTGGCTGCTCGCCTTACCACCCCTCCTGGCCCCCAAGAGAGTTGTCTTTTTATTCAGATTTCCCTTATACCTGTCCCACCCCTTCTTGAAGCCCTCTTCCACCAGCCACCCAGGCAGCGCATTCCACGGCTCCACTACCCTCTCAATGAAAAATACCTTCTATGCTCCCCCTGTAATTTCCTCCATCTTCCACATGACCCCTGGTAGCTCCCTTCTTTAACTCAACTAGCCCTTTACTTCACTCCTGGTTATTCCTTTTACATACTTGAAAACCTCTATCCCTCCTTTCCTCCAGTGAATAAAGCCCAAGCTCCTTCAGCCTTTCCTCATAAGGCCTCCCTTCCATGCCTTGAATCATCCTGGTCACTCTACTCTGAACCTTCTCCAGCAGTACGATGTCCTTCTTAAAATGATGTCTCCAGAACTGTATGCAGTACTCAAGCTGCGGCCTGACCAAGGCATTATACAGTGGGAGGATCACCTCCCTACTTCTGGATGTAATACCCCTGGCTATACAGCCCAGAATCCTGGTTGCTTTGGCTACTGTTCTACAGTTTTCAGAGTTGTTCATTTTGACATCAACCACTACCCCAAATCCCTTTCTCCCAAAGTGGCTTGCAGTGTGCACCCCGGTGTATACATGGCCTGGGTTTTTTTTTTTTTTTTTACCCCAGATGAAGTACCTTACATTTCCCGGCATTAAATTTCAGTACCCACCTTCTTGACCACTCCTCCAGGGTATCCAATTCCCCCTGGACTGACTCCCACACTTCTTCACAATCCACCAGTGCTCCCAGCTTTGAGTCATCCTTAAAGATACTCTGCCTATTAACCCCCCTCCTTATATCCGAGACATAGGCATTGAACAACAGTGGCCCCAATACTGAACCTTGAGGGACCCCACTGATTACCTTTCTGGGGGAGGAGAGTATCCCACCAACCATAACCCTCTGTAGACACCCCGAAAGCCAATTATCTACCCAACTGAGTTCTGTCCTCCCACCCCCATCTCCCCCTTTTGCTATCAGTCCATTGTGGGGCACCGAATCAAACACCTTGCTGAAATCTAGGTATAGGACATCCACTGGCCTATGTCTATCCAAGGCTCCCGCCACCCAGTCACAAAACTCTACAAGGTTGATCTGACACGATCTCCCTGGGACAAAGCCGTATTATTTATTATACTGGTGTCCTAATCATTCCAACTGCCTCCCAAGCCTCTCTTTGATAAAGCCCTCCATTACTTTGCCTACCACAGATGCCATTTCCTCCTGAGACCCTCCTCCCTCCTTATGTATAGGCACTACATAAGCCACCCTCCAATCCTGTGGCACCCATCCCGTCTGCAAAGAGGTGTTAAAGAGTGCTGCCAGTACCTCCACCAATTCCTTCAAAACCCTCTGTTGTAAACCATCTGTCCCTGGTGCCTTATCTGTTTTTAGTTTCCGAATGGCCTCCCTCACCATATCAACTGTGATTTCCCCCCCCCCCCAAATCCACTCCCTCATGTAACCATCCTACTACTCCTTGATCTGGCCCAGCCTGTTCCCTATCATCTTTCCATCCTCTGGTCTCAGACTGAGACTGACCTCTCGCTTTTGCTGTCTTCTCATCACACCCATCAGGCTGTAGGGATTCCTTGTCACCCCCTGAAAGATGTGAGATATTTATTTGTTTGTTTGCTTGTTTTGATAACCGGGTGAAGTACTCTGATCCCAGAGACCATGTTCAGGTACGATCCGGGTCATTTAGATGGCACAAATAAACACAGGTATGTACATATGAAAGAATGAGACTCTTGACCCCAAAATGATTGTAAAGGTCTTCGTATTTATCGCTCTACTTTTCAGAGAAATCTTAATCCATTAAACTTTTCATACACAGAACCATTTTTGGTATACAGCTTTCAGTAGTATGTGAACTCACAGCTTTAAATGGTATTTTGCACGCAGTTTTCCCTTAGGCTGGTCTTGAAACGTTACTACTATCTCTTTATCAGACGACTGTAATTAAAGCTGAAATAAAATAAACATAAATCCTAAAGTCCTTTCCAATCCAAAAAGCTGTTTGAAATAAGCAAAAGTGTGTTGTTTCAATAGAGTATTTAATTGCAGTCGGGGTTGGAACTAACCTGTTTTTTTTTTTTTTTTTTTTAACTCGGTAAATATATCTTGGTAGTGATTCTTTGTGTCCTCCGAACATCCTAATACATATTTTTTATTATTTGTTGTAAAAAGTTCATTTTTGTTTTCTGGCATGTGGGAAATAAATTTATATAAATACTATGCGCAGATTGATTTTCTTCTTAAAATGTCAGTTTTTTGTTTTTAAAGTGACTTCAATTTTTCTTCAAAATGATTTTGAATTGAAACTAAATGCGGCTGGTAAAAATAACTTTTTTAGCATCTAAGCGTATTTGACCGCTACCATGAACGAGGACGCCAACTACTTCTCTGGCTCTGAGATGGGAACAAGAGGGGCTGGGCTGTCTGTTATGCTCCCTCCTGAGCGTGAACGTGTCACAGATGACACGCTTGGCAGCCCAGTCACAAAGGAAA
Organism: Neoceratodus forsteri; assembly: GCA_016271365.2. Lineage (NCBI taxonomy): Eukaryota > Metazoa > Chordata > Ceratodontiformes > Ceratodontidae > Neoceratodus > Neoceratodus forsteri. The sequence continues at coordinate 637,957,745 of CM028135.1, read as the reverse complement.
CTGACATTCGTGTGGAAACGTCAGTCCCTCTCAAAATTCGCATTCATGAGATTACTGTTAAGACTGATTTTAAAGTCTATGACAATACGACTGGGGCAGCATGAAACTGACTATTGAACAAAAAGCTATGGGTGTGTGGTTATGAGTATGTGGTGGTATGTGGGGGGGGGGGGAGGAGGGAACGGTTTTTAAAACCAGTAATGTTAGAGTGGAATGTGAATCCTCCTGTGTGGAGGATTGTTACCAAGGGGCTAGATACATAGACAGTGTCTGCAGATAAGGGCTTATGGCCCACCCAGTCTGCCCATTTAAGTCTGTAAGTTCAGTTTGTTTTCCCAGAAGTCTGTTGCCTCTTACCCCTGACCTCCAGAATTCCTTTATGTCTATCCCATGCATTCTTAAATCCCGTGATTGTTTCAGCCCCCACCACTTCCTCTGGTAGGGTGTTCCACTTGTCCACCACCCGTTCTGTGAAGAAATTCTTCCTCATGTTTCCTCTGAATCGTCCTCCCTCCAACTTCATCCTATGCCCTCTAGTCCTGGAACATATTTTTCACTTAAAAATAGTGCATTCCTGCACCCTGTTCCTCCCTGTAAGATACGTGTATGTCTCTATCATATCCCCTCTCTCCCTCCTTTCCTCCAGGGAGTACATGTTCAGTGCCTTCAACCTGTCCTCATAGGACTTGTGATGCAATCCGTGCACCATCTTTGTTGCCCTCCTCTGAACCTTCTCTACCCTGTTTATGTCCTTACGTAGGTAAGGTCTCCAGAACTGCACAGTGTACTCCAGGTGCGGCCTCACTAGTGTCTTGTATAGTGGAATTATGATCCTGCCTATGCATCCCAGCATCCTATTTGCTTTACCTGCTGCCTTGTCGCACTGTTTCCCTGCCTTGAGGTCATCCGAGATGATAACCCCAAGATCCCTTTCCTGCTTGGTGCATGCTATATCCTCACCCCCCAACTGATATATTGTGCCAGGGTTTTTGTGCCCCATATGCATTATCTTGCACTTCCTTGCATTGAATTTCAACTGCCAAACCCCTGACCATTCTTCAAGTTTCGCAGGTCCCTTCTCATTCTGTCTACACCCTCTGGTGTGTCTACTCTGTTACAGAGCTTTGTGTCATCAGCGAACAGTGAAATTCTGCCTTCTAGGTCCCAGTAATGTCACTGATGAAGATATTAAATAGTACCGGTCCCAGCACTGATCCCTGTGGTACCCCAGTGGTCACTCTTCCCTCTGTGGAGTGACAGCCATTTACCACCACCCTCTGTGTCCTGCTGCCCAGCCAGTTACCTACCCACCGTGACTACTGTCCTGCCCACACCCATATTCCCCAGTTTGTGCAATAGTCTTCTATGTGGCACAGTGTCAAAGGCCTTGCTGAAGTCCAGATAGGCCATGTCCACTGCCCTCCCCTGATCCACCTCCCTAGTCACCCAGTCAAAAAATTCAATGAGGTTGGTCTGACATGACCTTCCCCTGGTGAAACCATGCTGCCTTGGGTCCTGTAGTCCATTGATGGTGTGTAGCCCTTCTGCTGATAGTGTTGCAACTCTGAAATGACAGGTTCGAGGGAGGAGGAGGGGTGGGGGTAATGAAGTGTCTGAAGATAAATAATGACTGGGAGATACAACTACTAAAAAGAGCAGTTTGGTGGATCTACACAGTAAAAACACATGTCTCTTTAGCAGCTGCATTTAGTTTTACCGTGGTTCTGTTACCCCAAGAGAGGAAATATAAGAGAACAGAGGACACTGGTGTGTTTCACGAAAGATATGTTTATTTCTGTACTTCTCTTTCTCAGTCTTCTCATACATTGTTTACTGAGAAGTCTATTCTGTTTTTTTTTTTCTGAACACATCGCAGCTGTAACACATTGAAGTTTACCTGCTCTGTGAGAATACTTTCTAATAAGAGATAAAAACAAAGAAACTATTTACACAAATAGTTTGACAAAATGAGGTTTACATAATGACAGACTTATTTTTATAAAAAATCAAATAATGTAAATCATTTTGAAGGAAAGAAATTGAAGTCACTTTAAAATTAAAAAAAATAACATTTAAAGATAAGAAAATCAATCTGTGCATAGTATTTATATAAATGTATTTCTCATATGCCAGAATATAGAAATTAACTTTTTACAATAAATAATAGAAAATGTCTGTTTATTAGGATGTTCAGAGGAAACAAAGAATCACTACCAAGATATATTTACTGAGTTAAAATACAGGTTAGTTCCCACCTCCATTGCAATTAAATACTCTATTGAAACAACACACTTTTGATTATTTAAACAGCTTTTTGGATTGGAAATGACTTTAATAGGATTTATGTTTGTTATTTCAGCTTTAATTACAGTAGTCTGATGAGACAGGATGGCCTTGAAACGTTACTACTAAGGGAAAATTGTGTGCAAAATACCATTTAAAGCTGTGATTTTACATACTATTGAAAGCTGTATACCAAAGTGGATTACAATCCATGGCAAAAAATAGTTCTTTGTATGAAAAGTTTAATGGATTAAGATTATTCTGAAAAGTAAAGAGATAAATAAGAACCTTATGATCATTTTGGGTCGAGAGTCTAATTCTTTCATATGTACATACATGATTTCTACTGGATCTATGGCATTCCCCCATAAGAATTTTATACTTAAATTCCATTCCAAGTCTAATTTAGAAAATAAAAAGTGAACTGTGGGGAGACCTTTACACATTTGGTTTCACAAATAAACACAGGCACAGTAAAGCAGAAAAAAACATGGAAAATTACTCTGTCATTGTGAAGGAAGGAGCACAATTGAAATACACATCCAAATGGTACACTGTTACTTTGTCCGGCATGGGAGAGTTCAAATATATTCGTGTTATCTAAACGTTACAAATATTTCAGCATCAGGGCCTATAGCAGTAAGTGCATCGGACTAACAAAGACCTATAGGTAGTACATCAGACAAGTGTTTACAGTCATTTGGAAAAGCATCTACATACAGATCTCCTTAACATTGCTTCCAAGAAGTGCATTCTGTAAGTAGGGAAGGGAGTTCCACAGCTTGGGTGTGGCATAGGTGAAGGCCCTCCTACCCATCTGTGTGTTGCATCTGGGACAAGCAACCTGCAGTTTGAGGACCTTAAGTCACCACTGTTGCATTTTGGCATTAGCAGCCCTATCAGTGGTGGTGTTGTCCCTGTTTGCCATGTTTTTGAGATGAGTGTTCCAAACAGTAGTCCCTTGCGGTCACCGGGGGAGAGCAAGCCCAGAGTCTGGTACAGTTGGCAGTGATGAGTGCGAAATGGGGCTTGTGTGATGAATCTACATATATTATTATAGGCTGTGTTCATATGATTTAGAAGTTGTGGGGATGTGAGGGCTGTTAACTGGGGAGCAGTAGTCTAATATGGGAAGGAGATGTCCCCTCCCAATAGCAAGTCTAGCCTTGGTAGAAAGAAGGTGCTTGAGTCGATAACATGTTCCAGTTGGTTTACCTTCCTAATTGCTGCACATATGTGATACTTAAAGGTAAGAGCTGGGTTGAGCGTGACCCCCAAATATTTAAAGTCTCTTACCTGCTCAAGCCAAGAACCATTCGTTGAGGGTTTCAAGTCTACCCTCAACACACACCTCTTTCTTCAGGCCTGAATGGGACTATGGAAGGGTTTTTATAGTATATAATACGTAACTGTATTTAAGTTTGTTTAGCCTTATGCTGACTGCAATATTTTATGATATATTAAGTGTTCGGGTGCCCTGAGCTCTGGAAGGGCACCTTTTATGAAGGAGAATCCATGTCCTATGTGTCATTATATTTTGATTCCTTTTTCCGCTTAGTAGTTACAGGTACCTTTGTCTGTGGTCTTTAACTTGTTAAATTATCAGAAATCGAAATTCCCCACTATTCAGTGTCCGTGCATGCCAAAATTCATACACAGAACACCAAATAGTGACCTCTGATAATCCACACTGTATATAGTTTTGCTTTCCATTATTCGAACAGCCTCTGACATTTTGCACTTTTACTCAGCAAGCATTCACATTCCCCGACATGTCTGGGACATCCAGCTGACAGATTTGTGAAGGTAAAGTCGCGTGAGAACTGAAGTCGGAACAACAAGTAATCAGCAACTAGCCGCACGAGAGTGGACTTCGACAAGAAATGCTCTCACACACATACACACACCACTGGCATCATGTTGCTTGCAGGAAGGAAATTCCTGGCTGACACTCCCCTCGTTATTATTGTGTCTCTGTTGTGTCATGCCTTGATGGCCTGTGCGCCATTATTTAATGTTACTGAAGGGGAGAGAACAAGACACAGAACTCTGTTTCTGTGGAGCAAGAATGGGGCACCCTGACTCCAGCATGTAATGCCTTATTACCATTTGTTCTGACCTTACAGGTTCCCAACTGTTTTCTGCACAGCCCCACACCAAACACAGTAGCTACAGTAAGGATAGCAATTAGATATAATGGTAAGTTAGAAACCCTTTCTTGTGGTGCAGTGGCATCTGTCCCGAGTTTTACTGTGTCCCAGATAACGAACAGTATTACACTTTGAGGAAAATCATGCAGTCACAATTTCAGGAATGGGTGCTGCCATGTAGACCACTGAGGAGGGGAGAGAAAGCGCACACGCACAGACAGTGTACTCCGGCTGTAGGTATCTATAAAAAAAAAAAATAAAAAAAAATGAAAGCTGACTGATCTAGTTAGAAAGATTTATTTGAAGAAATTCCACAGCACAGACCAAGGTACCGCACTTACCCCAGCGTTTTTGCATCAGTAGCACGGGGGGTGTGTGTGTTGGACTTTTTGTCTGTGCTGTGACATTTTTTTCATGAAATTTGTTAATGTTTGCCAACCAGGGTTATGAGCCATAGGAATCAGCAGTTCAGAGGAAGATGGAGAGTGCAGTCGTTGCGGAGGAAGGAACGAGAGCCCTGTATGCAGGTCTTGAGGATGTTGTTGAGAAGTTCTCCCAATTTATTTTTATGGAATATAGTCTTCCCACTGGATCAGAGTTTTGAAATTGCTCTTGTTGTTTTTTTTTTTTTTTTTTAAACTCTAATGCAGAATCAAAACGAGCCATAAGTGGTAAGTGTTGTATTGGCTGTGCAAAATGGACAGTGTTAAGAAGACAAATGTTTCAACTGGTTGTTTAAAAATGCCAGCTGTGTTTGGCAAAAAAACAAATGTGTGCGCTAAAAAAAAAAAAAAAAATGAAAACTATAAGCAGAAAACATTGGGATACTCAAAATTTGTAGTTTTGAGTTCTTTTATTAAACAAAACTGTTAAAACAAATGCATTTTTTGTCATAATGTGGTACTGTAGCGACAAACAAGTGTACAAAAAAGGGGTTGTATACCAGTTTTCAAGACAGAATACCAAATCTTGGGTAATGGTATTCCATGTTGAACACCACTTTTTGAAACACATTTCTAGGCCTGATAATACTCTTGTCCCTTAGCAATATTTTTTGCCTCTATTTTTCACTGTACGTTATACGAACATATGATTGTGCCAGCTGAAAAAGCCCTTGCTGTCCATGATGTCTGCTCAAGTTTGCAGACCTGTCAGTGTTTACTGAGGAATCTGTCTCCCCCCCCCCCCCACACACACACACACACTCTCCCCTACAGGCAACTTTTCCCTTTACTCTATTCCAACCTCTCGTGAAGCTGTCCACAGTGATCAGGGAGATGACTTCTTCTAGCAACTCATTCCACTTCGCCACCATCCTCAGTGAAAAAGCATCTCCTCTTTTTCCCTCTTGAATATTCCTCCCACCAGCTTGAGGCAGTGCCCCCTAGTGATCATCTTCCCACTAATTTTATTTATTTAAAATTTGGTGACTGGATAGGCCCACTGGGCCCCGAAGGTCCCTTTTTCAGGGGTGACCTGGGATAACAATACATATTTTCATACAGAGAAAGACTTGGGTTACAGAGTAGTTTCAGGTGTGTGAGCAGGTTACAGCCATGGTTATAATCATGCATCAGTCCTTGCAAATATGTTGACAGTAGAATTAACAAAAGGTGCAGAAGAAATGTAATTTTACATGGTAAGCTCATTGTTTACTACTGGCAGGATTCGGTTTAAAGTTAGCTGTGGTACTGTGTCTACATGGAAGCACTGTGGAACCTGATAAGGTGCTTGGAGGATCTGGATATTAGGAGGATAGAAGCAAGTTTGGGGGGGGGGGGTCATGAGCCATGGCAATGACGAGTGCTAGTATCAGACATATAGGCTTTGAGTCTGGTGAGGAAGTTCATCAGTGAGGAGGCTTCCTGCACTAGGGAGGGGAGTTTGTTCCACAGATAGGGCGCTGAGTAGAACAACGACCTGCCGCCAGCGTTGGTCCTGACTCTGGGAACTTCAGGCAGTGTACGTCCAGGTGTCCATAGGCTCCTGGGGTTATGTTTGAGTGTGATAGTTCTAGTGATGCTGGGTGGAGCTGAAGGGCTGAGTAGCTTGAAGGTCAAGCAGAGCAGGGGGTAGTGGAGACGAGAGGTCAGCGAGGGCCAGCGTAGCTAAGGTTGAAGAGACCCTCAGAATTCACTCTTTGAAACCCTTAAGCTATTTGAAGGTTTCAGTGATGTCACCTCTTTCTCTTCTGTCCTCCAGAGAGTACATGTTGATCTAGTGAGTCTCTCCTTGTATAATGAGCCTTGCTGTCCCTGGAACATCTTGGTTGCCCTTCTCTGGACTGTTTCCAGCAGATTGATGTCTTTCTTCAGAAGGGCACCAATACTGCACACTGTACTCAAGATGTGGCTGAACCAGCAATCTGTACAGTGGCATTATTACCTCTACTTTTTTCTGCTGGTTATACCCCTGGCTATTTATTTTTTAGAATTATGGTAACCGGAAGAGGCACGGTGAACCTGAGCTCATTTCCAGGTAGGACCCAGGGGGAAGGGAAATGGAGCAAAATAATGGGACATCAGGTAGGCAGGTAGTTAACAACATAAACATGACATATACATGTAGCAAATACATTAAAATTAAAGAAATCTGTACAGTATGAGGTAGTTGCTCACCAAGAGCGAGCAGCTAGGGAGAGTGACATTAAAAGAAATTTGTAGAGGACATTTCAGCAAATATGTACGGTATGAGATAGTTGCACAAAATAAAAGTGAGTGCAGCTAGGAAATGTGACAGTTCAGGAAGTAACTTAATATTTACAGAATGAGTACACAGTAGGTGGATTCACAACAGGCTGTACAGCCCATCATCTGATTTGCTTTGGGAGCTGCTCTCCTGCAGTGTGCCGAGTGCTTTAAGTCACTTGTGGTGATCACATTCAAGTCCTTCTCTTCTGACTTGGTAACTTGCATGCCTTGCAGTCAGTATTGGGCCTTCGTGTTCTTTGCCCCCAGTAGCATTATCTTAGTATTCTGGCATTGAATCCCAAATGCCAAATACCTGACCACCTCTCCAGTTTGGCCAGGTCTCCCCTAATGTCTTGTCTTCCCTCTTCATGTCTGCTGTCCCTCGGAGCTTAGTGTCGTCTAGAGGCACCTCTTACCCTTTTATCCTATCTGCAGTGTCATTGATGAATGTTAAATAACACTGAATCGAGCACTTAACCTTGTGGGACCCAGCTAGTAGCTGGTCTGCATCTGAGAACTACCCCTGACTGCTGCCTTCTGACTTCTATCTTGCATCCAGTTTCTAACCCACATAGTCAGTTTTTGTCCCTACTCCCAGGTCCTCCAGCTTGGTGATTAATCTCCTCTGGGGAATAGTCTAAGGCCCTACTGAAATCTAGATACAGGTTGTCCACTGCTTGGCCCCTGTCCTCTGTCCTGGTTACCCTGTCAAAGAAACCAGTCAGTTTAAACTGGCAGAACTACCCTGACACAAGCCCATGCTGTCTCTCGTCCTGGAGCCCATTTCCTTCCAAAAAGCGTACCGGTCTGTGAGTTCCACAACTTCCATGAGTTTCCCCCCACTATTGAGGTCAGACTGACCAGCTGGTAGTTAACCAGGATTGTCCTTCAGCTTGCTTTTGTGTAGTGGTACTAACTGTGCTGTCCTCCAGTCCAAGGGTACTTCCCTCGTCTACAGCAAGGTGTTAAATAGGTCTGCCAGGGACCCGCCAGAACATGCTGCCAACTCCCTGCTTACTTTTCAGATGTAAGCCATCCGGTCCTGGAGACTTGTCTTTCTTCAGGGCCTTTAAAGGAGTTGTCCATTGAAAAACTTGCAAAAAAACATATGTTGTGCAGAGTGTTTTGATTTGTATGTTTAGTCCTGGTGTGTCCTTCCCTTTGTTTGCTACTAGGATTTTTTTGTAAATTTGTATACTAGTTTTGTGGCCTCTGGGAATCTCCATGTTACTATGGTTTATTGCTCTTCTTTGTCCGACAGTGCCTCTAATCTCATGTAACGGTGATTTGTCCTGGACCACTGATTTAGCGAGAGGAAGTACTACAGCATGAAGCTGAAGATATGAGCCTAATGTTCTGGGATCAGCTACATAACTGATTAAGTATTTTTGTTTTCTGCATGTTTGTCTAGGTCTAGCCAGCAAGAGTAGATGTTTTGCTTGTAAAGCCTTTAGTTTCACCAAGCTACACCCAGCCATAAAAAACATACAAATCACCATAGCCCATCAGTGCTACAGCTAGTAAAACTCTAGCTGTTTTCTTACAGAATATCTGCTCATTTGGACCTCAGGGGATTGCTAAGCTGCAAATGTAGCCTTCAGTGCCTACTGGGGAAGGAATGTGACTTAAAGATCATGTGCAATGGTTTTTACATATTTTTTATAGAAGCTTGAAAAGCTGAAATTCAAGTCATTATGTCATGATTAGAGTTTCCTGAGAATGTCATGCCATTTGGTTTTGTAGTTTTCTTTAAATCAGCATGTGTTAACTTGCTCTACAGCAGCTGAAAACAGTGGAGTTATTTCTGTCCTCTCAGTCAAACTTGGAGTGCAATGACATCATTTTGGAGTAGCTTGCCGTTTCAGATTCCCAATCAGGGCAGTAGATTGTAGAGTTAATGGTTTGATGAGCTCTCCAAGTTTCTTACAAACACAGTCTGGCTTGTGTTTAGAGAGATCAGTTTAAAATACAACATTATCTTTTCATAAAAAGCTGATCATTTTAATTTCAAGGCTGAATTGAAGCAGTGGAAATCTTTCTCTGAGAAATTAGCTTGTCTGTATCACAGCTCTCAGTTCTTTCTAATCAAAACTCAGATTGTTTTTCTAATTATATAACACGGCTATTAAATGTACGTAAAAATAAATCTAAAATTTGTTCATTCACAGAAACGGTTTCTTTGATGTAGCCTCCATTAACAGATTTAATGTAAGAACGTTTTCTTTTCATGTCAGATTGACAAACAGTACATGTGCTTGAAATACTGTAGCAGAGTGTGACAGATACCTGTCAGAACTCACAAATTTCAGTTCTTTGGTGGTTTCTGTGTGAAAATACATTGTTAGGTGTAACTAGAAACATTGTGTGGCATGCTGATGCACCATGTCTCTGCCTCAAAGCTGAGGCAACTGCAGCCTACTGCCACCTGTCCCTGCCCCACAAGCCCCCTTACTTCTGCTCCACATTTGAAGCCGCTGCATCCTACTTTCCATTATCTTCTCCCACACAGTCAAGGATTGTGCACCCTTCTGCCTCCATCCCCTGCCTAAAGAATTGGGGCTGCTGTACCCTTCCTCCCCCTTCCCAAACAATTGGGGTTGCTGCATCCTGCTGCTCTCATCCCCCCCAACCCTCACAGTTACAGAAGCTGAACCTGTTGCCCCTTGTTCCTGTCTCCACAATCGGGGCTGCAGTGCTAAGCCCTAGAGTGCCAGGTTCCCTGCCTCCACAGCTGGGGCTGCTGTACCATGCTGCCCTAGTCACCAGAGGTGAGGCTTTTTGCTACACCCTGCTATTCACTTCCATTGCCCCAAATGGTCAGGGCTGCTGCACCATGTGTACCCCATCTCACAGTCAGGGCTGCTGTACCCTGATGCTCCCTATGTTCTGCACCACAGTCAAGGCTTCTGCACCATGCTGTTCTCTATCCCCCATCACCAGGGATAGGGCTGCTGCACCCTGCTCCTTTCTACACAGTTGGGGTTGCTATGGCCTGCTGTGCTGTAGAGCCCCATGCCTCTGCGGTTAGGGCTGCTGCATCATGCTGCCACTTACCACAAGATTCAGGGTATTTGCTGCACCCTGTTGCGTGCCTCCACAGTTGAGGCAGTTGCACCCTGCTGTCCCCAGAGTCAAATCTTTTGCTACACCCGCTCCCACATCCTTTGTCCCAAACAGGCATGACTGCTGCACCCTGTCCCACAGTTTGGGCTGCTGTATCCTGTTGCCACCCTTACCTCCTGCCTGAACATTCAGGGCCACGGCACCCTGTTGCCCCCTGTTCCTATCTCCACAGTGAGGGCTGCTGTGCTGTGCTGCATCCTAGAGTCTCATGCTGCCTTCGTCCACAGTTGGGGCTGCCGAATCCTGCTACACACTTGCATTTTCCCAAATGGTCTGGGCTGCTGCACAATGTGTACCCTGTGCTATTGTCAGGGCTGCTGTACCCTGATGCCCACCTATGTCCTGCCCCACAGTCAGGGCTTCTGCCCCATGCAGTCCTTTGTCCCCTGCCACCATTGTGCCCTGCTGCACCACAGAGCCCCTTGCCTCCACAGGCAGGGGACAGGGTGCAGCAAATGCCCTTACTCTTGTGCTGCACCCTTCCCAAACAGCTGGAGTTGCTGCACCCTGCTTCTCTCTCTCTCACAGTCAGGGACACTGCACATGTTGCCCCCTGTTCTTGTCTCAGCAGGATGTAGCAAAGGATCAGACTCTGGTGGCAGGGAGACAGCAGGGTGCAACTACCTCAACTGTGCAGGCATGCAACAGGGTGTAGCAAATGCCCTGAATCTTGTGGCAAGTGGCAGCATGGTGCAGCAGCCCTAACTGCAGAAGCATGGGGCTCTATGGTACTGCAGGCCACAGCAACCCCAACTGTGTAGAAAGGAGCAGGGTGCAGCAGCTCTGTCAGTGGTGACAGGAGATAGAAGACAGCATGGTGCAAAAGCCTCAACTATGGGACAGGACACATGGAGCATCAAGGTACAACAGCCCTGACTGTGAGATGGGGTACATGTGATACAGCAGCCCTGACCATTTTGGGCAATGGAAGTGGGCAGCAGGGTGCAGCAAAAGCCCCACCTCTGGTGTTAGGGCAGCATGGTGCATCAGCCCCAGCTATGGAGGCAAGGCATCTGGCACTCTAGGGCTTAGCACAGCACAGCACTGCAGCCCTGACTGTGGAGACAGGAACAGGGCAACAGGTGCAACATCCCTAAATGTGAGGGTGGGGGAGAGAGGGCAGTAGGGTGGGAGGGTGCAGTAGTCCTGATTCTTTAGGCAAGGGATGGAGGCAGCAGGGTGCACAATCCCTGACTGTGTGGGAGAAGACAGTGGACAGCAGGGTGCAGCAGCCTTGAATGTAAAGCAGAATGCAGGGAGCTTGTGGGGCAGGGGACTGGTGGCGGTAGACTGCAGCTGCCTCACCTGTGGGGCAGAGACATGCATCGGGAAGCCAAATAGTGTTTTTAGTTACACACATACATGATGTATTTTCACACAGAAACCACCAGAGAACTGAAATTTGTGAGTTCTGACAGGACATGTACTTGAAATACTGTAGCAGAATGTGACAAGCACCTGTTTGTTAATCGGACACGAGAAAAAAAGTTCTTACATGATTATATTTATGAAGGCTATGTCAAAAACAAACTTTCTGTGAATGAACAAAATTTAGATTTATTTTATATTCATTAAACAGCTCTGTTTTACATAGAAAAAAATTGAGGTTTGATTAGAAAGAACAGAGCTGTGATACAGACATGCTGATTTCTCACAGAAAAAGATTTCCACTACCTCAGTTCAGCATTGAAACTAAAATGAACAGCTTTTTAAAGGAAGAGAATGATATATTTTAAGCTGATCTATCTAAACACAAACCAGAGAATGGGTTTGTAAGAAACCTGGAGAGCTCAGCAGACCATAAATTCTACAGAGTGCTGCTCTGATTGGGAATCTGAAACAGCAGGCTACTCCAAAATGATGTTATCGCACTCTAAGTTTGACTGAGAGGACAGAAATAACTCCACTGTTTTCAGCCACTACAGAGCAAGTTAAAAAATGCTGATTTAAAGTAAACCACAAAGCAAAACAGCATGAAATTTTTCAGGAAACACTAATCATGACACAAGGACTTGAAATGCAACTTCTTAAGCTTTTATTAAAAAATATGTAAAAACCATTGCACATGATCTTTAAAATCACAGCTGTCCTGCTGTAAAATTGACTGTAAACCAGTACTTGTTGAATCTATGGTCTGATGCATCACTGTCACATTGAACAGGAGGCATTGTTGGAAAAAGAGCAGTAAACCATTGTAATATGGTGAGCCCCAGAGGCCGTAAAACTAGCAGGCAAAAACTAATAGCTAACAAAGGGGCATACTAGGACTAAACACACAAAACACCCTGCACAGCAAATGTTTTTGCAAATTTTGACTGTAGTACTCCTTTAAGCCTTTCTCTCCCTGTCAATTTCAGTCTCTCCCATCTGTGACCCCACCCAGTTACCGCTCCCCTTCTTCTCCTGGGGTACTGGGGCATCTTTCTCCTTAGTGTAGACCGAACAGAAGTGCTTGCTAAGTATTTCTGCTTACTCTTCACTAAGCTCCACCCCTTTTCAACCAGACTGTCCCATCCTTGGTATCCCACTTCTCCCTGGTATTTGGAATAAGGCCTTCTCCCCCCATTTTCACCTTCTTTGCCTGATGCAGTTCTCTCTTGGCCTTGGCCAGTTGGATTGTCCTGCCTGTCACGCACCTTGGTACAGTACTGTCTGTCCTCATCCCTCTGGGTGCCTGTGTACTTCTGAAGGCTGTCTCTCTAAAAACAGGCTGCCCTCTCTCAGATGAGACTGGGTACTTGCAAACAGGCATCAGCGGAATAAACAAAAGGCAAGCATTCCTGAGTATCAGTCACAGTTTTAGTTTTCAAAACAAGTGCTCTGTGCTTAAAGTGCTGAACAACTTCAAGCAGTAAATAATATTACATGTGGGATCTGACCACTACCACCCGACAATCCCCAGTACTTTGAGGCGGCAAGCACCTCTTACTCAGGGGGCGTACTACTGAAGGCTGCCTCCCTATCAAACCAACTGGGCTTCTTGGCTCTAGATTTGTTGCTCTTTAGTAGGGATGTCATGCTAATAAAATTTCCACAATACAGTAACTGTGAAAAAATTATCACAATAACCGTTAATATCGCTATATAATATGAGGAATTTTTGTATAAAGGATCAGGGAGAGTAGACATGGAAGGGACAGCTGTCCCTGAAAATACCAAAAAAAAAAAAAAAAAGTTGAAAGATCTTAATATAACAGTATACTGTGAATACTGCGGTATAATGTGAATTGTGGTTATCGCAGTATCGGAAATTGCCCACAGTATCAATACCATGACCTCTGAGACCTCTTTATACCCTGATATCCCTACTGTTTAGTTTGGCATACTAGGTAATGGCTGCCAACAGCCCCTCCTTGAGTATGGCTCATTTCTTTTTTTGCCATAAAGTTGTTTCTACCTCTGAGCGGACAGAGGCTTTTCAACCCTTTCCCTGTTTGCTGCTGCCAGCTTCCCACCACTGGTGGGTAACTGTCCTCTGCAGATCCCTCTCTCTCTCTCTCCCCCCACCCCGGTGTGGCCAGGAGGGGAAGGGCCATTCTCCCCTTCCCCAGATATACAAATCAAGAGGTCTCTGGTCTGTGGCTTGGTGGAGTGGGTTACAAGCAGATGATCAGGGCTTTGTGTAGCCTGTCCTTCCGTTTTCGTCCTCTTCCCAACGCTGGGAACATGCACGTTGAAGCATGTGCGTGGAGGCATGCACACTCCACAGAAGTCCCGCAGCACCCACCTACGTATGTTGCTCTTGTCCAGCCTACCAACAGGCCTCCACCTGGTGGCAGTGTCACAGGGGACTGTGTTGGTAACCCTGAGAAGCCACATTTCTTTTTTTTCCTCTTCTAATACTATTAAGTCTGTTTCGCAGCAGCATAACGCTCTTTCACTCTTCCGTATCTTTGTCTTCTGTTCTGCAAACTATCACTGTTTAGTTGCGGGTTGGCCACTCGCTTTATATTTTTCTGTTGGCTCCACGAGGTATGAACCAGCTCCTGTGGCTAGGTAACCCCCCCCGGCACCCCCCCTCCGGACAATCATGCAGTAGCATTATGTGAGGGTGTAGTAAATATAATGATCCAGCATGGAGCACACTGTATAAAAGGAATTACTATGTGACTATCCTGAGTAACCGTTTAATACGTCTGTAGCAACACCGTATGGGAAGCGGTTGATTGGTACAGAGAAAAAGTGAAAAGATTCTAAATAGAAGCAGTCTGGAAAAAGCTTCCCTGACACTGCGCTGTATCTCAAGCGAGTGTACTAGTTGGCGTACAGTTTGCTGACTGAGAATGTCCTTAGTGCTCCCTTCTTGGTCAGAACAGCCTAATTTTGGTATGGGTCGTTGAAAGGAGTAGCAGCATAACATTCATTCAGTCCAGAGTAGGTTAACTGAGAGTCGGCTACGCAGTTAGGTTATGAAACCGCTCAAACTAAAAGGAAATCAGAGTGTTTCTTGTCTTCGTTCATATTTCAAAGTGCATTAATATGTGGGATGCGTATTATTACCGAATGTATGCTGGAATGTTTAGTTTGAAGTAGGACAGTGTTTTGTTTGTGTTATGCTACTTACAAAATGTGGTTAGGTTTTTCTTGACAAAGTCCACGCTAGAGAAATCGGCAGTAGCCTCTCTTTCACGCTAGTGCTCCTGTCCATTGTCTATTCAGCCAGATTCTAAGCCGTCCGGCTATATCATTTCGTCTATTATGCTGAATGGAAGTGGGGAAGGAGACTCGAGCCTAGGGAACCTTACATGCTGGAAATTCAGTTTCTTTGTTTATAACTGTATGAAGTATTTCCAAATGGGTAATATTCTTTCCTAATGTGTTTAGATATTAAAAATAAACGATTTGTGGCAAATGTTAATAAATGTGAATATGAATGGGAGGAATCCCCAGGTCACATGGAATTAAATGGTTATTTAAATAAGGGGAATTCACTTGACAATCAGTGTGTGCTGAGTAGTCGGTGCAGTTGTTGGTGCTGACTGAGGATTAAAAACACTCTAGTGTTAGTTCTAGAGAAGTTCTTGTCTGATAACATTTTATTTTACCTTTGGTGTTTTATTTTGTCGTTACCAGTCTGCCTCATTTTTGTTCTCTGTAACTAAATATTTTGGCAGCCAGCCATTATCTCACATCTGGAACTTGGTATCAGTGTCCTTATTCCCACAAATCCTAACAGGCAGTCGCATGGTGGAGTCGGCAGCCACCCTCCCTTGGGAGAGGAGAGCAGTCCATTGAATGCTCAGACCTCTCCCTCCCCCAGTGACCCATGTTTCTTCCCAAACCTAGGTCGCCAGCATGGGAAGAGGTAAGATGTGCATGGCACCTCAGCCTTCTTCACCACCGGGCCAGCCTATTTCTGGCGTATGCCCATTTCCTTCCTCATCCAGCAAGATGCCCTCTCAAGATCTCCCCCATCGTACTGTAGTCTGCCCTCCTGAAATATAGTGCACTTGTTTTAGACCTGCCCATGTCCTGCAGGTTGTGCTGTGACCTTTATCTCCTGGACATGCACGCTATTAGGTAGATTCTTGCTGCATATTGCTCGTAGTATGTTGTTCATTTTACCGTCTTGTATTGTGTCGCTACTTTATTGTAATGTTTGTTACAAATCTGTCATATGGTACCGTTTGTTTTTGTACTGTTCTGAATCACGCCTGAAAGTAGGCACTTATTATGTTGTGCACCTACCTGATTAACCAGAAATAACTAAGGCTAGGATTTCCTTCCAGGTTACTCAAAACTAAATTAAGGTTAAAATTCCCTTCCAACCTTAAACTACTAAGGTACTTATTATTTAAAGCAATTGTATTCATTGTGTTAATGTTTAAACTCCAGAGATTGTGGGATGTGACCCACATTTTTACCTTCTTTCCCCATTTTGAAGGACTGTGCCTGACATGTAGGTGATGAAAGGTTGAACTTTATATTGGCATATGGAAAGTCCAACTCTGGAAATTGAGAGTAAAGCCGGCAGGGGTTGAGGGAGAGAGAATGAGGGAGGAAGGGGGAGGGAAGGGAAAGTCGGTGCTGAGAGCGACAGGGCGGGCCTAGTTGTTGAGCAGTGTTCATTTCAGAGGTGGGATGAGTGTGGCAAATGTTGAAGAGTTTTACATTTTGATCCCTTGGGGACAGTCTGGTTCACTGTTCAAATAGTTTTACACAGCTGTGTTAACAATCTGGACTCTGATGAATAATACAGCCCTCCTTTTTGTTATTTTCATTTATCCCCTACTTTTTTTTACCTAATGGGCCAGTGTGTCACACATGCAAATTGAAATGAACCCTGCAACAAAATAAGAAAAAGTAAAAGTTTAAAATCCTCTGCAGTATTTTGGTGTGTATGTGTGTGTGCGCGCGCGCACATCTCTGCCACAGCTGATAACACATTGATAATTGTAAGAGCTGAGTGCTTCTGTGATCAACAGATACCTTGGTCACACAAGTGTCATGTGCTTCACTTGAGCTGTGTGTAGGCATTTTATTTTTCTGAAACTTTTTTTGTAAATGCAGATAAGGAATCCATCAGTTTTATAGGCCTTCAGGTCTATAACAGCACCCTTATCACAAATGCATGTTTGTACAGCACGACTCTGTGCATCACAAGTTGTCATACTAACATACTAATATACTAAGAAGCCAGCAGAATAGGCCCTGTGGTCTATCGACTCTGCTCGGTGATCGGTGCCTGTACAAGGCACGTCCCTCCCCTCCCCTAGGGCCCCTCACTCCCATCCCGGGGGGGGGTTACTGAGATGCAGCCTTCCCTTATACCTAGCCCACCCTTTCAAACAACATGAAGTCTTGCTATATTATGACAATTGCAGTTTGTCCCACCATTAGAACTGCTCCGGAGGTGAAAGAATTAACATCCATGCCAGGCATGGAGCTTAGAGCACGAGCTTGGTTAGAGAAGCTCTGTGTGGATAATTTCAAACTGAAACAGTCAGATCTTTACAAGCAAAACTCACTAAGGTTCTGTGTGGAAGCTGTAACCTACACTAGCCAACTGGCTACTTAAATATTAACACATATTCCTGGTCCCAACACCAAGACTCAAGTCAGGGGACCAGAAAATAAGATAAAATAAAACACAACACCCCAAAACCCCAAAAAGAAGGGGTGGAAAACATAAAATGGGCATAAACAAGTGCCAACATTGGTCTGCCCACCCCATACCCAAGTAGAAGTTCTGAGAGGGGCAGGCTGGGAGGTCATAATATAAAGACTCCATTAGAAGAAACAACATTACTAAGGTGAGTAATTTTTCTTCAAACAACATGAAGTCTTATATTATGACAATTGCAGACTACACAGCAGTACCTCCATGGAGGAGGGACAGAACCTACTTAGGAATAGGCTCTGAAGCACGGTTGTGTTAAACCTGAGCATCCTCCTGGCCTGGATATCCAGGGAGTAATGCTTGGTGAAAGTGTGTACCATTTTCCAAGTAGCTGCTTGACATATCTCTAAGATAGGGATGTCTCTGGCAGCAGCTAGAGATGCAGCTGTACCTCTGGTACAGTAAGCCCTCAGGCCTGAAGGGGGAACCTTTCCCA
Source organism: Neoceratodus forsteri (assembly GCA_016271365.2). Classification (NCBI taxonomy): domain Eukaryota; kingdom Metazoa; phylum Chordata; order Ceratodontiformes; family Ceratodontidae; genus Neoceratodus; species Neoceratodus forsteri. Next base: position 637,939,943 of record CM028135.1, on the reverse strand, counting down.
GTTTTTGATGATAAAATTGGATACAAGAGACAATCCACCTGGCAATGGATCTATTAGTGACAGGTTTCCCTTTCCCAGCCTCACCATAAGTGAGAAAAAGTTGGAGGGATTCAAACCTGTGACCCTTGGTACGCTCTATATAGTAACTTAGGGCCCTCTTAACATCTAAGCTGTGCAACCTCCTCTCACCAGAGGAGGAATGGTCAGTGAAGAACACTGGAAGGGAGATAGATTGATTAAGATGGAAGTCTGAAACCACCTTAGGCAAAAACTTTCTGTTAGTCCTAAGGACTACCTTATCCCTGTGAAAGGAAATAGTCAGTCTCTACTGACAAAGCTTGTAACTCACTTATGCACCTGGCAGAAGTGATGGCTACTAGAAAAACAGTTTTTCAAGTCAAGTACTTAAGCTCTGCAGAAGACAGAGGTTCAAAGGGGGTTTGCATCAACTGAGCAATGCAAACATTAAGATCCCAGGCAACGGCCGGGTCCCTGAATGGTGGATTAGTATGAAGTAATCCTTTGAAAAACTTGGAAAATACAGGGTGAGTGGAAAGAGAGGAGGACTTTCCTGCTGAAATAAAAGCAGAGACAGCTGCCAGATGTACTTTCAGGGTAGCTGGTCTCAGACCCAAAGAATTAAGATGGACCATATAGTCCAAAACAATGGGCAAATCAGCAGATTCCGGAAATATGTTTCCAGAACACCAGATGGAAAACCTTTCCGTTTAGAGTTATAAGTGGCCTAGTGGAAGGCTTCCTAGAAGCCTTCAGGATTTCAAGAACACCTTGAGAAAGGTGTAGGTCAGCAATCTCAACCTCAAGAGCCAGGCCTTGAGGTTGAGGATTTGAGATTCGGGTACCAAACTCTCCCTGGGCACAAGCACAGGTTGTGATTCCTGGGGAGACAGGGGAAGGTAGACTGCCAAGGACAGAAGGAGTGGGTACCAGGGCTGCCTGGCCCAATCTGGAGCAATCAGAATCATCTTGCAAGGCTGGGATCTGATTTTGACTAGCACCTTGAATAGGAGAGGGAAGGGGGGAAGGCATAGAAACTTCCCTTCCCAATCTAGGAGAAAGGCATCCAGGGGACTGAGCCCATCACTGGGGGCCTGCAACAAAACAGTGGAAGTTGGTGATTGTCTGGGGCTGCGAAAAGATCTATCTGAGGGGTGCCCCATCTGGCAAAAACTATCCCCAGTACTCAGGGATCCAGTGACCATTCGTGATGGCCCTGGGAAATCCTGCTGAGAGCATCTGCCAGGACATTGTCCTTTCCTGGGAGGTGAACTGCTATGAGGGAAGTGTTCAGGGAATAAGCCAGAGACCACAACTTATTGCCTCGGTGCACAAGGCCAAGACCGAGTGCCCCTTGTTTGTTGATATACCACATTGTAGTGGTGTTGTCTGTTCTGACTTGTACCACTTAGTTCTGAACAGATGCAGAAAACACCTGAAGTGCTAGAAAACAGCTCTGAGTTCCAGCAAATTGATGTGGAGCAGAGATTCCTGAGGGACCACACTCCCTGGGTGGAGAGGTCGCCATGTGAGCTCCCATCCCAGAAGGGACGCATCTGTAGTAAGGGTCAAGGAGTGAGATAGAGGGATGAAGGGAACCCCTAGTCTCAAATTGCTCTGATCCTGCCACCACTGAAGGGCCTGGATCAGGGTTCGAGTCACTGGGATCAACTTGAAAAGGGGATCTTTTCTTTGAGACCAAAAGGCTCTCAAGTGAAACTGAATGTCCCTCATCTGAAATCTTGCTCCTTGCACTACAGCTGTGGAAGCAGCCATGTGTCCTAGGAGCTGTAAGAAGTGCCTTGCTGGTCGAGAGACCTGCAGAGTGAAGGAGGAGGCCAGGGTCACTAGGTTCCTTACCCTTTCTAGGGGCAGGAAGGCTCTGGCCTGCTTTGTGTCCAAATCTGCACCTATAAAGGTGAGTACCTGGACAGGTTCCAGAACTGACTTTGGAAGATTGAGAAGAAAACCCAGAGAGGTGAGCAGCTGCTGGGTAACTTGCAGGTGTGATTTGACCTGGTCTGGAGACTGACCTACAATGAGCCAGTCGTCTAGGTAGGGAAAGATGGCAATCTTTTGCCTTCTTAAATGAGTAACTGCTACTGCTAGACATTTTGTGAATACCCTTGGGGCAGAGGTAAGGCCGAAGGGCATTGCTCTGAACTGGTAATGGCCTGAGGGCAGTTCGAATCTGAGGTACTTTCGGTGGGAGCTTCTGATGAGAACATGGAAATAGGCATCCTTGAGGTCCAGGGAAACTAGCCAGTCCCGTGGCCTTAGAGAAGGTAAAATCATTGCCAGAGTCACCATTTTGAATTTTGGTTTCAAAAGGTGCTTGTTCAGATATCTTAGGTCCAAAATGGGCCGCCATTCTTCTGTCTTTTTGGGGTAAGAAGTACCTGGAGTATAGACCTTGCCCTGGTGTGGGGAGAAACCCTTTCTACAGCTCTGAGAGCCAGGAGGGTTGAGACTTCTGTTTCTAAGGCAAAGGTCTCTAGAGGGTTTGCAGGTGGAAAAGATCCAATTCTCATCTTTGGAAACTTTTTGAAGCTGAGAACCAGACCGTGGCTTACTACTTCCAGGACCCACTTGTCTGATGTTAGAGACTCCCAGTCCTGAACGAAGTAAGCCAGCCTGCCCCCTACAGGTAACAGAGAACCGGCCCTGGGCACCCCGTTTGGCAGGGGCTTTAGGCTGAGGGGTGGGAGCAGACCTGATTGCACCCCGTCTGCCTCTCCCTCTGAAGAACCCCCTCTGAGCATAAGCAGAGGAGGCCTGGGTTTGGTAAAAAGGCCTACCTCTACCCCTGGGGGTCTGCCTCTGAGGAGTGGCTTGTCGCTCCTTGGCTTGTGCACTCCTATAAGTTGTCCTATATTCATCCATGTTCTTCATGTAATTCTCTGTCTGCTCCCCAAACAGCTCGCGCTCTAAGTTCCATGCCTGGCATGGATGTTAACACTCTCACCTCTGGAGCAGTTCTAATGGTGGGACAAACTGCAATTGTCATAATATAGCAAGACTCCATTAGAAGAAACAACATTACTAAGGTGAGTAATTTTTTCTTCTTGTACTACTCCACAGTTTCAGCCGCCACCAGTTCCATGGGCATCGCATTCCAGGGATCCATCACCCTCTCAGTGAAATAACTTCTCCTTGTCTCCCCTTAGTCCCTCCCCACTAAACCAGCGGCATAGTGTCCCCTGGTGGACCCCTCTTCCCTCAGCTGAAATGCACCTTTCTGGCTTACCCCATTTTGCCCCCCTTGAGATATTTAAAGACTTCGATCATGTCCCCTCTGTCCCTCCTTCTCCAGAGAGTACAGGTCAAGCTCCCCAAGTCTGTCCCCATGGGGCATGTTCCCTAGGCCCTGTATCATCTTGGTTGCCCGCCTCTGAACCCTCTCTAAGAGCGCAATGTTCCTCTTTAAGTAAGGATGCCAAAACTGCACACAATACTCGAGGTGCAGTTTGACCAGGCAACTGTACAGCGGAAGAAGTACCTCCCGGCTCCTTGAGGTAATCCCCTGGCTAAGCACCCAAGCATTTTATTTGCCCGGCCGCAGCCCTCCCACACTGCCTGAATTGTTCATTTTGACATCCACCACCACCACCACCCCGAGGTCCTTCTCCCCCCAACCAAGACCTGCAGAATCTCACCACCCAAGGTATATACATGAGCTGGATTTCTGGCCCCAGGTGCAGGACCCTGTACTTCCCAGTGTTAAACTTCAACTTTCAGGCGTGCAACTACCCCTTTAGAGTCTCTAGGTACCTCTGGAGGGCCAACCACCCTTCCTCCCCTTCCACCATCACCACCACACCCCCCAGCTTTGAGTCATCGGCAAAAAGGCTCATCTCACTCCTGATAACCCTTCTAATATCGGAGTTAAAAATGTTGAACAGGAGCCCAGGGCCCAGCACTGATCCCTGTGGGAACCCAGCTAATAACTTCCTTGATGGAATGAGACCTCACCGTGAACCATCATTCTCTGAAAACAACCTGCTAGCCAGTTCCTTATCCTCCTGACTATCAGTACCCCAAACCCCATCTCCCCAACAGACCAGAATGTGGCACAGAGTCAAACGCCCTGCTGAAGTCTAGAAAGAGAACATCCACTGGCCTGGAAGATTCAGTGCCCTCGTTACCCAGTCCTAGAACTCCACCAGGTTGGTCTGACATGATCTGCCCTTAAATCCGTGCTGTTGATTGTCCAGGTGGCCCCATTCCCTCAGAAATCCCTCAAGCCTCTCTTAAGATTCCCTCCATTACCTTGCCCATCACCGATGTCAGACTTACCAGCCTGTAATTTTCTGGTTCCTCTTGTGAGCCACACTTATGTACTGGCACAATGTGGGCTATCCTCCAGTCCTGTGGCATCCAACCGGACTGGAGAGAAGAGTTGAAGAGGTCCTTCAGGATTGCAGCCAGGGTATCGGCCATCTCCCTAAGCGCCCTGGGATGGATACCATCTGGGCCTGGTGCCTTCTCCTCTCTTAGGGCCTTGAGGGCTTCCTTCACCCTCCCAACCGGGACCTCAATGTCCATGGCCCCCCATCTGTTGGTCCCTTGCCCCCCCCCCATGCAGTGCCGCCATACCATCCCCCCCAGTGAAGACCGAGGCAAAAAAGTCATTCAATACCTTAGCTTGCTCCCCTGCTTCTTCAGCCCACCCACTCCTTGACCTCAGCCTCCCCATCTGCCCCTTTCCTTTTCTCCTTTCCCTGATGTACCTGAAGAATCCCTCCTTTCTTATCCCCTGCACCAACTGCCTCTCTGCCCCCACCTTAGCTGACCTCACCACCCTGGTGACCTTCCTTGCCATTAAATCATATTCCCCCTTGTCTAGAACCCCACATCTGTACTTGCTATAGGCAGCCTTCTTCTCTTACCGCTTCCTGGACCTCCCTTGTCCACCAGCTCGGCCTCCTGGCTCTGCCCCCTTCCTTCTCTCCCTTGTGCATGCCTTGGTGACCGCCAGGAGCCCCTTTTTTAATAACAGCCCATCGGCTCTGTGTCCATACCTATACTGATCCCATCTAGGTAACCCCTGAGGATCCGCTCCATACCCTTGATGTCCGCACCTCTAAAGTCAACTACCTTCATTTTTAAGCGATTTCCCCCCTCCCCCCGCCTCTCAGGACCAAGGAAAACCAGACCGTGGCATGATCACTCCCCGCCAGTGGGTCCCCAACCTCAAGGTCGCTTATGAGCTCCCCGCCTGACAGGATCACATCCAGGACGCTACCCTTCCTTGTTGGATCGGTTACCAGCTGGGTAAGAAACGCATCCTGGAAGACATCCAGCAGCCGCTGCTCCCTGACCTAGGAAGATGCCATAGTACCCCAGTCTGCAGTACTACCATATTCCGCCCCCCGCCCCCCAATCACAGTGGTCCCTAAGGTTCTCCAATAGGCCCTCCTCCAGGTCCTCACCTTGCCAGGTTGGCCTATATACCACCCCTCAACTTTACCTCCTGCCACCTGGAGCCTGCAGTGTGATCCAAAGAGCCTCCAGCGCCCTCCCTTTCTCAACCTTGCACCTTGACCGTCTCTTTAATGTCTTTTATAAGTGACATTGAGAGCACCTAGAAGGAAAGGTATGTCAGTTTGCAGATGACACAAAGATCTGCAACAGGGTTGATAAACAAAGTGGGGTGGAAAGAATGAAAAGGGACTTGGCAAGATTGGAGGAATGGTCAAATATGTGGCAGCTCAGATTCAGTGCAAAGAAGTGCAAGGTAATGTATCTGGGAAACAAAAACCCAGGGGAAGAGTACACAATGGGGGGTGAGTTAATAACAACAAAAATCGAAAGAGACCTAGGAGTAATTGTATCAGATGACCTAAAGGTGGACAAGCAATGTGAGAAGGCAGTAAGGAGAGCTGGAGGGATACTGGGATGCATAGGGAGAGGCATCAACAGTAGAAAACAGGAAGTTGTTATCCTTCTGTACAGACAGTTAGTGAGACCCCATCTGGAGTACTGCATGCAATTCTGGAGACCCCATCTCCGCAAAGACATAGACAGAGTGGAGGCTGTTCAGAGGAGGGCAACCAAAATGGTGCAGGGTCTGCCCCAGAAGACATACGAGGAGAGACTAAAGCAGCTCAATATGTATACCCTTGAGGAAAGGAGGGAGAGGGGTGACATGGTAGTCTGTTCCAGCCCCTATGGCAGCAGACCTGAAGGAGGCCGCAAAAAGGGGCATAGAGGCTTCTGAGGTCCAGTTTCGAATGGCAGTGGACAGCAATGACTCTACATCCAGATAGGTGGCTTCTTCTGTGTCATTAAGAAGATTTGCTTGGCTCAGGACCACTAACCTGACCCAAGATACTCCGTCAAAGGCCATGGACTTCCCATGTGAGTCTCTGTCTCTGTTTGGTGAGCAGACATAGGCCTACATGAAGAAAATGGATTAATACAAGACAGCATACCAGAGTGTTGCTGCAAAGGATAAGACTTCTACACCCCATACACAGCAAGCCAGGGGTCACAGGGGCAGAACTTACAGACCATTCTTCCAGCCCCAAACTTAACCCACTGTATCAAAGCAAAGGGGCTACTTCAGGGGCAGGAAAGTGGTAGCCGAACAGACCCCAGCACTCGGTCAGCATCCCAACCCAAACAGACACTCTGAGAGGTCTGCTTGCGTTGCCTCCCCAGTCCAGGTTGGGGGCAGGCTGGCCCACTACCTCCAGGAGTGGCAATCCATCACACAGATAGGTGGGTCCTGGAGGTAGTGGGCCAAGGCCTGGCTCTCCACTTCAAAAGGTGGACCAAAACTGAGGTCAAGTGTTTTTTCGACCCTCTTTCCCCATCAGAAACACTGCCGTTAATAAAGGAAGTATTAAATCTCCTATCTTTGGGAGCAGTGGAGCCAGTTCCTCTGCTGCAGAGAGGAAAGGGCCTCTATTCAGGATACTTCCTCACAACCAAGAAAACAGGGGAGTGGCGACCCATATTGTATCTCAGGCACCTAAACAGGCATTTGCTGAAACCAAAATTCAAGATGGTCACTTTGACTACAATTCTACCAACACTAAGGCAAGGGGACTGGTTGGCATCCCTAAATTTAAAGGATGCATACTTCCACATCCCAATAAAACAGTCTCAGAAAATTCCTCAGGTTCAGATTGCCATCAGGCCAGTATCGGTTCAGGGCAATGCCTTTTGGACTTACTTCTGCTCCCTGGGTGTTCACAGAATGCTTGGCTGTGGTTGCGACACACCTAAGGAGATGGGGAGTAGCAGTTTTTCCCTATCTGGACGACTGGCTAGTCGTGGGACAGTCTCCCCAATAGGTCAGGCAGTCCCTGGGGTTCTTGATAAACCTAAAAAAGTCCGTGCTACAGCCAGTTCGGCTCCTGGAGTTCATAGGGGCCAAACTGAAATCAGTGAGAGGAAAGCTTTCCTTCCATAAGAGAGGACAATTTGGTACAGCTGGCAGGCTCTTTCAAGCTTCACAGTCTCAGGCCAGCCAGACACTTTCTTCAGTTGTTGGGCCACATGGTAGCTTCAACAGTTACTGTGTCAGGAGCAAGGTTTCATATGAGGGATATGCAGTATCACCTCCGGCAATACTGGCATCAGAAAAAGGTTTTTGTCAAAGCTGGTTCCAGATACTCGAACTTTTCTGGAAGCTCTTCAGTAGTGGTGGGACATAGAAAATCTCAGGGAGAGAATTCCATTCCTCTAGGAGCAACCCTCCATAGTGTTCACCACAGATGCATCCCTCTTAGGCTGGGGGGCACACCTTGGGGAGCATACTGTTCACGGTACATGGTCCGGACAGGAGTCTCTTCTTCACATCAGTCTGCTGGAGCTCAGAGCAGTCTTCCTAGCTGTGCAGGCATTTGCCAGCATGCTTCAGGGAAAGTTGGTCCAGGTCAGAATAGAAAACACAACCACAATGTACTGCATCAGCAAACAAGAAAGCTCAAGGTCCATGCCCCTGTGCACAGAGGCCATGAAAATATGGAGTTTGGCCTATTCTCCGGACATTCTGCTATCAGCAGTTCACCTGCCAGGGAAAGACAATATGCAAGCAAATGCACTTAGCAGGATAAAGCAGGACCATCACGAATGGTCCTTGAACAAACAGGTACTGGAGGTAGTGTTCAAAAGGTGGGGCACCCCAGAGATGGATCTCTCTGCTTCCCCAGACAACTACCAGCTCCCAAAGTATTACTTCAGACCCCCACTGAGGTTCAGTACCTCTGGATGCTCTGATTCTGGACTGGACAGGGAAGTTCTTGCACCCCCATTTCCCTTGTTGCTCAGAATCCTGATCAAGCTCGGATCCCAGCCAGCCACAGTGACACTCATTGCCCCACACTGGGCCAAGCAGCCATGGTACTCCCTGGTTCTGGCACTATCAGTTGCTAAGCCAATCAGCCTCCCCAGGAGGCACAGTTTGCAAAGTTCATCCCAGGGCAGGATCCTGTACCTGAACCTCTAGTCTCTCAGGCTTAAGGCCTGGTTCTTGAGGACCTAGAGTATGCCAACTTGCATCTTTCAGAAAACGTTATGGAGGTCCTTCGGGTTTCTAGAAAACCATCTACCAGGAAGATTTACACTTCCAAATGGAAGAGATTTTCTATTTGGTGTCAGAGTCCGAACTTGGACTATAACCAGGCAGGATTGCCTGTGGTCTTGGATTACCTAGCCCATCTTCATTCTCTGGGCCTAAGGCCCTCGACATTGAAGGTGCATCTAGCTGCGGTCTCTGCTTATCTGTCAGCAGGTAAGACATCATCTCTGGCCTCCAATTCAGTGTTTAGAAAATTCTTTAAAGGGCTGCTACGTTTGCACCCCCCTCACAGAACTCCAACTCCAGTATGGGATTTTAAGATTTGAATAGTACCGCTTATGCTACCTCCTTTTGAGCCCATGTCATCAGCTGATCTTAAGTATGTAACTTGGAAGACTGTGTTCCTAGTTGCCATTACCTCTGCCAGAAGAATCGGTGAGATTCAGGCCTTGTCCATGGAGGTTGACTATGTGGCTTTTCATAGGGACAGGGTGGTCCTTAGGAACAACAGTAAATTCCTTCCTAAGGTGGTTTCTGACTTTCACATTAATCAGGCCATCGCACTACCAGTCTTCTTTACTGATCGTTCTTCATCAGGTGAGTGTAGACTGCATAGCTGGTATGTTAAGAGCTATCAGCTACTACCTAGAGCATTCGGAAAGTCACAGAGGGGACAGGACCCAACTTTTTCTGACTTATGGAGAAGTGGGGAAAGGTAAACCTGCCTGCCACCAAGAGATCATTGCAAGATGGATTGTGGCATGTGTCCAATTCTGTAATGGTAAACTGGGCAAACAGCCCCCTCAGGGACTTGAGGCCCACTCTAGCAGAGAGACAGCTGCATCAATAGCAGCTGCAAGAGACATCCCTTTGTTGGAAATCTGTAAAGCAGCTACCAGGAAAACAGTTGACACATTTACCAAGCATTACTGCCTGGATACCCAGGCTAGGAGTGATGCCAGGTTTGGCACAGCAGTTTTGCAGAGACCGTTTCCTAAATAGGTCCTCTGCCCAACACCAAAGACACTGCTTGGTTAGTCTGCACTTGTTAGAATACAGTAAGATTTCCTGGGGTTTGAATTAAACATTCTAGGGACATGGATATGTTGTTAATCCACACTGTCTGGCAGGTATCCTTGCCGCTTTAAATCTTGTGGGAAGGTCTTCAAGCTGGCTCCTCCCACCCCCCCGGGTGGTAAAACTCTTGGCTCCGCCCCATGACGCCAGATCTTCCTTACCGCTTGGAAGCTCAGGTTCCCTCCTTAACGCTCTGCATATAAGACTGGTTCCTAATTCTTCGATTTTCCGAATTTTAAGTTTTTTGCTTGAAAGACTTCGGTCTTCTCTCCCTCGCGGCTGCGATGGACAAATCGACTCCCGGTTTCCAGAGTTGCCCTTGCGGTCAGAAGATATCTCGGACGGATCCGCCCTCCACGTGCGTCTACTGTCTAGGCCTGGAGCACGACCCGCAGGCCTGCGACCTGTGCTCTTCCTTTTCGGCCTACATCCTCTAAGACCGTGCTTCCCGTTTACAACTGGGGCGCCCAGGCGCTTCTCCAGTGAAGGCAAAGAGGCCTCGTCGGTGGCTCACAAGGGGCGGCGCTCAGCGGATCAGCTCAAGCAGATGATTGCCCTCGAAGAAGAGGCGGTGCGGGCCGCTTCTACCTCGGCTGTGGCATTTGTCCCGCTCTCTCTCGGTGCCTCTTATTCAGCTTCTTTTAGGGAGCTTTGTCTGACCCTCTCTACTAAAGGTGAGGGACCAACTTCTGCTGGACCGTTTTCTCGGTCCAAAAAGAGAGACAAGGGTAAGTCCCACCGTCGACGCTCTTGGGAGCGGGAAAGATCCCTCTCCTCGAGTTGTCGGCCATCGACTTCGGTCAACCGCTCGGCTCCGGCCACTGGTCTCACGGTGTCCCCGTCAGGCCAGTTGACCGAGACTCCCGTCGACGTGGTCGAGATTTTTCTCGACCCGTTGGACGGGTTGTCGGCAGGAGAAGCCGAGAATCCCCTCTCCCCGGTTCCCCCGTGGGAGTTGAGGACCCGTTGGCTTGTCTGTGCCTCGGTTCGGGCCGGTTGAACCCTCCGAACGAAGTGCGGTTCCCCGACACCTCCCGCTTTCGTCCTCGGAAAGCCGGTTCTCTGTCTCAGTCTCCGGACTTCTTGGCGGTCCAGCCGATCCCGCCGTCATAGGCGGTCTCGGCTTCCACCGCAAGTGGGCGCCGCATCATCTCTTCCTCCTCCCTCGGATGAGGAGGCTTCGACGTAGTTGCGCCGAATATGAGGACCTCATGTGGCAGCAGCTCCTTCTGACCGGAACTAGCCACGCCTTCCCTGGCCATTAAGTGGCTGTCACTCGAGCAGCCAACAACCCTCGTTTTATCCGAGGAGCCTGTTCCCAGGCCGTTGTTCAGCCAAAACCAGCTGCCCCACCGATTCCGGTGGAACCTCCGCCTCCACAGCCGTTATTTGGGGCTCCGACCAAGAATTCTCGGTCGGCTCAGGGACTGCCCCATAGGCTGTCTGTCACCCTCACTCCCGATCGACCTCGGCAGGTGGAGGGTGGCTCAGGCCGAGCAGCTCTTTGAGGACTCTTCCGAGGTCGAAGACGATTCTTCCCTTTTCTCCAAGCGAATGGACTTGGAGTCCTCAGGAGGACAGTCGGTGGACGATAGCCCTTCGTCCTTCCTGGGATTGCTTCGGCTTATCTCGGAGTCCACTGGGATGAAGCTCGAACCCGTTTCTAAGCGGGCCAGGTATCCCCTCACGGAGATTCTGGACCGAGGGGATTCCCCTATGGAGGCCTTTCCGGTGGCCGAGGCCATAGTGGGCCCGGCCTTGGAGCTGTGGCAGCGCCCTGCTTCCTGCCCTGAGCCTTCGGCCAGGATGGCCAGGAAGTATGCGATCCCTACCGGTTCCTTGTCTGATTTTTTTTTTTTTTGGAACACCCCTCGGCCGAGGGGTTAGTTACCGACAGCGTTTTCCGGCGTGCCGGGAACGCTACGGATGTGGACAAACCTCCCGACAAGGAGTCCAAGAAATTGGACTATGCCGGGCGAAAAGTCTACGCTGCGGCCTCCCTCGGCCTTCGCCAGGCCAGTTCGGCCGTCCTCATGGCACATTTCTCTAACGCCCTGTTGGGCTCCCTGGACGAGGTCGTCCCTCATCTTCCCGCGGATCTGCAGACCACGGTTAGGCAGGTGCGGGACCAGGGCAGGGCAGTGGCCAAACAGCAGCTTCAGACTGCTTTGGACATTGGGGACTCATGTGCTAGGTCTGTGGCGGCCGCAGTGGCTATGTGTTGTCGGGCTTGGCTGAGGATATCCACCTTCACTTCGGATACCCAGCACAAGTTGGCGGATGTCCCCTTCTTGGGGACCGACCTCTTCGGCCCTGGGGTGGAAGGTCACCTGCAGAGGATCAAGTCCATGCTACCTTGGACTCTGTCTCATCCGCTCAGAAGGACAAGGCCATGAACCACAGCCTAAGCCCTTTGGCCCTCTGCGCCTGCAGCGTCCGGCCAACAGCGTCAGGGGCCAGCAGAGCCTGAGCTTGGCATCCCAAGCCCAAGCCGTCGGCTTTCTCCAACAGGAAGCAGGAGGTAAGGCCCAGGAGGTCCCTCGGCGGTCCCTCCTCCAAGCCTGCCCAGTGGCCGGATTGGGGTGTAGCTGGCAATCACCTCACACTGAGTTCCCCCGTGGGGGCAGGCTCAGTCACTTCCTTTCCGTCTGGTCCGTTATTACAACGGACAGGTGGGTGTTGGAGGTGGTGGGAAAAGGCCTGCCCTTGGAATTCAAGCAGGCCCCGCCCTTCAGAGCCGTCGCACCTCGGGGGGGCATCGGGATCCGCAGCCTCACAGTCGGCTCGCCGAGCCGACATCGCTCTCCTCCTCCAAAAGGAGGTGATCAGGGAGGTGGCAGACCCTCCCTCAGACCCGGGGGTTTGTGTCCAGGTACTTCCTGGTTCCGAAACGGACGGGGGGCTGGCGCCCCATTCTCGACCTACACGACCTAAACAAGTTTCTAAGGTCTCGAACCTTCAGGATGGTCACTCTGGCTCAGATAATACCATCCCTGGAACCCGGCGTGTGGTTCTGCTCTCTGGACCTGCAGGACGCGTTCTTTCACGTCCCTATCCATCCATCACATCAGAGATTCCTTCGCTTTCGAGCGGAGGGATCCCTTTTTCGAGTTCCGAGCCATGCCCTTCGGCCTGTCTCAAGCTCCCAGGGTCTTCACCAAATGCATAGCAGTGGTGACAGCTTTCCTGCGGCGCCGACGGGTCCGGGTGTACCCTTACCTGGATGATTGGCTGATAGCAGCCCCCTCCAGACAGGAGGTGGAGCGGTCCAGAGATCTGGCCCTCCAGGTTTGCTCTCAAATCGGCCTTCTCATCAACGAGGCCAAGTCGGAACTCTAGCCGAAGCAGGTGATTCTTTTCATCGGGGCAGAGCTCGACTCTCTCTTCGAGCCAGAGCACGGCTCCCGGCGGACAGGGCCGAGGTTCTTTCCTCCTTTGCCCAATCATTTCTGGTTGGGCAATCGCGCCCTGCCCGGGACTTCCTGTGCCTCCTGGGTCTCATGGTGGCCTGCACTAAGCGTGGTCCGTTGGGCACGCTGCACATCGCCCTCTTCAGTGGGGACTGACCAGCCAGTGGTCAGCGCTGCGATCCATTGGACCAGCTAGTGCGGTGACCCAGGGGATGTGGGAACGCCGGTGGTGGACCGTTCCAGTTCATCTGCAGGAGGGCATCCCGTTTGTCCGCCCGAGCCGGCTCTCTCTATCAACCGATGCCTCTCTGATGGGTTGGGGTGCCCATCTGGGGAACACCGGGCTCACGGCCTCTGGTCCCAGCGGAGTCGATGCCACATCAACCTGCTGCAGCTCCGGCGGTCTGCCTAGCTCTCCGCCTTTGCTCCATTTCTCCGGGTCAAGTGGTCAGAGTCAGGCGGACAATACCACGGACCATGTACTATCTAAACCGCCAGGGCGGGCCGCGCTCCATGCTTCTATGCAAGGAAGCTCTCCGCATTTGGTCACTCGTCGCAGCCTGGAGGTGGACCTCCTAGCCATTCATGTGGCAGGAGCCTCCAATACCTGGCCGATGCCCAAGCCGGATAGGGCTGCATCCTCACGAGTGGTTTCCTCCCGCGAGGTAGTACAAGATCTGTTCTCCCATTGGGGCACACCTCAGGTGGACCTGTTTGCCTCCAGGGAGAACGCGAAGCTGCGGCTGTTCAATGCCCGCCCCCCTCAGCAGGGCTCGCTGCAGGGGGATGCCTTCTCGAGGCCGTGGACCCCGGGCCTCTTCTGTGCCTTCCCCCCCATTTCTCTTGATACACAAGGTGCTTCTCAAAGCAAGGAGGGACAAGGCGCAGGTGATTCTGATTAGCACCAGACTGGCCCTGCCAGTTCTGGTACCCAGATCTCCTCAGCCTCAGCTCCAGGCTCCTGAGGCAGCTTCCAGCTCGCCCGGACCTGCTCTCAGTCAATCAGGGGAAGGTGTTCCATCCGGACCTTCAATCCCTGCACCTGACGGCCTGGTTCCTGAGTGGCTAGAGTTCCAGGCCTTGGGTCTTTCCGATGAGGTCCTCAATGTAGTTGAGGCGTCCCGTAAGGAGTCTACCAGGAAAATGCTATGCCTTCAAATAGAAGAGGTTTTCCATTTGGTGTCAGGGCAAGGGCTTGAACCCTTCCTCCTGTTCCTTGGCAAGCATCTTGGACTATTTATGGTCCCTTTCTCGTCAAGGGATTAGGTCGTCGACCCTAAGGGTGCACCTGGCAGCCATCTCTGCTTCCCGGGCGCGGGCCGGGGAGCAGTCGGTGGCGCAGGAGAAGGTGGTCTGGCGCTTTTCAAGGCCTTGATCACATTCCGTGCAAGAACCTCCACCTCCGTGGGATTTACTGCTGGTACTGGCAGAGCTCATGGGCAAGCCATTCGAACCAGTGCACAGGTGTGAACTCTCACCTGTCGTGGAAGACCGCCTTCTTGGTGGCTATCACGTCAGCCAGAAGGATGGGAGAGCTCCAGGCGCTCTGCATCGAGTTTCCTTACCTGGTCTTCCACAGGGACAAGGTTGTCCTGTGCCCCAACCCGAAATTCCTTCCGAAGGTGGTGTTGGAGTTTCACCTTAACCAGGTGTTGACTCTGCTGGTGTTCTACCCCAATCACACCTCGGAGGCCGAATACAGGCTCCATACTTTGGACCCTAGAAGGGCGCTCGCTTATTATAAGGAGCGCATGGCTGAAATTCGGGGAGAGGTTCGCCAGCTGTTTGTCACCTATGCAGAAGCCGCACCTGGCAGACCTGCAGCCAAGCGGACGATAAGCAGGTGGGTCACCTCCTGCATAGATCTCTGCTATAAGTTGGCGGGCATGGAGCCTCCCAGAGGGATAAGAGCTCATTCTACCTGCCATACTGCTGCATCGGTGGCTGCTTCCAGGGACGTCCCTATCCGGGATATCTGCAGGGCTGCTACCTGGAAGTCAGCACAGACCTTCATTACCCATTACCACATCGACCTTGAGTCACGCCGGGATGCTGGTTTTGGGGCCTCGGTTCTCCAGTCTTTATTCCCTAAGTAGGGGGTGTGCGCCTTGCCTCCCTCCTCCCGGAGAACTGCTAGAAGTCTGCCAGACAGTGTGGATGAACAACATATCCATGTCCCTAGAAATGCAGGTTACTCACCTGTAACAGGAGTTCTAGGAATGGTATATGTTGTTCATCCACACGACCCACCTGACCTCCTCGGCTTTGACGCACAACCTGAGCTTCCAGCGGGCCAGATCTGGCGTCATGGGGCGGAGCCGAGAGTTTTACCACCTGGGTGGGTGGGAGGAGCCAGCTTGAAGACCTTCCGGCAAGATTTAAAGCGGCAAGGATACCTGCCAGACAGTGTGGATGAACAACATATACCATTCCTAGAACTCCTCTTACAGGTGAGTAACCTGTATTTACTTACCATAGTAATCTTGTTTTTTCTAAGGGAATCTTACTGTATTCTGAGCTCCCGTCCTTCCTCCCCTGCTAGGACCTACAGGGCACTGAACACTGTCTGTACAACTATTTTGGAAACCTGTTGGTACCTGTTAGTCTCTTGGGGATCTGTTGATGTGAGTCGTAGAGATACCCCCATTATTTGAGGTTTTAACCCTAAAGAAGGGTATTTATGGTTAGTTAATATTAGCGTCTGCATGCTTCGTAAGAATCTGATGGTTGCAGGAAGTGCAGCCAGGGACAGTGATTTGAAAACCAAGCTCAAGCTTAACATTCCACTATTAGCATAGGTTCTATTAACCATTTTGGCTCCGGGGCAGTCCTATGGTGAGACCATACTGCACTTGTCAGAATACAGTAAGATTCCCTTAGAAGAAACAAGATTACTATGGTAAGTAATGTTTTCTTACAGTGCAAGTTTTAGCCCTAAGGTGGTCATTGTGCTCCCTGACCAGTGCTGTCTCAGTGCTATGTCTGGATCTAAAACCAGATTGGAGTGGCTTATAGATGTCGTGACCTGTGAAGGGTACCTCAAGCTGTAGCGCCACCTTGTCAGTAACCTTACCTAAATAAAGTAGGTTAAAGACAGGACAATAATTCACTATCATATCCAGGTAGTGATGGTTTCTTCAGAAGGGGCCTAAACAATGCATTCTTCAGTGCCCCGGGGAAGACCCCCGCCCGAAAGGGAGCACCAAACTATCGCAATTAACACCAGTTCCAGGCCCCTCACAGCTGTCTGGTAGATGCACGGGCCTGATTCTAGTTTTACAAAATGTAATTTAAGGACTGGGTGGGAGAGTGGTTGGGTTCAGATGGGCAGGAGATGGCTTTTATTTTGGTAGCTATAAGTGTGAAGTAGTTAATAGTACAGCTACAGAAATGGGTAAAGGTAGGACCTCACTGAAAACTAACTGTTGCTTCTCAGCTGGACTATCTTGTGTAAATAATTATAAACAATGCAAGAAAACAAAAAAGTGTAAGTGTGTGTGTGTGTGTGTGTGTGACTGTGACTGTGACTGTGACTGTGACTGTGACTTCACAGCACTTTGACACTGAAGAAACATTTGTTTGAACTCTTGGCTTTGGGACCCCCACTTTTTTCTATAGGGCATCCCAGACCCCCTCAAAACGAAAATCCTACTGAAAGCTGTGGTTTAGACGCATGGTCTGTAACTTCTGTTCACAGGTTCTGAGGCTTGATGAGAAGCGAAAGTGGATGTTGAACCTCTTTTGCTGTACAATAAAGTCTATCTTTAGCCATTTGTGGTCTTATTCAAATAGTTTTGCACCATCTGTTTTTGCCTTTTTGCTCTACAAACGTTAAACGAGTTGTTCTACCATTGGAGTATCCTACTCCATTACAAATATATAAAAAAAAAAAAAAAAAAAAAATTGCATCCACCTGTGATTGTAAATATCTTTCTGCAGTCTGAACTGGAAGGTGATACATTCCGTAAGTTGCATATATTAACTCTCCCCAAAAAAAAAATTTGCAGTCTGGCGTTTTGTCTTCATAGCCATAGGCATGTTCTGGGCTTTGCAGCTGTGGCCAACGATACTTGACACATGTATTGCTCCCTGTTATTTTTAACCCAAAAAATCCAGTGTTCTGCATTGAGTTTGCCTGGGATCTCACCAGTTGTTTGTATTTCAAAATGTGTTGTCATTTCAAGTAGTGAGGACTGGGCAGTCCCAGAAAATGTGGAAGTGGTTACTTGCAGTTCCTCCAGTTGAGGTTGGTGTAGGTCTAGTTCTAGTGTTTTGTAATGTGAAAGTAACAACCAACATTTTCCTGCTAAATACTCGCCAGCTATTCACAGCTGTGTTCTTATGGACCCCTTCCCATACACTTACTCATTTTTGTTCAGTATGATCTCTTTATAAAACTGTATCCCACATACTTTAAAAGAAAAAACTGAACAAATTAGAGTCTCTCCACAGCTAGAAAGTACCCCCACCCCCCCGGACTATGGTTTTAGTCATTACATTTTTAAATTACTTTGAAATGTATTTACAGCATTTATTTATTTTTAACAATTTTCTTTATTCAGCCCCGCCACCAGGACATAGCACTTTTGCTTCGTTTAGTCAGACTGCTGGCTGGTCGTTATTCTCCCTATATACTCTTACTTCTGTACTGTGTTACAGAAAGCCAGGTTCTGCTAGCAAAGGCACCATGACACAGTCGTGGCAGGACAACCACAGGTTTTTTTTCAGCTTTGTAACCTAACATCCCCTCTGGGATTAGAACACTGCTCTTCTGCTTCATAGGTTGTGGCTTACCCCTCTCTCCACACCACAGGAGCTGCAATCTACTTCAGTGCGGGTGGGTGGTGTGTAGGATTTGTGTTCGGTTAGCAAGCAAAGGAACAGCAGGTCAAATCCAGGCAAGTGCACAGTATTGTGTTATTTCAGTAAGACACAATAGATTTTATTTATTTAAAAGTTGGTAACCGGGACAGGCACACTGGTTTCCAGGGGCGACTAGAGGCACTTACACATTTACATAGTGTTAAACAGGTAGCAATAGCACAAGGCAAAAATACATAAGTACATGTCGGGCAGGCTTCAAATTGCCTGGGTAAGGAGCAAATCCATAGGTGTTGATTGTCATACAGTGGAATAGCAGTCAAAGAGCAAGGTACCACAGATGCGGGTGGTTTTGGACAAAAGTGCAGGAGTCGGGGTTGTGGGACATAGTGTGAGCACAAATGAGGACTATTCCACCAATAGGATGATTGGGACTAAGGAGGCATATGACTAGCAGAGAGTTGGTTGGAATAGAGGCATATTCAGGGTGGAGGGGCAGCAGGTGGTAAAGGGTCCATTTAAAAAGGTTTAGCGATGGCAGCATTTGGAGTGAAGAGGGGAGGGAATTTCACAAATTGTGGAAATGGAAGGAGAAAGCAGCCTTTCCAGAGTTAGAGTGAGGCCGGGAAGGGTGAGGGAGCGGGGGTCATGTGTGCGGAGATGGGAGGTGTGGGGTGAAGTGGGCAGGAGGGAGACGAGCTAGGGAGTGAGTGAGTTGAACCAGTATTTGGCTGTGATGATGGAGGTGTGCTGGTTTCGGTGGGAAGTTAGGGAAGGGATCAATAGGGATGCATAGAGTGTGCAGTGATGAGTTCTGGGATGGGTGTTTAAGGCAGAATGACAAAAGGCGTTAAAAAGGACGTCCAGTCTGGCATGGCTAGATGCGGAGGCTGATCTGTGAACATCGTCGGCATAGTCGAATAGTGGTAGGATTGTCCTGGTGAGGGAGAATGCTGCGAACTGGGAGGGTGGGCATCTTTGTTTCGCTAGAGAGCACCAGATTTGGGGCAGAGCTTGGAGTGAATGTAGTTACAGTAATGTATGTTGTGAAGTCCGGGCGGCTGTCGAGCCAGACTCCTAGGTACTTGTAGGCTGGGACTATGTCCAAGGTAGTGCCATCAAGAGTGGAGAAAGGGGGTGACAACTGTGGCTAGTTTATTTTGGGGGGTACCAAAGCTCATAGATACTGTTTTAGAGTTATTTACTTTTAGCTAATTAACCTGGAACCAGTTCAGGACACGGGTGAAATCATCAGATTGTAGCTGAGAGGAAACCTCAGAGGCTGAGGGGCCCGAAGTGTGTAAGATGGTGTCATCAGCATATAGGTGTATGTGAGAGTTGGAGCACATGAGGCAAAGATCGTTGAGAAAAATGGAGAAGAGGATGGGACCAAAGATAGAGCCTTGTGGTACTTCTGGTAGGATTGGGGAGGGAGGAGAGTATCTCTAGCCTGGACACATTGGGAGTGACCAGAAAGGTAGGAGTGGAACCATTTGACTGATAAGGGGCAGAGTCTAGCTTGTTATAGTTTGGTGAGAAAGAGAGGATGGGAGACTGAGTCAAAGGCCTTAGCTAGATCTATGAAAATAGCTGAGGTGAGGGGGCCTAGGTCCATACCAGTAAGAATGGTGTCAGTCACCTGGAGTAGCGAGGAGACAGTTGAGTGGTTCTTTCTAAATCCTGATTGGTAAGGGGAGAGGAAATTTGAGGAAGTGGGTGAGTCTGGTTAGGACACATGATTCTTGGAGCTTGTCTAAGATGGGGAGGAGGGAGATGGGGTGGTAGTTGCCTGGTAAGGAGCAATCACTGCCTTTATGTAGGGGGATTACTTGTCAGACTACCAGGCCTGCACAACTGATCCAAAGATGAAAAAGAGGTTGAGCAGATGAGATAGGGGATGTGCAGTGGCTGGGGCAGAGATCTGAAGTAGGAGAGGGTAGATTCCCATCGGGGCTGGATTTACGTGAGTTCAGGGGTTGGAGGGCATTGAGTACCTCCTGGGCTGTAGCTGGGGAGAGATGAAAATCATTTGGGGGTAGAGGGAGATGGATTTGTAGTGGCGGGGTTAATGAGGGAGTTGGGGGGGGGGGTTGGTGGACTGGGCAGAGGAGAGGAGGTGTAAGCAGGGGGTGGAGAGTAGGACACGTGGTAAAAATGTTTTTAAGGTGGTGGCAACAGTGAGAAGGTCAGAGACGAGAGTGTTTTTCAGGGCATGAAATTTGTGTGTGTATATTTAAAAAATAAATAAATAAATAAATAACTTCTTTCTTAATTAAATTGAAACCAACTCACCAGCAGTTTTTACTTGAATTTTAGGTAGTTTAGAAAGAACACGGTAGTAGCTCTGTCTCTTCCCAAACCTTTATTATTTAGACTTCAGATGGCTTCCTCAGCTCCCAGTAATTATTTTTAATTTAGATGTTTGCAATGTTCGCTCCACTTGAGTAAAACACGTTTTATTCTGGTAACTGGACTGAATGAGAGGAGAGTAGAAGACAGATTTTTTTTCCCCTTTTTTGTTGGTTTTGATTTTGGCAAGTTCAGTTCCTAGCAGCTATGACTTGGGGCAAACTGCTTTTAGCCTGCGGACTCTGACTCTCCTTTTCTCTCTCTTGAAGTCTACTTTGTTTTCTTAGTAAAATCTATCTGTGCCAACAAACTGAATCTTTATGTTTATATACTTTCAAGATTCTTAAGCAGCAGCCCTTTTTATCTTGTAAAAGCTCTTAACAGTAGTGCTTCCTCGAGTCTTACCCCCACCCCTCCCTTTACAGTATTTTTTTCAGAGCTTTGGCCGCCTGAGTGTTATATAGTACTGCCTTTGTTGTTTTTGTTTTTATCCCACAGTTGAATCCTGTCAAAATTGCTTTAACTTTGTTTTATTAGTTGCTTGCTGCTAAATTTCTCCATGAGTAACCTTTGCGACCTCATCCACTCTCCATCACTTGTGCACAAGCACAGTGCACCCTTCTATTCTGAAGTAACAGGTGAAGGACATTAAGTTTTAACTATACCTGTGAAAAGAGCTCCCCCCCCCCCCCCGGATAATGAACAGTTGGATTGGTGAGAACTGGTGATCCCTGTGTAACAGATTTCAACAAGTGTGTCCACATTCTGCAAGCTTGCCACTCTCAGCACGACCTATATCACCAGAAGACGAGGTTAGAGTGGCACACTTTGCAGCAGGGACCACACAACACACTATGCGAAGGGGCGGGCGACCGATACTATTACGCTCACCAGTTGGAGTCTGGCTCCTGGCTGCAACCCGTTACCTACTTCAGCAACGATGGACCAACCCCTTGCATATTTGGCAAGCTGATAGCTGTGCCACACTGTCAATTAGGGAGACAGGCATCTGTTACTATTCCTCTCTGTCTCCTTAACTGGTGTGTCATCTGATCTCCTAAGTGCGCCCTTGTGACTGGATGTCAGCGCTTCGCTCCTACAATGGCTCCCTGCTCTGAGGAAGCTGATGCTCAAGCTCCTACAGTGAGAGAGAAAAAAAGAATGCGGGGAAAAACTGAACTCTGTGCACAAATACCTTGGGTGCTCCATTGAGCAGGCACTAGTCTACAGTAGGTGTCCTGAGCCAGTAGTACCTGCCCTGGGGCACCTGAGGTACAGGCATTTTGCACCCTGGTGGTGTTGATGAGTAGGGAGTGGGAGGAGAAGTTGGGTGGAGGGTTTAGAAGGAGGAGAGTGTTTTGCCAAAATTTGGGGGTTGAGATTTTCATTTACTGTGTTCCTGAGTAGTGGGATTTATTGGCCCTAGTAGCTTTAGTGCAAGTGTTTCTCAGAGCACGATAAGTTGAAAAATCATTGGGGATAGGGACACTTTGTAGTGTGCCCAAGCACAGTCTCGCATGTTAGAGTTTGTTGATGTCTGCTAAAATCCATGGATGATGGATGTCTCATCCTGCGGGGACGTAGTGGGACGTGAGTTTTCCACAGGGCAATACGATTCATCACTAATGCCCACCCTTGCACTCATCATTGCAACCTATACTCTTCTTTGGGCTGGGCTTCTCTGTCCACTAGAAGGCTTCTTCACTCTCTCATATAGCTTTACAAAGCCCTTCTGCTAAGGCTTCCATCATACACATTGGGCCTTTTCCATTACTCCGTTTGCCTCCATCATGTTGGATGTCCCTAACTCTCACTCCGGCGAAGTGGACATTAGCCATGTGCTCCCTGATGCTTGGAGCAAAGCGAAACCTACCGTCGGGTTGCAAAATTTGGTACCCCTAAATATTTTCAAAAATTTGGTTACCAGCAAATGACATGATTCCAGCACTTGGCCCCCGGAGTGATTATCTAGCCTTTGCATCCTTCTAGTTCTTTCCTCTGCTTATGTCTGTTGCTGTAAATTATCTATTGGGTTATGTCCCCACCCCCCACCTCACTGTTTCTGTGCTCTCACCCTTTCTCTCCATCCATCCCATTCCTTCTGTACTTTACCCCTCTATCTCCCGACTGACTCATGCTCTTATTCTGATTGTCCCATGCATCATCCCTGTGTGATATTCTATTGCTGGAATGCTTCTTCTAGTCTTGTGTAGGCGATCTAAATTGTGCCACTGCTGGTTTGGTTCAGGGGTTTATCCCTACATGGTGTGGTGCTGACCATTGGGTTGTCCCGAAGATGCCAATGTTATTGAAGGAGGGCAGTCTGGAGTGTTTTAGAGGCATCTGAGGATTGATTGTGGACAGTTTTATTCCCTATTATGGTTTCCCACCTCCCACGGCAGCTGCTAAAAGCTATGTTGTGTTATACATGTAGACTCCTGTGCCATGGACTCACTTAAAAAATGGTTAGCAGTATACTGCTACACATGTCTGGAAATTATTAGCATTACCCCCAGTTTTGAGTAGCATTTTGCTATTCAAACAACTTGAAGTATTGCTGCATTCTGACAATTTGCAGTTAACTCCAGCTCTTGAACTGCCCCAGAGAGTGAAGAGTTAAATTCTATGCCAGGCATAGAACGTTGGGCTCAAGCTCGATTGAAAACTGTCTGTGTCCTTTCAAACCCAAACCGTCAGATTCTTTTCTCTGCTTCACTGAACAGTCTCTCGGAGAATTCTCCTTCTGCTCGGTTCTTCGCGGTTAAAGTTTTGGTTTTAGTCCGATTTTCGTTCCTTTTTTTGGTTTGAGACCTTGTCTGTGGTACCGTAAGCATGTAGATTAGTAGCTGTTATGTGGAAATTGTGAAATTTTTCCGATAAGTGAGGCTGAAACGATCTTGTGATAAGATCTTGAAAAAGAAAAAGTTAGTGTGTGGTTACTGGTCCGTATTGTGGTGTGTTGTTTAAAAAAAAAAAAAATGTAATTTTAGCGGTTTTTCTCCATCACCCGTGACATGGTGAGAAACCGATAGGGGAGTCTTGCCTGGCGGTTGCCATATAAAGGGTAAGTTGGTTAGGTTGGCCATGTCTGAGAATCCCAAGAAAAAAAACAGTCCCACTGGGTTTCAACACTGCAGTGTGTGTGTGTGTGTGTGTGTGTGTGTGTGTGTGTGTGTGTGTGTGTGTGTGTGGTCTTTGCTAAGGCCGATCCCCACACCACCTGTGTTTACTGTCTGAGGTTTGACCATCTCAGTTAAGACTGCCAAATTTGTAAGAATTTCCCGAAGTCTACCCTGGAGAAAAGGTTAGGTAGACTTGGGGATAAGGAGGCCGAGAAATCTGTTGACCCGGAAGGTCAGCCCAGTTCGGTTCCTACTGAACCAGAAGGAGTGCCCCCTGACCAGGGCAATACTTCTTCGGCAAGAGGAGAGCCGATCCTGAGGGGATCGGTTCCTTACAAAAAGAAAACAAAAGGATAAATCGGCTGGTTCAGATCCAGAGCTGCATGTTCTGACCGCCGAAGAAATAGCCAAAGTGATTCGGATTGTGGAAGCGCTACGTCCGGTTCTGACTGATCCGGCGCCTTCTGGCAGGGGTTCGGTCGGTTCCCCCAGTTCAGGATTATTCCCCTGAAGATTTTTACGAAACAGTTTGATGAGGAGTGGGATTTTGAAGAGGATGATTATGAAGGTGAAAGTCTAGATGTGCCTGTGGAACTGGACATCAACCTAGACAGACCTTCAGGTGTTCCCCTCCTAGGCTTTCCGAGTCCCCTCCTCACTTTCTGTTCTACAGAAAAGTGGCTCATACCCTCCAGCTTCCTATTGAGGTGGCTGTAGAGGATCAAGAGGAGCCTGACTTCATAGAGATGATGGACATCCCAGAGTCTGAGAGACTGTCTGTTCCCCTCCATAGGTCATTTGGGAAACAGACGCACAAAATGCTTAGGTCTCCCAATTCTGTACCTCATGTTGACAAGAGAATGGACAAGAGTTGCACCTTTGTCAGGCTCAGAGATGGAATTTCTTTACCAACAGTGCAGCCATGTTTGGGTAGTGCAGGCTGCTTGCTGCCTGTGACAAGGCAAACATCCCATGGCTTCACCCCCCCCAAAAGACAAAGATTCCAGGAAGTAGATGCCATGACAAAGAAACAGTACTTGGCATCATCTTTAGGACTCAGGCTAATTATATGGCCTGTGCAGCCGGGTACCAGAAGTCCAAGTGGGACACTGTACTGGCACTGTCTAAACAGGCCTCTTTCCAGCTAGCCAAGGAGCTTGAGGGGGTGGCTGCTGATGGGATTGAGGCATCAAAGATGCAATTTTATGCTGCTGTGGACTCCAGTGACGTGTCATCAAGAGTCATGGCTACATCTGTGGCTCTTTGGATAATGGCCTGGCTCAAATGTACTAGCCTTTCGCTGGACACCCAGGCTAAGGCCATGGATTTCCCCATAGTGGGTAGTTCTCTGTTTGGGGAGCGGACAGAGAATTACATGAAGAAAATGGACGAGTACAGGACCACTTATAGGAGTGCCTAGACCAAGGAGAGTTAGGCAACTCCTCAGAGGCAGCAAGCTAGGGGCAGGCCATTTCACAGGCCTTTCTACCAGGTGCAGGCCTCCTCTTCCTTTTCTCAGAGGGGGGCTCTTCAGAGGGAGAGGCAGAAGAGGGATGAGCAGGGCTGCATCCACTCCTCAGCCTAAGGCTCCTGCCAAGCAGACACCCTGATGTGTCAGCCCGGGTCGACTCCCCCATTCCAGTAGGAGGCAGGCTGGCTTACTTTGTCCTGGACTGGATGTCTTTTACCTCAGTTAAGTGGGTTGTGGAGGTTGTAAGCCAGGGACTGGTTCTCAGTTTCAAAAGTTTTCCGAAACTGAGACCCAGATCCTTTCCACCTGCAAATACTTCAGAAACCCTTGCTCTAGAGGCAGAGATTTTGTCTTTACTGGCTTTAAAGGCCATAGAGAGAGTTCCTACTCCATATAGGGACAAAGGTCCAGGTACTTCCATACTCCGAAAAAGACAGGGGAGTGGCGACCCATTCTAGATCTACGATACCTAAACAAGCACCTAGTAAAGCCAAAATTCAAGATGGTGACTCTAGGAACTGTTCTTCCCTCTCTGAGGCCAGGAGCCTGGCTAGCCTCCCTGGACCTCAAGGATGCCTATTTTCACATTCCCATCAGGTGCTCCCACAGAAAGTACCTCAGGTTCGAATTGCCCTCAGGCCATTATCAGTTCAGAGCAATGCCCTTTGGTCTAACCTCGGCTCCAAGGCTGTTTACAAAGTGCTTCTGGTGGGCCAGTCTTCAGACCAAGTCAAGTCAGATCTGCAGGTTACCCAGAAAGTTTTCACTTCCCTGGGATTCCTTCTCAGTCTTCCCCAGTCAGTTCTCGAACCAGTACAGCTCCTCACTTTTATTGGAGCAGAGCTGGACACCCTCAAGGCAAGAGCCTTTTTCCCTTTGGAAAGGGGCAAAAGCCATCTCTCAACTGGCCTCTTCCTTTCTTCCTCTGGTTTCCTAACCAGCAAGGCATTTTCTGCAGCTTCCACAGCAGTGGTCCAAGGGGCCAGGTTTCAGATGAGGGACATTCAGTTCCATCTGAGAACCTTTTGGTCCCAAAGGAAAGATCCTCTTACCAAGCTAGTTCCTGTTACTCAGACCTTAATTCAGGCCCTTCAGTGGTGGCAGGACCTGGACAATCTGAGGCAAGGTGTTCCATTTGTCTCTCATACTCACTCTGTGGTTCTTACCACAGATGCTTCCTTTTTGGGGTGGGGAGCCCATCTGGGGGATCTCACGGCCCAGGGACTGTGGTCCCCTGAGGAATCCCTTCTTCACATCAACCTTCTGGAGCTCAGGGCAGTACTTCTTGCCCTACAAGCTTTCTGTGTTAATACAGAACAAGGTGGTTCAGTTCAGGATGGACAACACTACCACCATGTGGTACATCAACAAGCAGGGAGGCACTCTGTACACAGCCTTGTGCATGGAGGCCATGAAAGTATGGTCCCTGGCTTATTCCCTGCAGATCTCTCTAGTTGCAGTCCACCTCCCAGGAAAGGACAATGTGCTAGCGGATGCATTGAGCAGGATTTCCCAGGGCCATCACAAATGGTGTCTGGATCCTTTTGGTTTTGAAGGTGATCTTCTCAAGTTGGGGCACTCCGGAGATGGATCTCTTTGCAGCCCAAGACAATCACCAGCTTCCTCTGTTTTGTTGCACACCCCCAGTCTTGGGTTCAGTCCCTCTGAATGCTCTGATTTTGAGCTGGGAAGGGAACTTTCTTTATGCCTTCCCTCCTTTTCCTCTGTTGTTCAAGGTTCTAGTCAAGGTAAGGTCACAACAATGCAAAGCGATTCTGATTGCTCCAGACTGGGCCAGGCAGCCTTGGTACCCCCTGTTGCTGTCCTTGGCAGTCCATCATCCCCTGTCTTTTCCCAGGAATTACAATCTGCTAACCTCCTCTCGGGGGAGAATTTGTTACTCTAATCTCCAGTCATTCCATCTCTAGGCATGGCCCTTGAAGACTTAGAGTATGCAGATTTACATCTGTCCTAAGGGGTTCTGGAGATCCTCAAGGCTTCTCGAAAGGCTGCCACAAGAAAAACCTACAACTCCAAATGGAGCAGGTTCAGTATTTGGTGTTCCAAGAAGCGTGTTTCCCCAGTACTGCTGACATGTCTACAGTTCTGGATTACATGGTTTACCTTAATGGCCTTGGCCTCAAACCAGCTTCTCTCAAAGTTCATTGGTCAGCTATTTCTGCTTTCCTGTCAGTGGGGAAGTCTTCCTCTCTGTCATCTCACCCTATATTCTGTAAATTTTTCAAAGGATTGCTTCATACCAGTCCCCCTTTTAGGGATCCTGCTCCTGCCTGGGATTTGAATATTTGTATTGCTCTGCTGATGCAACCCCCCTTCGAGCCTATGTCCTCAGCAGAGCTCAAGTACTTGACTTGGAAAACTGTTTTTGGTTGCTGTTATTTCTGCCAGAGGTATCAGTGAATTGCAAGCCCTGTCAGTGGAGCCTGATTTCATCTCTTTCCATAGAGATAAGGTGGTCCTTGGAACCAATAGAAGGTTCCTACCCAGTGTGGTTTCTAATTTCCACTTAAACCAATCTGTCTCTTCCTGTGTTCTTCACTGATCACACTTCCTCAGGGGAATGGAGGCTACACAGTCTAGATGTTAAAAGAGCCCTTAGTTACTACATAGACCGTACAAAGGGTCACAGGTTTGACTCCCTCCAGTTGTCCCTCACTTATAGGGAAGTAGGTAAGGGAAAACCTGCCACCAAGAGAACCTTTGCCAGGTGGAATGTGTCCTGTGTTCAATTCTGCTATGAAAAACTGGGAAAAACTGCACCCTCAGGCCTGAGGGCTCATTCCAGTAGAGGTACAGCAGCATCTCTGGCTGCAGCTAGGGATATCCCCTTGTTAGAAATATGTCAAGCAGCCACCTGGAAAACAGTTCATACCTTCACCAAGCATTATCTCTGGATATACAGGCTAGGAGTGATGCTAGGTTTGGCATAGCAGTACTTCAGAGCCTATTCCCAAAGTAGGTTCTGTCTCTCCTCCTTGGAGGTACTGCTTGGTAGTCTGCAGATTGTCAGAATACACCAAGACTTCATGTTGTTTGAAGAAAAAATTACTCCCCTTAGTAATTGTGTTTTTTTTTAATGGAGTCTTGCTGTATTCTGACCTCCCTTCCTGCCTCCCCTCTCAAAACCTGTTTTGGGAAGTGGTTGGGCAGGTGCAGTGTTGCACCCCAGGGGTGTCTTTACTCAACTCCTGTTGTGTTGGGTGCTTTGTATTTGTTTAAGAGTTTTTAATTCTTATTACCTGGTTTTGGTTCTTTGGGTTTCCTGACTTGAGTCTTTTGGGGAATCCAAAGTCTTTGTTGCCAGTTGGCTACTAGGAGTTTTTACAATTTCCACATTTAGTCAGTGAGTTTTAGCTCATAAGAATCTTGACAGTTTGATTTCAGAAGGACACAGAGTTTTCAACCGAGCTCGAGCCCAATGTTCTATGCCTGGCATAGAATTTAACCCTTCACTCTACGGGGCAGTTCAAGAGCTGGAGTTAACTGCAAATTGTCAGAATACAGCAAGACACCATTAGAAGAAACACAATTACTAAGGTGAGTAATTTTTTTTCTGCACCAGCTATTTAATAACGTGTGTGCTTGGAGTCTGTGTGTAATACCTCTGCTAAGTGCCCAGGGTCCACCGACGAAGGTCAGGGGAGTTGGAAATGAGACTGAGTCCTTGATCTCCCACATAGTGCACCAGCAGCCGGCACCACAGGGCTGGCCACTTTTACTGCTTTTTAGTATTTTATCTGTCTGAAAATTAGTGACTGGGAAAGGTACACTGACATGAAGCTTGTTTCTAGATGTAGTATGTGGGTAGGGGTAGCACAGGAGAGGGGACAGAAGTCAAAACAAATACCAGTATCACAAATGATCACAATGGACGTGACGTCTGAGCTCCACCTCTGCGGAGATGGCCCTGGTGTCCTGAACGCAGGTTCCCCTTCTCTCACCTGCTGAGCTGTTGCTGGGTGGCAGTCTGTCAGCGTGCCACATGAATCCCCATCCCCAAGGAAGGAGAGCCGTCCTTGGACGCTCAATCTTTCCTCTCCCCTCTGGCCCCCAAGCAACCCAAGTCCGTTCCTGACCCCGGGTCACTGGCATGGCATAAGGTAAGGTGCACAGCGCCTCAGCCCTCTACGCCACTTGGCCGGCTTACCAAAATCAAGTTTAAGTAGAAGCTGTTATGATTGCAGAGGTGGCTAGGACTATAGCTTAAGTCCTGTACCATAGTTAGATGTTCACAGTTTATTGTAAAGTAGTCGGTAATAGCTACTGCGTGATGGGTAGAAATAGATATAGTTTCTGTCTGAAGGAAAAAGTTTCCTCAACACATTGACTAAGTCAAGGTGGGGGAGCATTTTTTGCGAGTATTTCATTGCTGAGGTCTTCCTGTACCATCCTGGATTAGAGGCATCCAGTTCTGGCGATGAGCCTACTTTGAGATCTCCACCCAGAATTATTTCCCCTGATAGTAATCCCATTACTTTTTTTACAAATTTCTGAATAAATAGTTTAGAAGCATTTGGAGGAGGTAGATGTTGACCAGAGTGACCGCGACAGAGAACAAATGAATAACAGCAACCCAAAGTGTCTGTATATTCTTTTGTACATTGAAATGCAGTGGCTTTGGGGATTAGGGTCCCCACCCCATGCCACTTACCTGATTTGATATGTGGAAGCATAAACCATGTAAGTACTTCCCCTAGCCAGTTTCTGGTATTCCACAACAGAGGGGTGCATTTCCTGGAGAAATGTAACATCCAGATTTTCTTTCCATTGCTGTTGGTATATTTTGCTTCATTTTAATGGGGGTATTCAGCCCCTTTGTATTCCAGGATTAAATGCGATAGGGGTTAATCGCCATTCAGGAGATGAAGGAAGAGAGCTAAGCACAGAGAGGTCTCAGTGGTCCCTAACATCTCTCCACTATGAAACATCAAATCTTGCTAAACATGGTGCCTCACTTGCGTTAAAGTATCTCCTTACCAAATCAAACTGCATAAAATACAAGATAAAAATCAGTAATTTCAACGGGGCAATATGGGGGGTGGCAATGAGGCAATGCCTTTTCTGCAACAAAAAAGCATTTTGGGGGGGGACATCAAGCTCCAATTATTTCAGGGCACACCAGTGGTACGGGGAGGGTACAAGGGGAAAGGTATGGGAACAGAGTAATGACTTCCAGGGTTTGGGGGATGGGTAATCATCCATCTCTAGAGCAGACGAGTTTGGTCTCCAGGTGAGGGAATCCCTGCAAAGCAGTGGAACTCATGGCAGGAGTGTAGATCACCTTCCAGAGGTTTAGAGCTTGGGTCCTCGAAGGTGGAAGAGTATTGGCAAAGCACGCCAGCCCCGCCACGCTCTAGGAGGGACTTAAAGCTGTTGCAATGAACCAGAATTTGGCAGCAAAAGTGGGGATGGGGGCATCAACCTATGTGAGGAGGCAGACCATACTGAGACCTAGGAAGGTAATGATAGGGGAAGCAATTACCTGGATAAAATGCAGAAACATAGCCTATAGATACAGAGTAACCATAAAATGTAAGTACACACTGCAGTCTAAGTAAGGATTAAGCCACGAGAAAGCATGGGTCTACTGTGGTATTAATCCATGGTTGGGGGGGGGGGTGGACCACGAGGCCGAAGGCCGAGTGGGTCCAGCCAACCAACCATGGATTAATTCCACTGTAGACCCATCCTTATGAGTGGCTTAATCCGCTTGTAACGTAGCAATGAGTGTATAACTAATAGTCTTTGAATAAATGAGTACAGTCACACTGATTTACTTTCAGAATACTATAAATTGAGCTATTAAACATGATGTATGTATACTTGAAAACAGTTGGAACACACCTATTGGAAATATCGTGGCCGCTATTTCACTTTTGTTAAAATAACTTTCATTACAAGCCTTAAGCTTTCTAACATCAAAACATATTTTACAACTTTTCAAAAACTTGCAATTCACTTTCTATTCTAGGTGCTTTGATTTTCCTCTCTATGTATTAGAAGATATGGGCTGCACTGCATGATGGGAGTGTGCTATGGTACATTTTAGTTTTCTTTCTCCAGTTCCTTTGCAGACCAATAGGTGGCTATCACACAATCCTAATAGCACAAGCACCTTTTCTCCAAACGTACTGAACTAAGCCAATCTGAAAAACACTTTATTGAACTACTATTTTGCGGAATATTATTTTCACTTTTTTCCCTCTAAACTACCTAACTCAGCAGGACATAGAACAACATAACGTTTACTGCTTTCATCTTTCAAATACTTGTTTTGACTACTATTGTTAGGCTGTTTCTTTGATTTCTTTTTGTTTCTCTCAATTTATTTTTCTTTTCACCTACAGAAGTATCCTCTCTCTTTAATTTTGCTTTGTTTATCTCACTGTCTGTTATTTTTGCTTTCGGTTATAGAAGCTGCATGCTCATCTTTGCCACTGTGTATTCACCAAGACAAGGCTAGGCCAGATAATGTTGTTCAGTCATCCACAATGCATTGCACCCACAGTTGCTTAGAAAGCAGTAGATCAGAAGGGATGGTAACAGTATGTAACTGTTCACTTCTACAGAAATATTGCTGCAGCATAGTTAACAGTATATGTGGAGTTTAAATGTACAATCTTTAGTAACTCATAAACTTCTGTTGTAGTTACAATATAGAACAATCTTGAAAAAGTCAAAAACCCTGTGCCAGAAAAATTCTTAGTAAATACAACTTGGGACAATTATACATTGCAAGCTATTTGCATATTGCTTTCACTTGTATACTGCTTCTTACCTGTAGTGGATTGCCAAGGTATTACAATACAAACCATGATCTGCTATGGTATTAGACCATGGTTTCTACTGTACCGCATGGTGTGTTAGCACCTATCTGAGTGCTTTACTTCGTTTTCCTTTTTTATGCCATGTTACAAGGAATCTTGACACAGTTCTGTCTTTTCATATCGGCAGAGTGTCCTTACTATAGGTGGACCAGAAAAGTCCCACAGAGCAGATAAAACATAATGATCTATAAACAAAAGAATGCAATGAATACTAGTAATGAACTCCAGCTGTTTGTCACAGCATTAACTGAAGAAACCAAGTAGCCACTGGGTAGAATATACTGTTGAAAGTCCAAAATTAAACCCAGGTAGTTGTGTGTTGAAATTATTAAATTGGCTGCTCAATCTTGCTAAAAATGAAAGACAGTGACCATTTTTTTCCTACGGAGGTGGGGGGGAGGGGCAGCGTAAGTGACGGGACGAGTCAACCACCAAATTGACCCTGGAGCCCACTGGAATTATGGAAACTAAATAAAAACCTGCGGCCTGAGTTTCGGAGAAGTATATCGCTGAGAAGGGGTCTGAAGAGAAGGAATGGCTGCATCAGCCACCCTGAGTGACTGGGCTGTGATTGGTGGTTCTTAAATCGATGTCAAGCCACGTAAAAGACCAACAACACCTGGAAGTCAATGAGGGGCTTGTTTCACAGTGCTTAAGAGGGGAAGTGGGGCTACCACTTCAGGAACAGCTGTCCCAAACAGAACTCCAAATCCGGGGCCAAGTCCCCAACCCCTTTCATTGAATATAAGTAGACACGTTAGAGAATGAGTAATCTTCCAGCTGTTGTGGTCTACTGTATACTTCTTGAGGGGCAATCTGTGATATAGCAGGAGATTTCCCCACATGGTTTTGAGGGGTTTTCTGCAAAAAAAAAAAAAAAAAAAAAAGATTTTTCTAAGCCTGTTTTGGCTTCAGACCTCAACCAGCTGGTGGATTTCCTGGCCATGGAACCATTCTGATCTGCTGTCTCCTGCGACCTCAGGTGTCTGTTCTGGAAACCCTGTTTCTGTGGCAGTCACCTCAGCATGATGAGTTTCTGAGCTTCAGGTGCTGGTTGTGTCATCCTTTATCTGACCTTCCATTTTGTTAAGGTGGTGGTTACGACTTTTCCAAAGTTTCTGCCTAAGGTGGTGTCGGAATTCTGTTTGAATAAATCTTTCAACCTGTCTGTTTTTTTCCTGAACACCCAGAATCATGGGGTGCTGCTACTACACGCTCAAGGCATCTTCAGGGCAGTCCATTTTCACCTGGACTGCACCAAGAATGCCCAGCTGTCCCACATCTGTTTGCGTTACTGGCCACACAGTGACTGAATTTTTGTATGTCTGCATCTTTAATTGGCACAGTATGAAATAGTGGCCACGTGTATGGGCGGCTACCTTCAAAATGTTCTTTAACGTGAAACACGTCAGGCAGGACCAGAGGGTTCGCTGTTTTTTGAATTCTGGTAACATGGTTTTTCCACAAGCTGAAATAAAAACTGCCCTTAACCTTTTTAACATTAATCAAGGGCAGCCATGCACGTCATGGCTCACTTTATGCTAATGTGAACTGCGACTATTGACAGAAGTCATTAAGACATATTTATATAAAATGAGCTAGGGAAGCATGCTGGGGCTTGAGATGGTGGCATACAGCCTTTAACTTGTAAGTTCCGTGGTAATGCAAAACACTAGCATCTTGATTTTAAGATGCTTACATTTTCAGTTGCTAAAAAAAGCTAAGTAGTTGGGTAGGTTCTGCCTGGAAAAAGGCTGCTTAGTTTGTACTGTTTTCCTTTTAAGTGAAACAGACAATAGATCGTTTCATTTTGCTACTGGACAAAGTCCTATTTGCATGTTTCAGCCGGTGCACTTTGAGATGGTAAACATGCTGATAGGCACTGTCTGGTACTAGTTTGTCATAGAAACTGATAGTTGAGCTTGTGTAATAGCATGTTGTGAGGCATATACTGTTACTGTAGGTCTAATATTAATGCACTGTGTTGTACAAATGTCAAACATTAATTGTGAAGGAAACTGGGTATCTTGGAAGGCAAACTCTGTGTAACTTTCCAGTAGAACTAGCACTGCGAGTAGTGATATAGTGACCATACGTAGTTTTCAGTATAGCACTTTGAGGAACTGATATTCGTTCTTATTTGAGGACTTCTCTGTCCACTGAGCCACACCTTTGGAACTGTAAGCTATTTTTAAGACCACTCTGAAACTTTTACCTAGCTGGGGCCACTCATGATGGTGCACATTGTCAGTGCCGATATAATGTGGGTGGCCCCATATCCCAGCAGTTTTCTCTTCTGCTGTCGACTTCATGTCAGACCAAAGAAATGTCTTCCTTGGAACATGTGCCTGCATTAAGTGACTGTTTTCTGTTTTGTTTTTTGTTGTCGCTGTTTGTTACTCTGTCTAGGCAATGTTCTGTAGGAACTACACACTCAGAAGCTCTGTTGTATGAGGTGCCAAGGCCTGTCTCTTCGCTTTGGCCTCTTTGACTCGCTCCCTCCTTGGATCTGTTGCTGTTGCAACATCAGGACATGGACACACAAAGCCCACTGCTCACCCATTGTGGATCTTCTGGCCTTCCCTTTCAGTTCCTCTCCTTCACTACTTACTCCATCTGGTGGGTGAGCTTAAGTCATGTGACTGGCCTTCGTCCCCACTCTGGCCATCTTTAAGGACACCAAGGTCTGCTGCTGGGCTGAGCATCCTTTGATGGGCCTGTGTCTCTTTGCAGCTCTGTCTCCTGGCTTTGCCTCATTGACATTCTTACTGTGTGGGCAGTTCACTCGTTTGACCACAGAGCCTGTTCCACTTTGTTGCCATTTTTGGTGCAGATGTCTGCTGTGGCCCTTTCTTGGCATTGCCTCATGAATGTTCTGTGCTGCATTTTATTATTTATTCATTTAATTTTTGTTGACCGGTAAGTGCACTAGACAAATCCTGCCTATTTTCAGGCATGACCTGGGGAAGGGGGGGGGTACAGATTAATGCCAGCTGACCTTGAACCAGATTAAGCTGTTGGTGGTATTTATTGTGAATAAGGGAAATTTGGCCAGGACACCGGGGAAATTCCCCTACTCTCTTCGATAAGTGCCATGGGATCTTTAACATCCACCTGAACTACCACCAATCCAGGCAGATGGGACCTCGGTTTAACGCCTCATCCGAAAGACGGCACCTCAGAAGTGCAGCACCCCTCTCATGCTGCACTACAGTGTCAGTACTGGAATATTAACCCAAGTGCCAGATGTGGGAACTGAACCCACAGCCCTCTGATCTCCCGGCCTCGGAGGCGAGTGTGCTACCTACTGAGCCACTGACACTGATAAAATGCACAGTCCGGTGTAACCCTCCTGCAATGGGGGGGTTACATCTGTTTTTAACAAAGAGACTGTTCTGCATTTGTATGTCACTGCTATCTGTCTCCAGTATCTACTGTGTGATGGTCACCTGGCTTCACCTCATCAATGTTTTGGCTACTTTTGGACAGTCTTCTGCTCTCACATAAGAGTCTGTTTGCCAGATGTCATTGCCATTCTTGGCTTCAGCCTCTGCTGTGTGTTACCGGGCTTCACCTGGTCAGCATCCTTAAAATACTTTTGTGTGTGGCTCTTTATTTTATAGGAAGGATAATTGCCCCTTTCTCATCTATGTTCACGTCTTCTGGCATGGGTGTCGTCATGCTGCCAGGTGTGCAGGCCATTACCTGGCTTTGCGTAATCAGTGCTCCTGCACCACTTCTGCCTTGTGTCTGTGTTCTCTGTTTTGTCACAGGGACTGTTGCCAACTGGTTGTCATTGTTGCTGTTCTCTGTGTGTACACCTGCTGCTTGTGTCTCGTTACAGGCCCATGGATCTTTCATGTAGTTGCATGGCCATCGCCATTTTCTTCTTATTCTTCGATGCTCCTGCTGCTCTCCGGTTGTCAGCTTTTCAGTACTGCTTGAGAACCGTTCTGGAGGTGTGGCTCATTGGAAGGAAATCTTGAAATGATAGGTTTGTTACTTACCATAACAGTAGATCTTCAAAAGGATCTTCTCCTTTGTGCCACAGCTCACCTGCCTTCCCCTTGCTGCTGCATGAAGCATAATCTGGGAGAGTGGCATTTCTGTTGCTACCCAGTTTTTTCTGTCTCTCTTGTACCCTTTACTGGGTTTTCGTTTGGTGCCGTTGATGCTTCTGTTGACATGGCTTCAATGTTGGTCTTCCCCTCTTCCGGTTGGTGTAGTATGATGATGTGTTTGTTTCTGGTGAGAGGAACTGAGAGGGTATAGCATCACCAATACTGTATAGGTGCCGATAGTGTGTGCCATTGTAGGCAGCCCCAGCTAGTTTCAGAGTGGTCCTGAAGCCGATGGCTTACAGTTACAAAGGAGTGGCTAAATGGGGAAGATTCTTACAAATATCTACTGTTGCAGTAAGTAACAAACCGTTCTGTGTGTGTGTATGCGTGTCTCTCTCTTTTTCTCACACACACACCCACCCACCCACTGGAGATCTTGCCTCTTAGGCTGCCACAGAGGCATGAACAGACTTTTGGTAGCAGCTGCATGATGGGACTGCCCTTCCCTGCTGACCAGCTGTCTTCCTGCCTCCATGGAGTCGGGCAACTGCAATGGCACCTGACTGCACCCCAGATGTAACCAGCAGTATGTCTTTCTTTGGTACTATTGCAGCTATTTATCTAACACACATGTAAAGAATAATATTTTTCATGTGTTGTAATTGATTCTGCTCCATCCCAGAATGTTATTTCCTGCAAGTTATCTTTATTGAATTTTTAATGTTCCATTTGTACTGCCTTTGATTTTTTACAATAAAAAGTTAAAGTGGAAACAGTCAGCACTAAGAACATCACAACTGTGGGGCTGGTCCCCCAGGTTGTACTTTGCATGCCAACTGCAAAAAAAAAAGTTTTACTTGGTTTACTGCAGTAAAGTAGATTGTATTTGGCTGATTGTGTTTATTCCCAAGCTGTGACCAGAAATCCCAGAATCACCTGCAGCTGATATCAGAGCTGGGGTGCATCAGTAGGAGATTTGAATAGCCTGCAGTGCATGTTAGAGAGCTCTTAAAAGCTCAGATCAGAAGTTTGCCAGTACAGCTGTTCTCTCGGGGCTATACTTAGTCTTGGTAATACAGTGGGACTGGCAGACAAAAGATCAGAGCTTATAAACACTTTGCACTGCAGGCTATTAGCTACGTAACTCTGTTTCTGAATGCCACAGTGCTGCACAAATGGAGTTAGTAGCTGTCCTTACGTGACGTCCTAATGTTACTTGGCGGTGCGTCAGTGCAGCATACAAACATGCGCAAGGACTAGCTGCTTTGTATCCCTGGATCAGTTGAGAAACTCGTGGCAAATTTTGTTTTTTATAGTACATAGTTTATTTTACTTGTTTTAAAAGGGTGGTGGTAGATGTAATCAAATAACGAAGAGACATAAGGTAAATGTAAATAATTTTTACAAAATTTTGATCTTAAAGTACAGCAATCAACAAGCAATTATTTTTTAAGTGTGTGTTCTTACACACAATCGCAGTATTAGGACTGCTTAGCAGAATGAGTAGCATGCATTTAAGAACAGACAGTGTCTTGAAATGAGGCGATCTACCTCACATGTGCACCCCAAATTTTTAATTCTTGATCTACAAGACAAAAAAGGAGAGAAAAAGAAAGTCTAAACTAAGATGTATTTATTAAACTAGAGGCATTTTTTGTTTGTTTGGCGTAACTGTTCTAATGGGAGTCTCCACCCCCACCTTACGTGCATTTGTTTCAGCATGAAGATGGCATCGGTTACTAGTAGTTTCATAACATGTTTTCTTTTTTTTCTCCTATATGTATTTTATGCTGTTTTTCTCCTGATAGAAACACGGCAGTGCATGCTCCTGCAGGTGCACACGCACTCTGGGTGCTGGCTCAGCCCTATCCGCCCCACCCCAGGCTATCGCTGAGCTCCCCTGTAGCCCGAACTAGTATCCATCCTCCACTGGGTGGCAGCCAAGGACCAGGGAAACCCCTCATCCCTCCCCAGGAGAGGAGAGACGCCTCTCAGCAGCTCAATACTGGTCCTTGCCCCCCGCCAACCTCAGACAACCCGGGCTCGTTTCTGAACCAGAGTCACCGGCATAGTGCGAGGTGTGGTGTCCAGCGCCTCAGCCCTCCGCACCACTGGGCTGGCTCCATAACATATTTTCTAAATGTGGTGGGGCCCACCCTTCCTTCCACATTTTGTGAATGTCTTTCAGTTGTTTATCATGGGAACACTTAATCTGGAAGGAACATTTTCATTGTTTGCTTGCTCATTTCTGTGCGCTTCCTGATAGAGAGCGATGTGTTCAAAGAGGTTATTAAATGCTTCTGTAGTTGATCATCTGTACCTCTCGAACCACATAAAGGAATATGAGGGCACCATTGCAGCCTGAGTTTCATTCATTTGTTTAAATTGCGTCTTGACCCTGAACCAGTAGGCTTCAGTAGCATTGGTATGCACACCAGTTAGAGGGTCCACAAAGTTGGTGGAATGATTAACTGTTTGGTGTTGAAACTGTTCTCCTGGTATATCAGGAATTGCATTATATGCTTGTGATCAAGAAGGTTGCGCTCACAAGCAAGGGAGGGTGCTAGGAAAATATAGAGCAGTATACAATGAAGAACCAGCGCTCCAGACACAAAATTTCAGTGAGAGTTGTAGTGAATTTACTGATGAGGCTAGATGGCACCGGTGTGGGAGCTGAAGTTTCTGTTGTATTGTTGTTGCACAATTTTTATATCATTTGTAAGTACTGACGATTTTTTAATCAGTAAATTCACTACAACTCTATCAGAATTTTTGTGTCTGGATTGCTGATTCTTCACAGCATATGGCATTCTAACCCCCAGTAATGCTCAGTATATTAACTTTATGCAGTAAGCCTGTAGGGTTGGACTGCCTGGAGAGATGGAACACGTGCAAATTATGGAACACTTTGCACATGAGCATCTTTCAAACACTGCCTCTACTAACTGCCTGTATTCTAACCTCTTCAGATTTTTCTCTCTGCCTGAAAAGTCTGGTCGCTCGGAGTCCCATTCGCCCACTTTCTCCTGCGTGAAGAAAACATCAGATACTGTATAAGTATACCTTTCTTGTTTTCATTTATTGCTTTTACTATTTTTGTCTAGACACTTATTTACATTAAATTGTTGTTTTTTCTCGGTACCTCTCGGTTCGATATAACCGTGGAGGAACAGGGATAGTTCTATATTAAAATCGGGGTTCTCTGACTAAAGAACCACCTATATTTTCTTTAATTTTACTAAATTGTAGAAAATCTTAAACTGATAAATCTCTGTTCCGTTTTAAATAATTGGTCCGGTTCCATCGGTTCCTGAATCGATTTATATATTAAAAAAAAAAAGGCATTTGGGTTTTTTCTTAGCGGTTGCTAAATTTTGAATATGTCGGAAAAACCCAAAAAGAAAACCGGTGAGCCTGGTTTCAAAAACTGTACCCAATGTAGAGAGGTCTTTGCAAAGGCAGACAAACACGCACTTTGTGTGGTTTGTCTGGATTTTGACTACTTAAATGAGGAATGTGAAGTATGTAAGACATTCCCTGAGAGAACTGTTGAGAAACGCCTTGAAAGGCTAAGGAAGAAATTTCCTAGGGGTCCATCTGGCTCTGACCAGCTGATACCCCCAGATGTTGTGGCTGAACCCACACTTTGTTCAGTTCCTGCCCCTGAGACTGGCACAAAGGGAACTAAAAGAGCAATTGAACCATTTGACTCCCTGGTTCCTGCAAAAAAAGGAAAGAAATTAAAACACACAGAACCTTCGCCTGTCAAACCGGGGACTTCTGTGACTACTTTGCCTGTACCTACAGCACAAGAGATTGCTGGGGCTTTTAAAATTATTCAGTCATCACAGGCAACAGTCCCTCCTCAACAGTCTTCTGCCCCCCCCCCCAAGTTGGCAGCAATGTGCATCCTCTTCCCCCAGAAAGTGGGGAAACGTTTGATGATGATGATGATGATGATGATGATGATGATGATGATGATGATGATGGAGGAGGATCCAGTAGAACCAGAAGTGTCCCCTGAACAGGACTTTGGTTCCCCCCCCAAGGGTGTCTGAGGATTTTTCTTATTTCACCTTTGTAAGAAGGATGGAAGATGCCCTTGACATTTCCACCACTGAGCAAATTGAAGAGGAGGTGGAGTACTTAGAAATGATGGGGTTAGCACCCACAAAGGCTCTCATCCTCCCGGTCTATAAATTCTTTAAAAAGGATGCACCAAAGATTCTACAAGCACCAAATTCCACCCCTCCTATAGACAGGAGGATGGATAAGAAGTACCAGCTGGAAAGGGAGGGAGCTGATTTTCTCTTCTCCCACCCTGACCACCAGGGGGTCATACAGCAGGCTGCCTGTGACAAGGCTAGGGTCCCTCTGTCCTCACACCCTCTGGACAAGAACTGTAGAAAGATTGAAAGTATGGCCAAGAAAGGGTACCTGTCAGCCTCTTTGGCTATGCATCAGGCTACCTTCCAGGCATATGCTGCCCAGTATCAAAAATCCCTGTGGCAGTCAGTCCTGGCCATGTCCCAGAAAGCTCCTTCACCCTTGTCAGACGACCTGGCTGAAACTGCCAGGTTTAGTTTGGAGGCAGCCAAGTACCAGTTCCAAATGGCTGCTGACACTAATGATACTGCAGCCAGATGGATGGCAAACACAGTGGCACAGAGGAGGTTTGCTTGGCTTAGGGCCACAAACCCTACTCAGAGTACACAACTAAAGGCCCTGGATTTTCCCCTAGAAGGAAATTCTCTCTTTGGGGAGTCAATCGTAGCATATATGAAGAAGGTGGATGAGTATACAGCCACTTACAGAAGCAACTCTGCTAAAGAGAGAGAGCTTCTACGTCCACCAGGCCTTATGGAAGGGGAAGCTGGGGCAGGTCCTTTTACACCAGGCCCTTCTACACCAGGCCCTTCTTCCAACCTGTGGCGTTACCCCAGTACCAGCAGTACCCACAGCTGGGTTACTGTAGGGGCAGGAGCAGAAGGGGCTCGAGGCGAGGGACTCATACCCAACCTCAGCCACAAATGAAACAAACCCCGTGAATCGCAGGCTGCTTTCTTCCCAACTGTCG
The DNA here is from genome assembly GCA_016271365.2 of Neoceratodus forsteri. Lineage (NCBI taxonomy): Eukaryota > Metazoa > Chordata > Ceratodontiformes > Ceratodontidae > Neoceratodus > Neoceratodus forsteri. The sequence goes on along the minus strand of CM028135.1, from coordinate 637,899,159 downwards.
GGGGCAGACTCTCCCACTTTCTCCAAAATTTGCTGAAAATCACCACAGACAAGTGGGTGTTGGAGGTGGTAGGACAGGGTCTGTCTCTGGGATTCAAGTCCTTTCCCTTTCAAGAATTCAGAGTATTCTGTTCTCCCTCCCTAGCAGAAAAAGTGCTCTTGGAGGCAGCGGTTCGAAACTTAATACAGTTAAAAGCAGTGGAACCAGTCTCAAAGGGGAAAAGGCTTCTATTCCAGATACTTCGTGACCACAAAGAAAAGTGGGGGGGGTGATGGCCTATACTGGATTTAAGAGCTTTAAACAAGTTCTTAAGAAAACCAAAGTTCAAGATGGCAACTTTGGCTCTGATCCTGCTAACACTTCAGAAAGCAGACTGGTTGGCATCACTGGACTTGAAAGATGCCTGTTTTCACATCTCCATAAAAGAGTCTTACAGAAAATACCTCAGATTGAGACCCCCTTCAGGTCACTACAAGTTTTCAACCCTGCCTTTTGGCCTTTCTTCTGCCCCAATGGTATTCACAAAGTGCCTGGCAGCTGTAGTGGCACATCTTTGAAGATAGGGAATAGCTGTTTTCCCTTAACTGGATGACTGGTTGGTAGTGGTAAAATCTCCTCTGCAGGGGCAGCAAGACCTGAAGGTCACTCAGAACCTCGTGGAGTCCCTCGGATTTCTAATCGATCACAAAACGTCATTCTTCACTCCTACACAGGTGTTGCACTTCATAGAACTAGAAATCAGTATCCTACAGGCCAGGGCATACCTGCCACTGGAAAGGTTAAAAAACATTCAGATAATAGCAAACTCTTTCAAGCTCTACAATTCAAAAACTGCAAGACAGTTTCTTTAGCTATTGGGCCATATGGCAGCACCCATAGGCATAGTCCTAGGTGCAAGGTATCACATGAGGGACACTCTGTTCCATCTCGGGTCCCACTGGTGCCAAAGAAAAGATTCTTTCTCAAAGCCCATCCCAGTAACAAGGTCACTGCTACAGACTCCCTTGTGGTGGAAGGAGGAATCCAACTTAAGGTAAGGAGTTCCCTTTCAAAAAGAGAATCCTTCAGTGATCCTCACAACAGGTGCATTCCTCTTGGGCTGGGGTGCCCGTATAGGGGATCACACAACCCAGGGCACTTGGCCAGCCTCAGTCTCTTAAGCACATATATCTCCTGGAACTCAGAGCAGTGCTGCTGGCTCTAAAAACCTTTGCTCACCTAGTCAAGGGCAAGGTGGTGCAGGTCAGAACAGACAATACCACCACAATGTATTACATAAACAAGTAGGGAGGCACAAGGTCAGGCCCCCTCTGCTCAGAGCACATAAGGATTTGGACTCTGGCCTATTCATTAGAAGTGTCTCTGCAAGCAATTCACTTGCCAGGGAAGGACAATACTCTGGCAGATGCCTTGAGTCTGAATAAACCAGGCCCATCATGAGTGGACCCTAAACAGGCAGGTGGTACAAGTTATTTTTAGAAGGTGGGGTACTCCGGAGATGGACTCTGTTCTCATCCTACCAGAACCACCACCTGCCACAGTATTGTTGCAGACCTCCAGATCAGGGAACTTTTCTTCTGGATCTCTGTCTGGACTGGTCAGGGAGGTTCCTCTATGCTTTCCCTCTCATTTACAGAGTACTGGTCAAGCTCAGATCCCATACAGCATCTCTGATATTGATGGCTTCAGTCTGACTCTCTCTTGCTCTCAATGTCTGTTGCAAATCCAATACATCTTCCTTGGAGGCACAACCTATTGACTTCCAATCAGGGAACCTTATTGTATCCGAACCTCAAGTCTCTCAATCTCAAGGCTTGGCTCTTGAAGACTTAGAATACGCTGATTTAAAACTTTCTGAACCTGTCTTAAGTATTCTAAGAGGTTACAGAAAACCCTCAACTACAAAGAATTATTCTTCCAAATGGAAGAGATTTTTTATCTGATGTTCGGGCAAGACTCTGGTTCCAGCCCAAGCTGGCTCATCAGAGGTATTGGAGTATCTCACTCACTTACACTCCCTGTGCCTACAATCCAGTTCTTTCAGGGTCCACCTTGCAGCAGTGTCTGCTTACCGCTCTGCTGGGGAAAAAGGTGACACTGGCTTTTAACATTATTTTCAAAAGGTTCTTTAAGGGCCTGGATCATCTGCATCCTCCTCACAGGCCACCAGTCCCAGTTTGGGATCTGAATGTGTATAGCTAAGCTGATGGCTGCCCCTTTTGAGCCCATGGCCACAGCTCACCTTAAATATGTCACTTGGAAAACAGTTTTCCTAGTGGCAATGACTTCTGCAAGAAGAATCAGTGAGCGTCAAGCTCTCTGTATTGATCAGGACTATACAGTCATGGCCAAAAATATTGGTGCCCTTGCAGTTTTTTCTAATAATGCACCATTCCTTCCAGAAAACTGTTGATATTAAAAAATATTTTGGTATCCACATATGTATTTCTTTGGTTTGCAGTGGATTAAAACACACAAAGCAGAAAAATTTACTAAGTCTTAGCTTATTCCACAAAGAAATCCTTAAATGGCCCGGACAAAATTATTGGCACCTTTTAGAAGTAGTTAGAAATAATTAGATTTCAAGCAGGTGATTCTCCTTCACTTTGGAATTGAACTCACCTGTGGTGAGTTGCAGGTGCCTGCAATATAAAAATCACTTATTCAACCAGTTTGAATAGAGAAAAGGACTCATTCTCCTGTTTTGTGTCACTGTGTATACCGAATGAGCATGGAGAAAAGAAAGACAGCCAGAGAACTGTCTGAGGAGGTCAGACAGAAGATTGTAGCCAAGCATGGACAATCTCAAGGCTACAAATCAGTCTCCAGAGACCTTGATGTTCCTGTTTCCACCATATGTAATGTTATCAGGATGTTTAAGGCCCATGGCACTGTAGCCAACCTCCCTGGACGTTGGCACAAGAGAGAACTTGATTGAAGATTGCAGCGCAGAATTGTTTGAATGGTGGAGAAAGCACCTTGATCAACTGCCAAACAGATTCAAGCTGACCTTCAGAGACAAGGTACGACAGTTTCAACTCGCACCATCTGTCGCCAACTCAATGAAAGGGGGGTTATATGGTAGGAGGCCCAGGAGGACCCCACTGCTGAGAGAGACATAAGAAAGCCTGACTGGGGTTTGCCAAAACACACCTGAACAAGCCAAAATCCTTCTGGGAGAATGTCCTGTGGACAGATGAGACCAAATTAGAGCTTTTTGGTAAAGCACATCATCTCTGTGTTTTAAAGAAAACAAAATGAAACCTTCAAAAGAAAAGAACACCTTCCCTACAGTCAAACATGGAGGAGGTTCAGTGATGTTTTGGGGTTGCTGTGCTGCCTCTGGCACTGGGTGCATGGCATCATGACTTCTGGAGATTACCAGGCCATTTTGGAGTGCAATGTTGAACCCAGTGTCAGAAAGCTGGGTCTTCCAGCAGGACAATGACCCCAAACACACTTCAAAAAGCACCCAGGAATGGTTCAAGACAAGACGCTGGACTGGTCTGAAGTGGCCAGCAATGAGTCCAGATCTAAATCCCATTGTAAACCTGCGGAGAGATCTGAAAACAGCAGTTGGGAGAAGGCACCCTTCAAATCTGGGAGAACTGGAGCAGTTTGCACAAGAAGAGTGGGCCAAACTGCCAGTAGAAAGGTGCAGGAAGCTCATCCATGGCTACAGGAAGCGGTTGATTGCAGTTATTTTGACCAAAGGCTTTGCTACCAAATATTAAGTCTAGGGTGTCAATAATTTTGTCCATGCCATTTCTTTTAATTTTCTGATTTGAGAGGATATATTAAATTCTGAATAAAAACAAAGGTTTTGTAATATTAACAGAGAAATAAAGAATTGTGGAGACCAAATACTGTACTGTTGTTAATTTCAACTTATGTTTAGAGGAAATTGTGAGTTATTTGAAAAAGTGCAAGGGCACCAATATTTTTGGCCACGACTGTATCTCCTTTCATAGGGATAAAGTAGTCCTCAGAACAAACAGGAAGTTTCTCCCCAAGGTAATTTCTGATTTTCATTTAAATCAATCAATCACTCTACCTGTCTTTTTCACTGAGCACTCCAATTCTGGTGAAAAGAGACTGCACAGTTTAGATGTGAAGAGGGCCCTTAGTTATTACATGACAGCCACTAAGGACCTTAGACAGCATAGAAAGCAATTGTTTCTGATCTATGGGGATGTGGGAAAAGGTAATCCAGCCTCAAAAAGATCTAGTTCTCGTTGGATGGTCCAGCGTATCCAGTTCTGTTACACTAGTGCTGGCAGAGAACCCCCACCAGGATTAAGGGCTCATTCTACAGAAGGGACAGCTGCTACTCTAGCAGCAGCCAGGGACATCCCATTAGTGGATATATGTAGAGCAGCTACCTGGAAAACAGTACACACCTTTACAAAGCACTACAACCTGGATATTTTATCCTGAAGTGATGCTAGGTTTCCGGGGTTACTGCTTGGTAGTCTGCATAAAGTTAAGAATATACTGAGCATTGCTGGGGTTAGAAGAGAAAATTACTTACCATAGTAATTTTGTTTTTTCCCAGTGATGCTCAGATATTAACTTCCCTCCCTATCAGAACTTGAGCCTCTGCACTCTGCATGCTGGTGCTGCTTATCACTTTACATCCTTGGGGGAACATTATCCTCTGCACCTGTACAAGTAGGTGAACAGAGCTCATTCTGTTTATTTTTGATAAATTAGAACAATGTGCTAGAAAAATTTATTTAAACTTTTTTCCTCCAGTTGGAGGATTATTTTTAGTAAAATCCAGATTATTGGGTAACCCCAATTTTAATAAGAATTTCTTAGTAGTATTACATTATCCTGAGCCATCTTTTCAGACTCCTTTATAAAATCTGATGAGGTTAGAACACAGGCAGTTAGTAGAGGCAGTATTTGAAAGATGCTCACGTGCAAAGTGTTCCATCATTTGCACGTGTTCCATCTCTCTGGGCAGTCCAACCCTACAGGCTTACTGCATAAAGTTAAGAATATCTGAGCATCACTGGGAAGAAACACAATATTATGGTAAGTAATTTTTTCTTGTATGCTGCCCATTTGTTGCCCATGGTGTAGGACTGGAGCGAGGAGGGTTCAGGAGGGAGATGAGAAGACACTTTTTTACAGAGAGGGTGGTGGCTGGGTGGAATGCGTTACCTGCTGAAGTGGTATGCAGTAGAACAGTGGACTGCTTTAAATGAGGATGGGACAGGACAAGGGGGAGGGTTAATGAAGGAGAAGGGTGGAAGGGAGGGGCAGCTGCACATTCGAGCAGACTTGATAGACCTCTAGGCCTTTATCCGCTGGCAAATTTCGTATGTTCGTATTTGTTGGAGTGTATGGCAGATCCCGCTTTGACGTTTTTTGATATCAATGGCTGAAACATAGCAGCATCTCGTCTCTCCACAAAATGCAGAATACCTGTATATTCCTCCACATCCTACATCCCGAATACCCAGTGTTCAGGTGTTTTCATATTGTGGCCCCTGTTGTATTTGTCCCTAACCATCACACTTTCATCAATCTGCACTTTTTTCCAACACCACCCAGCTCCTCAGGATCTTGCAATAATTTCCAGCTACAAATGTCACATAAAAATTGATACCAGTCTATTATGCTTTTTTATCCATTAAAAGTTATTCAGTTGCTAGATGAACATGAGTGTTACAGCACGATTAGTTTTTGAATTGGTATCTTACATTTAGCAAAATAGGTCTTGTGGAGCACACTCAGTTTAGCTCGGCAGTTACTTTTCTTGCATCTGGGTATATCCTATCTTACCGGCTGTAGAGTCATGAATTAGTAACATGGTTTCAACACATTTCCTACATTTATGTTCCCTGGGAATAATTCTCCTTTCCTAGAGAAATCTGAAGATAGATGAAACGGAGGAACAAGTAGTAACTGTAAACACAGTAATAGGGTCCATTATTTCTGACAATTCTGCACACTCACCAAAGAAATGACCAGTGTGACTTGAGTGTGATCTGCTAATAACAGCAGAATGTTAAGAATACAGTTCAGATTCAAACAGATTCTATCCCTAACAGAATTCATTGATGTGAAGGGGGCACAGAGGTCTACTATTGCCCAAACTCAGTGTGTGGTTTTATTCATGTATATGTTTACTTGTTTCTCTAATTTCGTTTTGTTAGAATTGTGCTCAATTAATTGCTGTTGGGCGATGTGCAACATTCAACAACGCAAGTGGAGTGAGAGAGTAGCAGAATCTAATGAGAGCTGAAGCAAGTAGTTTGACAACACACGCGGTGCGTATGTGTGAGGGAATGTTGCGTCACACATGTACGTTACTCTCCAACGCAAATACCATAGGTCCGGTATTCTCCAATATTGCCGGCTGTTGAATCTCCCACTGCTGCAGCTCAGCTCTGACAACAATTGAAGGAAATTCTGAGATTTCTGGTTACAGTAAATGTGAGCTTAGGAGTCCGCAGAATTAGCCTGATAATCTACTATACTACATTAAACAATAAGTTTAAAAAAAAAAAAAAAAAAAAATATTTGCACACAAACTGCAAATTGTGACCAGCGCCACTCTAGGATGGTGGGTTCTTAGTAAGGACTGTTCCCCTTTTAATTTAAAAAAGAAAATAAAACAGCAGTGCTTGTTGAACGATTTACCTCATGGCTTGACGGTCTTATACCTTCCTTTTTTTCTTTGAACCCTGTAATCTTTTGGTCCCCCGAAGGTGTACTTTTTTTTTTTAAATTGTTTTATGGTAGTTCAGCTGCACAAAACATCTCCCGGACCGCCATCTGAGTCACCGACCGGGAATGGTACTGTGTGCTTGCATCACATTTTCAGATTCCTAATTTTAATGCGACACTCTCCCTCCGCCCTTTGCGCAGGCGTCCGTCAAACCTACAAGCACATTCACATTGTGTAGCAGGAGTCAGCTGTATTTTGAAATGGAGATGGCAGTGGCTTACACTTCAAGTTCAACAGATTCTTCAGAGTATGTCATGAACTTTATAGATTCTTTGTGTATAAAATAAGGCAATTTTTTTTTTTCCAAATGCTTTCCATCTCTGTAGTAATAAGTAACAAACTTTGAATTATCTGACATGAACAGTTTCCTGACTGGAAATCACCAACTATATATTTCAGTAATTTGTTTTGTCATCGTTGAATCTGGGGATATTATTTCATATTTGGCAGAGGCTATTGGTTGTATAAAAAAACAAAACAAAAAAAAAACTACTTGTTAATAGCTCTTTTCTTGTCCAGACTCAAACAAAGCGGGGCACAAAATCAGAATTTTCATTTTAGAGGTCTGTAAGTGTGCTGTCAACATAATTGTAACAAGCTGTGTCTTAGTTTGGACATTTTTTGTTTCCCAACCTAGCATTTTTTTTATTTTGTTTTAAGTTGAAGTGGGATTTCACAGGGACACCTGATAGAAATCTCTTCCATATAGTTAGAATTTTTTTTGTTGTTGACGTTGGGAGGATGGGGCTTAGAGTACAGAGAAACTGATGAATAGTTTTGGGCAAATGCAAGGGATGTTTTCGCATAATGCTGTAGTCCTAGCAATATGAGCATCTACTTCCCCTGGTGCAATTAGCATAGTCGGTGGCAGCACCAGGAATTAACGGTGGAGGGGGGTGTGCACACTTGGCTATAAAAAAAAACAAACCTCTCTAGGGTGGTCTGGGGGCATGCCCCCCAAGAAATTTTGAAAATATATGTGTGAAATGGTGCATTTTAGGCCCAGTTTCAGGAGCAAAGTGTTGACTAGCCCATAACAAATCTCCTAGTTCCCTTTCCATCACAAAGCAGCTGCAAACAGCACTGGCTGTCTCACATGGATATATTGATTTTGAGGGGGATCTCTCTGCTAGAACAACCAGGCATGTCCATCATCTTCCTTCCCATCCCTGCTGAGGCACCTTGTCACAGGACTGTTACGGAGAGAAATTAGGAGATGGGTTTAGGTGAAAAGGACATGAACAGAGAAACTTATAAAAAAGAAACTGAACACAGCAATCATGCTCAGTATCAGTTAAGAAATAGCATTGGCAAATTAGTAAGCATTAATCACCGACAGAGGAGGGCTCTGCCGGTGAATTAATGCCCGCTGGGGGAGGTTGGTGCCTGAGGGCGAAGCCAGAGGGGTCCAACCACCCAGCAGGCATTAATCACGCAGAGCCCGACGCTGGAGGTGATACGCGCTATAACACAGGTTGCCAAGGCGACTTGTGCCCATGTTACCAGTGTGCACCTTTGCAGCCGCAAGCCTACAGACACAGGGACAAGGAGACAGTTTGCTGAATGATAAGGGTTTATTAAAGTTACAATGACAGCAGATAGTACAGTCGGCTACAGGGCTCAGTCCAGCATCCGTCAACGATCGCGGTGTGTGTGGGGGGAGTCCCGGTGATATCGGAGTGGTCAAAAAGGTGCAGGGCGGCGGACGGCTGTGTAGCGCAAAGATTCACGGCGCTTGCAACTGTCGGGTGCGAGGGATGCAGATTTCTTGGTGGTGGGCGGGTTCCAGGGCCGTGCGGCACTGCGTCGCTCTGGTGATGACGTCATGCTTTTCTCTTCCTTAAAGAGGCCGGCTGTCCTGCGGGAGGCAGGAGAACGTTACCGGCCCATGCACCGTCATTCTGTGGATGTGAAAGCAGCTGTCGCTTTCTCCTTGCTGTGCTACAGTGCAGTTGTGGCGACTTACGGGACTTTCTGTGGCTCGCCTCTGTCGCCCACTGGTGATGGCGTGGTACCTGGCAGGCAAGCACTAGCGGGCTGCAGTTCGCGAGTGCCGCGGGTGGCATGAGGAGGTGGTAACGGAGCAGGCGGATCCCCTCTACTGCTGCGGTGGCCACAGGTGCTACTAACCAAGCGGGCATTACTTGTGGGTTAATAACCACTCGGTTGGTGTCACCTGTGCCACTTCAGCCAATGCCGATTCTTGCTTTGGGTGCTCTCTCCTGTGCCGTGTTACAAGTTTTAAATAAGCTCTTGTAGAAATAGCATTAATAAACTGTATAGGGACCAGGAGAAGCCCTGAGAATCGGGAGTCATGTGGTTTCTGCAGGCAGAGATACAGACTGTTCATAGTTCCAGAAAAGAGAAGCACTGAGGCTATGGGAGGGAGGTACAAATAACGGAAGAGGCCTTAAAAAAACTGTCTTATATTTTATTAATTTTCTGTACTTTGCTTCCCATTTTTATTTATAATTCTGTACATTAACATGAAAACAGAATCTTAGTCCATGAGATACCCTCTGTTCTAGCTGCTTATCTACATCTAATACAGACATACATACGAACATGCAGAGAAGCGAGCAGAAGAAGGAAATTTGGTTTATCAAGTCTGCTCATGTTACAGGGTCCAAGGCTTGAGCTACTGCCCCTGCTCTCTCTCTCTCCCCACTCCTCCTATCCTCCCTACCCATGACCCTTACCCTCCCCCTACACCTGTCCCAGCCTCTCTTAAAGCTTCCCACTGTCTTCAATTGGATTACCTCTTCTGGCAGCACATTCCAAGTGTCCACCACCCTCTCTGTAAAGAAGTGCTTCCTGACCTCCCTCCTAAACCTCATACCCTCCAGCTTAAGACTGTGCCCCCTCGTGTTACATCTGCTATCATAATCCTCACCATGTGACATGGCTCGTTACTGCAGAAATGAGTGGCATATTCAAAGCCTGAGTAAAGCTTCATGCAAAGTCCTCTGCCAGTGTGCAGATTATCCCAGTGTTCTAAGGGTGGTATATTCAAACCCTACAGGACACACAAAGTGAGTCTGAGCAACTGAGGTTTGACTATACCTGGCCTTGTGACTGCAGTGTTATGATGGGGCATACGGTAAGTAAGGGTCCCTGCAGGCCTATGAATGGATACAGCTGGGGACATGAAGGGCATTCCACACATGCACAGGAACATACGATCTATTTGCCCAAAGGTGTTTGCTCCTGAGACTCAACTTTATATCTTGGAATCTTACCATGAAAATTAACTCCGTTTTTATATCAGTAACATAGCAGTGGGTAAATGCTGCACAACAAAACTTCTTTACCATCAAAACTGTAATGTCTGTCATAAAAGGAGCTGACTCCATGGGTTCTGGGGTGCTCAAGCACCCTCAAATTTGACGTAAGCACCCTCAATTTTTCGAGGGCACCTGGCAGCAAAGGACTACTGGTGAACATGGTCATAGGAAAAATACTACCTACTGGCAGTGAGCACTCACAAAGATTCATAAAATTTGGCATTGAATGGTCTACATCCACTTTAAAACTACAGGGCTTGAGAGAGACATATCCTGTAAGTTTACTGTTAGTTCTCTGTAAACATGGTTTCTGTGTGGGTCCACAGAATTACTTGGGGGTCCTAAGTTAGGACCCCCAAGGAATTCTGTGGACCCACACAGAAACCATGTTTACAGTCTGAGTGCCAGATCAAGTCTCCACTCCAGCAGTGTCAGTGGCTCAGTAGGTAGCACACTCGCCTCTGAGGCCGGGAGATCAGAGGGCTGTGGGTTCAGTTCCCACATCTGGTACTTGGGTTAATATCCCAGTACTGAGACTGTAGTGCAGCATGAGAGGGGTGCTGTACTTCTGAGGTGCCGTCTTTCGGATGAGACGTTAAACAGAGGTCCCATCTGCCTGGATTGGTGGTAGTTCAGGTGGATGTTAAAGATCCCATGGCACTTATCGAAAAGAGCAGGGGACTTTCCCGGTGTCCTGGCCAAATTTCCCTCATTCACTAAAAATACCAACAACAGCTTAATCTGGTTCAATGTCAGTTGGCATTCATCTGTATCCCCTTCCCCCGGGTCGTGCCTGAAAATAGGCAGGGATTTGTCTAGTGCACTTACCCAGTCAACAAAAACTAAATAAAATAAATAAATAATAAAATAAAGTATGTACTCGGACAGGTCCCACAGGGCTAAAAAAGATGGGATGATTGGAAAATCACTGTTAGTGTGTGGTTTTTTTTTTTTGTTTTTGTTTTTTTTGGGGGTAACAGACTTGTTTCTAGGGACATGGATATGTTGTTCATCCACACTCATTGGCAGTATCCTTGCCGCTTTAAATCTTGCCGGAAGGTCTTCAAGCTTGCTCCTCCCACCCACCCGGGTGGTATAACTCTCGGCTCCGCCCCATGACGCCAGATCTTCCTTACCGCTTGGAAGCTCAGGTTCCCTCCTTAACGCTCTGCGTTTGCGACTGGTTCCTATTTCTCCGTTTGCGGATTTAAAAATAATATTTTGCAAAAGACTTCAGTCTTGATCCCTCGGCTGCGATGGATAATCGACTCCGATTTCGGAGATGCCCATGCGGGCAGAAGATGTCTCGGACGGATCCACACTCCACGTGTGTCTACTGCTTAGGCCTTGAGCACGACCCGCAGGCTTGCGACCTGTGCTCATCTTTTCGCCTCGTCCTCGAAGACCGTGCTGCCCGATTGCAACTGGGCCGTCCGAGCGTTCCCTCGGTGAAGTCCAAGGAGGCCCGGTTGGCGGTGTCCGGCGGCGGCGTGGCTCGGGCGGATCAGCTCGAGCGGATGGTCGCCTGAGGAGGAGGCGGCGCGGGCCGTGATCTTCCTCGGCCGCTGCATTTATCCCGCCTCTCTGGGTTCTTCCTACGGCTTCCTTTAAGGAGCTTTGTCTGTCCCTCTCCACTAAAGGAGAAGGGCCTCGTCTGCTGGACCTTTTCTCGGTCAAAGAGGGACAAGTGTAAGTCCCTCCGTCCCGGCTCTTGGGAGGCGGGAAAGGTCCCTCTCCCGGGCCGTCGGCCGTCGGCTTGATCCGACCGCTCGGCTTGACCACTGGCCTCACGGTGTCCCGTCCAGGTCAGTTGACCGAGACTCCACTGATGAAGTCGAGATTTTTCCGACCCATTGGACGGCTGTCGCCTTTAGCAGCCGAGATTCCTCTCCGGTCTCCCGGGAGGAGTTGAGGATCCCGTGGGCTCGCCTGTGCCTCTGGTTCCGAGCCTCGGATGGACCTTCCGAGCCGGCGGAGGTGCGGTTCGGCCGACACCTCCCGCACCGACCCGGAAATTCCGGGACTCCGGTCTCGGTCTCGGACCTCTTCGGCGGTCCAGCCGTTCCCACCGTCATAAGCGGTCTCGGTCTCGGCACGCTGATGGCGTCGCCCGCTCGTCCTCGTCCTCCTCCTCGGATGAGGGAGGCTCGGCGTAAATTACGTCGGTGATGCGAGACCTTATGTTGCAACAGCTCCTCCTGGCGGGGAATAAGCCGACTCGGCGCCTTCCCGGCCATTAAATAACTGTCACCGGGCGAGCCGACACAACCCTCGACTTGTCCGAGGGCCTATACCAGGCGGTTGTTCGGCCAAAACCAGCTGCTCCACCGATTCGGTGGAACCTCCGCCTCCACAGCCACCAATTGGGGCTCCGACCAAGGATTCTCGGTCGGCTAAGGGTTTCTCCCCATCGGCTGTCAGTTACCCTCACTCCCGCACCGACCTCGGCAGGTGAAGGGTGGCTCAGGCCAGAGAAGCTCTTCGAGGACTCTTCCGAGTCCGAAGATGATTCCTCCTTCTTCTCCAAGCGACTGGACTTGGAGTCTTCAGGAGGTCAGCCAATGGGCGATAGCCCGTCGTCCTTCCTAGGACTGCTTGGCTCATCTGGAGTCTACCGGATGGAGCTCGAACCCGTTCCAAGCGGGCCAGGTATCCCCTCACGGAGATTCTGGACCGAGGATTCTCCGACGGAGGCCTTTCCGGTGGCCGAGGCCATAGTGGGTCCAGCACTGGAACTTTGGCAGCGCCCTGCTTCCTGCCCTCGCGCCTTGAGCCAGGATGGCCAGGAAGTATCGCGGTCCCTACCGGTTCCTTGTCGGTTTTGAACACCCCTCTGCTGAGGGGTTGGTTACCGACAGCGTTTTCCGGCGCGCCGGCAACGCCAGGGATGTGGACAAACCTCCTGACAAGGAGTCCAAGAAATTGGACTATGTCGGGCGAAAAGTCTACGCTGCGTCCTCTCTCGGCCTTCGTCAGGCCAGTTCGGCCGTCCTCATGGCACATTTTTCTCATGCCCTGTTGGGCTCCCTGGATGAGGTCATCCCTCATCTTCCCGCCGATCTGCAGACTACGGTTAAGCAGGTGCGGGACCAGGGCAGGGCAGTGGCCAAACAGCAGCTCAGACTGCTTTGGATGTAGGGGACTCATGTGCCAGATCGGTGGCGACGCGGTGGCTATCCGTCGGGCGGGCTTAGCTGAGGATATCCACCTTTACTTGGATACCCAGCACAAGTTGGCGGATGTTCCTTTTGGGACTGACCTCTTGAGCCCTGGGGTGGAAGGTCACCTGCAGAGATCGAGAGTCAATGCCACCTTGGACTCGGTCTCTTCCGCTCAGAAGGACAAAGGCCGCAAACCACAGCCTAAGCCCTTTCGTCCTTCTGTGCCCCGGCGCCGCCCAGCAACGCCAGGGCCAGCAGGCTCGGCCTCAGCATCCCAAACCCAAGCCGCGGCTTCCTCTAACAGGAGGCAGGGAGGAAAGGGCCCAGGAGGTCCCTCGGCGGTCCTCCTCAAGCCTGCCCAGTGCCAGGCTGAGGGTGTCGCCCCATCCCGTCACCTTACCCCTGGGTCCCCGTGGAGGCGGCTCCAGCACTTCCGTTCCGCCTGGTCCGCTGTTACCACGGACAGGTGGGTCTTGGAAGTGGTGGGAAGAGGCCTGCCTCTGGAATTCGAGCAGGCACCACCTTCAGGCCGTCGCCTCGGGGAAACCTGGGAATCCCCAGCCTCACTGGCTGGCTCGAGCCCGACATCGGCTCCTCCTCCTCCAGAAGGAGGTGGTAAGAGAGGTGGTGGACCCTCCTTCAGACCCAGGGTTTGTGTCCAGGTACTTCCTGGTTCCGAAGCAGACGGGGGCTGGCGCCCATTCTCGACCTACGACCTAAACAAGTTCCTAAGGTCTCGAACCTTCAGGATGGTCACTCTGGCTCAGATAATACCATCCTTGGAGCGGCGTGTGGTTCTGCTCTCTGGACTTGCAGGGACGCGTTTTTCACGTCCCTATCCGTCCGTCTCACCAGAGATTCCTTAGCTTCGGCGGAAGGATCTCTCTTGATTCAAGCCATGCCCTTGACTTGTCTCCAGCTCCCAGGGTCTTCACCAAATGCATGGCAGTGGTGACAGCATTCCTCTGCGGCGCCGAGGGTCCGGGTGTACCCTTACCTGGACGACTGGCTGATAGCAGCTCCCTCCAGGAAGGAGGCGGAGTGGTCAGAGATCTGGCCCTCAGGTCTGCTCTCAACTGGGCCTCCTTATCAGCGAGGCCAAGTGGAACTTCGAGCGAAGCAGGTGATTTTATTCATCGGCGCCTTCGACTCTCTTGAGCCAGGCGCGGCTCCGGCCGGACAGGGCGAGGTTCTTTCCTCCTTTGCCCGATCATTTCTGGTTGGGCAATTCGCGCCCTGCCGGGACTTCCTCGCCTCCTGGGTCTCATGGCGGCCTGTACAAGCGTGGTCCGTTGGGCCGCTGGAACATCGTCCCCTTCAGTGGGGACTGGCCAGCCAGTGGTCTCAACGCTGCGATCCCTTGGACCAGCTTGTGTCGGTGACACAGGGGATGTGGAATGCTCTCCAGTGGTGGACCGTTCCAGATCATTTGCAGGAGGGCATCCCGTTCGTCCGCCCCGAGCCGACGGTCTCTCTGTCGACCGATGCCTCTCTGATGGGTTGGGGTGCCCATCTGGGGGAACACCGGGCTCATGGCCTCTGGTCCCCGCGGGAGTCCCGATGCCACATCAACCTGCTGGAGCTCCGAGCGGTCCGCCTAGCTCTCACCGCCTTTGCTCCGTTCCTCCGGGGTCAAGTGGTCCGAGTCCAGACGGACAATACCACGACCATGTACTATCTAAACCGCCAGGGCGGGACGCGCTCCATGCTTCTATGCAAGGAAGCTCTCCGCATTTGGTCACTCGTGCGCAGCCTGGAGGCGGATTTCCTAGCCATTCACGTGGCAGGAGCCTCCAACACCCTGGCCGATGCCTGAGCGGATAGGGCTGCATCCCACAGTGGTCTCTCCTGCCGGAGGTAGTACAGCATCTGTTCTCCCTTTGGGGCACACCTCAGGTGGACCTGTTTGCCTCCATGGAGAACGCGAAGCTGAGTCTGTTCCATGCCCGCCCCCCTCAGCAGGGCTCGCTGCAGGGGGATGCCTTCTCGAGGCAATGGACCCCGGGCCTCTTTTACGCCTTTCCCCCATTTCCCTTGATCCACAAGGTGCTTCTCAAGGCGAGGAGGACAAAGGCGCAGGTGATTCTGATAGCCCCAGACTGGCCTCGCCAGTTCTGGTACCAGATCTCCTCAGTCTCAGCTCCAGGACTCCTGAGCTTCCAGCTCGCCCGGACCTGCTCTCAGTCAATCAGGGAAGGTGTTCCATCCGGACCTTCAATCCCTGCACCTGACGGCCTGGTTCCTGAGCGGCTAGAGTTCCAGGCTTTGGGTCTTTCGGCGAGGGTCCTCAATGTAGTTGAGGCGTCCGTAGGAGTCGACCAGAAAATGCTATGCCTTCAAATGGAAAAGGTTTTCCATTTGGTGTCAGAACAAGGCTTGGACCCTTCCTCCTGTTCCTTGGCAAGCATCTTGGACTATTTATGGTCCCTTTCTAGTCAAGGGCTTAGGTCGGCGACCCTAAGGGTGCACCTGGCAGCCATCTCTGCTTACGGGCGGGCAGGGAGGCAGTCGGTGGCATAGGGAGAAGGTGGTCTGGCGCTTTTCAAAGGCCTTGATCACATTCCCCTCAGTCACGGGAACCCCCACCTCGTGGGATCTACTGCTGGTACTGGCAAAGCTCATGGGCAAGCCATTCGAACCTATGCACAGGTGTGCTCTCTCTCACCTGTCGTGGAAGACCGCCTTCTTGGTGGCTATCCGTCAGCCAGAAGGATGGGAGAGCTCCAGCGCTCCATCGAGTCTCCTTACCTGGTCTTCCACAGGGACAAAGGTTGTCCTGCGCCCCACCGAAATTCCTTCCGAAGGTGGTGTGGAGTTTCACCTTAACCAGGTGTTGACTCTGCCGTGTTCTACCCCAATCACACCTCGGAGGCCGAATATGAGCTCCATACTCTGGATCCTAGAAGGCGCTCGCTTATTATAAGGAGGCATGCAGCTGAAATTAGGGAGAGGTTAAGCCAGCTGTTTGTCACCCACGCTGAAGCCGCATCTGGCAGACCTGCAGCTAGCGGACGATAAGCAGGTGGGTAACCTCCTGCATAGATCTCTGCTATAAGTTAGCGGGCATGGAGCCTCCCAGAGGGATAAGAGCTCATTCTACCCGCCATACTGCTGCAACGGTGGCTGCTTCCAGGACGCCCTATCCAGGAAATCTGCAGGGCTGCTACCTGGAAGTCAGCAAACACCTTCATTACCCACTACCACATCGACCTTGAGTCACGCCGGGATGCTGGTTTTGGGGCCTCGGTTCTCATCTCTCTTTCCCAAGTAAGTATGTGGGGTGTGCGTCTTGCCTCCCTCCTCCCGGAGAACTGCTAGGAGTCTGCCAATGAGTGTGGATGAACAACATATCCATGTCCCTAGAAATACAGGTTACTCACCTGTAACAGGAGTTCTAGGAATGGTATATGTTGTTCATCACGACACCACCGACCTCGGCTTGACGCACAACCTGAGCTTCCAGCGGGCCAGATCTGGCGTCATGGGGCGGAGCCGAGAGTTATACCACCCGGGTGGGTGGGAGGAGCAAGCTTGAAGACCTTCCGGCAAGATTTAAAGCGGCAAGGATACTGCCAATGAGTGTGGATGAACAACATATACCATTCCTAGAACTCCTGTTACAGGTGAGTAACCTGTATTTGCATGACACATAACAGCTTCTAACAAGTTTAGTATACACTGTTTCCCACTATTACTAGCAGGGCTCCAGATAAGATTTTTTGGGATGTGTACTGTACTCCTCATTTTGAAAGTGTGGTGAGTAAAACTAAATTCAGGTGCATACATATGTCTAAGAATGTAGTGAAAAGTGCATTTTTAAAAAGTGTTTTTTTTTTTTTTTTTTTTTTTTTTTTTTTAAGTTAAAAATTGATCAAGTGCCTACAATGCTCCAGATAATGTTGGAAGGTAGTAGTAATTTACTCACCAGTTTTAAAATATAGTGAGTAAAACAAAATTGGGATGCATACAAGTGCTGTAAATCTGGAAAAATCTCCTTTTGAATCACCAGTTATGTTATGAAGCACTATTTTTTGGAGTGTGGGTATTCACAAATGTTGGGTGAGTACTGGTACTCATTAAAAACATTTTCTAAAGAGAATTTCCTAAAATGAGGTGAGTAAAAAAGGTTGGTACTCCCCTTGTCTGGAGCCCTAATTTACTGGGTAGTTGCTGGTGTGCACCAACCTGTGTGCCCCAACAGTTTCAGCAGCCATAAACGGCAGCCACCGTTCATGTGTGAATGCCTACTACATATTTCTTGGTATTGATATTCTGGAGATTTCTAATTCTAAATAAAAATTTGAAGAAGAAAACGACTTGTTAATGACCCAGCTAAAACCGATGTGTAATTGTTATTTAATGGCATATATAATACATAGGCGTGCTGCTAGGAAACCATCCCTTTAAGTATATACCTTATGTATGTGTAGATTGAGTATCCTGCTGTTTGAAATGATTGTTTTATGTTATTTAAACAATGTTGCTATTACATAAGAGCATTAAACACAAATGTCGTTTAACAGCTGTCGGGTACCAAACCACAGTATGCCGTTTTGTAATTATAGACGATTACTGGCACCTTTGTGACTAAAAATACTTGACCCTGCCTCCCTGTGGTTCATGCCACTTTATAATAGCTGTGACATTGGGCAGAAGCGCCACTCATAGTTTTGTTTAATGGAACTATTGAATTTCTTTCCCCTGATAATGGGCACAAATGCGTAATATATATTCATCAAACAGAGAAACGTAGAATCTGATGGCAGACAAGGACCGCTTTGCCCACCTAGTCAGCCCAGTTCCCTACCTAACGGATAAGCTGCAGATCCTAGTTAACCAACAGCCTACTTCCTCCTACCCCCACTAGAATTGTCTTATTTCTAGGGACATGGATATGTTGTTCATCCACACTTATTGGCAGGTTCCTTGCCGCTTTAAATCTTGCTGGAAGGTCTTCAAGCTGGCTCCTCCCACCCACCCGGATGGTAAAACTCTCGGCTCCGCCCCATGACGCCAGATCTTCCTTACCGCTTGGAAGGTCAGGTTCCCTCCTTAGTGCTCTGCGTTTTCGACTGGTTCCTGGAAATTTCGGTCTTCGAAATCAATTGGAAGTTTTTCTGAAACTTCGATCTTTTCTTCTTCGCTGCGGTGATGGCTCATTCCTTTTCCGGCCCCGGGAGGCGCCCGGTTAATTCCTCCAGGAGAGACTCTCACTCCACGTGCGTTTACTGCCTTGACCTGGATCATGATCCTCAGCTTTGCGAGTTTTGTTGTGCTCTTTCGGCCAGCTCTCTGGAGGACTGCGGGGCCCGTTCGGGGCTCTGGCATCCGGTAGCTTTTCCCGCTCCGGAGAATCCCTCGGATCGTTGGGCGTCCGCTTTGGCTGTTTCTAAGCAGCTCGATTCCGGGGAGGGGACGGCTTCACCTCCCTCTTCCTCGGTTGCGGCGCTTATCCCGCTCTCTTTGGGCTCTACTCAAGCAGCTTCGTTCAAGGAGCTTTGTCAGTCCCTTTCCTCGAAGGGAGAGGGACCTGGGGACCTGCCTCTCGGCCCAGCTCCAAGATACCGCAGGCGGATCCCTTCGCTCGCCCCGTGGAGCGGAAAAGTCCCCTCCCTCGCCGCAGACGCCGCTTCGCCACTGGCCTCACGGTGTCCCGGCCAGGTTAGCCGGTCAGGACCCCCGTCGACATGGCGAGCCTCTCGGCCAGTCATCTGGGCTGTCTCCTGCTAGTGCCGCAGTCCCTTCGTCGGTTCCCCGGCGGGGGCCGAGGTTCTGCCGGTACCTTCGGGTCGACAGTCCTCAGCCATTTTCTCCGAGCCAAAGGAGGAAAGGACGCGCTCCGCTCCCTCCCAAGCCGCCCTCAGTTCCCGAAGTTGGTCTCGGTCCTCCTCTCGGTCTAGCCGCTCACGCCGACCTCGGCGTTCTCGGTCGGGGCACCGAGTCAAGTGGCTTTGCCGTTCTTCCTCGTCCCCCTCCTCGGATGAGGAGTGGCTTCAATGCCGTTGGCATCGACGTTACGAGGAACTTATATGGCGGCAGCTGTTGTTGTCCGGGAATCAGTCGACCCCGATTCATTCTCTGCTTAGTAAGCAGCCGCCGTCCGGTCGGCCGCTGCAGTCCTTCGAGGCAGTCGAGGAGCCCTCTCCAGGGCCGGTTGCTCGTCCGATCCTCGCTGCCCCGCCACCCTCAGCGGAACCCCGGCCGGGCCATGACCTGTTCCCCAGGTTTCTCGGTCCCCTCACTCCCGCCTGCCCTCGGCGGACAAAGAGCGACTCTGGCCTGCGGCAGCTTTATGCAGACCCCTCGGAGCCTGAAGTCAGCTCCGTTATGTTTCCTAGTAGGGAGGACCCATGGTCTTTCCTGGAACATCCCGTGGACGACATCCCATCGTCCTTTATGGTTCTGCCCCAGCTTATCTTGGAATTCACTGGGATGCAGCTCAAGCCTGTTTCTAAACGGGCACCTTACCCCCTTATGGAGATTCTGGACCGAGGGGGCTCTCCCTTAGAGGCCTTCCCGGTGGCTGAGGCTATCGTGGGCCCAGCCTTGGAGCTCTGGAGGTGGCCTACTTCCTGCCCTGCGCCTTCAGCCAGGGTGGCCAGGAAGTACCCTGTCCCTGTCGGTTCTCTGCCCGGTTTCTCGGAGCACCCCTCGGCTGAAGGGGTAGTCACAGACAATGTTTTCCAATGTTTTGGAAATGCTAGGGATGTGGATAGGCCCCCTGACAGAGTCCAAAAGAATGAACTACATTGGGCGTAAGGTTTACGCCACGTCCTCCCTAGGCCTCCGTCAGGCCAGCTCGGTGACACTGATGGCACACTGTTCCCACGCCCTTTTGGGCTCCCTAGACGAGGTCCTCCCTCATCTCCCAGCCGACCACGGTCCGGCAGGTGCGGGACCAGGGTAGGGCGGTGGCAAAACAGCAGCTCCAGATGGGTCTGGATCTGAGCGACTCCTGTGCCAGATCGGTGGCGGCCGCAGTGGCCATGCGCCGCAGGGCGTGGCTGAGATTATCCTCCTTCTCCTTGGAAACCCAGCACGGATTGGCGGACAGCCCCTTCTTGGGGACTGACCTTTTCGGCCCTGGAGTGGAGGGACATATCCAGGGGCCCGAGAAGTCCGATGCCACTCCGAACTCTGTCACTCCCACCCGGAGGGACAAGGGCAGCCGTCAGCCTTTGCGTAAGCCCCTTTGCCCCCTGCGGCTCGACCGGCCCAGCACGAGGGCCAGCAGGCATGCGCTGGGCGGCCTGTCGCCAGATCAGCGTCTTCCTCCAAAAGGAAGCAGGGAGGCAGGGATCCGAGAGCCCCCTCGGCCTTTTCCTCCGTCAAGCTTGCTCAGTGATGGGCTAAGGGGCACTGTCCCCAGCCCCGTCGCCCCTGCCCGGGTTTCCCCATGGGGGGACGGCTCTGCACCTCTTCCTCTTGGGTGGTGCTAAGGGTAGCCCTGTCGCGGGTTGCGAACAGGTTCCCCTTTTGAGCCGTTGCCCCACGGGGATCTTGGGTCCACAGACTCTTCGTCGGACTGCTGAGCCGACTTGCCTGGCCCTCTAATTAGAGGTGATCAGGGAGGTGGTGGGCCCTCCTTCTGACCCTGGGTTCGTGTCCAGGTATTCCTGGTCTCAAACGGACGGGGGGCTTGCGCCCATCCTTCTGCACGCGGATGGTCCCTCTGCATATATCCCATCCTCAGATGGAGGCGTGCGGCTTCCTCCTGGGCCTCCAGGACGTACTTACTCCTCGATTCCGTCCGTTTCTTGGGAGACCCCTCCCTTTCGTAGGCGAGAGATCTCCTTAAGAGTTCCTGGCTAGGCCCTTCGTTCTCTGCTCCGCAGTTTCTGCGGCATCGAAGGGTCCGGGCCTAACCCCACCCGGATGGCGGCCTGGTTAAACTCTTCCAGGCTCAGACTGGTCTCCCTTGACCGGAGCCACGTTGGAACTCGTGCCTTAGCGGGTGAGGCTTCTTTGGGACTAGGCTCGACTCTTGAGTCCGAGCCTGGCTCCGGGCGGACAGGGCTGAGGTTCTTCCTCCCTTACCCGGTCAGGTTTGGCCGGGTAGTTGTGCCCTGCCGGGACCTCCTGCACCTCCGGGGCCTCATGGCAGCCTTCCCATAGTGGGATGGGCCAGCCAGCGGTCACAGCACTGCGTCCCTCAGACCAGTTCGTGACTACAACCCAGGAGTTAAGAGAACGCTCCCCTTTGGACCGTTCCAACTCCTGCAGGAGAACATCCTGTTCGTCCCCCCTGAGTCGACGGTCTTCTCCGACCGATGCTTCTTGGATGGGTGCGGGTGCCCATCTAGGGGAATACAGAGCGCTTTGCCTCTGGTCCTCTTGGGAGTCCTGATGTCCTCCTTACCCGTTGGAGCTCCAGGCAGTCCGCTTAGCTTGCACCGCTCGCTCCGTGTGTGCGGGGTCAAGTGGTTTAAGTCCATGAGGACAGCACCACAACCATGTGCTACCTACCCTGCCAGGTTCGGTCGAACCCCTTGCCTCGGCGTAAGGAGGTTCTCCGCATTGGTTTTTGTGCAGTCGCGGGTTCCCAGCCATTTGATGGCCGGAGCCTCCAATTCCCTGGCTGCTGCCCTAAGCAGGACATAGGCTGCGCCTCACGAGTGGTCTCCCCTGCCGGAGGTAGCACCGGATCTTCTCCCTCCAGGGAGAATACGAGGCCAAGACTGTTTTATGCCCGCCCCCCCAGCAAGGTCTGCTGTAGGGGATGCTGTCGGGGCCACAGACCCCGGGCTCTTCCACGCCTCTCCCTCATTTCCCTTGACCTACGGGCAAGGCGAGGAGGGACTTGGTGCAGGTGATGCTGGTAGCCCCAGACTGGATTGCCAGCTCTGGTATCCAGCTCTCCTCAGTCTCAGACCCAGGCTGCCGAGGCGGCTTCTAGTCCGCCCGGTCCTGATCTCTTTTTCAGGGGAAGGTTTTCCATCTGGACCTTCAATTCCTACACCTGTAGGCCCGGTCCCTGTGCGGCTAGGGGCCAGGCCTAGGGTCCTTCAGCAAGGTCCTCGACTTTTAGAGGCGTCCTGCTAGAAGTCGGCCAAAAATGCTCGCCCTCTTTGGAAAAGTTCTCCATTTGATGATGGGATAGGGCCTGGCCCTCTCCCGTCCCTGGGCGAGCGTTTCGGACCATCTGCGTCTGTTCTTTGAATTAGGGCTTCGGCCAACGACCCTCTAGGTCTTCTGTGGGTCACCCCTGTCTTCCGGGCGTGGGCTGGAAAGCAGTCGGCACAGAATAGGTGGTCGGGCACTTCTAGGCCTCGATCACGCCTCCCCTTTGGGGGAGAGTATCCCCATTCTGTGGGATCCTTGCTGGTATGGGCTTAGCTCACGGGCAAGCCTTTCGAACCTTTGCACAGGTGCGAGTTCCCCCACCTGTTGTGGAAGAACACCTTCTTGGGGCTACTCTGCCATCCAGAAGGAGGGGAGAGTTTCAGGCGCTCCTTTGAATCTCCCTACCTGGTCTTCCACAGAGACTAGGTTGTCCTGCGCCCCACCCGAAGTCCTTCCGAAGGCGGTGGTGGAGTCATCCCTATGGGGGTATTGCCTCTGCCGGGGTTCATCCCCATTCACACCTCGGAGGCCATATACAGTTTCTGTGGGACCCTGTTTAACGCTCACCTACCTAGGGAGCGTAAGGCTGAAGTTCGGGAGAGGTTCGCCAGCCGTTTGTCATCTACGCTGAAGCCGCATCTGGCAGACCTGCAGCCAAGTGGACGACGAGCGGGAGGGTCTCCCCCTGCATAGGTCTCCACTATAGGCGGGTGGGCATGGAGCCTCCCACAGGGATAAGTGCTCATTTTAACCCGTCCTTCCGCTGCATCGGTGGCTGCTTCCGAGGATACTCGGTCCAGGATATCCGCGAGGGCTTCGCCGAAGCAGGCTTTACCGTTCCCTTCACATCGTCCTTGGGTCGTGCGGGTGCTGGTCCGGGCCTCGGTTCTCCAGTCTTTCTACCTAAGTAAGGGGTGTGCGCCTTGCCTCCCTCCTCCTGGAGAACTGCTAGGAGTCTGCCAATAAGTGTGGATGGACATATCCATGTCCCTAGAAATACAGGTTCTAGGGACATGGATATGTTGTTCATCCACACTCATTGGCAGGTATCCTTGCCGCTTTAAATCTTGCCGGAGGTCTTCAAGCTTGCTCCTCCCACCCACCCGGGTGGTATAACTCGGCTCCGCCCCATGACGCCAGATCTTCCTTACCGCTTGGAAGCTCAGGTTCCCTCCTTAACTCTCTGCGTTTGAGACTGGTTCCTATTTCTCCGTTTGGAGTTTAAAAATAAATTTTAAAAAAGACTTCAGTCTTGATCCCTCGTGGCTCGCGATGGACAAATCGACTCCCGATTTTGGAGATGCCCATGCGGTGAAGATGTCTCGGACGGATCCACACTCCACGTGTGTCTACTGCTTAGGCCTTGGCACGACCATGAGCTTGCGACCTGTGCTCATCTTTCTCGGCCTTCGTCCTCGAGAGACCGTGCTGCCCGATTGCAATAGGCGCCCGAAGCGTTTCCTCTGGTGAAGTCCAAGGAGGCCAGTTGGCGGTGTCCACGGCGGCGGGCTATTCGCGGATCAGCTCGGACGGATGATCGCCCCTCGAAGGGAGGCGGCGGGCGTAATCTTCCCGCCGCGGCATTTATCCCGCTCTCTGGGTTCTTCCTACACGGCTTCTTTTAAGGAGCTTTGTCTGTCCCTCTCCACTAAGGGAAGGGCCTCGTCTGCTGGACCTTTTTCTCGGTCCAAAGGACAGGGTAGTCCCTCCGTCGGCTCTTGGGAGCCAGGAAGGTCCCTCTCCCGGAGTCGTCGGGCCGTCGACCCGGTCGACCGGCGCTCGGCCGGCCACTGGCCTCACGGTGTCCCGTCAGGTCAGTTGACCAGAGACTCCCCACCCGGCGAAGTCGAGTTTTCTCGACCCGTTGGACGGGCTGTCGCCTTGCATGGCGAATTCCCTCTCCCGGTTCCCCGGGAGAGTTGAGGATCCGTGGGCTCGCCTGTGCCTCCGGTTCCGGAGCCTCGGATGGACCATCCGAGCCGAAGGGAGTGCCGGTTCCGGCCGACACCTCCCCGCACCGACCTCGGAAATTCCGGGACTCTTGGTCTCGGTCTCGGACCTCTTCGCAGTCCAGCCGATCCCACCATCACAGGCGGTCTTGGTCTCGGCACACGATGGCGGCGTCACTTCGTCCTCCTCCTCGGACGAGGAGGCTTGGCTTAGGAGTGCGTCGGCGATCGAGGACCTTATGTTGCAACAGCTCCTCCTGGCCGGGGTAAGCGACCCGTCGCCTTCCCCGGCCATTAAGTGGCTGTCACCGGAGCGGCCGACACAACCCCTCGACTTATCCGAGGAGCCTATACCCAGGCCGGTTGTTCGGCCAAAACCAGCTGCTCCACCGATTCCGGTGGAACCTCCGCCTCCACAGCCACCAATTGGGGCTCCGACCAAGGATTCTCAGTCGGCTAAGGGTCTACCCCATCGGCTGTCAGTTACCCTCACTCCCGACCGACCTCGGCAGGTGAAGGGTGGCTCAGGCCAGAGGCAGCTCTTGAGGACTCTTCCAAGTCGAAGATGATTCCTCCCTTTCTCCAAGCGACTGGACTTGGAGTCTTCAGGAGGTCAGTCAATGGACGATAGCCGTCGTCCTTCCTGGGACTACTTGGCTCATCTCGGAGTCCACCAGGATGGAGCTCGAACCCGTTTCCAAGCGGGCCGGGTATCCTTCACGGAGATTCTGGACGAGGGATTCTCAGGCGGAGGCCTTTCCGGTGGCGAGGCCATGGTGGGTCGGCACTGGAGCTTTGGCAGCGCCTGCTTCCTGCCCTCGCCTTGCCAGGATGGCCAGGAAGTCATGCGGTCCCTACGGTTCCTTGTCCGGTTTTGGAACACCCTCTGCTGAGGGTTGGTTACCGACAGCGTTTTCCGGTAGCCGGCTCGCGCCAGGATGTGGACAAACCTCCTGACAAGGAGTCCAAGAAATTGGACTATATCGGGCGAAAAGTCTACGTCTCGTCCTCTCTCGGCCTTCGTCAGGCCAGTTGGCCGTCCTCATGGCACATTTTCTCATGCTCTGTTGGGCTCCTGGATGAGGTCACCCTCATCTTCCCGCCGATCTGCAGACTACGGTTAAGCAGGTGCGGGACCAGGGCAGGGCAGTGGCCAAACAGCAGCTCAGACTGCTTGGATATAGGGGACTCATGTGCCAGATCGGTGGCGGCCGCGGTGGCTGTGCGTCGTGGAGCTTGGCTGAGGATATCCACCTTTACTTCGGATACCCAGCACAAGTTGGCGGATGTTCCTTTTGGGGACTGACCTCTTGCCCTGGGGTGGAAGGTCACCTGCAGAGGATCGAGAAGTCCAATACTACCTTGGACTCGGTCTCTTCCGCTCAAGAAGAACAAAGGCGCAAACCGCAGCCTAAGCCCTTTCGATCCTTCTATGCCCGCGCGCACCGGCCCGCAACGTCGGGGCCAGCAGGCTCGGCCTTGGCATCCAAACCCAAGCCCGGCTTCCTCTAACAGGAGGCAGAGGAAGGCCCAGGAGGTCCCTCGGCGGTCCCTCCTCAAGCCTGCCCAGTGACGGGCTGAGGGGTGTCGCCCCATTCCCGTCTACCTACCCCTAGGTTCCCCTGGGAGACGGTTCCGCACTCGTTCCGCCTGGTCCGCTGTTACCACGGACAGGTGGGTCTTGGAGGTGGTGGGAAGAGGCCTGCCTCTGGAATTCGAGCAGGCACCACCCTTCAGAGCCGTCGCCCCTCGGGGGGCTTCGGGGTCCCCAGCCTCACTGGCGGCTCGTCGAGCCGACATCGCTCTCCTCCTCCAGAAGGAGGTGATAAGAGAGGTGGCGGACCCTCCTTGAGACCCAGGGTTTGTGTCCAGGTACTTCCTGGTTCCGAAACGGACGGGGGGCTGGCGCTCCATTCTCGACCTACACGACCTAAACAAGTTCCTAAGGTCTCGAACCTTCAGGATGGTCACTCTGGCTCAGATAATACCATCCTTGGAACGCGGCGTGTGGTTCTGCTCTCTGGACTTGCAGGACGCGCGTTTTCACGTCCCTATCCGTCCGTCTCACCAGAGATTCCTTCGCTTCCGAGCAGAAGGATCCTTTCGAGTTCAAGCCATGCCCTTGACTTGTCTCCAGCTCCCAGGGTCTTCACCAAATGCATGGCAGTGGTGACAGCATTCCTCTTGGCGCCGAGGGTCCGGTGTACCCTTACCTGGACGACTGGCTGATAGCAGCTCCCTCCAGGAAGGAGGCGGAGGGGTCAGAGATCTGGCCCTCCAGGTCTGCTCTCAACTGGGCCTCCTTATCAACGAGGCCAAGTCGAACTCGAGCCAAAGCAGGTGATTCTATTCATCCGGGCGCAGCTCGACTCTCTTGAGCCAAGGCTTGGCTCCGGCGGACAGGGCCGGGGTTCTTTCCTCCTTTGCCCGATCATTTCTGGTTGGGCAATTGCGCCCTGCCCGGGACTTCCTGCGCCTCCTGGGTCTCATGGCGGCCTGCACCAGCGTGGTCCGTTGGGCCCGCTGGAACATGCGTCCCCTTCAGTGGGGACTGGCCAGCCAGTGGTCACAACGCTGCGATCCTTTGGACCAGCTTGTGTCGGTGACTCAGGGGATGTGGAACGCTCTCCAGTGGTGGACCGTTCCAGATCATTTGCAGGAGGGCATCCCGTTCGTCCGCCC
The DNA here is from genome assembly GCA_016271365.2 of Neoceratodus forsteri. Classification (NCBI taxonomy): domain Eukaryota; kingdom Metazoa; phylum Chordata; order Ceratodontiformes; family Ceratodontidae; genus Neoceratodus; species Neoceratodus forsteri. Next base: position 637,872,278 of record CM028135.1, on the reverse strand, counting down.
CGAGCCGACGGTCTCTCTATCGACCGATGCCTCTCTGATGGGTTGGGGTGCCCATCTGGGGGAACACCGGGCTCATGGCCTCTGGTCCCCGCGGGAGTCCCGATGCCACATCAACCTGCTGGAGCTCCGAGCGGTCCGCCTAGCTCTCACTGCCTTTGCTCCGTTCCTCCGGGGTCAAGTGGTCCGAGTCCAGACGGGACAACACCACGACCATGTTCTATCTAAACTGCCAGGGCGGGACATGCTCCATGCTTCTATGCAAGGAAGCTCTCCGCATTTGGTCACTCGTGCGCAGCCTGGAGGCGGATCTCCTAGCCATTCATGTGGCAGGAGCCTCCAACACCCTGGCCGATGCCCTGAGCCGGATAGGGGCTGCATCCCACGAGTGGTCTCTCCTGCCGGAGGTAGTACAGCATCTGTTCTCCCATTGGGGCACACCTCAGGTGGACCTGTTCGCCTCCAGGGACAGAGGCTGAGACTGTTCCATGCCGCCCCTCAGCAGGGCTCGCTGCAGGGGGATGCCTTCTCGAGGCAGTGGACCCCGGGCCTCTTTTACGCCTTTCCCCCATTTCCCTTGATCCACAAGGTGCTTCTCAAGGCGAGGAGGGACAAGGCGCAGGTGATTCTGATAGCCCCAGACTGGCCTCGCCAGTTCTGGTACCCAGATCTCCTCAGTCTCAGCTCCAGGACTCCGCGGCAGCTTCCAGCTCGCCGGACCTGCTCTGTCAATCAGGGAAGGTGTTCCATCGGACCTTCAATCCCTGCACCTGACGGCCTGGTTCCTGGCGGCTAGAGTTCCAGGCCTTGGGTCTTTCCGACGGGTCCTCAATGTAGTTGAGGCGTCCCGTAAGTCGACCAGAAAATGCTACGCCTTCAAATGGAAAAGTTTTCCATTTGGTGTCGAGAACAAGGGCTTGGACCCTTCCTCCTGTTCCTTGGCAAGCATCTTGGACTATTTATGGTCCTTTCTAATCAAGGGCTTGGGTCGTGACCCTAAGGGTGCACCTGGCAGCCATCTCCTGCTTGCGGTAGCGGGCGGGAAGCAGTCGGTCTGGGAGAAGGTGGTCTGGCACTTTTCAAAGGCCTTGATCACATTTCCTCCAGTGTGGGAACCCCCACCTCCGTGGGATCTACTGCTGGTACTGGCAAAGCTCATGGGCAAGCCATTCAGAACCTATGCACAGGTGTGCTCTCTCACCTGTCATGGAAGACCACCTTCTTGGTGGCTATCCGTCAACCAGAAGGATGGGAGAGCTCCAGGCGCTTTCCATCGAGTCTCCTTACCTGGTCTTCCACAGGGACAAGGTTGTCCTCGCCCCACCGAAATTCCTTCGAAGGTGGTGTCTGAGTTTCACCTTAACCAGGTGTTGACTCTGCGGTGTTCTACCCCAATCACACCTCGGAGGCGAATACAGGCTCCATACTGGACCCTAGAAGGCGCTCGCTTATTATAAGGGCCTTACGGCTGGAAATAGGGAGAGGTTCGCCAGCTGTTTGTCACCTACGCTGAAGCCGCACCTGGCAGACCTGCAGCCAAGCGGACGATAAGCAGGTGGGTCACTTCCTGCAAAGATCTCTGCTATAAGTTGGCGGGCATGGAGCCTCCCAGAGGGATAAGAGCTCATTCTACCCGCCATACTGCTGCAACGGTGGCTGCTTCCAGGGACGTCCCTATCCAGGAAATCTGCAGGGCTGCTACCTGGAAGTCAGCAAACACCTTCATTACCCATTACCACATCGACCTTGAGTCACGCCGGGATGCTGGTTTTGGGGCCTCTGTTCTCCAGTCTCTCTTTCCCAAGTAAGTATTGGGGATGTGCGTCTTGCCTCTCTCCTCCCGGAGAACTGCTAGGAGTCTGCCAATGAGTGTGGATGAACAACATATCCATGTCCCTAGAAATACAGGTTACTCACCTGTAACAGGAGTTCTAGGAATGGTATATGTTGTTCATCCACACGACCCACCCGACCTCCCCGGCTTTGACGCACAACCTGAGCTTCCAGCGGGCCAGATCTGGCGTCATGGGGCGGAGCCGAGAGTTATACCACCCGGGTGGGTGGGAGGAGCAAGCTTGAAGACCTTCCGGCAAGATTTAAAGCGGCAAGGATACCTGCCAATAAGTGTGGATGAACAACATATACCATTCCTAGAACTCCTGTTACAGGTGAGTAACCTGTATTTACTCACCTGTAACAGGGAGTTCGAGAATGGTATATGTTGCTCATCCACACACCCACCCGGCTCCAGCTCGATGCACAACCTGGCTTCCAGCGGGCTAGATCTGGCGTCATGGGGTGGAGCCGAGAGTTTTACTTCCCGGGTGGGTGGGAGGAGCCAGCTTGAAGACCTTCCGGCAAGATTTAAAGCGGCAAGGAACCTGCCAATAAGTGTGGATGAACAACATATACCATTCCTAGAACTCCTGTTACAGGTGAGTAACCTGTATGTCTGTCCCTTGCATTCTTGAATTCCCCCTCTGTTTGTGTCTATACGACCTCCTCAGGAAGGCTGTTCCATGCATCTACCACCCCCTCTCTAAAGAAGTACTTCCTCACATTACCTCTGAGCCGCCCCCCCCTCTGTCTTCAAATTGTGCAATTGTTCTTGCACATCTTGTTTTTTGAAAGATGCTGCCTTCTTGAACTTTGTTGATTTTCCTCGAGGCTATACATCTTAAGCTCCTTTAGTCTTTCTTCATATGTCTTCTGGCGCAGACCCTCCACCATTTTTAGTTGCCCTCCTCTGGCCAGCCTCCACCCTGTCTGTCTTTGCAGAGATGGGGTTTCCAGAACTGTACGCAGTATTCCAGATGTGATCTTACCAACTGTCTGTACAGAGGGCCAACAGCTTCCTGTTTTCTACTGGTGATGCCTCTCCCTATGCATCCCAGTATTCCCCCTGCCCTCCTTACTGCCTTCTCACATTGCTGGCCCACCTTTAGTGTGTCTGATATGACTACCCCAGGTCCCTTTCCATTTTTGTTGTCAGTATCTCAACCCCCATTGTGTAATCTTCCCCTGGGTTTTTGTTTCCCAGGTGCGTTACTTTGCACTTCTTTGCATTGAATCTAAGCTGCCATACATTTGACTATTCCTCCAACCTTGCCAAAACCTTCCTAAGTGACTAGCATATGTCTGGAGGTTAGGAGATTTATTCATCTCAATCCTACGCTAATTAAACTAATCAGGGATACACCGAAATGCAGCTCCCAGAGTCACCCAGTGAAACAATACGCAGGGTCACAAAACTAACATGAACCACAATCACTGTATTTAAACCAAAACCACAAGCTCGCCAAATAAACCAAAATTGCAGGGTCACCAAATTAACCAGAAACATACTAAAAATCCGGAGAATGGGGTTTACACTGGATTTTGGTGGAGCAGCAATTTCTGAGTGATGATACAGTAATAATTGGACTACACAAGACCAGTCTGACTAAAGTCTCAAGATCACATCTGTGCCCAGGCAAGCTTTTTTTTTTTTTTTTTTTTTTTTTGTAGTTTCCCAGTTATCTCTGTTGTAAAATTAGCATATCTTAGGCTTTTTACAAGCCTACGGTATACTGATATTCACAGCAAAAACCTAACCCCTGCCTGTTAATTAGAAGTCCTGCAGCTGGTATGTGTCTTCCCCTGTGTAAGTGTCTCTCTCCTAAGCTGGTCTCCGGGCTTTCTTACACTTGGGGCTGTACCTCCTGCTGCTGGTCGTTAGACAGGAAACAAAGATCTATAGCTCCCTCCTTCCGGCTTCCTCCAGTTTATTTCCTGCCTTCAGTGAAGCAGGTACTCTGCAGCAGAGCCCTGTCACGCGTGGCAGGGCTGAAGAGACTGTAAATCATTTAATCTTTTTTCTACAAAAATTCTTACAAGAAGAATTTTTTTCAGATATCCTATGGTGTGATCAAGTCTCAGCCTTGCAAGCTGCTCAGACTGACCCCACCGCTCAGCAGCTCGTTTTCCCGCAATTTTGGGCTCCCCCATAACGGACCACTACAAGCCTTTTCAGGCAAGGGGGCATATTCAGTTAAGCACCAGAGTGCTTTTCAGGAACTGCACAGTGCAGCTTCCAATCGGCGGCTCTGATACCAGAGGTTTCAGCGGCTCGTCACGGACATCTCTGAACCTAATCCAGCAAATGCACAGGTCAGCTGCTGATGATGAACCCTCTCGTTGATGAGCGCTTGAGGAGACTTTTGGAGCTGTAGCACATTCAGCCTCCTCGATGAGCACTGGAGAAGCCAGTGGCAGCTGCAGTGCTAGGCAGGAGGAAAGCAGGGGCGATCAAGAGCTCGCCCTGTGGACCCCTCACACCCCCAAACCAAAGCCAAGAATATTCTCTGAGCTGGCTCTTAAATGGACAGCACCAAATTCCAACAACAGTGTTAGTTATTGCAAAGGGGGGGGGGGAGTACATTGATATAAGGGAATTATAGCCTCGGAAAAGTCTAGCAGGGCAAAAAATGTCAGCGCTGCAAATCTCCGCTCCTGATCACTTTTGCGGGCTCACTCTGCCTTACATGTGAAAAGGTAGCGGCTGCCAACGGGGAGGACTCAGTGGGCACAACCTCTCCTTCAACACAAATACCCAAGAAAGGTCTGTATGACTGGCTACTTCCAGATTGGAGAGAACAACGGCAACCAGGGATACCCAACAGGTGACCACCCCCTCCCTGGAACCAGACCTTTTAGACAGGTTAAATGGGGCCTTTGCTCTGGACCCTGCATGCTTCGACTGGCAACCTCCAGGGTCCCCTGATATGAGACCCCACAAAAATGCAAAAAGAAAGAGCACCCCCCCCCCCCAAGTCTGCATCTGACGAGGGGTGGCTAGCCTCACATTGCTACGACAAGAAGATGAAATCCAGCTACAGGGGCAGATTGTCTGAGGATAATCACCATTCCTCACACCACAGGAGGAAGAAAAGGTCTCGTTCCCGGAGTAGATCTAGGGGCACGCACAAGGAAAAATGTTGCAGGGAATATTCCCTGGACTCCTCAGATGCCAGCACTTCCCCAAAGGAGGGGGAGATAGTGGGCTCATCAGACTCGGACCCCCCCCCCCATCCAGAAACTTTGACTTGGAGGATCTAGATGTTTTTATTAAAAAGGACATATCAGAGATGCACCTCGGATCTTCTCCACCTGTCCCTTCCCAGCCGAAACAGACCTTTCGACTGGCATCTACCTCCAAATCAGCCACAGCCTTCCTTGCCCTTCCCGCCATAGAGGACTTACTAAAAGAGGAATGGCACGGTCCAGAACGTACATACCCGGTCCCCCATCAGAACATTAAACTTCTAAAGTTTGACAAGAAGCAGTCTGAAAAGTGATTAGACTGCCCCAGGATTGACCCACTGATTTCTAATCTAACCATAAAGTCATCCCCACTGAAGGAGGGGCTTCACTAAGGGACCCAGTGGACAGAAAAGTGGATGCCTTGATGAAGAAGGCTTTCCAAGCGTCTGCAACTTCACTTAAGGTGGCAGCAGCAAATCTCTTCTCTGCCAGAGCCACCCTGTCCTGGGCATCGGATATAGGTTTTCAATTTGCAGAAGACCCAGAGGAAAAACTTGCAGATTGTTCTTCAGCTACAGTTAATGGGCCTAGCATCGGCTTATGCAGCTGACTTGTCTGAGGAGGCAGTTGGGTGCACTGCGCAGACCATGTTTTATCAAACCTCAGCTCGCTGCAACCTCTGACTTCGGACCTGGCAAGCAGATGCCTCTTCAAAGAGTCATTGGTAAATGCTCCATATGAAGGAAATCTCCTGTTTGCTTCAGCCCTGAAGGAGGTTGTGAAGGAATCCAGGGAGATGGCCAAGGTACACATGCCCCAGTCCAGGGGCAGGGGCAAATCATGGTCCTCAGGCTCCAGGCGCAATTTTCATGTCCTGGGTTACAGCAAAGGTCAAAACTCAAACTTTTCTGGGAAAGGAACATGGTTTTCCTTCTGCAACCAACATAACTTTTTTTTTTTTTTTTTGGGGGAGATTCGGTGACAGTGTAGATCCAGAGACACTAGCAGCAACAGAAAGTTCCAATGAAGCCACCTGGACCCATTCTTGAGTAGGGGACAGACTTTCAAATTTCCTCGAGGAATGTGTCCCTACAACGTTGGACAAATAGATAATAGACATTATCAGCAAGGGTTACCTGGTAGAGTCCAAGCCACCCCTACCGCACGTGGTACCCTCCCTTGTCTCAAATTACCCATCCAAAAGACAGGTCATCACAGACCTTCTACAAGCGGAAGGGATCGAACAAGTTCCCCTCCACAGAGTTCAGTTTTGGGGCGGGGCATACTCCCTATTCTTCATCGTGCCCAAGCGCACAGGAGGTTTCAGATTGCAAATTCCTAAATAGTTTTGTGTGCAGCAGACCCTTCAAGATAAAAACCTTGTCATCGGTCATCAAGGAACTACAGCAAGGGGACTTTCTAGCATCCATCGATCTACAAGATGCATACCTGCATATTCCCATTCAGAAAGTACACAGGCAGTATCTCAGATTCAAGGTGGGGAGGCAACATCTTTTTTTTTTATATCTTTCATGACATTACAATGCAATGCATAGATAATCCAAGAATCCTGCAGTACTTCATGGTATTACTTAATAGATTGACATGCAGATTGAAATCCAGGATTACTGTTGTTACAAGGTATGGAGGCAAAGCAATTATTAATTTTTCCAACAGTTACACATTCACTTTGGTTATTGCTGTCCATGCCTTAGAGTTATATAGCTGTAATAACAATACCTCAAAATAGTGAACTGGCACAATTGCCTTATGTTTTATCCCCTTTATATTTAAGTTCTCACTCTCCCCTTCAATGAACTCCCCTTTCTGCACCCCGAACATTCCCAGAACAAAAATTCAAAATTCCATGCTTAAAGTCATTAAGGTAAGTCCTCTTATTATCCCTAATTCGTATTTTAAGGGCAGTCGGTTTCAGCTACCAATAATAATGTTCCTCTCCACGATGCAGTGTAGTAGGAAATGAAAACGGGGGGGGGGGTATTCCCCTTTCAGTCTCGAGGGTCAAAAAAAATCTAAGGGTGAATAGACTCACAGTTCAGGTTTCCTCGTCTTCTGAAACATCGGAAGAGTCTCCCTCCCTTGCAGTCTTTTCAGCTTCCAACTTGTCAAGCATTTTAGAAGCATCTTTGGGATCTGTATACACATAAACACGTCTGCCCACGAACACTTGCAGTCGAGCTGGCATGAGCATGTTCGAGGGAATTTCCAGTTCCCGTAATAGTCGTCTAATCGGGTCAAAACTTTTACGCTTCATACGGGTGGCATAGGCGAGGTCCGGGAAAATCATAACTCTGGTTCCTTCAATCTCGATCCCCTTCTTGGTGCGGGCAGCATAAAGAATTCTGTCCCTGATTACCGAAGAGGTTGTCTGCAACATAACAGTCCTGGTTCCGCCCGTCTGGCCGATCGCTCTTTGAAGATTAATCCGGTATGCTTTAAGTAGACAACTTTGCAAGTTCAATTCAAAAGTAGCTTCTAGTCAGTTATAAAGGAAAGCAAGCAGATCCTCTCCCTCTGTTCCTTCTGGGATCCCCAGAATTCTCACATTCGCAGCCCTTGACTGATTCTCGAGAAACTCCAGACGGGATTTCAACAGCGCCTGTTCCCTTACACATGTTGCCGCCGTGGCCTGAGCCCGTTCTGATGTCTTCTCCGTTGTCTGCGCGTGCATTAATAATCCATCCATTTTTTGTTCCCCTATCAGCATCCTATTGTGATACGAGTCCATTTTCTTGTCTAGTTGCTGTACTATCTTAGTTAGGCTTAGGACTGCAGAGTGCAAGGATTCCAGCGTTGCTGGGAGGGATTCAGCTCCTTTTGGATCCTCGGAGTTTAGGCCTGTCGAAGACTGCTGCACTCTGGACGTCGCACCGCGTGGTGTGAAAAAGTTAGTTTTAGAGTCATTATTTTTCTTCCCCATCGTCCAACTTCTGTTCGGGAGAATCACCAACTTTAACCAGATCTCTTTTCAGATGCCTTCAGTCTAGGATTCAAATTTTAAGTATATTTTTTTTAAAGATTATCGGGATGCCATCTAGGGAGCTCACCAAAAGTGCGTCTGCTATGGCCGATATCTAGCCACGCCCCCGCGGGAGGCAACATCTTGAGTTCAAAATCCCTCCTTTTGGCCTCTCATCAGCCCCAACAACATTCTTGAAGGTGCTGGTAGCGGTCATTGCTGACCTTCAGAACGGGGATGCAGCTTTTCCCTTATCTGGATGATATTCTCATCAAGGCCCCGAAGCTCAATCAAGCAGTACATGCAGTGATAGAGGTAGTCAGGTGCCACTTTGCACACAGATTTGTCATCAACTGGAGGAAGAGCTCCATGACTCCGAGCCAGAACTTGAACCACCTGGGGGTGGACTTCAGGACTCAGACCAACAAAGTTTTTTTTCCCACAGAATCGAAATTCAGGGACCTATTGAAGCTCATCAACAAATTTCTCACAGTAACCTAGCTGACAGCACAGACTTTCATGCAGCTAATCGTGACTCTGGTGTCACTAGCAGATTTGGACCCCTGAGCTCTGGTGCACATGTGACCCATTCAAGCCCATCTGCTCAGGCAGAGTTCCCAGTCCAGACACTACCAGCATCAGCTAATCCCAGTTTCTTAGATAAAATCCTTCCTCCAGTGGTGGTTTTGGAGGTAAAGTGTCATGGGGTGAAATTTGGGACATCCACACAAAGTCAGAATCACGACCGATGAAAGCCTTGGGATGGGGGCCCATCTGCATCAGCGGTCGACACAAGGCAAATGGTCCCTGGTAGTCAAGGTACAGCATGAACATCCTTGAGATGAGGGCAATTCGCCTAGTCTTGATGCACTTCCGTCAACAAGTACACAATCAAGATGTTGATTCTAACAGACAATTGGACAATGATGTCCTACATCAACCACCAGGGGGGCACAAAAAGTTCAGAAATGCTCAGGGAGTCACTGCTTCTCTTTCAATGGGCAGAGCAACAGCTGGCAAGTATAAGAGCCGTGTACATCCCAGGAAAGGAAAATGTCACAGCAGACTGGCTAAGTTGCCATGATGTCTTACCAGGGGAGTGGGAGCTGAAAGACCACACCTTCCACCTCCTAACAGAGCAGGGGGGCAATCCCCAGGTAGATCTGTTTGCATCCAGGTGAAATTCCAAGGCAGGACAATTTTGCTCCCTGGCCAGGGACGAGCTAGTGGTAGCCCAGGACGCCTTTTCCCCTAGACTGGGGTCAGTTCGGCCTTTTGTATGCCTTCTGTCCAATACCATTGCTTTCCAGAGTTCTGCACAAAGTGGCCCGAGACAGAGCAGAGATCAGCCTAGTGTGTTCTTGATGGCCTCATCATCCTTAGTTTCCGCCTTTCATTCAGCTGTCAATAGGACCACCTGTTCCTTTCCAATTCAGCCTGGACCTTCTCCATCAGGGGCCGGTTCTGCACCCCAGTTTGAGTAATCTTTCCCCCTCGGGTTGCAGATTGAGCAGGAAACTTTCAAGGAGCTAGGCTATACGGCTTTGGTAACTGAAATGATGGTGAACTTGTGTCGCACCTCTTCTAGAGTGTATTATAGAATCTGGAGGAAATTCTTGTTCTGGTTGCAATCCAGAGATCTACAGGACCAGCCAATATCATTACCCATGCTATTACAGTTTCTTCAAGAGGGATTTGACACTTGGTTGCAACCAGCCACCCTAAGAGTTCAAGTCTCAGCCCTGGGGGTGCATTTGTTAGTTGACTCTGGAGAATCACTGGGCTCACACCCTCATGTCAGGAGGTTTCTAAGAGTGGCAATGTTAAAACGCCCGACGATTAAGCCAACATTTCCTCCTTGGAAACGTAACCTGCTTCTCAAAGCCTTGACCAAGGAGCCTTTTGAACCTTTTAAGGAAACTTCCATCATGCATCTCACAATTAAGGTGATTTTTCTGGTAGCTATTACTTCAGCAAGGAGGATCAGCGAGGTGATAGCGCTGTCTACCAAAGAGCCATACACGTTTTTTTTTTCATCAGGACTCTCTGCTTCTTCGTACAGATCCAGGGTTTTAACCCAACGTTATGTCTCCTTTCCATTGCAACCAAGATCTTATCCTCCCTTTCTTCTGCCCTCATCCCAAAAACGAAAAGGAAAGGGAATTTTATACGCTGGACCCAAGAAGAGCAATGAAGATGTATATCGAGGACAGAAGATGTACTTAAAACGTCAAGCTTGTTCATTTTAACTACAGGCCAAAACATAGGTAAAAGAGCATCAAAAGACTTGCTAGCCAGATGGATCTGATCAGTCATCACCACGGCTTACGACAAGGCAGGGGACCTCTGCCTGGCCCAGTCAGAGCATATTCCACCAGAGCTATGGCCACTTTCGTGGGTGAACTTCAGAGAAGCATCTCCAGCAGACTTGTGCAGGGCGGCCACTTGGTCATCAGTTCATACATTTACAAAATTTTGCAAGCTGGACATGATGTCCTCGGCAGAGGCATCCTTTGGCCACTGAGTGCTTCAGGCGGTGGTGGACTCTTAAAGACAGTGGACATTCTTCCCACCCGGGGCATCTGGGGATGTACTGCTTTTGTATATCCCAATTGTAAAGAAGCCTGGAGACCAGCTTAGGAGAGAGAAATCGAAATTTAAATACTTGTACATTTTCATTCTCCGGCTGGTCTCCGGACTTAGGATTCCCTCCTAGAATGTACGTAGTTGGCTGGCCTCAGGGCCATGGTTGCCTTAAACTTTCTTGTGTTTTGTTTCCAAGTTCTCATAGTGTTGCCACATTTGGACTGCTTTCAGAACTGCTGGAGGAAGCCAGAAGGGGAGGGCTAGATGCTACCTGCTGCAGATCTTCGTTTCCTGCCTGACGACCAGCAACAGGAGGTACAGCCCCAAGTGTAAGGAACCCGGAGACCAGCCGTCGGAGAAAGACAATTTACAGGCATTTAAATTTCAGTGTTGCTTCTATTTGAATTATCCGGGGGAAGATTAGAAGATGCATACCAGTGTTTCTTTTGCTGCTGTCTTATCACAGTAGTGCCTGTGGTGGCGCACACCCTTCCATTGAAAGGGGGTGGCACGTACGAGTGCGTCATTGCATAACTCTGCCACCGATTGTTGTGAGCATTCATGAAAGTCTCAATCCGTCTACCAATATGGGGGTCACCTTTTTTGAGAAAGAATGGATGTAGTATCAGAATTTGGGGAAATTTGACTGAGTAGGGTAACGTTTAATAGATGAATGTGGCTTCATTATAAGGATGGAACAGATGACTGTGAAGTGGCAGTGACGTCTATAATTTTGGGATATGCAGAATGAGATGGAGATGAGATTATAAATAAAACATTTAAATAGCATTGATACACTTTTCTATCCGTCTATTGCAAGTATGCAGTTACCACTCAATTGAATTTATCACACAGTAGAAGGCACCAAGACGTCCGTGATCCTACATACAGAGCTTTGTGATGTGCAATTGGAAGTATTCATTTTATAGAATATAGTCTTTACATACATAGCATTAGTGTTGGCTGTTTTTTTTTTTTTTTAATTTGGTGCCCAAGTGACTACCAACAAATTGGTATACTAGAAATGACAATGATATTATTAACAAATAAGGGTGGCCCAGTCATTGTGCTCCAAAGGAAGGGAGGGTGAGGCCGCGAGAGGTCACGGGTGTAAGCTGGAAGAGGGCAGGCTCAGAGGGGAGGGAAGAGGAGGAGGAGATGTTATTTCACTGAAAGGGTGGTGGATCCATAGAATGCACTGCCCAGGGAGCTGGTAGAGGTGGAGACTGTGGACAGGTTTAAGAGGGGATGGGACAGGTACAGGGGGAGGGTAAATCTGACCAGGCCCAATATAGGTGGAACATCTGGGACTGGGGACAGTATAACCCAAGGGGGGTGGGGGGAACCAAAATTGTCTCTCAGTGTGGGTGCTGAAAATCAAGCAGACTTGAGAGACCGTCAGGCCTATTCTGCTGCCATTTTAGTATGTTAGTAAATGAACAGAACACTAGATAACAGGCAGCAAATAAAAACAACACAAAAATGAAATTTCATTAGTCTGAACACACAGTAAATGGAAAGATAAAACCTGAGTACACAGAAATTCAGACACCCATCACCCCACCAACCCTCTCCCTCTTTACAGATTAACTTTTTGTAACTATACCTCTGTTGTTACCTGTTCTGATAGAAATTTATGAAGAGATACTAAACAAAATGAAATATACGACAAACTACACCTATGAGGAGAGCAGTCTCGAGCACTGTATGCTAGTGTCAAATGGCTCAAGTACTCAATCTGACTAGCAGTACAAAGAGGAAGCCACACAGTGTTTGTACTGAATAAAACTTTATTCAAGGGTAAACCAAAAAAAAAAAAAAAATCACAAACTATACAATATCAAGCACAAGGTAGTCAGTCTGAAAATGCCAGGACTCGGACATCACTTTGTGCTAGGCAGCAAGACTGTGACACTCACACACACACACACACACACACACACACACACACTCTCACTCTCTCAGGCTCTGGCAGTCATCCAAAACACTGATGCCGTAAACGCCCTTCATAGAAATGTAGATTAAATGCAAAATAAAAAAAAAAAGAACGAACTGCGCCGAAGGTTGTCATTGGATGACAGAAATGCACTGCAGGTCGTACATTGCGCACCACAGTGCCCCTTGACTAAGGATTGCTTTGGATAGCTGGATGCGATCACTACTGGACTACAGACAGCAGGTTAGGACTAGTCTTCTGAGGGGGAAAAAAGTAGTAACAGTGTTGGGGGATAGACATTGAAACAGGCTGAACGTTTGACAAAACTTAATTATACAATGGGGTATGAAAATCCTGTAACCTCATTGGTCAAAACACATCACATGACCATGATAAATCCTCCAGTATACCCACTTTAAAAGTTTTATATCACTATAAAAACAAAAAAAAACAAATTGAACATTGTATAATAGCAATATACCATGACAGAGAGTGGGTATATGAGTGGATTTACCGCGCCTGGTGTAGTTAAGTCACTCGGCTGTGCCTCATGACCGAACCTTACCAGGCATGGTAAATCCACCAATATACCCACTCTCTGTCATGGTATATTGCCTAAATAGCCGTTTCTCGCAATTGGGATAAACACCGAAAATGCTGCACGGAAGCGGATGCTGACAACCTGTTGATCAGATGCACAAGAGCGAGCACATCGGCTCTGTAGGAAAGATGCACAGCTAGAGTACGGTGTGCAAAGTCCGAGTCTGAGGGAAAATGCTGACTCTAGTCACTAACTACAGATATTTAAAAAATGAAAAGGAGACTCAACGGATCACGTTCAGGATAACACAGCAAGCAACCGGAATGCCAGATTACTGTGCAAACAATATACCCACACCAGGTCAGTAAAATTAGTCACCAGCGGACACCGCTGCCTTAAGTTGGGCTTTCGGATTTTGATAGGTTGTGCAAACTTTTAATTCCCTTTTAAAGGCCTAGCTTCTTCTCATAGCTTTGTTCCCTATACACCTGCTTATGTTAGTGGCTCTGCACTCTCCTAACTGCCTCAATGCCGTTTATGTATTTATGAGCATGGGTGACTGTAGAGTTGCTGCTACCCCCCCCCCCCCCACACACACACACACACGGAGATTAGCCTGCTTCTTCTGGCCTGCAGTCTGTAGTGTCTTGTGAGAATGCATCACCTGTCTCATGCTGCTGGCCTACCTAGATTTTGTCCATGGCCCTGCTGATCAACTTGCCCCTAGCACTGTCCGTTCCAGCCAGGTCTTTCTTGGGTTTTCCCATCACAAACCGGAGGTAATGAGCTGTATATTGTACCAAAAAGATGAGTATTATACTGTCCAAATCAACTGTTTCATAGCAAAATAAAATACACAAGGAACAGAGCTCTACTAAGCTGCAGCTATCCACTGTGGCCTTTCTCTCAGCAGGCCACCTTTGTATGCTTCTTAGTTGGGAAAATAACTTGGGAAAACTGATGAGCAGTTCTGCACGGTTTACTGTTCATTTCTAAAAATTAAAAAATAGTTGTCAATGGCAAAATTAAGGGTGTTGAAAATATTAACTCAACTTTTGATTTTTCTTTTCCATTTCCCATGCTTTGGACATCCTTACATACGTTAAAACAATATGCTTCAGAAAATGGTTAGCATTACAGTTTCATTTTCATAGCATTTTATTGAACATTATCCGCTGCTTTCAACCCTGTATTCTATGGGAGCAACAAGAGTCAATACAGCCTCTCAGTGCAGTAAGCAGAGTCACTCTCACCACCAAAGAATCACTGCTGGAGTTAGTAGGCTTGAGGTATGCTAAAAACTCAATTTATATTTCTGTAAGAGCTTTTTCTTTGGCCCCAGGTTTGCCCCTCTTGATGACTCATACTCCCAACCTCATCATCAACCTTCTAGAGGACATGCAGGTTAACCATCATTTACCCTGGACCACATGTGTGGTCAGTGGCCTGTCCTGTGTGCTAGCATCATTCTGACAGACCAGAAATTTTATTCTCCGATTTCTTCTCAGAGGGTGCTGGCGTGAAGTGATGCGTATGCATGCGTGCAAGGTGTCCCACGGTTGCCCCTCCCCTCCGTTGGGCGCCTACTGTGCTGCATCTGGCCTCCACTAGGGGGCAGTCAGATAGCAGTACACTGCATCTTTCCCCACCCCACCCCACCCCAGTGGAGGAAAACTGTTCCTACACTTGATCCCCCTGACAAAATCTGGTGAGGCGACGCGCTGGAGTAGTTCTCCACTGTGTGACAGTTTGTTGTGCACTTTTAATGTTCAGTTGTTTTATTTGGCAGGAAGGCCCCACTGAGCTAGCTCATTTACAAGGAGGTCCTGGTACATTATAACGTGATACAGCATGGACACACAGTGACGATAACATTTACAAGAATATAGTATGTACAGTTATTTACAAGATATAAAGCATTATTAGAATCGAGGGGGGAAACAGTGTATATACAGGAAGGTACGTAAGCCAAGGATTAATTCAAATTTGTGTCTTATAAAAGTGGAGGGAGGATGGAAGGATGATAGAGGTGGAAGATTGCTGGTGGAGGGGTGTGGAGAAAAAGGGAAGGGATAGATGCGGGTGAAAGGGGGGTAGGCAGGCTGGAGATAATGAATGGGTGTATGGAAAGGGTAGATGGTGATCGCAGGGGGTGGCTGGTACCTCAGTGACAGCACGAGGGGGTTTAAAACATGGGTCAAATTGGACCCACTGGTGTACAAAATATGGGTCTAAAGAGGAACATACTAAGTCAAAAGTATCAGTGGCAGATTTTGAACAGTTCCTGTTCCCTTCCTTTAGGTATTGTTATAGAGTAGGTGCAACAATTTGTACACACTGGCAAAGAAAAGAGGGGTCACTTTTGGGCAGGATGCAGCTTTTTCCCTTTCGGTGCATATTAGCGCTGGCTGTACCTACCTGGCACCAACTGGGGCTGCATTTTCCAAAAGACCCCTCCACACACTGGCACTTGACACCAGCACCACAACCCATCCCTATCAAAGCACCTCTTTGACCTCTCACTCTGTTGATTTCCTGTGCCATATTGTGCAAATTGGCCCCAGAAAATGTCTAATAGAGCTGACTATGTTCAGCACTATTAAGGTGTACTCCTTTTTTTTCTTTCTTTAATTTCTTTTTATTTAGGTTTCTGACACAAAATGCAAACATCTGAAACAGCAGTACTAACATTGCTGCTTTACAGTGATTTGGTCAGCCGGTACAGCAACATTTCTATCTTAAAGGTTCAAATATGTGTTACTTTATTCTTCTGTTTCTATGTTCTAAATAATATTTGTCTATGGAACAAAGTCTGCATACTAGTTAAGTTCATATATCACCCATCTTCACCAGAGGAGTTAGCATTTTTCTAAACCTTGGGCTACTCTAGCTGTCATACTTTCCATCTGATATATGTCTCATTACTTTATTCCATAACTCCAAGGTAGGTACTACGTTGGACAGCCAGTTTTTTGTTATTGCTTTTTTAGCCGCCAGTATACAAATAGTATCTTTTTGGTATCTCTTGTTCTGAATCCCTCTGGCATTGCCAGGAAAATAATCATCCATTCAGTAAATCTGTATGGCAGGTGTAAATATCTCCTGCCAATCATTCTTTAAAGCGATTTACCAAGTTTTGATATGTGAACGCATATACTGCAAGGTGACTGCATATAGAACGGATTCGCAATGTATTTTGATAGATACATAGCCTATTTTAGCAAATTAAATCTGGTTTTCACCCTCACAAACCAGGAAGTGTCATTTTGTGTATTGGAGCCTGTATTTGGTGACCTTTGGCACTCATTACCTTTGCAATGTCACCACATCTGTGCTCTGCAATTAAAATTAGTTCTTAGTCACAGCAATTCTGTCTTGATAACAGAGCTCTTGGTTGCAGCATACAGCACGACAATGGCAGTGTCAAACAGTTCATTTTCAGGGTCTGATGATGAAAGCATTATGTTGTCCTGTACTAACAGTGATCTTTCGGACACTGACATAGTACCACAGTTTGACAGCCACTGCATAGTAGATCCCCATAGGGATCACCCTATGACAGCAGTGAGAATGATGTGGGCAGTAGCTCGGGCAGTCACAGCAGAAGTCCTGATCCATTCTAGTACAGCAGTGAGAGCAGACTTAGCAACACGGACTGTTAATGTTATATTTTGCTACTTAGTCCTACGGTTTGGTTCCCATCATTGCTGTCATTTTACTGTGCAAAATCGAGGTATGGTGTGTGTTCTGTTACTCCCAGCATCAATGTGCCCACACAAATGTTAGTGATAGTACCCTGGTTTTATATTTCTTTTGGGTGGGTGGGGGGATTGCTTTCTCTATGCTAACGAGTTGTTGGCCACTCCCGCCTGACACTGAGAGCATGGCTCAATCTGGTGGCATTGCTTGAGCAGGATAAATGGCTCACAATTTCTCCAAATCCAATTTGTCCAAATTCCTCACCTGGTACTAGTTTAGTAGTGACCTCCCGCCAATTGATTTATCAGTCACTCACGCTGATGGAGCACAGGGTGGAAATTGCAAGCAGGCACCTTGTACCCCAACCACTCCAAACCCCCCAGCTGCACACATACACTTAGAAAAATGCTGCAGCAAAAAACTTTTATCATCTGTAAATTATTTATACTGTTTGGGTCTGTCTTTGCCCTAGTGCCAACTGGTCTATGCTATGGCCTTCTTCTCTGTGTATGTGTGTGTTTGGGGTTGGGGGGCCTGCTTGTACTTTCCCCTTTAGAGGTATCAGTGATTGAGTAACGTGTTGAAGTCACCGGTTCCCCTGTTTACGGCATGTTATAAATTTAAAACTACAAATTATTGCACCAGCTTTGTGTTACCTCCAAGCACTCGGGAACTATACAGACTGCAGCTGCCATTAGTGTCTGCATAAGCATCTTATTGCCGCTACATGTGTGCCTCCAGGTGCATTATGAATTGAGCAAAAAATACACGGTACAGTCGGTGGACGTCCCCCACCCCCCAAGGTTAAAAATGACACTGCCAATACTCTTCTCATGGAGAAAGATACCGCATTTATGTTTACATAGCCTACGTACCGTTTGATGGGTCCACTACAAAAAGGGATATATCCTTGTGGTAGGTACTCAAGTGTTGGACTGTATTTGAACCATACTTCATTACCACTTCGGTCTGTGTCAAGCTGTTTGTGTTTTCCCATTTTTTCCATTACAGTGGATCTCCGACGCACATGTGTAAAGTGTACAGCAAACACAACAGATGCCGCACTATACTGTCTCCCATGCCTTACCGATGTCATGGTGCATTGTGCAGACTCCCTGCATTCATTGCTGTGTAGCCCATATTTTGATTGACATTATTCCCTAAGTATGCCGAACTGATTAGCACACTTTGCAGTGTAACACCATACAAGCTGTACATTGGTGCCACAGTGTCGGGAGAGGATGGCAACTGCAGTCTCTTCTTTTGCTGATGCTCCGGAGCACATACAATGATGCTATAATCCTAATTATAAATAGACTGTATGTTAAACTGTTCAAAAACGAAGTGTTTTTAATTTTGAGATATACTGTAAACTATGTACAGTATGTAACTGATTTTATTGCATTCATTTATAAACTTTGCGAGGAGCTGGCAAGCTGGAGAAACAATTCAGTGCACCATGTCTCTCTATTCATGCACATCTAAGCATACTTTGGTGATCAGTGTTATGGTACTTGCATGAGAACACCAAATGAGCCCAAGAAAACACAGGAGCACAAGAAAAAATATAAACTTGTCTATAATGATGGTGACAATCAGAAATGCAATAGCAAAGGCAGTTTACTGAAGCAATCATACTAGAAGCAGCACTTGCCAAAAATACAGAGTTTATTGCACTGTTCTCCTGGGATTGGACTGTGCAACACAGTGCTTATACTCTTGCTGCACATTACAATTCTGAACTGTTGAAAAAGTCATCCATTTAACACAGACCTCTATGTACCAATACTGAAAAGCTTACTGCAATTTATAGATCTGCCCAGTTCAAAAAGCGTCCTTTTGTGTCCCAATACGCTACAGATTACAGCTCTACTCAGTTAAAAATTTTCTTTTTTATACAGACTTGTTATAATTATGTACTTGCAGCACTTATTAAAACTGTAACACTGTACTCAAGCAATGTAGATTGTGATGTTCCTAGAACCGATGGACCTAAGACACAGAGCTTAGTCAGATGAGTAAAACTGAAAATCGGGAGAAATCACCACTTCTGCAATCCCAAAAGCAAGTATAACAGCTGCCAATATAACAAACCATTCCAGTCATCAGTGCTGTAATTTTTGCCAGTTCAGTTTTGGATCTGCACTCACTGAGGCTGGGTCCAGGAAAGATGAATGAATGAGCAGAGAGAAAGGTGCAGTGGGAACACCTTCCATGTGCTGATGTCACTCATGCATGTGGATGCACTGCTCATGTGCGAACTTAAAACAAAGAAAAAAAACATGCAGAGACAACTGTGGCACAAAAATGTTAAAAAAAAAACAAAAAAAAAAAAAAAAAAACTAAGCAGCTGAATATACTTAATACTTAACTTCAGGGCAGCTGAGCTTTGCATCACTCAATAAAGGGAAGGTGATCTGCAAACATGACATCGGGGGAAGTTGGTAAATCACTTTAAGGTCACCCAGAAACTCCTTATGTTAGGGTAGAGCCAAAAGATGTGTGCGTGGCTGGCTCTAACTTTCCAGCATCCTCTACAACAGTATGGGGAGATGTTGGTCATATTTGGCTTGCTGTGATGAGGTTCTAAAGTATCTAATCAGGTTCTTCCATGAGAATCCCTTCCAGATGTGTGAGGAAATTGGCCAGTGAGTGTATTTCATGTACATCTGCCATTGTATTGGTGTGATTTCTAACTCTAGGTCCTCCTGCCATCTTAGTCGTACATATTATATACAAACATAGAGTTTGATGGCAGATGAGGACCACTTGGCCCACCTAGTCTGCCCATTTCCTGCTTATTGGATAAGCTGCAGATCCCAGTCACCCAATATCCTCCTTCCTCCTACCCCCCACTAAAATTGCCTTATGTCTGTCCCATGCATTCTTGAATTCCCCCACTGTTTTTGACCCCAAAACCTCCTCAGGAAGGTGGTTCCATGCATCCACCACGCTCTGTGTGAAAAAGTACTTCCTCACGTTGCCCCTGAGCCACCCCCCACCTTCAAATTGGGCCCCCTTGTTCTTGCACATCTCTTTTTCATAAATATGCTTCCGTCCCCCTCTTCCTCCTTGTTTTTCTGTTTCCAGCAGTCCCTGGTAGTATAGCCTAGAGGTTAGAGGAATGAGATGTGAACGAGCTTGATACATCCAGCAGACCAGACCTGAATTTGATTCTCACAACCTCCACTTGCATACTGTGTGACTCTGAGCAAGTCACTTAATCGCCCAGTGCTCCCAGGTCACCCCTGAAAACAGGCACTTGTGCCTAGTGGGCCTTACCTGGTTATCAAAGACTAAAATAAATAAATAGATTCTAGATATCAGGGTGTTCAATGGGTCCCCCATCAGTATTGTTTGGATTAAGGTAATAATGCGTGATATCGGTTGGTGGTGTGGGTATTTTCTCTCTGCTTTTTGTACACAAGTTTTAACCTGCAGGTACCTGTGTAGATCTGTCTGACTTAGGCCACATCTGCCTGCTAAAATTGGGAACTCTTAAGAATTGTGTACCGTTGTTGAATTGACCTGGAAGGTATACACCTACTCTCTCCCACTATTTATAGGTGTGGTCCAGTTTAGCCAGCATAAAATCTTTATTATAGGCTAGCGACGTGATTAGAAATCTTTAGGGCTGTAAGGATGGATGGGCAAATATCTTGAACCAGTGCTGTAGGGTGTTGGTTGTGAATGGGTTATCCATAATTTTTTCAGCCAAGGATCCATCATTTTCCAAGAGGTATTTAGTGACCGGTAATAAGCCATCTTCTATTGTGTCTATTCCCTTCCATTAGGCGGAGTATTTTTCCGACAACCAATACAGGACTGTTGAGAGCTGGGCTCCTTGGTGGTATCTCTTTAAATGGGGCGATGCTAGTCCTCCTTTTGCCTTAGGGAGCTGAAGTGTGGCATACCTTATTCTCTGGCGGGATCCTCCCATATGAACTGCGATATACATTTGTCCCATTGTCTGAATTGGAATCTGGTAGATGAGATGGGCAATGCTTGTGCTAGATTAAAGGACTCTGGGTAGGCTGTTCATTCTAACAGTCTATTTTCTGAATTAATAATAAGTAAATGGCCTGCCATCTTTTTAGGTCTTCTTGTGTGTCACGGGTAATGGATGAATAGCTTATAGGGCTGTGGGTGGAGCCTACAGCCCTACTGGGATCATAGCTCTGAAAATGGATGATCAGGAACTCTTCCACTGGACATTTGGAAGTATCCTTCCGAATGCCCAACGGAGCTTGAAACCGTCCACCATGATTGGCCACTACGGAATAACAGCTGCACTATTTTGGCTGCTACTTTCGCATTCCGTGGCATGAACTGTGCATGCGCGACTTGCGCGCATGCGCAGTTCTGCTGGTGGCGTCATGTTTGGCAAGATGCCATTCACCACAGCTGCGCATGCGCGAGTGTCGCATATGCGCAGTTGCGTCACTACCTTTATGGTGGGCAGGCTGAATCTTTTTTTTTTTTTTTTTTAAACATGGAGGTTCAGCTCCTGCTTAGCGAGAGAGAAAGGTTTCAGTACTGTGGATCATTTTTCTTTATATTTGTAAATAAAATATTGTATCTCATTGATCCTGCTTTGTGTTGTCGTCAGAAACCACAGAGGACGTTACCAGCTGGCGGAAGAAGTGTTCAGCAGAAGAGGACAGTGCCAGCTGGCTGGAGAAGCAGTGTGCGAGGTACAGAGTGGTAGCCGTGGAAAAGTTTCCTAAATCAGTATATGGTGCTCAAAGGAAGTTTGTGTATTGTGTGGGCTAGCTGTACAAACAGAAAAGGAACACCATGGCTCTTACGCTTCTAACTGCCAAAGATCTTCCTCGGGTGGTGGGGACTGGCTGTGAGAAACATCTATTTAAATCTATGTCTAAAAGTACACACCCCTCTTTTTCCAAGGTGCTAAATAAACAGACATGCGAAATAGTGACTAGATCTGGGTGCCCAATCCTTATGTCTGCCACAGCCAGCTCCGCTGCATTCTGTGCCCTCACCCCAGTGTGCCTAATTTTTTTTCTCCCCCCCCCCCGCTGCCGCCGGCATGGGTGTGCCCAGTTGGGTGGCATACTGGGAGCCCACCCCAGTGTGCCCAAATGCTTTTTTTTTCCCTCTCTCTGTAAAACAGAAAACAATCCCTCGTCGTTGCTCCATTCTTTTTTTGTTGTTCTCCCTGTAAACAAGAAAATGGTCCCTAGTCATTGCTGCAGTCCCCTCCTCCATCCCCAACCTCCCACTGTGCACCCACCTCCCCACACACCCCTATACCTCGTACTTGCCTCCAGAGGTTGGTGCTGTCATCTTCTCTGGATTGGGACTCATCTGCACTCTTCAAATCCGAACCGCAAACTGAAGAATCAAAGGTAAACCTGCTATAATGCACTTCATTGAGGTTTTCAACTTATGCTGATACCTCTGCCCTTTTTTAGAATTTTCCCCCTAGATTTTCAACATGGGGTTCTTGGGACTCCAACTCGTGAAAACAGTCACTGTCGTTTTGTTACTTGGTCTCCAAAGGTGATTTCGCAGTTGCAGCACGGAATCACTTTTGGGACTGGTTCACGAAATGACAGTGCCACTGTTCATGAGGTGGGGTCCCAAAAAGCCCATGTTGCAAATTTGGTGAAAAAATTCCAAAATGACTGCATTATGAGTATATGCTGCACAGTTTCTATGCACGCTCCTAACTTTGCCAATTTTTTATATTTTCACTCCACATTTTCAACATTACCATTTTTGCACACATCCTTCAAAACAGTACAACTGTCATTTTCCACAACCTGCCCAAAATGTGATCTTCCTGGACTAAGTCTCCATCACTCATTCACACTAGTGGGATAGCGCCGGAGGCGCTAGAATCAAGCGGGAGCCTAACATTTTCAGAAGGGATGGTGCCGAGTCGGGACCATGCATGCGCGGCACCGCAAGACTAGCTTGCGCCTGTGTAGGCTATCTGTGTCAACCCTCCAACCACCTCAGTTCCTTTTCTCCCACCGTCGCGTGCACTTGGATGTCGACGTCGCTCATCTGCCAGAGTCTAAGTTTTCGTCTATACAACAGCAGCTTTTAGTGTTTAATATTTTAAATAGTACTTTCTTATTTTATAAACAAGAAAAGAAGATTATCAAGAAGGAAAATAAATTCTTTCCTGCCATCAGCGGAGTCATTCTTAGATGGTAGCGGTGACATTAGGAGGACTTCGCTTGAAAGTTTTATAGCAGAGGCTGTGTCCAGTCTGCCCATGAGTAAAGGGGGGTCTGACTATGGGCGGTCCTGTGCTTGGAGGAGGGGACAGTCACGAAAACACAAATCTAGTGGTTCCGGGGATCCAGCTCTGCTTAACCTCGATCTCTTATTCCTCGTTGGGGGAAGAAGAATCGGTGCCATTCGAGGTTGCCCGTTGGTATGTCTGCACGAGGATTGTTCAGGAGGGGTGATGGGCCTGAACCAACTTTGGTGGGTTCCCCTTGGCCCCTCTCCTAACGGGTGCATTCTCGACTCCGAACTCCATCTCTGTCCTCGTTGGAGCTCCTTTGGGCAGTTCCACCTCTGGGCTGCTCCTGTGGAGCAGGGGGTTTGACTTTTTCAGTTCTCCTGGCTCTGTTCCTGATTTCGGGGCCTCCAGACCTCGGAGCCGTTGGACCGGAGCCAGGTCGATTGGATCACGATAGGCAGGGTGCCTTCTTGGTGCCTTTGCCATTGTGTCGACCCCTCGTGCCAACCCCCCTCTCCCTTTTCCATGCAGGGGCTGCCACAGGTACCACATTTTTCCTTCTCCCCTTCTTTTCAGGATTTCCATTGGCATTTTCATTTGGCACTGTGCCTTGGTCGGCGCCGAACCTCTGTGCCTTGGTCGGCACTGTGCCTTAGTCTACATCGTGGGTACTGTTGTTGCTGCCATTGATTGTCAGCACTGCCATGGGTGCCAGGGGCACCCATGGGTGCCACTGGTGCCCTCGGGTGCCATTCTTGCCATGGGTGTCATGGGTACCATGGTGTCGGGGTGCCCTCAGGTGCCATTGCTGCAGGGGTGCCAGTGGTGCCTTCGGGTATCGCCCAGGTTGGCATATGCACTGCTTGGTGCCCTCCTGTGCCACGAGTGATGCTGGTGCCACGGGTGTGCTAGTGGGTGCTGTCTGGCAGAACTAGTGACATATTTTTCCTTTTCGGACTTCTTCTCCACAGAACTTGTGGCAGGATGTTTTCTGCAGAATGAAGTCCTGTTCTGCAGATTATTTTTCTGCACATCTTAGTGAGTGGCGGTCCATGTGGGATCTTGTCACCCAGTGGTTTTCTGATGATGGAACTCTGCTGTACTGCTCTGCCTGTGGAATCTCTCATTCTGCTCAGCACTTTCACAGCTCCCTATGTGGTACCAAGCTCCTCAACATCTTCCTGATGGCAGAGTCTCTAGTGGCTCTGATCTAGACCTCCCTTAGAGGTCCCTCTGGGGTAGAAGTGCATCTAGATGGGTCTTTCCCTGTCCTTCTGGTCAGTAATACAGTGGACGACTCATTTTATATACTGAAGGGCATGTTCTCTGTATCATCAGAGTCCATGATGGAAGATATTTTCAGTAGTTGCGCAGTAACGGGGTCCACTGTAGTATTTCGGACTGCGTCCCTGGACCATACACGTCTGCGTCTAGACTTTTTCAGTCGTCAAGACGATTACACTCTCTGGAACATTCTAATTTAATGGTTGGGCGCTGCTCAGGCTCTTCCGCCCCTTTGATTGGGGTATATGACCCCCTTGTGATATTGCCCCTTATGTAGCTCCTTCTGCACAGGTGGTTAGCATCTCTCCAGCTGTGATTATTAGTCCGGTCATGATTTCAGTATGGACGCTTGGGCTCCTTCTGCACTCAGATGGAGAACATCTTTATAATTTTGTATCAGGACAATCCTTGCGAAATAGCAGCCTGAAAGCCTTGTTAGGCTCGGACTATTAAAAAAAAAAAAAAAGCACAGGGCCTAGCCGAAATTACCCGATACCCCTCTTTTAGGATCTGGTCAGGTTACGCCTCAGCCCGTGAGGCGCTCGTCTCCAGAGTATGGTAAAGAGTACCTGACTCCTCCTTCCCCTAGGGGGAGTCTGATCCAGCGGTGGTATGGGTCATCTCTTTCTCCAAGAGAGATTTCTCTCATTCAGAGACATTTCCTAGACCTAGGCGACTGCCCAGTCTGTTAATTACCCTTTCTTTTTATCAGGCTTTCTTCTCTTGAGCAGAGCCTCGCAGCAACAGAAGCGACTCTCAACCATGTCAGAACTCAAATTCCTACTTCCTTGCTTGCTTTAACCTAACAGGCGATGTACTCCTTCGTGACCGAAGGTCAAGTAGGTCTTTTTTCTGAGGTAGCTTCTCAAATATTCACACCTTCGGTTCTGGCGCTCTGGTTCCATGCCAGTCGCTCACTAAGCTATCTTCTCCAGATGTGTGACGGAGTTGTGATGTTTGTTTTTTGAGCAAAAAAATTGAATCCTTTCCTGCTCTCTTCAGGGAGGCCAGAGTGAGTAGTGCCTCACAACATTGAGTCACTGTAGCTTCCAGTCACTTTCAACGAATGGGTTAGCTCTAACTTGGTCCCTGTGCCCCTCCTCGACGCTCAGCTGCCTCTATTTGCCTTAGAAATCCAGCCCGTTTTTTTTCTGTTGGACTGTTTTTTTCCGCACTGGACATGTCTTCCTGTACATTTTTCCTCTTTTCCCTGAGTTCAGAGACTGCTACTACAGTTGTACATATAGGGGCAGGATGGTTCCTTTTTGGAATATGCAGTGGGTAGGATCTGGTTCTGCTAGACCACCTCCAGAGGCTTCTAAGTCGTGCTTGGCCTTACAACAGGAGGGTTCCAGTGACTAAGTAGAGACTATTCTCCTTGATGGGCTAACCCCACCTGGACCCCCTTTGCTCACCAAGTATGGGGTTCAAATGCTCTTGGACCTGTTGTTCACTGGTCAGCCATACTTGATAGTGGGGGTTTCCATATGCACTTTCTGGTCTACCCTGAACCAGTAGACTTTACCTCCGACTCTTTCAGTTCCTGAGGTCCCTTTACGTTACATTAGTACATGTCTTTGACACTATTACTTTTGGTCCTAGACCAAATTGTGAGGCCAGGTTCTTGCCACTCTCCTAGAGTGGCTGCAGCTTCCTGGCAGACTTTCATTTTGTGCCCATTGCAGTTGTTTGCAAAGTGTTGAGTTACAACTCGAGTGGTTATCTTGTAAGCACTATGTTCTAAATGCTCTTTACAAGACAGCTCTTTTTATTAGCAGGACAGTCCTCTGACGTCCTTTCTGAGTGAACCCTATCTCCTACCACCCTACTCAGGGTTGTTGGTTTTAGCATGGTACTCTCCCACTAGTGTGAATGAGTGATGGAGACTTAGTACAGGAAGATATGGAAATTACGTACTTACTGGAATTATTGATCATCTTGGACAGTCTCCATCACTCATTCGCATGCCCACCCACCATCCCCTGGGTTCACTCATTTTCTGTCCTGGTCTTTATGGTCCTATGGTTCAGACTGTGAAGACATTGTTCTTCGACCTTTCTTGCAAAGGCCATCTGGGCCCTCTCTAGCCCAGAAACTCAGGATGAGTTATTCTCATTAGTTACGCTGCACCTCCTCGGTCGAAAAGGTACTGAGGTGGTTGGAGGGTCAACGCCAAGATAGCCTACACAGGCGTGAGCTAGTCTCGCAGTGCCACGCATGCGTGGTCCTGTCTCAGCGCAAACCCTTCTGAAAATTTTAGGCTCCCGCTTGGTCCTAGCTCCTCCGGCGCTATTCCACTAGTGTGAATGAATGATGGAGACTGTCCAAGAAGATCAGTAATTACTGTAAGTACATAATTTCCATTTTTCGCATCTGTGGCGCAGAAGAGCATGTTTGCTCTGTGAAATCATCTTTTGGGACAAGTGAACAAAATGACACTGGCATTCTTCATGAGGAGGAGGTCCAAAAAAGGCCATGTTGAAAATTTGATACAGTACCTTCAAAAAATGGCCAAGTTACACCTGGGCATTGAATAATTTCTATGCACATGTGTAACCTTGGTCACTTGGTAGCTCTTCACAGCCCTATTGGCTCTGGCTAGAGTTTATTTTACTTAAAGCAGCGGTACTGGATATCCAGGAAGTGATCATCAAAATTTTAATTCTAGGGACATGGATATGTTGTTCATCCACACTATCTGGCAGGTTCCTTGCCGCTTTAAATCTTGCTGGAAGGTCTTCAAGCTGGCTCCTCCAACCCACCCCGGTGGTAAAACTCTTGGCTCCGCCCCATGACGTCAGATCTTCCTTACCACTTGGAAGTTCAAGTTCCCTCCTTAGTGCTCTGCATTTTTCGACTGGTTCCTGATTCTTCGGTTCATCCGAATTTAGTTTTGAAGTTTTCTAAAACTTCGGTCTTCTTCCCTCGCGGCTGCGATGGACGATTCATTTTCCGGCTCTCGGAGGCGCCCGAGCGGGTGGGATAGCTCCAGGACTGTTCCGCACTCCATGTGCATATACTGCCTCGACTTGGACCATGATCCACAAGTTTGCGGATTGTGCTGCGCCCTTTCGACCAGCGCCCTGGAGGATCGTGCGGCCCGTTTTGGGCTTGGGCGCCCCGAGGATTTTTCCGCGCCGATAAAATCTTTAGAGGCTCGTCGGGCGGTGTCCGTGTTGGCTGTCTTGGCTGAGCAGCTCGATCTCTCTCTACCTCCTTGGAGGAGGCGGCGGCGGCCAAGGCTGCATCTCCCTCCTCCTCGGTTGCGGCATTTATCCCGCTCTCTTTGAGTTCCTTTCATTCGGCTTCATTCAAGGAGCTTCACCAGTCCCTTTCCACGAAGGGAGAGGGGCCATCGGGATTTGCCTCTTGGCCCAGGTCAAGGGAGTCGCAGGGTAAGTCCCATCATCGGCGTTTGCAGGAGCGGGAGAGATCCCCTTCCCCTGACTGCTGACCTTTTCGGTCAAGGTTGCGGCTCAGGCTGTTGGCTTCACGGTGTCCCCGTCAGGCCAGCCGGCCAAGACTCCCGTCGACGTTGAGTTTTCTCTCGACCCGTCACCCGGGCGGTCGACTGCAAAAGCCGTCATCCCTTCGCTGGTTTCCCCGGTGGCGGCCGAGGTTCTGCCTGCGCCTCTGGGGCGGCAGTCCTCAGTCATTCTGTCCGAGCTGAGGGAAGAGCAGGTTTTCCCCGCTTCTTCCCAGACCCACCCTCTGTTTCGCCGAGGATCTGGGTCTCTGTTTCGGTCCTCTTCTCAGTCAAGCCGCTCCCGCCGACTTCGGCGGTCTCTGTCGGGGCACCGAGATAAGTGGCAAAACTGTTCCTCCTCGTCTCCCTCCTCTGATGAGGAGAGGCTTCGACGCAGATGGTGTCGACGTTACGAGGAGTTTATGTGGCAGCAGTTGCTGTTGTCCGGGAATCAATCGACTCCGATTCATTCCCCGTCTATCAAGCAGCTGCGGCCGGAACGGCCGACGCAACCTCTCGCTGCAGTCGAGGTGCCCACTTCTGGGCTGGTTGTTCGACCAAATCTTGCTGCCCCACCGATTGTGGTGGTACCTCGGTCGGGTCACAACCTGTCCCGCAGGTTGTCAGTCACCCTCACTCCCACCCGCCCTCAGCGGGTGAAGAATGGCTCAGGCCTGAGGCAGCTCTTTGCAGACCCTTCAGAGTCAGACGATGACTCCTCCGTGTTCCCCAGACTGGAGGGCCCAGAGTCCTCCCTGGACCGGTCTTTGGACGACAGCCCATCGTCCTTCCTGGGTCTGCTTAGGCTCATCTCGGAGTTCACCGGGATGCAGCTCGAACCCGTGTCCAAACGGGCTTCTTATCCCCTGACGGAGATCCTAGACCAAGGGGGTTCACCCTCGGAGGCCTTTCCGGTGGCTGAGGCCATCGTCTGCCCAGCCTTGGAGCTTTGCCAATGGCCTACTTCCTGTCCTGCGCCCTCGGCCAGGATGGCCAGGAAGTACACTGTCCCTATCTGTTCTTTGCCCGGTTTTTTGGAGCACCCCTCCGCTGAGGGGTTAGTTACCGATAATGTCTTCCAGCGTTCAGTGAACGCTCTGGATGTTGATAGGCCCCCCCGACAAAGAGTCCAAAAGGATGGACTGTGTCGGGCGCAAGGTTTACGCCACGTCCTCCTTAGGCCTCCGACAGGCCAGCTCGGCCGCACTTATGGCACATTTCTCCCACACCCTCTTGGGCTCCCTGGATGAGGTGCTCCCTCATCTCGCGGCCGACCTGCGGACCACGGTCCCATGGGTGCGGGACCAGGGTAGGGTGGTGGCGAAGCAGCAGCTTCAGACTGCTCTGGACATATGTGATTCCTGTGCCAGGTCAGTAGCGGCTGCGGTGGCCATGCGCCGCAGGGCGTGGCTGAGGATATCCACCTTCTCAACGTATACCCAGCACAAGTTGGCCGACATCCCCTTCTTGGGGACTGACCTCTTCGGCCCTGGAGTGGAGGGACACCTCCAGGGGACCGAGAAGTCCAACACCACTCTGGACTCGGTCACCCCTGCCCAGAGGGACAAGGGCCACCGGCAACCTTTGCGTAAGCCCCTTCGGCCCCTGCGGCATGACTGGCCCATCAACAACAGCATGAGGGCCAACAGGCTTGCGCATGGCATCCTGACCCCAAGCCAGCGGCATCCTCTAAGGGAAAGCAAGGAGGTAAAGGCTCAGGAGCTCCCTTGGCCAGTCTCTCCTCCAAGCTTGCTCAGTGATGGGCTGAGGGGCACCATCCCCGGCCTTGTCACCCCTACCCGGGTCCCCCCGTGGGGAGACGGCTCTGCCACTTCCTCCACCTGGTCCGCTATCACCACGGACCGCTGGGTGTTGGAGGTGCTAGGAAAGGGCCTGCCTCTGGAGTTGAGCAGGCCCAACCCTTGACCGTGTCGCCCTGGGGGGCACGAGGTCACAAGCCTCGCTGTCAGCCCGCCGAGCTGACACTACCCTGCTCCTCAGAAAAGAGGTGATCAGGAAGGTGCGGATCCTTCTCCAGACCCGGGGTTTGTGTCCAGGTTCTTCCTGGTCCCCAAACGGACGGGGGCCTTGCGCCCCATCCTTGACCCGCACAACCTGAACAACTTCTTAAGGTCTCGGACCTCCTGGATGGTCACTCTAACTCAGATACCCCATCCTCAGAACGAGGCGTGTAGCTCTATTCTCTGGACCTCCAGGATGTATTCTTCACATTTCGATCCGTCTGTTCTTTGGAGACTCCTCCGCTTCAAGCGAGAGGATCTCTTCTGATTCAGGCCATACCCTTGGCCTCTTCTCGCAGCAGCATTCCTGTGGCGCGAAGGGTCTGGGTGTACCCCTACCCGGACGGCGGGCTGTCTGCAACCCCTCCAGAGCGGAGGTGGGGCGGTCCGGAATCTGGCCCTCTAGGTTGCTCTCAGACCGGTCTCCTCTCTTAACGGAGCCAAGTCGGAACTTGTGCCAAAGCGGATGATCCTTTCATCGGGACAGAGCTCGACTCTTCGAGCCAGAGCTCGGCTCCCGGCGGACAGGGCCGAGGTTCTTCCTCCTTTACCTAATCATGTCTGATTGGGCAATCGCGCCCTGCCCGGGACTTCCTGCACCTCCTGGGCCTTGTGGCGGCCTGCACCAGCATGGTCTGATTGGACCCGTTGGTACATGCGTCCCGTGTAATGGGGGCTGGCCAGCCAATGGCCAGAACGCTGTGATCCTTTGGACCAGCCCATGACAGTAACCCAGGGGATGTGGAACGCTGTCCTATGGCGGACCGTTCCAGCACATCTGCAGGAGGGCATCCCGTTCGTCTGCCCCGAGTCGACGGTCTTCTTCGACCGATGCATCTCTGATGGGTTGGGGTGCCCATCAAGGGGAGTGCAGAGTGCACTGCCTCTGGTCCCCTCGGGAGTCCCGATGCCATTTCAACCTGCTGGAGCTTCATGCTAGCTGCTTTCGATTTTAAGCTCCGTTTATGCGGGGTCAAGTGGTTTAGGTCCAGGCGGACAATACCACGACCATGTGCTACCTAACCTGCCAGGGTCGGACGCGCCCCTTGCCGTTGCGTAAGGAGGTTCTCCACATTTGGTCTCATGCGCAGCCTGGAGGCGGTTTTCCTAGCCATTTCGATGGCAGGAGCCTCCAGCACCCTGGCTGATGCCCTAAGCCGGATAAGGGCTGCGCCTCACGAGTGGTCTCCCCTGCCGGAGGTAGCACAAGATCTTTCTCCCACTGGGTCACGCCTCGGGCGGACCTTTTTCCGTCCCGGGAGAATGCGAAGCCTAGACTGTTTCATGCCTGCCCCCCTCAGCAGGGCTCGCTGTGAGGGGATGCCTTTGAGGCTGTCGACCCCGGGCCTCTTCTACGCCTTTCCCCCATTTCCCTTGACCCACAGGCAAGGCGAGGAGGGACTAGGCGCAGGTGATTCTGGTAGCCCCAGACTGGTTCGGTCAGCTGTGGTATCCAGCTCTCCTCAGTCTCAGCCCCAGGCTCCCGAGGCGGCTTCCATCCCGCCCGGACCTGATCTCTGTTATCACGGGAAGGTATTCCATCCAGACCCTCAATCCCTGCACCTGGTGGCCTGATTCCTTTGCGGCTAGTGGCCAGGCCTTGGGTCTTCCGGTGAGGTCCTTGACGTTGTTGAGGCGTCCCGCCAGGAGTCGACCAGATATGCTACGCCTTCAAATGGAAGAGTTCTTCATTTGGTGTTAGGATTGGGCCTGGTCCCTTCTCCTGTTCCTCAGCGAGCATTCCGGACTAACTGCGGTCCATTCTTCTTTTTCTTCTTCTTTAGCAAGGGCTTTGGTCGACGACCCTTAAGGTGCTCCTGGCAGCCACCCCTGTCCTCCGGGCATGAGCCGGAAGGCAGTCAGTGGCGCAGAAAAGGTGGTCTGGTGCTTTTCCAAGGCCTTGATCACGCTTCCCCTCCGGGGAGAGAATCTCCACCTCTGTGGGATCTTATGCTGGTATGGGCTTAGCTCATGGGCAAGCCATTCGAACCAATGCACAGGTGCGATTCTCCCACCTGTTGTGGAAGAACACCTTCTCGGTGGCTACCATGTCAACCAGAAGGATGGGAGAGCTCCAGGCACTTCCTTTGAGTCTCCCTATCTGGTCTTCCACAGGGACAAGGTTGTCCTGCGCCCCACCCGAAGTTCCTTCCGTAGGTGGTGTCGGAGCGTCACCCTAACCAGGTATTGACTCTGCTGGGGTTCAATCCCATTCACACCTCGGAGGCCGCATATAGGCTCCATTTGGACCCTAATTGAGTGCTCGCCTTCTCAGGGAGCGTAGGGCTGAAGTTCGGGAGATGTTCGCCAGCTGTTTGTCATCTACGCTGAAGCCGCACCTGGCAGACCTGCAGCCAAGCGGATGATGAGCGGGTGGGTCACCTCCTACATAGATCTCCGGTATAGGTGGGCGGGCATGGAACCTCCCAGAGGGATAAGTGCTCATTTTACCCGCCCTTCCGCTGCATCGGTGGCTGCTTCCGGGGATGTCCCTACCCAGGATATCTGCAGGGCTCCTACCTGGAAGTCGGCACATAACGTTTTACCCCCTACCGCATCGACCTTGGGTCACGCCGGGATGCTGGTTGGAGCCTCGGTTCTCCAGTCTTTATTCCCTAAGAAGGGGGTGTGCGCCTTGCCTCCCTCCTCCCGGAGAACTGCTAGGAATCTGCCAGATAGTGTGGATGAACAACATATCCATGTCCCTAGAAATACACGTTACTCACCTGTAACAGGAGTTCTAGGAATGGTATATGTTGTTCATCCACCAAACCTCCCCGGCTTCGACGCACAACCTGGCTTCCAGTGGGCTAGATCTG
Organism: Neoceratodus forsteri; assembly: GCA_016271365.2. Classification (NCBI taxonomy): domain Eukaryota; kingdom Metazoa; phylum Chordata; order Ceratodontiformes; family Ceratodontidae; genus Neoceratodus; species Neoceratodus forsteri. The sequence goes on along the minus strand of CM028135.1, from coordinate 637,839,707 downwards.
GCGTCATGGGGCGGAGCCGAGAGTTTTACCACCTGGATGGGTGGGAGTAGCCAGCTTGAAGACCTTCCGGCAAGATTTAAAGCGGCAAGAAACCTGCCAGATAGTGTGGATGAACAACATATACCATTCCTAGAACTCCTGTTACAGGTGAGTAACCTGTATTTTTGGGCTGTATTGCTTAAGCTACTATTTCGGTTTCATTATCTGTGTTTTTTATTGTGAACAATTTTGTTGTTGCAGAGATTTTAATAAAAATGTACCTTTCTTGTAGAACCACAGGAAAGATGGTGGTGGGAGTATTTGGAGCCTGGCTAGTCCTGTACTCCGAAGCGTCCATTGTTTACTTCCGTGTCTCTCTGTATAGCGCGTGTTCCCACCTAGCTCCCGTATTGCAGCTGATGCATCACATTCCTGGCACAGTTTTTTTTATTGCTTGTGTGGTATGCTTAGCATCTATTCCAAGTGATATTAATGTGTTCCTTTTCTTGTATGTCTGTGAAAGTAAACGCTGCGCTGCTGCAGTGCTTTGCAAACATACATGTCTCCCCCCTACCCCCATTGCCAGATGCTACGGGGCTGTTTACATTGTGGCAGGATTTTTTTTAAACTAAACTGGAGTGTTGGAAAAGAGGGTGATTCAGCACTGTTCCTCAGTTGTTTGATTGAGGTAAGACAGATTATCATTCAGTTGTTAAGCGAAACAGAGAACACCCCTGGACTGGCAGTTTTCTTGCTTCCATGCACAGGGATCCATATTGGGTCTGCCATGTGATTGTCAGCTGTCATACTCCACTGTTTGCAGGTAGCAGTCACAGGGGAGGTCTCCACGATCTGCATGTCAGTGCTTCTTGTGACTTTGCCCTCCTTTTCCACGGCTCCACGCTTCCCCCTCAACCAAAGGAAAGCGACTGTTGCAGGCAGAAGCTCCCCCAGCTGTCATCTGTGGCTCATGTCACAAATGTTCAAATTATTTTGCGATTGTTAATCCTCCTCCAGTTCCCCGAAATGTTTAAAAATCAGTCTCCTGATCATCACAAGAATGGTTCTACCTGTGGGGGTTATTCAGCTATCGTGTGTATACGGCTAAATGTTTGCTGCTTTGCCAGATTACAGGATCATGGTCAGCAGGCTTAGGTTTCTTCGGGAGCTGTGCGCTACTTTTATTTTGGTTGGGGACAGGTTTTTAGAGCAGTGATGACAGCGAGAGTCTTGGACTGCAGGATGTGTGTAATATCCCTGCCATAAACTCCACGTTTACATGGTACAAGTGTTGCCAGTGAATCCACTCATTACCTGGTAACATTAGTGCCATGTAAAGGTTGTCACAGTCTGTATGCTGCATCCTCTGACCCCTGACAGCTCCTGGCAGTACTTTGGTGATAAATAGAATTCCCCACTTTCTGTTCATGCCATTTTAATCTCTCAGGCTTCTGACTGCTACTACTGATGCCATGAGCACACAAAACAGAAAGGACACAGAGCCACTGTCATAAGTGGACCACAGCAATGACTGCACCCCTGAACAGATTGTAAAAGCAGGTGTGCTGTGTTTCACACACATGACGATATTCACATGTCACATAACCATCATTGCTCTACTGGGGACAGTTGTGTACCAAGACATGAAGAATGACACACTGCCTAGGCACTTTTTGGGGATTATGAAGACATCATAGAAGCAAACAGCACAGTATGCCTCTGCAGGACACTAAAAATAAGACGCTGAGACACACTAACCACAGTTTGTAGTGTGTCTACCTGGCCCTGATTACATAACCCCACACACCACTGCATACCATACTGAGCCCCTGGTGTCACGACTGCCCATGTGCACCGCAACGAATGGTGTATGATGACAATGTCCCATCATGAAACACTCATCAACTGAAAGTGGTGCACTACACAGGACAACTTCCACATTGGATATACACCCCCAGTTGAGTGATAATTGTTCTATGTACATACATGACACAAGCGTGGCCAGCACAGTACTACCTGTGTATAAATACAGGCTGTTTGGCACCAGAAAATAACACCTACAGCAAAATAAGACCAGGGATTCACTTTCTCCATATAATGCCCGTGCTGCATGTCCATCTGCTGCGGACATCTCATCGCGGTTGCTTGCCACCAACCCACCCTCTGCAAATACAGCATGTGAAGTACAGCCGCCCAACACCCCCAAAAACCCAGCTGCATGTGAACAATGTGTTGGGGGCAAAAGTCACAGGCTGAACAGTGTCCATTGCCAGCGTTACAGATGACAAACTGTATTTTACTTTAATACACTGGGTTACCAGGAAAGACTCTAGAGCCGTGGCTCATTTCCAGGTGCAACCCTACATAAGGGAATTGACTGCACAGATACAGAGAATGAGAGCATGCGACCACAGGATAATAAGTTTGCAACTGGACTGCTAATTTGGAGAGGTCGGCATCACTGGCGGTATTGGAGGAAGTCATGGTGCCAAATCATGGATTCCTATATTGCTGTGTTGATTACAGATGCAACTTCTCTGGAACATGCATTACAACAGAAAGGGGTGTAGTGTGTTTGTAGGGCTTCTGTTTTTGTTTTATTCATCTTGTATCCAGCACAGTCTCCAAATGGCTGCAATAGTTTCCATAAATGAGGTAGGGAGTCATCCGGTGCTGCCAAGTATATCAGCAGATCATCTACATACAGGACAAATTCTTGAGGGTGTCCTCCTACCTGTATTCCTAATATTTGGGGGTGTTATAAGGCTTGGCTGGGGTTCTAAGTACAGAGCAAAAAGCAATGGGGAGAGGGGACATCCCTGTCTAGTTCCTCCCTACAGGGTGAACCTCGATGAGATTTGGCCATTGACTTTTACATATTCATGTGGGGAGGTAAACAAGCTCCTTGGGGAATTCATGAACATGTCCAGGGAATCCATTTTACCCAGGGTAGCATAGAGAAAATCTCATGTTACTCTATCAGATACCTTTGTTGGAAGAATTTGGTCAGAAATCCATTAATATCATTGCCCACCGCTGCCTCTCAGAATTCATAGAGCCACAGGTTCTTCCTACGGGAGTGGCCCTCCAGATCTTTACATTTGTCAGTTAATGTGCGTCTGTCGGAAAGCTTTAACCAACAGTCGGTCTGTGCGGTTACCTGTCATATCCAGTTGGGTTATTGCTTGCTGGCGAACTGTTTTGTTCTGTGGATCCGAGACATCTTTCTGTAGCTTGTCAAGTTTTATTTGGGTTTCTGCATGAAAGGGTTGCAGTTCAAACAACATGAAGTCTTGCTATATTCTGACAATATGCAGCAGTTAGCCCCAGCACTTGAACTGTCCCGGAGAGGAAAGAGTTAACTCTGTACAGAAGCATAGAACGTTGAGCTCGAGCTTGGTTTTCAAACCTCTGTTTCTGGTACTTAACCAGTGTAACCGTCCGATTCTTTACTCCGCCTAACAGTGAAGTTGCTCTGGAGATTTCTCCTCTGCTCTGTTCAATAGAGTTTGAATAAGCGTTCGGTTTTTTAAACAGATTTATTATTTTTCGGATTTTCCTGCCTCCGTCTACGGTACAGGTAGTGTGGTAGATAGGTGGTGACTTGTTTTACTTTATTTTTTCTATGGAAATTGTTTTGTCTCAGTTTCTCATCGGTCAGTACGGTTAGGAACTGACCTTTTTGCTTATATTTGATTTTAATTGTGTTTTTCTGGCATTTAGTGTAGTGTTCTGGTTCCTATCGGTTTAAAAAAAAAAAAAAAAAAAATCTCTGTTTTTTCCCAAAGTCTGTAACACGGTTTGTAACAGATAGGGGATTCATTACCTGGCTTAAAAGCTTTTAAGGGTAATTGTTAGGTTGGCCATATCTGAGAAGCCCAAGAAAAAAAAACCGTCTCACTGGGTTTCAACACTGTACTGAGTGTGGGGAGGCCTTTGCTAAGGCTGACCCCCGCCTCATCTGTGTTTACTGTCCTGAGGTTTGACCATCTCAAAACAGACTGCCAGATTTGCAAGAGTTTTCCTAAAGCCACTCTGGAAAAAAGATTGAGTAGGCTGAAGGAAAGAGAGGACGAGAAGTCCATAGATCCGGATGGCCAGCCTGGTTCGGTTGCAGCCGAACCTGAGGAGGTGCCTACTGATCTGGCAATACCTCCTCGGACAAAAGGAGGTTCAACTCTGAGGTGTCGGTTCCGTCGAAAAGGAAACGAAAGTTAGCTGGTTTGGATCCAGGACCGCATACTCCATCCACTGACGAAATAGCCAAAATGATTAGCATAGTTCAATCGCTTCACCTGTTTCCATCCGAACCGGTACCACCAGTTAGGCAGTCTGATCCAACTCCATTGGATTACAATCCAGATGCTTATTATGATGTGGAGTGGGAGGAAGACTGAGTATCCTGAGGAAGAAGATTTTGAAGGACTGGATGTGCCCATTGAACCGGACAGCTCCCGAGACAGACCCTCTAATGTCTCCCCTCCCAGGCTTTCTGAGTCCCCTTCACACTTCTTGTTTTACAAGAAGGTGGCTGAAACCCTCCAGCTCCCAATGATTGAAGCTGCTGAGGAGGAGGGAGAGCCTGATTTTGTTGAGATGGTGGACATCCCAGAGTCCAAAAGATTGTGTATCCCTCTTCATAAGTCTTTGGGGAAACGGACAAAAAAGATGCTGCAAACTCCTAACTCCTTGCCTCCTGTAGATAAAAGAATGGACAGGAGGTATATGGTATCAGGCTCAGGTACGGAGTTTTTATATAGTCATTGCAGCTATGTTGGGGTAGTACAGGCTGCAGCCTGTGACAGAGCTAATATTCCTTTGGCTTCACACCCCCAGACAAAGACTCCAGGAAAGTCGATGCCATGGCCAAAAAACAGTATTTGGCATCTTCTTTGGGGCTCAGGCAGGCTAACTATATGGCCTACACAGCCAGGTACCAGACGTCCAGGTGGGATACGGTTCTGGAACTGGCTAAACAGGCCTTCCCCCCAGCTAGCCAAAGAGCCGGAGGAGGTGTCTTCTGATGGAATTGAGGCATCCAGAGTACAATTCCATGCTGCTGTGGACTCCAGTGATGTGGCATCAAGAGTCCTGGCTACATCTGTCTCTCTCAGCAGACATGCTTGGCTCAGATGTACTAGCCATTCACAGGATACCCAGGCTAAGGCTATGGATTTCCCTGTAGTGGGTAACTCTCTGCTTAGGGAGCAGACAGAGGCTTACATGAAGAAAATGGGTGAATACAGGACAACCTACAGGAGTGCACAGGCCAAAGAGAGGCAAGCCATTCCTCAAACAGCAGTGTAGGGGCAAGCTTTCCACAGGCATTTCTACCAAGCTCAGGCTTCCTTTTCCTTCCCACAGAGGGGTTCTTTTTCGAAGGAGAGGCAGGAAGGGGATGAGCAGGGCTGCATCCTCTTCCCAGTCCATGTCACCTGCCAAGCAGACACCCTGATGTGTCAGCCCGGGTCGACTCCCCAATTCCAGTAGGAGGCAGGCTGGCTTACTGCTTCCAGGCCAGGAAGTCTGTTACCTCAGACAAGTGGGTCCTGGAGGTAGTAAGCCAGAGACTGGTCCTCAGTTTCTAAGGTTTCTGAAAATGAGGGTCAGGTCTTTTCCACCTGCAACCATCTCAGAAACCCTTGCTCTAGAGGCAGAGGTTTCTTCTCTACTGGCTTTCAGAGCTGTAGAGAAAGTTCCTACTCAGCATAGGAGCAAAGGTCTGTACTCCAGGTACTTCCTTACCCCGAAAAAGACAGAGTGGCGACCCATCCTAGACCTAAGGTATTTGAACAAACACATCACAAAACCAAACTTCAAAATGGTGACTCTGGGAATAGTTCTTTCCTCTCTAAGGCCAGGGGATTGGCTAGCATCCGTGGACCTCAAGGATGCCTATTTCCATATTCCTATCAGGTGCTCCCACAGAAAGTATCTCAGGTTCAAGTTGCCTTCAGGCCATTATCAGTTCAGAGTCATGCCCTTTGGCCTAACATCAGCTCCAAGGGTGTGTACAAAGTGCCTTGCAGTAGTAGTTACCTTTCTTAGATGGCAGGGTATTTCCATCTTCCCATATCTGGACGACTGGCTAATTGTAGGTCAGCCCTCAGACTAGGTCACATCAGCTCTTCAAATCACTCAAGACTTGCTTAGTTCTCTGGGGGTTTCTCCTCAATTTCCCAAAGTCAGTTGTCGAATCAGTTCAACTCTTTACTTTCATAATAATAGAGTTGGCTACTACCCAGGCAAAAGCCTTCCTCCCACTGGTAAGGGTAAAGGCTCTTACAGATCAAATTGGTTCCAGTGACTCAGACTCTGGTCCAAGCTCTCCAGTGGTGGCTGGGCCAGGACAATCTCAGACAAGGTGTCCCATTCCTCTCTCAGGTCCCCTCAATAGTCCTGATCACAGATGCTTTAATCCTAGGCTGGGGAGCCCTCACGGCTCAGTGGGTTTGGTCTCCACAAGAGTTTCTCCTTTATATCAATCTGCTGGAACTCGGGGCAGTCTTCCTGGTCCTTCAGACCTTCTCTGACTCGGTAAGAGGCAAGGTGGTGCAGGTCAGGACAGACACCACCACAATGTGGTACGTCAACAAACAGGGAGGCACTCTGTCCACGGTCTTGTGCAAAGAGGCCATGAAACTGTGGTCTCTAGCCTGTTCCCTTCAGACTTCCCTGACAGCAATTCATTTCCCAGGAAAGGACAACATACTGGCAGATGCTCTGAGCATAATCTCCCAGGGCCATCACAAATGGTCCCTGGATCCTCCCATCCTAGAGGTAATCTTCAGCAGGTGGGGCACTCCAGAGATGGATGTATTTGCAACCCTGGACAGTCACCAACTTCCTCTGTTTTGCTGCAGTCCTCCAGTCCTGGGGACTGTTCCTCTGGATGCTCTCATTCTGGATTGGAAGGGCAGGTTTCTCTATGCCTTCCCTCGTTCAGAGTTCTGAGCAAAATCAGATCTCAACCCTGTACAGTGATACTGTTGGCTGCAGATTGGGCCAGACAGCCTTGGTATCCTCTGCTGCTGCCTCTGGCAGTGTCACTTCCCTTGTCTCTTCCCAAGAGACGCAACCTCCTCTCGGGAGGATTTGATACCCCAATCTCCAGTCTCTCAACCTCAAGGCCTGGCTCTTGAAGAGTTAGAATATGCAGGCCTGCATCTTTCTCGGGGAGTTCTGGACATTTTGAAGGTTTCCAGAAAACTGTCCACTAGAAAAACCTATAATTCCAAATGGAAAAGGTTCAGCATTTGTTGTTCTCAGAAGGGAATTGTGCCTGATTCTGCAGACATTGCTACAGCCTTAGATTATCTGGTTCACCTTTATGGTCTAGGCCTTTAGACCTGCAACTTTGAAGGTTCACCTAACAGCTGTGTCTGCATTCCTTTCGGCAGGGAAGGGCTCTTCCCTGGCATCTCATCCTGTTTTCAGTAAGTTCTTCAAAGGTCTGGTTCATATCAACCCTCCCTTTAGAGAGCCTGCTCCGGCTTGGGATCTTAATGTCTGCATTGCTCAGCTTATGCAGCCACCTTCTGAACCTTTGGCCGGACTTAAGTACTTGACCTGGAGAACTGTGTTCCTTGTGGCTGTTACTTCTGCCAGGCGGATTAGTTAATTACAGGCCCTGTCAGTTAACCCTGACTTCATCTCCTTCCATAGGGATAAGGTGGTCCTCAGAACCAATAGGAGGTTCTTACCCAAAGTGGTGTCAGATTTTCATCTGAACCAGTCTGTGTCTCTACCTGTGTTTTTCGCTGACCACTCTTCAGGGGAAGAAGGTTACACAGTTTGGATGTTTAAAAGGGCCCTTAGCTACTACATAGAGCATACTAAGGCACACGTACCTGACTGTCTTTAATTGTTTCTCCCTTATGGTGAAGTGGGGAAAGGTGAGCCTGCTACTAAAAGGACTGTTGCCAGGTGGATTGTGTCTTGTATACAGTTCTACTATGACAAACTGGGCAATACACCCCTTCCCAGTCTGAGGGGCTCACTCAGCTAGGGGTACAACTGCCTCACTGGCTATGGCCAGAGATATACCCTTGCTAGAAATCTGTAAAGCAGCCACCTGGAAAACCGTACATACATTTGCCAAGCATTACTCTCTGGACATTCAGGCTAGGAGTGATGCTAGGTTTGGTACAGCAGTACTGCAGATCCTGTTCCCAAAGTAGGTTTAGCATTCCCTCCTCCTGGGGAAACTGCTTGGTACTCTGCATATTGTCAGAATACAGCAAGACTTCATGTTTGAAGAAAAAATTACTCACCATAGTAATGTTTCTTCTAATGGAGTCTTGCTGTAATCTGACTTCTCTCCCTGCCTTCCCTCTCAGAACCTAGATTTTGGGAAGTGGGCTGGCAGGTACAGTGTTGCACCTCAGGGGTGTACCTTGTACTCTCCCTCTTAAGGTTGGGGTAGTTTTATTATTTCTGTTATGTTTAATTTATTTATATAGTGTCACTACCTTTTTTTCTTGGGTTCTTGAGTCTTTTGGACCCCAATTTTTTTTTTTTTTTTTTTTTGCTATATAGCAAACAATTTACATAGTACTTAGTTTGCTCGTAAGAATCTGAAGGTTACACTGGTAAGTACCAGAGACAGAGGTTTGAAAACTGAGCTCAAGCTCAATGTTCTATGCTTCTGCATAGAGTTAACTCTTTCCTCTCTGGGGCAGTTCAAGTGCTGGGCCTAACTGATATATTGTCAGAATACAGCAAGACTCCATTAGAAAAATCAACATTACTATGGTGAGTAATTTTTTTCTTCTGTTAGTATTAGATCTAGCTTTTGCTTCTTGGGTTGCGAGGACGTTCCAGCTGGGGCCATGCTGGCTTGTGAAGAGGCCTTATTGCCGGAATCTATTGACTCTCCATCAGTATGTTCTGGAGCAGTTTGCTTTTTTTTTTTTTTTTTTAAAGACCCGATTTCTTCCCAATTTTTACTGTACAGTCAGGTTACATAAGTATTTCTGGTAATAAGCTGTCTGAAATTTTGGTTTTTGACTGCTGTTATGATCGATAATTGAGGAGCTCCTTAATTAGTTGGCCATCTTGGTTAGTGACGTCACTGGAAGTTCCATTAAGGTGTACTCCTATGCCACATGATGTAAACCTTTGATTTCTATACCCTATTGTTACTGCTTAAGCAATCTTGTTTGTTTGTGAACTCTGAAGACATGTAACCATTTGCTGTTTCTGACAAGGAACCTTTGTAAATGAGCATTTTGCTCAAAGGTGTGCATCCTAGTAATAAAAAAATCTTTCACAAAATAACTTTTTTTTTTTTTATAAAGTATTTCTGCTCTTTACTTGCAGAGCTCTGTGACCAACTTCAGACTCATGGTGATGCAAAAGAGAAGTATGAATGCTGTTTGTACGCTCGGATGTCCTGTTGCTGACACAAGACTTACTCAGCCACAGTGGGATGCTTAACTGCTAATGTTCTCCTCTTCTCCTAGCCTTTTATGCTGACTCTGTTTGGTTGAGGCCCTCTGGTGCTGCCCCCCCTTTTACTGTCTGTATAGAACTACTTAGTTGCAAGGTCCTCCTCTTCTTCTCAAATAGGCCAGAAAATATTTTTTTCGGAGCCTTGCCTCCATTGGCCTCTGATAACATTTGCTGTCAATCATACTGGTCCTCCCTTTGGTTGCCCCATTACATGTTCTGCATGAAAAATGGTCAATTAATTTCCAGATGGAAATTCACGAGTTTAGCCTCCTACTGAAGTGCTGTTCCACAGATATTCGGAAGAGCTGTATTTTGACCACTGACCTCTCTAATGTGATGCCCTGCAGGGACCCTGCCCCGTCCTCATCAAGACAGATGCCAGCCTGTGGGAAATGGATGCAGGGTACATGTTAGATTGGTCAAAGGAGATCAGTCTCCTAGAGACCAAAGCGATTTCGCCTGACCCGTTGCCATTCAGAAAATGGATTCAAAAGGGGAGTGGGGGGAGGGGCCCTAGCAGCTCACTCAGGGCCAGTGATCTTCCATTTTAAGCGTAAGACGCCACTAAATAATGGAATTTGCCTTTTTTTAAACAAGCTCATGGAAGTCAGTTTTTAATGAAAAAGCTCCATTTGCACCACTTAATCATGCAATAAACCCCACTTTGCACCACTAGCCTTTCAGGCAGACCCCTCCATTTTGAGACATTTTTGTGAAGAACATGCTGATTTGCCCTCAGTTTTTTTGGGAAAAAAACAGAAAACCGGATTATAAGATTTTGCCAAATGGAATTGGCCATTTTTGAAAATGGAAAATCATTGGCTGTAACTCAGTTACATGTGTTCTTCCTGAGCGTCTGAGTTTGTGACCAAATATACTTAACTCTTTATTTGTTTATTAGACTCGGTTGTCAAAAAGGTTAGCGTCTGAAAGCTAATAGATTGTGCTGCATTTTTACTAAGTTTGGCAAGATGGTTTGGTGTGGTGCTTGAACTAAGCTAGATTTTGCTCCCTCATGGTGTGGCTAGGGAAGTGGCCTGATCCTGTTCTTCCATTGCAGGCCATTAGTAATCCAGCGTTGCTTTCTTAGAGTTGCTTTAGTTGGGGGGGAGGGTTGCTGGACTCTAACCTAGTCTGTTCAGCTGATGGACTGAAGGCCTAACCTCGTTTGAGTCTAGAATGAATGGCATAGTGGGCACTATCATAGATTTGACTAGTTCTAGAGTATGTGAGACACTAGCAGCAGTGAACATGTAATTGAAGGAGCAAGGACTACTTTGCTCTCAGCAAGAACAAGTGGGGAACGCAGTAAGGCTCTGAATGTTTGTATCCTGAGTTTCTTGGAGGGCTTAGAGGGCTCTGAACCTGTTACAGTTTTTGGAGCAATGGCTTCCTGAAGCATTGGGGTGGACTTTACATTCACCATCATTAAGGCATATAGGATCATCTCACACAGAGCCATTATAGGCAGTGAAGGTATTTGCTTCATACTGATGGTGACTACATTGTCCACCATGAAAGACTTGAGTGCCAGATGCAGTTGAGTGATCAAGGTACTCTCGAGATGGAGGACAGTAGGATTTTGTTTTTCCCAGACTACAGTGCTACATGCAAAAAGAGAAATGCATTTGATGGCATTAAGAAAAATCTGAGTGAATTGACTATTACTGAACTTGCTAGCTTACCATCTCCCCTCCCACCATGTTCTTTGAGTTTAATTGAGAAGTTCACGGTTTACCATATCAAAGGCTTTGCTTGGGTCTAGAAAGATGGATCCAGTTGCGTGATTGCGGTCTAGGAAGGTAAGCCAGTCACCTGTCTGTGACTTTAGCCAGGGTAGATATCGTACTGTGATTTTGCCTGAATCCTGATTGCAGTGGGTTAAATAGAAGAAGGAGGAGGAGAATAATAATAATAATAATCAGCATTTATAGCGCTTTTCATATATCCAAAGCGCTTTACAAGCAATGCTAGACTGGTAGTGAAGTGACTGAATGTGTGGTGGCGGCCATATTGCACATCATCACCCACACACAGCCTGGATAATTGCATGAACCGGTTTATGGGAAGGGGAATGTTGGCCAGGACACCGGGAATGTTCCCTACTCTTTGTGAAGAGTGCCCTGGGTTCTTTTACTTCCACCTGGACACCCACCAGGACAACACCAGGATGGGCAGAAGGGACCTTGGTTTAACATCTGATCCGAAGGACGGCACACCCCAGCAGTACAGCACCCCCCAATACTGCACTCAGATGCCAGTGATTTTTAGGTGCAAGTCCAATCCCGGTGTGGGACGAGAACCCATGACCTTCTGGTCCAGAGGCGGATATGCTACCAACTGAGCCACGCTCAGGTTTGAGTTTTCAAGATGGTCCCTAAGTTCAGGGGTGTAGGCGGGCATACTCACTGTTCACATTTGTGTACAGTTTTGTTGAGTGCCTGTCACAAACCATACCTTTCTGTTAACATTTTCATTCTAATCTGTAGTATTTGGGTTAGTGTAGGCCACTGAGGAGTGTCTCTGTTTAAACTTATGTTGTTTAGGAGACAGATACATGTATAACCTCTTTATTTTTGTTTGGAAAGGGGTACCATTTGGAGAGAATGTGTACATTTTTTAATGGGGGGTGTAACTGTTGGAGATAGTGTGTACAAAATGAAAATTTCTGGCTACACCCCTGCCTAAGTTGTATGTTGACTAGTTTTTCCAAAAGTTTAGATAGGACAGGCAGTATCATGGAAATGGGACTGTAGTTATTTAGGTCACAAGGGTCACCAGATTTGAACAGGGGCAGTATGTGAGCTATTTTCCAACGGGAGGGGACTATACCTGTAGCAATCGACATATTGAATAGATGGGTTATTGGAGTGGTTGGAAAGTGATGGCCTAATTTTATAAATACAGGATCTATGCCGTCCACACCAGTGCCTTTTTTTTTTTTTTTTTTGTCTAATTTCATGAGCAGGTCTTTTTTTGTTTAAAGGTTATATATAGGAGTGAGGCAGAAAGAGCCCTGGTTTTGCGGGTCCGCTGAAACGGTCTCTGGCAAAGAACTCAAGAATTTTGTGGCCGGGTCAAATGCTAAACCTGCTGTTGCGAAGTATGAGTTAAATTTTTCTGGTATTGTGCCTTGGTCGGAGATAATAGTACTTTGGGAAATTATTTTAATTGGAATTGATGGAGGGTATCTGTGGCCTTCGACTGACTTGATAGTTTGCCAGAGTATTTGAATAATGGTTAACTTTGGCGATTCTAGTAAGTTTCGTACAGGCATTACGAGATGCTCTAAATACCGTCCAGTCTATTGGGTTTTCAGTACGTCTAGCTGTGGCCCAGAGTTTGTCCCATAGGGCTAGGTTTTTTTTTTTTACTTGGTAAACCAGGGACAGGATGCTTTTTTAACTCTGCATTTTATAAGAGGGGCATGTTTGTTTATTAGGCTTGTGAGAATTGAGCTAACGATGTTGACTGCCTCATTGACTGAAGATGCTAGATAGTTTTGCCAGTTTATGTTCCGAAGATCAGTTATGCAATTCTCTAATACAGTAGGTACGTTTTTCCAGACGACTTGTGCAAACAACAATGTTTTGGACACTTAGGTCATTGTGAAACACAGCTGTGTGAGAGATTTTATGGGGCTTGTTTATGAGGATAAGGTCTAGTAAGGTGCTTTTGGTATGGTGTTTTGTATCGAGTCTAGTTGGCTCAGAAATTAAATGGAAAATACCCAGCTCATCACACATTTCTTTTAGGGTGTTGGATCTAGGGCTAAGCCAGTCTAGGTAGAGGTCACCAAGAATAAGAGTCAATAAAGTTGTAAATGGTTGAGAGTAACTCCAGGCACCCTGTTGGCAACCAATTAAATTGAGTGCTTAAGCCAAGGACAGTGAGCATTTTGGAGCTAGGCATTCAAATTTCCTAGACAGCCCATCGGTGCAGTGGTTGGATTTCCACTTGCTGCGCCAGTGACCCAGCTTCAGGAATGAGCCCAGGGAGTTGGAGGGCCGGCCGGGGGAGGAGGCTTGAGCGTCCCAGGGACAGCTCATCTTCTCCTGGGAGGGAGGGAGGGGGGCTAGCATCTCGGTGCTTGACTGGCCCCAGGCAAGCACCATGGCAGAGACAGTGGGGAGGACGTCACGAACATCAGTGCTATGCACCTTTACGTCGGGGCACACGTGGTGCTCACAAGAAAATGGAGAACATGCCTTCCAGCTCCGAGGTAGATGGAGTGCCAGAGCTTGACCCTAATGTACTTCCACCTACCTGGCTGCCTGAACATGATGAAACAAAGAAGTGTTCGGGGTGTACGGGCCCCACCTCATCCCTGTTTGGGGGGGGGGGGGTAAACCATGGCTCCATGGGGGGGGAAATGGGATAGACCAGGTAAGGTGGATAGCAGGAGCAGACTCCACTGATACTCCAGAGGAACCGGAGCTTGAGGGATGTAGGGGGAAATAAAACAGACAAAAAGATAAATTCCCTAGGTTTGGTAACAGAAAGAAGTTCTATGACTATGAACTTGGGGGTAATATAACTGACCACACACCCTCCCCTTGTGGGTCTGTCTAGTTGGAAGGTATTGAAGAATGGCAGCGCTATCTGTTGGTTTGGGGTGGAACTCTTCAGCCATGTTTCTGTGATTACCAGAATGTCTGGATTAGAATGAGATGCCCATGTTTTCAGTGTCTAATTTCTTTTGGGGGCTGCACATGTTAATTAACATCATTTTTAGTCTGGTAGCTGAAGTGAATTTGAAAGGAGATTCAAGGGGGTAAATAGGGCCTGAGTATAACTCTGATTTTCCAGAGCAGAGGAGCAGAAATGCAATAAATTTCTTTAACCTGTACCTTGAAAGCAAAGGTGATCAGTATGGGCTATATGGTCTGATATGCGTATATAATGTATGAAAAGACAAAAAGGAGCCTAAAAACTATCTGAGCCAAAATAAAAGAAAGAAAAAACAAAGAAAAACCTATACCTCGAAGGTATATGTTCTTTTTTTGTATATAGCTGTATTATGGGACCATAGTGCGGTGGACTGCTTCCTAGAGGGATGGAGACAGAAGGGTAAGGATACATAAGGGACGGGAAAGGGAACATTGTTTAACTAGGAGTATCACACTAAGCCAAAACTTTTTTCCAGATGCGACCTGGGAGCACAAGGAAGTTGAGTGACTTGCTCAGGATCACACAGTATGCACCTAGGTGGCTGTGGGATTCAAACCCAGGTTTCCAGATCTGAGCTCGGAGCCTTAACCCACTGCGATACACTGCCTCCTAAGAACGTGAGATGGCCCTAAGAGCTACTGCATGTGAAAAGATGAGAGAAGATGTAAAGGAGGTAGGGAATCGGCCCCATTGGGGATGGGGATTGGGTACATAAGGGATTTGACAATATATGGGAGATAGGTGTGATTACCATTGGCTCAGTGTGAGGAGATAGAAGGGGGCATTTTAGAAGCAGGAGTAATAGTGGGAGGAGCATGATTGGCCTATTAAGGTGGTATGGGGTGAGAGACGAGATTTTCTATGTCCTTTTAGAGTCTGTTTTTTTTTTTTTTGGCTTCTCCTCTGTTCCCCAACCAGTCAGTTCCTTCAGGTCACTGTGGACCCCACCGGCACTTATCTCAGCCACCACCTCACATCGCAGCCCTCCCCAGGTAACCCGGTGTAGCCCTTCACCGGATGGGTCCCTTTCTCCGAGGGGGAAGGTGCCAGTAGGGGACTGGCCAGTGTACTCTTCTGTTGGCCCAGGGTGCTGCTGAGGTGGTCCAGCTGTCAGGGGCTTTTCGCGGCCGGCAGCCATCATCTGGCTGGTCGGGGAGCGTGTCTCATTCTTTTCTCCCCGTGGGAGCATGACATGCCACTGACATTGGGGCATACGCTGACGTCCATCATGCTCCCCTAGGCAACGGGGCCCAACACATTGCTGTTCTCCCAGCCTCCACCAGGAGTCTGCAAGAGCTGAGCCGCAGACTCTTCCTCCCCCGGGAGAAGGTAAGCAGTCATCGGACACTCAAGCCTTTTTCCCCTCAGCCAGCCCTCCGACGCCCGTTCCCGAACCTGGGACACCAGCGTCGCAGCAGTGAATCTTCCTATTGCGCCGGTGGACTTGGGGTGTCTTTAAGTGGTTTATGTAAAAGCTACTTGCAGTTCTAAGGCAAGTTTAAAGGGAAAGGTTGTTTAGGCAGGTGCAGCAATTTGTTGACTATGGCACTGAAGGATATACATAAGTTGGGGTTAATTAGCTAGCTTGATTCACTTCCAGAAGATACCATGTGAGAGTTTGCAGTATGGGGTGGCTAGGGTATACCATGTGGTAGGGAAGGCAGGGTTGCAGAACTGGGCTGATTGGTTCCATCCGGCCTTTTCCCTATAAAACAACCACCACCTTAGAGTGGGAGAGTGGGTGGCTACTACTACAAGGTGCCGCACAGCTGGGGAAGCCGTCTCTGCTGGTAGGGCTAGCTTGCAGGAGGGGGGAGGGCTCCTTGGATGCTGACTGCCCTCACAAGCCCCTGTGGTGTAGCAGCGCTGTTTTGGCGTTCTGGGAGCTGAGAAAAGAAAAAGGGAGAGTAAGCAGGTGCAATTTTGGGTGGGAAAGTAGTAACTTGCACTTGGGGGAGGGAGAGTGAAGGCTACTATGGTTACAGGCCTCAAACGCCCTTTGTAAGGGCTGCCTCCAATTTTTTAATTCATGGCTGAAAGTGCAGTCATAGCAGACACAGAACTAAGCCATTTTATGATAAGTCAGCCATAACTCTTGTTAGCTAGTGGTGGGGTATGCAGTCGTTCACTAAAACACTGTTAAAAATGGAAAACTGCAGTCATAGTGCAATTGAATACAAAGCTGTTAACCTAAGTAAAATATCCAGAAATCCCTTTAAAGAGATTCACCAATCAACACTATTGCACCTGAAATATAGGTGCCATACCTCCACAGAACTCGAGAATTGTGAATATTTCCAATTCTAATCATTTATGTAAAAAAACTGCATCACTCGTAAAAGTCTGGAAGCAGCGTCCCACGGACTTCCCTGTTATGAGTGCCGCTCTCACGCTGGCCCCACGCTCAGTAACGCTATGACGAGATGCCAGTGAGAGTGCGGGGGTGTGCTGCATTATAATCAATGGGTGGCAGCTTTTCCAGCAATTTTATATATTATCATGGCCAGTTGGTGAAACGTGGGCACCGATCGACTAACGAGCCCCATTCTCACTGCATGAGCACCTTGTTCAGCAGGAATGGTGATGACCGTGACATTGCGGGTGACCCCGTGATGTCTGCTACCCTCGCCCATAGGAATGGCATTGTGGGTGTCTGTTGATTGGTGCCATGTCCACCCCATGTGTCCGTGCCATTGCCCAGCCATCTTGATACTGCTGGGTGGCAAACTTCCCTGTACCTTTCTCCACCTCTGCTGACTACAGATGTGAACCAGAAAAACAGGGCAGCTCCTCCCGACGCCTGTGCCTCAGAAAACTCCATGTGAAATAGTAGAGCAAAAAATCTGGCATCAGGCTGTGTAAAATTAAAAAGGTTCATTTATTCAGGCATTTAAAAACATAAATATTACCACAGCTGCCGGATCCTGCATAGTCCACCAACATATGCCCTGTAAAGCTGTAAAACAGTTTTAAAGAGCACTGTTACTTTAAGAGGTTTGAGCCTTTATAAGGCATGGGGATTGACTGTATTGACTGTAGCACCTTGAAAAAGCACTGAATCTGATCTGGGGGCTATGGTAATATCTGTATGTTTTTAAAGGTGATCTGCAAATTAATTCCTGCAGCCCACTCCCGTCCCACATACCTTTGTTAGTGGCGGCAGGAGTCCGGGGCTGCTTTTGGTAATATTTTCTAATTAATCCACATGTTTTAAAATACTGCCGAAACTTTTCGGTGAATACGGAAGTGTCGGCCATTTCCTGACTGAGCGGGTGCAAGTGTACCTGGGTAGTCTTCCCAGTTCTCGCTCCTAAGCTGGTCTCCGGGCTTCCTTACGCCTGGGCTGTACATCCTGATGCTGATCCACAGGCAGGAATCAGATCTCTGCAGCAGTGGACATCTAGCCCTCCACTTCCTGTTCTCCCCAGTTTACTTCCTGCCTGCCATGAAGCAGGTTCTCTGCAGGGGCTCTGCCACTGTGGTGGCAGAGCTGAAGACATCAAACTGTAAGTGCAGTTATTTTTCTCAATAGAAGAGGATTTTGCAAGGGAGAAACTTCATAGGAGCAGGAGCGCCAGCATTGCCTCACAATTATCTAGGGGCCCCAGTCTCAGCCATGCATGCTGCATAGACTGGACCTCTTCTCGCCTGTTTTTCCCATGCTGGAGCACGCATTCTCCCCCAAAAACAGTCATTTCTTGGGCAGGCCTCACGCTACCAGGGGCAGCCACTAGAACACCGAGCAGCAGGAGCTTTACAGGGGGAGGCTGCTAGAACACCCGTGACAAGAGTTTCAAAGCGCAGTTTTTTGTCTTCTAGTCGGCCGCTGCCCAGGCCGTGGTACTGCGTTCCATCAGCAAGCCCCCTGACCTGCAGGCTCGCTGACTCTGGGGAAGCTGCTACAATGCTACGCGGCAGTAGGAGCTTCATTTTCGGCTCGGCATGAGCCACACTGCAGCAACCTGGTCCTGGCACCCCTTTTCTCTCTGCTTCAGTTTTGTGGTGCTATCCTCATACAAGCCTTACAGGGGCAGAAAATATCAGCTGCTAGTTCCCTACTGCTAATTCCCTTTGGCTGGATCGCTGCACCGAAAATGTATGGCAGTGACTGAGAATGGGGAAGACGTTATGGAAGCAGACCCTCCTTGGCTCTTTCTGATAGCCCACAGGTCAAAATAAGTGGCGACCACCTGAGGGACACAGCAGTCCACAGCCCCTCTGTAACCAGACCTCATAAAACGGTGAAATCGGGACTCTCTTGGGTCCAGTATGCATTGACTGACATCCTGGGATCCCCAGATATGAATCGCAGGAAGATAACTCATAGAAGGAAAGCTAAAACGTTGCAGGGTGTGCTTCTTGGACTCCTAAGCTCCAGTTTATCCTCTTATGGAGGGGGAGCGAATGGGCAAGACCTTGTCCAAGGCGTCAGTCAAAATCCCCTTGGATCTCACCTGGTGGCTCCCATCCAACAGAAGCAGGTTCTAGGGACATGGATATGTTGTTCATCCACACTGTCTGGCAGGTTCCTTGCCGCTTTAAATCTTGCGGAAGGTTTTCAGGCTGGCTCCTCCCACCCACCCACCGGGTGGTAAAACTCAGCTCAGCCCCATGACGTCAGATCTTCCTTACCGCTTGGAAGCTCAGGTTCCCTCCTTAACGCTCTGCATGATAGATGGATCCTAACGCTTTGGTTCGTCCGAAACTCATTTTAAAATTTTCAAGACTTCGGTCTTCCTTTTCCCTCGCGGCTGCGATGGACAAATCGACTCCTGGTGTTTGGCGGTGCCCTTGTGAGCAGATGATGTCCAGGATGGATCTGCACTCCACGTGCGTCTACTGCCTCGGCCTAGAACACGACCCGCAGGCATGCGAGTCATGCTGTTCGTTCTTGGCCAACGTCTTGGAGGACCACGCTGCCCAGTTGAAGCTTGGGCACCCCGAGAAGCGATATCCGCCGGTAAAGTCGAAAGAGGCCCGTTGGGCGGTTACCGAGGTGGCTGGCTCAGCTGAGCAGCTCGAGCAGATGATCACCCTCGGAGGAGGCGGCCCAGGCCGCATCTTCCTCCTCCTCGGTCGTGGCATTTATCCCGCTGTCTTTGGGTACCTTGTATTCTGCTTTGTTCAAGGAGCTTTGCCATTCCCTTTCCACAAAGGGAGAGGGGCCATCGGGACATTCCTCTCGGTCCAAAAAGAAGGATTCCAAGGGTAAGTCCCAACGTCGGCGTTCGTGGGAGTGGGAGAGGTCCTCTTCCCCGAACAGCTGACCGTCCGACTTCGGCCGAGGTTGCGGCTAAGGCCACTGGCTTCACAGCGTCCCCATCAGGTCAGCCGGCCGAGACACCCGTCGACCCATCATACGGATTGTTGACTGGTGAAGCCGGCCGGTTCCCCTGGTGGAGACCGAGGATCTGCCTGCGCCCTCGGTGCAGCAGTCCCCGGTTAAGGTGTCCGAGTTGAGGGAAGAGTGGGTGTCCCCCGCTCCTTCCCAGGCCTGTCCTCGGACATGCCGAGGGTCTCTGTCTCGGACCTCTTCTCGGTCCAGCCGATCCCGCCGACATCGGCAGTCTCGCTCTCGGCACCGAGGTAAGTGGTGACGCCGCTCGTCCTAGTCTTCCTCCTCAAAATAGGAGAGGCTTCGGCGCAAATTGCATCGGCGCTACGAGGAACTGATGTGGCAGCAGTAACTTTTGTCTGGGAGCAAGCAGACACCGACGCTTTCCCCAGCCATCAAGTGGCTGTCATCCGAATGGCCAAAACAACCTCTTGTTGCAGTCAAGATGCCCAAGCCTGGGCCGGTTGTTTGGCTGAAACCTGCTGCCCCACCGATTGTGGTGGAACCTCCACTCCATAACCGAAATTAGGGGTGCCGACCAAGGACTCTCGGTCGGGTCAAGGCCTGCCCCACAAGTTGTCGGTCACCCTCACTCCCGACCGTCCTCTGCAGGTGGAGGGTGGCTCAGGCCCTAGGCAGCTCTTTGCGGACTCCTCGGAGTCGGACGACGACTCCTCCCTGTTCTTCAGGCCGGTTGACCTGGAGTCCTCTGGGGGCCAGTCATGCAGAAGCCCATCGTCCTTTATGGGTCTGCTTCGGCTCATCTCGGAGTCCACCGGGATGCAGCTTGAGACCGTATCCAAGCAGGCCAAGTATCTCCTGACGGAGATACTGGACCGAGGGGATTCTCCCACGGAGGCCTTTCCGGTGGCTGAGGCCATTGTGGGACCAGCCTTGGAGCTTTGGCAGTGACCTGCTTCCTGTCCTGTGCCCTCAGCCAGGATGGCCAGGAGGTATGTGGTCCCTACCGGCTCTTTGCCCGGTTTTTCGGAACACCCCTCTGCTGAGGGGTTAGTCACTGACAGCGTTTTCCAGCATTCCGGGAACGCTAGGGACGTGGACAAGCCCCCCCCCCCGACAAGGAGTCCAGAAAGCTGGACTATGCCAGGCGCAAGGTGTATGCTGCGTCCTCCCTCGGCCTCCACCAGGCCAGCTCGGCCGTGCTGATGGCACACTTCTCCCACGTCCTCATGGGCTCCCTGGATGAGGTGATCCCTCATCTCCCGGCTGACCTGCAGACCAAGGTCCGGCAGGTTTGGGACCAGGGTAGGGTGGTGGCGAAACAGCAGCTCCAAACAGCTCTGGACATATGGGACTCCTGTGCCAGATCGGTTGCGGCCGCGGTGGCCATGCACCGAAGAGCATCGCTGAGGATATCCACCTTCATGGCGGATACCCAGTACAAGTTGGCGGATGTCCCCTTCTTGGGGACCGACCTCTTCGGCCCTGGAGTGGAAGGTCCCTTCCAGCGGATTGAAAAGTCCAGTGCCACTCTGGACTCAGTCACCTCCGCCCAGAAGGACAAAGGCCGCCAACAGCAGCAGCAGTACAAGCCCTTTTGTCCTTCTGTGCCTGCGGCACATCTGGCCCAACAGCACCAGCATCAGGGCCAGCAGGCTTGTGTTTGGCATCCCAAACCCAAGCCTGCAGCTTCCTCCAACAGGAAGCAGGGAGGTAAAGGCCCAGGAGGCCCCTCAGCCGGTCCCTCCTCCAAGTCTGCCCAGTGACAGGTTGAGGGGTGTCATCCCCAGCCTCGTCACTCCCCCCTGGGTTCCCCCCGTGGGGTGACGGCTCCGCCACTTCCTTTCCGCCTGGTCTGCTATCACCATGGACTGCTGGGTGTTGGAGGTGGTAGAAAAGGGCCTGCCTCTGGAGTTCGAGCAGGCTCCACCCTTTCGAGCCATTGCCCATCGGGGGGCCACGGGGTCTGATATTGCCCTGCTCCTCGCAAAAGAGGTGATCAGGAAGGTGGCAGATCCTCCTCCAGACCCGGGGTTTGTGTCCAGGTATTTCCTGGTCCCGAAACGGACGGGGGGGGGCACCCCATTCTCGACCTGCACTACCTGAACAGGTTCCTAAGGTCTCGGACCTTCAGGATGTTCACTCTGGCTCGGATAATCCCATCCTTGGAACAAGGCGTGTGGTTCTGTTCCCTGGACCTCCAGGATGCGTTCTTTCACGTCCCAATTCGTCTGTCTCATCAGAGATTCCTCTGCTTCAGAGCGGAGGGATCCCTTTACGAGTTCCGGGCCATGCCCTTCGGCCTCTCCCTAGCTCCCAGGGTCTTCACCAAATGCATGGCAGTGGTGACAGCATTCCTGCGGCACTGAAGGGTCCGGGTGTACCGCTACCTGGACGACTGGCTGATTGCAGCCCCCTCCAGAGTGGAGGTGGAGCGGTCCAGAGACCTGGCCCTCCAGGCTTGCTGTCAGATTGGCCTCCTCATCAACGAGGCCAAGTCTGAACTCATGCCAAAGCAGGTGATGCATTTCATCAGGGCAGAGCTCAGCTGTCTTCGAGCCAGAGCATGGCTCCCAGCGGACCGGGCCGAGGTTCTTTCCTCCTTTGCCCAATCATTTCAGATTGGGCAATCGCACCCTGCCTGGGACTTCATACGTCTCTTGGGCATCATGGCGGCCTGCACCAGCATGGTCCATTGGGCCCACTGGTACATGCGTCCCCTTCAGTGGGGATTGGCTAGCCAGTGGTCACAGAGCTTCGATCCGTTGGATCAGTTAGTGACAGTGACCCAGGGGATGTGGAACTCTCTCTCCACTGGTGGACCTTTCCGGCACATCTGAAAGAGGGCATCCCGTTTGTCCGCCCTGAGCCGACGGTCTCTCTATTGACTGATGCCTCTCTGATGGGTTGGGGTGCCCATCTGGTGGAGCACAGAGCGCACGGCCTCTGGTCCTCTCGGGAGTCCCAATGCCACATCAACCTGCTGGAGCTTCGAGCGGTTCATCTAGCCCTCACCGCCTTCACTCTGTTTCTACAGGGTCAAGTGGTTCAGGTCCAGAAGGACAATACCACGACCATGTACTACCTAAACCACCAGGGCGGCACACGCTCCATGCCTCTATGCAGGGAAGCTCTCCGCATTTGGTCTCTCATGCGCAGCCTGGAGGCACATCTCCTCGCCATTCACATGGCAGGAGCATCCAACACCCTGGCCGATGCCCTAAGCCGGATAGGGGCTGCGTCTCACGAGTGGTTTTTCCTGCCGGAGGTAGTACAAGATCTCTTCTCCCACTGGGGCATGCCTCAGATGGACCTGTTTGCCTCCGGGGAGAATGCGAAGCTGAGACTGTTTCATGCCCGCCCCCCTCAGCAGGGCTCGCTGCAGGGGGATGCCTTCTCGAGACCGTGGATCCCAGGCCTCTTCTACACCTTTCCCCCATTTCCCTTGATCCACAAGGTGCTTCTCAAGGTGAGGAGGGACAAGGCGCAGGTGATTCTGGTAGCCCCAGACTGGCCTCGTCAGTTCTGGTATCCAGATCTCCTCAGTCTCTGCTCCAGGCTCCCGAGGTGGCTTCCAGCCAAGCCCAGACCTGATCTCAGTCAATCAGGGGAAGGTATTCCATCCGGACCTTCAATCCCTGCACCTGATGGCCTGGTTCCTGAGCAGCTAGAGTTACAGGCCTTGGGTCTTTCCGACGAGGTCCTCAACGTCGTTGAGGTGTCCCATAAGGAGTCGACCAGAAAATGCTATGCCTTCAAATGGAAGAGATTCTCCATTTGGTGTCAGGGCAAGGGCCTGGATCCTTCCTCCTGTTCCTTGGCAAGCATTCTGGACTACCTGTGGTCCCTTTCTCAGCAAGGGCTTCGGTCAACTATCCTTAAGGTGCACCTGGCAGCCATCTCTGTTTACTGGGCGCGGGCCGGGAAGCAGTCGGTGGTGCAGGAGAAGGTGGTCGGTCACTTTTTCAAAGGCCTTGATCACATATCTCCTTCAGTGCGAGAACCCCCACCTCTGTGGGATCTACTGCTGGTATTGGCTAAGCTCATGGGCAAGCCATTCAAACCGATGCACAGGTGTGACATCTACCTGTCGTGGGAGACCGCTTTCTTGGTGGCTATCACGTCAGCCAGAAGGATGGGAGAGCTCCAGGCGCTTTCCATAGAGTCTTCTTATCTGGTCTTCCACAGGGACAAGGTTGTCCTGCGCCCCCACCCGAAATTCCTTCCGAAGGTGGTGTCGGAGCTTCACCTTAACCAGGTGTTGACTCTGCCGGTGTTCTACCCCAGTCACACCATGGAGGCCACATATAGGCTCCATACTCTGAACCCTAGAAGAGCGCTTGCTTATTATAAGGAGCGGATGGCTGAAGTTCGGGGAGAGGTTTGCCAGCTGTTTGTCACCTACGCTGAAGCCACTCCTGGACGGCCTGCAGCCAAGCTGACGATAGGCAGGCTGGTCACCTCCTGCATAGATCTCTGCTATAGGTTGGTGGGCATGAAGCCTCCCAGAGGGATAAGAGCTCATTCTACCCGCCATACCGCTGCTTCCAGGGACGTCCCTATCCAGGAAATCTGCAGGGCTGCTACCTGGAAGTCTGCACATACCTTCATCACCCATTACCACATCGACCTTGAGTCACGCCGGGATGCTGGTTTTGGGGCCTCGGTTCTCCAGTCTTTATTTCCTAAGTAGGGGTTGTGCGCCTTGCCTCTTTCCTCCCGGAGAACTGATAGGAGTCTGCCAGACAGTGTGGATGAACATATCCCTGTCCCTAGAAATACAGGTTACTCCCCTATAACAGGAGTTGTAGGAATGGTATATGTTGTTCACCCACACGACCCACCCGACCTCCCCGGCTTCGACGCACAAACTGGCTTCCAGTGGGCTAGATCTGGCGTCATGGGGCGGAGCCGAGAGTTTTACCACCCGGGTGGGTGGGAGGAGCCAGCTTGAAGACCTTCCGGCAAGATTTAAAGCAGCAAGAAACCTGCCAGACAGTGCGGATGAACAACATATACCATTCCTAGAACTCCTGTTACAGGTGAGTAACCTGTATTTTCTCACCGGGAATATACTCCCACACTGGCAACAGCTTTTCCCTCTCCTCCTATCATAAGGGGAAATGGCTGAAGGAGCAGTGACAGTTCTCTAGGCTTCTGCCCTATCCAGTGCCCCAGCAGATCTTAAGCTTTCAGGCTTGGTGCCCCAGCAGATCTTAAGCTTTTTAGGCTTAGAGTAACGCAACCGGAAAATTGGTTAAACTGTCATAAAGGCTACCCTCTGAGATGGCCAATCAGACGGGAATGGAGATGCTTTCCCTCAAAGAGACACTTTTAGTCTTCCACACCTCCCTTAAAGCAGCTGAAAACAACCTGTTCTCAACACCACTGACGCATTTCAGCGTGCTGATGAGCCACATATAAGCAAGCCCAGCCATCCTGTTTTCCTGCAGGAGTCTCAGTGCCTTGGGCCACTATCCTGGTATTCCAGTGTGCTAAGCCCACCCCGCAACAGCCTCAGAGCAGGACTGTTCTAGGTATTTTCAGCAGATATAGCAAAGGAGGCTGCCAGTCATCTCATTGGAGGCTGCCAGTGGCACAGCAAGGGCCATGCTTTAACTCACCTCGCCTCGACATACTTAAGGCTGCAGGCCTGACACTCGGACAGGTCACCAGAGCTCATTTGGTGTATGCCCCCGACAAGGGAGAGCTCCCACATGGATAGTTTTTAAAGGAGGTGGTAAAAGATTCCAGAGAGGAGCTGAAAACTAAAGGAGGTGGTAAGATTCCAGAGGGGAGCCGAAAACTTAGCTACCACAATTTAGGAGCATGTACAGACCCTGGACGTAGAGATCTAGTCAGAGTATTCAAGCCCATGCATACTCAGAAGACGAACTAAGTCTGCCTTGGCAGATTTGTTCACAGCAGACCCTTCAAGGTGGAAACCTTGTCACAAGTATTCAGGGAGTTGCAAAAGGGAGATTTTCCGACACCCATAAATCTGCAAGAGGCCTATTGGCATATTCCCATGCAGTAATGGCACACGCACTATCCCAGATTCAGAGTGGGAGAGCAGTACTTCCAATTCAAACTCCACCATTGCACAGTATCTCCAATTCAAACTATCATTGCGGTCTTCTCACAGCTCAACCAGGCATTACAGGCAGTGGCAGAGGTAGTCTGGTCCCCTATGGCACATGTTTTTCCCATCAGCTGGAGAAAGAGCTTCCTAATTCCAAACCAGACCTTGATCCTCCCGAGGGGGACTCGCATCATGACACAAGATTTCTCCCGAAATCCTAGCCTTTGGGATATGTAATTGCTCATCAAGGAGTTTTGCAAGCTCCTCAGCTTTCTGGTTATTTTTTCACACAGCTCATTAAGATGGACTAAGCCCTTACTCCGGGGACAGTCCCAGAGGTCAGAGGTCATGACGGGTCATAAGTTAGGCCATCCGCACTAAATCGGAATCGTGACCAATGCAAGTCTCAGGAGCTGGGATGGACTCACTTGCATCAGCTGTTGGCACCGGGAAGGGGATCGCTGTTGGACACAAGGTACAGTATAAGTGTTTCTGAGGGGGGAACAGTAGGCCATGCCCAGAGACACACTGGCTGAACAGCAGTTCCTCAATCTGGCTAGCCTGATTCCAACTGATAATCTGGCAAAGCTGACATACACCGACCATCGGGCCGAAACGAGAAGTTCAAAGATGCTGAAGGAATCTCTTCTTTTCCAAGTGGGTTGAGCTCCACTGAGCGATGTTTGTTTGTTTGTTTGTATCAGGACAGGAAAATGTCATAGCAGAATGATTCAGTTGCACAGTGGGTCGACCAAGGGATTGCAGCTGAAGGACAGTGCCTCCCACATTCAGACAGAATAGTGGGGCAATATTCACAGACTTTTTGCATGTAGGCAGAACTCCAGGGTAAAGCAATTCTGTTCCCTGACCAAGGACGAACCAGCGGTGGCTCAGGACACCTTTTCCCCATAAACTGGGATCTGTTTGGTCTCTTGTATGCCTTCCTGCAATACCGCCTCTATCAAGAGTCCTCCACAAAGTGGCATTGGACAGGACAGTCATGATTCTAGTCTGTCCCTTATGGTTCTTCCACGCTTAGTTGTTTTTCATTCATTGGTCATGGTGACCACCTTGAGCATTCAGGTTTAGCCATGGGAATTCTCCATCAAGGTCCAGTTCTGCACTCCATTTTAACAACTGGTCTCTCTAGTCTTGGAAAGTGAGTGGAAAATCTTTCAAGAAGCTATGCGGTACAGCTTCTGTTATTGACATGATGGGGGAACTCGTATGTCTCTTCTTCCTCCAAAGTACATTATAGAATCTGGAGGAAATCTTGGTTCTGGCATTGTTCCAGACGCATACAGAACAACACAATATAATCGCCTGTACTACTGCAGTTCCTTTAAGACAGATGGATAAAGGACTGCATCCAGCCACCTTACAAATTAGAGTTTCTGCACTGGGAGCACTCTTGATGGACCCTGGGGAATTGTTGGGTTCATATCCCCATGTCTGGTACTCCTTCAAGCAGCAGCATTAAAACATCTTCAGTCCACCAAAGCTATCACCTTGGAGTCTTAATATGGTTCTCAAGGCCATGGCCAAGGCCCCCTTAGAGCCTCTCAAGCCATCCATCATACTTTTCAATATAAAGGTCGCCCCTTTTTTCTCAAAGCTGTTGCTCCCGCTAGGAGTTTCCGCAAACTAAGAGCATTGCTGGCCCAAGAGTTGTACACTCGTTCATCAGGCTAGAACAGTTCCAACTTTTGTTTGCCAAAGTTATGTCTCCCCTGTATTACAATCAAAGGTTCATTCTTCCTTCCTTCTGCCCACTCTCTAAAAGCAACAAGGATGGAACATGTCATACATTAGACCTGGGAAGAGGGAGAAAAAATGGACATTAAGAGAGAGGAAGCTAGTCGCAAAACTTCAGTTGTGTTCATACCAGCTTAATAAAACATTTGGGGCACCAAGGATTCACTAGGCTCTGTTGCCAAACGGATTCTATCTGTCATGTCTGCGGCATATGTTCAGGCTAGAGTAACTTGCCTGGCCCAGTGAGAGTCCATGGCCCCCTTCGTGGGCATAATTCAGAGAAGCATCGACAGCACACTCACACTGAGTGGCCTTTTGGTGTCCATTTGCACTCTCAAAAAAAAAAAAAAAAAAAAAAGGGTTCTCACTGGAGGTGAGGTCTTCGGCAGAGGCATCCTTTGGCTGCAGAGTATTTTTAACGCTGGTGAACCCTTAAGGGCTCTTGACATTCTTCCCAGCCCGGACATCTGGAGACGTACTGCATTTGTATATCCCAGGCGTAAGAAAGCCTGGAGACCAGCTTAGGAGAGAGAAATCGAAATTTAAATACCTGTAAATTTTCTTTCTCCAGCGGCTGGTCTCCAGGCTTCAGATTCCCTCCCAGAAGGTATACACTTGGCTGGCCTCACAGCCTTATATGCCTTAAAATTCTTGTTTTTTGTTCCCAAGTTCTTGTAGTATTGCCACACTGGACTGCTTTAAGAAGAACTGAGGAGAACAGGAAGTGGAGGGCTGGATGTCCACTGCTGAAGAGATCTGATTCCTGCCTGTGGATCAACATCAGGAGGTACAGCCCAGGCAAAGCCCGGAGACCAGCCGTCGGAGAAAGAAAATTTACAGTTATTTAAATTTCGATTTTTGTGATGTTGCAAATATAGCTCTCTATGGAGCAGTAGGGGAAGGGGGCTTAAAATGCTTATTTTATTACTTTCACGGGAGTCTTGATGCTTAAATTAATATCTACAGCAACGGCCCGTTCCAGTGTTGCTATAGTTATTAATTTAAGCATCAAGACCCCCGTGAAAGTGAAGTATGGGAGAGCTGAAGGAAGTGAGGACTGGATGGGAATGAAGTGGAATTGTGAAGGGAAAAGAGTTACTTAAATACCATCAAAGAATGACTGAGGGTTAAATAAAATGACTCATCTGTTCAGCACATGAATAAGGGAACGTAACACAATTTCTTTTCCCACACACTGCCGCAGTATAGTCTAATAAAACCCAAACTGAAAGTAATAATAACACAGAAGTTTGAACCACCTCATTCATACGGCACGCCTCTTAGTTAGCTGCCCACCACTATCGCTGAAACTACCAACAGAATTTTGTTTTAATGACTGGCATACAGTAACAGACGGGGGAGAGGCATTTCATTAAGGGGAACCCTCTTTCCCACTCATCTGACTAACGTCTCTTGATTTATCCCTTAAATGTTTAACTTGCTACTTAGCTACTGGAACTGTGTGGAATGAAATTTCATTCTGTATTTACCAACCCATTGAACAGTAAAAGTTAGTCTTTTTCTTCAGCAAGTACACAGAAATTAATAATACATTTTGAACGTAATCTAGTGTTAATTTTTATATCTGAAGTAGATTTCTGTTTCCTTTTGCTGTGGGAAGATTTTTTTTCTTTGCTTTGACCATACTAGGTGTGATGTCTGAGATAGTACTCAACCTGGACGCTAACGAATCGACTTCTGTTCCCCATTGTAAATCATCTAGATTGTGGCCTCACTGATTGTGGTATCATTTTTTTTTTTTAATTCAAAGTTTATTAGAAGTTTAACCCATAACACATCATTATCGCATAATGCAGAAAAATATTGATATATGCTTTCGTAAAATCATAAGCATAAACCTAGTCCTCCCCCAACCCCCACCAACTCCAATATATCAAGAAAGAAAAGGGAAAAGGAAGACAACAACCCAAAAACCTCTCCTATCAGATATTCTCCCCTTGCTTCTCGGGATAGTGGCTCATTTATACCCTTATCCTCACGGATCCACTACATTAATTTGTCTGGAGAGAATAAAGAGTTAGTGGTGGGGCCCAGATTTTGTTAAACTTACTCATTTTATTCAGCAAACTAGCTATCATTTTTTCCACTCTTAAGATTAGCCAGGAGCTCCTTCAACCATTCAGTATATGGTATTTCTTCGCTATCTTTCCAGTGTCTGAGTACTAATTTCTTAACCGACATAGACATTAATGCTATGTGATATTTACGTATAGTTATTGGGATTTCAGAATAGTCTCCTAAGAGGCAAATTCTTGCTGAAAACAAATCATTGAGCCCTAGCAGGGGATCTGCTTTTTGTTTAATTTGCGACCATAGGGAGGCTATCTTGGGACAGAGACAGAAAATGTGCAATAAATTGCCCTCCCCATGAGCACGCCTTGTACAGTTGGCAGAAGAAGCAATACCAAGTGTAGCCGTTTTTTGGGGAGTATAGTATAAATTATGTAAAATTTGGAACTGCATGAGTCTGAGCCTATCCTGTGCAATAAATTTATGACACCATTGCCAAAATGTCTCCCAACTAATGGGTATCTCAGGAAGGAGCTCCGCCCAGTAGTCTGATGGTCCAAAGGGTGTGGGATAGATCCAATCGTATAGAACATTGAAAATCTTCGATACGGCATGTGGGAGGCCTGCCACTTGAGCTAGATTCGCCCTAAAAAGAGGGCTCTTGGATGGCTGGGTCTTCATCCCTATGACCTTCACAAGAATGTGCCGCAGCTGGAAGATTTTAAAAATATTAGAGGCTGAAACTCCCAACTTGTCTAAAATTTCTAGTGATGAGAACCATTCCCCTTTGGTCTCATTCCAAAAGCATGCAAGTTTTACCTCCTTAGCCTGTGGGAGCCATTTTGGAGAGAGAACCTTCCCCTCTATTTTAATATTGGGGTTGCCTATCAACGGTTGCTCCAGATCTACACAGTGGTTGTATTTTATAAAACTACAAAATTGGGAGTGTACCCTCACAGACGTTACAATAGGTGTCAAGCAAAGCTGCTTTGGGAGGTTCTTGGGTTTCACAAAAAGCTGTGCCACAGGAGAGAGATTATATCATCAGATTAGGGCTAATTCTATATTTATCCAGAGGGGTTTATACCCATGGGGCTCTTCCAGATCATTTATCTTAAGCCACCTCAGGTATTTACTTGCATGACTGGCCCAATAGTAAAGGCCAACATGTGGCACGCAAAGGCCACCTTTGAGTTTTGGGGCCGCTAACTTGTGGTGATTGTGGTATCATGTCTAACCCAGACGAGCCATTTGTTTGCTGCCAGATTAATACTTGTGATGTTCACAATGCTAATGAGGTATGAAGGAGAATAGAATTTGTTACGTTAGTTCGACTCCAGGCAAGGTACTCTGCACATCTCATCTAGTAGTGTCGGGCAGAAAATCATCTGTTTACTATAAGGAAAAACACAACTATTTCAGGAAAAAAGTAACTTCTGGTTAAATTAAAGAAAATGGAGAATAATGGATATGCAACTGTGTATTATGGATTTTTTTACACACCAGAGGTGTGTGATGACCTCATTATGGGTTGTGTAAAATAGTCCATGAGAACACAATTGTGTAGCCTTTATTTTTTTTTTTTTTATAATTACTGGTGCAGGGAATGTAACTGTTGTAATCTTTGCTGCCTATTACTCAGTCCCTCTGCTCCCCCTCCACCCCCACACACACACACACACTCTCCTCTCTCTCGCCCCCCACCCCCATCTCCCTCTCCAGTATGAACATTAGGTGTTTTTCAGTTTGGTTCTTGTTTTTACTTAGTTTGGAATCCCAATCGCACTCACCTAGTGCTATGGGCAGTCAGCCACGGCCCTGTTCCTGCTCGCAGTCGCGAAACAGACAAACACCAGGATCAGATAAAACTTTTTAAACTGTAACAATAGGATCAACCAGATAAATATTAAAAAAAAACAACCATAGAGGGAGAGACTATAAGTCTTGATCTAGCGGCTCATCACTGAGCGACAAATGGAGCCGCCATGTTTGTGGTACTGCGCAGCCCGCCCATACATGGAATAAGAGTCAGTGAGGTAGTGACAAGTAGAACTGACGCAGTTAAAACAAAACGCTGTAATAGGGCGTTTGAAACATGCCTCTACACCATGCATCAAAGGTGATAACCAGTAATTACAAATATTTTCTGTACGGAATTATGGTGCTACTGGCTGTTTAATGTTTTGGGAGTCTAATAAAAGGTAACTTGCAGCAGCTGTGCATGATGGCTTTGAAAATGTTGACCTATACTTTTTTTAAATTCTGTTTTAGATTGTCCCTTACCTCCAGATTTGTGTGATACTCCCCCCCCCACCCCCCACAAAAAAAAAAAGCCAAAACACAGTGATAAGACAGGTTGTAATACAGGCAATATTTTCAGTAAAGAGACCAAAAGGTTCAGATCCTAACAGGAGTATATAGTATATGCATTGCTTTTCAAAATATTACTACACTTTTGATCCATGGCAGTGTGGAGCTAGATAGTAAATGTATAGAAGCAGCTGTAAAGTGACACATTAGTGGTAGCCCAGCCTCAGAGACCAGATTGATGGCAAAATATTTTTTTGCCCCCAGCACTGAGCAAAGGCTTCAACACCTGCCCCTACCACAACAGCAATGGTGCATAAGGACATCAGCATTTTTTAAACTGATTTGTTGTTTTTACTAACGATACTTAACTAAAACGCAACATCCACGTACACCACTTAACTTGGCAGAGACTTCTCGTGTGACATCAGGATGTCATGAAGACATTTTCCAACGTAAAGCCTAACCATTCAGGAACAGAAATGTAGGGAAGAGAGGCATGGAGCTAGCCATCCATGGTCAAACCTCTCTGACTTCCCAAGACAAAAAACATTCTTTGTATTAGCGGCCATTAACTTGCATTTGTAACAGTAGGGTTGTGGTGTGGGGGGGGTGGGTGTGTGGCAACTTTGGTAATAAGTGGTCTTTCCCTTCTTCGCTCCCCAGTACAGGAAAATGAATAATTGCAGTAAGTGAGCATACCTCTCAACCTTTCAGCATTAAAAGTCATAGCACCGGCCTTCAAAAATCATAGCAAAGGGTCATAATGTCTAGCACTTTCTTATTTTAAACAATATTATGTCTACAGATAGTGGGCCTCTTATAGTTACTGATAAGGAATGTTTATATCAATTTAGTTCAATGATTTAATAGTTTGTGTTCAGAAATAGCCCTAGCAGCAGTAAACCTGTCTGGAGCAAGGGTAAATCTGAGTGTGAAATTCATAGCGCTATGCAGAATTCATAGCAGTTGAGAGGTATGTAAGTGAGTTTCTCTTGCCAGCAGAGTCTAAAAAACACTTTGAAAATTCACTTACTTCAGTAAACACCACTTGAAGTACTGTGCCTTCAGAAAGTATTTATCCCCCTTGGATTTTGTCACATTTTGTTGTTACTGCCAGAATTTTTAATGCATTTAAATGATTTCTTTCCTCCTTGATTCACATAGCATACTCAACAGTATTTAAAGGGGCAACAATATTTGTATTGTGTAACAAAAATTTATGAAACATTAAAAACTGAAATATCTTGTTTACTTAAGTATTCACCCCCCTGAGTCAATACTTTGCAGAAGCGCCTTTGGCAGCAATTACAGCTTTGAGTCTTCTTGAGTATGTCTGTATTAGCTTTGCACATCTGGATTTGGGGATTTTCGCCCATTCTACCTTGCAGATTTGCTCAGGCTCTGTCAGGTTGGATGGGGAGCGTCGGTGAACAGCAGTCTAAGTCTTTCCACAGATTCTCAATGGGGATTCGAGTCTGGGCTTTGGCTGGGCCACTCAAGGACATTCACCTTCTTGTTCTGAAACCACTCCAGTGTTGCTTTGGCTGTATGCTTGGGGTCATTGTCCTGTTGGAACGTAAATCTTTGCCCCAATCCAAGGTCTATTGCAGACTGATGGCAGGCTCTCCTCAAGGATGTGCCTGTATTTGGCTCCATTCATTGTTCCCTCTATCCTGACAAGTGCCCCAGTCTCTGCCGCTGAAAAGCATCCCCATAACATGGTGCTGCCACCACCATGCTTCATGGTAGGGATGGTGTTACACGGGTGATGAGCTGTGTTCGGTTTGCGCCAGGCATAGCGCTTTGCATTCAAGCCAAAGAGTTCAATTTCTGTTTCATCAGACCAGAGAATCTTTTGCCACATGGTCTGAGTCTGCCATGTGTCTTCTTGCAAACTCCAGGCGTGCTATTATGTGGCCTTTTCTCAGGAATGGTTTCTGTCTAGACACTGTCCCATAGAGGCTACATCTGTGAAGTGCTGCAGAGATTGTTGTCCTCTGGACAGGTTCTCCCATCTCAGCCGTGGAACTCTGTAGTTCTGTCAGGGTGGTCATTGGGTTCTTGGTCACTTCCCTGACCAAGGTCCTTCTTGCCCGTATGCTCATTTTGGGAGGACGGCCTGCTCTAGAAAGAGTCTGGGTGGTTCCGTAATCTTTCCATTTCCTAATGATGGACTTGACTGCTCCTGGGAACTTTCAACACCCTAGAAATGTTTTTATTCCCCTCCCCAGATCTGTGCCTCCTCACAATTCTATCACGGAGGTCTACAGACAACTTCTTGGTCTTCATGGTAGAGTTTCTGCTCTGACATGCACTGTCAACAGTGGGACCTTATACAGACAGGTGTATTTCCTCTGAAATCATGTCACGCATTTGAACTGACCACAGGTGGACTCCATTCAAGTTTGAGTGATCTCACAAGGAAATTGGATGCACCTGAGCTCAGTTTGGAGTGTCATAACAAAGGGGGTGAATACTTATCAACTCAAGACATTTCAGGTTTTTATTTTAAATTACATGTACAAAATATTCCAGAAGTTTCATTCCACTTAGACATTATAGAGTAATTTGTGTAGATACGTGACAAAAAAAATCCCATATAAATGTATTTTGAGTTTGCAACATCACAATGTAACAAAATCCAAGGGGGTGAATACTTTCTGAAGGCACTGTAATTCAGGCTGCAAAACCTCTTGATCAAACAGATGCAACTCCCAGTTAATTAGTTAGGAAATGGAGAATAATGCATATGTAAGTATGTGATACACATTTTAATACACCTAGGTGTGTGATATATAAGCCCCAGAGCAAAGTCGAGTTTTATATTTACCATACTACCAAGGTGTGTGTGAAAAAAAGAAACTGCAGATCACACCTTCATATGATTTATTTTTTATAATAACTGGTCCTAAGTAAGTGAACAAAGCTCAGAGTCTTAGTATTAGATGCTTCCTGCATTGCTGATTCGACTTCTGTTTGGGCTGCATGGCATGCTAGTTGTTATGACGACAAGGTGAAAGTTAAACTGAACAGTTCAATTTTACTAGTCGGTAAGTACCTTAGTGTGGTACATACAACCTGGCGAGACACAGTAAAAGCCATATCAACTCGCAGGTTGATATGACTTTACAGGTCTCAAAAATGAGTTGATATTGGGGTTCACAAGTTATTATGTAACTGTATATTTTTTCTTCTTATACAGGTGAGATGCTTCACCTTACTGAACATACTTTCTTTATGTTACATCGGTTAATCATTACTACCCAAGCAACAGAATTATGTAAGTATTTGTTGATACTCAGTCATGGCTGTTCAGATGCAAAAGAGATTCTGTAATTATTTAATTAGATTCATAACAACTAGAATTTTTTTCTTGCCCTTTGTTGGGGCATGCAAATATATATTTTCTGCCTGTTTGCAGTCCTTTACATGAATACCGACGCTATAAATGTCAATTGATGTTTATCAATATTTTGTTGCCCCATTGGGTGATTCCCCCTCCAGCTTTAGTAGTGTTATCATTTTATCGATATGTATGATGTGTTTTTACATGCAGTATTTACAAACTTTGTTTTTTAAAAAACACAATTTTTTTTTCTCAAATATTTTGAAGTGAAATAATTTCAAGCAAAGTAAGGTCTCTAAAAGTTATTGTTGTGCTTAATGTTTAATTTATTCATTTTATCGACGTACATCCCAGATCCTACTCCACTCAAGAACTCATATGCCACACTGGCAAATGGGGGCAACCAAATAGAGGTACCCAGAGAAGTGGAAGGAAAGTATGTGGACGTTAGCCAAGGAGATGACCTCAGCGGGGAGAGCAGTTGACTCCAGAGGAGGAGGAAGCGAATCCTGTTGGGGGACTCCATCACAGTAGGGGGAGGACCGGGAGGTGAGGTGC
This sequence comes from Neoceratodus forsteri, assembly GCA_016271365.2. NCBI lineage: Eukaryota > Metazoa > Chordata > Ceratodontiformes > Ceratodontidae > Neoceratodus > Neoceratodus forsteri. The sequence goes on along the minus strand of CM028135.1, from coordinate 637,804,226 downwards.
CTACCAGGTGCCTTGGCACGGAGGGATGGAAGGAAGATCCTGGGGATTGCTGGGAAGGCAAGACGGGAGGGTGAGCTGGATGTCATTATCCACCTAGGTGCTAATGACCTGGCAAATGGGGAGCCAAAGGAAGTTCAGGAAGAGTTTAGGAAACTGGGGAGGGGTCTCGAGTAAGTAGCTACTTCTGTCACCTTCTCAGAAGTACTACCTTCGAGAGGCATGGGAGAGCATAGGGGTGCATGTATCAGGAACTTTAACTCATGGTTGAAGAACTGGTGTTGTGAGGAAGGGTTTGGATTTATTGGTGACTGGGGACCCACCTGGAGGGATGGAGGTTTGTTCAATCTTGACGGCCTGCATCCATCCTGGAGGGGAATCCAAGCACTCAATGGTAAGTTTAAATGCTACATTGACAAGCATTTTAACTAGCCAAGGGGGTGGCAGTCCAGCAAGGAGGGTACGTACTTGCTCACCCCCCACAACTAGCAGTGGAACTAGTGAACTGGAGGAGTGGATATCTCAACAAAGCAGTGTGCAAAAGATGGAGATTGGCACTCAAGAGGTGCATAGGCAGAAAAGGGCCAAAAATCAGCAGAAGGGCAGACAGCAAGGAGAACCAGGGTTAAAGGACAACCAGGGAAGGGGCTGGAGTAGAACAGCTAAACGGTCTCGGGGTCAACATGGAAAACCATGTGTGCCAAATGCCAGGGAGCCTTAGCAACAAGATGGAAGATCTGGAGGCTGCCATGGTGCAGTCAGACCTGGACATTGTGGCCATCACAGAAACCTGGTGTAATAACCATGACTGGGAGATGGCCATTCCTGGCTACAACATATTCAGAAGAAACTGGGCAGGTAGGAAGGGAGGAGGGGCACTATATGTGAAAAATCACATAAGGGCCACAGAGATCCAGGAGGAACAAAATGGGGGAGAGAGACTATGGGTTAAGCTGGAAAGGAAAATGGGGCCAGCCCATCCGCACAGGTGTGGTCTGTAGACCACCAGCCCAGGAGGAAGAAACCAATAGGGAGCTGACGCTAGCCATCCAAAGGATGGCAGACAAGGGTGAGGTAGTACTGGTTGGAGGCTTCAGTATTCCAGATGTGGACTGGAGCATCCCAGCAGCAGCATCAACTAGGAGCAGATTTATCCTGGACTCCCTTCAGGGTGCCTTCCTCAAGCAACTGGTCATAGAACCAACTCAGCAGAAGACAGTACTGGACCTTGTGCGCACAAACGGGGACAGTGTGATGGGGGTAACTGTGTGGGAGCACCTGGGGAACAGTGACCACCAGTCATTGTGGTTTGATATCACAGAAGGAGCAGAACCAAACCACACAAAAACACATATCCTGGATTTTAGGGAGGCAGACTTTGAGAAAATGGGGGGATACTTGAAAGAGGCATTAAGGGGAATGGGGCAGGAATTGGGTTGAGGAACAGTGGGCAGTATTTAAAATGGGGATTACAAGAGCAACAGAATTATGCATTAAGCAGGTTAGCAAGAGGAAAAGGAAGAGGAGGCCATTATGGTTTTCCAAAGAGGTAGCAAAGAAAGTTGAAAGCCAAAAGGATTGCATTCAGGCAATACAAAAAGACACAGGCAGAAGAGGATAGGGAGAAGTACCTGGAGACGTAAAGGGAGGTCAGTAAGGGAAGCCAAAGCTTAGACAGAAGAGCACATTGCAAAATCAGTGGGTAGAGGGGACAGAACCTTTTACAGGTACGTAAGTAGGGGGAAAAAAAAAAGGCAAAGGGAGAGATAGTGAAACTGAAGGGGGAGGAAGGGGGCCGCATGGAGGACAACAGTAAAGCTGACATACTGAACAGATATTTCTGCTCAGTCTTTGCTGAAGAAGAGGATGGTAATGGGTCTGAAGGGAGTGCAAGGGGTGAGAATGGTGCAGAAATGGACACAAGTCCTTTCACACGAGAAAGGGTCCTGAAGGAACTGGAAGTAAGAGTTGATAAAAGGACCCTGGGGTGCACCCCAGGGTCCTTAAAGAACTCAGAGAGGTGGTGGCTGAACTTCGGGGTATCCTGTTTAGCTGATCGCTGGAAACAGGGGAGGTACCCAAAGACTGGAGGACAGCAGATGTAGTCCCCTTATACAAAATGGGAACAAAGAGGAACTGGGGAACTACAGACCAGTCAGCCTCACCTCGGTAGTGGGGAAGATCATGGAAGCACTACTGAAGGAGAGATTAGTGGAACATCTGGTTGTCAATGGACTGCAGGATCCAAGGCAGCATGGCTTCACCAGGGGGAGGTCATGTCAGACCAGCCTCGTTGAATTTTTTGACTGGGTGACTAGGGAGGTGGATCGGGGGAGGGCAATGGACATGGCCTTTCTGGACTTCAGCAAGGCCTTTGACACTGTGCCACATAGAAGACTATTACACAAACTAAGGAATATGGGTGTGGGCAGCACAGTAGTGTGGTGGATAGGTAACTGGCTGGGCAGCAGGACACAGAGTGTGGTGGTAAATGGCTGTCACTCCACAGAGGAAAGAGTGACCAGTGGGGTACCACAGGGATCAGTACTGGGACCGGTCCTATTCAACATCTTCATCAGTGACGCTGCGCAGGATCTAGAAGGCAGAATTTCATTGTTCGCTGATGACACAAAGCTCTGTAACAGAGTAGACACACCCGAGGGTGTAGACAGAATGAGAAGGGACCTGCATAAACTGGAAGAATGGTCAGGGGTTTGGTAGTTGAAATTCAATGCACAGAAGTGCAAGATAATGCATATGGGGCGCAAAGACCCTGACACAATATATAAGTTGGGGGTGAGGATCTACCATGCACCAAGCAGGAAAGGGATCTTGGGGTCATCATCTCTGATGATGTCGAGGTAGGGAAACAGTGTGACAAGGCAGCAGGTAAAGCAAATAGGATGCTGGGATGCATAGGCAGGGGCATCACCAGCAGGAAAAGGGAGGTCATGATTTCACTATACAAGACACTAGTGAGGCCCACCTTCAGTACAGTGTACAGTTCTGGAGACCTTACCTACGCAAGGATATAGACAGGGTAGAGAAGGTTCAGAGGAGGGCAACAAAGATGGTACATGGATTGCATCACAAGTCCTATGAGGACAGGTTGAAGGAATTGAATATGTACTCCCTGGAGGAGAGGAGGGAGAGAGGGGACATGATGGAGACATACAAGTATCTTACAGGGAGGAACAGGGTGCAAGAATACACTATTTTTAAGTGAAAAAGATGTTCCGGGATTAGAGGGCATGGGATGAAGTTGGAGGGAGGACGATTTAGAGGAAATGTGAGGAAACATTTCTTCACAGAACGGGTGGTGGACAAGTGGAACACTCTGCCTGAGGAAGTGGTGGGGGCTGAAACAATCACGGGATTTAAGAATGCATGGGATAGACAAAGGAATTCTGGAGGTCAGGGTAAGGGGCAACAGAGTTCTAGGAAAACATAAACTGAAGTTACAAACTCAAATGGGCAGACTAGGTGGGCCATAGGCCCTCATCTGCCGACGCTGTATATGTATCTATGTACATTGACCGTTTTTATTGACACTGATCAAAGAGGACCTTGTGGAATATGTGGAGAAAAATGGGCTTCAGGATAGTAAGCAGCACTGGTTCATGGCATGGAGGTCTTGTCAGACCAACCTGATAGTATTCTTATACTGGGTAACCAGGGAAGTTAACAAGGGGCATGCAGTAGGTTTGCTCTCTTCTTCAGCAAGGCACTAAGGCATTTGACTTTGACCATACAGAAGACTACCGAAGAAGATGGAAGATCTGGAAACAGCTAAGGAAATAGTAAGGTGTGTAGGGGATTGGTTGGAGGGGAGCCAGGAAATAGTTGTGGTGAATGGAGTCAGATACGTGGAAAGGGGTCACTAGCAGAGTATCACAGGTATCAGTCCTGGGGCCAGTCCTCTTCAACATGTTCATCAGTGACATAGGGGAGGGAATCCAGGGCAGGTTGTGTCTATTTGCAGATGACACCAAACTCTTTGGGGTAGAGTTGACAATGTGGAGCGGTAAGGGAACTGAAGAGGGACTTGAAAAGGTTGGAAAATTGATGTAAAGTATGTCAGCTGAAATTCAGTGTGAAGTGATGCACTTGGGGGAACAAAAACCGGACGAGGTTAGGACAAGCAGGGGTTCATCTGGACACAACATCAGAGTAGAGGGACTGAGGAGTCATTATTAGTGACTCCCTTAAGCCAACGTAACAAAGCCTTCAGCAGGGTTAATGGGATGCAAGGATGCATTAGGAGGGGAGTTGACAGTAGGAAACAGAAGATAACTGATTTCTATCATGCCCACCCCCTTCCCAATCTGATTCAGAGTTGATACATATTCAGTGCCTTCACTGATCTGTCCTCCTGGCCCTGAATCATCTTGGTCACCCTGCACTGTACCATCTCTAGCCTGTCCCTGTCCTTTTTCAGGTGGGGACTTCAGAACTGAGTATAGTACTACAGGTTTGACCTCACCAGTGACCTATACAGAGGTAACTTCAAGTTATTAAAAGGAATAAACAGAGTGAATGAAGCCCTATTTACCAGGAACAGAGAAGCTAGGACATGGTGTCATGAGTGGAGGTTAATTGGGAGGGGGTGGGGTTAAAAAGCATGTAAGGAACTGTTTTTATTAATTTTTTTTATTAATGTTAAAATCTGTTTGACGATATTATGCATGTTCATACATACATTACAAGACCTTTACATGAATACAAATAACAAACAGTGGGCATCAGACAACACAATAATATGCAAAAAGTGCCCCCCCCCACACACACACACACACACACACACACACTGACGATAGCACTGAAGGCTATGAACAGATCAGGATACAAAATCTGGTCTATGTTTAACATATTATGAACCCACCGAGCCCATACTGTTTCACATCTAGAAAAGCATGGTTCTAGGGACATGGATGTGTTGTTCATCCACACTGTCTGGCGGGTTCCTTGCCGCTTTAAATCTTGCCGGAAGGTCTTCAAGTTGGCTCCTCCCACCCACCCGGGTGGTAAAACTCTTGGCTCCGCCCCATGACACCAGATCTTCCTTACCACTTGGAAGCTCAGATTCCCTCCTTAACGCTCTGCGTATAGACTGGATCCTAACTCTTCGGTTCACCCAAAAATAATTTAAAAATTTTCAAGACTTCGGTCAAATTCTTCCCTCGTGGCTGCGATGGACAAATTGACTCCCGGTTTTTGGAGGTGCCCATGCGGGCAGAAGATGTCCAGGACGGATCCGCATTCCACATGCATCTACTGCCTTGGCCTTAACCATGACCCGCAGGCCTGAGAGTTGTGCAGATCTTTCTCGGTCAGTGTCCTTTAAGACCACACTGCCTGGCTACAACTTGGGCGCCCCAAGAAACGTTATCCGCTGGTGAAGTCCAAAGAGGCCCATTGGGCAGTGTCCGGTGGCTGGCTCGGCTGAGCAACTGGAGTAGATGATCGCCCTCGAGGAGGAGGCGGCCCAGGCCGCCTCCTCCTCTTCCTCTGTTGCGGCATTTATCCCACTCTCTATGGGATCCTCCTACACAGCTTCTTTTAAGGAGCTTTGCCAGTCCCTCCCCACGAAGGGTGAGGGGCCATCGGGACACTCTTCTCGGTCAAAAAAGCACACGAAGGTTAAGTCCCACCATCGACGTTCTTGGGAGCGGGAGAGGTCCCCTTCCCTGGATAGTCGACACTCTACTTCGGTCAAGGTTGCGGCTAAAGCTACTGGCTTCAGTGTCCCTGTCAGGTCAGCCGGCCGAGATACCTGTCGATGCGGTCGAGATTTTTCTCGACCCGTCGAATGGCTGTCGACTGATGAAGCCAACAACTGTTCATCACCGGTTCCCCCAGTGGAAACCGAGGACTTGCCTGTGCCTCCTGTGCCAGAGTCCCTGGTCAAAGTTCCCGGTTCAAGGGAGGAGCGAGTGTCTCCCGCCCCCTCCCAGACCCACCCTCGGAAACACAGAGGGTCTCTGTCTCTGACCTTGTCTCAGTCCAGCCAATCCCACCGACATCAGTGGTCTCGGTCTCGGCACCGAGGAAATCAGCGGCACCGCTCGTCCTCATCTTCCTCCTTGGAAGAGGAGAGGCTTCGGCGCAAATTGCGTCGATGCTACGAGGACTTAATGTGGCAGCAGCTCCTTTTGTCCGGGAACAAGCAGATGACATCACCTTCCCCGGCCATTAAGTGGCTGTCACCCGAAAGGCCGAAACTACCCTTCGTGGTGGTCGAGGTGCTCAAGCCTGGGCCGGTTGTTTGCCCGAAACCAGCTGTCCCACCGATTTGTGATGGAACATCCGCCTCCACAACCGAAATCTGGGGCTCCGACCAAGGACTCTCAGTCGGGTCAGGGTCTGCCCCACTGGTTGTCGGTCACCCTCACTGCCGACCGTCCTGGGCAGGTGGAGGGTGGCTCAGGCCCCAGGCAGCTCTTTGCAGACTCTTCGGAGTCTGACGACGACTCCCTGTTTTCCAGGCCCTTTGACCTGGAGTCTTCCGGGGGGGGGGGGGGCAGTCGATGGACGAGAGCCCATCATCTTTCATGGGTCTGCTGTGGCTCATCTCGGAGTCCACTGGGATGCAGCTCAAGCCCGTTTCCAAGCGGGCCAAGTATCCCCTCATGGAGATACTGGACTGAGGGGATTCTCCCACGGAGGCCTTTCTGGTGGCCGAAGCCATTGTTGGCCCAGCCTTGGAGCTTTGGCAGTGGCCGGCTTCCTGTCCTGCGCCTTCAGCCAGGAAGTATGCTGTCCCTACCAGCTCTTTGTCTGATTTTTCGGAACACATCTCTGTGGAGGGGTTGGTCACTGACAACGTTTTCCGGCGTTCCGGGAACACTAGGGATGTGGATAAGCCCCCCCGACAAGGAGTCCAAAAAGCTGGACTATGCCGGGCGCAAGGTGTACGCTGCATCCTCCCTCGGCCTCCATTGGGCCAGCTCGGCCATACTGATGGTGCACTTCTCCCACGCCCTCATGGGCTCCCTGGATGAGGTGATCCCTCATCTCCCGGCCGACCTGCAGACTACGGTCAAGCAGGTGTGGGATCAGGGAGGTACAGTGGCGAAACAGCAGCTCCAAATGGCTCTAGACAGCGGAGACTCCTGTGCCCGTTGAGTAGTGGCCGCAGTGGCCATGCATCGCAGAGCCTGGCTGAGGATATCCACCTTCACATGGGATACCCAGCACAAATTGGCGGATGTTCCCTTCTTGGGGACCAACCTGTTCGGCCCTGGAGAGGAAGGCCACCTCCAGCGGATCGAAAAGTCCAGCGCTACCCTGGACTCTGTCACTTCCGCTCAGAAGGACAAGGGCCGTCGTCAGCAACATAAGTCCTTTCAACTTTTTGTCCCTGCGGCACTTCCGGCCCAGCAACACCAGCATCAGGGCCAGCAGGCTTGCGCTTGGCACCCCAAAGCCAAGCCTGCGGCTTCCTCCAACAGGAAGTAGGGCGGAAAAGGCCCAGGAGGTTCCTCGGCCAGTCCTTCCTCCAAGCCTGCCCAGTGATGGGTTGAGGGGTGCCTCTCCCTGGGTTCCCCCCATGGGGGGACGGCTCTGCCACTTCCTTTCTGCCTGGTCCACTATCACCATGGACCGCTGGGAGTTGGAGGTGGTAGGAAAGGGTCTGCCTCTGGAGTTTGAGCAGGCCCCGCCCTTCCGAGCTGTTGCCCCATGGGGGACTATGGGGTCCGCAGCCTCCCTGTCGGCTCATCGAGCCAACATTGCCCTGCTCAAAAGGAGGTGATCAGGAAGGTGGCGGATCCTCCATCAGGCCCGGGTTTGTGTCCAGGTACTTCCTGGTCCCGGAACGGATGGCGGGGGCTGGCGCCCCATTCTACACCTGCACGACCTGAACAGGTTCCTAAGTTCTCGAACCTTCAGGATGGTCACTCTGGCTCAGATCATTCCATCCTTGGAACGAGGCGTGTGGTTCTGTTCTGTGGACCTCCAGGTCGCGTTCTTTCAGGTCCAGGGCATGAAATTTGTGAAAAAAAGTACATGCCCACTGGGGCATGTAAGCAACAAAAGTACATGCCCAAGAAACCTTTTACATGCCACCTCTGTCTTTCACATAATTTTAGTTTTGGCGACACTGGTGGTGGTGGCACTAAGTGGCTTGCACAGAATAAGAAGAGTAATTCTCTGTTGGTTAGCAGAGGCAGACTGAGGCTATACTACTCAGAGTGTGATTAAATATTGAAATTGTCTGTCTTGTCAATAATAAATGCAACAATGAAAACTGACTCTGTGTGCGTTTGATTCATTTCTTAATTGCTTTTTTGCTCACAGTTGCCTTTATGGCTCCAAATAACTTTTTTGTTTAGATCTTAGGTGGTCCCAGTAGCTTTTAAAAAAGCTTTAAAGACCTTAACATATTCTTATATTTAGATTTTAGGAAATCCAGAGTAGCTTGCAAATAAAAAGCTTTAAGAGAGTTTTTTTTTTTTTTTAAACACATCACCCTTGTATTTAGATTTTAGGTAGCCTACACAGAGTAGTTTTCAAAAAACTGCTTAGAGAGATTTTTACATATCCCCCTTGAATTTAGATTTTAGGTAGCCCACACAGAGTAGCAGAAAAATGCTTTCAGATTTTTTTAACAGATCTCCTCAGACTTTTTTTTTTTCTTTACAGATCTCCCTTATATTTTAGGTTTAAGGTAGTCCACAGAGTAGCTGCTTGTATTTTTTGTATTACTTAGATTCCTTATTTAGATTATAGGTACGTAAGATAGAACAAACCTCTATAAAACTGACTTTGACTCTTTGGCCCCAAGTAGATAAGCTTTAGTTGAGGATGTTTGATAGTTTACTTAATTTTGTTTGTCTTCAATTAGGTGGGTAACAGACAATTGTTTGGACAGATTTCCATTTTGAATTCAGTCCCAGTAACTTCTATAGTGCTGCAATATTCAAATTCTGAAAGTGGCAGCCTTCAACCTTTATTTATTTAGGTACTTTTAGTTTTATGTACTTATTATTTTTTTATTTTTTTATTTTATTGTTTAACCAGGTATAGCACACTAAGCTGAAAGCTTTTTTACAGGAGCGACCTGGGAGCACAAGAAGGTTAAGTGACGTGCTCAGGGTCACACAGTATGCAAGTGGAAGCAGTGGGATTCAAACCCATGTGTGGTCTGCTGGATGTGACCAGATTTGCAGCTCAGAGCCTTAGACTACTACGCTATACTGCCTCCTATCCTTATCCCAAAATCCGTATTCATTTTAGAACAGACAATATCTGTAGCCTGTAGCTCCCTCCCCCAAGCCATTTTAAAGTGCACTAGCTCTGCTCCAAATCTTACTTTATTAAGAGCTTTTTTAATTTGATGCCTGGCTTACTTAGCTTCCAGTAGGTAAAAGTAACACACACACCTTTTTTATAGACTGATTTTTAGCAAGCAACTGAATACAGAAAAATATACTGCTGCAGCCTGAAAACTGACTTAGAATGGCCCTGGCCCTGATGCTGTCTCTGCTGTTAGCTGTTTTTCAGTAGCACTTGCAGCCTGTTATTGTTACATAACTAGCTAACAGAGTTAGGTAGCTTGCTTTATTTCTTCCCCCCCATGTCTGATCCTCCTTCTGGGAGAATACATTTCTCCATGCTGTGAGACCCCTTCGCAGTGTTACCCGCCATCACCCTCCTTTCCCGCCTAAGTCCCCCACGCGCCTCGCTTACACACCGCATCTGGAAAAGCACTTGTAGCTCTTAAAAGAGCTTTTTTTGTAATAACAGTTGGATCGCGATCATCTATCCCAATGCACTTGTAACAAAAGTGTTCTCTCCGTGAAAGTGCAGCACAACCTATCCATTCTTAGACAACTGGATAGAATGCCGTGCTCTGCAGGGGGTCCTTGCACATTACGAGTAAAAAATTAATATTAAAAGAATCGTACTTACACTTCATGGGTTGAAGCAACCCATGGATTGAAGCAGTGGCAAACTATTCTTGTACAGCCCAACTGTTGTCCGAGCTTTTAAACCCGCCTCCAGCAGTGACGGACGGACCCTTTCAACTTGCGGTTAGGCTGTGCCATGAAACAAAATAACTTTCAGCCTACTCCTCACATCTGCCTGGGAGAAACAAGTCATCTGATATTTGGAAGAGCTGTTCTGTGCACCTTGCGATCGCATCTGCTGTCAGCGCCTGTGTTATGCCGCCTCTCCGCCCCGAAAATAACGCCACGGCTCCGTAGTTAAAAAAAAAAAAAAAAAAGTTCCAAACAAATGAGTAGCACTGAAGGGGGAAAAAACCGGAGCTCTGCAGGAATACCTTAGGTGCCCCACTAGGCATGCACTAAGCAACAGTAGGTGTCCTGAGACACTAGTGCCTGCCCTGGGGCACCTAAGGTATAGGAATTTCGCACCCTGTTCACGTCCCAATCTGTCCGTCTCACCAGAGATTCCTCTGCTTCAGGGAAGAGGGGTCCCTCTACGAGTTCCGGGCCATGCCCTTCGGCCTTTCTCTAGCTCTCAGGGTCTTCACCAAATGCATGGCAGTGGTGAAAGCATTCCTGCGGCACCGAAGGGTTTGGGTGTACCCCTACCTGGACAACTGGCTGATTGCGGCTTCCTCCAGAATGGAGGTGGAGCAGTCCAGGGATCTGGCCCTCCAGGTTTGCTCTCAAGTTGGCCTCCTTATCAGAGAGGCCAAGTCAGAGCTTGTGCCAAAGCAGATGATACAATTCATCGGGGCAGAGATAGACTCTCTGCGATCAGAGCACGGCTCCTGGTGGACAGGGCCAAGGTTTTTTCCTCCTTTGCCCAGTCATTTCAGGTTGGGCAGTTATGCCCTGCCCGGGACTTCCTGCGCCTCCTGGGCCTCATGGCGGCCTGCACCAGCGTGGTCCGTTGGGCCCGTTGGCACATGCGTCCCGTACAGTGGGGACTGGCCAGTCAGTGGTCACAGCGCTCTGATCCTTTGGACTAGCCAGTAACAGTGACCCAGGAGATGTGAAACGCTCTCCAGTGGTGGACTGTTCGAGCTCATCTGAAGGAGGGCATCCCGTTTGTCCACCTCGAGCTGATGGTCTCTCTGTGGACCGATGCCTCTTTGATGGGTTGGGGTGCCCATCTGGAGCAGTACAGAGCGCACGGCCTCTGGTCCTCTCTGGAGTCCCGATGCCACATCAACCTGCTGGAGCTTCGAGCGGTTCGTCTAGCCTTCACTCCATTTGTACGGAGTCAAGTGGTCCAGGTCCAGACGGACAATACCACGACCACGTACTAGCTAAACCGCCAGGACGGGACGCACTCCATGCCTCTGTGCAGGGAAGCTTTCCACATTTGGTCCCTCATGCGCAGCCTGGAGGCTGATCTCCTTGCCATCCATGTGGTAGGAGCCTCCAACATTCTGTCTGTTGCCCTAAGCCGGATAGGAGCTGCGTCCCACGAGCGGTCTCTCCTGCTGGAGGTAGTACAAGATCTGTTCTCCCACTGGGGCATGCCTCAGATGGACCTGTTTGCCTCCAGGGAGAATGCGAAGCTGAGACGGTTTCATGCCCGCCCCCCTCAGCAGGGCTCACTGCAGGGGGGTGCCTTCTTGAGGCCATGGACCCCGGGCCTCTTCTGTGCCTTTCTCCCATTTCCCTTGATCCACAAGGTGCTTCTCAAGGCGAGGAGGGACAAGGCGCAGGTGATTCTGGTAGCCCCAGACTGGCCCCGCCAGTTCTGGTATCCAGATCTCCTCAGCTTCAGCTCCAGGCTCCCGAGGTGGCTTCCAGCCTGCCTGGACCTGATCTCAGTCAGTCAGAGGAAGGTATTCCATCCGGACCTTCAGTCCCTGCACCCGACGGCCTGGTTCCTGAGCAGCTAGAGTTCCACGCCTTGGATCTTTCCGACAAGGTCCTCAACGTCGTTGAGGCTTCCCGTAAGGAGTCGATCAGAAAATGCTACGCCTTTAAATGGAAGAGATTCTCCATTTGGTGTCAGGGCAAGGGCCTGGACCCTTCCTCCTGCTCCTTGGCAAGCATTCTGGACTACATGTGGTCCCTTTCTCAGCAAGGGCTTAGGTTAATGACCCTTAAGGTGCACCTGGCAGCCATCTCTGCTTACTGGGCGTGGGCCGCGAAGCAGTCGGTGGCAGGAGAATGTGTGTCGGTGCTTTTTCAGGCCTTGATCACATATCCCTCCAGTAAGTAGAACCTCCACCTCCCGGATCTACTGCTGGTATTGGCTAAGCTCTGGGGCAAGCTATTCGAATCGATGCACAGGTGTGACATCTCTCACCTGTCGTGGAAGACAGCCTTCTTGGTGGCTATCACATCAACCAGAAGGATGGGAAAGCTCCAGGCGTTTTCCATCGAGTCTCCTTATCTGGTCTTCCACAGGGACAAGGTTGTCCTGCGCCCCCACCCGAAATTCCTTCCGAAGGTGGTGTTGGAGTTTCACCTTAAGCAGGTGTTGACTCTGCCGGTGTTATACCCCAGTCACACCTCGGAGGCCGAATATAGGCTCCATACTTTGGACCCTAGAAGAGCGCTCGCTTATTACAAGGAGTGGACGGCTGAAGTTCGGGGAGAGGTTCGCCAGCTGTTTGTCACCTACGCTGAAGCTGCACCTGGCAGACCTGCAGCCAAGCAGACGATTGACAGGTGGGTCACTTCCTACATAGATCTCTGCTATAGGTTGGCGGGCATGGAGCCTTCCAGAGGGATGAGAGCTTCTACCCACCATATCGCTGCATCAGTGGCTGCTTCCAGGGATGCCCCTATCCAGGAAATCTGCAGGGCTGCTACCTGGAAGTCAGCACACAAGTTCATTACCCACTACCACATCAACCTTGAGTCATGCTGGAATGCTGGTTTTGGGGCCTCGGTTCTCCAGTCATTAATCCCTAAGTAGAGGGTGTGCGCCTTGCCTCCCTCCTCCCAGAGAACTGCTAGGAGTCTGCCAGACAGTGTGGATGAACAACATATCCATGTCCCTAGAAATGCAGGCTACTCACCTGTAACAGGAGTTCTAGGAATGGTATGTTGTTGATCCACACAACCCACCTGGCCTCCCCGGCTTCGACACACAACCTGACTTCCAGCGGGCTAGATCTGGCGTCATGGGGCGGAGCCGAGAGTTTTACCACCCGGGTGGGTGGGAGGAGCCAGCTTGAAGACCTTCCGGCAAGATTTAAAGCGGCAAGGAACCTGCCAGACAGTGTGGATGAACATATACCATTCCTAGAACTCCTGTTACAGGTGAGTAACCTGTATTTTATCTTGTCCGTTAATTTCTCCAATTTGTAGACTAACCACATAATATCTTGCGAGTGGTTCACAATGGGTATCTGTCTGACTTACGAGATATAGTTTCATAATATATAATATTTTTTTTGTAACCACATGGCATATATTTAATAATTTCCTAGTTTTTGGCTGCTAGAACCCTTCTGGAAGATCAAGGAAATAGGCAGTATGGTCCTAGAGTTGAAAATCCTCCAAAGCTGCTACTTAGGGTCAGTGTGTGTCGGTACAGAGGAGGGCAGTGCAGAAAGTGTGACCATAGGAAGCCGTTATGGACCTACAGCCTTGCCAACAAGCTGCGTCAACTCTGGCCTATATTTTGCTACTGTTTGGGGGCATCCAGAAAAGTCTTGCATGTTCCAGGAGAATTCCTTCCATATGTGTAAGGAAAGATCAAGAAAAAAAAAATAACTTGATACCTTTTATTGGACCAACAAAGATGTTACAAATGAAAACTGGTGCTTAAGCTTTCAGATTACACACAATCCTTCGTCAGAAGTTAATGACAGTTGTTTTTGGCGAATGGGCTCCTTTACAACCTGTTTGTTTTTTATGTATGATCTGGTCTTTAATAAGATGTATTCTTCCTAAACAACTGTCATTAGCTTCTGACGAAGGATTGTATGTAATCTGAAAGCTTAAACACCAGTTTTCTTTTGTAACATCTTTGTTGGTCCAATAAAAGGTATCAAATCATGTTTTGTTTTCTTGATCTTTTGTTACAAGGACCAGTTTGGCAGCAAAAACATTTTTCTGTGTCGTGTAAGGAAGTCACCCTTAATATATTGGCAAAGGTACCTTGCCCAACACTAAGGAGCTAGATGAGTCTGTAGATCTGTTTACCATATGGATTTAATGTAGTCTGCATTGCCCCCTCCTAACTGAAACAAGGGGCCTAGTACAGTTATGAAATGAGCAAGGAGAGAGACTCCCACTTTAAAATCCTGATAACTGTCTGAAGTAGGGCTGGCATGTCTTTTTCTGGCTGGCATCCATGAAGTAAATGTATCAGACAGTGTGTCACTTGACAGTAACAGTTAATGATCTGCCTCGTGAAGGGCATATTGAGCCTGTAGGTCTGCAGATGGGAGTATTTCCCATTCACAAAGGAACTGGAAAGGAAAGATGAGTCCTATCCCTTACCATCTGCGGTAGGCATGGTCCATGTTCGCTGGAGGGAAAGAAGAATTGCGTGGCAAGAGGGATATAAAAAAATCTCAGAGGATGCAAGGCCCTGGGTGCAAAAGTTCTGAGTGAGCGTGATGTGGGTATAAGGATTACTTGTAGTCTGGTCTTGTGTGGGGTGAGGTGTAGCAGATAATACATTTGTAAGAGGATATTTTCCATCTGGAGCTCCAACCTTTTCCAGTGGGTCACATATCCCTGCATTAACCAGTACAGGGAAGTGTGTAGCTGAGCTACAGTATGGTACATGGAGAGATTTGACAGGGCTAAGCCCCCTGTGTTCTTGGGAGTTGCAGATTGCGACTTTAATACGGGTGGGGGACGTGCCCCATTCTAGATATATTGAGCTATCATTCTATCTAATTTCCGAAACATATGGGCCGGGGATGAGACCGGGAGCATCTCTGCAAGGTAAAGGAATCTGGGCAACAGTACCATATGTACACTATCAGTCCACTGGATTCGAGAAACTGGAACCATTTTCCAAATGTCCATGTTCTTTGTAAATTGTTTCTTTAAAGAGTCGTAGCTTAACGATTGGAGTTGAGCGCTTTGGACATGGATAAATACTCCTATGTATTTTAATTCCTGCGTCTACCATTTAAAGTGGTAAGTATGTCTACTGCTGGTGCTAGGCGTGTAATTTAATTGTTGGATCTATGTTTTTGTTGTGTTTAATTTATATCCCAATTGGACGACAAAGTCCTAAAGTGTCTGACAGAGTGGAGGAAGGGAGGTTTCCGGTTTTTGAAGATAAGTAAATTGTCTGCTTATAGGGCCAGATTTTGTCTCCAGTTAGCTGTTACTGGGGCTAAGATAGACGGATGTTGCCTGATGGCTTGGGCCAGTGGCTTCAAGTATATGACAAATAATAATGGAGATGGGGGGCACCCCTGTCAGGTGCCTGTATGTAGAGGGAAGGAGGTGGAGAGCTGATCACTGACCTTAACATAAACCTGAGGAGAGGAATAAAGGGGCCATATTAAGGAAGTATTTTACAGAAAGTGGTTGAGCCATGGGAGTTATGGGTGTCGGAACCATAAATGCTTTTCAGACATGGCAGGGGATAAAGCCATGAGTATAATAGCTACTCAGAGGGATGTGCGAGGTGGGAACAGGGAGAAAAAAGGAGACTAGAGTAAGAGGAGACCCCACAGGGACATCAAGTCCTGGAGTATGATAGGATAATATGGGCAGACTGGATGGATTGTCTGTCTTTTTCTGCACTATTGTTTGTTTATGTGTAAGTGTGTGTATGTCCCTGTCCATGACAATTGCTGCACCACTTGTGCATGGCTGTGTGTTGCCCAGAGGGTACATATTTTATAACAGGGAGACCCTGCTGTAAGTACTTTTGCACCCCCTGGCACAGAATTTTATTTTGACTTGCAGCCCCCCCACCCGAAGAATATGACCTGTAACCGGTCCTAGTTGTTGCCATGGGAAAGGGGGGGCTGGCGTGACTGAGCTGTAGATAATTTTATTGCTACACATAGGGGATATGTGATGGCTGACCGTTGAATTACAGTATTTTTCTGAATGAGTGGAGAGTGACCTCAGGTTACCTCACGAGTGGCGTAGTGGAGCCATGAGTGATGGTTCCTGAGGTCATTCTCCACTCATTCAGATAAACAGTGTATTCAACGGTCGGCCATCAAGTATTCCATTTATACAATAGGGCCCCCTATTGTGGGGGAGGATTCACACAAAAGTTACCAGTAGCGCGGTCACGCAGTACATGTTCAGTGGTACTGAATCGTGCTATTCCGCGCCAACGGTGACATTTTGTGCAAACCATTGAATAAGTTTCATTCATCACATGGTTTTGAAGATGCATGAATAAATTGCAAAAAAAACCTGAAACTGAGGTCACCCATCGGCATCTCATCTTTCAAGCTCTTATATTCAAGTCTCAGAAATTATCAGTGCAATTCTTTCCCATGACCCTGAATTGTCGTCATGCTAACCTGCACCATTTAACCGTGAACAAATTACTTCTAGTGCTTATGTCCTCCTTGGCCCTGGTCTGTCATCATACTTTCATGTTACACCTTGATTCCTCTGTCCTCCCTTTGATACTGGTCTATCTTCCCGCTTTCCCAGCCTTCTTTTCACAACTCTATACTGCACTCATCCACAGTCTACACGCAGTCATACTATAAAAGTCCTAACTCCCCTTTCCCTCTCTCTGTAGGCCCCCACTGCTGCATCAGTTCTACCAACCTGTCCTTCGCTTACATATTACATACCCCTCCTGGTACCCCATCTGCCATTAGTTGGTGGTTCTCCAAGCCATTTTCATGGCTAGTACTAGTGACTGCCCCTGGTAAATGAACTAACTGGTACTTCTATACAGAGAACATGGTTTATATACAGTTGCATGGTTCAATGGTGGACCTGCCCCCTTGTATTTGAATCCTCCTGTGTTATGGCTTGCCTTGTCTTCCTTTTATCATTTGATTCCCCTATTACTGCACCATTGTGTTTGTTTTTATATACTTATTTACATGTATTTATATGTTTTTGTGATGGATGTTACTCGACCCTATTCTAACCAGGTCCATCTTGTAAAAGAGCTCTGCTTAATGATGTTCGCCTGGATAAATAAAGATTTTGATTGATTGAAAATGGTGTATCAGCTCACCTCTGTTGTGTAAATACACACACACACACACACACACACACACACACACACACACATGTTCACATATATATGTTAATTGCAAAAAACTTTAATGCATCAGTTAGGGTAGAAACAACAAAAGTAGGGAAACAAGGCATTGTGGTTTCAAACCCTAATACCACCCCACCCTCCACACACTAACAGGCGTTGGGGTATGTCTTGGGGTCATCTGGCCTGTCACCCCATCCCATGTGTAAGTAAGCTGAGATGGTACATTATAGGAGAATGGGGTGAGAGTTGGGCCCGACGACCCGCAAGGCACACCCAACGCCTGTTGGTGTGTGTGTGGGGATGGTAGGGGTATTAGGGTTCAAAGCCCTAACACCTTATTTCCCTACTTTTGTTGCTTCAACCCTAACTGTTTCAATAACAAAGTTTTTTTGCAGTGAATTTCCTTACTTTTTGAGAAAGTGTAATCTTACCCTTATATGTTTGTGGCTCCCATCAGTCTTTGGTGTGTTGTGGTTGCACAGAGCCCCAAGCGCAGGGCTCTTATGTAACCGTAAGTGTATAGACATTGTAATTAGCCCTCATCTCCCTGTGGCCCTGCACTCCCATCCCGCTCTCATTACTTTATAATGGTATCACTTTGTTGTAGTGTAGCACCCTGCAGGCCTTGTGCTCCCACCTATCCATAAGTGTAGAGACACTGTTATGAACTGTCATGCTCTGTGCTCCCAGTATTACATAATGGAGGGCCCTGCAGTCCCTTTACTGCATAATGGTAGCCATATGTGGGAGGGACCTGCACTCCCATCTGCCTATAATTGTAGAGATGCAGTGCAGGGCTAGAGACATTCCAAGTAATCCATGTGCTGCAAATGGCGCAGTATCTCATAAACCGCAGGAACATTTGAAAAAAATTCTACTGCAGTTGTAATCGTGGACTGGTAACCTGCATTGTTGCTTAGTACACCTAATGGTGTACTAAGCTGTGTTTGTCGAAAAATCTGTATCTTGAACCATTTTCAAGATATAGGCGTCGAAAGATACTTTGTCCGCCACAGTGTTATTCTATGGGATATTTCCAAACAAATGTTAAGTATGGAAGCGATGTAAATGTTATCACCAAATCACCACAAATCACGTCTCTGGGGCAAGCCCTTTGTACCCTGACATTTTCAGCCTGAAAGTCCTAACCGTTTCTTTGCCATGAAGTGACAAAGAAACTGTAAACTTTAGAAATCCCGTTTTGTCAGCTGTCAAATTCCCCTTTGCACGAGCTGAAACCCTTTTCACGAGGTGTCAAAATCCCTTTTTGCAAGGTAGGGCCATCTGGTCGTCCCCTTAGGAAAAGGGATTTTAACAGTGCGCGAAAAGGGATTTAATAGGACCAACTAGATGGCCCTGCCAGTAATCCCTTTTTGCGAGCTGTTAAAACCCGTTTTGAGAAATGAGATTTCTTACAAAAAGGGATTTTGACAGCTCGCAAAAAGGGATTATAAAAAGTAATCCATTTTCGTGAGCTGTCAGAATGCCTTTTTGCAAGGTAGGGCCATCTGGTTGTCCCCTCAGGAAAAGGATTTTTGACAGTTCCTTGAGAAGGGTCATAGCGTAGTCGCGAAAAGGATTTTAAAACTTAAAACTAGTGTTTTTGACTCACGAAAACCAAAGGCACAGAAGTGTGCAGGACATCCCATGAACAAAACCCAAACTTGGATGTCTACAGAAGACATCGGGGGCAAGTTATAATGTTTTGTTAGGCACAAAAATTGAAAACAAAATGGTGGATCATGAAAAGGAATTTTTTTTCTGTGAAGAAGGATTTTATGAATCCTTCTTTGCGAGCTGTCAAAATCCCTTTTCGTGAGCCCTAAATCCCTTTTCATACCATGCAGCTATCCAAAGACTGAACTGAGCATGCTCAGAACCCAAAATTTCAAAATTGAATGACTTTGGAACTAACATTTTTCACCAAACCAATGCTGACTTGTTCTTTGGGGCAAGCTTTTTCTACTCTGAAAATTCTGGACCAAAATTCCAAGCTGAGTGGCTGCAGTGCGATTTTAAAAAAAAAAAAAAACTAAAATGGGGGAGGTAACTTTTTTTTTTTTTTTTTAAACTTTCAATCTTTATTTTTATATTGGGAACAAATACATAAAAGTACCAAAAGGTTTCCATTTAAATTTTACAATAAAAACTAGAACATAAATACGTATTAAAAAAACATAACATACAGTGCACATATAATTATATTTCATCCATTTACACGTAACAGAGGCGAATAGTACTTAAAGGAATAGAAATAAAATCAGTTAATTATGGATCATAAGGCTCAGATTAGGGTACAAACTCTGGTCGAATAGGCATACTATATATTAACCACCTTCTCCATGTCTTCTCAAAGCTAGTCTGGGATTTATTCAATGTGGTTGTAATTTTTTCCATCCTGTAGATATATATCATTATCCGGTGCCATTGCTCCAGGATAGGAGGCGAGGGGGACAACCTCCTCTTAGTAATAGCTTTTTTAGCAGCAAGAGAGGCCAGGTTGAAGAAATTCCTTGTTGGGTTATCTATGTGACCTGGAGGAAACTCTCCAAAAAGAAAAAATAAGGGGTCTTAGTTATATCTGAGGTCAATATTTTCTGAATGGCCTCATGGAAATCAGTAAGAAAAGGATGTAAAACTTGACAAGACCAGAAAATGAGTTAAATTAGCTTGGGTACATCCACATCGCCTCCAGCAATCTGCACTCAGATGGGACCCATACTTCTGGACCACTACTGGGGCTCTGAAGTATCTTATTGTTGTTTTCCAGGCAAACACCCTCCATCTTCCAGAAACAGTGCCCCTCTGTATTGTCTTTCCCAAAGAGGAGCAGGAATACTAGCCCCCAGTTCCCTTTCCCACGCTAGTCTGCTTCTGTCCAGGGGATTATCTTTTAATGAAAGTAAACCCCTATATAAAACTGAAACCACATGAGAAGGGACTGGTCTTCCATCTATCACATTCAAGAGGGTTTGTAGAAGTTCAGGGAGAGGGCTATCCCTCCATCAGATCTCCTTTAAGGAACTAAGATAATTCCTGTTTTGAAAATATCTAAACCTGTCAGAGAAAGGGATGGCATATTTTTGAACTAGGTCTGTAAAAGCCAAGGTTATTCCCTGAGACATAAAGTGGTATACCAGATGCAGGCCCCTCTTCAGCCACCCAGTGTACCCTTTGTCCAACTTAGCCGGAAGGAAGGCACCTGCATAAGGTAAAGAGAGAATAGCGGGCCTCCATTTGGTGAATTCCTGAGAGGAGAGCATTCTATGCCAGGACTGTAATGTAGATCGGGTAAATGGATTTCTCACATTCTCCCCTTTTAGGACAGAAGGGACGGAGAGGAGAGTGCAGAAGACATCCCAGAGCTCCTCCTCTTGGGCCTCTACTGATTTCCACCTTGCTGTATATTTTGTGTCTAGCCAGTGTAAAGGTATTCTAGCTTGGGAGGCTAGGTGATATAGGCGAAAATTAGGTAGAGACATACCTCCCTGTTGTTTGGGAAGCTGTAGTGTTAAAAGACTAACCCTTGGTTTCTGTTTCCCCCAAACATAAGCGGAGACCTTCCTTTGTAAAGTCCTAAAGAAGGCATCCGGTATCTGTATAGGAAGAGTCTGGGTTGGATAAAGAAAGCGAGGGAGAACCACCATTCTAATGGATTCTATCCTCTGGTGGAGAGACATAGGGAGAGCCCTCCACCTCTCCAACCCCACCCCAGTCTCAAAAAGGAAAGGGGTGTAATTTAGAGAGAAGAGGTCCTCAACGGGCAGGCCAATCCGAACCCCCAGATATTTAATGCTCCTTAGGTCCCACCTAAAACAATATCTGGTTCTGAGTTCTGGAGAGGGAGCAAAATTCATGGCAAGTACTTCAGTCTTAGCCTGATTAATTTTGTATCTTGACATTTCTCCAAATTTGCCAAGTATATTCCAGAGGGTGGGGAGGGAGGCCTCTGGGTCGGTCATATAGATCAAAAGATCATCAGCATACAGGGCTAACTTATGGGTACCAGATGCCAGCTCTATTCTCGACAAGTCTACTGCCTGTCTCAGAGCCTGGGCCAGAGGCTCCAGATATATTGCAAACAGCAGGGGAGACGAGGGACAGCCCTGCCTGGTGCCCCGAGACAGAGGTGGGACTAGTAAACTATCCATTTACCTGAATATATGCCCTAGGGTCCGTATACATTGATTTTATGAGACCGATTACTGATTGTGGGATCCCAATCCTCTCCAATACTGCCCAGAGGAAGGGCCACTCGACGCGGTCAAACGCCTTTTCTGCGTCCAGAGAGAGTAAAAGAAATGGATCGCCTCCCCTTCTCACCTGGTGCAATAGATGTAATGTTCTTTTATGTTATCTTATGTTTGACGTCCAGGTACAAATTTCGTTTGGTCCAAGTCTGTTACCTCAAGCAAGGGGGAGAGGCAACTTTTAAACTTTTTCACTATGTGCAGCACGAAAACCACAAGTCCAATCGAAAACCAACTTGGTACGTAAAGAGAACTGCCCCATGGAAAAGCATGTACCAAATTTCGTGCAAATCCGTTGAACAGTTGCAAAGTTTTAAAGAGCAAAATTTGAGGTTTAACGTTAAACTGCCTACTGAACCCGAACTATAGTGGCGTTACCACACCACTATAATTTATATACATACATATACACACATATATCTACACTTATAACACTCACTTATAACAGGTGCCTTTATGCCAGAAATTCAGTTTTACAGTCCGTTTTGCGTTTGCCAAAAGCCATCCCCATTCACTTTAATGCAAAATGTTTTTGATAGTGTGAAAATATGTAAATAGTACCCTTTTTAGCAAATCATGGGAGGATGGTGTGGTACCTGAGGACTGGAGGAGGGCTGATGTGGTTCCCCTTCACAAAAGTGCTATGACAAGATGCAAGACAGACACAGGAAACTACAGACCTGTTAGTTTGACCTCAATGGTAGGGAAAATGATGGAATCACTTCCGAAGGAAAGAATTGTTGAATTCCTAGAGGCCAGTGGGGCTCAGGACACAAGGCAGCATGGATTCACAGCAGAAAGGTCGTGTCAGACAAATCTAATAGATTTCTTTTACTGGGTGACCAAAGTAGTAGACCAGGGAGGGGCTGTGGACATGGCCTAGCTAGACTTTAGCAAGGTATTTGACACAGTTCCACACAGAAGATTAATATACAAGTTAACTAGCCTTGGAGCGGGTCCCAAAGCGGTAGCCTGGGTAAAAAATTGGCTGAACAACAGGACGCAGAGGGTGATAGTAAACGGAGTTCACTCCGAAGAAAGTACACTAGCAGAGTACCGTAGTGTTCAGTATTGAACCGTCCTCTTTTAATGTCTTAATAAGTGACACTGCAGAGGGACCTGGAGGAAAGTATGTCTCTTTGCAGACCACACAAAGATCTGCAACAGGGTCAGTACAGAAGGTGGAGTGGAAAGGATGCAAAGGGAGTTGGCAAGGTTGGAGGAATGGTGAAATATATGGCAGCTTAGATTCAGTGCAAAGTAATGCACCTGGGAAACAAAAACCCAGGGGAAGAGTACACAGTGGGGGTGAGATACTAACAACAAAAATGGAAAGGGACGTGGTGTAGTCGTATCAGATGACCTTAAGGGTGGACAAGCAGTGTGAGAAAGTAGTAAGTAGGGCTGGTGGGATCTTGGGATTCCTAGGGAGAGGCATCACCAATTGAAAACAGGAAGTTGTTATCCCTCTGTACGGACAGGTGGTGAGACCCCATCTGGAGTACTGTGTGCAGTTCTGGAGGCGCGATCTCCACAAGGACACAGATAGAATGGAGACCCTCCATGAGAGGGCAACTAAAGTGGTGCAGGGTCTGCACCAGAAGACCTACGAAGAGAGATTAAAGGAGCTTAATATGTATCCCAAGGAGGGAGAGGGGGGACATGATAGAAACTTTAAAGTATCTCAAGAGAATCAACAAAGTCCAAGAGGGTAGCATCTTTCAGAAAAGAGAGATGTACAAGAACAAGGGGGCACAATTTGAAGATATAGAGGGGACAGCTCAAAGGTAATGTGGGAAAGTATTTTTTTCATGGAGAGAGTTGTGGATATGTGGAACAGCCTTCCTGAGGAGATTGTGGAGTCAAAAACAGTGGGGGAATTCAAGACTGCATGGGACAGACATAAGGCAATTCTAGAGGGGGGGTAGGAGGGAAGTAGGCTGTTGGTTAACTAGGATCTGCAGTTTATCCATTAGGTAGGGAAATAGGCAGACTGGTTGGGCCAAGCGGTCCTTATCTGCCATCAAATTCTATGTTTCTATGATTTAAGGCGCCCACATATAGCGAACGGCTGACATCAAACACAGTGCACTTTTGTGGATATAACTGAATACTATACAGTTTTCAGCCTGTCAAAGATTACTCACGGTCATCAGTCTGCTGATCAAGTGCTAATTACAGTTGCTGTCAGGTCTTATGGTGTTCAGGTTCATACAAGTAAAGGTCTTTTGCAAGTCAGTAACACACTAGCATACAGACCATCAAGATGCCGCTGAAACGAAGCAAATTTAGCATTTCTCGGAAAGTAGAGATTCTAAATGAGATTGAAAGCATGCCGAAAATGATCTACGAGAGCTCTCAATTCATTTTGCTATGCGCAGGTCAACACTTTTAGATCTGCAGAGGGAGCTGCATTATATCAAAAAAGCATCATCACAAGCACTAAACATAAAAATGAAATAAAACGAGTAACAAAAGCATAGAGTACTGTATTCCATAGTGTTTCACTGCACTGTCTCAAAGTGCAGAGCAAAATGAAACTGCCCCTTAGACGTATAGCGTTAGGGCTAGTTACGATACTGTGGTTAGAGAAATTAGATTTTCAGTACAAACGAACGTTAGTGCGGACAGTGGCTATATTGGATAAAATTGAGAAGCACGGAGGTGACAGCCAGACAGCAGGATTCCCTGGAAAGAAGCGCTCCCTCCTGGAGCGAACAAACACGTGGTGCTAGGAGGTAATAAACCACCTCCAACAAGTAGCACCCTTGTGAGGGGGGAATAGCCCGTTGACACGCTGCGCGTGTTGACTGCCCTGCCCACCCCTCTTCGGCATTTCCTTTATAGGCGACGTCTAGTGACATCACATCCTGTGGCTCATTTAACTAAGTCCCCACTTTTCCATTTGCAGGTTATGCCTGCCAGCCATTAGAGGGACCCACAGACTCCTACCTCAGGTTCCACTACCTGTCTTCCTCCCTCACGACTTCCTGGAACCTCTCTAACCCCCCGTGCCACTTCTCTCCTCCGCAACTCACACCTACCTCTGCCCACACCTCTCCCAGCACCCAGCCCCACAGCTAGCCCTATATCCTGACTCCTAACTGCACCACCTAACCTACACCCAGTGACCACTAGGAGTCGCTATTTCTCACCCTGTTTTCGGCCCGAACCCAGCCTGAATCAGACCCCTAGGACATGGATCTCTGCTCTCACCCAGGCACTTTTCCAGCTGCCCTGGCAGAGACTCGAACCTAGTACCCTGTCCACCGGAGTCTACGTCACTGCCACTAATTCTAAGTGGTATCCACGCTCTCTGGAAGACTACCTAAATTCTTTAACCATTCTACTGTACTGCTACCACAAGAGCCATGTTAGTCCACCTCCTCCTAAAATGCCTCCCCCTCATTTACTTTCTAGTACCCTCGTCCCACCAGCCACTCATCTCCTCTGGCTCACTGGTACCAGCGCCAACAATTCTCTCTGACATAGTTTGAACTCGCCCTGCACTGACCATGTGCACTGGCCCACAGCACCCATCCCCTGGGTATCTCCCCACCGCATGCCCAGGCTCCCTCTGGTGGCTAATTGTTCTCGCACTCCCAACCTGGCAAACCCTACCCATCCCCTGTTCCCTAAAGGCCCCCTCCCCATCCCCACATACCCGTTGGAAACCTACACATCACCGCCCACTGGCCAGAGCCATAGTCCTCCTTCTACTCTTTTAACAGGCAATATACATCCTAACCCAGGCCCCACCCAGATCAGCCCACCAGGTGGGTCCCACGGTCTGAGCATTGGCTCCATGAATATATGCAGCATATTTTTTATTTCTTTTTTAGCCTCCTTTCTACCTCCGGAGCCCTTTTTTTCCGTCCGCTCATGTTCCCCAGGGTCACCTACCTTAGTGATCTGCCCCTAGAGTGCCTCCTCCTCCTCCTCTCCTCGCACAGTGGGGTCTGTCCTGTAGGTGGCCCCTGGGAGGTACTGGAGTGGCCTTCATCTAGGCTGCGGAGGAGTTTTTCTTGCCTCCCCTTGGGTCCCTCCCCTGGGACGCCTGTGCTTAGGACGTCACGTCCCGGTGGCGGCGATGCTGGCGACGCCAACCCCTTATGTGCCGTGACGCCCCTCTCCCAGCTCCGACGTAGCGAAAGTCAGCCTCCATCCTTCCCAATGCCGGTGCTTCCACTGCCACGGAAGGGATGCAGATGCCTTGGTAACCTCCGCCTCGAGGGAGGAGAGCATCCGTTGGGATGCTCGATCCCCCACGACCCCCGGCTGCCCGAATCCGTCCCCGAACCCACGCCGCCGGCGTAGCGCAGGTGTGGCATGCAGCGCCTCAACTCTCCGCACCACTGGGCCGGCTATATGCAGCATATTGAAAAAATACGATACCCTCCAATGCTAGGTCATGCTGCACAAACCAGATGTCATAGCACTGGTGGTAACCTGGCTCTCAAAATCCACCCCTGACTCCTTTGTCTCCCTCCCTGGCTACACCCTGTACCGTGAGGATTGTGTAGGCAAACGTGGGGGGAGGGGAGGCTATGCAATCTATACCAGGTATACACTCACTGGTTAAGCACTCCCTGCTCCAGCCCTTGCAAGTGGGACACAGGCCCTTACCCTTAAACTTACGCTGGACCCCTCCAGGGGCCCCCTTTATCTCACCTCTGCCCACATTCCCCCTAAGAACCAAAACCCGGCACTTTTATCCTTAACTGATTATCTCACCACCCTCCCCACAAAGCAGAACAAGTCCTTGTGGGGGACCTTAACATGAACTGGCTCAGTGCCACCTCCTCCACCGCCCGGGACTCCTTCGTGGCCATTGATCTGTCACAACTTATTTCCCAACCCACAAGAGTAAACCCTAAGAGAGGTACCAGCACCCTCCTAGATGTTATCACCAGCCGCCCCCAAAAAATCCTGGACATCCAAGTCCTCCCTGACTCACTCGGTGACCATTCCCTTATCCTATTCTGCTGGGTGACCCCGCCGCCCAGACTTACAGCCCAGCCCACACTCCGCCGGTGTTTCAGACCAGGTGGGCTGAAAAACCTCAAGCATTTTCTTGCCCAGATAAACTAGTCCCCCATTCACCACGCTCCTGACATAGATACTGCCCTAGCCTTCTTTTCCCAAACCTTTAACAAAGCCTGCGACCTCTTCGCACCCTTCACAGCTGCCCGAACCAAAAAACATAATGTGCCCTGGATTACTCCTGCACTTTTACAATTGCTCAGGCTTAGGGATAACCTATGGCACCTTGCCACAAAAACAGGCCGGAAGGGGCCGGCCTGCTGGTGCAGTGGTGGGATTTCAGCTTGCGATGCCGGCGACCCGGGTTTGGGAACGGACCCGGATCGCCGGAGGGCCAGCCTGGGGAGAGAAGGATAGAGCGTCCCACGACTGCTGTCCTTCTCCGGGGAGGGTGGGGCAGCGATCGGCGCACTGAGGACTCCTGGGAGGCGGGGAGCTCAAGCGTCCGACAGCAGACAGTTCTGGGAGGCGGGCGGGCGCTGGTATCATTGCATGTCCCGCCTCCGAACGAAAAACAATGGTAGAAAAAGTGAGGCAGGCAAGGACCACCGTGCATATGAAGCCCTCCTGGGAGGACCTCACCACATCACCGTCGCTGCGGGTCCCCAACCAGATACTAGTCCCGTGGTCACCAGGAAGGTGGCCACGGCCCCACCCTCTTGGGGGGTAAGCCGGGAGTGACTGAGGGACCTCGGCAGCCATAGACGGTGGTGGAGGTCTCCGGGGGCCGTGATCAGGGCTGAAGAGGAAGATGGGGTCCTGCCAGGAGGAAAAAAAGAAGAAAAAAAAAAAGCCGGATGGCTGACAGACAGGCCTACAATGCTGCGCGGAATAAGTGCACTTGGGCCATCCGAAAAGCCAAGGTCGACCACTACCAGGCCACTCTCACCTCCTCCTGGGGGTGTGCCAGCACTTTCTGGGATAATGTCAAACAATTAAATGGGAGCACACGCTCCCCTCCCCCATCCCAGATCACCATATTTGGCACAACCGTAAAAGACCCAGCAAACACTGCAAACTACCTTAACACATCCTTTACAGACCTTCGCTCTGTCCTCCCGAGTAATTTCTTTGACCCACCACCCTCCCTACCTGCCCCAGTCCTCCTACGCCCTAGCTTCTTCCTACGTAGGGTAACTGCCCAGGAAGCCAGACCCCACCTGGTCAGAGCATTAAAAAGCAACAGTCCCGACGACGACTCCCTGGACCCCAGCATTCTCTGTCTGGTATTGGATCAGGTCCTTGCCTCACTCACCAGCCTTCTCAACAAATCCCTCTGCCTGGGGCAGTTCCCAACTGCATGGAAAACCGCCATTGTTACTCCCATTCACAAAGGTGCTGACAGGTCCTCTGCTGAAAACTACTGTCCCATTTCCATACTCCCACCCCTCTCCAAAGCCCTAGAAAAGCTGCTTGCCATGCAAATCACTGAATACCTGACCAAACACAACATCCTCTGCCTTGACACAGCACAGTTTCTGCGCAGGACACAGTACCGGCACTGCAGTAGTTGCATTTTCAAATTTCCTGCACTCCGCACTGGACTCTGGCTCCCTAGCCGGGGCAGTGTTCGTCGACCTCTCAAAGGCATTCGACACTGTCTCCCACACCCTCCTGCTGGATGCCCTCCGCCACACTGGCTTCTCTGCTGGGCCTCTCACCTGGTGCACCAGCTACCTATCTGCCCGCTCCCAGTGTGTCAGAATTAATGGGACACTTTCCAAAACTTGTCCCATCTGCTCAGGGGTTCCTCGGGGCTCCACCCTGGGACCCCTACTGTTCTCACTCTACCTTAACACTCTGCCCAGTGCATGCACTGGGAAAATTCTGCTGTATGCAGATGACGCCGTCATCTTTGCCACCTACCGTCACCCTATCTCCCTACAGCAATCCTATAATAATGCCGAAACCTGGTTTAAAGAGCACAGACTGGTCATTAATCTCAAACCCCCCACCCCAAAAAAAAAAGCTCTTTGCCCACCCCCAAAACAAAGCCAGCAACTTCCCACTCCATATCCTCCCCTGCTGCAAACAACCACTAGAGCAAGTCCACTCCTACAAAGTACCTTGGGGTTTCCTTTGACTCAGCCCTCACCTACCACATCCACATTGATGCTGTTGCCTCAGCCACTAATGTGCGGCTAGGTATCTTATACTGCTATAAACTGTCCCCCCTGCCCTCCGTCTAGCGGTTACATCTCTATATTATCCCTTGTTGGCTGTGGCCTGCCAGTATACGGTGCTGCTGACACGACCGCCCTCAATAAAATTCACCTTATCCTAAATAAGGCATGCAGGCTAATCACTGGGGCCCCCAGGCTCACGCATTCGTGCCAGCTCTATGACATGGCAGTACTGCTGAATCTAGACGAACGCCTACGATACCAAACGTGCTTAATAACAAAAAAAAAACTCTTCTCGTGCTGTCCTCACCCGGGCTGACAACCTCCCTTGGTGTGTACACGGACCTCCTGCAAAGGCCACTTTTCTGGTTCCAAGATCTAGGACCTCCCATGGACTGAGGTCCTTCTGCTGTAGAGCTCCAGCCTGATATAACTCGCTCCCTGCCCACATCTAGGATGCCCCCATGATTTCCAAATTCAAAACCGCACTTGGAAGCCAACTATTTAATACGTGTAGCTGCACTTGTCTATAATTGAGGCATAGCTCTCTGTGCCCTGATAATGCCCGCTGGGCGGCACCTACACCACACCTCTTTTAAATCCTCACCCACTGCTGTTGGAACTGCTATTATTCTGCTGCTTGCTCTTTCCATCATGCAAGAATGTGCCATTGTAACCAAACTGGCTTATCTGTTTATCTGTTATAATCACATGTGCTTGCTAACTATGTAACCCATTTTGCCGCAACCAAAAGTCTGTTATGTATTTGTCCTCAATGTGATGAGGTACCTTTGGAAATGAGCCTCTGGCTCAAAGGTTGTAAACTGATGTACAAATAAATAAGTGTGTGTGTGTGTGTGTGTGTGTGTGTGTGTGTGTGTGTGTGTGTGTGTGTATGTATGTGTATATATATATATATATATATTAATGCATCATTTAGGGTTAAAACACAAAAAGTCAGGAAATGAGACCTTTAGAGTTGCCGCCCCCTGTGGACACGTCCATCATCCCAAGATTGACAGTTGATGGGTGTGTCATTGGGGTTATGAGGCCTAAATGTCACCCCATTCCATCTGTAATCATATTCCAAGCCACAGCAAGGACGACGGGGTGACATTTAGGCCTCACAACCCCAATGACACCCCGCCAGCTGTCAATCTTGGGATGATGGGTGGGTTCATGAGGGAGGGGGTGGGGCAACCTTAAAGGTCTTATTTCCTGACTTTTTGTGTGTTAACCCTAAAAGATGCATTAGCAGAGTTTTTTGCATAGAATTTCCTTACTTTTTGAGAAAGAATAGAAAAGTAGAAAGTTGTACAAGTTAGTGGGAGCGCAGCCCTTTGAGCCCTGTGCTCCCACCAACTTGGAAATTCCTGCCTAAGATAAGAGTTCAAGTACTGAATATCATATGTATTGCTGGCAGCGCATATAGTTAGGAATGTGGGGCCCACCACCTTGAAAGAAAGCAAAGTGTCAGTCATCAGAGTAGCTTAATTAAACACCTGTTTACATGTCAGACACCTAACCACTACAGATTACCTCCATGGCAGTAATGCTAGGCACCCTATAAAATGTGAAGCCAGTACCACAATGCAAAACGCCATATGCAAAACAGTGTGTCACGCAATATGGGTGCAGCAAATGAATTTTCCCACACTTAAACACCATAATTCACATGGACAGCACATCTCCCTCAGCATGCTCCAAATTTCAGTGTAAAAGACCAAACTATTTCCGAGATATAAAATGTGAAAGTTTCAGGTTTTCATTCATCACACTGGCAGAATTCTATACCTATTAACATTTTACATACCTAACGACTGAAAAGTACATCTGTGGCAGTAAGGCTAGCTACCCTAGTAATTTAAAGCCACTACCACCATGGAAAACGCTATCTGCAAAACGTAAACTGCCTCACGCAATATCTCCGCAAAAAATTTATTGTCGGACACCTGAGTGCTATAATTCACATCTGCAGGACATGCCGTCAGCACCTACAAATTTTAAGTTAAAAGACCAAACCGTTTCTGAGATAATTTAATTTGAAAAATTGTTAAAATTGTGCTATCTGGTCCCTCCGAATCAGGCCAGCTAGTCCCTCCCTCTCACGATCAAAGAATCTCACAACTAAAGAATTTGCAGGCTCATGATCATGATCAAAGAATAAAAAATGTTAAAATAATTTTTAGAGAAAAATACATGAAACCACAGCCATGACTCGACAGAACAAAGGCCCCTGAGCAGATCCAACCCTAGTTTCCCTTTAGAAGTGACCCCTGTGCTGAGAACATTTTATTTTTCATGTCATCTAGTCGTGCCCTCGTGATCAAAGATCGTGGTCAAAGAATCTCGCGATCAAAGAATTTGTAGGCTCGCGATTGAAGAATTTGCAGGCTTACGATCACGATCAAAGAATAAAAAAATGTTAAAATAATTTTTAGAGAAAAATACATGAAACCACAGCCATGCCTCGATAGTACGAAGCCTCCTGAGCAAAACCCACCCTCATTTGGCTTAATAAGCCACCGCTGACCTGAAAATTTTTTTATTTTTATTTTTTTTTTTCAAGTGGTCTAGTTATGCCCTCACGATCAAAGACCACGGTCAGAGACTCACGCGATCAAATAATTTGCAGGCTCGTGATTAAAGATCGTTAGCGAGCCTCAATCAAAGAATAAAAAAGTAAAAAAAAAAAAAAAAACTCTATTTTTTTTGACTATTTTGAAAGAAACCACAGGCATGGCTCGATAGAGGCAAGACCCCTGAACAAAACCCACCATAGTTTCACCTCAGAAGTTCCCCCGGGCCCAGATATTTGAATTTTTCTGACCGTAAATTAAAACAAGATGGTGGCTGTCACGATCAAAGAATTCCTCATGATCTAAGATTCTTAGATCTCGAGCCTGCAAGTTCTTTGATCGTGAGGTGGGACTAGATGGCCAAAACCCCACTCTTCTTTCACAAAGTAACCATATAAATTTCCCCATTGACTTATAATGGGAAATTAAAACTTCAATAACTTTTGAATGGAATAATATTTTTTTCACCAAATGAAAAGTAGCGTGTTCCTTTTCCCAAGCTCTTTCAGCTGAGCCAAGTTGCAGAGCAGCACGCCACATGATGGCCGTGTAGCACCACGGACAAAATCAAAAAAGCTGCCCACATAACTGGCAAAAAGTGCATTTTCAGCATTTTGGTGTGCAAAAACTGTTCAGTCCAACTGAAATGAAATTTGTCAAATCAAGATCTACCATACCCACCACGCATACCAAATTTCATGCAAATCTGTCGAAAGCGTCCAAAGTTAACAAGCAAAATTTTGAGTTTAACATAGAAGAGGCTTCATAACAGTAAATATAGGGGCATGACCGTGCCCCTATAATATGTTCCATGACCAAGCATGCTGACATGTTACAGTAAAGGAGAATGGGGAGATTTAGGCTTCACGACCCCAATGACACACCAAGGCATCTGTCGGACTGTGGAGGATTGGGGGTAGTGTGTGTGGGGGGGAGGGGTTTAGGGGTTCAACCCTAAGGTCTCATTTCCTGACTTTTTATGTTTTAACCCAAAATGAAGCATTAACAGTTTTTTGCATAGAATTTCCTTACTTTTTGAAAAATGTAATAAGTAGCAAAAAAAACATGTATTGGTGGGAGTATGGAGCCCAGCTCCGACCAAGTTGCCAATTTTTGCATAACGAAATGTACATCTGGGCCCATGTTCCCACTTATGCAAAGCTACAGAGCCATGCAGCAGCACTATATGGCACCAAACCCTTGTAACAGTAATTTGCACATATCTTGGGACCTGTAAGAGCTAGAAAAAAAATTCTAGCATCATTGAAATCGTGACAGTAAGTACTTCATGCAGCATCAGAAAGACCGTACCCATATCTCGCATAGTTTCCGAACCATGGGCACCAAAAAGCACTGGACAGGCACTCTTTCGACCCTTGTGACAGTACTTTCACAATAGCTCATGAACTGTGCAATGTACAAACAAAATTCCACTGCAGGCTTACCCTACAGTGTCAAATCTTTTTCCAGTGGCTAGATCACCTAGGGATGATCTAAGCCACCTTTAGTGAAAAGTCTGTCTCGCTTCGTTTCTGAGATAACGGTGCTGAAAATCATGACACAGACTGTAATGTGATCCTATGGGGAAAAATTTCAGTCATGTCATTGAATATCTCTGCAACAAATTATTTCCCCAACACCTAAACAGCATAGTTCACATCTCTGACATCCCCTCAACGCCCTGCAAATTTCAAGTAAGAAGACCAAACTGTTATTGAGATATGGTCATCTCAATTTGGGCCATCTTGTCTTTTTCATTAACATTCCCAAAATACATACACATTTTCCCAAAGGATATAATGGGAATTTGAACAGATTAATATTTTTTCACCAAACAAAAAGCAGAATATTCCTTGGCCCAAGCTCTTTCTATGTCCCAAGTTTCGGACCAATAGCCCACACGGTGTCCGAGCAGCGCCATGGACCAAAAATGCGCAAAAGTGACAAAGTGCATTTTTTGGTACTTAGCTGCGCAAAAACCGTATGTCCGACTGAAACGAAATTTAGTAAATCGAGATCTACCATACTAGACTGCACATTCCAAATTTTATGCAAATCTGTTGAATGGTTGCAAAGTTAACGTGCAAAATGTGAGGTTCAACATTAAAAGTGCCTACCACAGTTGCAAAACACTATACACAAAATGTAAAGTGCATCACACAATATCTCTGCAGCAACCTAATTTTCCAACACCTAAATGCCATAATTCACATGTACAGGACATCCCCTCAACACCCTGCAAATTTCAATTTAAAAGACCAAACCGTGTCCAAGATGTAACATTTTAAAGTTTGAGATTTTCATTGGTCAGTGGCAGAATTCTGCACCTATTTATAGTTTACACACCTAACGACTGAAAAGTACGTCCATGGCAGTAAGGCTAGCTACCCTATAAATTTCAAGCCACTACCAGAATGCAAAACGCTGTCTGCAAAACGTAAACTGCGCCATGCCATATCTCTGCAACGAATGTATTTTCTGACACCTAAGCACCATAATTCACATCTTCAGGACATCCCCTCAACACCCTACAAATTTCAGGTTAAAAGACCAAACCGTTTCTGAGAGAGCCCAGTTTAACAACTTTTAAAATTAAATGTCTGGTCCTTCCAAATCTGGCCATCTAGTCCCTCCTTCCCTCCGGGATCAAAGAATCTTTGATTGTGAGCCTGCAAATTCTTTGATCGTGAGGAGGGACCAGATGGCCAAAACCCCATTTTTTGTTTGCAAAATAACCATATAAATTTTTTCATTGACTTATAATGGGAACTTAAAAGTGCTATAACTTTTGAATGCTTCAATATTTTTTCACCAAACGAAAAGCGGCATGTTCGGTGAAGCTCTTTTAAACGAGCCATGTCGCAGAGGGGCAGGCCACATAACGGCCGTGCAGCGCCATGGACAGTATCCCAGAAACTGCCTCCAAAACTGGATAATTTTGCATTTTCGTGCGCAAAGACCGCAAGTCCGACCGAAACTAAATTTGTCAGCTCAAGAGATCTACCATGCCCCACCATTCATACCAAATTTCAGGCAAATCTGTTGAACGGGTCTAAAGTTAACGCACAAAATTTTGTGTGTGTGTGTGTGTATATATATATGTATATGTATATGTGTATATATATGTATATGTATATATGTATATATGTATATATGTATATATGTATATATGTATATATGTATATATGTGTGTGTGTGTATATATGTATATATGTATATATATATGTGTGTGTGTGTGTATATATGTGTGTGTGTGTGTGTGTATATATATATATATATATATATATATATATATATATATATATACACACACACACACACACACACACACACACACACACACGTATTAGAGAAATAGATATAGGTATAGAAATAGATATAGAGAGAGAGATGTAATAACTCACAGTTGGTTGTGCTTATATCAGACAGCGACTGCACATCCTACAATAGGTTGCCTATCTTATAAAATGGCTAAAATGGTTTTAGAGGGGGGTGAAAGTACAGGCATGTGGTCACGCTCTGATATACGCATGGTCGTGTGGTGTGTTTCAGTCAACCAGCAGAGAGCATTTTCCCTACCCATTTTATAAATGTATTTATACAACAGAAGTGAGCAGATAATCCATTAGATAAAAGCAGGTATTTTCACTGCAGACTGACAACTTATCACACTGTGATTACATCATCACAGTGTGATAACTCCATCAAAAAAAAAAAACACAAAACACACTCCTATTGTATAAAATGGATATGTGCTGGACAGCTATGTTATAGCTGAAATAGCAGCACTAGTGGCAAGTGAGCTCAGGGTTAAATCACTTGTGGCGCCACTATGCGGAGCCACTCGTGATGACCCTGAGCTCACTTGCCACTAATGCAGATATTTCAGCTATCGCACAGCTGCCCATCACGTATCCCCTTAATATATATGTGTGTGTAGGAATATGAAAATAAATATATACTTTGCCCCATGTCTCCTTGCTAGCTGCCAGGTCCTCCTTCCGCCTGCCCAAGCCCTCTGCCTACCGTAGGAGTCCTCTTGATATTCCAACCCACCACCAGCCTCTGCTTAACATCTTTCTCTACTCCAGGACCATAACTCGCAGCTTGTGCCCTGGGAGCGGCCTCTGGTTCCTCAGACTGAGAAGCGGGTACTTGATTCAATGATCGAGACCCAGGAGGAGTTGGAAGGACCTTGCTGTGGCACGTGGGGCATGACAGCTTCCTCTACCTGGTGCCGCTGGGGTATATTCCCCAGCACCTATCAGGGCTGTCAGAAGCGCCAGGTGAGCCCTGCGCTACCTCTGGAACTCTAATCCCAGTTCCACTGTGGGCATGTTAAATGGCAAATTTATGAGTAAAGGTTCAAACTCCTTTGAAATACTGGACTTGCCTTATATCCTCATATTGCAGTCATCGATCCCAGCAGCAAGACATCTTTTTGATTGGGATCTATGTTGTGGGACAGTTTTTAGGTGAGTGAGCATGTGTGTGTGTGTGTGTGTGTGTGTGTGGTGGATGCTGAGTGAAGGGGTTGGGGTGGGGTTGGTGAGGCTTGGGGGTGTCAGATCGGCGAGAGAGAATTTTCCTTTTTACAGGTTAAACTGTGCAAAAAAAAAAAATCAGTGAGTGGTGGCTTTCCTCATTTTACAGGGAAGCTGACACTGGAGATTTGGCACCCCAGTGCCAGATTGGATTTACTACGGAAGACTGAAACCACTTTTCTTGACACCCGGAATCCAGACGCCAGAAGCCCAACAGTCAAAATCCTGACAGTGGGATTTAGAATTTTTTTCTCTTGTTTTGGGGGCTTGCCCTTGCATCCTTCACCAATATAATCGAACTTCAGGGGGCCAAAATCCCACTGTTGGGATTTTGAGCGCCGGCTTCCAGGGGTTGTGGAAAGTGGCATCAGTAAAATGTAGTGATAATCGTTGAAATGATCTTCGCACCAGGGATAGTCACCTCAGTCCATCACCCATTTTTTTTGGGGAGACAGGACAACATGGAGGGAAACAGTAGTTGAAAGAAGCAGTACTGGTATGGGCACCGGTCCACTATTTTATAGATTACAGTATTCCGAAGGGGGGGGCGTGAGGAGTGGGCGATGTTATGGGGAGGGGGTAGACGGTAGTTGTACAGGGACTGGGTACACTGGTCTGTGAACTTTAACATCCTTAGGATAGGGCAGGCTGGGTGGGTGGGTAAATGGGTAGGTAGACAGGTAGCTAGATAGATAATAGGTAGGTAGGTAGGGGGAGAGAGAGATAGATGGATAAAGCTTCATTGAGGGTATCTCTTGCAGCAGGCCACACCTGAAGAGCTACAGCTGCCAGGCACTAGGACCACATGAAAACTTTTCTAGCTAGCAGTCTACCAGGGGACCACCCATTCCGTCACCTACTGACATCGCCCTTATCCTGTCAGAGTGGGCTGCCCCGTAGCCTTCTCAGTTCTTTTCCCATCGTCGACCATCATGCATTGGACTTCGCGATGATTCCACCAGCTTCAGTCAACTGCCATTTTCTTCTAATTTACTTGTGTTGTTTTCTCTCCCTAGTTGTAGCATTACTTTAAAGTGATTTTCCTTTGCTTATTATGCTGACCTCTCATCTTGGATAAGCTTTTCAGAACTTGCGCCTGTGGAAGAAGATCACTGGAAAAGATGACCATGGCGCCTGCGTCTGCTGTCTCAGCTCAGACCACGACACCCAGGCCTGTGATCTTTTTCAGCTTCTACCGGGTGCACTGCCAGAAGGTCTTGAAATCGTTGCTGCTCTTGCAGAAGGTTGCTCACATGGAGGAGGAGTTTCAGGCCAGAGAGTTCCTCTGCTTCCCTGGCTCAGTCTTTGGACTCTCACTCCTCCAAGACCGGGAAAATTGGTAGGGAAGCACAAACACCAGGACAAACACTAGTCCCCCGACTTGTCCCTGCTCACCGTCAGATTTGGCTGTATGGGGCCATCCTTCTTCCAGGGATGGTCCCCCTACACCACCCACACCTCTTCCACTAGACTCCCAGTACTGACTCTGGTGGGTGTCTGTACCACGGACTCAGCTTTTTCCCTCGACCCCACCAGCACCACAGCCCCTGCTGTTCAGGCTCTTATTTTCTATGGGCCATCAGTCAGGTGGTACTGCCGGTTCAGTCGTTATGGACTCTGCACTCTCAGGGGTCCAGCTTACTCCCCAGACACCAACCTTGGCCCTTTTTTTCAACCACTGCCTCGGCCTTAGGGTCCCAGTCCCTGCCGGCATTACCCCAGGTTGCTTCTTGGTCACCCTTTCCCTCCCCGCCAATGACCCACAAACCTTGACCTGCTCAGCTGCCTTTCCTAGCCCCACCGCCAGCTCTGGCCCTGCTCCCTATACCTCAACTGACGCCACTGGGCATTCCATTGCTGATCACGGTAGATTTCCAATCTGTGCTTTAATCTTTGTGGGATTTTCTGCAAGCTTGACTTGCCCCCCCATCCCCCACAGGTGCCTCCTACACCTGCCCTAGGGCCCCCCTACCCCACAGAGCCACGGATTGCCCCCGTGATTGGCTGCCCTCCACTCCACCTCAAGACCTGGGGTAAGGATGAGTATCATCCTTACCCTTCTTCCTCCTGACAACAAGGACGAAAGAGGATACTGGAGATGATGGAGGAGTTTCTCCCTCTCACTCCACCTCCAGTATGTCTGATGTAGATGTACCTAGGCCTTCTGGACGCCCTTCCTCTCATCATCGCTCCTCTGGTAGAGCCCTTTGAGGATGCCACCATGGCTGCCTAGCGTAGGCCCAGTTTGTTTTCTGCCATACCTAGGAAGGCAGTCAAATTGTATCGGGTCCCTGTGGGGAAAACCCTTCTTTGCGGAACAGCCTCACACAGACTCCGTGGTCATCAGTGCTGCCCACGATGTACCAAGAAGCCTAAGTATCTTGGTTCCTGTCCCCCAGACAAGGAGTCCAGGAAGTTGGACTTGATTGGGAAGAGGACCTTTGCCTCAGCCACCTTGACCATCAGGGTACTCTGTTATATTGCTCATATGGTCCAATTTCAAAATCAACTCTGGGCTCGGGCCAGAGAGGCAGAAAAGACCCTCCCAGAGGATCCTTTGACACAGCAGTTGCATCAGATCCTCCAAGCTGGAACCAACGTTGCCAGGCATCTTTTGCCATCTGCCTATGACGCTGCTGATGTCTTGGTCCGAGCGGCCTCTGCTGGCACCTGCCTTCATCAGCATTCTTGGCTTAGGGTCTCAGGCTTTGCCTAGGCCATCCAACAGTCCTTCTGAATGCCTCTGCCAGAGAGTACAAACTGTTTGAGGCAGATGTGCAGGATATACTTTCAAACCTGCTTGCCTCCGGTTGCATGATGAGGTTGGTTCATTCTGTGTACCACACCCAACACAGAAGGGGTCAGTGGGTGCCCTTTTGGCATGCTTCCCATAGACCCAAACCCAATGCCAAGCCTTAGGATAAACATAGAGTACCTACGGCACTCCCCACCCCTACCTCCACCACTGGAAAAGTCCCCAGAGGAGGAGGAGGAGGTGGTGCAGCCCCAGCCACGGGTCCTACCTCAGCATATATCATATTTAATAGTTCACTAGAGTCGTACGTGGTACCGCAGGACTGGAGAACAGCACATGTAGTGCCCCTCCACAAATCGATCTCAAGGATGACCCAGGGAATTGCAGACCATGTCAGTCTGGCCTCCACTGTGGGCAAGCTCATGGAGATCCTATTAATGGAAAGGTTGGTGTAATATCTAGAAGAGCATAATCTTCAGGTTGCGAGGCAGCATGGGTTCGTGGGGGGGGGGGGGAGATCCTGTCAGACGAATCTGGATGACTTCTTTGACTGTGTCACTAAGACAGTAGACCGGGGCCAAGCGATAGACATCCTCTGTCTTGATTTCAGCAAGGCTTTTGACTCTGTGCCCCGTAAAAGGTTGATCAGGAAGTTGGTGGATCTTGGGGTTGGGGAAAAGATGGCCAGATGGGTGGAAAACTGGCTGAGGGATAGAACCCAGAGAGTGATTGTGGGGGGAGAGTTATCTGGCACCAGAGAGGTAACCAGTGGGGTCCCACGGGCCTTGGTGCTGGGGCTGGTGTTGTTCAGTGTCTTCATCAGTGACACTGGGGATGACATTAAGGGCAAAAGGTGCCTATTCGCGGATGACACCAAGCTCTGCGGGAGGGTGGACACAGATTAAATAATACAGGACCTACAGGATGATCTGGAAAAGCTAGAGAGGTGTTCCAGGATCTGGTATCTTGGCTTCAGTGCTAAGAAATGCAAAGTTATGCATATTGGAGCCAAGAATCCCATTACAGAGTATTACCTGGGTGGAGTCTGAATATCTGCATCAGAAGAGTAGAAGGACCTGCCAGTGATGATCACTAGTGACCTGAAGCACACCACACAGTGCAAGAAAGCAGCAGCAAAGGCAAACAAGATGCTGGGATGCATATCTAGTGGCATCAGTAGTAGGAGAGCAGAGGTCATACTGCCTTTGTACAGGTCCCTGGTAAGGCCTCATCTAGAGTATGGAGTTCAGTACTGGTGCCCATACCTCAAAAAGGACATTAACCTGGTGGAGAAGGTCCAGAGGAGGGCTATAAAGATGATAGCGGGTCAGCAGGGTAAGGCACATGAGGAGAGTTTGAGGGTACTGAACATGTACTCCCTGGAAGACAGGAGAGAGAGAGAGAGAGGGGACATGATTGGGATCTTCAAATACATGAAAGGGATAAAGAAGGTGGATAAGGAGAGTCTCTTTAAGTTCAGTGGCAGCTGTAATATGAGGGGGCACAGTCTTAAGCTGGATGGTGGGAGGTTTAGGAGAGAGTTCAGGAATCACTTCTTCACAGAGAGGGTGGTGGACACTTGGAATGCGCTGCCGGACACTTGGAATGCGCTGCCGGAAGAAGTGATCTCGCTGAAGACAGTGGGCAGTTTTAAGAGAGGCTGGGATAGGCACAGGGGGAAGGTAAGGATCATGGGTATGGAGGATGGGAGGAGTGGAGAGGAAGGGCAGGGACAGTAGCTCAAGCTATGCACCCTGCAATACAGGCAGACTAGATGGACCAAATGGCCTTCTTTTTGCTGACTTCTTTGTATGTTCTTAAGTATGTTAGCATGACTCCTTGCTCAACCCCCCCCTTCTTCCCCCCGACTGGGCAAAAGGTTGTCATAGTATGTCGATTCTCCCTGAATCTGGACAAGTGGAGGGAGATTACCAGGGATGCCTGGGTCTTGCAGCTTATAGAACACTGCCACACTCGAGCTTCTGGAATGGCTTCCAGAAAAACCTCTGGTTCAGTCCTCTTAAACCCCACCACTACCACATCCCAGTGCTCTGCGGGAGATTTGCACCCTGCTGTACAAAAAGGCCATAGAATCCATCCCCAAGACTCGGCAGCGCAGGGGGTTCTACTCTCACTGCTTTCTCACCCGAAGTGTACAGGGGATCTCAAGCTCATCCTGGACCTCTGAGAGCTAAATTTCTTCATTCAGTATAAGAAATTCTGGATGGTGATACTTCAGGGACTGCTGCCCCTTCTGCACCAGGGAGATTGGATATCCTTTCTCAACATGCAGGATGGACCTCTGATTCCATTTTCAGGGAGCACGCTTCCAGTTCCGAACCTTGCCTATTGGCTTGTCCATGGCCCCTCGGGTGTTTACCAAATGCTTGGTAGTCATTGTGGGAGCTCTCAGGAAGGAGGGACTCTGTCTTCCTCTACTTGGATGACTTACTACTCAAGGCACAGTCCAGGGAACATCTGCTGCAGACTTTGGAGCATTCCATCCAACTGTTCCAGGACCTGGAAATCAGTCAGTCTACTCAAGTCAGTCTTGATCCCTATCGGTGCCTTCAGTATATAGGGGCAGTCGTAGATACAGCCCAGGGTATGGCCTTTGTGCCCCAGGACAGGGAAGACTGTCTAATGGCCCAAGCCTGCCTGCTCTACAACAGCAGATACGTTTCAGCCAGAACCTTTCTCCATCTCTTGGACTGGATGGCTACTGCAGTTGTCAGTGCTTCTAGCCAGACTACACATGAATATTCCTCCGTGGACATTGAGAGTCTAGTGGGATCAATGCACTGATGACCTGGAGCAGTAGATCCTAGTCTCCTCTCCGTTCAAAAAGGTGCTGCTTTTGTGGATAGAACCCAGCAACCTGCTAAAAAGGGGTTTCTTTCTTCATGCCTTCCCCTCAGCGGATTCTCGCACAGAAATTTCAGGGCAGAGATGGGGGACTCATCTAGGGCCCCACCATACACAGGGGGGCATGTTCCAGAGTAGAAACCACTCTCCATAGCAATGTCCAGGAGATGCGGGCTGTTCTCTGTGCTCTGCAAGCCTTCCAGACTCTGCTATACCTGGGCTTTCTGTTAATGCAGATGGACAACATATGTGTAGTAAACTAGCAAGGGGGCATTCACTCCTACCCCCTTTGCCAGGAAGTGATGAGGGTCTGGTACTGGGCTCTAGAACACTGTCTGGAACTGTTTTCCATGTTATAGGTGTCCATAACATCCTAGCAGACAAATTAAGCCGCTTACAGTCCAGGTTGCATGAGTAGGAGCTGCTGACCTCAGTCGTAGAAGGCCTATTCGACAGGTGGGGTCATCTAGAGTTGAATCTTTTTGCAACCGCACTGTGTAAAACTGCTACTTTTTTGCTCGGTCGCTCCACTACCTGAAGTTTGCTGGTGAGACGTGCTGTCCTTCTCTTGGAAAGGGCAGTTCCTCTGCACTTCTCCCCATTCCCCTGCATCAGAGGGTGCTAATCAAACTTTAACTTCAGATGGAATGGGACACTATGATCTTCATTGCCCCCTTCTGGCCTCTTCAGATCTGGGTCCCTTTGCTGCAGCAGCTGACTGTGCAACCTCCACTGATTCTTCCTCTGTGCACAGGCTT
Source organism: Neoceratodus forsteri (assembly GCA_016271365.2). NCBI lineage: Eukaryota > Metazoa > Chordata > Ceratodontiformes > Ceratodontidae > Neoceratodus > Neoceratodus forsteri. The sequence goes on along the minus strand of CM028135.1, from coordinate 637,762,206 downwards.
GCACTCCAGGAGCAGGGCACCCTGGTCCATCTGGACCTCACCTCTACATCTTAATGACTGGCTCCTGAAGACATAGCCATATCCTGGTTTTGGGTATCCCCCAAGGTGGCTGACGTCCTGGTGGCTGCTAGGAAGCCCTCTACCAGGACCACTTATTTCATGAAGTGGGGAAGTGCATTGCCCTATGGGCTGCTTCCCATGAATTTGACCACTTCACTTGTCCAGTGAATCAGATTATGGAGTACTTGCTGTCCCTTTCAGATTCTGGTCTGAAGTATTCCTCCATTAAAGTGCAGTTGTCAGCCATTTCGGCCTTCCATGTGCCTGTTGGTGGCTGCGCGGTGGCACAGCTGGAAGTGTCCTGTACTTTCCCGAGAGGTATCCTTCACTTGAAGTCTTCCATCCACAATACAGTCCTGCCTTGGGACTTAAATTTTGTGTTAGAGAAACGTACTTTGGCTCCTTTTGAGCCAGCCACAGCATGCGAGCTATGCTTTTTGTCGTGGAAAGCGTTATTTTTAGTTACCATTACTTCTGCTTGAAAGATTTCCCAGCTTCAGGCTCTTGCGTGTCAGCAGTCTTATTTGCTTTTCCACAAAGACAGGGTGTCTTTGCAGATGAATCCAAAGTTTTTTGCTAAGGTGGTGTCTGAGTTTACTCTAAATCAAATCATTCACCTGCCTGTTTATTATTCAGAGTGTGCCAATCCAGGGGAAGCATTGCTCCATACTTTAGATGTTCATGGAATTTTGCATTACTATACACACTGTACGAAGGACAGCAGGAAGTCCTTGCAACTGTTTTTCTTTCACCCCCTGGGAAAGAGGGCGTTCCAGTTTCTAAATGGTGCCCGTCCAAATGGTTGGTCAACTGTATTACATTTTGTTACATGAAGTATGGTAAGGACCTTCCTGGAGTTGTTCATAGTCATTCCACCAGAGGTGTGTCCACTTCGGTTGCCTATTTCAGGAATGTTTTCATTGCAGACGTCTGTGCCGCTGCCACTTGGAGTACTGTCCACACCTTCACCAAACGTTAGTTTGGACATTGCCTCTGGGCATAGGGCCAGTTTCAGACTAGCGATGCTTCAGGGCCTTCTCTCTTAGGTTCATGGTATCCAGCCACCCAGACCGGGTCTCCTGTTGTCGGTATTGCTTGGGACTTCTACTTCAGGTGTGGCCTGCTGCATGAGATACTCTCCATTAAGATTGTACATTTACATAAGAACTTACCGTAACAGTAGATCTTCGAAGATCTCTTGCAGCAGGCCATGCCGTCCTAGCCTTCATTCCCCTCGGCCAGTGGGCCTCTCTGTGTCCATCTCTCCTTCCCCTGTGTGGAAAGCCTTCTGCTTTCTGTTATTTCTTCATTGGTGTGAACCTTCAGCTCTTTGTTGGTTCCCCCAGCAAGAGATTGGTTGCTTATTTTCCCTGGCAGGAGAACTGAGGAGGGTGTGGGGCTGCTCATTTTTATAGAACAAGTGCGACATGAGCAGATGGTGTCAGAGTGGGCAGCCCCCTGGTAGACTGCTAGCTAGAAAAGTTTCTGTGTGGTCCTAGTGCCTGGCGGCTGTAATTCTTCAGGTGTGGCCTGCTGCAGGGGATCCTCTCTAAGATCTACCTTTAACGGTAAGTTCTTATGTAACTGTACTTATACCTTAATCATCCTAGTAAGCATCCAGCTGGGTCCCCACTTCGGTCTTGGTTTAACTTGCGTAACACTAGTTTTCAGTTTTCTCCCTCCTTTACTTATTAGTTCAGGCAGTAACTCACCCCCTCAGACCTATCACCAGTTATCAGTGATTTTCTTATTGAACAAGTGCTGCTGCCACTTCTGAATATGCACTTGCTGTGCCAGGGCTTGAAATGATGACCTTGGTGGTACATTTCCTCTGGAAATGTGAGGGTTACAGCATACATTTCCAGGGCAAATGTTACCTTTCCATGTAGAACTTAAAAAAATACACTGTCTGCAGTTTTATTAGCTCAGTCTCTTTCTTTTTCATATATGTTTGCCGTAGCTGTGGTCACTCTCTTGTCTTTCTTCGGTTTTGTGTGTTTCTGCTACATGTTCCATCATATTTGTTTATCTGTCCCCTGCTCTCATGTCAAGGCCATCTGGACTGGTTTGTTTCTCTAGATTTCTCTCCCATGCTCGCTCTTTTCTGGCTAGTGTGCCAATTCACTTGCCTGCCTTGCTCATTTCTTCCATGGTACAAGTAATTGATGCCTTTTTCCCCTCACTGATCATGCCATACCTCCTGCCAACTTTAAAACAAACTTGCTGAGTTTCCATTCAGCTGTAGAAATGAGATGCCTTTGTTCTTGATGCGCTGTACTCGGCATTGCCCACTGCCGCCTGCATCTCTAAATTGGCAGGACTTTGCTGCTCACCTGCCTGATCTCCTCACATATGGCCACACAAACTGACGTGTACCATTACAAAAAATGAGTGCGTGAGGAGGAAGGCAGCAGGCATAGCTGGGAAAAATAGTTTTAGCTCTTAATGGTCCAGTCAGTGGATAGAGAGGAGGAGCTGTAGTGGCAAGTCAGGACTTCCGAACTGTGGAGATGCACTGGCTTACAGCCCTCCCCCCAGCTTCTACTTGTGATGTGCTCTCACTCTGCCTGACTTTTGTTTTTTTTCTTCTGAACACCCCTCCCACTCTTTTCAGGGTATGACCACACATGCTGAGAGAGCTCATTACTGTCACCGAGGCCAACCTAGCAAATGCAACAGTTACATTTCCAGATGGAAATGATGCCTTTCAGATAGCATTTCCAGCTCAAAAAGTGCCTTTCCATGGAAATCCGGAAAGGCTATATTTCGAGCCCTGTAAGCATTCTTTTTGAGCTGTACTTCACTTTATTCTGTACACATACAACTTTTTGTATTTATTCTAATTTTGTACACTTTTTTTTTTCTTTTGGTACTGAATGTTGTCAGTGTTCTGCGACTATGTGTTGTGCTGCTGCTTTTCTACTATTCCTCTCTCCTGGGTTGCACCTGGAAATGAGCCTTGGCTCAGTCAGTGTGCCTCTCCCTGTTACAAATTTTCAGATAAATAAGATAGACAGACAGACAGAGGTGTCAGAGAAAAAGAGAGAGAGAGATATCAGGAGAGCGCCTGCTCACTGCTCACACTGAAGCTGACAGTACGACTCCAGTTGCTGCTTCAAAATTCAGGAAAGTCCTGCTGTTCTCATACTGAGAACGGGGGTGAATGGCTCATCTTGCTAAACTGGGCTTCCAGGATTTTCTGGTGCCCATAAACATTATTTCCAAGGTAATTTAAAAAAAAAACAAATACCAGAGTCCAGCTAAACAGGTCCCGCTTACCTAGGTTCAAGTATTTGTTTTTTGAAAATGTGTAATTTTTATGTAATTTCTTACAAGACAGTCATGCAAAATAAGTACTCACAAATTTATTTTTGCTACTTTTCATATCGGAGGGTTATGCAAAAAATAGACTTTACATTCTTATAACTTTAGAACCAATTAATATGTTTTCACAGATTCTTCAAAAGGCACTACCTCGGCATAGGCCGCTTCTACCTTGAAAGTTCTGTGAAAACATTCTGTACTATCTAGGCTGTACGTGAGAGCCCCAAAAAAGCGACCCTTCTACAAAATAAGGGGTATCCAGATCTTTAAAACCGGCACAGGGTACCATCACAAAACGTTTGACTTCTTGAAACTATGCCAGCCTGTCTGTGCATGCAAATATTTGGGCTGTTCTGTTCAACTCTGCCAAAGTTATTCAGGTGCCAAAACTGGATTTAACATAGAGCACTCCACTCAGCCACTTGTATACACATACATTATATATTCATTGCAGAAAACTTTGTTAATGCACCACGTAGGGTTAAATCGACAAAAGCAGTGAAATGTTTTGTTAGCGTTTCCAACTGTAACACCCCACTTCAACCCAGCAAGCAGAAAAAAGAAAAAACTTTGCAGTGTTGGCTGTCATGAGTCTTCGCAAATCCAGCTGGGGTCTTCCTTGGGGTTATCAACCATAACGCTACCCTGCATTCCATCAGGCAAATCAGCTTAGCTATGTAGACTGTATGAGAATGGGCTGGACATGAGTAAAGTTTTTTTTCTTTCTGCCGCCTGCAGGGTGGGGAAGAGGTGTTAGGGTTGGAAACCCTACCACCCCATTTCCCTACTTTTGTTGGTTTAACCCTAACTGGCGCATTAACAACGTTTTTTGCAATGAATTTCCTTACTATTTGAGATAGTAGGATTGTATTGTCATTCACACAGGTCCCTTCGGAACCTATGTGAACACATCCCTGTGATTACAGAAGCACGGAGCCCTCTGGTCCCAGTACTTCCATTTAGCCATGTGTTTACATGGGTGTGGAAGCGCAGGGCACTCTGGGCCCTACACTTGTGATCTTCCAGAAGAGCAATTTGTGTGTAACTTCAGTGCCACTTATAGTAAGTCGGACACCCACATAAAATCTGGCACTAGTACCATTTACTTTTAGCAGAAAGGTCAGTGGTTGGTACCACACTTGGCATTAGGATGTATACCAGGCTCATTACTAAAGGAAGAGGAGGGGGGTACAAGAACAAAAACACATGAACCTTTGTAAATTACAGCCAGGTCCAGGGTAGAGGCTGCTGGGTGTATGCTAGATCTAAACTGCTAAGGGGGCCTCAGTAATTCCACGCCGGTAGCAAGAATCTGATTGTGCAGTATGGCTTTATTTAACTGATGGTAAACTAAAGCAGGTAGTGGACCCCCATGGGTCAGTCAAGGCAAGACAGGTACATCTCTCAAACTCTCCTTGCATACAGTATAGTTCGAGAAAGCAGACTTCTTTCCTGTTCCCAGTGGTGCACATACGTGTAGCTAGCCACACACTGAACATGTTTTCTTCCTGAGTGCAGTTATGTGGAACACTAAGCCACATACTCAAAACTGTTTGTTTCACTCTCTGGGGGAACACTGAACATGTCCTTCACTCACTTGGATGAACACTGAATATTTCCTTTCACACACTTGGGTGAACACTAAATTTCCTTTCACACACGTGGATGAACACTGAATTTCCTTCACACACTGGGGTGAAATTAAGCATTTCTTTCACTCACTTAGCCTTCTCTATGGACACACACACAAGAAACGAAACCTCTAAATTTTGGAGAACTTGTCTCCTAAAACAGTACTTACTGATCAGTTGTTCCTTCCACTGGGCATAGAACAACTAAGACACCTTTTCCTGGGTAGCATGTCAGAACAGTCTCTTCATAAATCCTTTCCAAAGGCAACTGAAAACACACACAGATCTTAAGGGGATTGCCCCTTGGACCTACTGAGATAGCAGTTCCTTCCACTTTACTCGAAGTAGAAATCAGGAAATCCTGCTGTAGAAAAGGTCTCTACCACTTCAGTTGAAGCTGGAAATTGTAATCCACACTAGGGTGAGAAATTCTGGGCCCTAGACCTGCAGCCCACTGGCAGACCTCCTGCCACTCTCACTCCCAACTCAGCAACAACTCACAACCAACTGAACATTCTAAGGCTTCCCAGAACAGCTGTACAAAGAAAAGAAAAGGGTTATGCTGCTGTAATAGTTCCAAATTATATAATAAATAATAAATCTTTATTTGTACAGCGCCTTTCTTAAAACCAACCACCTTTACAATAACTGCACATAAAACAATAAAATAAACACGGATCCAATAACTACTAAATTCATAACATACAATAAAATATCAGGGGTAAGCTTTTTAACCATAAATGGGTCTTAAAGGCCTTTTTAAATTCCTCCACAGACGCATACTGCCAAAGCAGATGGGGTAGAGAATTCCAGAGGGCAGGGGCCATGTACATAAAAGCATGGGCCCCCGAAGATTGCAGAGAAACCCACGGAATCTCTAGCAATCCCTTGGCCGTAGAGCGGAGTGATCGCCTAGGGCAGTAAGGTACAAGGAGCTCTTTCAGGTAGTCCGGGCCCAGTCCGTGTGGGGCTTTATAAGTCAGAAGACCGACTTTAAAGGTGATCTGCCACTGAATTGGCAGCCAGTGCAGATCTTGCAGCACCTGAGAAATGACAAGTATGAGGAGTACCTGTCAATAACTGGGCCGCAGCATTCTGCATGAGCTGCAAGCAGTGGATAATAACCCCTGGTAGCCCTAGATACAGGGAGTTGCAGTAATCAAGGCACGAGGTCACAAAGGCATGGATCAAAGTAGGCAGATTACTGGACGGAACTAGGTGCTTAATCCTGGAGATGTTCCTAGGTGGTAAAAGGATGATTTGACAACTGCCGACACCTGTGATCGCAGTGTCAGCCCGTCGTCAAAAATCACCCCCAGGTTCCGCACCCGTTCAGAGGTAGAGAGCTGGGTGCCACCCAGAAAAAGTCCTCGGAGCAAACCAGCTCCCATCCCCTCTATCCGGTGAGCCAGGTCCACAATCATTACCTCCATCTACTCCAAGTTCAATCTCTGCCAGCTCAAATTCATCCAGTTATGGATTTTAGTGAGGCAGTTGTTAAATACTGAAAGAGCTCTATCCTAGTCCTCCATGCTGAACTTTCTCCACTCCTGTGAGCTGGTTGTCTGGAAAAGGGTTGAAAATAGCTCATCTTAATGTCGGCAGCCTTCTGCCCAACCTGGCCGAGCTCCTTGCCTGGGTCTCCCATTACAAGCCTGACATCCTTGGGATAACTGAAACTTGGCTTAAACCCTCTATCCCCGATTCGGCCTGTGTGCGCCCTGGTTTTGACTTTGTCAGACAGGACCATCCAGGGACAAAGCGGGGAGGTGGTATCCTGGTTTACTACAGGAGTCATCTCAACCTGTCCTGCCTCCAGCCTGTGCAATCTTCCTGTCCTGCCTCCAGCCTGTGCAATCTTCCTGTGTATTACTGCATACTGTGCTACTACTGTGTAACGCAAAGAAGCTACACATTGTATGTACCTATAAATCCCCTCCTGCGGGGGGGGGGGTGTACTGGGTTTATCCTCCCTTCTTGACTCTGTTGGCTCTAGGACTGGGAATAATGAGCTATTGATCCTAATGGATCTTAACCTAAATTGGCTTGGAAGTAATGTCAAGCACTATGAGCCTCTGCTAGCAGGCTTTTCACTGTCCCAACTCATTAAGGATCCCACCAGGCGGTCTCAAACTGGTGGTACCAGTTTTCTTTCCTGGACTGGATCCTGTCCAGTGGGCTTGAGAGGCTTTGCTCTTCTGGTACCCTCCCAGACTCAATCTCTGACCATGCCCCTGTGTACTGCATATGGAAGGTCTCTGCCCCAAAGATCCCTCCTAAAATCTTCCAGGTCAGGGACTTCTTCAGGTTTGACCTGGGGTTTTTCCAGGAGGATCTTATGCTCACAGACTGGTCCATAGTGATGGATGCCCAGACTGCCCCCTCTAGGTGGGCCAAGCGGTCCTTATCTGCTGTCAAATTCTATGTTTCTATGTTTCCTTAGTACCTTTGGGCTTCTACAGGATAATCATGCCCCTCTTGTCAGACAGAAGGTAAGGGGAGGGGCTGCTACAAAATGGTTGCATGGGAGCCTCCTTGCTCGTATGAGGGCTAAAGACAAGTGCTGGGCCAGTTTCAAGGTCTTGATGGACCAGGCCATATTTCAGCATTAGAGGACGCTCGGGAATGAATGCAAAAAGGTGATCAGGGCTGCAAAAAGTGAATTTTGCAAAGCTGCCTTACAGACTTCAGCTAAGGACCTAGGAACTTCTGGAGAAATATTAAAAATATAGTGAGTGGCTCTTCCACCTGTGAGGCTCCTGACATGCTTATTGATGGTGCTAGCTGTAATAATCCACTAGCCAATGCCAATGCATTTAACTTACATTTCTCTGACCTTGTCCATCTTCACCTCTCTATTCTCCTCCACTGGTGGTGATAGGCCTTTCCAGGTCCCTCCGCCTCAACTGGCTCCTTCCTCTCGTCCTCTGTTCTACTTTAAAGCTGTGATGGCACAAGAGATGCAGAAACTGCTCTCTGGTCTCTTCCCCCTTTTCTAGTGCTGGCCACGATGGTGTGGAACCCAAGCTTCTCTGCCTTGCTGCTGCTTTCATTGCCTCTCTAGTGGCCCATATCATCAACCTATCCTTAGCCTCTGGGGTTATCCCTGACCTAGGATTTTTGACTACTGTCGGCTGATTGCCATCTTGTCCGCTATCAGTAAGCATCTTGAGAAAGTTGTGGCAGGGCAACTCACTGATTATATTCAGTCTCATGAGCTACTGTCTCTCTTGTAGCATGGCTTTCCGAAGAGGGCACAGTACAGCCTTAGCCCTGGTCACACTCACATCTGGGATAAGGGCTGCTATGGACCAGGGTAGACTCTCTGGGGCCATCTTTATTGATCTCTTTCTAAGGCCTGTGACCTAATCGACCATGCACTACTTTGCACTCAACTTAGGTCCTTGGACCTGTCCCCTCCTGCGCTCAGTTGGTTCTCCAGTTACCTTCAGGGCAGGCAGAAACTTCCCAAATATAGTAAGGTGCTCTCTGATGCCACCGCAGTGTCCTTGGGGATTCCCCAGGGGTCAGTCCTTGGGCCCCTGCTCTTCTCCATATTCTTTAATGATCTTCCCTTCTCTGCTGCCTCCTGCAGGTCCATTCTGTACGCTGATAACCTTGTTGTTCACTCATTCCCAGGATATTGGGATCATTAACCAGCAGCTGAGTGAGGACTTCAGGATAATCCAGTCCTGGATATAGTCTCACAAGCTGGTCCTAAATCTTAAAAAGACTCAGGCCATGCTGTTTTGGATCCCTGGCTAAGTTAAAGGCCTCCCCTGTCCCTCTGTGCCTCTGCATCTCTGGTAGTGATAGTGCTCCCGTTCTCATCACCGACTTAGTTAAATACCTTGGGGTGACACTTGACACTCAGTTTGATCTTGATCACCACATCCACAATGTGTGTCGAGCTGTTAACTTGAAGTTGGGTTTGGCGTACAGGGCGAAGAATAATCTTACTTCAGTTGCTCGCCTAACACTGGCCAGAGGTGTGTTTCTACCATCTCTCTGTTATGGCCTTCTTTATTTGCCTGCATTTGCCACACCCAGTAGTTGGACTGTTGCCTGCAATAACATTTGCCATTTTGCACTAGCAGCCCCTCGCATCACTCACCATTGCGATCTGTATGCTAAGCTCAACTGGCTGTCCCCGTCCAACTACATGAATATTGTTTTGGGCTACTTCACGGGTAAGGTTATGGGCTCAGGCACCCCCCCCCCGGATTGTCGGAGCTCCTTGTGCCTGCTGCCTCCACTGTCTACTCCCTAAGGTCTCTGGGCCCCACTATCCTCAAGGTTCATGCTAAGCACACCCAAATGGGGGACAAGGATTTTGCGTCATGTGCCCCCAGATTTTGGAACTCCCTGCCGGTCCAGATCCGGTCCTCCCTCTCCCAGGCATGCCTATGAACCTCCTTGTGTACACACTTGAAGTTCTCCTTGATATGTGACCATCTTAAACCCCCCCTGATTACCTTGGTCACCTGTACTGTACTTGAGCATATCATCTCCTGTACCTTTGGCTCTGGTCCTGCTGTGTTGCGGCGTGCCCACCTGGGTGTGGCCATTGTCTAGCACCGAGATGGTTTTGAATTTTGGTGTGAAATTTTCAGGGTAGAATGGGATTGTCCCATAATGATGTCTTTCATTATTTTGGTGAGAAAATATTAATCCATTCCAGAGTTAGGATTTTATATTTCGGTTCTGAACATTCTCAGTACGGTCTTCTGGATAGCTGTTTCATACGAAACAAGAATTTGGCCATAAAAAGCAAAATTCTGTTTTGTATGGGGGTACTCTTGTTTCGTACGAAAAAAATCTTGTTTCCTATGGTGGCCTTCTTGTTTCCATTTAAAAAAATCTTTTTTGAAAACCCATAAAAAATCATATCATGCAGAGACATCAACACATGTATCTTGCTGAACAGGAACTCATTAGCTAGATTCTACAGTTTTGGGAAAAAGGACCCAGAATGTTTTTTTTTTTTTTTTTTTAATCTTATTTCGTGAGATGATTTTCTTGTTTCATAGGGCCATATGAAACAAGATTAGATTCATATGAAACAAGAATTTGGACTGATTTTGTTTTCCATATTCTTGTTTTGTATGAACCAATCCTGTTTTGCAAGAATGACACAATCTCACGAAACAAAATTACTTAATATGAAACAAGAATTTGGACTTTATTTGCACATTTAAACTTTTAACAAGCCTTAACTCCACTAATATTTGGAGTTACGGAACAAACTATATATCAAAGGAAAGGTCTCAATGAGTACTACAACACTAATCCTCCAAAAACTATCCAGGGGCAATATAACAATCAGAAACATTTAACAATTAAAACGCCCATAGGATAAGATTGCTAATGTAACAAGCCAGAATTCTGTCACTCTTTGGAGTTATGGGGCAATCTATGTACCAAAAAAGAGGTCTAAGTCAGTACTACAACACTAACACACAATACCCACAAAACCTTCAGGGGCCATAGGAGAAAACCATAAAAACTTAAAATTTTTTTTTTTTTTTTTTTTATATTCCCATAGGATAACCTTGCAACTTTAACGAGCTGTAACTTTCAGTCTTTTGAGTTGATGGAGAAGCTATATATCAAATGAAAGGTTTCATTGAGTACTACAAGGTGATGAAGTCCCTAAAGAATATCAGCTGAAAATACATATAAAAGAATAAAATAAAAAAAAAGAAAATTCCCATAGGATAATATTGCTACTGTAATAAGCTATAACTCCCTCGATAGGTGGAGTTAAGGGACAATGTATATATTGAAAAAGGTCTCTGTGAGCAGTATAATATGAACACATGATACCCCTAAAAATTCAGGGGCCTTATAAAAACACAAAAATTAAAATTCCTGTAGGATACCATTGCAAATTTAACACGCTGTAACCCTGTCACTCTTTGCAATTAAGGGACACTCTAAGGCCCTGTCCACACTCGTGATCGCGGGAGTGTAATGCTTTCAAAAACGGTTTAGCGCCTACCGTTAAAGCCAGACCACACTGTCCAGCACTGTGTGGTGACCAGTTTTGAGAGCTTTCCTCTCGTGTCCACATTGTAGTGCTCCAGATAGCAGTAGTGATGCCCGCCATGATCTGATCTGAGCGGAGTGATGCACACAATCCCAGAATGCTGTACGTCACTTCCCTGTGTGTCCCAGCTGTATGCAGCCAAACTAGCAGTGGCAGCACCAAAATATACTTTGTAAACTTCTGACAGGCTGGCTAGCAGTGGCAAACACTGGGCATTTAAATGGCCTGTTTCTGTGCACTTCGTAATACACTCAACACACATGTACACATGTCGCGTTCCCTCATGGGATGCCTGGTGGGGGCAATGAGGACCAGTGGATACAGTACGGAAGCATTCCCATCCACACTGGTGAGTATTCCATTTTAAAGAATTTCACTGCGAACAGTTTGTGCTACCGATCTCGAGACTACCTTCCAACTGGTCTTGAGATCAGTTACCAAAACGCATCAGGTACTGTTACTAGTGCGGACACAAACCATTGTTTCCATGATCCATAACAGTTGCGACCCGTGGTAACGGTACATACAGGCAAGTGTGGACAGGGCCTGTATCTCAAAAGAAGGGTGCCAGTGAGTACTACAAAACTAAGTTCCTACGAAATGCCAACCGAAAATAGATATATGAAAAAAAAAATCAAATTTCCATAGTATAACATTGCAACTTTAACAAGCCAGAAGTCTGTCAATAATTGGAGTTAAGGAACAGTGTTTACATCAGGAAAAAGGTGTCAGTATTGCAACACTAACTCATCCCCTCCAAAAAAAAAAGATTTGGGGTACGCACAGCACCCGAAAATTACCTCCAGTCTTCACCGTGGTGCCAAATCCACAATGAAAGTCTGAGCACCATAAAAAATGCACCAAAGGTGTATCTCATCGTTCACTACAGTAATAGCAAATTTGAGACAAAGCCAACAAGAAATTTATGGACTTATGGTAAAAAAACTGAAAAAACACATTTTTGCCCATATACAATCAACTGCTGATGGTTATGAGGGGCACTTAATATTTTTTTTCCTTTGATGTGAGCCCCACAAAAAAACAATTACAGCCAAGCATATAAATTGCTTTTCTAGAGCCATTGTAGCACAGGGCCCTCTATGCCCTGTGCTTACACAGCCAGATGGATGTGTGCATCTATGGCTACTTCCCGAGCCTGATGGATGTGAGAATACGATTCTGCTGTCTCAGAAAGTAAGGAAATTCTTTGGAAAAAGCTGTGTTAATGCACCAGTTAGGGTTCAGATTAAAGCAACAAAAGTAGGAAAATGTGGCATTGGGGTTTCCAACCCTAACTCCCAAACCCTACCCTGTAAACAGGAAAAACATTTTGTTTTTTGCTGTCCTGACTTGTTTCTGAGCAGGTTGGGGTCTTCCTTGGGGTTCTCAACTCTAACACTTCCCCCATTCCATGATCAAATGGTGACGTGATACGATTTCTTCAGGCAGGGCCTACAGGTTGCTGACATGTTGGGGGAGACAGTTTTGTATGTTTGAAGACTGTATCTCGGTGAGCTGAGTGTTAGGGTTGAGAATCCCAAGGAAGACCCCAACCCTGATCTGGCAACAGTTGGGACAGTGAGCACCATAATGTTTTGTCCTTTTCCTGCTTGGGGGCTGGGGTGGGGAGTTAGGATTGGAAGCCCTAATACCCCATTTCCCTCCCTTGGCCACTTTATTCTGAACCCTAACGGATGCATTAATACAGTTTTTGCAAAGATTATACATACTATCTGTAACAGATAATCCACTACTGAGCGTGCGGTCGTGCTCTGAAATACACACGTCTTTGTGTGTGTTGTGAGACATAAGGCTTCAGGTCGAGTGCGTTTAGCCACCCAAAGCACATGTATATCAGTGCATGACCACATGCTCCTGTAGTGGATGATCAATCTTACAAGATGTTCAGAATTGTTTGGAAGGGTGGTGAAAAATAGAAAGAAATACAGGCATGCGGTGGTTGTTGGATAATGCATGGTCATGTGGTATGTTTTGTCTAATCAGGAGACAGCGTTTTTACATATTTTTCTCCCGTTTTATAATACACACACACACACACATAGTACCTTTTCTGCTTGCCATATATCACACATTGGAGTGTAGGTGGTAGTGGGCGCAGGGCTGGATTAGCTAACTGAATATGCAGTTGTTTTGGGGTCCAAGTTTTGTGGAGTTTGATTATGTCAGACACCTTCAAGAAAGAAAGGCATTACCCAGCATTCCTTTTTCGGAAAGTTTGGATATATGTACTATGCTGGTTGCAAAACAAGATAAATGTAAGACATTATGTTTTATCTTTACTTTCAAGCAAAAGAAAAATAACTAACATACTAAAAGCCAGCAGAATAGGCCTAATGACCTGTCATGTCTGCTCGGTTGCCAGCCACCTGGTGGTTGCTCGCTATTCCGCCCCTCCTAGCCCCCAAGAGGGTCTTCGTTGGATTTGGAATACCCTTGTACATGTCCTACCCCTTCTTGAAGCCCTCCACTGTGCCTTCCTCCACCAGCCTCTTGGGCAGCGCATTTTATGGCCTCACCACCATCTCGGTGAAATAATGCCTCCTACGTCCCCCCTATAATTTCCCCCTCAAGTTTCCACTCATGCCCCCTCGTTGTTCCCCCCCTTTTTTTAGCCTAAACAGCTCCTTATTTCCGCTCAGTTATTCCCTCTACATACTGAAGACTCCTATCATGTCTACCCTGTCCCTCCTCTCCTCCAATGTGTACATCCCAAGCTCCTTCAATCTCTCTTCATAGGTCCTCCCCTTCATTCTCTGAATCATCCTGGTCGCTCTCCTCTGAACTCTCTCCAACAGTGCTACATCCTTCTTCAGATGAGGTCTCCAGAACTGAACACAGTACTCAAGTTGCGGCCTGACCAAGGCATTGTACAGAGGGAGGATCACCTCCCTCTTCCTGAACGTAATTCCCCTGGCTGTGCAGCCCAGTATCCTGTTTACTTTGGCTGAGGTTCTTCTACTATTTTCAGAGTTATTTATTTTGACATCTACCACCACTCTCAAATCTCGCTCACCCATTGTGGCTTGCAGTGTGACCCCAACCCCGGGTATAAACATGGCCTGAATTTCTGACCCCCAAATGCAGTACCTTATATTTCCCAGCGTTAAGTTTCAATCCCCGCCTCCTTGATCACCCCTCCAGGGTATCCAGATCCCCTTGGACTACCTCTCTTCTTCCCAGTCCACCAGTGCTCCTAGTTTGGAATCATCTGCAAAGAGACTTAGCCTACTCCTAACCCCCCTTCCTATATCCGAGACTTAGGTATTAAACAGGAGTGGTCCCAACACTGAACCTTGAGGGACTCCACTGATTGCCTTCCTAGGGAAGGAGACTATCTCACCGACCATTATCCTCTGAATTCTCCCCCAAAGACAATTTTCAACCCACTTTAGCTTCTGTCCTCCTACTCCCATCTCCCCCAGCTTTGCTATCAGCCCTTTATGGGGTACTGAATCAAAACGCCTTGCTAAAATGCAGGTACAGGATGTCCACCAACCTGTGCCTGTCCAAAGCCCTCGTCACCTAGTCGTAAAATTCTACAAAGTTGGACACTGACATGATCTCCCCGGAAAAAAGCCATACTGTTTATTATCCTGGTGCCCTAACCCTTCCAGCTGCTTCCCATGATAAAGCCCTCTATTACTTTGCCCACCACAGACGTTAGGCTGACAGGCCTATAATTCCCATCTCCTCCCCTAGACCCCCCTTTTATGGATAGGCACTACATACACTACCCTCCAGTCCTGAGGCACCTATCCTGTCTGCAGAGAGATGTTAGAGTGCAGCCAGTGGAGCTGCCTGTTCATCCGCCAGTTCCTTCATAACCCTCGGGTGTAGCCCATCCGGCCCCGGCGCCTTATCAGTTTTTGGATTCCGAAGGGCCTCCATCACCCTTTTCACTGTGATTTCTCCCTGTCATTCAACCTCCCCACTTCTTCTGGGTCAGTTCCTGCCTGCACCCTAGCCTCTCTCCACCCTCTGGTCTCAGACTAACCTCCCGCTTTTGCTGGACTCTCTTCTCTCCCATCAATCTGTAGGGATCCCCTTTCTCCATCTGCAAAGATTGAGGCAGAGTACTCATTTAACACTTCTGCCCGATTTCCCCCCCCACCCCGCTTCCTGAGCCCATCCCCCACAACTTTAATCCTGTTGTTCTGTATCCTCTCTCTTCTCTTGTGTATCTATAGAATCTCCCCCTGAAAAAAAAAAAAAAAAAAAAATATCCCTAGCCAGGCTTTGCTCTCACTGCCTTGGCACCCCTCACCAGTCTGGTGACCCTCCTGGCCAAAAAGCTCAAACTCTCCTCGCTCCTTATCTTCCCTTGATAGTTTAAAACGTGCATAGGCAGCCTTTTTATCCCTCACCGCTTCCTGCACCTCCCTAGTTCACCAACATGGTTTGCTGGTTCTGCCATGCTTTTTCCTAAATTTTGTACAGGACCTAGTAGCCTCCTGCACCCCTTTTTTAATGGTCTCCCATAAACTTCCAGAATCCATGTCCTGCTTAATCTTTTCCAACCTCTCTTGGAATCCTACCCATACCCACAAAATTCGCTCCCCTAATAACTCGCAGATCTCTCTGGAATAGAGACTTGCTCAGCTTCCAGAATAAACAGGACAAATTTCCCCAGTTTTCAACTGATGCTTTGTAAACTTTGACTCCACGTTTTGTTTGTTTGTTAGCTGGGTGGGTACGCTGATCCCAGGTACCTTTTCCAGGTATGACCCAGATAAAGGTGGCACAAACAAGGTACAAAGAAAATGGGCACAAAAGATGGAGTGCAGTACGTTAAGTGAAACATAAAGTGCGACAGGAACAAGTGGTATAATTGGTATAAAATGACCTCAGTGCAAATTATAGTGCAGAGTCTGTGTGGCAACACAGTTCCCAACATAAATCAGTACAGTAACAACAGTCTCCAGAGTCAGATATCATAACAATTTGTGCCACTCCATTTTTTTCCCAGCAAGACTAGAGGGGAGAGCAGATGCTTCGCCCTTGAACAGGGTTTTATGAATCAAGAGGGTGGGGGGGCATTTAAAAGTGATGGTAGCAGTGAAGGAAGTCTTGTAGTGGATTTAAATGTAGGGTGTAATCCCAGGGTCTGCAATGGAGCAGATAGACTGTTCCAAAGATTTGGGACAGCTGAGGAGGAAATCTTCTAGCCCATACATATGGTGACTTGTGGGCAGTCTACTAGCAGGCTGGAGGAAGTCTGGAGGCCTCAGTGGCATGGTTTTGGCCTGAGTAGGGGCAGAGGGGGTGACAGCTTCTTTTCTCTCATGGATTTATCAACTAAGCAGCTTAGGAGGTAGTCCTGGCTTGCCTGAGGGGGGAGCCATCCTAGGGCCTTGTAGACGGAACAGTGATGGGTGGAGTAAGATGCCATCATAGCAAACCTACAGGTGATGTGTGTAGTCTGGACAGCCAGGGGGATGAGGTTTCTATGTAGATGGGAGAGCAATAGTCTCGGGTGGGGGGTGGGGATTTAAGGTGCCCTGTGCAATGGCAAGTCTGACTTTGGAGGTCATAAAGTCCTTGAGCCGGTTACCAACTCCTAGTCTCTGGTTCACGTAAAGGACTGTGAGTTTGATATGGTCAGAGAAAGTCAGAGGAGGGGTCGAGGGTGACTCCCTGGTATTTGAAGGAAGTCACTAACTCAAGGGGTGAGCCATACATAGGTGGACAGGATTTGAAGAGGGTTAGTGTCACCAGCTCACCTAGCTAGTCTGGGTTTTGATATGAACAGCATGTCCTTAGTCTTCCAGTCATTTACCAAGAGTCTGCTGGCAAAGGACCATTTGTGGGTAGTGTCAAAGTTTTCCATGAGTGTGGATGAAAGTTCAGTCGGAGTCTTTGCACTGTGGTAGAGGATAAGGTCCTTGGCATACAGTAGTGATTTGCACCTGATGCTAACCCTGGGAAGGGAGTTGACAAACAGGAAAAACAAGATGGGTCCATGTGTGAATCCTTGGGGGACTCTGGTATAGATCTGGGCACTGGAAATTGCCTGCCTTGTGTAGACTGTCTGGGTTCGCCAAGAGAGTTGGTCATGAAACCAGGATGTGGACACAGTGGAGCACCTAGTACTGCTCAGCATACTTAACAGGATTGTATGGGTTCAGCAGGTCAAAGGCCTTGGTGAGATCCACAGAGATGGCACCAGTGAGTTTGTCTTCATCTGTGCCTCTGAAAATATGTTCAGTAGGCCTGCTGGTGCAGTGGTTGTGCTACCACTCATGACGTTGACGACCCAGGTTTGGGAATGAACCAGGGCCATCGGGGGGGGGGGGAGGATTGAGCACCCCAATGGATGCTCTCCTCTTCTGGGGAGGGAGGTCTCGCTGTTCTGCTGCTCTTCTGCCACCTGGATGACCAAAGATGGTGCAGGGGAAAGGTGTCCGTGAGGGAGGCTGGAGTGTCGGGTCAGTTGGGTGTATTGGCGAGCCGGCACCCAGTGACAAGACATGCTCCTGGGGGTGGGGGGGTTGAATGCTGGATTATAGGTGACAAAAAGCTCAGGACTGGCTAAGGGGAGGTGAAGCCCTTGGCCTGCTGCCCACCATGCTCAACATTGGACCCACACCACCATCGAGCAAAGGGAATCCTCTAGGCTTTAACCTCTGCTGTGTGCAGCCAGATAGACAGCGAGGCAGTAACGCCAAAGTGGCTGAAGGCTGACCTGGCTCTGGTGGGCAAGCCAGGAGGGGACAGTACAGCATTGTGTTGGGGTGGACCTCTGAGGCTTAGCCAGGTGAGTGGGATCTAGATTGGCAGGGGTGGAAGGAGGACCTTAACAGTCCCGGGGGAGGGGGAGACACATGTTCAAAAAAGGCAAAACATGGTCGCCGAAGCAAGCCAGAGCAGTGGTGGTACCATGGCCTTTTGGGGGGGGGGAAGGAGGCTGTGTTTTACACATGGTCTGAGATTTGCTGGTATGCCACCTTTTTAAGGAGTTTACTTACTGTAGGTGGGAGATGATGGAGGTGGGGCAGTGATTGTCAACTAGTATGTCAACTAGTGTAGGACTGCGGACAGTAGAAGCAAAAGCCAAATTTCACATTTCCTTATTTTTTATTATTGTGCTTGTAAACAAATCTACAATTGTAAAAAATGTATACTAACATTTGTTAGTTTTCTTTCTTGCAGCATCAGTGAAGACATGGGGAATGTTCTAAAATGTTTTTTCTGAACAAGCCTCCATTGGTGTAAGGCCATCAAACAGGAGGGTGTGATGAACATGCCACTGCATCAAATCTCTGTCATTCCAGCTCGGGATGCAAACGCAAAGGTCTCCAGTGGCAAGCCTAAAGAGAAGGACAAAGAGAAACTGGTACAGTTACTTACTGCTTTATAGTACCCCCAAAAAATGCACTGCAGTTCCGATTTATAGTATTTTGTATTCGTTTTTTTAATTGCTCAGCATAATAAACAGAAAATACATTGTTGCATCACGTACACTGTCAAGAAAACCTGCCACTGGGATGAAGGTGCAAAGTGAATGGTTGAGAAAAAAAATTAAAAAAATTAGGGAACCTGGCTAAGGAGGAGATAAAGGTCTATGGGGCTGTTGAGAGGGTGCAGTACGGGGCTGTTGAGAGGGTGCAGTACAGGGCCGCCAGGATGGTCAGGGGTCAAAAGCTATGAGGATAGGTTGGAGTGTTCACCCTGGAGAAAAGAGGGCTGAGAGGGGTCATGATCTCAGTGTTCTGCGTACTCGGGGGCATCAGTAGGATTGAGCAGACAGAGATGTTTGCTCTAGTTCACTCCAGCATGATACAGGGTCACCGTCTGAAGCTGAGGCAGTAAATATAGGGGTAGCATTAAGTGGCACCAGTCTTTCAGAGGGTGATGAACCTATGCAACTCCTTACCAGTGGAGAAGGTGGATGAGAAAAGAACACAGGTCTTCAAGATAAGCTTGACCCAAATTTCTGCACAAGAAAGACTCATTCTAGGCAAGCCTGTTGAAGCCACCTGTGGTGTGTGTGTGTGTGTGTGTGTGTGTGTGTGTGTGTGTGTGTGTGTGTGTGTGTAAACCTCCCTTTTATTTTCCTTCTGTGTAAGTTAGTGTCCCCCAGCTGGATGCACGTGGCTGTCAGTTGGGCCCTGACTTACCTTTGCAAAATACGTAAAAGTAGACAGTGACACATATTTTTCTTTAGTTTTATTTTTGAATCTTCCAGCTATAATCCAGTCTCACACAATTTTTTTTTTTTTTTGGGGGCAGCTGAGAAAAATGTGTCTAGTCTTGCTGGTTTATAAAGATTCCTCCACATGTCCACTAGGCTTGCTTATCACTGTAATATTGTAACTCTGCTTGTAAACTGTTTTTCTTATGGGTAATTTGTAAGGTGCTGTCTATAGACTGATCTTGGTATGAGATTTAGGTTACCTCAGGCTTCAACCAGCAGCACATTATCCAGCTTCTCAGTCGGAAGGTCCATCACACCTTTACAAAAAAAAAAATACCATGTCCCAGAGAAGCAGAATGTTTGCCGGGGTAACTGATTGGTCTTGGCACTTTCCTCTGATTATTTTTTACTTCCCCCTAGAAGGTTCTTCCTCATCAAATGGCATCTGGCAAGGTGTCATGGTCTCTCTTTTTTTTATTTTCGGAAAGTTTGGCTGGGACAGGCACACAGAGCCGAAGCTCATTCCCAGGTGCGTCCCGGGAGCACAGGGTAGTTAAACGACTTGCTCAGAGTTGCACAGTGTGCAAGTGATGGTTGTAGATTTCACAGCCAGCTCTGCTGGGTCTTATTTAAGGTTCACAGCGTGGTACTTTAATGTTGTAGGCTATACTTCCTAATTGCAACCCCTCTCTTCTTTCAGCCCCATTGGGAAGAATACAGTATTTTGTTTTCATACCAGAATTTCACTGACTTCTCATATTCCTGAGAAAAAATACTGTCCCTGGGTTCTACATTTTAACTTGGATAAAATCTGTTTTCCCTTAATAGGGTTACTAAGCCAGTTACCATTATGTGAAAGAATCTTAATGTTTGTTTGAGCCATCACCCTGTACCTAAGCAGGAAGTGACTTTTTACAGCAGTCCCCCTTTGGATTATGTAGTACTTATTAATATTTTGTGCTGAAGAATTCCTTACGTTGACCAAATATGCCTCAAAATGCCTTAAACCAAGTATCTAACACATTAACAAACTTTTACATTGCACTGAAACGTGAATTATACACAGGTTTCTGTCTCCCAAGGCAGGGACCAAAAGAACTGTGATTCCTAGTTCTTCTGTGCCGAGTTACACGGGGTAACTCCCTCTTGGAGAAGAGAAGGGTGTGTCAGCCACCGCTAAAGATCGTGGAATTGCTTGCCACACTCCTGTGGTTGTTGAGGAACCCTTTTGAGGCAAAACAGTCGATGTGGCATATCAGACGTTGACATATTTTAATAGCTAATTCTGGTAGAGAGCTAGAATGTGCACGATCTACGAACATGTGAAAGAGCCAGCAGAAGGCCCAATTGGTCTATTGAGTCTGCTTATTAATAGGGAAGTATCCCTGGCTTACGCCATTGACATCTTTGAGTTTTGCAGGTTGGACGACTGTAGTTTCTTGAGATACCATGCTTTTGCCATCCTGAGACAGGACTTGACAGTGGTTACTTAGCGCTCTATAATTTTCCCCACTCAGGGAGCAGGCCAGAAGCCTTAAAAGAATACCAGGCCTTGTCCCCATTTTTCATTCATAATTATGGGGAGAGCCATTTGGAACACAGACCCTTTACCCTTCTGTGAGCCATAGGTACACATTTGTTCATTATGCTGGGTAGGTTGCATGCAAGGTAGTTGAGCGCAGTGTCAACATTGTTCAGCCTTCCTATAGCAGACCAATTTACAGCTGCCAGATCTGTGAGGAAGGCTGTTTCATTAAGTTGGGAGTAATCGTGAATGTAGATGGGATTGTCAGAGTTGTACCAGTTTTCAAGCATGGGGACCCATAATGTCTAGAAAACTGTCCTGTAGCAATACTGCCTGCTATCAGCAAATTATTAGAGAAAGTGGTGGCGTCCTAACTGATGGTCATGGAACCAGCTCGGCAGAAGGCAATACTGGACCTTGTGCTCACAAACAGGGACAGTGTGATGGGGGTAAGAGTGGGGGAGCACCTGGGGAACAGTGACCACCAGTCACTGTGGTTTGAAATCACAGAAAGAGCAGAACCAAACCACACAAAAACACGTATCTTGGATTTTAGGGGGGCAAACTTTGGGAAAATGGGGAGATACTTGAAAGAGGCATTAAAGGGAATGGGGCAGGAATCAGGGGTTGAGGAACAGTGGGAAGTATTTAAAATGGGGATTACAAGAGCAACAGAATTATGTATTAAGCAGGTTAGCAAGAGGAAAAGGAAGAGGAGACCATTATGGTTTTCCAAAGAGGTAGCAAAGAAAGTGAAAGCCAAAAAGATTGCATTCAGGAAATACAAAAAGACACAGTCGGAAGGGGATAGGGAGAAGCAAAGGGAGGCAGGAAGGTCAGTAAGGGAAGCCAAAGCTCAGACAGAACAACACATTGCAAAATCAGTGGGTAGAGGGACAAAACCTTTACAGGTACATAAGGAAAAAAGAAAGGCAAAGGGAGGGATAGTGAGACTGAAGGGGAGGATGGGGGCTGTGGAGGATGACAACAGTAAAGCTGACATATTGAACAGGTATTTCTGCTCAGTCTTTACTGAGGAAGAGGAGGGTAATTGGTCTGAAGGGAGTACAAGGGGCGAGAATGGTGCAGAAATGGACACAAGTCCCTTTACACGAGAAAGGGTCCTGAAGGAACTGGAAGTAATAAGAGTTGATAAAGCGATGGGGTGCACCCCAGGGTCCTTAAAGAACTAAGAGAGGTGGTGGCTGAACCTCTTGCTATCCTGTTTAGCCGATCACTAGAAACAGGGGAAGTACCCAAAGACTGGAGGATAGCAGATGTAGTCCCCTTATACAAAAAGTGGGAACAAAGAGGAAGGGGAACTACAGACCAGTCAGCCTCACTCGGTAGTGGGAAAATCATGGAAGCACTACTGAAGGAGAGATTGGTGGAACATCTGGTTGTCAGTGGACTACAGGACCCAAGGCAGCATGGTTTCACCAGGGAAGGTCATGTCAGACCAACCTCATTGAATTTTTTGACTGAGTGACTAGGGAGGTGGATCAGGGGAGGGCAGTGGACATGGCCTATCTGGACTTCAGCAAGGCCTTTGACACTGTGCCTCATAGAAGACTATTGCACAAACTGGGGAATATGGGTGTGGGCAGGACAGTAGTGCGGTGGGTAGGTAACTGGCTGGGCAGCAGGACACAGAGGGTGGTGGTAAATGGCTGTCACTCCACAGAGGGAAGTGACCAGTGGGGTACCACAGCGATCAGTGCTGGGACCGGTACTATTCAATATCTTCATCAGTGACATTCACAGGGACCCAGAAGGCAGAATTTCACTGTTTGCTGATGACACAAAGCTCTGTAACAGAGTAGACACACCAGAGGGTGTAGACAGAATGAGAAGGGACCTGCAGAAACTTGAAGAATGGTCAGGGGTTTGGCAGTTGAAATTCAATGCAAGGAAGCAAGATAATGCATATGGGGCACAAAAACCCTGGCACAATATATCAGTTGGGGGGTGAGGATATAGCATGCACCAAGCAGGAAAGGGATCTTGGGGTTATCATCTCTGATGACCTCAAGGCAGGGAAACAGTGTGACAAGGTAGCAGGTAAAGCAAATAGGATGCTGGGATGCATAGGCAGGGGCATCACCAGCAGGAAAAGGGAGGTCATAATTCCACTATACAAGACACTAGTGAGGCCGCACCTGGAGTACACTGTGCAGTTCTGGAGACCTTACCTACGCAAGGACATAGACAGGCAGAGAGGATTAGAGCTTACAGTTTGCAAAGGGTGCTAACAGAAGAGGGTGTTAGCTTCTGTTAGCACCCTTTGCAAACTGTGTGAGAGGCTTATGAATGAGGCCTTTCGGCACCATGCAATTCTGCTTAAAGTTGGACCAGCATAACATTCTGTGGTGATTTGCATATGCAGCCCATGATACTTTGCATTGTGGGGGCATGTGGGATTTTGTATTTTCTTGAAACTTGGCTTCCCAGCCAAATGCCCTTTGGGGTAACCCTTGCCTCAGTGTTTACGCACAGAGGTTCTTTGTCTTTTAAAATGTTTGCCAACTCCATTCTTGACAGACCATCAGGTAAACCTGGGCAGCAGTACTAGCAGCTTTCTATAGGCTGTTCTGGTATTTGATCATATGGGCCTGGTAGTTTGTAATCCTAAGACCCAGGGTTGCAGAGGTTTAAGTATGTTTGCCTATTATATCCAGTGTCTTAGATTCCTTATCAGGTGGCAGAATACCGATGTGTCTAGGAGCTCTAGACCGATCATGAGCAGCCAGGATGACTACAGAGTCTGTTTCAGGCTGGTTAGTATAAGGCTCAGCAGATGGGGCAGGATACTGTTTTGCAAGCTCTCTAGGGACTGTAGGCAGTACCATGCAGAAAATGTAGCATCCTCTAAAGCAGGAAAAAGGTGGAATAATAATGGAGGGAGAGCAAGGCACCTCCAAAAACTCCGTAAGATTCCTTAGTGGACTGTTCCACTTCCACAGCAAAACCCATGGAAGACTCCATTTGCTTCATCATGGCCTGAAAAGAGGGGTTGGTCCTCAGGAAGAGTCGTCAGGGTAAAGACCACTGAATCCTCACTCCAGGACGAGAGGGTAGAACTAGACGGCGGAATTTCTCTCTACAAACTGCTCTTCACCCTCATGATGTTCACTAAATCTGCTTCTAGGTCCATGAGGTTAGGGTTATGCTCCATTTCATCTTTGTCATGAACAACGATGGGAGCCACAGAAGGAGCCGGTGACACTTGGCAGCAGCTGAGAGGCAAGAAACTGTGGCATGCCTGTGGAATCGGTCGACAGAGGCCTCAAACCAGGTGGCTCCATTGGTGCCAGCACAGTCTGGGAGTCAACAGTACCCTGAAAAAGGTCCGGGACTACCTGTGTCAAAGGGTCACAGCCTGACAATGATGATGGTGTACACTCCATAGTAGGTGTGGCAGTTCCTGAGCCAGACCCCGACCTTTGGTGTCTCATTGATGGTCGGGATGGCTTTTGTCGATTCCATCAGAGTGGGTATTGATGAGAGTGTACCTCATTTCAGTAGCGACTAGGACTGCACCAGTGAAGGAGACTTGTTTTTATGTTTGTGCTTATGGCCAGATGAAGAGGAAGCCCAAGGTGATGCACATTCCTTCTCTTTCGACTACCGTTTCTCGGACTGTGATGAGGGAGAAGCAGACTTAATCTTTTTCCTTCTCCATGGCTTTTAGTGTGTTTTGGGCAAAAAGATTTTCTAGAGCCTTCCAACAGTGTCACCTTGTAGCATGGTTGAGACCTTGGCAAATCTCACAAGTCCTCAAGTTGTGAGAAAGTCTCAAACACACACAAACAGAGTGGGTGTCTTTTTTTTGTAGATTTTGTAACTGCAGATACAGTATCTAAATAAAGGTTCTTTGGCTTTTGGCGGCATACAGAGACAACAATGGTAAACTATTACAGAAAATAAGAAAAACAGCAACGGCTGTGTCAGCGTTTGTTTCCTTCAGCTGGTCCAATGAGGATGATCGACAGGAAGGAGAACTGAGGAGTGATGGGAAAGCCCATGTTACATACGTGTTGATGCTGCATGCCATTGTAGGCAGCCCCCGCTAACAAAAAGTTTCCATGTCTTGATGCTGAAGGCTTGCACTTCCAAAGGTGTGGCCTAATGGAGGAGAGTTTCTCGATAAAGATTGGTGTTTACCAACAGCGTAACTAATAAACAAATATTGTGTTTTATTAAAATACCAATAAAGATTAAAGAGTAGAATTGGAAGTTGTATTAAAAATGCGACATCAGCAGCCCATGTTTGGGAACAAGAAAAAGATACTGAAAAAAAAAAAAATGATATACAGATTCAGTGCAGTTCTTTTTTAGGTTTACTAACAGTTATGCATTAAAAAAAAAAGTCCCATTTGGTTACAGTCTCCACCAGAAAATTAGCTGCTGTGGTGAAGTTGACTGTGGCTTGCACTGTTGTACCAATGGAGACTCAGTGTTATGAAGGGGACCTCTGAAAGTCGATTTGATAAATGGTCCTTTAAAATACATTTATTTGTTGACTGGGTAAGTACACTAGTCCAGTGGACCTTTTTCCGGCATGACCCGGGCCATCAAGATTGCACACAAATGCACTCTACAATAACAAAAGATATATAAGCAGTGGTACAACACATTAGAAATTACGGTTCTACGCTGTACAGACAGAGCACAGAAAAGTAACAACCATCAACCTTCAAACATTTAACTCCTGTAGAGAGAGGCAAAAAAAGAGCACCCCGACCCCATCAGACAGTTCCAGACTATGCAGTACTTTTAACCATAGACAGTTGGTCCACATTTTTACTGCATCAGCAGTGACTTGGACCAGAGAAGTGTATCTTAATTCCTTACAAACAGAAAAAAGGTTGGGATGATTAACATAGCCACTGGTAGTAATGAATGGAGGCATGCTAAAAGGGGATGGGCGGTCATAATCGGTCGGAAAACTTGTGTTTCTATTATCTGTCGTATGTGCATGTTATATATTGCTTACTCTGTAACTCCAAACTGTTGGTGCACCACCGGCCATGCTATATGTGGTGCTGCATTTTACCTGTAACTGTGTCAACACATATTGTATCACCTTTGCTGTCTGTAACGCTCCTGGGTCATGCCTGAAAATAGGCAGTGCCTTTGCCTAGTGCACCTACCCAGTTAACAACAAAATTAAATAAATCTTGTAGTGAACATGGTAACTACTGGTAGTGGGCTGTGGTGGTTACTTTTTGTTGTGTTGGAAATATGTTCTGTTTCATTGGTTTCTGTTCCATGCAAAGAAAATTCTTGCTGTCACAGGATCGTTATTAATGCTGGATCTGCTACTGCTGCTTGGCATTTTTTGTTGCATGTCTCAAGCTCAGCTCCACCATTGTGGGCCAGTTTGAAGACTATTGAGCTTTTCCTTCCTGTGTGAGACTTCCCCCTGATGGCACCCTAGGAAAGTGCAGCAGAGGAGACCCTAAGGGAACACGACTCTTTGTGTGACTGCCATTTTGAATATCTTAGATTTTGGAGCCTCACTCCCATCTGCCTTGCCAATTACTCCTCACCCAGGGTTAACAGGGCAGGTTCCTGAGTAGGTGGCAGGGGTAAGTGGGTGCCCCAGACACTGGTTAAATTTTTGGTGATGGGGGGCTGAGTTGTGTGTTGGTAAAATTAGACCAGATACCTGTCAAAAGATGAAAATACAAAATCAGTACGTCAAATTAGAGCAGATGTAGAATCAGAGCAACAAATCAAGCGGTAAAGAAACAGAATAGGACCAGAGTCCCATTTTGATATCAGAAATTCTTTGAATATGTGAATGAAAACGCCAGCTGTGTTTTGATTATAGAGAAACAGAGAAGGGCTCTAGACTTTGGAACAACTGTTATGAATTTGGCACAGTCCACAACTGGTTTAAATCTTTCCTCACTGGCAGGTCGCAGAGGGTGGTGTCGGGATTTTTCATCATCACCTGTGCCCCTCCCTTGTGGAGTACCGCAGGGTTCGGTGCTATCCTCTGTGTTGTTCGCAGTGTATGTATGCTACCGCTGGGAGACATTATAAGATGATATGGGCTGAGTTTTCACTGCTATGCAGATGATACTCAGCTTTACATGTCTCTTGTGCCCAAGCAGCAGGACCCTGTGTCGGTCTTTAACAACTGCTTTACTGAGATTCAAGGCTGGATGATGACTTAACTGGTTGAGGTTGAACCCAGACAAGACTGAGGCACTGGTGCTGGAACCTGGTCACTGGCGGATGAGGGGGGCAGTCTGTTCGGGTGTCTGGGCTACGGCTTGGGAACTTCCAGCTGCTCACCTCTGATTGGGTGAGGAACCTTGGAGTTGGAGTTGTATTGGACTGCAGATCGACACTTAAGTGGTAGGTGTCATCCGTGGTCCGGACCTCTTTTTACCATCTGAGGAACATCGCTAGGATTAAGCACCCGATTTCCCCCGGGGGATCTGCCAGATCTGGTCCATGCCTTTGTGACTGCTTGCCTTGATTACTGCAATGCCCTATACCTAGGGCTGAATGGGTAGATCTTTGCCACCTGCAGCTAGTGCAGAATGTGGCGGCCAGGTAGTTGATGGGCCTACCTAGGTCCTGTCATAGTATATTTCTGCTCCGCTATATGCACTGGCTGCCAGTTAGATGGTGGATCTACTTCAAGGTTGGTCTGCTGACCTTTAAGGCCCTGCAGGGGACTGGCTACCTGCAAGACCTCCTGTGTCCCTACCACCCATTCTCCCCCCCCTTTCTCTGCTCCATGGGCGAGGGATTGATAGAGATTCCCAGGGTCTTGTTACAGACATCTGGAGCATGCACTTTTGCATATGCAGCCCTGACTCTGGAATTCTCCACCTCGTTATATCCAAGAAAGCCTGACTTCAGACCAATTTAAGCGGGAACTGAAAACCCACCTATTCAAACATGCTTTCCCTGAACTGGATTAACCATTTATATGGAGATTTTATGTGTTGTATGACATATGTACTAAAGTTGATGGTGATGTGTTACACACAGTAATATTATGATATTTGCTCTTGAATACTTTCTGGAATTACTACTTCTATTGTAGTGAAAGTACTTTGTTTTCTTCTCAAGAAACCTAGAAAGAGCTTTTTTTTTTAATTTGTTTTTATTAAAATTTCCATTACACTACAGAATGAGAAAAGTACATCCTCAGTATACAATGTCTCACATATTATTTGACAGAATTATGAGAATTCCAACATAAGCAATACCCACATAGAGATACAGCTCTCACATGGATATGAAAAATAAGTATTTATGTGAGTCAGCCCATTGTAGGAGTTGGGGAAGCAGTTGGGAATATCTCCCAATTAACAAACATAGTGTAATGTAGCTATATAGAATATTGCATATTGCTGGACAATAAATTGAACCCGTGCCCCCCCCCAAAACCTCAATCTACGGGGTGGACATAGCATAAAGTATTAGAAACATAGTTTGTCGGCATAAAAGGACCACTTAACTCACCCATTCTGCCTTGTTCATCCCTGCCTAGTCTTCTCTGCAGACCCTAACTGGTCTCTGGCAACCCTTCCTCCTCTCTGCCTCTTACTACTATTCCCCTGTATTTATCCTACACGTGGTTGAAGCCCCCTACAGTTTTTGCCTTCTCCACTTCTGCTGGCAGCCTGTTCCAGTTGTCCACCATTCTTTCAGTGAAATAGTACTTCCTCACATTCCCCCCCCTCCCCCCAGCTTCATCACATGCCCTCTGGTCCTGCTGCTTTTTCTCATTTGAAAGAAACTCCCCTCATGCACCCTGTTCATCACCGTGAGGAACTTGTTGGGTCTCTGTCATGTCCCTCTCATTCTGCTCTCTTTCAGGTGAACATGTTGAGTTCCTCAGTCTGTCTCAGTAGGGCTTTTGATACAACCCCTGCTCCATTTTAGCTGCCATTCCCTGGACTGCCTCCACCCTGTCTGTGTCCTTTCTGAGGTGTGGCTTTAAGAGCTGGACACGGTAAACCAGGTGGGTTCTCATAAGCAAGTGATACAGTGGCAACACTACCTCCCTCCTCCTGCTGGAGGTACCGCTCCCTGTGCATCCCAGCATGCCTCTGGCCTTACCCACTGTTTTGTCACACTGCCTTGCCACTTTGAGGTAATCAGGTATGATAACCCCATGATCCCTTTCCTGCTTAGTGACTGTCAGTACACTTCCCTCCCATCCTGTACTAAGCTCCTGGGTTCCTATGCCCTGCGTGCTTGATTTTGCATATTTTGACATTGAACCCCAACTGCCATGCTCTATTCTGGTTATTACTTGTGTTGAGATGTTATGCAGTTGTGTATCTTCTGCTTCACTGGCTGCAATTTAGGCAGTCAGCAGTTCTGACTGATCCATTGTATCCACTCTGGGTGGATATTTATATGAATAATCTCCTAACTACAAAAAAAAATGGCTAATGTAAACACAGTAATTGAGTTCTTCCTTGAGTCCATGGCTGTACTGTTATGTAGTCATATGTTCTTTTAATAAACTTAAGTTTAAAATAAAAAAAAAAAAAGACAAGCAGCCCCACACTCATTTGGTGCCCATCAACAACCACCCGCCATAAAGGCTGGTGTCTGTCTGAATTACCGAGGGTGCTACAGGATCGAGGCCTTTTACCTTCAGCAAATGTTTTTCCAGGGCAACCACTGCAGCCATTCCAGCAGCCATTTGGAACTCTTGGGGAGAGTGGCAACCCTTCCGAACAAGCCAAGTCTGTAGATGCCTGCAGTGAGCCACTGTTTGCTCAGTTGGCCAGATCCAGGGGAACTGCCATCTTCCCCAGGATGTGGCGGCCCAGGAAGAGGGAAGTTTAGACTCGTTCAACAGTTATCTCACTCCTGACTGAAGGTTGACTTCCAGGTCTGTCCATAATAATCGTCTTGGGTGACTCACTGTTGACTGAAGGCCAGCCTACCCAGACCCAAGTCTGTCTGAAGTAATCTTCCTAGGTCAGTGAGTCTCTGACTTCTAGTCACCAAGCTTACAGCCCTATTTATCACTTGTCCGTGATGTGTCAGCTCTTGCAATAACCTCTAAATGTCACCCTTGGTCAATGCCCTCAATAGACAGTCATCCAGATAAGGGTAGACCTTCAGCCCCATTTCCTGAGCCTGGCTGATAGAACCACAGTCACCCTCATGAAAATACAAGGAGCAGTGGATAGCCCAAATGGAAGAGCCTGGTACTGAAAATGTCCTGCCATTACGAACCTGCGGCATTCCCAGTGGGAGGGCACAGTTGGGATAAGCAGGTAAGCTTCTTTTCTAACCCCAGTAATACTCAGGTTTTCATAACTTCTGCGGTGTCCCTTTAAGACTGAGCAGCCTGGAGAGATGGAATGCTATGCAAATGATGGAATCTTTGCACAAGCTGATTTTCAAACACTGCCTCTAACCAACTGCCTTGGTTCTAAACCTTCAGATTTCTCTCTCCGCTTGTTAAGACTAGAAGCCCAGAGTTTCTCTCCTCATCTAGTCCTGACACATTAAATTTCATAAAATACATAAGTATTTTTTATCCTTTTTCTTACACTGCCTCTAACTAGTGTTATTAGTTATTAAGCCATTGTTTTAGTTTTAAATTCTTTGTTTTCTCGGGTTCTTCTGGTTTGGTATAACCGGTGGGGAACTGTGGCTTTCTTTAGTGTTTTCGGAGTTCCCTGACTAAGGAACCCATTAGTTTTATTTAATTTTAAATTTTTATATTGTATTTGAACTGCTGATCCCGGTTTGCGAACCGCTAGCTCCGGTTTGGTTTCTCGGTTCAGTTCCGGTTCCAGTAAGTTTTTCTCAGCTCAGGAACTGATCGCTAACGCGAAATAAGGTTTTAAATCCTTTCTTATTTAGCGATTATTTACTAATTCTGTTTTTCCTCTCAGAATGTCTGAAAAACCGAAAAGAAGAACCGGTGAACCTAGTTTTAAACCATGTACTGATTGTGGTGAGATTTTTGCTAAAGCAGACAAGCACACCCTTTTCCAAACAGCATGAAGTCTTGCTGTATTCTGACTATTGCAGTTAACTCCGGCCTTTAAATTGCCCTGGAGAACAAAGGGTTAACTTTCCTATGCATTGCATAGATTGCTGCGCTCGAGCTCAGTTGAGGTCTCTGTCTGTTTCCCTTTGAATCTAAACTATCAGATTCTTTACTCCGCCTCACTGAACAGTCGCTCCAGAGTTTTCTCCTGCAGCTTGGTTCGAAAGTCGGTTAAAGTGTCTGTTTTAAACCGAAATTTATTCCACATAGTTGGTTCAGTCTCTGTCTGCGGTACCGTGAGTACTAGATAGGTTTTGTTCTGATTTTCTGTGTGGAAATTGTGAAAGTGTTTGATCGGTTCGGCTGAACCGATCATTTGTAGTGAATCCTTGTGTTTTATTTTAGTGTGTGGTTACCGGTCTTTATCGGTTGGAAAAAAAAAAAAAAAAACATGTTTTGAACGTTTTTTTTTTTCCCAATACCCATGACACGGTTAGGAACCAATAAGGGAGACTTGCCTGGCGCTTGCCATAAAAAGGGTAAGTTGGTTAGGTTGGCCATATCTGAGAAACTCAAGAAAAAAACCAGACCCACTGGGTTTCAACACTGCATTGAATGTGGGGAGGTCTTTGCTAAGGCCAATCCCCACACCACCTCTGTTTGTCTGGGGTTTGAACACCTCGATACAGACTGCCAAATATGTAAACATTTTCCTAAATCTACCCTTGAAAAGAGATTAGGTAGACTGAGGGAAAAGGAGACAGAGAAGTCCGCTGATCGGGATGGCCAGCCCAGTTCGGTTCCGACTGAACCAGAAGGAGTGCCCTCTGACCAGGGCGATACTTCTTCAGGCAAGAGGAGAGACGATCCTGAGGGATTGGTTCCTACAAAAAGAAAACACAAAGAGAAATCGACCGGTTCGGATCCAGAAGTTCATGTTCTGACCACCGAGGAAATGGCCAGAGTGATTCGGATTGTGGAATCGCTTCACCTGGTTCCGACTGATCCAGCACCTTTTGGCAGGGGTTCGGTTCGGTTGGTTCCCCCGGTTCAAGATTATACCCCTGAAGACTTTTATGAACCGGAGTTTGAAGATGATGATGGTGAAAGTCTGGATGTGCCTGTAGAACCGGCCATCTCCCCAAACAGACCTTCGGGCGTATCCCCTCCTAGGCTTTCTGAGTCCCCATTCCACTTTCTGTTTTACAGAAAGGTATCTGAAACCCTCCAGCTTCCTATGGAGGAGGCAATGGAGGATCAAGATGAGCCTGATTGTGTGGAAATGATGGACATCCCAGAGTCCGGGAGACTGTCGGTTCCCCCTCACAAATCTTTTGGGAAGCAGACGCAAAAAATCCTAAAGTCTCCCAATTCTATACCTCCTGTTGACAGAAGGATGGATAAGAGGTATACATGATCAGACTCAGATACAGAGTTTTTATACCAGCAATGCAGCCATGTTGGGGTAGTGCAAGCTGCTGCCTGTGACAAGGCAAACATTCCCTTGGCTTCATACCCCCAGACAAAGACTCCAGGAAGATTGATGCCATGGCAGAAAAAAGTACATGGCATCTTCCTTGGGACTCAGGCAGGCCTATACAGCCAGGTACCAGAAGTCCAGGTGGGACACTGTACTGGCACTGGCTAAGCAGGCTCCCCCCCCAGCTGGCCAAGGAGCTGGAAGAGGTGGCTGCTGATGGGACTGAGGCATCAAAGGTACAATTTCTTGCTGCTGTGGACTCCAGTGATGTCAAGAGTCATGGCTACCTCTGTGGCTCTTCGGAGGATGGCTTGGCTCAGATATACTAGCCTCTCACAGGACACCCAGGCTAAGGCCATGGATATTCCTGTAGTGGGTAATTCTCTGTTTGGGGAGCAGACAGAGAATTACATGAAAAAGATGGATGAGTACATAACCACTTGTAGGAGTGCTCAGGCCAAAGAAAGGCAAGCAACTCCTCAGAGGCAGCAATCTAGGGACAGGCCTTTTCATATGCCTTTTTACCAAGCACAGGCCTCTTCTCCCTTTTCACAGAGGGGGTTCTTTAGAGGGAGAGGCAGAAGGGGGATGAGCAGGGCTGCATCCACCCCTCAGCCTAAGGCTTCTGCCAAGCAGACAGCCTGATGAGTCTGCCCGGGTCGACTCTCCTATTCCTGTAGGGGGCAGGCTGGCTTACTATGTCCAGGACTGGATGTCTATTACATCAGACAAGTGGGTCCTGGGAGTAGTAAGCCAGGGACTGGTTCTCTGCTTCAAAAAATTTCCAAAGATGAGAACCATATCTTTTCCAACTGCAGGTCTTTCCGAGACCCTTGCCCTGGAGGCAGAGGTTTCATCTCTTCTGGCCTTAGAAGCCATAGAGAGAGTTCCTACCCTACACTGGGGAAAAAGTCTATACTCCAGATAATTCCTTACCCCAAAAAAGACAGGGGAGTGGTGACCTATCCTAGATCTAAGATACCTGAACAAACATCTTCTAAAACCAAAGTTCAAGATGGTAACTCTGGGAATAATTCTTCCCTCTCTAAGGCCAGGGGCTGGCTAGTCTTCTTGGACCTCAAAGATGCCTACTTTCATATTCCCATCAGGTGCTTACACAGAAAGTACCTCAGTTTCAAGTTGCCCTCAGGCCATTATCGGTTCAAAGCAATGCCCTTTGGCCTAACATCAGCTCCAAGGGTCTTCACAAAGTGCCTGGCAGTAGTTGTTGCCTTTCTAAGAAGGCAAAAGATTTCCATTTTTTCCATATTTGGACGATTGGCTCATAGTAGGTCAGTCTCCAGACCAAGTCAAGTCAGACCTGCAAGCAACTCAGCAAGTGCTCACTTCTCTGGGTTTCCTTCTCAACCTCCCCAAATAAGTTCTCAAACCAGTTCAGCTCCTTATCTTTATAGGGGCAGAACTGGATGCTGTCAAAGCAAGAGCCTTTCTTCCCCTGGAAAGGGCAAGGGTTCTTATAGATTTGGCTTCATTCTTCAGCCTTCAGGTGTCCCGATCAGCAAGGCACTTCCTCCAGTTCTTGGGCCACATGGCAGCTTCCACAGCAATGGTCCAAGGGGGCAAGATTTCAGATGAGGGACATTCAGTTCCATCTGAAGGCCTTTTGATCCCAGAGGAAGGGCCCTCTTACCAAACTGATTCCAGTTACTCAAACACTGATCCAAGCTCTTCAATGTGGCAGGATCAGGATAATTTAAGGCAAGGGGTCCCTTTTGTCACTCAGTCTCATTCGATGGTCCTTACCACAGATGCTTCTCTCTTGGGGTGGGGAGCTCATCTGGGGGATCTCACAGCTCAAGGACTGTGGTCTCCCCAGGAGTCCCTCCTTCATATCAATCTCCTGGAACTTAGGGCAGTGTTTCATGTACTGCAAGCTTTTTCCCAGTTGGTGCACAACAAGGTGGTTCAGGTCAGGACAGACAACACCACCACCACCATGTGGTACATCAACAGACAGGGAGGCACTTAGTCTACAGCCTTGTGCACGGAAGCCTTGAAACTGTGGTCCCTGGCTTACTCCCTGTAGACCTCTCTGATAGCAGTCCACCTTCCAGGAAAGGACAATGTGCTAGCAGATGCACTGAGCAGGATTTCCCAAGGCCATCATGAATGGTCCCTGGACTCACTGGTGTTTGAAAGTGATATTTTCAAGGTGGGGGCACTCCAGAGATAGATCTCTTTGCAGCCCCAGACAATCACCAACTTTCTCTGTTTTGTTGCAAACCCCCAGTCTTTGGTTCAGTCCCTCTGGATGCTCTGATTTTGAACTGGGAGGGGAAATTTCTGTATGCCTTCCCTCCCTTTTCTCTGCTGTTCAGAGTCCTAGTCAAGATAAGGTCACAACCTTGCAAAGTGATCCTGATTGCTCCGGACTGGGCCAGACAGCCTTGGTACCCCCTGCTGCTGTCTCTAGCAGTCCATCTTCCCCTGTCTCTTCCCAGGAATTACAACTTGTTAATCTCCTCTCAGGGGAGGATTTGGTACCCCATTCTTCGGTCCCTCAATCTCGAGGCATGACTCTTGAAGAACTAGAGTATGCAGGCCACGGGGTTCTGGATATTCTCAAAGCCTCTCGAAAGCCTGCCACCAGAAAGACTTGTAACTCCAAATGGAAAAGATTCAGCATGTGGTGTTCCAAGAAGCATATATCCCCAGACACTGCTGAATTGCCTACAGTTCTGGATTATTTGGTCCATTGTAATGTTCTAGGCCTTAGACCAGCTACTTTTAAGGTACACTTGTCAGCTATTTCTGCTTTTCTGTCAGTGGGAAAACATTCCTCACTGTCATCTCACCCTGTATTCTGCAAATTTTCAAAGGATTGCTTCCAGGGCTTGACAAATCCTATAGCCCGACGTCCTGGACTACAATTTTTTATGTACGGACAAGCAGATGCCAGAGTTCTGCTTGTCCCTCGGACTACCATGCTGCAGTTTAAAATTTGCAGGGTTTTACCTGCTTTTCTCTCGCTGGCCACTAGATGGAGTCTTTGTGCGCATTGTTGAATGCACGCACCCGCTGCACCACAGCCGCGCGCCACCGTGCCCCATGTCCGACTCCTGAATTAACTGTGCAATCGGGCACCAGCAGACACTTGGGGAGGCGCGAGGGTGGCACCAAGAAGAAACGCGCTCGTAACTGGTCAAAATAGCCAGACTGACAGGCTAGGCAGCCTGTAGCTGATGGTACAGTCCTGTCAGTCCTGGCTGTTGGTGATCGCGTTAGGGGTTGGACTGGAGCTCTGAGTGGCAGTAGCACTAGCTCCGTGCACGTTGGCAAACGCGCCATTTCGCTGCTTGGAGAGAGGCAGAGAGCACATCGTTTCTGTTTAGAGCACAGTCAAACTGTGTATTTGGGGCCGATTGCCACGAGTCACTAGCAAATCAGTAATAGGAGAGAGAAGTTAGAATATAATACAAATATATATTGGGAATTTTGGAGCAGGAGAGTAGGAGGATCTGTAGTTTGGGGGGAGGAGGATGTGGGAGGAGAGAGAGTTTGCTTAGAGTCGAAAGTCTGATAAAACAATCTATATATATGGAGAACTAAGCAAAAACACCACACTGAATTCAGGGAGCTGTGTGTGTTGTTTTGACTCGTGTGGACTCGTGAAGTGAAGAAAAATAAAAGGATACACAGCTCTTAAATAAATAAAAATGGCAAAAAAACATGAGACTCTTAAGTGGGGGAAGTGATTGTGTGTTGTATTTAAGTTGTGGACTTACTAAACATTTCCATAATAATCGTGTGATAAGGGTTGGGGGTGGGTGTGTGTGTGTTTGTGAGACAAGCCTGCCTTCCCTGAGAGAGCAGTGATCAGGGACTTGGACCTGACTGATAATGTGTGCCTCCTGCAAGACCACCGAACCTGCCCTGAGAGCCTAAGGGTAGAGTAGAGGAAATTGTGGAAGGGAAAGAACTGAATACTTAAAGTAAACAGTCGCAGTATAAAAAGAGATTGATACAAAAAAAAAAAAAAAAAAAGATAACTACCTTAAATAAACTTATTAGCTAGTACTTTGTTTGTCCTACCAAGTACTTGGTGGAGGTGTGTGTGGCAGTGGGCTGTGAGTGAGACCTAACCTGCCCTGAGAGGAGAGGGTACAGGAATTTGGGAACAACTGCGGACTTCTTTCTTAGAAATATACTATAGGAAGGGGAAAGGGAAAAATATTTTTTGTGTGAAAAGTGACAGTGACACTACACAGAAGAAAATAATAAA
Organism: Neoceratodus forsteri; assembly: GCA_016271365.2. NCBI lineage: Eukaryota > Metazoa > Chordata > Ceratodontiformes > Ceratodontidae > Neoceratodus > Neoceratodus forsteri. Next base: position 637,725,745 of record CM028135.1, on the reverse strand, counting down.
CCCTAGCTAGTACTTTTGGTGGAGGTGTATGTGTGTGCGGCTGTGAGGCCAAACCTGACCTGAGAAGGGAAAGGGCATTTTTGGGGACACCGAAAAAATAAAATAAACCTACCAGTACTAGCTACACTGGTGGAAGTGTGTGTTTGTGTGTGGCTGTGAGACCGAACCTGCCCTGAGAAAGGAAAAAGCATTTTCCTGCTTGTACTCCGTCCGGCTCTGGACTCAACCCCCTCCCACCTACCCACCTCTGTCCTGCCTTCTTGTAGTGCTGCATAAGCACAACAGCTTAAGGTAAAAAAATTACAGTAACACAACACACACAAAGATAACACAAAATAGAATTTTATTGTGTACAATATTGTGTACAATAATACAACAATCTTTATTAGTTTATTTCACAATTGCAGCATAGAAGACAGGTAAAATAATGCAACAAAATAAGCCAAAGCAAGCTACTCTCTTTTCCCTTTGGACAGGGAAAAAATCTTCATCGGAAACACAAAGTAAAGAGCCTGACCCTGAGCCTTCTTCACAGTCTGAAAGCCTGCCCCAACCAGCCCCACGGCCATACTAGTAGTCAGGAAAAAAACGACCAAGGTTCTCGGTCTGGGTCTGTTTGTAGACATAACAGGCGATCAGTCTAACTTGACCGTACCAGTTTCTGAAACGAGTGAGCATAACAGTAGCAGCAGTTCAGTGCCATCACATTCTGGTTCAGTACAGGTAAAGCGACCTTTCATTTTAGAAGATGAGGAAATACACTGAGAAAAGAAGCAAAGATAAAAAATATGATGTTGAAAAAAGGGCTCAAACATTTCAGCATCACTGGCTAAATCAGTTTACCTGGTTAAGGTATGATGACCCAAAATACGTCATGTACTACTCTGCCTGTGAGAAATATCCCACTCTTGCGACTCCTGCTTATTCAAAAAAACCTAACGTGTTTGCCACTGGTTCAGATAATTTCAGAATTGAGTCTGTGAGAGCCCATGAGAAATCGAATCCACATATAATTTGTGTAAACCAGCATAGTCACGAAACTGGTCAACATGTGGTTAATTTTAACATATCTGAAACTGCAGTATATCATGCATTTTCTCAGATGGAGGAAGTCACCAAAAATAAAATTAGGCATTTATTTAACACCGCATATTCCTTGGCTAAAAATTTACGTCCTTTCTCAGATATGGAGTGGCTTTGCACATTGCAAGAAAAAAATGGGGTTAAACTCGGCAGCAATTACGCAAATGGTAAATTGGCCAGAGATTTCTGTAACGCAATATCAGCTGTCATGTCTACAACACAGATCCAGACTATCAAAAATACAAAATTCGTTACCGTTCTTGCAGATGGCAGTACAGATGCAAGCATTGTAGAGTGGGAAAATGTCTTCCTTCGTTTTGTTGATGGCGCAGAAAAAAAAGTTACAACTGTGTTAATTAAAGCTGTACCTCTTGAACATTCTCATGCAGATGGAGTTTTTAAAGCAATAACCTCTGCACTTGAGTCTGTTGATCTTTCTTTTGCGGACCTTAACGATGTGAGCAGACCTGGACCCGCTCGTGATATGCCAACTTTGATGGTGCCAGTGTGATGATGGGCCATACAGGTGGCACCATAGCAAAAATCTGAGAACATGTCCCCACTGTAATACCTATGCATTGTGAGCCCACAAACTGAGTTAGCAGTTCTCGACGCCATGAAAAATCCCTTTGTTCAAAAAGAAAACACCTTGAAAGGAATTTTAAATTTTACTACACAGCCCCAAGAAACTTCGGGAACTGCAGGAAATAGCAGATGTCATACACACAGAGTTGGCTCATTTCAGTGCAATAAAGCAAGTGCGTTGGCTTGCAAGTAAGACACGTTCAGTTCATGCTGTTCAAGTCAACCTGCCTACAGTAATTCAGCATCTTGAACATGTGTCAAACTCTGCTGGTGATGATGGGGCCAAAGCAAAGGCACTTCTAAGAGATGCGCACGCAGTACAGTTTGTAAAATCACTGTTTATTCTTCAAGATTTTCTGCCAATATTGAAAAATTTATCACTTGAATTTCAGAAGGATGACCTACTAATATTAGAAGGCCCCCAACTGGTTGAGACATGCTTACTTCAGTTGACTGAGCTAAAAACAAGACCTGGAAAGTTTGACATCATTTCTGAACCAATATAATCCTGCAGAGAAATGCATGAACTACCTCATTTCAAAACGTGGCAGTGAGGACAAGATTGTTCCTTTTACTTTCAAAGGGAACTGCCCAGAAGTAAATTTTACGACTGATACACAGCTGCACAGTTTAATAGATGCAGCAGTATCTTACATTGATCAGCGTTTGAATTTCTCGGAAGAACCTCTGAAATGGTTCAGTTGCTTGATTTCAAAATTTTGATCTCTCACGAGAAGAACTTGCACAATTTGGCACAACTGATTTAAGTAATTTATTAACTACTTTCACAACTTTTTTGCTGAAGATCATGTAACCAGTATAAAAAGGGAGTATTGTGCATTAAAAGCAATGCTTAAGTCTGCAGTTCACAAGCTATATCTGCAAGTGTATTCACGACTACTACGAGAGAAACCTGCCCAGCTTGCTCACATCCTTAACCTAACAGAAATGTTCCTGGCTATGAGTGTGTCTACTGCTAAATGTGAGAGTATTCTCCATTCAGAATCTTATAAAGACAAAAATAAGAACAAGTTTGGCTGATGACACGCTCCAGTCACTTCTGCATATAGCAGTTGAAGGCCCTGCAGTAGACAGCTTAGATCCAGATCAAGCTGTCAACCACTAGCTACTATCTGGTCCTGGCACACGCCACATTCATGGTCATCATGGTCATGCTAGTTCAACTACTAGTTCTGCTGATTCACGTGAAAATGTCCCTGAGGCTGTCACTAGTTTTGATGACGACATGACTGAATATGATGCTCCGGCTGGAGCAAGCTCAGTCTTCCTGTAACTTTTCCCGATGCTGATGCTGTACTGTCTGCTACTCTGCTGTAATGATGTTCTCACTGTGCTGCAGGCTGGCACTCTGTGCTGCTGCTGCAACCACACTTGCTGTCAGTTCCTCGCTGCTAATGCTAATTCTGTCTATGCTCGCAGCCTCGCCATGCTGCTGACAAAAATAAAATCATATTATTTATTCTCCTTATTGTCTATTTCAACACTAAATAACTACTACAATAAATCCATTGAGTTTTCTGTAGTTTGATACTTTCCATTAAAAATATGCCATCTTATACCGGGACTACCAACTCAAGCACTGGGACAACTACTTTTGGACAAGTACCTAATTTTAAAATTTGTCAAGCCCTGATTGCTTCATACCAGTCCTCCCTTTAGGGATCCTGCCCCTGCCTGGGACTTAAATATTTGCCTTGCCCAACTTATGCAACCTCCTTTTGAGCCTATGTCCTCAGCAGAGCTTAAGTACTTGACTTGGAAAACTGTGTTTTTGGTAGTCATCATCTCTGCCAGACGTATCAGTGAATTGCAAGCTCTGTCATTGGAACCTGATTTTTATCTCTCTTCATAGAGATAAAGTGGTCCTTAGAACCGATAGGAAGTTCTTGCCCAAAGTGGTTTCAGACTTCCACTTAAATCAGTCCATGTCTCTCCCTGTCTTCTTCACTAATCATTCTTCCTCAGGGGAGAGAAGGCTACACAGTTTGGATGTTAAGAGAGCCCTTAGCTACTACATAGAGTGTACCAAGGGTCACAGGTTTGTATCCCTCCAGTTATTCCTCACTTATGGGGAAGTGGGAAAAGGCAAACCTGCCACCAAGAGAACTATTGCCAGTTGGATTGTGTCTTGTATACAATTTTGCTATGAGAAACTAGGAAAGATCCCACCCTCAGACCTGAGGGCTCACTCTACAGGAGGTACAGCTGCTTCCCTGGCTGCTGCCAGGGATATCCCTCTCTTAGAAATTTGTCAAGCAGCCACCTGGAAAACAGTGAATACCTTTACCAAGCATTACTCTCTGGATATCCAGGCTAGGAGCGATGCTCGGTTTGGCACAGCAGTACTTCAGAGCCTGTTCCCAAAGTAGGTTATGTCCCTCCTCCATGGAGGTACTGCTTGGTAGTCTGCAACAGTCAGGATACAGCAAGACTTCATGTTGTTTGAAGAAAAAATCACTCGCCTCAGTAATTATGTTTCTTCTAATGGAGTCTTGCTGTATTCTGACCTCCCTCCCTGCCTCCCATCTCAGAACCTGTTTTTGGGGAAGTAGGTGGGCAGGTGCAGTGTTGCACCCTAGACGTGCCTATTACACATCCTCCCTTTATTTGTTTGGGTGCTTTTTATTATTGTTGCCCCTTTGTGGGGTTGGTTTTTGGTTTTGGGTTTTCCTGACTTGAGTCTTTTTTGGGAATCCAAAACTCCTTGTTGCCAGTTGGCTAGTAAAAAATTTTTTTTTACAGTTTCCACATAGGAGGGTTAGTGAGTTGTTGCTCGTAAGAATCTGACAGTTTAGATTCGAAGGGAAACAGACAGAGACTTCAACCGAGCTTGAGCTCAGCATTCTATGCATGCATAGAAAAGTAAACCCTTTATTCTCCGGGGCAGTTTAAAGACTGGAGCTAACTGCAATAGAATACAGCAAGACTCCATTACAAGAAACATAATTACTGAGGTGAGTAATTTTTTCATGTGGTCTGTCTGGGTTTTGAACATTTAAAAACAGACTGTGATATGTGTAAAACTTTTCCAGAAAAAACTGTGGAAAAGCACCTAGAAAGGCTAACTAAAAAGATGCATTTTTCAAAGGTTCCTCTGGCTCTGATCAGCTGGCACTTTCTATGCCTGTGGGTGTGAAACCACATCAGTTTCAGCTACTGTAACTGCCACCCCTGAGACGGGTACTCTTAAGCAGTTTCAACTTTCAAAGAGGCTTGCTGAACTGGCTGACTCTCCGGTTCCCTCAGTCTAAAAAGACTAAGCACACAAGCCCATGCCGATAAGCCTTTGGGGACTGCACCTGCAATAAAAATGCCTAGCGCAGAAGAGATTGCACAGGCCTTCTGTGTGATCCAGGCTTTACAAGGGTTGACTACCCCTTTACCTCAGACACCAGCCAGACAGATTTACTCTTCTTTTTCTGAGTCATCTGTTTATGAGCAAGAAGAGTACCTGGATGTTGTGGAGGAGGAGGAAGGGGACCCCATCGAACCAGAGGTTTCCCCTGAACAGGAATTTGGTTCTCGTCCAAGGGCATCAGAGGATCTCCCCCCCCCCCACTTTACTTTTATAAGAAAAATGGTGGATGCCTTAGACATCCCCACAAGTGAAGTTATTGAGGATGATGTAGTAGAATATATGGAAATGATGGTGTTAACACCCACCAAAAAGCTGCTTCTTCCCATTGATAAAGTATTTAAAAAAGATGCCTTGAAAATACTGAAGAGTCCTAGTACTGTCCCACATTTGGATAAGAGGTTGGACAAAAAGAACCAACTGGAAAGACAGGGTGCAGAAGTTTTATTCTCTCACCCAGACCACCAAGGAGTAGTGCAGGTGGCCACATGTGACAAGGCAAGGGTCCCACTAGCTTCCCATCCTCCAGATAAGGATTTGAATAAAATAGCATGGCCAAAAAAGGCTACCTCTCAGCTTCCTTGGCTATCAGACAGGCCAATTTCCAGACCTATGCTGCACAATACCAGAAATCACTCTGGCAATCTGTGCTTGCCATGTCTGAAAAGGTACAGTCTCCTGTCTCAGCTGACTCTGGTGAAACAGCTAGATTTGGCCTGGAAGCAGCCAAGTATCAATTTCAAATGGCCGTGGATTCTAATGACACAGCTGCTAGGTGGATGGCAAACACTGTGGCTCAAAGAAGGTTTGCTTGGTCGAGAGCCACAAACCTGACCAGGATACTTAGACCAAAGCATTAGATTTCACACCTGAGGGACATTCCGTCTTTGAGCAAATGACAGAGGCTTACGTGAAAAAGGTGGATGAGTATAAAACCACCTACAGAAGCAATTCTGCAAAGGAAAAAGCTTCCCCATCCACTAGACCCTATGGAAGGGGAGGCAGGGGCAGGGCCTTTCAAAGCAGGCCCTTCTTTCAACCCATGGCCATAACCCCATACCAGCAGTATCCACAGCAAGGATACTTTATAAGAAGGTGTAGACGGGGTTCCAAGTGTGGTTCCCAGCCCCAGGCTCAGTCCCAAGCAAAACGGGCACCCTGACGTGTCTGTACAGGTCGCCTCCCTACTGCTTGTAGGAGGCAGACTGGTTCGCTATTTTCATGTTTAGAAAAACATCACCACAGACAAGTGGGTCCTGGAGGTAGTGAGTCAGGGGCTGTCTCTGACCTTCAAATCCCTTTCACCCTTAAGAACTCGAGTTTTCAAAGGATTTTCAAATACAGAAAGTAAACTCCTGTAAACAGAGGAATAAAAGCTGATCCTTGCTCGAGCAGTAGAACCAATGCCAACCAGCTTAAAGGGAAAGGGACTTTATTCAAGATACTTTCTTACCACAAAGAAAAATGGGGAGTGGCGGCGCATATTAGACCTCAGGGTCTTAAACAGATACCTAACAAAGCCAAAGTTCAAAATGGTAACCTTGGCACTGATTCTGCTAACCCTCCAAATAGGAGATTGGTTGGTATCATTGGACCTAAAAGATGCCTATTTCCACATCCCCCATAAGGGAGTCGCACAGAAAATATCTCTGGTTCAGACTTCCTTCAGGTCACTATCAATTCTCAACACTGCCATTTGTCCTCATGTCAGTACCAAAGGTGTTTACAAAGTGCCTGGCAGTAGTTGTGGCACACCTTTGAAAGCAGGGTGTCACCGTTTTTCCGTACCTAGACGATTGGCTGGTAGTGGGAAAGTTCCCCCAGCATGTCCGGGAGCAGCTGCTTCTTACTCGGGAACTCCTATTGTCTCTAGGACTCGTAATAAATCAAAAGAAGTCAGTTCTGCAACCTTCTCGGATATTGCAGTTTATAAGAACTGAGCTAAACACCCTGCAGGGCAGGGTTTATCTGCCACTAGACAGGGTAAAAAGCATTCAACACTTGGCAGGTTCATTTGTCTTAAGTCAAAAACTGCAAGACAGTTCCTTCAACTTTTGGGCCACATGGTGGCTGCCACTGGCACAGTACTAGGGTCCAGGTTCCAGATGAGGGTCATCCAATTTCACCTAACGGCTCACTGGTGCCAGAAAAGAGACCCTCTTTCAAAATTGATTCCATTAACATGAACTCTGTTACGTGCTCTGGAATGGTAGACAGAGGAAATCAACCTGAGAGAGGGGGTTCCTTTCCAACAAGAGCCTCCATCAGTAATTCTCACAACGGATGCGTCACTCCTGGGGTGGGGTACCCATCTGGGGGATCACACTACCCAAGGCACCTGGTCAAGTACAGAGTCACTCTTGCACATAACCCTGCTGAAGCTCAGAGCAGTTTTGTTAGCACTGAAGGCCTTCATGCCTCTGCTACAGGGAAAGATGGTACAGATCAGAACAGACAATACCACCACCACGTACTACATAAACAAGCAAGGAGGGACAAGGTCCAGTCCTCTCTGCACAGAATCTATGAAAACAAGAAGTCTGGCTTACTCCTTGGGAATTTCTCTCCAAGCCATTTATCTGCCAGGCAAGGACACTACCTTGGCAGATACCTCGAGTCTGATCAACCAGGCCCATCACGAATGGACCCTGAATGGGCAAGTGGTGCAGGTAATTTTCAAGAGGTGGGCACTCCAGAAGTTGACTTGTTCGCATCCCACCAGAACCACCACCTGCCTAAATATTGTTCTAGGAGCGTGGATATGTTGTTCATCCTCACTCTTTGGCATGTCCTCTTCCACTTTAAAATCAACCAGAAGTCTTCAAACTGGCTCCTCCCACCCACCCAGGTATTTTATACCTCGGCTCTGCTCCATGGTGCCAGATCTTACTTTCCGCTGGAAGAGTCAGGTTACCTCCCTCTTGCTCTAGCATTTCGTAGGCCCTGGCTCTCAAACCTTTGGTTTTGCAGAAAATTCGCATTGTTTGCATTAACGATCGCAGGTTTGCAGCTTCGATCATGGAAGATGAATCTTCCCCAGGATTTCGTCTGTGCGTGTGCAGCCAGAAGAGGTTGCGCACCCATCCCCATATCGCGTGCGTGTACTGTCTTGGTGTTGGCCGTGACACTGTCGTGCAGTACCTGTTTAGCCTTTCATTCCAACGTTCTCGATGACATCTCGCACACTTGAAGTTAGGGAGGCTGGAGAAGAGGAACCCTCCAGTGAAATCTAAATAGGCCCGGTGCGTGGTTTCCATGGCTGCGGGATCCGCTGAGCAGTTGGAATGCATGCAAGCGTTCGAGGAGCAGGTGGCTCACGTTGCAAAGTCTTCTCTATAAACTTTTTCGTTCTGCTCAGTCTGGGCTGTATCTTCTTGGGTTCCTTCCAGGAGTTGTTCCAGTCTCTTCCCTATGAAAGGAGAGGTGCCCACGGGCTCGCACTCCTCTTGATCCCGTAAGCGGGATAAGGATCCGAGTGTATCTTCGTCTCGGCGAAGATGGTCTTGGGACTGGGAGAGATCTCAGTCCCAGCATCACGCGGTGTTGACTTCGGTCAAGATTGCTTCCTCGGCCGCAGGCTTTTCGGACTTGAGATGGTCCTTAACCCTCTTGATCCTTTGTCGCCGACTTCTTAGAGAGGACTCCAATCCTTGTTTTCCCTGATGAGGATACCCAGCCTGCTGGAGTCTCCATCGAGGATCCGGTACCGGACTGCAGGAAGTCACCGGACCCGCCGTGTCTCCCGACCGACTGAGTCGGCCTGCCTGATCTCGATCGAGGTCGAGGATCCCCTCGTCCGACAGGTTGAAGAAGAGCCAGAAGCGCTCTAAGAAGAGGCGACACCATCAGTTGTCCTCATCCTCCTCAGATTAGGAGAGGCTCCCGCAGAAACTCCGTTGGCACTGCGAGGACTTCATGTGGCAGCAGCTCATTCTGTCCCAGCATAAGCCTAACACAGCTTCCACCCCGGCCATTACTTGGCTTTTGCCTCCCAGGCTGAAGCAGACTCCTTTGAAGCCGACCAAATCGGTTCCCCCATCCGCGGCGCCAGCAGGACCCCCCTGTTCGGCCCAAAACAGTCTCTTCACCTATTGTGGTGGAACCACTGCCCCAGCAGCCTGTCGAAGGGGTGCCTTCTAAAGAAGATAGACTGGACAGTGGGCTTCCCCGGCGCTTGTCGGTCACGGTCACCCCACACCGCCCCCAGCGAGTCGAAGGTGACGTGGGTGGTAGGCCATTGTATCCAGATTCTTCAGATTTGGATGTCACTGGTCTGCATTCACATCCCGGGGATGATGAATCGACCACTGGTCTAGGGACAGAGGAAGATCCCTCATCCTTCCAAGGGATCCTCCAAATCATCTGAGTCTACAGGGATGTCCCTGGAGCCAATCCAGAAAAAGGTGGGATATCCTCTTATGGATATCCTTAAGAGAGGGGATACACTGACGGAGGCCTTTCCTGTGGCAGAGGCCATTGTAGGACCAGCCCTAGAACATTGGCAGTGTCCTGCTTCTTGTCCAGCTCCATCTGCCTGCATGGCCCGCAAGTATGTGGTACCCATGGGGTCCCTTGCAGGGTTCACAGAGCACCCTTCGGCCAAGAGCCTAGTGACTGCCTCTGTGTTCAGGCATACTGGCAGTTCTACTGACACTGAGAGATGACCTGATGGAGTCCAAGCTTGGGGACCATTCAGCCAGGAAGGTCTATGCAGGTTCCTCTTTGGGCCTACGTCAAGCATATTCAGTTGTCATCATGGCACACTTCTCTCACGCCCTTGTGGGGTCACTGGACAAAGTCCTCCCACATATCCCCGTGGACACGCAGACCAGTTAAACAAGTCTGGGATCAGGGCCGATGTGTTGCCAAACAGCAGCTCCGGACGGCCCTGGATCTTGGGAATTCTTGTGCCCGTTCGATGGCTGCCGCAGTTGACTCTTGTCGCAGGGCTTGCCTGAGGCTCTCCTCCTTCCCGGCGGATACCCAGCACAAATTAGCTGACTTACCCTTTCTTAGGACCGACTTGTTCGACCAGGGAGTGGCCTGTCACCTTCAGTGCCTTGAACAGTCCAATGCCACTTGTACGCTAACTCTGCCAAGAGTTCTTTGGGCAAGAACCAGCAAAGGAAAAAGCAAAAGCTTTTTCTGCATTTTGCCCATGCGACTCAGCAGTCCTTTCTAGGTGGACAGCAGTACTAGCAACAGCAGCAGATTCGAGCTTGGCATCCTCGGCCCAAGCAGGGTCCCTAGCAGGCCCGTAAAGGAGGTCGGGGTTCAGGTCCTGCAACCTTGTCCTCCAAGCCTGCTCAGTGATTGGGCAGGGGCAGCCAACCCTGCTCCTGTCACACCAGCTCTGGGTCCTCCCGCGGGGAGCCGGCTTCGCCACTTTCTTTCCGCCTGGTCCGTTGTCACTATGGACAGGTGGGTCCTGGAAGTGGTCATTCAGGGACTGCCTCTGGAATTCGAGCGGTACCCTCCAAGCCGAGCCTGTGGCCCTTGGGAGGAATGAGTATCCGCTCAGACCCAGTTGGCTCTTAGAGACATCTCTCAGCTCCTCCTCCTCAAAGAGGAAGTTGCTCCAGTGACGGATCCTCCAGCAGACCCAGACTTGGTTTCCAGGTACTTCTTACCCCAAGAATCACTCATTATGATTAAACTTAATGCAGTCAGTCAGCCTCCTGTGTTGAACTGCCCAGAGAAATGGAATTTTATGCAGATTATGGAATTCTCAAGTGGCTCATGCCACTTTCAAACTGCTGCCCTAGCAACTGCTGCAGTCTGAGTGCTTCAGATTCTTTACTCCACCTGCCTAGTAAGGACATCCCAAAGAGCTCTCCTTGAACTGTCTTCAGAATAAAGTTTATCTGTGGATAACTACTCATTTTAGTTTATATCTAAATTGCCGCCTTAGAAACATTGTTTAGTATAGTTTTGTATTATTATAGTAGTTTTTTGTCTCTATTCATGGTTCCTTGGAACCGAGGGTTCTGCATCTATTTGGGAGGTTTTTACCTCAGTTTTTCTTTATTTTATTTATTTAGCAATCAGTTCCTTGAACCGCTTTATTTTTGTTAAATAACTGTATTTATCGGTTCCCTTTTTATTCAGGAACCGCTAGCAGTTGTTGTTTTAAAAATCCTCCAGTTCTAAGGTGCTTTAAATAACTGTTTATTGTGAAGTAATATTTTTGTCCATCAATGTCAGCAGTCCATTTAGATAAACTTTAAAAACGTACAGGACCCACAAGTTTTAAATGTTGTGAGTCTTGTGGGCAACTTATAACAAAAGCAGATAGACACTCTGTGTATTTCTTGTTTGGGTACAAATCATATATCTGCCACTTGAGATATTTGTAAGACCTTTTGCCCTAAAACATTAAAGAAAAGGTCTAAAATTTTAGAAGAGAGATGGCTTCTGCTTCTTTCTTCCTCTTCCCACAAAAAGGATGGCGGTAAAGCCAAGGATCCTGACAGGAGTACAGATAAATCTGAGCAAGGTAAAACAAAAAGGGATGTGGAAACTGGCTCTGAACCTGTTCCATTAAAGAACAAGCATTTGTCAATGCCGAATGTTGCTTGCTTGTATGTGCTGTTTAGGTATTTGGAAGTGATAGTTCCATGCCTTCCTCCCAAGACATCCACGGTGTCTTTCTGTTCAGTATTCACAGAAGAGTGGGAGGGGCAAGGGCCACAGCAGTACAGCAGTTGCCAAGGGGGTGAAGTGGTGGACAATAGTCCATTCAAAGGCAAGAGAGTCCTGCAGGAGTTCACTAAATTGAAGGTGGACAAAGCGATGGAACCAGATGGCATATGCCCAAGGATATTAAGAGAACTGCGAAGGGAGATAGCAGGACCTCTGGCAGCCATGTTCACTGAGTCATTCAACATGAGTGATTTGGAGGAGGGCACATGTGATCCCTCTACACAAGTCCGGCAGCAGGGAGGAGGCAGGGAACAATAGGCCGTTCAGCCTCACCTCAGTAGTTGGGAAGATCATGGAGACACTGCTTAAAGAAAGGATAGTGGGGCATCTAGAAGCCATCAGAGCCCAGGACCATAGACAACATGGATTCACAGTGGGGACATCATGTCAGACAAATCTGGCTGATTTCTTTGACTGGGTGACAAAGGAAGTGAATCAGGGTGGGGCAGTGGACAACGCTTAACTGTGATTTCAGCAAAGCCTTTGACACCATCCCATATAGGAGGCTGATAAACTAGCTGGGTAGGCTGGGCATGGGGGAAAGGGTGGTAAACTGGGTTAGAAACCGGCTAACAGACCGGAGGCAGAGAGTGGTGGTAAATGGGGTGCAGTCTAGGGAGAGGGGTTGACCAGTGGGGTGCTACAGGGATCGGTCCTGGGGCCAGTCCCGTTCAATATCTTTATTAGTAAAACTGCAGAACGTCTGAAGGGAATTTTTTCACTAAATTTTTAACGTAGCCATTTTAAGACCTCGGCTCATGAACAGTGTCACTGTGATTTTCTTAATCTGTCCCAAACATTGATTGCGCACACTGACTGCGCCATTGTGCGCTACATGGGTGGAAACATGTTTTCGGCGAGATGTGAAAAATGACAGCTGTACTGCTTATAAGGAGGTGTGGTAAATGCAATGTTGAAAATCTGGAGGAAAATATTGAAAATTTGCGAACGCATGGGGATCAGCGCAACAAATGCTCGTAAAACAGTAATTTTGGAATTTTTTCACCATTTTCAACATAGCTATTTTAAGACCTCTGCTCATGAACAGTGTCACTGTGATTTTCTTAATGTGTCATACATTGGTTTACTTTCGACTCGCCATTTATGCGCTACATGCTGTAAAACACATTGAAGTAGCGATGTGAAAAATGACAGTTGTACTGCTCATAAGGAGGTGTGTTAAAATGGCAATGTTGAAAATCTGGAGTACAAATATTAAAAATTTTGCGAGCTTACAAAGCGTGCGTATGGAACTGCGTAACGACGTCAGAAGTATTTTTTGAATTTTTTCACTGAATTTGCAACATAGGCTTTTGAGAGCCGACCTCATGAACACTGGTGCTGTTGTTTCATTAATCGGTCCCGAAAGGTGATTTCGCACAGTGACCGTGAAATCATCCTTTGGGCCTGATTAACGCCATGACAGTGACAGAATTCATGAGGAGGGGTCCCAAAAACCCCATGTTGAAAATGTGGTGCCAAAATTCCAAAAAATGTCTGAGATGTGCAGCAAAGTTGGAAAAAACCCTATCTATCCCATTATACAGCTTACTGGCATTTCCTCAGTTTGCGGTTGGCTTTGAAGAGTGCAGACGTGTTCCTGGTCCACCGAAGGTCACCGTGCCGAGGTCCGGAGGTAAGTATGGGGTGGGGGTGGGGAGGCAGGGTGTGCAGTGGGTGGGTGCGTCGCGTAGGGGGCAGGGAGAAGCGCTGAGGGACAGTTTTTTTTTTTTTTTTTTGCTAAGACGATGAGGGTGGGCTCCCAGCGTGGCACCTGGACAGCTTTTGTTGGGGCGGAGCAGACGGGGATTGAGCACCTCGCCGGCCGACAGTGTGTGCGTGGGGAGGAGGGAGCGCATCAGTACGCAATATGCGTGCTTGCGTGTGGTGGGGGGAGCTCTGCTCACTGAAGCGGAGCTCTCCCTTTCAACTGTATGCCACTGCATTTTCAGCTTGTCATAGACAGCTGCAGCAGTGATTGGCGAACTGCGACTGCACCTGCAAACATGCTGACTGAATTGGAAGAGAGGGTGCCACACCTCCGAAAACTCTGATGATGGTACTATGTTTCTTGCACATGCGTGCAAGCAACATAAGAAGTGTAAAGAAAAACATGTCGCTGCACCTCTGGCCGAGAAGGCTAAGGAGCTCCCAGCAGACAAGCACATTATGCCCTCAGCTGAGGACATTGCTAAGGCACTACAAGTGTTACAAGCCCTACAGGGTGCAATCCTGGTTCCTTTGCCGGTTGCCCCGGTTCCTCCTACAACCCCAGCAAGGCAAGAAGTTCTGGAAGTGTATGGAGAGGAGGAGGAGGAGGAGGAGGATGACTTGGAAGGGGAACCTATAGATCCAGAGGTCTCCCCTGAGGAAGAATTTGGGTCCCCCTCCTAGGGGTCCTGGGGAATAGTCCTCCCACTGTGCTTTTGTTAAGAGCATGGTGGAAACCCTGAACCTTCCTGTCCAGGAAACAGAAGAGGATATGGAGAAGGCAGATTTTCTGGAGATGATGGGGTTAACCCCCACAAAACATCTGCTCCTGCCCATGCATAAATCCTTAAAGGCTGCAATGCAGATTTTTAAAAATCCAACCTCTATCCCTGGTGTGGATAAGAAAGCTGACAAGAAATATCAGCTGGACAGAACTACAGCTGACTTTCTGTTTACTCATCCTGATCCTGAGGGAGTAGTACAAGCTGCTGCCTGTGATAAGGCCAGGATCCCCTTGGCTACCCATCCACCAGACAGAGATTCAAGAAAAATGGATGCTGTGGGAAAGAAAGGGTACATGGCTGCCTCTTTATTAGTTAGGCAGGCCAATTACATGGCATATTCAGTGCAGTACCAAAAAGCTGTATGGAACACTGTTCTAGCTTTGGCTGATAAGGTCCCAGTTGAAGTGGCTGTAGACTTACAGGATACAGCAAGGGCTGCACTTGATGCTACCAAGTACCAATTTCATATGGCGGTGTGTGCCAGTGATACTGCATCCAGGTTAATGGCTTTGTTTGTTTCTCTCAGGAGGTTTGCTTGGCTTAGAGCCACCAACCTGACTTTAGACATGCAGGCCAAATCAATGGTTTTTCCCCTGGAAAACAATTCTTTGTTTGGGGATAAAACAGAGGCATACATGAAGAAGGTGGAGGAATATAAAGCCACCTATCTGAGCAATTCCAAGGATAGGCCCTCCACCTCTGATGGACTCCAGAGTAGGGGAGGTAGGGGTAGGTTTTTTTTTTACCCCAAACCCTTCTTTTGGGCTCAGGCCTCTCAGCAGCAGGCCAGAGGTTATTTTAGAGGAAGGGGCAGGAGAGCCATGAGAAGAGCGGCTCCTGCACCACAGGTTCAAGCACAGCCTGCACAGAACCCCTGATGGGCTAGTGCAGGTCGCATCCCCTATTGCAGGACCACCAGTAGGTGGCAGATTGGCTCATTACCTTCACGCTTGGCATTCCATCACCACAGACAAGTGGGTGTTGGAGGTAGTGAGCCAGGGCCTGGCACTCAGTTTCAAATCATTTCCAAAGCTGAGAACAAGAACCTTTGCTCCAACAACAGCTGCAGACAGAATTCGGTGGCAGGCAGAGGTAAAGCATCTGCTAGCAATCAAAGCAGTAGAGGTAGTGCCTGTAACAAGCAGGGGCAAAGGTTTTTACTCCAGGTGTTTCCTCATAAGGAAGAAAAACTGGGATTGCCGACCTATTTTGGATCAGACTTCTGAACAAGCACATCTTGAAACCAAGATTCAAAATGGTCACTCCTGAAATAAACATTCCCTCATTGCAAAAGGGAGACTGGCTAGCTTCCCTAGATCTAAGGGATGCTTATTTTCACATTCCCATCAGACCATCTCACAGAAAATTCTTGAGATTCAGACTGGCTTCAGGCCATTATCAGTTTGCAGCTCTCCCTTTTGGATTAACTTTGGCACCAGAGGTTTTTACAAAGTGCCTATTGGTGGTAAGAGTTTCTGAGAAAACAAGGTGTTAACAGTCTTCCCCACCTGGATGACTGATTAGTAGTAGGACAGTCTCTGTAGCATGCAGTGCAGTCTCTGGCACTAGCAAAATCTACACTGGAGTCCCTGGGATTTCTGATAAACAAAGAGAAATCTCAGCAGGTACCACTTCAGGTGCTAGAATTTATTGGAGCAGAACTAAACACCAGACAGGTCAGAGCCCTCCTGCCACAAGACAGGGTGGCAAGCATTCTGCAGATTGCAAATTCCTGTGTGTCCGGGAGACCCAAATCAGCCAGAGAATTTCTCAGGCAACTGGGCCACATGGCATCTGCTACTGCAGTGGTAATGGGCTCCAGGTTTCAAATGAGAGATATTCAGTTCCACCTCAGACAGTATTGGACTCAGAGGACAGATCCTATGTCCAAACTGGTTCCAGTCACAAAAAGCTTAGTCCAGGCTTTACCGTGGTGGCTGGATGAGCACAACCTCAGGGTGGGTGTACCTTTTATAAGGGAACCACCCTCAGTAATCCTGACAACAGATGCCTCTTTTCTAGGTTGGGAGGCACACATGTTAGAACACACAGCAAGTGGCACATGGTCTCCGCAAGAGTCTCTGTTGCACATAAATCTCTTGGAGCTCAGGGCTGTTTGCCTGGCTCTAAAAACATTTGCTCCTTACCTACAAAACAAGGTGGTGCAAGTCAGAGCAGACAACACCACAACCCTGTATTACATCAACAAGCAAGGAGGTACCAGGTTAGATCTGCTGTGCACAGAAGCAATGAGACTGTGGTCCCTGGTATACTCTATGGGAGTATCCCTGTCAACCATGCACCTTCCAGGGAAAGACAATGTACTGGCAGACTCTCTAAGCAGGATAAGTCAAGACCACCACTAGTGCTGCCTGAATACTCAGGTACTTGGTACAATTTTCAGGAAATGGGGCATTCCAGAGGTGGATCTCTTTGCCTCCACAGAAAACCACCAGCTTCCAATGTATTTGTTGCAGGCCTCCTCTAAGGGGCACAATTCCCCTGGATTGGACAGGTAAGTTCCTGTACGCATTCCCTCCCTTTCCTTTGATCTTCAGGACCCTACTGAAATTGAGGTCCCAACCAGCAAAAATGATACTGGTGGCTCTGGATTGGGTGAGACAGCACTGGTACTCTCTTCTGCTGTCTCTGTGAGTGGTTTCCCCCCCTATCCACCTGCCCAGGACACACAACCTGTTAATCTCCTTTTGGGTCAGGATCCTGTACCCCAATCTCAAATCACTGAGGCTCAAGGCATGGCTCTTGAGGAATTACAGTTTGCTAACCTAAACCTATCAGGACAGATGCTGACAGTGCTTAGGGGTTCCAGGAAGCCTTCTACTAAGAAGACATATTCCTCCAAGTGGAAAAAATTTATGGTGTACAGGTAAGGATGTGAGCCATGTCGGGGCTGATTTGGCTATTCTTCGAGATTATCGTACAGATTTACATTTCTTAAGTCTGAAGCCTTCCACTCTCGAGGTCCACTTGGCTTCAGTCTCTGCTTACCTGTCGGTTGGTAAGGAGAGGACTATGGCCTCTCATCCAGTATTTAGAAAATATTTAAATGCCTAAATCTTCTACACCTTTCCCTAAGGGAACTGGTTCCAGCTTGGAATCTAAATGTTTGCATTGCTAAACTCATGGATGCACCATTCGAACCTATGGCAACTGCAGATTTGAAGTATGTCACTTGGAAAACTGTTTTCCTGGTTGCCATTACTTTAGTCAGAAGGATCAGTGAGTTACAAGCCCTGTGCAGAGATGTGGACTGCATCTCATTCCACAGGGACAAGGTGGCCCTTCGGACCAATAGAAAATTTCTTCCCACGGTGGTATCCAGGGTTTGACAAATACAAAAGGCCGACGTCCCAGGCTGTTAGTTTCCAGTCAGGGACAAGTACTGTCGGAAAGAGCCACTTGTCCGTGGACAAGCATTAAAATAAAATAAAAAATATAGCTGTAATTACCAACTTTTGCCAGCAGTGTGCTCGCTGGCGATACTGGAGTCCTGCCGTCCTGTCCTGGGCTGGTGGTCATCTGACCCACCAGAGCAGCACTCGTGTGATATGGCAGGTCGGCAGCGGGGGGCAGAAACAGTGCGGGAGCGGGTACGAGCAGTGGCCAAGACGGAACAGAGGAGGAGCCAGTCATGAGACTGGCATGTGTGGCAGCAAATCCAACCCAGGCTCACCGAAGGGTAAGGCGCACATTGGCTCCGGGGTAGACTTGGCAGGGCCAATCTGGGAACACACACTCACTTCTCTCATTTTTTTTACAGAGAAAGGACGTGCGTGCTGTTCCCAGAGCAGTTTGTCGTCGTCGTTGGAGCTTGGAGAGAAGTCGAATGTTATATTTTAGTCCTATGAGGGACTGTCTGTTTAAAAAGCACTGTCTGGCTGCCTGTTGTTTAAGTGTACTACACAGATTTTAACAAAAAAAAAAAAAGCCAGTTAGAGTTGGAGTTGGCGAGGGAGGTTGGTGTCTGAGGTCGGTGAGCAGCGCGCCGGGGGAGGGAAGGGGAAGAGCCGGACACAAATTAAACTGTTGAAGCTGCCAGTGCCTTCAGTTTGCTCACACAAATAAAAAAAAAAAAAAATAGGGAGAGGGAGAACGTCGTCGAAGCCAGCCTTTTACTGTTTGAGTTTAGTGTTCCTAACAGATTTCACCAGATCCTTGCAGAAGCCAAAAAACAAACAAGAGAAAACACAAAAAGTCAATAAGGGGTATTACAAATAAGGCAGAAGAACTGAAGTGTGCATTTTATTCCCGTATTTTAATAGAACTTTGAAGGGTGGACTTAGGAAGGGACCATTGAAGGACAAGGAGCATTGAGAGGAAAGAGGAGGGGTATATTAACTAAAATAAACAGGGTGCCACAGTGCACTGTTGTAAGCTGGTAAAAGTGCACACAAAATTATAAGTTCAGTATAACAGCCTCTTTGTACTGCAGCAACTTCTTTCAGTTTGCACTGCACACAGTCTGGCTGGCTGGGTTTGCTGTCTAAGGGCTAAATTCTTCTTGCGTCTGCACTGTTTGCTGGGTTGAGGCTATGGAGTCAGTGGTGAGCCTACGTAATAAGGGAAGGGAGAGGAGGACCAGCCACTGAGGAGCAAAAAGACAGCATAAAAGACAGTAAGAGCACTAGCAGAGGCTTTTGTGTTGTCAAGTTAAAGGAAAGGACAGAACAGATTCACACTGTAGTGTCTATCTGTGCCAAAATAAAATGGCAGCAGTAAGGAGGAGGAAGAAAGCAAGGAAGACTTAAGGTCAGGGCTATAAATAAGTAAATCAGAAAATTTGATTTGTTGATATTTTTAGGTTAGCACCTCACGAAATGAGCACCCGCTCGTTGTAGCTGTGCTGTCTTCAACTGTCTGTGTTTCTATAAATAAGTAAACCTGAGAAAGTGTACAGTGTAGGGTCGAGTCTGACTGCTGCCTGTCTGTACGTGCACTGCCAAGACAGTAGTAGCTAGCAGCTGCAGTAGAAAGCGGAGGCTTTGTGTTGTAAAACTTGCTAACAAGTTGCCCGAATATATAAAAAAGTAAAATAAAAAATAAGAGCATGACAGTAACTGGACAAGTCAGTAGAGCAGTACTTAAAAAAAAAAAAAAAAAAAAAAATGCACTAAGTGACTTATTTAAAGTTGTAAAAGTGTAGTAAAAACTTTCTGCACATTTGAACTTGACCTTTGTAGCCTAAACTGTGTGTGTGTGTGTGTGTGTGTGTGTGTGTGTGTGTGTGAGACTGACTAGTGAATTATTAAAAAAAAAAAAAAAAAAAAAAATTAAACACAGAACTGCCAGTCACTGTCAGCTATCTGAGGGAGCAATAGGCAGCCTTAGGGAGTTGCGTGCTGTGCGCATGTACTGTTATTACTGTATGTAACAAGGTGACCCTGTAACCTGTTGGACTTTTCCTATTCTCGTCCCAACTCCCCACTCCCTTCCAGTTTCTTCCACTGCCTTAGTCCTGGCTTCTTCTTAGTGTCTTTGTGTGCCTGCCCACCAAATCCAATTAAGTGACTTGCCTTACCTTGTTTGCACAATCATAACTCTGAAAGTTTCAAGACAATTCTAAATAAAGATATATATTTATTGAAAAGGCTAAGGCAAATAAGCACCTCATTCTTCTACTAGTGTCCTTCTGGCCCCCAGTGTCACTGTCTGCCACCCAGCCTACCAAACCCCGGCACCCAAAGAAACTCTCACAAACACACACTGAAAAATAAAATATACTTTATTATCATTGGGGGAAGAAAAATAAGTGCCACAATATGCAGAACAGGAGTAGGAGTAGTAAACAGCAGACTCGTTTTTTTCTCTCTGGTCACTAGCCTCACGAGTATCAGCGACAGCAGACTCCATCAGTAGCAAGACACCACCTGCAACAGAAACACAATCCACCTCTGTGTCTAGTGCAGATAAGAGTAATAACAGTGAAAATGAGCCTATATCTGTGTCAGGAGATATAACTGCTGATCAGTGTGTTGAATTAAGCAGTGAAGGCTTAACTGAAAGTTTACATCCACTCCCTAAAAAACGTACTTAAGTGCTCCATGAGCAGGATGAGAGGCCAGAAAGGCCAAATAAAGATGAGAAATACGATCAGGAGAAAAGGGGCCAGATTGTTTCAAAGGCATTGGTTAACTATTTATAACTGGCTGAGATATGATGGAAAAAAAAAAAACTGATGTATTGCACTGTGTGCGAAAAATATCCAACCATTGTAGTACCAGCCTTTTCAAAGAAACCTAATGTTTTTGCCACTGGCTCAAATAATTTTCAGATTGAGTCACTACCTGCTCATGACAAGTCCAGTCCACATGCTGTATATGAATCAGCATATTGCAGACAGTGGTCAGCGTGCGGTACATTTTGATATCACTGAGTCCCCACTGCATCAAGCATTTACACAGTTGGATCAGGGCACTAAGGTCAAGATGCAATGCCTGTTCAACGCAGCATATTCCATTGCCAAAAATCTGCACCCTTTCTCAAACATGGAGTGGCTCTGTGAAGTGCAGGAAAAAAATGAGAACGCTTGGTTCTAATTATACCAATGATAAGCGAGCCAGGGACTTGACTTCTGTGGTGCTATATCAGCAGTTATATCCCAAACCCAGATGCAGACTCTTACTGATGTTAAATATGTGACCATTCTTGCTGATGGTAGTACAGATTCTAATATAACTGAGTGGGAAAATGTTTTCATATGGTTTGTTGACCCAAACTCAAAACAGGTGCGTACAGTGCTTATCCAAGCTGTTCCACTGGAACATGCACATGCAGAAGGTGTAGTTCACGGAATAACGACTGCACTTGAGTCAGTAAATCTTCCTCTAAGTAACCTACAAAATGTCTACAATGCAGGGCCATTCCTTGTTTCAGCAAATTTTGATGGGGCCAGTGTCATGATGGGCGAAAGAGGAGGAACCATAGCAAAGTTGTGGTAACACTGTCCTCAAATAATTGCGATGTATCATGCTGCTGCCCGTAAGTTAGAGCTGGCAGTTCTTGATGTAGTAAAAAAAAAAAAAAATACATTTGTGTCAAATCTTGAAAGTACTCTCAAGGGAATATTTAAGTTTTATCATTAGTCCCAAAAACACGGGAGCGCTAAAAGAAATTGTTCCTGTGATGGATACTGCTCCTGCTCACTTTAGTGCTATAAAACAAGTGAGATGGCTTGCCAGTAGGTCACGGTCGGTTCATGCAGTTTAGGTTAACCTACCCAGTGTCGCTCAACACCTAGAACATGCATCTTTTGCTGCTGGTGATGAAGGTTCTAAAACAAAGGCCCTCTTAAAAGAAGTACAGAGTGTGCAGTTTGTAAAATCTCTATATATACTACTAGACTTCCTGCCAATACTAAACAACCTGTCACTCCAGTTTCAAAGAGATGACATAGTAATACTGGAAGTTCCACAACTTGTTGAGACCTGCCTACTCCAGCTTACGGAGCTGAAAACATCACCAGGGAAATACATGGCAGCTTTCCTTAGCCATTACAAACCTGAACAGAAATGGATGGAGTATGTTGTGTCAAAGAGGGGAGGGGAGGAGGAGAGGACTGTTCCTTTCCCATTCAGAGGCAACTGCCCAGAAGTCAGTTTTGTAAGAGATACACAATTCCAGAATTTAATAGATGCAGCGATAATGTACATAGACGAGAGGTTTAAAAATTTCTCAGAGGTGCCTCTCAAATGGTTCAGCTGTTTAGATTTCAAGCAGTTTGATCTGCCAAGAGACCAGCTAGCGGTGTTTGGGACCTGTGAACTGGCAAATTTGGTTGAATACTTTGATTTTTTTTCACGGAAGAGCAGCAGGAACATATGAAGTCTTGAGTATACTGCATTTAAAATGTTGCTTAAATCTTCAGCTGACAAGTCCTATTTGTAGGTCTGTGCAAAATTACTAAAAGAAAAACCACCACAGATTGGACACATTATTCTTAACTTAGTCGAAATACTAATAACTACGAGTGTCTCAACTGCTAAGTGTGAAAGAATTTTTTCTGTTCAGAACCTTATCAAAACAAAATAAGGACACGGCTTGCTGATGACACACTACGGTCTCTTCTGCAGATAGTGGTAGAAGGTCCTGAGCTGCATGAATTTGATCCTGATCCTGCAGTTAACCACTGGCTGCTCTCTGGTTCAGGAACTAGACATGTTCATGGACATGCTGTTGCTGCTGCTACATCTACTGCTGGTGCCACTGCTACTTCCGTTTCTTCTCCTGATGAGTGATGATGATCCTGATGCAAGTACTCCTAGTGCTCCATCATCATCTTCTTCCTGTCCTCCCAGTCTACTCAGTCTGCCCCTTGATGACAGTCATCTATATTCACAGAATGGCTTGTTGATGGCCTTCAGTTCTAATTAATTCTTAAACTATTGTCCGATCTCTTCTAAAACAGACTTCAGCCTGCCCACATGGTTAGGGTTACCAGATGTCCTCTTTTACGAGGACATGTCCTCTTTTCCAGCTGCCAAATATTCTCCCTATCCTGTTGAATTATTATTATTTTTATAATTTTTTTACTCTCTCCTACCTAGGACCTCCTTGTGTACGAGCTGTGAAGGCAGTACAGACTTTAAACCTGTTTACTCGGGGTCTGGCATGAGGGCTCATCGGGGGAGAAACTAAGTGTCCTCTCTTTGGCATCCCAAAATCTAGTACCCCTACACATGGTACACCGGTCCCACCCTGGGCCTGTTGTATTAACATTCAGAAAAGAAAGTAAATATCGGAATTGGATGGAGACACATTGTTTTTCCTGATTTACACAGTTCTTCTACATCTACTTTTATTCTATGACATAATACAACAGTACAACCCCAGCTACATCATGTAATTTATTTCTACATAAGTTGGGCTAAAATGTTCATATAAATGTACTGGACTACCACTCTGAACTCTGGGACTACCATTTTTGACTAGGCCAGTTGTCCTGGACTAGCATGCCATTTTGAAATTTGTCGATCCCTAGTGGTATCTGATTTTCACTTGAATCAGTCTGTCACTCTACCTGTCTTCTTTACAGACACTCCAGTTCTCCAGAAAGGAGACTCCATTCCCTTGATGTCAAAAGGGCACTTAGCCACTACATTGACCGAACCAAGTCCTACAGGACAAGTCAATCACAGCTGTTTCTCACATATGGTGAAGTTGGTAAGGACAGAGCTGCAACAAAACATAACAATTGTTCGCTGGATAGTGGCATGTATACGGTTTTGTTATAGTAATTTGGGTAAATGGGTACCTCTGGGCCTGAGAGCACACTCCACCAGGGGCACAGCTGCTTCAGTGGCAGCTTTAAGAGAAATTCCACTACTGGAAATCTGTAAAGCAGCTACATGGAAAACAGTACACACCTTCACAAAGCATTACAGCCTGGACTTGCAATCCAGAGGTGATGCTAGGTTTGGTACAGCAGTACTGCAGATCCTGTTTCCAAAATTGGTTCTCTGGCCAACCTCCAAAGGTACTGCTTGGTAGTCTGCATTAAGTTTAATCATAATGAATGATTCCTGGGGTTAGAAGAAAAAAATACTCACCATAGTAATCTTGTTTCTTGAAAGGGATCACTCATTATGATTAAAGCCACTCCCTACCTCCCCTACTAGAGCCTATAGAAGTTGCTTTGCGTCCCTGCATTGGGGTATTTTCTCTTCTCATGTATTGGTTAAGGTTGAGACTCACTTTGTTTAACCGGTTGGTGTCCAGGTGGTCTTAAAGTTTCTTAGGTTTTTTGGTTAAGGATGTTTTGACCTGAAAGGGCAAAAATGTTATTTTAATGTTAATTTTTAGCTAATGGGTCTTTTGCCCAGTTAGGCTCCGTAAGAATCTGAAGCACTCAGAGTGCAACAGTTGCTAGGGCAGCAGTTTGAAAGTGGCATGAGCCACTTGAGAATTTCATAATTTGCATAAAATTCCATTTCTCCGGGCAGTTCAACACAGGAGGCTGACTGACTGCATTAAGTGTAATCATAATGAGTGATCCCTCTGAAGAAACAAGATTACTATGGTGAATAATTTTTTCTTCCTGGTGCCCAAGCGGACGAGGGCCTGGCACCCCTTTCTGCATGACCTGAATCAATATCTAAGGTCACATACCTTTTGGATGGTCACTTTGTCTCAGATCATACCATCCTTGGAGCGAAACATGTGGTTCTGTTCACTGGATCTGCAGGACAGGTTCTTTCATGTCCCAATCTCTGTCCCATCAGCGGTTTCTCTGCTTCAGGGTCGAAGGGATGCTGTACAAGTTCCGAGGCATGCCATTCGGCCGCTCGGGTCTTCACCAAATGCATTGCAGTGGTGGCGGCCCATCTCGGGGGGGGGGGGGCAGGATTTCTAGTTACCTCGACGATTGACTCCTAGTAGGATCCACCCAACAGGAGGTGGAGAGGTCCAGGGATCTGGCCCTCCAAATCTGCTTCCATGCTGGCTCGGTGGTACTGAGGGTTGAGGCGCTGGACACCACACCTCGCACCATGCCGGCGACTGGGGTTTAGGAGCGGAGATGGGCTGGAGCGTCCGACAGCTCGCCTTCTCTGGGGAGGGAGGGTTCTTTATCCCGGTAAATGGCAACTGCTGGCGGAGGCTGGGGGCATGACAGCAAGTTGGGGTCCCGGGGGCTGGATTGGTTGAGGGCGTAGGTCAGCAACCAGTCAGCCACAGGGACTATAGGAGGAGGGACATTGCTGATGTCGGCACTTGCGCCTTGATGTAAGGGCCCACAACAACCCACTGGAAAAAAGTGGAAACAGCCTCACTGGAGCCAGGAAGATGGAGCGCTGAGCCGGGGTCTTTGTGCCAGAGCCTGCCTGCAGCCTTATGGACCCTGACACATGCAAGATTCGGGGGTCTGCCCCCACCCTGACCCCACCCGGGGTATCCGCTGCAAGATGGAGGGACCAAGGACTGACTGGTAAGGCCCGCAGAGACTAGGCTTCATGGGCGACTCTTGATGGTGCAGCTCCAGTGGACAGTCGGAGGGATAAATTGTAATGGGGGGGGGGGGAACCTGCTTCCAACTCGGCCTCCTGATCAATGAGGCCAGGTCAGAACTTGTGCCATCTCAGATGATGGGCTTCATCAGGGCAGAGCTAGACTCTTGTCAAGCTAGAGCTGGGCTCCTTGGCGGACAGGTTGGAGGTTCTTTCCTCCTTTGCCCAATCATTTCTGGTTGGGCAGTTGCACCCTGCCCAGAACTTTCTGCGCCTTCTGGGTTACATGGCGGCATGCACCTTAGTGGTCCGTTGGGCCCGGTTGCACATGCACCCCCTCCAGTGGGAGCTGGCCACCCAGTGGACTCAGCGCCACGGTCATTTTGACCAGCTGGTCACTGTAACCCAGAAGATGTGGGACACACTCTAGTGGTGGACCGCCCCAGACAAGATGCAGGAAAGGATCCCGTTTGTCCGCCCCAAGCCGATAGTCGTCCTCATGGTTGATGCCTCTCTCATGGGCTGAGGAGCCCACATGGGGGACGAAAGGGCCCACAGGCTCTGGACCCTTGAGAAGTCCAATGCCACACCAACCTGTTGGAGCTCAAAACAGTCAGACTGGCACTGTCAGCTTTCGCTCGTCAGCTCTGGGGTGAAGTGGTTCAAGCCCAGACTGATAATACCACGACCATGTACTACCTCAACAAACAGGGTGGCATGCACTCCCGTTTGCTGTGCAAGGAGGCACTCCGCATCTGGACCCTCATGAGCCGGTGGGAGGCAGATCTCCTAGCCATCCATGTGACAGGAGCCTCAAACCACCTGATGGATGCTGTCAGCCGCTTTGGCTAGACATCCCACGAGTGGTCTCTCCATCCAGAGGTAGCTTACAGCCTGTTCTCCTGTTGGGGCAAACTGATGGTAGACCTGTTTGCCTCCAGGGAAAGCACCAAGATGAGGCTGTTTCATGCCCGCCCCCCCTCATCAGGGCTCACTGCAGGGGGATGCCTTCTTGAGGCCGTGGAACCCAGGCCTCTTCTACGCTTTCCCTTCATTTCCCTCGATCCACAAGGTGCTCCTCAAGATGAGGAGGGACAAGGCGAAGGTGCTCCTGGTAGCCCTATACTGGCCGTGCCAGTTCTGGTATTCAGATCTCCTTGGCCTCAGCTGCAGGCACCCAGGGTGACTTTGCACACGCCCAGACCTGATATCACTCGATCAGGGGAAGGTATTCCATCCGGACCTTTAATCCCTGCACCTCACAGCCTGGTACCTGGGCGGCTAGAGTTCAAGGGTTTGGGTCTTTCCGAAGATGTCCACACCATGGTGGAGGCAGCCAGAAAGGAATCGACCAGGAAATGTTATGCCTTCAAATGGAAAAAGGTTTTCCATTTGGTGTCAGGGCAAGGGCCTGGACCCTTTGTCCTGTTCAGTGGCTAACATTCTTGACTACCTTTGGTCTGTCTCCAAAGGGGGTCTCCGGTCATCGACCATTAGGGAGCACCTGGCAGCCATGTCTGCTTACCGGCCGTGGCCAGTCAGCTGATGGCACAGGAGACAGTCGTCTGGTGCTTTTTCAAAGGTCTGGATCACACATCCCCTCCGGTGCGTGAACCTCTACCTCCGTGGGATCTACTGCTGGCTGGTACTGGCAAAGCTTATGGGCAAGCCATTTGAACCAATGCACAAGTGTGAGCTGTCACACTTGTCATGGAAGACTGTCTTCCTGGTGGCTATCACATCTGCCAGAAACACAGGGGAGCTCCAGGTACTTTTAGTGGACTCCCCTTATCTGGTCTTCCACAGGGACAAGATTGTCCTACGCCCCCACCTGAAATTCCTTCCGAAGGTGGTGTCAGAGTTTCACCTTAACCAGGTGTTGACTCTGCCGGTATACTCCCCTAATTACACCTTGGAGGCCGAGTACAGGCTCCATACTTTGGGCCTGAGACGTGCTCTCTCCTACTATTAGGAGAGGACAGCGGAAATTTGGGGCGAGGTTCGCCAGCTGTTTGTCACCTACACTGAAGCCGCTTCTGGCAGACCTGCAGCAGAGTGGACTATTGCAAGGTGGATTACATCATGCATAGGTCTGTATTACAAGTTGGTAGGCAAGTAGCGTCCCAGAGGGATAAGATCTCATTCTGCCCACCATACTGCTGCATCCAGGGGCATCCTTATCCAGGAAATATGCCTGGCTGCTACCTGGAAGTCAGCAAACACCTTCATCATCCACTACCACATTGACCTTGAGTCATGCCAGGATGCTGGTTTTGGGGCCTCAGTTCTCCAGTCTCTGTTCCCTAAGTAGGAGGTGTGCACCTTGCCTCCCTCCTCCTGGAGAACTGCTAGGAGTCTGCCAAAGAGTGTGGATGAACAACATATCCACGCTCATAGAAGCACAGGTTACTCACCTATAACAGTAGTTCTAGGAGTGGTATATGTTGTTAATCCACACGGACCCACCCGACCTCCCCGGCTGCAGATGTGCACAACCTGGTTTCCAGCAGGCTAACATCTGGCGTCGACATGGGGCGGAACCGAGGTATATACCACCCTGGTGGATGGGAGCAGCCAGCTTCAAGACTACCGATTGATTTTAAAGTGGAAGGGGACATGCCAAAGAGTGTGGATGAACAACATATACCACTCCTAAAACAACTGTTACATGTGAGTAACCTGTTCTTACAGACCACCAGAGAGGGAAACGGTCTATCTGGATGCATTTAATTCTAGAGTGGTCAGGGAAGTACCTGTATGCTTTCCCGCCCTTCCCTCTGGTATACAGAGTTTTGCTCAAGCTCAGGTCCCAGCCAGCATCCATGATCTTAATAGCACCAGACTGGCCCAGGCAGTCATGGTACTTTCTACTGCTCTCCATGTCTGTGGCAGAACCAGTACACCTTCCCAGGATGCACAGTCTGTTAACCTCCAGTCAGTGGAGGCTCCTGTACCTGAACCTCCAATCCCACAGGCTCAAGGCCTGGCTCTTGAGGGCACAGAATATGCAGTACTAAAACTTTATGAAGTAGTTCTGGCTATTTTGAAAGGATACAGAAAGCCCTCCACTAAGAGAACTTATTCTGCAAAATGGAAAAGGTTTTCCATCTGGTGTTCCACACAGGATATTAAACAAACACAGGTTGGGATAGCAGTCATGTTGGATTATCTTACTCATTTACATTCTTTGGGCATTCAGGCCAGTACACAGATGGTACATTTGGCTGCAGCTTCTGCTTGCATTTCAGCCAGGCAAAAGTTCTCACTTGCTTCAGATCCTGTTTTCAAAAGATTCTTTGAGGGCCTTTCTTATTTGCAGCCCCCTCACAGGGAACCAGTGCCTGCATAGGATCTTGGTGTGTGTGTGTGTGTGTGTAGCCAAGCTCATGGGACCCCCTTTTGAGCCTATATATTCAGCTCATCTAAAATTTGTCACTTGGAAAACAGTTTTTCTAGTGGCAATGACTTATGCCAGAAGAATCAGTGAGCCTCAGGCTCTTTGTGTAGACAAGGACTACATTTCTTTCTGCAGTGACAAAGTGGTCCTGCGTAGGGATGTGCGAAATTGGAAAATTTCGCGTAATTAGTGCATTCCGTGAAATATTTGCAGTTAGATGTGAAATTGCAAACATGAAGTCTTGCTGTATTCTGACAATCTGCAGTTAGCTCCAACCTTTAAACTGCCCCAGAGAGTATAGAGTTAATTTTCTGTGCAGTGCATAGAACGTTGAGCTCGAGCTCGGTTGAGGTCTCTGTCTGCAGCACTTTGAAACCCAACCGTCAGATTCTTTACTCTGCCTCACTGAACAGTCGCTGTGGAGATTTCTCCTTCTGCTCGGTTCAAAGTCGGTTAAAGTTGTCTGTTCATTCCGAATTTAAATCCAAAATTAATTCTGCATTGTCGGTTCGGGCTCTGTCTGTGGTACCATGAGTACTTAGATAGTTTTCTGTTTTATTTTGTGGAAATTGTAAGACTTGTTCGATTGGTTCTGCTGAACCGATCCATTATTTTGATTTCTTGTGCTTTTCTTTAGTGTGTGGTTACCGGTCCTTATCGGTTTAAAAAAAAAAAAAAGTGTTAAACTTTTTTCCATTACCTGTGACATGGTTAGGAACCGATAAGGGAATCTTGCCTGGTGTTTTCCGAAATAAGGGCAAGTTTGGTTAGGTTGGCCACGTCTGAGAAACCCTAGAAAAAAACCGGGCCCACTGGGTTTCAACACTGCAATGAGTGTGGGGAGGTCTTTGCTAAGGCCGATCCCCCACACCACCTGTGTTTGTCTGGTGTTTGAACACCTTGATACAGACTGCCAAATTTGTAAAAACTTTCCTAAGTCTACCCTGGAGAAAAGATTAGGTAGACTTGGGGAAAAGGAGGCCGAGAAGTACGCTGACCCGGATGGCCAGCCCGGTTCGGTTCCAACCGAACCAGAAGGAGTGCCCTCTGACCAGGGCGATACTTCTTTGGGCAAGAGGAGAGCCGATCCTGAGAGATTGGTTCCTACGAAAAGGAAATGTAAAGACAAGTCAGCCGGTTTGGATCCGGAGGTTCATGTTCCGACCACCGATGAGATTGCCCGAGCGATTTGGATTGTTGAATCACTTCGCCCGGTTCCGTCTGATCCGGCTCAGTTAGCTAGGGGCTCGGTTAGGTCGGTTCCACTGGTTCAGGATTATGCCTCTGAAGATTTTTATGAACTGGAATTTGAGGAGGAGGGGGATTATGAACAAGATGATGACTATGATGGAGCAGAAAGTCTGGATGTCCCCACTGAACCGACATCTCCCCAGACACACCTTCTGGTGTTTTTCCCTCCTAGGCTCTCTGAGTCCCCTCCCCACTGTCTGTTCTACAGGAAAGTGGCTGAAACTCTCCAGCTCCCTATGGAGGAAGCTACAGGGGATCAAGAGGAGCCTGATTTTGTTGAAATGATGGACATCCCAGAGACCAGGAGGCTGTCTGTTCCCCTGCACAAATCATTTGGGAAACAGGCACAAAAAAATTTAGTCTCCTAATTCTGTACCTCCTGTTGATAGAAGAATGGACACGAGGTATACTTTACCAGGCTCAGACACAGATTTTTTCTACCAGCAGTGCAGTCGTGTTGGGGTCATGCAGGCTGCAGCCTGTGACAGGGCTAATGTTCCCTTGGCTTCACACCCCCCAGATAAAGACTCCAGGAGGATAGATGCCTTGGCAAAAAAGCAATACATGGCATCCTCTTTGGGACTCGGGCAGGCTAATTATATGGCCTGTGCAGCCAGGTACCAGAAGTCTAGGTGGGACACTGTACTGGCACTGGCTAAACAGGCCTCCCCCCAGCTGGCCAAGGAGCTGGAAGAGGTGGCTGCGGATGGAATTGAGGCATCTAATGTATGGTTTCATGCTGCTGTGGACTCCAATGATGTGTCAAGTGTCATGGCTACATCTGTGGCTCTTCGGAGAATGGCTTGGCTCAGATGTACTAGCCTCTCACAGGACACCCAGGCCAAGGCCATGGATTTCCTTGTGGAAGGTAACTCTCTGTTTGGGGAGCAGACAGAGAATTACATGATGAAGATGGAGTAATATAGGACCACTTACAGGAGTGCACAGGCCAAGGAAAAGCAGCAGTCTAGGGGCAGGGGCAGGCCTTTTCATAGGCCTTTCTACCAAGCACAGGCCTCGTCTCCCTTTTCACAGAGGGGGTTCTTCAGAGGGAGAGGCAGAAGGGGGATGAGCAGGGCTATATCCACGCCTCAACCTGAGGCTTCTGCCAAGCAGACATCCTGATGGGCCTGCCCGGGTCGACTCTCCTATCCCTGTAGGGGGCAGGCTGGCTTACTTCGTCCAGGACTGGGTGTCTGTTACTTCAGACAAATGGGTTCTGGAAGTAGTAAGCCAGGGACCGGCTCTCGGCTTCAAAAAATTTCCGAAGATCAGAGACAGATCTTTTCCACCTGAAAGTCTTTCCGAAACCCTTGCCCTAGAGGCAGAGGTTTCATCTCTTCTGGCCTTAGAAGCCATAGAGAGAGTTCCTGCCCTACACTGGGGCAAAGGTCTGTACTCCCGGTATTTCCTTACCCCAAAAAAGACAGGGGAGTAGCGAACCATCCTAGATCTAAGATACCTGAACAAATATCTTTTAAAACCAAGGTTCAAGATGGTGACTCTGGGAATAATTCTTCCCCTCTAAGGCCATGGGACTGGCTAGCTTCCCTGGACCTCAAAGATGCCTACTTTCACATCCCCATCAGGTGCTCTCACAGAAAATACCTCGGGTTCAAGTTGCCTTCAGGCCATTATCAGTTCAAAACAATGCCCTATGGCCTAACATCAGCTCCAAGGGTTTTCACAATGTCTGGCAGTAGTAGTGGCCTTTTTAAGAAGACAAAAGATTTCCATTTTTCCATATCTGGACGACTGGCTCATAGTGGGTCAGTCTCCAAGCCAAGTCAAGTCAGACCAGCAAGTGACCCAGAAAGTGCTCACTTCCCTGGGATTTCTTTTCAACCTTCCCAAGTCAGTTCTCATACCAGTGCAGCTTCTTACCTTTATAGGGGCAGAGCTAGATACTGTCTTCCCCTGGAAAGGGCAAGAGTTCTTATAGAACTGGCTTCTTCCTTCAGGTGTCCCGACCAGCAAGGCACTTCCTTCAGCTCTTGGGTCACATGGCAGCTTCTACAGCTGTGGTCCAAGGGGCAAGATTACAGATGAGGGACATTCAGTTCCATCTGAAGGTCTTTTGGTCCCAAAGGAAGGATCCTCTTACCAAACTGATTCCAGTGACTCAGACACTGATCCAAGCTCTTCAGTGGTGGCAGGATGAGGACAATTTAAGGCAAGGGGTCCCATTTGTCACTCACTCATTAGATGGTCCTTACCACGGATGCTTCTTTTTGGGGTGGGGATCTCATCTGGGGGCTCTCACAGCCCAGGGACTGTGGTCCCCTCAGGAGTCTGTTCTTCATATCAATCTCCTGGAACTCGGGGCAGTTTTTCTGGCCCTGCAAGCTTTCTCTGTCTGTGCAGAACAAGGTGGTTCAGGTCAGAACAGACACCACCACCACCACCATGTGGTACATCAACAAGCAGGTAGGCACTCTGTCTACGGTCTTGTGCATGGAAGTCATGACATTGTAGTCCCTGGCTTATTCCCTGCAGACCTCTCTGATAGCAGTCCACATTCCAGGGAAGGACAATGTGCTGGCAGATGCACTGAGCAGGATCTCCCAGGGCCATCATGAATGGACCCTGGATCCCCTGGTGTTAAAAGTGATTTTTTTTCAAGGTGGGGCACTCCAGAGATAGGTCTCTTTGCAGCCCCAGACAATCACCAACTTCCTCTGTTTTGTTGCAGACCCCCAGTCTTGGGTTCAATCCTTGTGGATGCTCTAATTTTGAACTGGGAAGGGAACTTTCTGTATGCCTTCCCTCTATTTCCTCTGCTGTTCAAGGTTCTAGTCAAGGTAAGGTCACAACCTTGCAAAGTGATTCTGATTGCTCCAGACTGGGTCAGACAGCCTTGGTACCCCTTGTTGCTGTCTCTAGCAGTCCATCTTCCCCTGTCTCTTCCCAGGAATTACAACCTGTTAACCTCCTTTCAGGGAAGGATTTGGTACCCCAATCTTTTGGTGTCTCAATCTCAAGGCATGGCTCTAAGAGTTAGAGTATGCATATTTGCACCTGTCCCCAGGGGTTCCGGATATTCTCAAAGCCTCTCAAAAGCCTGCCACCAGAAAGACTTATGACTCCAAATGGAAAAAGATTCAGTATTTGGTGTTCCAAGAAGCATATCTTTCCAGACATTGCTGAATTGCCTACAGTTTTGGATTATATGGTCCATCTTAATGGCCTAGGCCTCAGATGAGCTACTCTCAAGGTACACTTGTCAGCTGTTTCTGCTTTTCTGTCAGTGGGGAAGCCTTCCTCACTATCATCTCATCCTGTGTTCTGTAAATTTTCCGAAGGATTGCTTCATACCCGTCCTCCATTTAGGGATCCTGCCCCTGCCTGGGACTTAAATGTTTGCATTGCTCAACTTATGCAACCTCTTTGTGAGCCTATGTCCTCAGCAGAGCTTAAGTACTTGACTTGGAAAACTGTGTTTTTGGTAGCCATTACCTCTGCCAGACGTATCAGTGAATTGCAAGCCCTGTCAGTGAAACCTGATTTTTATCTCCTTTCATAGAGATAAAGTGGTCCTTAGAACCAATAGGAGGTTCTTGCCCAAAGTGGTTTCAGACTTCCACTTGAATCGGTCTGTCTCTCCCTGTCTTCTTCATTGATCATTCTTCTTCAGGAGAGAGGAGGCTACACAGTTTAGATGTTAAGAGCCCTTAGCTACTACATAGAACGTACCAAGGGTCACAGGTTTGATTCCCCCCCCCCCCGTTGTTCCTCACTTATGGGGAAGTGGGAAAGGGCAAACCTGCCACCAAGTGAACTATTGCCAGATGGATTGTGTCTTGTATACAATTCTGCTTTGCGAAACTGGGAAAAATTCCACCCTCAGGCCTGAGGGCTCACTCTACTAGAGGTACAACTGCTTCCCTGGCTGCTGCCAAGGATATCCCTCTCTTAGAAATTTGTCAAGCAGCCACCTGGAAAACGGTCCGTACCTTTACCAAGCATTACTGGCTGGATACCCAGGCTAGGAGTGATGCTCGGTTTGGCACAGCAGTACTTCAGAGCCTATTCCTAAAGTAGGTTCTGTCCCTCCTCCTTGGAGGTACTGCTTGGTAGTCTGCAAACTGTCAGAATACAGCAAGACTTCATGTTGTTTGAAGAAAAAATTACTCACCTTAGTAATGTTGTTTCTTCTAATGGAGTCTTGCTGTATTCTGACCTGCTTCCCCTCTCAGAACCTGGTTTTTGGGAAGTGGGTGGGCAGGCGCAGTGTTGCACCCAAGGGGTGCTTCTTGCACACCCTACTTTTTATCTGGGCGGTTTTGTATTATCTTTATTTTAGATAGGTTTTGGTTTAGGGTTTCCTGACTTGAGTCTTCCTTTGGGAATCCAAAACTTTCTGTTGCCAGTTGGCTAGTTAAAAATGTTACAATTTCCACATAGTGTAGTTAGTGTTTGCTCGTAAGAATCTGACGGTTGGGTTTCAAAGTGCTGCAGACAGACCTCAACCGAGCTAGAGCTCAGTGTTCTATGCACTGCATAGAAAATTAACCCTATACTCACCAGGGCAGTTTAAAGGCTGGAGCTAACTGCAGATTGTCAGAATACAGCAAGACTCCATTAGAAGAAGCACAGTTACTAAGGAGAGTAATTTTTTCTTCACTCGCAGGCAAAATTTTGTACCAGCGTGCAAAATTTTGCCACCTGTGGGAGTAATTTTGCGTCCCGTGGCAAAATTTTCCCTGATGTCCTGTGGCCCCCCAAGCCATCACTGGCCATAATAATATTAAATAAGAACCCCCCCCCCCAAAGTTACCCTGCACCATCTGATGTATTTTATTAAAAAGGAAAAAAAATTACCCTCCATTCCCTGGTGTCTAGTGGACCCTCCCCATCAGTAGATATCAGCATCCGCCCAGCTCCCACCAGAGTAACCCAGTCGAGCCACAGACACCACCCTCCACTCACCTCCACAGCCGGCAGCCCGACTGAGTGCCACTGGCGCTTGAATGAATGAGCACATATCTGTGCTCATTCATTGAAGTGCTCAGTAGCTCAATCGGCTACCGGCCTTGAAGGCTGTGCTGTGGCCTGATTGGGTTACTGGGCGGGGAAGCTGGGTGGGTGCCAATATCTATTGATGGAGTGGGGTCCACTAGACACCAGGGAGTGGCGGTGTTTTTTTTTAATTACGGGGATGTGGGAAAGGATAACCCAGCAACCAGAAGGTCCATTTCTCGCTGTATAGTTCAGTGCATCCAGTTTTGTTACTCTGAAGTGGGAAGGGAACCCCCAACAGAGTTGAGGGCCCATTCCACAAGGCGCACTGCTGCTACCTTAGCAGCTGCCAGGGATGTTTCATTAATGGACATCTGTAAAGCAGCTACCTGGAAATCAGTACACACCTTCACAAAGCATTACAGTTTGGACATCTTGTCCAGGAGTGATGCCAAGTTTGGCACAGCAGTCCTGCAGAGTCCGTTTCAAAATAAGTTCTGTGCCCACCTCCAAAGGTACTGCTTCATAGTATATGGAAGTTATGAATACCTGAGTATTATTGGGTTAGAAGAAAAAATTACTCGCTTAGCAATCTTGTTTCTTCCCGCTGATACTCGGGTATTCATAACTACCCACCCTGCCTCCCCTTCAACAACCAGTAGCCTGTGCATTCCTGGGAGTATGTATCTGGCCTGCTATGTGGGTGCTACAATCTGGCACTATTGTTTGTAATTCATGTTCTTCTTGTGCTTCCCCTTCAGGTGTTTTTTTTTTTTTTTTTATTTTAATATTTTATTATTGGACTTTGCCATACATTTGAATATGCCATAGAGAGATATCGGTACATAAGCATGACAGATGTCTAAATACAGACAGAAAACATGACAGAAGGTGGCAGGCCTAATGTTATAGTAAATTTGAGTGTTCCCATAAATAAAGCAGGTATTTCATAATAACATCAACTGGGATTGTGATGAGTACAACTTATTTATACAATCATTTGATCACAGCATCTTCCTGTAATAAATTGGCGTGAGAAAAGGGTAGGGGAGAGGGGAAGGGATAGGGAAGGGAAAGAGAAAGGAGAATTATTATTTTTTAAAGGGAAAGAAGGGAAGGGGATCCCCACCCCCGCTGGGGGACGAGTAATACATTTACAACATCATACATAGTTGAGGTGTCTATCAAGTCGTCCAAGGCCCTTTACATGAGGAATTAAGCCCCCTACCCAGAGTCCGAGGGGCCTTCTGCCTGCACCCACATAATCCATCTTTCCCATTTTTGAACATAGGAGTGGGATTTATTGTTTATTTTAAAGGTTAATTCTTCTAGGTCAGCAATATTTCCAACTATTGAGATCCAGTCCTGTTTTTTGGGTATTTGATGGTTAAGCCAGAGTCTGGTTATGACTTTATGAGCAGCTGCTATTAGAATTGCCCACAAGTACAAGCTGTCAGGACCTCTGAGGTCAGGGGGTAATACCCCCAGGATCAGTTCCTCCCAAACCAGGTCCTGAGTGAGGGAGAACACGCTTTCAATAGCCTGCCTAGTATCCTCCCAGTATCTAAATAGCTTTGGACAAGCCCAGAGTACGTGGAGGTGGCCTGCCTCCTCTTCCCCACAGCCCCTCCAGCAACAGGCCAGAGCATTAGGATTTTGCTTGTTTAGGGCTGCTGGGGTTAGGAAGAACCGAACCCTGACTTTCCAAGCATATTCCTGCCATAGTGGAGATTTGATGGTGTGGTTTGCAGTATTGAAAATCGCTTCCAGTTTACTAGAATGAGGGCAGGGAGCATCTCCCTTTGCCAGTGCTCCTTAATCCTTATGAGGGGGTCTTTTCTTGTTGATCTAATGGCTGCATAGAGGATCGAGATGGAGCCTTTTTGGACCATAGAGGATTTCATCTGTTTAAAGGCTTCAAATAGGGGCATAACCCTATTGAGGGGCCCTCCCTTCTTCTGTAAGGTTTCTATGTATGTTCTGGCCTGCAAAAATCGGAAGTGATCCGTATTCCTGAGGTTATATCTGTTTTTGAGGAAGTTAAAATCCAGAACAGTTTCCCCTTGGATTAATTGCCCGAGGTATTCAAGACCCAACTGGCCCCACTGTTTGTAAGAGTGGTCCATGCGGTTAGGTGGGAAATCCTTAGCCCATCCCAATCTTTTTAAAGGCCACAGCAAAGGCAGTAAACTATATTTTTTCCATAATCTATGGGTAGCTGAAGTGTTTCCCCCACTGCATTAAGTCTAGGCGTAGAATGAGTGTAGGCCTGAGGTGGAGCCACCATTTGGTCCTCAAGAGGTAGTCTATATCCCCCTCCTCCTCCTCTGCCTTCTCGATCTCCCTCCAGCTAGGGGCAGAACCATGGCCTGCCCACTGCAGGGTGTTTTTTAGCTGTGCCACTAAAAAATAGTCCTCAAGGTCCGGAAGGGACCTGCCCCCCTCTGTACGATGGGTCTGCAATATCCTAAGATTTATTCTGGGCCTCTTATTGGCCCAAATGAATTTAGAGATCAACTTGTGCCAGTGTTGGAAGTGTGATTTATGAATAAGCAGCGGGATACATTGGAACAAGTATAGAAATTTAGGTAATATGTTCATTGATATGGCTTGGAGTCTGGAGTACATGGGTAGATTGGCGATGGCCCATCTCTCGATGTCTTTCTTGAGGGAGGACACCAGGGGGGCATAATTTGCCTTAAACAACCCAGATGCTTGTTTAGTTAAGTGGACCCCCAGATATCGCATATAATCAGCTGCCCAGTTCAAGGGCAGTAGATGATGAATGTCTCCTAAGGGATGGAAGAAGAAACTAAGGGCTTCTGTTTGTTTTATTCAATGAGTAGCCTGAATGTCTCCCAAATTCTTCTAGGATGGGCCAAACTTGGGGTATGGATTTTTGTGGTTGTGAAAGACTTAATAGAATGTCATCTGCATAAAGCAGGATTTTTTTGAACATCGCCCACCTCAATTCCCTTAACTCCCTCTGCTGATCTCACGGCCTCCACCAATGGTTCAATATATAGGGCAAAGAGCAGAGGGGGCACCCCTGTCGGGTGCCTCTTCCTAGGTGGAATCTAGTGGATAGTCCTCCGTTCACTCTAACATACGCTTGTGGGCCCGTATATAAGGATCGAATGGTGTTTGTAAAGGACTCCGGGAAGCCTCTTTGCTCAGAGCACCAGGAAAAGGAAGTCCCACGAGACCCTATCAAATTCGCGTCTAGACTTAGTAAGCGTGCTGGGGTTGGGCGCTCTGATCTTGTCTATTATATTTAGGGCTAGACGTACACCATCTGGAGCCTGACGGCCCATGACAAAGCCGGATTGGTCCTGTCCAATTAATTCAGGGAGCAAGGGATTGAGTCTTGCTGCTGTTATTGATGTAAATATCTTATAGTCCTGGTTCAACAGTGAAATAGGGCGGTATGATTCACATTTTGAGGGATCTTTGCCCTCTTTGTGGAGGACAGTAATTGTCGCGTATTGCCGGGGGGGGGTCCTCCCTCCGTCCAAACTCCAGTGAAAACCCTAAGGAGTAAAGGGGTAATTTCAGGGGCTAGGGTTTTATAAAATTCGGCTCTGAACCCATCTGGGCCCGGACATTTGGCTGATTTAAGATTTTTGATTACGGTGCTCACTTCGGTCTATGTGATCGGCCTGGTCAGGGTCCCAATAGCGTTGGGTGGAAACCGAGGAAGTGGGATAGAGTCGAGGTAGCTTATTTTATCTTGCCTGGTGGAGGTCTCCTCTGCACTATACAGTTTTGCATAATAATCTACAAAGGCCCCAGCTATTTGTGTAGATTGTCTGACCAGTTGGCCAGAACGGGGAGAGACTATTTTAGTGATTGTGGCCTTTGCCCTAGATTGGTGGAGCCTGTAGGCCAGCAGTTTGGTACTACGGGGCCCACCTTCGTAATATTTTTGTTTCAGGTAAAACAGAGCTCTCTCTGTCTCGGCCTTTTGGATCTTTTGAAGTGCTTTCCTACAGGAATTTAATTCACTGTTTCGGGAGTCATCCCACCTTTGTTTTTGGGCACCCTCCAGCTCTCTAATTCGAGAAATTAAGCTTATCTGGTTTTGTCTCGCTTCCTTCTTTTTACATGAGGCTAATGCTATGAGTTTACCCTGTGGAATGGATTTGATTGTATCCCGGAGGGTCTGGGGTGAAATGTCTGGTCTATCATTATCAGCCAGGGAAGTTTTAAGGGTTTCCCTGAGGTCCCCCAGGATACTCCTGTCTTGGAGTAGGGAGGTGTTTAACCTCCAGTGTGTGGTGCGTTTGGATATACCCAACTCCACTTCCAGGAAGACTGGACTGTGGTCTGACAGGATGGTTGAGCCCACCCACATGGAGAGGAACCTCCCCAGGTCGCCTGAGAATGTAAAGAACATATCTAAGCGAGAGAAGACCTTAAATCTGGGGGAAAAGCATGTATACTCCTTGGCCCTAGGATATTTCTCTCTCCAAATGTCGATCAGGCCCAGTTGTGATAGCTGAGTCTTGATCAACCTCGCCTTTGTGGCGTCTACTTTTGGAATCTGAGAAGTAGAGTCCAGAGCTCTGTTCAGAATTATGTTCCAGTCTCCCCCTAGGATTAAGATGCCCTTGGCCTTTTCAGCCACTCTGTGAAAGACATTAGAATAAACCCCCGAACGGTGAGCCGGGGATATATATGTTAGCTAACGTTATTTGGGTGTCCTGTATGTAACCTATGACTATCAGGTACCTGGCTTCCGGGTCCTCTATCACCTCCTGTTGTTGAAATTGGAGGGCCGTTGATAAGAGAATTGCCACCCCCCTTTTCCTACCTGTAGCGAGAGGGGAACTAAACACCTGGGGGAAAGCTTTAGATTTTAATTTTTGAGCTTCCGAGGGGGAAAGATGGGTTTCCTGGAGGAAAACACCCCCACAACCCTGTGATGCAATGAATTGTTGGATCCTTTTCCTCTTAATAGGGCTGGACGACCCATTCACATTAAGGGACATTAATTTTGTGGAGTAATTAGCCATAGTCCAAGTTAAGTAGAGTACCCACCACCTTCTGAACCAGTAACTGTCTAGGCATTAGGCATATGAACCAATAACAAGTCAGCAAAGTTTCAAACTTTTTAGAACAAACAGTATTCAAACATGAAAAACAGTTATTTAGAACTTTAAACAGGGGCTCAGGTCTCCATCTGTTTCAGACCTTGAGCAAAGATGAATGTCAGTTGGAACCTGCCAAGACTCCTCTTGGCAGAGTAAGACCATGAACAGTATTCAAACTTCCAAGGGAGTGCTGAGTGGTGTTAATCAGCGGAAGGGTGTCTTTAGTGATAGAACAAGGCAGGTCATGCGAAAGTGCAGTGCGTGTTCTCTGCGGGGCCCTGGGTATTCCAGGATATGTGCCCCCCTTCCAATAGTCAGTAAGAGGCACCATAAGTACCTGCAGCCAAAGGGCTTCCGCAGCCCCTCCACCAAGGATCAAAAGGAAGGTTAATGGAGTGCTAGGACTTCTGATGGCCTGTCTTTTGTCAGTATTTTGATCATCCTGGTTTTGGCTGTCCCTGTATCTATCTTAGGGAGGTGTCGTCTCTCCCCGGCCACACTTGCGGCTTCATGTCAAGTGCTGTTAGCAAGTATACGCAATATTGGGAGTGCCAGCCAGACGAGGAGAAAGACACACACCCAGTACTGCACCTGTAATGAGACCGCTGCCAGCGGTCTTTCTCTAGGGTTCCCCATTCACCCCTGATCCCGGGCATTCCAGGCACCGCCTGAGAGGAAGAGAATCCTCCAGATACCAAAACATCATGCCTCAAAAGCTCCTTCCCGCTGGGAGTCCCGAGCGGAGGTCACAGAGCCCTGGAGTCGTATAAGGTTAACCACAGAGCTCCTCCACTGTGTCAAGCCCCGCTCCCTCCGCCATTGTTCCTCGCCCCACCCCCCATCTAAGACTGTTCAACCAGGTTTTTAGATTGTTCACCAGATGGGGAAGGGTCAGTTAAAAAAAAAAAAAAAAAACCAAAAAACTGCAGATTCTGGCGAACTGTATTTCCGTCCCCGAAACCAGGCCATTATATGTCCACCCCTAATAGCATACAAAAAAATGTTATGTCGTCTCCCCAGTGGGCCAGCTCTGCAGTGAGTGTCTCCGTAAGGCAGGAGGCATTACAAGCCTCTTTTGGGATGGAGTTTCTAGTAATGCAGCCCCGCAGGTCTAAATTCGTGTCTCCGAGAAACATTCAAACAGCGGTATCGCTGCACCGAGACCCATTATTGAGATCCGCTGCCTCTTGTCCCCCAACCCCGACCCATCTCTGCTAAACAATGAATAAAGTTCAGTCATGCATGTTTTTGAAGCAGTAAACTGCAAGCTGGTAGAAAGGAGATTCAGGACTGCCAGAGCTGACTGATTTGTAAAACGGGAGGGTGGGGGTGCAGATTATCCCCAGTCCGTCTCGTTGGTTACTTTGTCTGCTGGATAAATGTCACTGGGTACTCACT
Organism: Neoceratodus forsteri; assembly: GCA_016271365.2. Taxonomy (NCBI): domain Eukaryota; kingdom Metazoa; phylum Chordata; order Ceratodontiformes; family Ceratodontidae; genus Neoceratodus; species Neoceratodus forsteri. The sequence goes on along the minus strand of CM028135.1, from coordinate 637,684,445 downwards.
GTGACAACAGGGGGGATCTGGCCTTGAAGGGAAGGGCTAAAAGCCACGGGAGGATGGATTAAACACAGACAGGGCTTAGGAGCGTCTCTTAGCGGTGTTAGGTCCCCCATTTTCAGAAACCACGGATGAACGCCTCAGGAACCGGGGCTTCAGCTGGGTTGGGGCTCTTGGTCTCAACTATCTTCGCTGTTGACTTCAGGTGTGCTGCGTTCTTGTTGATTACGGCAGAATCTCCCAGTCTCCTTAGCACCGAACCGATGTCAGCCCGAAGGGTGGTGTGAGGTAGCTGCATCGTAGTTCCTGCTTTTGTAGCGCCTTTCTGAGAGACGGACCAGGCCGAGGCTAGAAGGTCTAGCTCGAGCTTTTCTTTGATAAGGGGCGGTGTGGTAATCCCCTAGCTCCTCCAGAAATGGAACCGCAGACAGCAGGTCTTTATAAATTCTGGTACCTTTATCCGCTGTTACCTTCAACCTGGCAGGGTGTAAGACCTGGGATTTAATATTTCTGGTTCTTAGTTGTTTAACGATTGGCCAGAGGGCTTTTCTAGCCTCCTGAACTTCCACAGTGTAATCATTATCCACTGCTATCTTGTGCCCCTCAAATTCCAGGGGGCCCTGCCTCCACACTCTCCGTAGGACCTCCTCTTTGCTGTTATATAGGGTGAATCGGAACACAAAAGACCTAGGTCTGGCCTCCGGGTTGCTGGGCCGGGGGGCGAGGGATCTGTGTGCTCAATCGAGGCCTAAGTCGAGATCTTCAGGTAGCTCAAGGACCTTCTTAAGCAGTTGTTGTGTAAATTCGATAGTGCTTTTGTATCCGTCCTCTAAACCCTCAGGAACGCCGTGGATTCTGATATTTTGACAATGACTCCGTCCTTCCAGGTCATCAAACCTATGGGTAAGCTCACGATCCCATGCCAAAAGATACAACAGGAGCCTATCCTGTCTGTCTGCTCCGAGACTGCGGTAAGGCCCAGTTCAATCTGATCGGTCTTGTGGTCAATTCTTAAATCTGCCCGTAATTCTGTTTAAAGTGCGGTCGATTTTGGAGACCGTTCTTGCTGTTTGTTTGTTTGGTCTCCAGGAGGTCATCCTCAGATTCCTGTGGCTCTGCCTGATGTTCGGCCCGGTGCATCTCCACTGGGGCGCTGGCCTCCTCGATGTATCTGGGGTCTTCGTCCCTTAATAACACCTTAAGTTTCTGGGCAGGGGTTAGATGAGGCTTCCCTGCTTTATTCCTGTGCTGTTCAGCTGGGGATGCCATCAATTTTCAGGCGATTAACATTGTTTTTGGCGGGTGGGTAGCGGAGCAGAGGGCTCAGGCTGCCATGTCAGTTTCTAATGTCACCGGAAGTCCCCCTTCAGGTGGTGTTGACATTCAGGGGGGTGGTTGTTTTTGTGTATCTTCAATTCTGGGGTTGTTGACCTCCCTTTGGAGGATTTTTATGGGGTATTCCTTAATTATTACTATAATTCCAGTCATTTGGGTGATAGATATAACTTTGTAGTTCTAAGACCCATCTTTCCAGGCTCCAAGGAAATCTGAAGGTTTAGAATCAAGGCAGTTGGTTAGAGGCAATGTTTGAAAATCAGCACATGCAAAGATTCCATTATTTGCATAGCATTCCATCTCTCCGGGCAGCTCAGTCTTAAAGGGGACACTACAGAAGTTATGAGTACCAGAGTATCGCTGGGAAGAAACAAGATTACTATGTTGAGTAATTTTTTCTTGTTCACCAAGTATAGATGATCTCCCAGATGAATCTGTTAAGGTATTGCAGATCCCAAGCCAGCTGATTTCCAGCATCCCCCCACTGTCTCTTAATGGGACAGTGAAAAATATGGCGCATATGTTCTTGCCACTTTCTTGCCGTGGGATGAGCAAATGGCCCCTGTTTTTCATCAGGTTCTGTATACATCGCAGAAGGGGTTGCCTCTGGTTAATCTCTCTTGAAAGCAGCAAGAACCTGAAATGGTTTTTTGGTGGTCGAGGGAGGAACTTTGTGGAGTATCTTTTGGTCACCCCTTCCCTGCCCATCATTCTAAACTGGATGCAGCTTACTCCAGTGTAAAGTTTCACAGATGTCCGCCCAACAGGCTGTTTCCAGAGTGGGCTTGCGCACCTTCAGAAGCTGGATTAGTTTCCCAGCTTTCTTCCCTATGGAAAGAGTCTTGAGTGTCTGCCTTTTCCTCCATGGAAGCCCCAGGAGAAACCACCTCTGTTTTTAATGAACTGTTGGCCACAAAAGGACTGCCCTTGTCCGAAACTGCTGCTTCTTAAAGGACCTTGTCGTTTACAAAACCCCAGAGCTGGTTTGTTTTGCATCTACCCCAGACCTACCAGGTCCTGGAAGTAGCTGTCCAGCACATCTCCAAACAGATTATAAATCCTTTGAAAGGAAGCTGAATATAACAAGTCTTTATACAGATCCCATTATCGTTCTGGAGTGTTGTCACTCCTGTTATCATCACATTAGCATATTGCAGCCATGTTAGGGTATTGCTGGAGCACCACATTTAAAACCTCACCTGTTATTGAAAACCTGACAAAACTGTGTTAAAACACAAATTACTGTATTAAAACATATACTGGGACTATAAGAAGCTCACAGTGTAACAGGTAGGGGATGATACTATAGTCCTATATTTTCCAATTTTGACACTTGTTTTATGTTAAATACCCAGTTTAGGTGTCTTTTAAGGGGATTAGGTACTAGGCCCCTCATGGAGATCCCCCCCCCCCCCAATGAGGTGTTTAGGCTTTGCACCCACCTTTTCTGTGCTTGGATCTTAAAACATTCCAAATTATAAATTTAATGGACCTTGTGGGGGTGGGGGGGAGTATTGGGTGTGTTTTGCCCAAATCAGTCATAGGCCCCTTTCTGGTCACTAACTGCCATGACATCATCACTGTGAGAGGAGTGTGGAGAAGCAGTGCTTACATCCATTTCCAGTTGGATCTCATTGTCTACCTTGCGGTCACAAAAGGACCTGATGGAGGAGGGTGTATTCCTCTTCCCATAGTTTGGGCTTTTTTGGCCTCCCAGCTTGGTTGCCCCATCTTCTGCTGCCGCTGCGATTCTTGTTGATGCCTGCAGGGATACTTGCAGCTACAGTAGCATTATAAGACTCTCTCTTACCCCAGCAGGTTAATAGTAGCTGCTTAAGGGGGACCAAGTGAGGGTTGGCAGTGGCAGGCTGGTCCTAGAGGGAGGTTTCTGCAGTTCTCCATGATGGACTGAAGGACACCTTGCATCACTAAGCTGCTGCTGCTGCATGCTGTGCTAGTGACACTGTCTTTACCTCACTCCAGCTGCTGTAAAAAAAAAAAAAAAATGCTGTTGATTTTGTGTAGAGAGATTGAGGCCATGACACAGACAGCCTTACTAATTAGAAGCCAGTACTATTGCAGACAACCAAAACAAAAAAAGTTCATCCTGACTGACATGGACCCTACCTGATAAGTCTACTGTCCTCTGGAGGCAAACCAACTGAAAATCAGACTGGAACAGCAAAGTATATCCAAGAAAGAGCCCCTCCTGCTATTCAGTTAGGGTGTGCCTCCGATCCACTGGCACGAGGGAGAATAACCTAAGTAAAAGTTGCTGGAATGGAAGAATATGAAAACAATGAGGTATTTCAGCAGATTGAAAAGGGAGAGAGTAAATTAGGCAAACTCTTCATGAGCAAGGTAGAATAATTTTTGCAAACCAGATATGTCATTGATCATTTGTACAACTCGAGAAGTCATTATTGCATTTGTAACTTTTTTATTTTCTTTAATTGGCAAATGTGTTAACACACCAGAAAAAATCCCAATTAAAACTAACAGCTGAAATTTGTATCCCAGGCATTTGGAACTGTAACTCTGTTTTCATTAGTAATGCTAATAAAATATTCACAAAAGAGATCAAAGTGAATGCGAAGCAGATTCATTTCTAGCAATACTTAGCAAGTTCTCTGTATGAAGTGCCATTCTGTTTATATAACTTTGTTGCTTATAGTTATCAAACTATCCTAATTCTTCAGAGAGTTTCAGTAGGCAAAATTTAATAATCTTGTGATCTATTACTAAAGTCTATGACAACTATGTTGTTAAAATAGTAGGGGGCGGACACATCAAGACTGCAAAGGGATCTCTCCCTAGTGTAGTTCTGCCTCCCTGCTTTGAACACCGCTGATCTTCAGGCATACCTACAGCTGCTGACTTGGGGTAGTTCTGTCTGCCTGCTTAGAACACTGCCGATCTTCGGGTAGACCTGCGGCTGCTCACTTGTGGTAGCCTATGCAACATCTCCGCCGATTCTTGACAGACCACTGGCTGCTGACTCTGGAGAAATTGCCGCCAGCTCGGATTCCAGACCGGACCCTGCAAACCACTGTGAGCTAGGAAGCACTACTGCTTCGCTGTCCCTCACAGCTGTCTGAGGGCTTTGAAATCCAGCTTATTGCGTACATTTGCACAGAGCATTATTTTATATATTTTTTTTCAGGTTGCTTTTCAATAACTGGGGACGTCAGACAGACTGAAAACACCGTCACACACCTCGGCTTACCTGTTTGCTGAGCAGGGGAGGTGGTCTGATCACTTGTAGATTTCTGTGGGGTAAGGATAATTTGAAAGGCTGGACATTTGTTAAGGATTCTCACGTCACCTGATTGTTTTTGTACTCCTAACAGGGGAAACAAAGGATTCTCCCCCATCCCCACTTTCCCCAGGTTTATCTCCTTATATAGACTGAATTCCTGCCTCCATTTCCTGTCATACACAGGAAGGGGAGTGCTCCTAACCAGTAAGAGGTACATAACATGAAGAAAAAACCAAAAACTTTACTTTCATCCAACCAGCTTTCTTATGCATCACTGACCTTTTGTCCACACATTTCTTGAGCAAACTGCTCTCATCTGGGGAGTCTCTGCAGAATAAATAGCCCCAGCTCATATTTGCCAAACAGTGATTCCTACAGGCAGTGGACCTTGTAAACTGCAACAGCTTTGGTACAAACTTCACTAGGGCTTTGGTCCTAAGGGTGCGGCACTGTCCGACATGCTTCGCCCTCAGGGACCTAAGATCTCAACTCCAGGTAGCATGGGCTGAGATGCACTACCTGCACAAAATACTCCATCAAGCCTCATGGAGCAACACTACAGTACCAGCAGTCTGCAGACCCCTCGCACAAGCACCCCAACCCCAAAGAATGGGTACTGGCAAATGGTTACATCTCATAGGAAAGATTGTAACAGAAGGAACCAACCCTACACGCACGTCAAATAAATACACACTACTGTCTTCCAGGACTGCTGACTGGGCAAGTGTTGAGAGGTGTGGGAACCCAGTGCAGCCCAAGGAAGTGCACTCCACCTCAGAATTCACTATAAAGGACAGTAAAACACCTATACTAATAATCGGAGACTCTATAATTAGGGGAGTAGAGTTTCACCTCCAGAAACACAAGCAGACTAGAGTTATGGTCTGGTGACCCCCTGGGACATCAGCATGGAGGGACACAGACTGCATCAAAACAATTGTACACGCTATGGAACACAACACACAGGTCATTCTCCACATAAGTACAAATGACCTAGTCATTTGATCCATAGAGGAAACAAAACAAAAACCTTACCAAACTAGGTGAAAAGCTGGCCTCCCTTTTGTCCAGTGTCTCTTTCTCTGAGATCCTGCCTGTTTGTGGGGGAAAGGTGACAGCAGGCAGATGATCGGGGGAAAGACCTCTCCGAACTTAACTGGCTGAAATGCTGGTGCCAAGAAAAAGGTGTCACTTTGTGAGTAACTGGCAGAACTTCTGTGAACAGGGTTTCTGTAGATTTGATGGTGTGCACCTCACAGAGAGGACTTGAGTGCTCCATCAGAAGTTTGACATCAAGATCAGTCAAACTAGTGGAGGGGGAGGAGAGGTGCAGGCACCCACCACAGCACAAGGGTTACCAAATACCTCTCCCGATCATCAGCTAGATCAGTACCTAGATATCCTAGGAAACTCAACAGCTGTGACAGATATCAACATAGGAAACTCTGCAGCTGTGACAAGAAAGACTCTGCCCAGTCTGATCCACTTGGGAGAAAACCAAGCAAATCAGACACAAACATCACAAAGCTGAACAGGGTAATCTTACAGCAGGCCGGAGCTATCAGGGATGGAAGGCTATGTACATCAACGCACATAGTTTTCCATACAAAGTCCCTGAGCTCACAGCCATGATGACAGAAGCACAACTGGACTGGGTCGCAGTTACAGAAACTTGGTTCACTATAAACCACACCTGGGATGTTACTATCCCAGGTTGCATACTTTAGCAGGGACCATGAGGGAAAAAAAGAGAGGGGGTGGCTTTGTATGTAAGGGATGGAATCTCTACAACAGAGATCCAAGGAAAGCACAGTAAGACAGCGGCCCTGTGGGTCACCCTGGGAGCTAGGGACAAGGCCCCCATCTGGGTGGGAGTTATCTACAGACGCCCATCACAGGAGCTGGAGATGGACAGGGTACTCCTAGAAGTCATCTTTGATGGCGGACAGGGGCGCGTTTTGCTGCTGGTTGGGGCTTTAATCTCCCAGATATCGATTGGTCCTCATACACGGCATCCTCCGAGCGGAGCAGAGACTTCCTGTTCACACTGCAGGGAGCAGGATTGAACCAGCTTGTGGACTCGCTCACCAGAGACAAAGCAATCTTGGACCTGGTACTCACAAATAGTAATAGGATCTCAGACATTCATGCAGGGTGCGATTGGGGGCCAGCGACCACAGGTCAGTCTGATTCACAGTAAACAAAGTAGAAGATACGAGTCACACAAAAAATCAAAATACTTGATTTCTGGAAAGCAAACTTTCCCAAAGTGAAATCCAGGATCAAATCACTATTGGAGATAAGTAACATGGGGGAGGTGGAGGACTTCTGGGAGACCCTAAAAAAATGCTTTAACTACAGTTACAGAACAATGCGCAAGACAAATCAGCAAGTCCAAAAGAAGGAAGAACCCTCTCTGGTTCTCCAGAGAAGAAGCAACCAAGATCAAGGAGGAGAAAGAGGACTTTTGGACAGGACAGGGAAGAATACAGGAACAAACTCAAGGAGGCAGGAAAGGAAATTTGGATTGCTAAAGCCCAGACAGAGGAGAGAATAGCATGGGGAAGGGGCATGATAGAAACTTTCAGGTACCTCAAAGGAATCAACAAATTTCAAGAGGTTAGCATATTTCAGAAAAAAGAGATGTGCAAGAACGGGGGGGGGGGGCACAATTTGAAGATAGAGGGGGACAGCTCAGTATTTTTTTCATGGAGATGGTGGTGGACACATGGCATGGTCTTCCTGAGGAGGCTGTGGGGTCAATAAAAGGGGAATTCAAGAATGCATGGGACAGACATAAGGCAATTATGGTGAGGTGGTAGGAGGAAGTAGGCTGTTGGTTAACTAGGATCTGCAGCTTATCCAGTGGGTAGGAAAATGGGCAGACTGAGTGGGCCAGGCGGTCCTTATCTGCTGTCAAAGTATGTTTCTGTGTCAAGGGAGATAAAACTTTCTATAAATACAAGAAAAAAAGGAAGACCAAGGGGGAATAGTCCAACTAACAACAAAAGAGGGTCAACTATTTGAGAAAGACAAAGACAAGGCAGAGTTGCTAAACAAATTCTTCAGCACAGTCTTCACAATTGAAGACAGTGGTAAAGGACCTTCACTAGGCAAGATGAGGCATAATAGTAGAGGGGGTCCTAGAAGAGCTTAGTAAACTTAAAGTGGATAAGGCCATGGGGCCAGATTTTATCCTGTCTAGAGTACTGGAAGAGCTACGGGAAGAAATTGCTGCACCACTAGTGGAGTTATTCAGTAAGTCACTGGAAAGTGGCAGAGTACTTCAGGACTGGAAAAGGGCATCAGTAGTGCCCTTACACAAAAGTGGAAGCAAGGAAGAGGCAAGAAACTACCACCCAGTCAGCCTGACCTCAGTAGTGGGGAAAATTATGGAGACACTGCTGAAGGAGAGAATAGTAGATTACCTAAAGGAAAGTGGAAAACTAGACCCCAAGCAGCACAGCTTCACAGCTCATGCTAAACAAACATGATTGAATTATTTGATTGGGTCACTAGAATAGTAGACCAAAGTGGGGTGTTGGGCGTGGCGTACCTGGACTTCAGCAAAGCCTTCAACACCGTTTGCCACAGGAGGCTAGCTAATAAACTGGAACACACAGGCATAGGTTAGAAGATGGCTGGATTCAAAACTGGCTTCAGAATAGGACCCAAAGAGTCTTGGTCAATGGGTCATTATAAAGGGAGAGCAGAGTTACCTGTGGCATCCCACAAGAGTCAAGGCTTGGTCCAGTCCTCTTCAGCATATTTATCATTGATATCACTGATACGCTGGAGGGGAAGGTTTGCTTGTTCGCAGATTATACGAAACTCTGCAACAGGGTGGACACTCAGGAGGGAGTCTCAGGCATAGAAACATATTGCAGAAAACTGGAGGAGTGGTCCAGAAATTGGCAGTTGAAGTTTAACACCAAGAACTGCAAGGTAATGCACCTGGGAAAATGGAACCCAGGAAAAATGTACGTGCTGGAAGGGCATTAGTTAGAGGAGATAAAGATGGAAAGGGACCTAGGAGTAGTTATTACCGATTAACTTAAAGGTAGGAAAACGATGCGAGAAAGCAGCGCAGAAGGCCTGTGGCATCCTCTGATGCATAGGCAGGGGTATTACAAGCAGAAAGCAGGAGGTTATCATGCCACTCTACAGATCCTCACCTGAAAGGGGCATTAATTTATTAGAAACGGTACAGAGGAGACTTCTGGTGACGTCATCGTCTGGCATGGCTGCCTTTTTCTAAGCTCCTGAGAATCCCACATATTGAGAATCTCCCAGAGAAGTGCGGTTTCGCAAACAATTGACTTGCAGCACTGAAAATGGCTGGGGGATCAAAGGCAACGCAGATCCCCGGCAAGAAATTATAAAATAAGGCCAGATGAAGATGGATTAGTCGATTGGGAGCATACCAGCTGGAGCTCCTCGCCAGCCAGCAACACGATCGCAGAGGCAGACACCAACCAATAGACAGAGTGGTTGACAAGATCCCACTTCGAATACCTCATGACTGAAATAAAAGTCTTTGGGGCAGAAAATAAGCAGAAATTTAATGCACTCCAAGGGAGAATTCAGCAAGTTGAGGGTAGAGTAGAGGCCGCTGAATAACACTTAGCAGAGTCAGAAGAACAGACCACTCATCTACAGACAGCACTGGACTATCTGATTGATAACTAGGCATCCCTACAGGAGAAAATCCTAGATTTGGAAGCCTGCTCTTGGCAGGATAACCTGCAGCTGTACGGTCTCCCTGAAGGAGCTGAAGTACGGAAAATGGAGGAGTTCATGGAGGATCTCCGAGATGTGCTGAACCTTCCAACAGTGTTCCAGTTTAAAATAGGGAGGGCGCACAGATAGTTAATGCCCAAACCGGCAGACCCTGCTGTCTGCCACAGATCGATGGTGATGAAGATTGCCAGCTACCGAGACAAGGACTTCATTCTTAAAACCGCATGGATGCAAAAAATAGTTCAGTATAATGTAGCACGTTTGTACCTCGATCATGACTATCCTATAGAAATTATCATAAGGCGATCTGCTTACTCACCCATTCTTGGAGTCCTTAAGGAAAAAGGTATCTGCTTTCAAACCCCGTTCCCTGACAAGCTCTGCATTCACTGAGACACTGGAACCAAGACGTAAGATTCTCTAGAGCAGGCCAGACAGGAACTACGCACCAAAGGATGGGATTTCCCTCCAGACTGGCAACAGCATTCACAGCCTCACCCTCCTCGCTCGCAGTGATCGCTTTCCACATGCAGAAGAAATAGACAAGCCCAGCAGTCTGCACCTAAAACCCTGCAAGAGGTGAAAGCTCTCCTTGGCGATACAGAGACCCGGAACATCTCTACACCAGACGGTTCTTCAGCAAACCCCACCTGAGTTAAGTGCAAGCTGTATTCCACTTTGATTAAACCTAAATCTGTTTTACTCGGTTCTTCCCCCTTCCACGTGTGTGGTAACAGTGACTGCGCGGGGACAACAGTGGAGCTCTCTTGCTTGTCCTAGGCTCATAGCAAATTACCCCTCTAGGGGAAACTCTTCTTCATTCTTAGCAACCTCTCACCTCATACAGATAAAACAGGACTGGACAGTAACACTGGATGTATCCCCATGTTTAATCCCCAGACCTGGGGCAGAGATCTATTCATGTTTTCTTTAGCAGAGACTCTTTGTATTGAACACTCACTTTGGGAACTAGTGAAATTAAAGACTAAACCTTTTAGCGACCGCAAATGGCCATATTTACCATAGCAATTCAAATAGGGGATGATTTGGTGTGGGCGGCTCTCGGTGGGGAGCGAAGAGAGAATCAGTGGCTTAACCTGCTGATCCAACTGCGTATTTAATTTTGATATCCACTGAATTCTATGAGGTCCTCTGATAACAGGAGTCCTATATGCAGGCAGTTGTTTTGGGGCCTCGGATCTCTTTACATTCCTGTTCCAGCAGCCGGGCCTCCTGACTCTGAGAAGGATTATTTGAAATCAGGAGGCAAGGGTTAGACTATTATTTCCGGCTCTCTGGGTCGATGCACGTAGAGTTTCTGTGTATTCAGAACTTAGGAACACAGCTCTTTACAGTTTTGTTTCGTGGGCAGGGAGCATTCTTTAACCATTTTTGGAGACATGCTAGGTTGCCTCGACTCAGACCACGATGGTGATTTTTTTTATTTTATTTTTTTTTTAATTTTAACATCTACGGACCCGCTTCTCGGGGCTCGAGGAGGTGGGGCGCACTGCAGTGCCACCTCACCTCCTACACTGGCGGGACAGACACCAATTGGTGTTATGCCCCATCCATTTAGAGAGCACAAATTAAGGCTCTCCTGCCTTGGGGATCATCTTATAAATAGATATATAAAGTTTACTGTTTACTATGTTATGTGTTGCTTCGGGCTAATGTGGTTAATTAAGTTCTTAAGAAACAGGGCAAAGACAGGAGAGGAGCAGAACCAGTAAAGCGATTTTAGGGTCGGAGAAATCAGGAGGGGGGAGCTGGTTTTCGAGTGCGTCTCCAGAGAACTTCATGAAACTTGGTAATTAGGGAGTACTGGGAAACTTCCAGTTAATGCACTGAACCAACAGAAAGAACAAAAAATAAAATGCATAACTCACGACCACTAACCATCAGTTCACTAAACGTGAACGGATTGAATAATCTGGTTCAACAGTACAAAGTTCTCAGCTCCTTAAAAAAAACAAAAAAAAACAGTTTTGTCTTTCTTCAGGAGACACACTTGAACAGATCAGAGCACCTTTAGCTCACTAAATTTGGATTTACACACGTTTACATTGCCTTGTCTTACAGGGAGAGAAAGTGGAGAGGGGGCTGTGGTTCTTGTTCCTAGGGCTACCCCATTCCACCTCACCAACTCTTAACTCCGACCCTTATGGCTGGTTAGCCATTGCGTTGGGCACCCTGGAGGGACAGCAGCTCACGCTGGCTTCCATTTATGTCCCCCCTGGTTCCAAAGCAGACGAAGTCTGCCCACTTCTGCAGAAAATTACAGAAACTCAGCAAGGGGTCCTAATACTGGGTGGGGACCATAACCAGATCTGTGATAGAATAGACAGTACCAGTGTTCAGATCCAGAAACTGACTGCCTCACAAAAAGCGGTGATGGCATATATAAAGGAGATGCAGTGGCTGACGTGTGGAGAGCCCAGCATCCCAGTCAGAGGGACTGTACCCACTTTCTCCCCAATAAAATCTATATGCAGATAGATTACTTCCACATCTCAGGAGAACATTATTATAGGTTGAGGATTCTTCCATGACACCCCCCATTCTCATTTAGTACTGCGACTGGAATGGCCATCAGAGCGTAGGGAGAGACTGTGGACCTTCAAGAATTACCTGTTAAATTATAAAGACATTCAGGACTTAATTATATCCCGAATCCCCCAGATAATTTCAGATAATGCGCACCCAAACTTGCCTAATATGACCCTATGGGACACCATAAAGGTTGTCTTAAGGAGGGAGATAATCCAGTATGCCACTTACCAAAAGAAATGGAATGCTAGACAGGAGATCCTTCAGAGACAACTTGGAGATCTCCTGGTGCAGCACGTCGCAGGGGATCAGGAAGTTTTCCCCTTACTGCAGGCAACTAGGGACTGGTTGCAAAGACTCTTAGACATTAAGACGTAACAGGCTAGCAAAGGCTGAAACCCAAATACTATGAAAGTGGCCCAAGGGCCACAAGACTATTGGCACACCGCTTCCGAAAACAGACTATCCACACCGCCGTCACCTAAATAAGGGACCCGCTGACAGGGAAACAAACTACTTTACCATCCAAAATAAGAGAAGCTTTTTTGAAATTTTATAAACAATTATATACCCCTGAAACAATAGAAGCCCCAGACAAAATAAAAGAATTTGAGTAAATTAAAAGCTGCATTCCCTAACATTAGCACAGCAACAATCATTAGTCCTACCTATAACCACCCAAGAATTAACCATTGCTTTATCCAAAATCAAAACGAACAAAAGTCCAGGTCTGGGCGGTTACATGGGAGAATTTCTAAAGATGTTCCAGGGACCACTTCTACTTACCCTTTGGGTGGTCTGCCAGGAGATTTGGGGGGGGGGGGCACTACCCAGTAGCTGGAACTATGCTTCTATAACAAGCATCCTTAAACCAGAGAAGGACCAAACCAACTGCTCTTCCTTCCGACCAATTTCTGTACTCAACACTGACTCTAAATCATTTGCATCGGTATTGGCTGGTAGATTAGAAACACTGCTGCCTGGCCTGATCCACATTGACCAGATGGGGTTTGTCCTGGGACGACAAACACGGGATAACATTAAGAGGACCCTTCAGGCCCTTCACCTGGCTGCCCTGTCAGAGGCCCCTCTGCTGCTCCTCAGTTTGGGCACAGAGAAGGCCTTCGACAGGGTGGCCTGGCCCTTCTTGTTTCAGGCCTTAGGAAAATTGGGCTTCCCAGACTGCTTCATATGGGCCGTCAAGTCCATATACTCCTGTCCTCAGGCCTATATAAAACTGAACGGAGCAGTCTCTTCCCCCATCCCTCTGGGATGTGGCACGAGACATAGGTGCCCCCCCTGTTGTTTACCCTACACCTGGCCCTTCGGCAGGAGGAAGACATCAAGGGATTGCTGGCACGGTGGGGGGGGACCAGCCCCATAAATTGGCCTTGTACGCAGACGACCTGTTGGTGTATCTAGTTGACCCCGACCATTCCTTACCACCTCTCTGGAAAAAATTAGAAGCATACCAAAAGTGGCAGGATATAAACTAAACCAGGTTAAGACTGAGACTCTTCAGATTAATTACTCCCCCTTGACCTTTATTAAACAATTCCCCTTTAAATGGGAATCCTCCAGCGTTAAATACTTAGGCGTTCATTTAACCCCCTTACCTGACAATATGTTTAATATAAATTACGCCCCTCTATTAAAGAAACTAACAGCCGAAATAGAGAAATGACGGGCGATACCCCTCCCTCTCACCCAACGAATAGACTTTCAGAATGGTATTACTTTCCAGATTTCTGTACTTGGCTCAAACAATCCCAGTCCCAGTTCCCAGAGAGTCTTATATATCACTAAATAGAAGAATTTCTTGGTATATTTGGGACAACCAAGGATCAGGTACTGCACTCTGCAGCTCCCTTGCAGGAAGAGGGGACTCTCCCTCCCAGACTTTGAGCATTACCATCAAGCAGTTTACTGTAGCTGCGTGCAATACTATATTGGCAACATCCCGAGTACCTGGCCAGGTGGAAGGAGTTGGAGTTAGAGGCGGTAAACTCAGCACAGATGCACTGCCTCCTGTCAGGGAAGAAACACAAGAAGAAGAATTACTATACAGACACCACTCTACAAACCTGGCATACTATAATGCAGTCCAGGAATTTAGCTCAGTGGAGCTCTCTTCTTGACTCACTCCCCCACCTAGAGGATTTCAGACCAGCATTAATGGACCTGAGATTCCAATACTGGGAACACCTAGGACTCCACATGATATTTCAATTTGTGGAAGGAGGGGTGGTTCTCAGTCTCACGGATTTAGTAACAAGGTATGGAATACCCCATAAAGATAGATTTAGATACTTCCAGGCTAGAGATTATATTAAATCCCGGTTTAAGACTATGGGTACTGAGGATCCCCACAAAATTAATAGGAATCATGAAGAAAACCCTAGTGTATGGAGCCCCTCTAGAACATATGATTTCATATCTTTATGAAGCAATTAACACTGTGGAAGGGAAATCTGTAGACCATGTTAGGAAGACATGGGCCATAGACCTTAGCTTACCCATGTCTAGTGAGCTATGGGAAAAACATCTCAGTGGCTTATATAGGGGGATTTCAGCTATCTCTTGGAGAGAGTTTGCATGGACAAATATGATACATTTTTTTAGAACACCAGCAGTGACTGCTAAATATGTGAAAATGAACCCAGGGCAATGCTGGAGGGAATGTGGTACCTCACCGGCCACCCATGGTCACATTTTCTGGGGCTGTCCTAAACTCCAACCCTTCTTGGCAGATATTCATCTGGGCTTATCACAAATTTTTACCCCAGATTTGGATTTCTCCCCACTTCTGTTCTTTGTTTCAGACAGATCCCCAGGCTGCAGAGACCCTGATTCAACCAAATTATTAAACATCTTGATATTAGCAACCAAAAAGGCAATTACCAAGCGGCGGCTTTTGAGGGATCCTTCTTCTGTCATCCAATGGCAAGACATTGTAATGGACTATTACAAAATGGACAGGTTAACAGCTATATTAAAAAAGACCCAGGATCAGTCTGAAATGCTGTGGAGGAGATGGTTGTTTATCTGACACCTCTCTGGCCGGACTTTGTTCCATAATCTGTTTAAATAAGGGCAGCTGACCTCCAATGAGGCATCAGAGAACAGGCCCAATAGGAAACAAGGTGCACCTAACCTAGGGAACATATCTGTATATTCCTGTCTACTCGAACCGCTTCTGTTATTAAATTAACAATGTATTATATGCTCTCCTCTAAGACCCTTCTATTCCTTTGTAGTAGTGTGTGTACTACCTGGAATGTATTAACTACTAGCCTCATTGTTAAATATTTTTTTATGTGTCAGTAGATAGCAATGTATGTTTGTAATGTTTGTCATATAAAAAGTTGGAAGCCTTTTAAATAAAAAGTTATAAAAAGAAACACTATAGAGAAGGGCTACAAATATGGTGCAGGGACTGCACCATGAGCCATATGAGACAAGACTCAAGGAGTTGCATTTATTCTCACTGGAGCAGAGAAGAAATGAGGGGGTGTGCACGTGGGGGTGTCCAATAAAGTCCAGAGAGCAGTCAGGATCCGATATTTCAAAATTTATTAGAAGCAGAAAAAAATAAAATGGACTTAAAGCAGAACTTGTACATAACTTTCAAAAAAAACACATAAGGCATAGGAAATCATATCTTTAACAAGAAAGAAGATTCCTGCCAAAAAGGCACCTAGAATCTGGCTAGGCATCTGGTAGGTTTGCCTTCCTACCGCACACTGACACATTTCACATTCACCTCCTTTTAGACCAGTGGAGGAGCACATGACTTTTTTAGCTCCTCTCCCAACTTGCATCATAAAAGTGAGACAACCAGGGCCGCTCAGTCCTATAAGGAGTTGGACCGAGAGGGAGCTGGAAGCACTTTACAAGAGAGTTGTAAGTCTAAGGCATTTCTGCATCACATTAGGAGACTTTAGTCCTTTTAAGTTAAACAGTTTTATCTCTCTCCTTTTAACAGTGGCATGCTTTGCCTTTTCTCTTTTAAAAGTACTAGTTTAACCTTTTTATTTAAGGAATAAACAAACGCCACTTTTCAAATGATTTCTCAGTTATAATTCTGAGGTATAACATAACTCTGAACTTCTCGACTAAAACTAGCACAAAAGGCTGTTAATTTGTTCAGAATTAATCAGATAATAAAACGCCACAAACTCTTTTTTCATGTCAAGACAGTCGCATCGATCGCATTAGTCGAACGAAAGACATCTGTGCAGGATAATTAATCAGAACAGCTTGTACTGCAAGCACAGAACATTCTAAACATTGGGGCTTTATTATATAGAGAAAGTGAGCTAGAAATAAGGAAAGGGACAGAAAGACTGCTCAAAGCTGGCCAAGCTTGAGTAGGGGAATGACAGAGAAGGAGCGATAGTAAAAGGAAGAGATTAGAAGAGCAGGAGACTGTTGCAACAGATTTTTTAAAATATTTTAGCCCACAATGTTCTCAAATTACCTCCAAAACATAGGCAGGTAATTACATATGCTCTGTATCCATGAGAGCATATCCAAGTTCGGGGGGAGGGGTCACCGACCCTACCACAGGGGGACACAATAGAAACATTCAAATATGTCAAGGGAATTAACACAACTCAGAAGGTAAAAGAAAAACAGGTCTGCATTTACAAGAGGGCACAACTTCCGTTTGGCAGGAGGTAGGTTTAAAACCAACTCCAGGAAGTACTTTTTCACCGAGAGGGTGGTAGACCCATGGAACAGCCTGCTACCAGAGGCGGTAGCATCAAAGACAGTAAGAGAATTCAGACTTGCATGGGATCGGCAATGTGGGCAGCTTTGGGAGAACTGGGGGGGCGGGGTAGCCACAATGGGCAGACTAGATGGATCATGCGATCCCCATCTGTCGACTCATTTCTTATGTTTTTTAATGTATCATGCTAGTATCACTTGCTTTGTGATAGTGTTGCTCAGATAATCGGTTATAAAAACGGATAGTTAGGATAGTGGGTGATTTTTAGGAAATTGATCCTAAAAGTCACCTTCTATGTAAAATTGTTTTTTAGGATATTGAATTATCCAGTATCCTGAAATGTGATATGGTAGTCCTCTGACTCTTCCTCCTTACAGCAGCCACACTCCCCACTTCCTGAATCATAAAGTTTCCTCCCCCCCAGCACAAGCCACAATGCTAATCTCCGCTGTTGAAGTAGAACAACCCACCTCCCTCTTCAGACCCCAAGAACCCCTAACTGGTGCTTGACAAGTGCAATCATTTCCCTGGAATGAATCGCCCCAGAGCCTAGAATTTTATGCTAATTAGAGAACTTTACAGTGCAGTTCAAAACTCTGCTGTGGTCACGCGCTCCCCTGCTCTCTAATTGCAGATTTATTTCTCTGCCTGAGAGGAAGCATCACCCCAAAATTGCTCTTCACATTGCCAACAACCTGTTTTATTTTCTTTGTTGGTTTCTGTATTTATTTCTTTTTTCAGTTTTCAATACTCTGCATTAGGTGTAGGATATTTTATTGCAGTTTTACAAATTTTCTCTGTTCCCTTGCAGTTCCAAGGAACCGAGAATCCTCTGATACATGGTTCCTGCCTTAGTAAAACTGTATTTAAAATCCCTTAATATTTTTCTATTATTCCTAAAGTGAATTACACATAAAATTTGCATTGTTTAACAGCAGTGCCAATTTCTTTCTGGTTTCACTTGCAATCCCCATTTTCCCTTCCCGGTTCTCTGTGAGGAACCAAGGCAATGGCTTTTGAATTGGGCTTATTTCTTTCTAGTACTGTTTCTCCCCCTTTCTGTGGAACTATACCCTTTTCCTGTGGGCAGTCAGCTATTGGCATGTCTGAGAAGCCCAAGAGAAGTACAGGACTAGTTGGTTTCAGAAATTGTGCTGTGTGTTTTAAACTCCTGGCTAAGGCAAGTGTGTGTGTGTTTTTTTTTTTTTCTTTCTTTGGGTCCTGATCACGATTTTTCCAGCTGTGAGTTTTGCCCTAAAACATTAAAAAAGAGGGCCAAGAAACTTGAGGATGTTGTAGCTTCTCAGTCTTCCTCCTTTTCACAACCTGGCTATGAGGAGAGTCGGGTTTCTCAGTTGAAGCAGAAAGACAAGGCTGCTAAGGGTGACTCGGAGGTCAGGGTGTCTTGACAGGGAGACCCCTGAGTCTACCAAGATGGATGAGCCTTCTGAGCAGGCATTGGAACCTGCCAAGGAAAACATGTCATTGCCCCATGTGCTGACGATGCAAAGGAGATACCACTTGACAGGAATAGAATGCCCTTGGCTGAGGACAAGGCTAAGGCTTGGCAGTTGTTGCAGGCTTTCCAGACTGTGGGAGTCTTTATGTCCATGCAAGTCTCTCTCCCCCCCTCCCGGCTCCTCAGCCTGTACTAAAGTCTGTGGAGGAGGCCAAGATGATGTTTTATGAGTAAGAGGAAGATAAACCCATAAAGCCTGATGGTTCTCCAGTTCAGGAGTTTGGTTCCCCTACCAGGTCCTCAGAGGAGTACTCTTTGCACTAATATTTTGTGAGACTGATGACCAGCACCCTCAGCTTCTCTCCTCAAGAGACAGCAGAGGATGAGGATGGTGGAATTTTTGGATATGATGGGCCACAAAGAGGGTATTCTTGCCAGTTCATAAATCACTAAAAAAGGCTACTTCTAAAATCCTGGTGGCACCACTTTGGCAGCTAGCATAGACAGAAGGACCAAAAAAATACCAGCTGGACAGGCAGGGTGCTGAGTTTTTCAAACAACATGAAGTCTTGCTGTATTCTGACAAATTGCAGTGAGGTTCAACCTTCGAACTGCCCCGGAGATGAGAGTTAACTTTCCATGCCAGGCATGGAACGCTGAGCTCGAGCTCGGTTGAGACTCTGTCTGTTGCTGTTTGAACTCAAACCGTCATATTCTTTACTCCGCCTCACTGAACAGTCGCTCCGGAGAATTCTCCTTTGCTCGGTTCAATTTGTCAGTTAAAGTACCGTTTTTCTCGGTTTTCGACCGAATTTAAACCGTAACCTATCTATTCAGTCTCTGTCTGTGGTTTTGTGAGTACTAGATAGGCTTATTTTTTGTTATTATTCTGTGTGGCACTTGTAAACGTGGGATCGGTTCAGTTTGAACCGATCAGGTTGTTCCAAAAAACTTTATTCTGCTTTTAGAGTGTGGTAATTGGTTCATATCGGTTCTATAAAAAAAAAAAACGGACTTTATTACGTTTTTTTCCACGACCCATAACACGGTCAGGTACCTATAAGGGTGTCTTGCCTGGTGGATTGCCGAAAAAAGGGTAAGTTTTCGTTAGGACTGGCCATGTCTGAGAAACCCAAAAGAAAAACCGGGCCCACTGGGTTTCAACACTGTAGTGTGTGTGGGGAAGTCTTTAAGGCTGATCCCCACACCACCTGTGTTTATTGTTTGGGGTTTGACCACCTTGATTCAGACTGCCAGATTTGTAAACATTTTCCTGCAGCTACCCTGGAAAAGAGTTGGTAGACTCAGGGAAAGGGAGGCCAAGAAGTCCGCTGACCTGGATGGCCAGCCCGGTTCGGTTCCAACCGAACCAGAAGGAGTGCCCTCTGACCAGGGCGAAACTTCTTCGAGCAAAAGGAGAACCTATTCCGAGGAGTCTGTTCCGGTGAACAAGAAGGGATAAATCAGCTGGTGCGGATCCAAAAGTTCTTTCTCCGACCGCTGATGAAATAGCCAAAGCGATAAAAATTGTTCAGTCGCTATCCCAGGTTCCGACCGAACCGGCACCATTAGGAAGGCGCTCAGTTCGGTCGGTTCCACCGGTTCCGGATTATGATTTAGAGGAATTTTATGAACCGGAGGAGGAGGAAGGAGAGTATGAGGAAAGTGAGAGTGATTATGAAAGTCTGGATGTGCCCATTGACCCGGACATCTCCGCAGACAGACCTTCAGGAGTGTCTCCTCCTATGCTTTCTGAGTCCACTTCCCATTTCATGTTTTACAAGAAAGTGGCTGAAACTCATCAGCTTCCTATGGAAGAAGCTGTGGATGACCAGAAGGAGCCTGACTATGTTGAAATGATGGATATCCCAGAGTCCAGGAGGCTGTCTATTCCCCTTCATAAGTCCTTTGGGAAACGGACAATGACAATTTTAAAGACTCCTAATTCTATACCTCCTGTGGATAAGAGAATGGACAAGAGGTATACTCTCTCAGGCTCAGATACGGAGTTCCTTACCCAGCAATGCAGCCATGTTGGGGTAGTGCACGCTGCAGCCTGTGATAAGGCAAATATATCCTTGGCTTCACACCCCCCAGATAAGAACTCCAGAAGGATTGATGCCATGGCAAAGAAACAGTACATGGCAGCATCCTTGGGACTCAGGCAGGCTAATTATATGGCCTATACAGCTAGATATCCGAAATCTAGATGGGACGCTGTAATGGCTTTAGCTAAACAAGTCCCTGGCCAGCTTGCCAAGGAGCTGGAGCAGGTGGCTGCGGATGGTATTGAGGCATCCAAGGTGCAGTTCCATGCTGCAGTGGACTCCAGTGATGTTTCATCTACAATCATGGCTACATCTGTGGCCCTTCGTAGGATGGCTTGGCTCATATGTACTAGCCTGTCTCAGGATACCCAGACTAAGGCCATGGATTTTCCTGTTGTGGGTAATTCTCTGTTTGGGGAGCAAACCGAGAACTACATGAAGAAAATGGATGAGTACAGGACCACCTACAGGAGTGCTCAGGCCAAGGAAAGGCAAGCTATTCCTCAGAGGCAGCATCTCAGGGGCAGGGGCAGGCCTTTTCATAGGCCTTTCTACCAAGCCCAGGTCTCTTCTTCTGCTTATGCTCATAGGGGGTTCTTTAGAGGGAGAGGCAGACGGGGTACAAGCAGGCCTGCTTCCTCCTCAGCCTAAAGCCCCTGCCAAACAGGCACCCTGATGGGTTTGCCAGGGCCAATTCTCCACTACCTGTAGGGGGCAGGCTGGCTTACTTTGTCCAGGACTGGATGTCTTTAACATCAGACAAATGGGTCCTGGAAGTAGTAAGCCAGGGACTGGTTCTCGGCTTCAAAAAATTTCCAAAGATGAGAACCAGATCCTTTCCACCTGCAAATCCTTCAGAGGCACTTGCCATAGAGGCAAAGGTCTCTTCCCTCTTGGCTCTCAGAGCCATAGAAAGGGTTCCACCCCTACACAAAGCGAAAGGATTGTACTCCAGGTACTTCCTCACCCCCAGAAAGACAGGAGAATGGCGGCCCATCCGGGATCTCAGATATTTAAACAAGCACCTTTTAAAGCCAAAGTTCAAAATGGTGACTCTGGGAATAATTCTACCCTCTCTAAGGCCAGGGGACTGGCTAGTCTCCCTGGACCTCAAGGATGCCTATTTCCATATTCTCATCAGAAGCTCCCATCGAAAGTACCTCAGGTTCGAGCTGCCCTCAGGCCACTACCAGTTCAGATCAGTGCACTTCGGCCTAACTTCTGCTCCAAGGGCGTTCACAAAATGCATGGCAGTAGTAGTTGCCTTCCTAAGGAGGAAAGGGATCTCCATATTTCCATACCTGGACGATTGGCTCATAGTAGGCCAGTCACCAGACCAAGTCAAGTTACACCTACAGATAACTCAGCAACTGCTCACTTCTCTAGGTTTCCTGCTGAATCTTTCAGAGTCGGTTCTAGAGCCTGTGCAGCTCCTCACCTTCATAGGGGTCCTTCCCCTGGACAGGGCAAGGACAGTTATTTCACTGGCCTCTTCATTCACCCGTCAGGTGTCTCGGCCAGCAAGGCATTTTCTGCAACTCGTAGGACACATGGCCGCCTCTACAGCAGTGGTGCAGGGAGCAAGATTTCAAATGAGAGACGTTCAGTTCCACTTGAGAGCCTTTTGGTCTCAGAGAAGGGACCCTCTTGCCAAACTAATTCCAGTGACTCGAACCCTGATCCAGGCGTTAAGAGTGGTGGCTGGATCAGGACAATCTGACAGGGAGTTCCTTCTGTCACTCAGTCTCATTCTCTAGTCCTTACTACAGATGCCTCCCCTCTTGGGGTGGGGAGCACACTTGGGACCCCTGACCACCCAAGGGTTGTGGTCTCAGGAATCTCTGCTTCACATCAATCTATTGGAACTCAGGGCAGTGTTTCTAGCACTTCGTTTTTTCCAAGTCTGTTCAGAACAAGGTAGTTCAGATCAGGACAGACAATACCACCACAGTGTGGTATTTCAGCAAGCAAGGGGGCACTCTGTCTACAGCCTTGTGCACAGAGACGATGAAGTTATGGTCTCTGGCCTATTCCCTGAACGCCTCTCTTACAGCAATATACCTCCCAGGCAAGGACAATGCCCTGGCAGATGCTCTCAGCAGGATATCTCGGGGCCATCACGAATGGTCCTTGGATCCCCTGGTTTTGAAGGTAATCTTCTCCAGATGGGGCACCCCACAGATGGATCTTTTTGCAGCCCCAGACAATCACCAACTTCCTCTCTTCTGCTGCAGACCCCCAGTGTTGGGCTCAGTCCCCCTGCATGCCCTAGTTCTCAATTGGGAAGGGAAGTTCCTGTATGCTTTCCCCCCTTCCCTCTCCTGTTCAAGATATTAGTCAAAATCAGGTCTCAACCCTGCAGGGTGATTCTGATTGCTCCAGACTTGGCCAAGCAGCCCTGGTACTCTCTCTTGTTGTCCTTAGCAGTCCACCTTCCCCTATCTCTTCCCAGGAATTACAACCTGTTAACATGTGCCCAGGGGAGGGTTTGGTATCCGAATCTCAAATCTCTCAGTCTCAAGGCCTGGCTGTTGCAGAGTTAGTTTGCTGATTTACACCCCTCTCAAGGTGTTACGGATATTCTAAAGGCTTCTCTGAAGCCTTCCACCAGAAACACTTACAACTCCAAGTGGAAAAGATTTTCTATCTGGTGCTCTGGGAAACATATTTCCCCAGAGTCTGCTAGCCTGTCCATGGTCCTGGACTATATGGTTCATCTTAATACCTTGGGACTCAGACCAGCTACACTAACAGTGCATCTGGCAGCTGTCTCTGCTTTCCTTTCAGCAGGTAAGCCTTCTTCCCTTTCAGCTCATCCTGTATTCTCTAAATTTTTCAAGGGATTGCTTCATACCAATCCTCCATTCAGGGACCCTGCCTCTGTTTGGGACCTCAATGTTTGCATTGCCCAGCTTATGCAACCCCCTTTTGAGCCTTTGTCCTCAGCAGAGCTTAAGTACTTTACTTGGAAAACTGTTTTCTTGGTGGCCATCACTTCTGCCAGGCACATAAGTGAGTTACAAGCCCTGTCAGTGGAGCCTGATTTTCTCTCTTTCCATAGAGAGAAGGTGGTCCTCAGGAGTAACAGGAAGTTTTTACCTAAGGTGGTTTCAGACTTCCACCTTAACCAGTCTGTTGCTTCCTGTTTTCTTCACTGACCATTCCTCCTCTGGGGAGAGGAGGCTGCACAGTTTGGATGTGAAAAGGGCCCTTAGCTACTACATAATGCGTACCAAGGGTCACAGGTTTGACTCCCTCCAGCTGTTCCTCACTTATGGTGATTTTGGTAAGGGAAAACCTGCCACTAAGAGATCTATTGCCAGGTGGATTGTCTCTTGCATTCAATTTTGCTATGAAAAACTAGGCAGGACTCCACTCTCAGGCCTGAGGGCTCACTCTACCAGAGGTACAGCTGCTTCCCTGGCTGCTGCCAGGGACATTCCTATCTTAGAGATTTGTCAAGCAGCTACCTGGAAAACAGTACACACTTTTACCAAGCATTACTCTCTGGATATCCAGGCTAGGAATGATGCTCGGTTTGGCACAGCAGTGCTCCAGAGCTTATTTCCTAGGTAGGTTCTATCCCTCTTCCATGGAGGTACTGCTTGGTAGTCTGCAGTTTGTCATAATACAGCAGGACTTCATGTTGTTTGAAGAAAAAATTACTCACCTTAGTAATGTTGTTTCTTCTAATGGAGTCTTGCTGTATTCTGACCTCCCCCCGCCTCCCCTCTCAGGACCTTTGTTTTGAGATGTGGGTGGGCAGTAGCAGTGTTGGCACTCAAGAGTTGCCCCACCCTTTATCACCCCTTTACTTTGGGTGAGTGGGTCTTGTGTTTGTGTCATTTTTGGGTTTCCAGACTTGAGTCTTTGTTTTGGGACCAAAAAATCTGTTTATATTTAGTAGCTAGTTGGCTAGTGTAGGTTTACAGCTTCCACACAGGACACTCGGTGAGTATAGCTCGTAAAAATCTGACGGTTTGAGTTCAAACAGCAACAGACAGTCTCAACCGAGCTCGAGCTCAGCGTTCCATGCCTGGCATGGAAAGTTAACTCTTTCATCTCCAGGGCAGTTTGAAGGTTGGACCTCACTGCAATTTGTCAGAATACAGCAAGACTCCATTAGAAGAAACAACATTACTAAGGTGAGTATTTTTTTCTTCTGTGCTCACCTTGACCATGAATGCATGGTGCAGACTGCTGCCTGTGACAAGGACAAGTTTCCTCTTAACCCCCAGAGAGAGGGATTCCAGAAAACTGGACAGCATGGGCGAAAAGGTGTACACCTCAGCTTCCCTTTTACTGAGACAGGCAGTTTTGTATGGCCTCTGCAGCTTAGTACCAGAAGGCCCTCTGGACCTCTCTAGTGTCCATGAGTGAAAAGACTGCTGGTGTTCTAGATCAGGACCTGGCCAACACAGCAAAGGCTGCCTTGGATGCCAGTGACACTGCCTCTAGGGTCGTGGCTCATATAGTGTTCCTAAGGAGGTTTGCCTGGCTCAGAACTACAAACCTGTCATTGAACACCCAGACTAAGGCCATGGATTTCCCCAGTGAGGGGAACTCCAATTCTGGTGACAAAACAGAGGCCTATGTGAAGAAGATGGAATGACTATAAGGCCACGTATAAAAGAAATGCTGAAAAGGAGAAGGCTTCCGTTCCTATAGTCCCTATGGAAGGGGAGGTAGGTGCAGGGTTTATGTCCCTGGACATATGTGACTTATGATTATCCTCCTCAGAGGGGTTTCTTCAGGGGCAGAGGCAAGTGGGATGCAAAGCAGGCTGCAGCCGGCCCAGCTCTCAAGGTGCAAGCAAAGCAGAAACCCTGACAGCTCTGTTCAGGTTGCTCAGCTGTTTTCCAGTCGGAGTAAGGTGGGCTCACTGTTTCCAGGCATGGAAAAGCATTATCGCAGACAAGTGGGTCCAGGAAATAGTAAGTCAGGGTTTCTCTCTCTCTGCAGTTCAGAAAGTTCCCCAAACTGCAGGCACTCGGGGGCTTCCCACCTCATACCCCAGCAGAAAAACTCCTGCTAGAGCTGGAGGTCAAAAAGCTGCTGCAGGTCAACTCCGTGAAAGTGTCCCTCTGCGCAAGAGTCTGTACTCCAGGTGCTTTCTCACCCACAAGAAAAATGAGTGGTGACCAATTTTAGACCTAAGATTTATGAACAAACACTTGGAAAAAAAAAAATCAGTATTTTGACACTATCCACAGTGAGCCCATTTCTGTAACAGGGACATTGGTTGGGGTCTCCAGATCTGATGGATGCCTACTTGCATATTCCAGTAAGACCCTCCCACTGAAAGTACCTCAGGGTCGGGGAAGGGAAGTGCCACTATCAGTTTGTGGCACTACTCTTCGGTGTATCCTCAGCACCAAGGGTCTTCACAAAGTACCTGGCAGTGGTTGCAGCTCACTTGTGAAGACAAGGTGGTGGTGGTCTTCCCTTATTTGGAGGACTGGCTAGTCTCAGGAGGGTCATACCAGGAGGCCAAGACCTCCCTCAAGCTCACCCAGTCCACCCTGGAGTATCTGGAGTTTTTTATAAACATGTCAAAGTCTCAGACAAAACCTGTGCAGATGCTGAACTTCCTAGGAGCAGAGCTGGGCACACAGCAGGGAAAAGCTTTCCTCCCTCAGGAGAGGGTGGTGTAAGCCTCACAGAACTGCTAAAGTCTTCTAAAGCTGGGTAGCCCAGACCAGTTTTCCTCTAGCTGCTGTGGCACTTGGCTGACTCCAAAGCTGTGGTCTGAGGTGCCAGATTTCAAATGAGGAACATTGAGTATCAGCTAGGGTACTGTTGGTCCCAGAGGTGGGACCCCTTATCAAAGCTGGTACCAGTTACAAAGTGCCTTCTAAAGGCACTGGACTGGGGGAAAGAGGAGGAGAACTCACAGAGGTAATCCCTTTTCTCCAGCAATCACCCGGGCACTACAGACACCTTCCTCCTCAGATTGGGTGCCCACCTGGAGGACCTCACTGGAAGTGGGATGCCGACCCCACTAGAGTCCCAGGAGCACATAAACCTCCTGGAATTCATGACTGTGTGTCTGGCAATACATGCTTTTTCCTACCCCCTCTGGTCAATTGAGTCCAAATCAGGGCAGGCAACCCCACCACCATGTACTACGTCAACAAACAGGGAGGGAAAAAGATCTTTAAAGCTGTGCAATGAGTTGGTAAAGATCTGGAGCCTGGTGTATGAGGTAGAGGTGCAGCTGTTTAGTGCACCTACTAGAGAAAGACCATGTCCTTGTAGATTCCCCGAATAGAATCTGTCATGACAACCATGAATGGACCCTGAACAAGCAAGTTCTTGCAGCAGTGTTCAGAAAATGGGGCACACCAGATGTGGACATGTTCACCTTTTGGCAAAACTTCCAGCTCCCCCAGTTTTGTTGCCGGCCTCTGTCAGTGGGGACAGTCCCAGAGGATACCCTGGTCTTCTGTTGGTCAGGGAAATTCCTTTACATATTTCCCCTTTCTCTCTACTGCAGAGTGTGCTGCTAAAGCTCAGAAGTGAACCTACAACAATTATCCTAATTGCTCCAGACAGGGCCAGGCATACCTGGTATTCTCTGCTCCTGGCCCTGTGCAGCAAACCTCCTGTTACTCTTCCCTGAGGTACAGTCTGCTGACCTTGCCTTAGGGCAGGATAAGATTTACAGATGCCTGCGCCTCAGAAATTGGTACTTGAGGAATTAAAATACCCTGGTTTAAACCTCTCGAGAGATTTGAATGTGTAAAGTTTCCAGAATGCCAGCCACCTGAAAAAATCTATACCTCAAAGTGGAAAAGGTTATATTTCCTCAAGGAGATTTCTTGTAGCAAACCACACCTGTCGAACTATAGGCATCAGGCACTAGGACCAGATGGAAAACTTTCTAGCTAGCAGTCTACAAGGGGCCACCCATGACGACCACGTCAGCTGACTTTGTTCCTTCCATATAAACATGGGGGGTGGCCTCGCGCCCTCTTCCATTCTTTTCCCACTGTCAACCACCACACATCAGACTCCTCAGAGAATACCACCGCTTCAGTCAACTGCCATATTTTCAGTTTTACCTTTCTTTTTCTCACCCTAGTTAGTGATCACTATTTTTTTAAAGTGATTCCTTCCATTGTTTATGCCTACCTCTTCCAGAAGCTTTTTAAACTCTGCGGGTGCAGCAAGAAGGTCACTGATAAAGGCGACCATTTCACCTGCAACCACTGTCTTGGCGCCGATCACAGCATCCAGGTGTGCTAGATCTACCGCAGATTCAACCAGTTCACTCAGTACCACTGCCAAAAGGCCCCCAAAGCCTTTCTCCTGGAACAGAAGGTCACCTTCATGGAGAAGGGAAGAAGCTCCTCCGCTTTGCCAGCTCCGTTCACGGGCCCCCACTCTTTCAAGATCCGAACAAATCCACTGGCAACGGCACAAGCAATGGAATAAAGACCGGTCTAGGCACAAGGCCTCCTGACACGCTGTGGGTCGTGGCTTTGAGCGCCAGCCACTGCAGGGTTGTTGACCACTTTGGCAGTGACCCCTGCTGCCGCTCACACAGTCCCTTCCACAGGGTCACTTCGACCATTTCGTCAACATCGGAGATTCAGCCTTCCCCGTTGATGCCTCTGGCCTTCTTGTCGAAGTCGGGACTCCAGCCGCATCAGTCTGTGCCCCAGACTGCCTTGTCAGTGCCGTGGCCATAGCTTCTTTTAATGACACTGCAGGCCATACTGCCAAAGCTGGGGCCTCAGCCTCTTTCATCAATGCTGCAGGCCACGTTGCTGACACCGGTGATGCAGTCTTCCGCCATCAACACCGCTAGGGGTCCTGACGACGTAGATCTCAAACGACGTCCAGACCATGCTGTCCTCCTGGGAATTAATGCACTACATTGCTCCCCCTCTGGGCCTGATGATGCTGGGGCCTGCCAGGCCAGCTCCCACACCGATGCATTCCACAACAATGTGCCCTTCATGCCCTTGGTCGTTGCCATCCTCTCTGCCTTATTTAGAGCCAGAGGATGAAGATGAGTATAATCCTGATCATCTCCTTCCTAAGGAGGATGAGGACATGGGTCCTAGGAGTCCTTCATCTCCTTCTGATTTCTTAAGGGGCGAAGACTACACTAAATATAGCCTAGGGTCCTCCCCTGATTACCCCTCTTTCATCTCAATGATGAGGCAGCTGTAAAGGAGCAATGGGGTTTGAAGCTGAGGAGCAGGATGTTATCAGGGAAATCTGACAATACCTACAATTGCTAGATTCTTCCCCTCTGGTGGCTGCTTGTTACAGGCCAGATATTTATTTTTTTATTTTGTTTTTGTTGACCGCGAAAGGAGGACTTGACAGTTCTGCCTATTTTCAGGCTCATCCTGGGTGAGTGGGGATACTGATGGATGCCAACTGACATTGAACCAGATTAAGCTGTTTGTGGTATTTTTAGTGAATAGGGGACATTTGGCCAGGACACCGTGGAAATTCATCCTACTCTTTTTTTTCAAGAAGAGCCATGTAATCTTTCATGTCCACTAGAACAGCAGACGGGTACCTTGGTTTAACGTCTCATCTGAAAGACTGCTCCTCTGGAGAGCAGCACTCCGCTCATGCTGCAGTACAGTGTCAGTATTTGGATTAAACTCAAGTTCTTGGTGTGGGGATAGAACCCACAGCCTTCTGATCTTACGGCCTCTGAGGCGAGTGTGCAGCCTGCTGAGCCACTGACACCGTTATGTCAGGATATGATTCCTGCAATGCCCTGAAAGCCAGACAAATTGTACTAGGCTCCCTCAGGGGAAGCCTTTCTTCACAGAGCAACTAAGGGAAAATTCAGTAGTAATAAATGCTGCCCATGATAGGGCCAAGAGACCTCAGCACCTTATCTCCCTTCCCCTGGATAAGGAGCTGAGAAAGCTGGATCTTATGGGCAAGAGGACCTATCCTTCTACACACTGGCCATCAGGGTTATTAACTACATTGCCCATATGGTCACATTTCGAAATACCCTTTGGAAGAGGGCAAGGCTGCGGCTTAAGCCCTTGCTGAGGGTCCTCAAACAGGAGCTGCTTAAGGCCCTCCTGTCGGGGGCTGATGTGGGCAAGCACCTCTTGAGGGCAGCTTATGGTACTGCGGATGCCTCTACTAGAACAGCTGCAGTTGGCTCCTAAAGGTGGAGGTGCATCTGTCTCAGATGACATTCTTGGCTCATGGTGTCCGGTTTTGCCACTGACATACAACTGTCTATCTTGACTGCCCCCTTCAGAGGCTGCAAGCATTTCTGGGCAGATGTTCAGGACATCCTTTCTTGACCTAGCCAGGAGGTGGACAGAAGGTGCCTATTTGTTGGGCCTCCCACAGACCCAAGCCAGGTGCCTGGCAGCCAAATGCTTAATAGTCACAGCCCTGCCCACCCCTTCCTTCTCCACTGGAAAGACTCCTAAAGGTGGAGGTGCATACCTGGCCACTAGTCATACATCAGCATGACTCCTGGTCAGACCCCCACCCTCCAGCGCCGCAGGAGGTGGTGGTAGGAGGTCACTTCTCCCTCCACCTAGACAGGTGGAGGGGGATGACAACAGATGCTGGGTCCTGCAACTTACAGAGCAAGGCCACACACTAGAACTCCTAGTGTGCCCTCCAAGTCTTCCTCTGGTTCATTTAAGCTACCCTCTGGATCATGTTCCAGTGGTGTTGGAGGAAATTCACTTGCTGCTGCAGAAAAGGGCCATAGAACCAGTTCCAGAGCATCAGAGGAAGAGAGGGTTCTGTTCTCACTTCCTTCTCATCCCCAAATCCACAAGGAATTTGTGGCTCATCCTGGACCTAAGAAACCTGAATTTCTACATCCAGTACAATAAGTTCAGGATAATAACCTTCCAAGGCCTGCTGCTTGTACTGCTCAAGGAACACTGGATATGCTTCCTGAACATGCAGGATGCATACATCAAAAACAAAAAAGGACTCCGCTGTCAAACGCCATAAACGATTTCTTCACCAACTTTTTTTAATTTGTAGATTGCAAAAAGAGCAAGTAACTTGTGTAGCACTGTGAGACCACCACAAATCACCTGCATATCTGTTCATAAAGATCTGCACTTCCCAGAGGCAGTACCTCGGGTTCCTCTTCCAGGGGGAGCACTACAGTTCAGGGCATTGCCCTTTAGCTTGTCTTCTGCACCATGAGTCTATACTAAATGCTTGGCGGTGGTGGCGGCAGCCCTCGGGAGGGAGGGACTGTATGTCTTCCCTTACCTGGAAAACTGATTGCTCAAAGCTCAGTCCGAGGAGCAACTCACTCGCACCTTAGCGTGTACCAGACAGCTGTTCCACACCCTGGGGATTATGGTCAGCCTGTCCTTGACCCCCTGTCCATGTCTACAGTACTTAGGGGCCATACTGGATATGACCCAATATGTGTCTTTCCTGCCCCAGGACAGGGCAGAGCGACTGATGGAACAGGCCTGTTTTTTTTTTTTTTTTCCCTTACAGCAGCCGGTATGTGATAGCCAGAACATTCCTGCAGCTGCTGGGCCTCATGGCTGCAGCCATTATCACAGTTCCTCTGGAGAGGCTGCACATGCAGATTCCCCAGTGAACTTTGAGTCCAATGGGATCAGTACATGGACGATCTAGAACAGACGGTCTAATCACTTCACAGGTAAGGAAAGTGCTTCAGTGTTGAATGGAACCCAGCAATCTTCTCGGGGGGGGGGGGGGTTGTCTGTTTCTGAGTGCCTCCCCTCATCAGATCCTCGCCATAGATGCTTCAGGGATGGGCTGGGGTGCTCCCCTGAGCCCTCATCCGACCCAGGGAATTTGAACTACAGTGGAGAGTTACATAGAAACATAGAAGATGTCGGCAGATAAGGACCTCTTGTCCCATATAGTATGCCCTATTTTTCCCTAACTATAGCTACACCTCGGACCCTAATCAGTTTTCACCCCCTGCCTTACTTCCAAGATCCTCTTGTATCTATTCCTATGTATTCTTGAAGCCTGTAACCGTTTTACCCTCCTTCGCCGGGAAGAGTTCTTCTACATAAATGTCCTAGAGATCAGGACCGTCTTGTGCAACCTGCAAGCCTTTCAGGACTGCCTATCCCCAGGCCTTCTGTTGGTACAGATGGACATCAGCATAGTACACTACATCAAAAAACAAAGGGGGGGCCATTCATACCCCCTTTGCAGGGAAGCAATGAGGGTCTTGTACTGGACTCTAGGACACAGTCTAGAATTGTCGGCAGTCCATGTTCCAGGCACCCAAAACATTTTGCCAAACAGACTAAGCATGTTGCAGTCCAGAATGCATGTTGGGAGCTGCTGACCTCAGTCGTTGAAGACCTGTTCTACAGGTGGGGTCATCCAGAGTTGGACCTTTTTTACATCCCCACTCAATGCAAAACTGCTGCTTTTCTGCTCACTTGCTCTGGTGAGACGTATTGCCCCTCTTGGAAAGGGAGGTTCCTCTATGCCTTCCCTCCCTTACACTATTTCAGAGGGTGCTGGTCAAGCTTCATATAGGAGGAGCAACAGTGATCCTCGTGGCTCCCTTCTGACCTTGTCAGATCTGGTTCCCCTTACAGCAGCAGTTGGCTGTGGAACCTCCAGTTCTCCTACCCCTGTGCAAAGGCTTGCTTTCCTAGTAGCAGGGCACACTAGTCTATCCTGATCTCTGGTCTCTACACCTCCATGCCTGGCTCCTGAAGACATAACCATGGCTAGGTTTGGGGGTATCTCAAGAGGTGGATGATGTCCTGGTGGCTGCTAAGAAGCCTTCCACCAGGGCCACTTGTTCCATGAAGTGGAAGCGCATTGCTCTATGAGTGTCTTCCCATCATCTAGATCTGTTCACTTGTCCAGTGAATAAGATTCTGGAGTATTTGCTGTCACTCTCAGATTCTGGTCTGCAATATACTTCCATTAAGGTGCACTTGGCCACTGTCTCAGCCTTCCATGTGCCTGTTGATGGCCCTATGGGTGGCACAACTAGAGGTGTCCCGTACATTTTTGAGAGGCATTTTTCACCTGAAGCCTCCCATCCACAATCCATCCCCACCTTGGGACTTAAATTTCATGTTAGAGAAGCTTACTTTTGCTCCTTTTGAGCTGGCCTGGACATGCAAGCTACGCTTTCTGTCGTGGAAAGTGTTATTTTTAGTATTACTTCTGTTTGGAGGAGTTCCGAGCTTCAGGCTCTGCTGTGAGTCTCCTTATTTGGTTTTCCACAGAGACAGGGTGTCATTGCATACCAGTCCTAGGTTTTTACCAAAGGTGGTGTCTGAGTTTACCTTGAATCGAGCCATCCACCTGCCTGTGTATTACTCTGAGCATGCCAGTCCAGGGGAAGCAGTGCTCCATACTTTAGATGTACCCAGAATACTCGGCTGTTATGTTCATTGTGTGAATGACTGCAGGAAGCCCTCAGTTGTTATTCTTTTGCCCCTGGGAAAGAGGATGTATCAGTTTCTAAACAGTGCCTGTCCAAATGGTTGGTCAACCGTATTATATTCTGTTATAGGAATTACGGTAAGGAACTTCTGGTGTTGTCCGTGGCCACTCTGACAGAGGCATGGCCACTTCTGTTGCCTGTTTCAGGAATGTATCATCCGCTGACATCTGTGCCGCTGCCACTTGGAGTACTGTCCACACCTTCATTAAACACTACATTCTAGACACTGCCTCTAGAGGACGGGCAGGCTTCGACCTAGCTGTGCTTCAAAGCCTTCTTTCCTAGGCCTCCTGCCTCCAGCCACCCAGACTGTCATGATGTCAGAACTGCTTGGGACTCATTCCATAGCTGTGGCTTGCTACAAGAGATACGAAGAAAGTAGTACAGTTAAGTAAGAACTTAACATAATTATAGATCTTCGAGAAAATTTCTTAGAAATAAAGAATTTGACGGCAGATAAGGACCGCTTGGCCCACCCAGTCTGCCCGTTTCCCTACTTGATGGATAAGCTGCAGATCCTAGCTAACAAACAGCCTACTTCTTCCAACCTCCACCCCCTAGAATTGCCTTATGTCTGTCCCATGCATTCTTGAATTCCATCACTGTTTTTGACTCCACTACCTCCTCAGGAAGGCTGTTCCATGCATCCACAATCCTCTCCATGAAAAAATACTTCTTCACATTACCTCTGAGCCGTCCCCCCCTCTAGAGATGCTACCCTCTTGGACATTATTGATTCCCTTGAGGTATTTGAAAGTTTCAATCATGTCCCCCCTTCTCCCTCCTCTCTTCAAGGCTATACATATTAAGAAACTTAAGTCTCTCTTGGTATGTCTTCTGGTGCAGACCCTGCACCATTTTAGTTGCTCTCCTCTGGACTGCCTCCATCCTGTCTGTCTTTGCGGAG
The DNA here is from genome assembly GCA_016271365.2 of Neoceratodus forsteri. Lineage (NCBI taxonomy): Eukaryota > Metazoa > Chordata > Ceratodontiformes > Ceratodontidae > Neoceratodus > Neoceratodus forsteri. The sequence goes on along the minus strand of CM028135.1, from coordinate 637,650,985 downwards.
ACTGGGTCTCCAGAACTGCATGCAATACTCCCAGATGGGGTCTCACCAGCTGGCTGTACAGATGGATAACAACTTCCTGTTTTCAGTCAATCAATCAATCAAAATCTTTATTTATCCAGGCAGGCATCATTGAGCAAGGCTCATTTGCAAGGTGGACCTGGTCATGAACACATCAAAGTACAGTACAGAAGTAGGTATACAAAAAGCAATAATATACAAGGAAGAAAAAGTATAATACAATGTATACAGTACAGTACAAGGTTGAAATAAATAAAAAAAAAAAAACAGTATTTTACAATTGAAGAAGTCAGCAGATGTATAATCAACCATACGCATACAGGGGTTATAAGCAGAGATCTTTTGAGTGAGGTAGCTGGTAACTACACATATACGGGAAAGAGGCCATGTATGGGGTGGCAGGTTAGAGAGGTAAAGAAAAGGAGGGATATATTACCGATGACTGGGGGAAAAATTGGGCTAAAACCACAGAAAGTGACGATGGCTGTCATGTTCTTGTTTATTATGATAATGATGGAGGAGGGGTAGATAATTGGGACACTAGTATGGATGGGGTGGGAGTTTAGCCAGGCTGAAGCAGACAGGGAAGGGTGGGTGCAGCAGAAAGAGTTAAGAGGGAAAGAGTGAGAGCCAGGGGTAGAAACATGGCGAGCTTCAGGATGGAAAGGGGTAGTTGCAGAATTAGTGGGCTAGCGATGGGTTAGTGGGCTAGCCTCTCCCTATGCGTCCCAGTATCCCGCCAGCCCTACTTACTGTCCTCTCACATTGCTTGCTCATCTTTAGGTCATCTGATATGACTACCCCCAGGTCCTTTTCCATTTTTGTTGTTGTTAGTGTCTCAACCCCCATTGTGTACTCTTCCCCTGGGTTTTTGTTTCGCAGGTGCATTACTTTGCACTTCTTAGCACTGAAAGCTGCCATACATTTCACCATTCCTCCAACCTTGCCAAGTCCCTTCTCATCCTTTCCACCACACCTTGTGCATCACCTCTGTTGCAGATCTTTGTGTTTTCTGCAAAGAGACATACTTTTCTTTCCAGTCCCTCTGCAATGTCGCTTATAAAGATATTAGAGGACCGTTCCTAGTACTGAAACCTGCGGTACCCCACTAGTAACCCCCCTTTCTTCAGCACGGACTCCGTTTGCTATTACCCCCTGTGTCCTGTTCTCCAGCCAATTTTTTTACCCAGGCTACCATCTTTGGACCTACTCCCGGGCTGGTTAATTTGACTATTAATCTTTTGTGTGGGACTGTCAGATGCCTTGCTAAAGTCTAGGTAGGCAATGTCTACAGCCCCTCCCTGGTCTACCACTTTGGTCACTCAGTCAAAGAAATCTATTAGATTCATCTGACATGACCTTCCCGCTGTGAATCTATGCTGCCTTGGGTCCTGCGCTCCTCTGGCCTCTAGGTACTCAGCAATTCTTTCCTTCAGAAGTGAATCCATCATTTTCCCAATCACTGAGGTTAAACTAACAGGTCTGTAGTTTCCTGCTTCTACCCTGCTCCCACTTTTGTGAAGTAGAATAACATCTGCCCTTCTCCAGTCTTCAGGTACGACCCCATTCTCCCATGATTTATTAGAGAGGGTAGTCAGTGGTGTCACTAGTTCTACCCTTAGTTCTTTTAGAATTCTGGGATGAATCCCATCAGGCCCCATTGCTTTGTCCACCTTCAGTTTTATGAGTTCTTTCAGTACCCTTTCTTCTGTGAAAGGGCTGGTATCAACCCCTGTATCCAGCGTGTTTCTATTGTTTGGTTTAGGTACCTCCCCCTCTTCATTTGTGAATACTGAGCAAAAGTATTTGTTTAGTACCTCTGCATTTTCACAGTCACCCTCTACCCACCCCCCCCTTTATTAAGCCTCACTATCCCTCCCTTGGTCTTCCTTCGGCTCCCTGATGTACCTATAAAAGGTTTTATCCCCCTTAACTGAGTTGGCTATCTTTTCCTCAGTTTGGGCCTTTGCTGTTCTGACTGCCTTTCCTGCTTCCTTTTGCTTTAACTGATACAATTCTCTGTCTTGCTCCTTCTGTGATTCCTTGTACTTCCTGAATCTGTCTTATTCTCCCTAACCTTCCTTGCCACCTCCTTTGAGAACCATGGTGGTTTCTTACATCATTTTCTTTTATTTGCTTCACACAAAGGCTTGTTGCCTCTATGATGGCAGTTTTGATTATTCCCCATTGTTCTTCCACCCTTTCTTCCTGCCCATTTGCTAGTGCATTCCTTAGCCTCTCACCCATTTTGGCAAAGTCCGCCCTCCTGAAGTCCAGTGCCTTTGCCTTTGTATGGCTTGACTCTACTGCTGTGTTTATTGTGAACCATACTGTTCGATGGTCACTAGTTCCCAGGTGGCTACCCACTTCTAAATCTGTGATCCTCTCGCCATTTCCATTTGAAAGTACCAGGTCTAAGATTGCTCCCTCTCGAGTGGGTTTCGATATAGTTGTCTAAGATATGTCCCCTGTAGGGCATCTAAAATGACCCCACTCTTAGAAGTGGCTGCTGCAAATGCACTCCAGTTAACATCTGGCATATTCAGATCCCCATCAGCAGTATCTCCCCTTTTTCTGCCATTCTAAGGATACTTTCTATCATTTCCTTGTCCATTTGCTGCCACTGAGACGGGGGTCTGTACACAACCCCTGTGCATATTGTGGTGCCATTGCCTGTCTCCAAATTGACCCAGAGCGCTTCCTCTCCTCCCTGTTTGCCCTTTTGTTCTGTTGCTTTGATGCCGTCCCTTATGTAGAGAGCATTGCAGCATGTTCCACCCAACCCCCATTCCCCTTTGCTTCTCTGTCTCTCTCTCTCTCGCTCTTTCTCTGAACAGTGTACCTTCTGTTTCACTGTTCACAGTGGCAAGAACCTCTGGTCTCCGGGTCCACAGGAGGTCCTCTGTATATCGTCTCCGGCAGGGGAACTAAGGAGGGTGCAGGGCCGTCCACATTTACATAGGAGGGACGATGGCTGATTTTTGTCCTCGTGGGCAACCCTTTGTAGACTGCTAGCTAGAAAGTGTCCCGTGTGGTTCTAGTGCCTGACGGCTGTTGTTCCGTAGGTGTGGCTTGCTGCAAGACATTCTCTGGAAGATCTACTGCTATGGTAAGTTCTTATGTAACTGTATATTTTACTTCGAGAGGGCTCATGCAGTAGGTGATGACCGTTGGGACTGAGCCGCCAGGCGCTAGGACCACTTAGAAAACTTTAACTAGCAGTGTATAGCGGGGAACCGACCCTGATGTCACGTGACCGGTGCGGCCAATTGCCACATAAAGGGTAGTCCCCATGCTTGCCCTCAAGTTCTTTCCTGCTGTCGACCTGCGTACGTCTGACCTTGTGTAATGCTGCTGCATTTCGATCGCCATTTTAGATAAATATTTATTTTAAATTTGTTTTTTTCTCACAAAAATTGTAGAATTTGTCGTCTGTTTGCAAGTCTTCTCCAACTCCTTCTGAATCACATCACAGTAAGTGCACCTGCAGCAAGTAGCTCCTGGAGAAGGACACCCACACTTAATGCCTCTTGTGCTTGGGACCCGACCACGACACTGAGGCCTGTGTGGCCTTTCAGAAATTTAACTAGGCCACACAGAAATGCAGGCATCAGGCTCTGGAAGCCCACCTTTTAAAAACAAAACTCACTTCCACGAAAAAAAGAGCTGCAGCAGAAGCAAAGTGCTTCCATGTCTCTGGGAGGTTCTTCTGACTCCCACAGGCAGAAGAAGGACAAGGAGAAACGCTGATACTGGGATCGGTCTCCTTCCAGATCGTGACTCCCTCCAGGGACCGTGGCCGACTAGAGACTTTTCTTCAGCAAGGGAAGTACCTCTCCAGCTAAGTCTGTTCCCGCTGCGGAGCAGACTGAGGCCTCCCCTCCTGAGCTGGTTATGGTTTAGATGGGCACCTCTAGGGATTCAGAGACTTCATCCACCCTTAGACCCCTCAAAACTCCCAGGTCTAAGTTGAGTGTTTCGGCTGATAAATCTGGCATCGGGCCTTCTGATGAACTCACAGCCCTGGCTGATAAGTCGGGCGTCAGTCCTTCTGTGACGAACTCCCAGCCTTAGTGCTCCTGTCACACCCTGATAACAGGTCTGACGCAGGTCTTCCAGACCAGCGCCCACTGCTTATGCCGCAGCCTTCTCAGGAGGAATCCCCTTCCCAGGACCCTCATATGCCAACTCTGGTCTCCCCCATCCTTTCAGAGCCAGAGGAGCAGCGGCTGACACTGGGCCCTCTAACCTGGCAGTGCTGAACTTCCCTTTGGGGACTCCGGCACCCATGCCCATGGACCCTCTGTCTGAACCTTCTGCTCCCTCTGACTCCAGTGGGTCCCTCTGGCCCTTCGGGACCGATGCCAGGCCTGCCACCAGCAGACCCCCAGCCTGACCTGACCCTACCGGGGCTCTCCAGCATTCCTTCCAGGCCACCATCTGGTCTTTCGGCACTGCTGTCTGGGCCTACACCAGGTTACCTGATGCCAGGTTACCCAGTGCCACAATACCCTACCCTGGGGTATCCAATGCCGCAGTACCCAATACCAGGCTTTCCAACACCCAGCCATCCAATGCTAGGCTACCCAGTGCTGCAGTACCTGGCACCAGGCCATATGCCGCTGTACCAGCCGCCTCAGCCTCTGCCTCCTCTACAGCTGCAGGTGAATTGTGAGGCTTTTTTGACTCTTGATTGGCTAAAACCAAGTCTCAGCTGGGAATAGAGCTGAACCGACGTCAGCCAGTGGCAGCCTCCACACCAATCCACCAGACTCTATCCAAGGTCTCTACCGGTGGAGATGCCCTCCTTCATATCGGGTCGCACGTTGAGTACCTCCTTGGTGGAGTGTCGTGGTAGTGGGTTGGCTGAACCTTGCAAGGTGGTTCTCCTTCCCAGGGCTTTGTCCCCAGTTGGGAGTCCTTCGTCAAACTGAGTCTGACTCTTCCTTTGCCTCGGGGTATGAGACTCCTCTGGAGGAGGATCCCAAGCCTAAAGAGACTCCCTAGTCTCCCCCAGAGGACCCTTCCTTTACAAGAAAGACCCAGGAGAGTAATGGGTGGAAGACTGAGGACCAGGATCCTCAGCGTAAGGGACTGGCGGAGCACCTCGACCTCCATGAGCTGTCTCTTCCCTTCTCATTCCTTCCTGGATTGGGCCTCACAAAGACTTGGCCACCACTATCTGGCAACAGCGTTCATTGGTACCTGCTATTTCCAAAAAGGCAGACAGGCTATACCTTGCTCTGTAGGGCAAGGACCACCTCAGTGCCCACCCCAAAGCAGATTCAGTGGTCATCCGTGCAGTACATGACTGCACTACTAAGCCCAAACATATGAGTACCTCCTCTCCAGATAAGAAGTTGAGGCAGCCGGACCATTTCGGATGCAAGTTCTGTTAGTCCTCTACTCTGGCTGTGCTGGCTCTGAGTTATCTGAGCCATATGATTCTTTATCAAAAGACTATGCTATGGCAGCTCAAATCTAAATTTGAGGCCTTGCCTGCTTATGAAGCCATGTCTGACAGAACGGCAGAGATTACCTGCCGCCATGTTGTGCAAGCAGTGTACGACTCAGTCAGTGTTTCGACTCGAAGCACTGCCATGGCTGTTTTCCTATGCAGATACTTCTGGTTGCAGGTTTCTGGATTCGCCCAGGATGTTCAGAACTCTATTCTGGATGCCCCTTTCCGAAGCGCCGTCCTTTTTGGGGGAGATGTCAAGGGCATTCTGACTGAATTATGACAGAGTGGCAAAGCTTTACGCTCAGTGCAATCTCTGTACCGGTCTAATACTAAGCCTAAGTAGCCCTTTCATTGCCAGCAAAGGTGCCAAAACAGGCAGCAGCCTGCCAGATGTCAGACAAAATATAGGGCTACTTCCACAGCCTCCACCCCTCCAGCCAAGTCCCAGAGAACTTTCGGGGTGGTGCATCCCAACCCTCCCACTGCTTCTTAACTCGCGGCTTCCCCCCTCTCATCGCCCACGGAGTCTGGAGGAGCCGGTAAGGGCCAGGTTCGCCAGCCACCTGGCAGGGTGGAAGGCGATCACGACAGACTTGTTGATCCTTAAGCTTTCATAGCTCAGGGTCACACACAGGAATTTCTAGAGAGACCTCCAGACAATCCTCCAGGTCACTCTTAGTACCCAAAATGTCACATTCCGCTAATCCGACAGAAAATAAAAGCACTGCTGAGAAAATCCACCATACAGCCCATTCCTCCGGGCCAGACTGGAAGGGGTTATTACTCCCACTTCTTCCTGGTCCCCAGAAAGATGGGAGACCTTTGGCCAATATTGGACCTCAGCACGCTCAATCTGTATGTAGAGTACAAGAGATTTTGCATGTTGATTCTCCCAGGTCTGTTGCTACTGCTCCACCAGGGACAGTGGCCCTATGTGCTGGACATGCATGATGTTTACCTGCATATCCCAGTCTTCCCTGCCCACCGCCGCTTCCTCAGGTTTGCCGTCCAGTTGGAGCACTTCCAGTTCAAAGTTCTCCCCCTTTGGCCTGTCCTTGGCACCCAGGGTTTTTGCCAAGTGCCTAGCAGTAGTGGCAGCAGCTTTGAGTCAGGGCCATTAAGTGTTCTCATACTTTGACTGGCTTCTGTCAGCCCTGTTGAGGGACAACTTGGTAGCCTCTCTGTCTGCTAGCCTGGACCTGTTCCGTCAGTTGGGTATTACAGTGAACTACCCCAAGTCCCACCGTATCCTTTCTTAGCATCTCCAGTTTATTGGGGTGGTGCTGGATACAACCCAAGGTTCCTCCCATTGGACAGGGCGGAAATGCAGCAGCAACAGGCCATGCCTGTGGCCTCCAGCCACTGGCTACCAATCAGGGCCATTTTGTCTCGACCTTATGACAGCAGCCGTCCCCACTGTTCTATTAGTTAGGCTGCACATGTGGGTCACACAGTGGACCCTCTGTGTTCAGTGATATCAGATCAGATGACTGGGACAGTAAGGTTCTGGTGTCCAGTCCCGTGCGGCAGGATCTTCTCTGGTGGCAGGGCTTGAACAGCCTCTACCGAGGTGTTCGGCTCCAGCCCCACACCCCCGCTCCAAACCAGACCCTGACCACATATGCCTCAGGTCAGGGCTGCGGAGCCCATCTGGGAGACTGCAGGACTCTGGTATCTTGGTCTCAGAGGGATCGCTCTCTGCACATCAAGCTTGCTAGAGATGAGAGCGGTGTCGTATGCCCTTCAGGCACACCAGTCCCTTCTCTTCCCAGGCACACTATTTACCTAGTCAGACAACATGTGCGTGGTATGGTACCTCAACAATCAAGGAGGCACGTGTTCATATCCCCTGTGCAGTGAAGCAGTGCATGTGTGGAACCGGGCAGTCTAGCACCACCTCCAGCTCACGGAGTGCACATCCTGGGCATTCAAAATGTCCTAGTGGACAATCTCAGCCACACCCAAGCAAGGGCCCATGAGTGGGAACTGAGTCAGGTGGTGACCAAAAAAATCTTCGACCTTTGGGGTCACCCAGATCTAGATCTGTTTGCTTCCCCATACAACATAAAACTACCCAGTTTCTGCTCACTTGTTCCCAGGCTTGGTGCTTTCTGGTGAGATGCTCGCTCTGTCTTTGCTGGACAAGAAGGTTCTTGTACTCCTTCTTTCCCTTTCTCCTCCTACAGGGGACACTCCTGAAGTTATTGGTGGAAGGGGCTGACATGATTCTGATCACCCCTTATTGGCCTCAATAAATTTGGTTCCCTCTGCTCTATCAGTTAGCAATGGAGCCTCCAGTTCCTCTACCCCTCTGCCAAGACCTTCTGACCCAGGAGCAGGGCAGGCTGGTTCATCCCGGACTCCAGTCCCTTCACTTTCATGCGTGGCACCTTCTGACATAGTTGCCTCGCACTTTGGAGTCTCTTCCAGAGTTGCTAAAGTCCTTGTGGAGGCCGGAAAGCTTATGCTATGAAGTGGAAATGGTTTTCCATTTTGGCAACCTCTAAGGGTTGGGACCCGTTCTCCTGCCCTGTCCCACAGATCATGGATTACCTGTTATATCTTTCAGACTTTGGGCTCAGCTGCTCTTCACTGAAGGTCCACTTGTCTGCCATTTCTGCCTACCACGGCAAAACCTTGGCTCAGTTGGAGGTCTCCTGAACTTTTCTGAAGGGAATACTCCATTTGAACCCCCAGTGTGGAATCCTGTTCCCCTGTGGGATGTAAACTTTGTTCTTGAGAAACTCGCTCTGCTTCCCTTTGAACTGACCACGAGTTGCGACCTGCGCTGTCTGTCTTGGAAAGTGCTCTTTTTAGTTGCCATTACTTCTGCTTGAAGGATTTATGAGCTTCAGGCTCTCATGTGCAAGGAGCCCTGTTTGAGTTTTCTCAGAGACCGGGTGGCTCTGCATACAAATCCTAACTTTCTACTGAAGGTAGTTTCTGAATTTACTTTAAATCAGACTATACTCTTGCCCGTGTATTACCCTGAACATTCTAATCAAGGGGAGGCAGTTCTGCACACCTTGGATGTGCACAGAATTTTGCATTACTATACGAATCTGATGAAACAGTCCATAACACTGATTAGTTTTTAGTTTCCTTTGCGCCCAAAAGAGAGGGTGTGGCAGTTTCCAAACTGTGTTTAACCAAATGGTTGGCAAACTGCATTTTGTTTTATCATCATAAGTATAACAAGCCATTTCTAGGGGAAGTTAAAGGGCATGTAGCCAGTGTGCTGCATTACTGCTAGGTTTCAGAAATGTTTCTAATAGGGACATTAGGCGGCATCCGCTTGGAGTTCTGTCCACCCCTTCACTAAACATTACAGTTTGGACATTGCCTCTAGGCACAGGGCAGGCTTTGGACTAGTCGTCCTTCAGGGCCTCCCGTCTTAATTTTGTTCCTCCAGCAGACCTTTCCTGACTCCCGTGTTCAGCCTATGTCAGAGTTACACTGCTTGGGACTCAGTCCTAATGGTTATTACCTCCAGCAAGAGCCCTCTCAAAGTAAGATAGTACAGTTATGTAAGAACTTACCGTAACAGTAGATCTTTGAGAGAGGCTCTTGCAGTAGGTAAGCTTTTCCTGCCCTCTTTCCACCTGCTGCTGTTTTTTCAGTCTCTCTCATGGCTCCAGGAGCCCACTCTTTTCTTCTGTCACATCTTTTCAGTTCTCCGGCGGGAGAACTGGAGGGCGGGTGTGGGAACTGACCCTTATATGGTGTCTGGCCGACGCCAGTCACGTGACATTGGGGGCAGTCCTTTGCTATATGCTGCTAGCTAAAGTTTTCCATGTGGTCCTAGCGCCTGACTGCTCAGTCTCAGTGGTTATTACCTACTGCAAGAGCCTCTCTTGATCTACTGTTACGGTAAGTTCTTACGTAACTGTACTTTTCCCCCGTGGTGCTCTTCCAGGCAGATCAGTCCCCTTCAGGCCAGTCTGTCCTGCATATTAGACTACCTGGTACACCTATAGTTTCTGGATCTTCGCCCTTCTATCCTTAATTTGCATCTTGCAGCAGTCTTAGCCTGTGCTTCAGCTGGCAGGGAGAGGTCAATAGCTTTTCTAGCTATTTTCCATATTGACTTTTTCTCATCGGGTCAGCTCCGGCAGGCTGTTCAGTCCTGTCCCTACTGCTCCCTTCTGGCACCCACTTCTCCTGACCTAGCCATCCTCAGCTTCCCCCATGGATTGCCCCCTGTGGTTGGGCCAGGAAAGGGTGGGTCATCCTTCCTCCTCACAGAGACTCTCATCCAGAATTGGGGCGGTGTTTGGGTGATGATGTAGGAATGGGGCAGGCAGGAAGGGCTTCACGAAGCTGCCACCTTCCCTTTTCTGTTTTTATTATCCTTTACCCCTTGCCGCGGTGGCAGATAAGCATGTGAGTGTGGAGGTGCACACACACTGTGGACTGTGGCCCCTCCCATACATGGCGGGCAGACTCAGGTGGAGGAAGGTGGTGTTGCCACTATATCACTCACTGATGATACCCCACCCAGCTGGCAGGGCAGTGTAGTAGAGCAGTGGGTAGGGGCAGTGGGATGCTAGTAGAGCTAGAGGAGGAAGGTGGTATTGCTGCTGTATCACTCACTGGAGTATTGTGTCCGGTTCCAGAGGCCGCACCTCAGAAAGGACATAGACAGGGAGGAAGCAGTCCAGAGGAGAGCAACTGAAATGGTGCAGGGTTAGACCAAAAGCCCTACAAGGAGAGACTGAGGGATCCCAGCATGTACACCCATGGTAAGAAAGGAGAGCAAGAGGGGACATGATAGAGACTGACAAGTACCCATAAGGGTAAACCAGGACCAGAGGGCATGTAGTGGAGCTGGAGTGGAGTTGTTTGAGGGATGTGAGGAGACTGAAAGAGTTGCAAACTGTAGTGGGATTCAAACATGCATGAAGTAGACATGGGGGATTCTTACCTAATAGGCAGGGAGGAGGGAATGTTGCTGGAGACCAGTTAGGGTCTATGGAGACGTACTATACAGGGAGCATTTGGGTGGGTGAAGTGGTTCTTTTCTGCCACTAACAAATTCTGTTTCTTTGTTTCTATCTACATGTCTCTCCCCATCTTTCTTTATTATCAAGGTAATTTACATGCAAACAAGCTATTTTTCACACAACTTAAGAGGCTGATATTAGAGAAGAATTGTACACTCCCCACAGAAGATTCTTCTCATGACAGACATTACATGTTTAGTTAACTGTTTCACACATTCTAGCTAGTGAAACAATAAACACAGCACAGACCTGCTCCAGAGTATCTAGAAGTGGATTTGACGTCCTATTTTTGCTGTAAAGCTATGATGCAAGCAAGCCCCTTGATCTGTATGTAACTGTGGACATTGAATCTTTGGTTCTTAGATTTCATTTGCTTCAGCGGCTCATTTCCCATTTGAATTCATAATACTCTGTTTGTATCACAGGAACACTGAATGTTTTGCAGTTGGAAGACACACTGAGATCCTTTCTGCCCATTTCTGGTTACTACAGTAAGTGGAAGTGAAACATTCTGTGGCAAAAGAGGAAGGGAGTTGATTAACGTTCCCTTGGTCAGTAAAACAGGTCAAAGAACACCCCGATGCACCTGAAGATTAGCCATCACAGCTCAGTGTGCCATTCTGGGTCAGAAATTACAAATAATAAAAAGTCTGTCAAGGCTGCTCCCTCAGTTTAAACCCTTAAGTTTCCCACCAGAGTGTGAAACTTGCTAGCATCTATATCTTTGTTTCCTCCATCTACATAAAAAAAAATAAACTGCCGAATTCTTTTGCTAAACAGTTAGTTATTGACCCTTAGACTAAAATCCTAGCCTGTGATTGTCCAAAAGCTGGTCTCATGACCAAAATAGCTGGCACTATTTCCTTGCCTAACCTTTGCAACAGGCAGTAGTTCAAATAACTATTGTCTGTTAAACTGGCACATGCGCATGAGCTGTTTTATAATGTGATGCAGCCGAAGAGGTAGTAGATTGTTAGGCAAACGCATAGTGGATTATCTCAATAAATGTTTAAACCGAGTAAAAAGGGGGCGAGACATGGTATCAAAGCATCTCTTGAATCCGGCAATCTTACAGTCTCCAGCCAAAATCCAAATCAAAATATCAATATTATAACATCAGGTCCCAATAAAAAGGTTACTGGAGACCTAAAACTAGTATTGATAAACGCCAGAAGTTTTAAGAAATAAAATTGAAGAACTGTCATATATATTAAACACTCAAAATATAGATGGTGCGGGGTTACAGAAACCTGGTTTAGCAACAGAGATTGGAACACAGACATACCTGGGTTCATTAAAGTATACAAAAACCGTAAAGAAAGGAGGGTGGTGAGATTGCACTTTACCTGAACGACAAACTGAAGGCGTATGAAATCAACAAATCAGCTGGTAGCAATGAAGTTATATGGGTTCAAATAAAACTTCACAATAAAAAAATTTACTGTAGGTTTAGGCTACCGCCCACCAGGCTCAATCAGTGTAGAAAAGAATCTCTTTTTTTTTTTTTTTTTACTGAAATAAATATACAAGGTGACATTATTCTTATGGGAGACTTTAATTTTCCAGCTATTAATTGGAAAAAACTAGAAGGAACTAACCCAGCTGAAAATCAGTTTATGGATATTACCATTCAGCACAACTCTGATCAGTTAGTTGCAGAAGCTACAAGAGGCGACAACATACTTGATTTAATACTCACTAACACTGATGAAGGAATAATAGGTCCTAAACTGTCTCTACCACTGGGGGACAGTGATCCAGATTGTAGAACTAACATATAGAATAGTTAAAACAGTTAAGGGCAAGACCAGAATTAAGGATTTTTTCAAAGCGAACTACCCAGAAATGAAGGAATATTTGACGTTATGGCACTGGGAAGAAGACCTAAAGAATCTTGACCTAGAAACAGTCTGGCATAAAATTCAAAACAAATTAAATTATTGTATAGACAAATGGGTACCAGAAAGATATAAGTACAAAAACAATCGCAGACTCCCGCCTTGGTGGAACAACAACATTAAAAAACTAATCAAGAAAAAAAAGAAATTGTATTTGAAATGCAGAAAAAAAATCAGACAACAATAAGATCAAATTCCAACAATGTGTTAAAAAGACCAAAAAAAAGGATTAGAAAATTCAAAAGAAATTTGGAGGTGAAATTGATCACTAAAGTAAAGGACAACAAAAAACAATTTTGTAACTGTTGGATCAGTTAGAGGTAATCAGAAGGGGGGTTGGTCCAATTCAAAAGGGATGATAACTAATGAAACAGATGTAGCAATTGAATGAAATAGTGGTTACAAACCAAAGGAATACATCAAAACTGCAAATATAACAAATTTAGATAGACGGTCTCCTATTAGCAACAAAGAAGTTTAGCAAATTATTAAACCCCTCAAATCTAGTAGCTCGGCGAGGCCAGATGGTATTACACCGAGATTCCTACAAGAGCTCGAGAAGGAACTAGTGGGATCTCTGACATACTTGTTTAATTTATCTTTTAGAGAAGGTAAAACTTCGCTAGAATGGAGACAGGCACTGGTAACTTCAATACATAAAAAAGACTCAAGATCTGACATAACCGACTATAGACCTATAAGTCTTACCTCAGTCATTGGAAGAGTTATTGAGAGAATACAACAACATATTTTAGAACATATAAATCAAGAACAATTAGTGGACATAACTCAGCATGGATTTATTACTGGCAGATCATGCCTCACTAATTTAATAACTTTCTTTGACGCAATAAGTACAACTTTGGACAAAGGAACACCAGTTGATATAATGTTTCTGGATTTTGCGAAGGCCTTTGACAAGGTATCGCATAAAATCCCTATTGAACAACTGTGTAAGATCAAACTATAATCTAATATAATAAACTGGATATTATCTTGGTTGGAAAATAGGAAACAAAGGGTAAATATTAAAGGATACCAGTCTGACTGGGGAGATGTCACAAGTGCCACAAAGATCAGTCTTTGGCCCTAACTTTTTAACATAATGGTATCAACACTACAAACATCTGGGAATGCATGGCTCTGCAAATATGCAGATGACTGCAAGCTAGACAACTTGTTCAAACAGAAGCCGATGGAATACAACTACAGGATAACTTCGATAAATTATCAAAATGGGAAAAACAGAACAAAATGACCTTCAATATAAAAAAATGCAAGGTGATGCATCTTGGACTTAAAAATCTCAAAATAACTTAAACTCGACAATAATATACTAGAAAATATCTCTGAAGAGAGACCTGGGAATATTAATTACAGATAATTTCTCATTTGATAAGCATACTCGGGTTACTGTTAAAAAATGTCAACAAATCCTAGGTTGTATCCTCACCAGTGTAAAAAGCAGAGAAACCGAAGTAATTCTTCTTTTGTATAGCAGCCTGGTTCATACACAGCTGGAATACTGCTCACAGTTTTCTACGCTGCTGACTAGAAGAAGCAAAAAGCTGAAAGAAGGTGTCCAAAGGACATTAACAAAAAAGATTAAAGGTTTACAACATCACAGCTATAATGATAGACTGATGCACTTGGGTCTTTATTCCACAGAATCTAGACAAATTAGAGGGGTCTTAACGCTTAACCTACAAAGCAATCCAAGATCAGAGCATTATGGAAATAATTGGATTAGTGAAGTTTAATGAAATTAAGGCAACAAGATCCCATAGTCACAAATTAATAGGAAAAACAAACTTAACTAAAAAACGCGGTAATTATTTTACACAAAGGATAACTACAGTTTGGAACACACTTCCACGGCACATAGTTGACAGCAATAATATTGCTACCTTTAAGCATAGGTTAGACCATTATATATGGGATGTAGAAAATACACGTTTCACCTTTAAAGACAAGTTGGCGAGTTCACTAAAAGGCAAAATTGTCTACTAGAACTCGTACTCTACTATGAACCTATATTATGTTGTTTTGTTTTTTTCCTTAGTAGTCCAGTGACCCACTGCCCTGCTGATCATGGTAATCGCCTTCCTTCTCCCCCTGACGTTGAGATGGTGGACATTTTTTTTTTTTTTTCATCCGTTGAGTGACTGTCAGTATCAACATCTGGTACTGTTGTACTAGCTACCATCTGTAAATTATGTGAGACTTTTGCTGCTCCTGCCTTTGACAATTACTTGGTCACAGGTACCGTCTTGACCATCACTTCCATCATTGTCGACTGTGGGTGCCTCTGGGGAGAGAATCTCTGCCTCTCTGCCACCTGCTCTACTGCCTCTGCAGTCTTGGGCACCTGTGGGCTTTCTTCTGTCCTCAGCCTGAAGGAAAGGAAGACGAATACAGTCCTGATCTGGATGTGGAGAAAGTTGAGGAGGAGCATCCCCTTTATTTGTTTTAATCTAGTGTCACTGTCTGCTCCTGTAATGAAGACACTGGTATAATAGATACACGTAGGTCTCGCCCTGAATGCCTAATTTCTGGCTCTGCTACTCCTCATGCAGGACAGGCTTGGTTTTGATACTGAGGAAGAGAAGTCTTCATGAATTCCTGGAGGCCCCCACATTGTGGTCATTATTTGAGTTTGCCTGGCTTTGGAGGATGCTACCATGGCTGCCTTGCATGGTCTCTTGAAAGGTGGATGAACAATATCTGATACTTCTACCTAGGCTTTTCACATGACCCAGTCTGAAACTGACTTGGTGGTCGTTATGGCAGCATGAGACAGGTCTAGGGCATCTTATAAAATAAGCTCTTTGTCTCCTGAGAAAGAATCCAGAAAATTGGATGTTATGGTCAAACACACTTGTGTCTCTGCCTCACTAGGCTGCTGTATTGCCAGTTACCAGGCATGCATGATTAAATATCAGAATATCCTGTGGAAGTCTGTCTACAGCAGGGTTCAACAAATACGATAGCCCGACGTCCAGGGCTATTACTTTCCAGTCAGGGGCAAGTACTGTCGGAAAGAGCCACTTGTCCGTGGGCATACATTAAAATAAAAAATATTGCTGCAGTTACCAACTTTTGCCAGCAGGGTTCTCACTGGCGATACTGGAGTCCTGCCGTCCTGTCCTGGGCTGGTGGTCATCTGACCCACCGGAGCAGTACTCGTGTGATATGGCAGGTCGGGGCAGAAACAGTGCGGGAGTGCCCGGAGCGGGTACGAGCAGCGGCCAAGATGGAACAGAGGAGGAGCCAGTCATGAGACTGGCATGTGTGGCAGCAAATCCAACCCAGGCTCACTGAAGGGTAAGGCGCACATTGGCTCTGGCGTAGACTTGGCAGGCCCGATCTGGGAAGACACACACTCACATTGTCTCATCTTTCACAGAGAAACGATGTGCATGCTGTTCCCAGAGCACAGTTTGTCATTGTCTTGTCGTTGGAGCTTGGAGAGAAGTCGAATATTGTATTTTAGTCCTACGAGGGGCTGTCTTGTCTGTTTAAAAGGCACTACCTGGCTGCCTGTTTAAGTGTACTACTGTCCTACACAGCTTTTAATATGAAAAGAAAAAAAAGCCAGGGAGAGTTCGAGTTAGCGAGGGAGGTTGGTGTCTGAGGACGGTGAGCGGCGTGCTGTGGCGGGGGAGGGGAAGAGCCAGACACAGATTAAACTGTTGAAGCTGCCAGTGCCATCAGTTTGTTTGCTCACACAAATAAAAAAAATAGGGAGAGGGAGAACGTTGTCGAAGCCAGCCTTTTACTGTTTGTGTTGAGTGTTCTGATTTCACCAGATCCTTGCAGAAGCCAAAAGAACAAACAAGAGAAAATACAAAAAGTCAATAAGGGGTATTACAAATAAGAACTGAAGTGTGCATTTTGTTCCCGTATTTTAATAGAACTTTGAAGGGTGGACTTAGGAAGGGACCACTGAAGGACAAGGAGCATTGAGAGGAAAGAGGGGTATATTAACTAAAATACACAGGGAACCACAGTGCACTATTCTAAGCTGGTAAAAGTGCACACAGAATTACAAGTTCAGTGTAACAGCCCCTTTGTACTGCAGCAACTTCTTTTAGTTTGCATTGCACACAGTCTGTCTGGCTGGGTTTGCTGTCTAAGGGCTAAATTCTTCTTGCGTCTGCACTGTCTGCTGGGTTGAGGCTGTGGAGTCAGTGGTGAGCCTACGTAATAAGGGAAGGGAGGGGAGGACCAGCCACTGAGGAGCAAAAAGACAGCAAGAGAAGAGGCTTTTGTGTTGTCAAGTTAAAGGAAAGGACAGAACAGATTCACACTGTAGTGTCTATCTGTGCCAAAATAAAATTGCAGCAGTAAGGAGGAGGAGGAAGAAAGCAAAGAGGGCTTAAGGCCAGGGCTATAAATAAGTAAATCAAAAATTTGATTGGTTGATATTTTGAGGTTAGCACCTCACGAAATGAGCACCCGCTTGTTGTAGCTGCGCTGTCTTCAACTGTCTGTGTTTCTATAAATAAGTAAACCTGAGAAAGTGTACAGTGTAGGATTGGGTCCGACTGCTGCCCGTCTGTACTTGCACTGCCAAGACAGTAGTGGCTAGCAGCTGCAGTAGAAAGTGGAGGCGTTGTGTTGTAAAAGTTGCTAACTAGTTGCCCAAATAAATAAAAAAAGTAAAAAAACTAATAACTGCACAGTAACTGGAGAAGTCAGTAGAGCAGTACTTACAAAACTGCACTAATTCCCTCAAGTGACTTATTTAAATGTATTTTCTGCGTTGTTTGAAGTTGTAAAAGTGTAGCACATTTGAACTTGACCTTTGTAGCCTAAACTGTGTGAGTGACTAGTGAATTATTAAAAAAAAACAAAAAACTAAAAGAACTGCCAATCACTGTCATCTATCCGAGGGAGCAATAGACAGCCTTAGGGAGTTACGTGCTGTGCGGCTGTGCTGTTATTACTGTATGTAACAAGGTGACCGACCCTGTAACCTGCAGGACTTTTCCTATTCTCGTCCCACTCCCCATTCCCTTCGAGCTTCTTCCACTGCCTTTGTCCTGGCTTCTTCTGAGTGTCTTTGTGTTCCTGCCCCGCCAAATCCGATTAAGTGACTTGCCTTACCTTGTTTGCACAATCATAACTCTGAAAGTTTCAAGACAATTCTAAATAAAAATCCATCGCCTTTATTTATTGAAAAGGCTAAGGCAAATAAGCACCTCATTCTTCTACTAGTGTCCTTCTGGCCCCCAGTGTCACTGTCTGCCACCCAGTCCACTAAACCCCAGCACCCATCGAAACTCACACAAACGCACTGAAAAATAAAATATATTTTATCATTGAGGGAAGAAAATAAGTGCCACAATATGCAGAACAGGAGTAGGAGTAGTAAACGGCAGACTTTTTTTTTTTTTTTTTTTTTCCTCTGGTCAGTAGCCTCACAAGTATCTGCAGCGACAGCAGACTCCATCAGTAGCAATACACCACCAGAAACAGAAACACAATCTACCTGTGTCTAGTGCAGATAAGAGTAATAACAATGAGCCTATATCTGTGTCGGGAGATATAACTGCTGATCAGTGTGTTGAATTGAGCAATGAAGGCTTAACTGAAAGTTTACATCCACTCCCTAAAAAAACGTACTTTAGTGCTCCATGAGCAGGATGAGAGGCCAGAGAGGCCAAATAAAGATAAGAAATACAATCAGGAGAAAAGGGTCAGATTGTTTCAAAGGCATTGGTTAACCATTTATAACTGGCTGAGATGTGATGGAAAAAAAAGAACTAAAGTACTGCACTGTGTGCGAAAAATAGCCAACCATTGCAGTACCAGTCTTTTCAAAGAAACCTAATGTTTTTGCCACTGGCTCAAATAATTTTTGGATTGAGTCGCTACGTGCTCATGACAAGTCCAATCCACATTTGCTGTGTATGAATCAACTTATTGCAGACAGTAGTCAGCGTGCGGTACATTTTGATATCACTGAGTCCCCACTGCATCAAGCATTTACGCAGTTGGATCAGGGCACTAAGGTCAAGATGCAACGCCTGTTCATCTCAGCGTATTCCATTGCCAAAAATCTGTGCCCTTTCCCGGACATGGAGTGGCTCTGTGAACTGCAGGGAAAAAAAAATGGGAGAACGCTTGGTTCTAATTATACCAATGATAAGCGAGCCAGGGACTTCTGTGGTGCTATATCAGCAGTTATATCCCAAACCCAGATGCAGACTCTTACTGATGTTAAATATGTGACAGTTCTTGCTGACGGTAGTACAGATTCTAGTATAACTGAGTGGGAAAATGTTTTCATACGGTTTGTTGACCCAAACTCAAAACAGATGTGTACAGTGCTTATCCAAGCTGTGCCGCTGGAACATGCACATGCAGAAGGTGTATTTCACGCAATAACGACCTCACTTGTGTCAGTAAATCTTCCCCTAAGTAACCTACAGAATGTTCACAATCCAGGGCCACTCCTTGTTTCAGCAAATTTTGATGGGGCCAGTGTCATGATGGGCGAAAGAGGAGGAACCATAGCAAAGTCGTGGGAACACTGTCCTCAAATAATTACGATGTACTGCGTTGCCCATAAGTTAGAGCTGGCAGTTCTTGATGTGGTAAAAAAAAAAAAAAAAAATTTGTATCAAATCTTGAAAGTACTCTCAAGGGAATATTTAAGTTTTATCATTACAGTCCCAAAAAAATGAGACGGCTAAAAGAAATTGCTACTGTCCTGGATACTGCTCTTGCTCACTTTAGTGCTATAAAACAAGTGAGATGTCTTGCCAGTAGGTCATGGTCAGTTCATGCAGTTCAGGTTAACCTACCCGGTGTCGCTCAACACCTAGAACATGCATCTTCTGCTACTGGTGATGAAGGTTCTAAAACAAAGGCCCTCTTAAAAGAAGTACAGAGTGTGCAGTTTGTAAAATCCCTATATATGCTACAAGACTTCTGCCAGTACTAAAAAACCTGTCACACCAGTTTCAAAGAGATGACATAGTAATACTGGAAGTTCCACAACTTGTTGAGACCTGCCTACTGCAGCTTATGGAGCTGAAAACATCACCAGGGAAATACATGGCAGCTTTCCTTAGCCATTACAAACCTGAACAGAAATGGATGGAGTATGTTGTGTCAAAGAGGGGAAGAGGAGGAGAGGACTGTTCTTTTCCCATTCAGAGGCAACTGCCCAGAAGTCAATTTAGAGATGCACAATTGCAGAATTTAATAGATGCAGCGATAACGTACATAGATGAGAGGTTTAAAAATTTCTCAGAGGTGCCTCTCAAATGGTTCAGCTGTTTAGATTTCAAGCAGTTTGATCTGCCAAGAGACCAACTAGCGGTGTTTGGGACCTGTGAACTGGCAAACCTGGTTGAATACTTTCATTTTTTTTCACGGAAGAGCAGCAGGAGCATATAAAGTCTGAGTATGCTGCATTTAAAATGTTGCATAAATCTTCAGCTGACAAGCCCTATTTGCAGGTCTATGCAAAATTACTAAAATAAAAACCACCACAGATTGGGCACATTATTCTTGACTTAGTCGAAATACTAATAACTACGAGTGTCTCAACTGCTAAGTGTGAAAGAATTTTTTCTGTTCAGAACCTTATCAAAACAAAAATGACACGGCTTTCTGATGACACACTACAGTCTCTCCTGCAGATAGCGGTAGAAGATCCTGAACTGCATGAATTTGATCCTGATCCTGCAATTAACCACTGGCTGCTCTCTGGTCCAGGAACTAGACATGTTCATGGGCATGCTGTTGCTGCTGCTAAGTCTACTGCTGGTGCCGCTGCTGCTTCCGTTTCTTCTCCTGATGAGTGATGATGATCCTGATGCAAGTACTCCTAGTGGTCCATCATCATCTTCTTCCTGTCCTCCCAATCTAGTCAGTCTGCCCCTTGATGACAGTCATGCTATATTCACAGAATGGCTTGTTTATGGCCTTCAGTTCTAACTAATTCTTAAACAATTCTCCAATCTCTTCTAAAACAGACTTAAGCCTGCCCACATGGTTAGGGTTACCAGATGTCCTCTTTTACGAGTCATGTCCTCTTTTCCAGCTGCCAAATATTCTTCATGTTCATTCCATATCCTGTTGTATTATTATTATAATTTTTTTACTCTCTCCTACCTAGGACCTCCTTGTATATGAGCTGTGAAGGCAGCGGAGACTTTAAACCTGTTTTACTCAGGGTCTGTCACGAGGGCTCATCGGGGGAGGAGCTAAGTGTCCTCTTTTTGGCATCCCAAAATCTGGTACCCCTACACACGGTACGCGTCCCACCCTGGACCTGCTGTGCTGTATGAAAAAGAAAGTAAATATAGAATTGGATGGAGACATATTGTTTTCCTGATTTAACAGTTCTTCTACATCTACATCCATCCTATGACATAATACAACAGTACAACGCCAGCCACACCATGTACTTTATTTCTACATAAGTTGGGTTAAACATTTCATATAAGTGTACTGGACTACCACTCGGAACTCTGGGGCTACCATTTTTGACTAGGCCAGTTGTCCTGGACTAGAAAGCCATTTAGAAATTTGTCGATCCCTGGTCTACAGTTATGGGCAAATTGTCTGAAGGCAGTGCTAAGACTAATGTCCAGCAGTGTGCGGTGCATGGATTAAAGGCTGGTAAGCATTTACTACATTCTGCATTCTGTTCTCGTGTAGCTTCATCTGCCTTTGCTAATATTCATGGCTGCATGTAGCTTGTTTTGCTACTGATATTGAAAAGTCAGTCTTTGCTCACTTTTTTTTTTACTTACCTTTTTGTGACCAGAAACAGGCCATGATGTGAAGTTCTGAAGGAATCAGTCTTTAAACATGTCTTGTCACTCTATAAAGTCCATTGCTCTCAGCTCACCCATGTCGGTGCGACAACCCAAAGGGCGACCATCATTAGGGTGCAACACAATGCCAACCATGATCATGGCACCAGACATTGTGCCGCCTGACCCCAAGTGCACGGAATGCATCTGGGCACAACTGCCCCCCATCTCCCAAAAGTTGTTATAATGCCCTCCGTGTCGGAGGTTTATCGGGGAGGGGTGCAGCACCCATGTGGCACTCTCCCTGCAGGGTGCTCTGACAACCAGTTCGCCACTGTGACGCGAACTGGTTGTGGCGTCCTGCTCGCATCGCACTAATTTGCATCAACCCAATGATGGGATACCATTGCTCTCCAGCCCTTTTTTGAACATGGGGTACTTTTCACAAAATCTCGTGCTCTTCCTTTGTGCAGGATCCTGATTGAACTATGCTGGGGAATCCATCCCCAAGCAACAGTTCTCAGCTGCTCATTTTAAGTTTCCAAAGGGTCCTGGTATATATGATGCCCCCTCTCATACTTCACTTCCTAACTCCACCCACCTTGCAATCGGGGGTTCAGGTACGGGGAAGGATCTCCCTGTTAATCTCTCCTTTTTTTTTTTTTTCACTTTAATTTTTATTAATTTTCCAAACTACAAAAGGACAGAAAAGCACATATAGACAGACATTTGAAAACAAATAAACCCATGGTTGGTACAGGGTTTTGTAAGTCTGAACACAAAGTAGTATCATGCCGTCATTACCATAAAAAGACATTGGCAAAAGAGTATACTCTGTTATTTCACCTCAGAAGCTAAATCTAGTTGTGGGCTAAGAACGCAGCTCTATAAATCTTAGAGCAGCTTTATGACCAACTAGCACAAGGCAGGTGGGTCTGTGCCTACTCTACCTAGTACAAAACTAATTCTAGGGACATGGATATGTTCAATCCACACTTATTGGCAGGTTCCTTGCCGCTTTAATTGTTGCTGGAAGGTCTTCAAGCTGGCTCCTCCTACCCACCCGGGTAGTAAAACTCTCGGCTCCGCCCCATGACACCAGATCTTCCTTACCGCTTGGAAGCTCAGGTTCCCTCCTTAGCGCTCTGCGTTTGACTGGATCCTAACTCTTTGGTTAGTCCGAAATTGGTTTTGAAGTTTTCTAAACTTTGGTCTTCATCTTCCCTCGCAGCTGCGATGGACAAAACTGTTCCCGACTTTCGAAGGTGCCCTTGTGGGCAGAAGATGTCCAGGGCGGATCCGCACTCCATGTCGTCTACCCTAGAGCCTGGATCACGACCGCGAGCTTCGCGAGTTGGGCGTTCTTTCTTGGTCAACGTCCTGGATGATCGCGCTGCACGATTGCAGCTCGGGCGCCCGGAGAAGCGTTTTCGCTGGTAAAATCAAAAGAGGCTCGTTGGGCGGTTTCCACGGCAGCTGGCTTGGCTGAACAGCTCGAGCAGATGATCGCCCTTGAGGAGGAGGCGGCCCAGGCCGCATCTTCCTCCTCCTCAGCCATGGCATTTATCCTGCTCTCTCTGAGTTCCTTGTACACGGCTTCATTCAGGGAGCTTTGTCAGTCCCTTTCCATGAAGGAGAGGGCCATTGGGACTTTCTTCTCGGCCCAAGAAGAAGGGTGAAGGTAAGTCCCACAAGTACGGCATTCGTGAGGCGGGAGGTCTCCTTCCCGGACAGCAGACTGTCGACTTGATCGAGTTGCGGCTCAGGCGCTGGCTTCAGTGTCCCCATCAGGCCAGTCTGCTGAGACTCCGTCAACGCGGTAGAGATTTTCTCGATCCGTCGGGCGGGCTGGCCGACTGGTGAAGCCGACATCCCCCCTTCACGGTTCCCGGTGGGAGCCGAGATCTGCCTGTGCGCCCGGGGCGCGGTCGGTTAAAGTGCCGAGCCGAGGGAAGAGCGGGTGTCCCCTGCCCCCTCCCAGACCTGCCCTCGGTCCCTCCGAGGGTCTCGGTCTCCTTCTCGGTCTAGCCGTTCCCGCCGACATCGGCGGTCTCGGTACCGAAGTAAGCGGCGACACCGTTCCTCCTCGTCCTCTTCCTCGGATGAGGGGAAGCTCCGGCGTAAACTACGTCAGCGCTACGAGGAGCTTATGTGGCAGCAGTTACTGTTGTCTTGGTCTAAACCGACTCCGATTCAGACCCCGGCCATCAAATGGCTGTCGCCTGAACGACCGAAGCAACCACTCGCCCCAGTCGAGCTGCCCGTTCCAGGGCTGGTTGCTCGGCCAAAACCAGCTGCTCCACCGATTGTGGTGGAACCTCCGCCCCCACAACTGAAATGTGGGGCACCAACCAAGGATTCTCGGTCGGGTCACGGCCTGCCCCACAGGTTGTTGGTCACCCTCACTCCCGACCGTCCTTGGCAGGTAGAGGGTGGCTCAGGGCCGAGGCAGCTCTTAGCAGACTCTTCGGAATCCGATGACTCCTCCCTGTTCTCCAGGCAGGTCGACCTGGAGTCCTCCGGGGGCCAGTCATTGGACGATAGCCCATCGTCCTTCTTGGGTCTGCTCCAACTCATCTCGGAGTCCACCGGGATGCAGCTCGAGCCCGTGTCTAAATGGGCCAAGTATCCCCTGACGGAGAATCTGGACCGAGGGATTCCCCCACGGAGGCCTTTCCGGTGACTGAGGCCACTGTCTGCCCAGCCTTGGAGCTTTAGCAGTGGCCTGCTTCCTGTCCTGCGCCCTCGGCCAGGATGGCCAGGAAGTATGCGGTCCCTACTGGCTCTTTGCCCGGTTTCTCGGAACACCCCTCTGCCGAGGGGTTAGTCACCGACAGCGTCTTCTGGTATTCTGGTAATGCGCGGGACGTGGATAAGTCCCCCGACAGAGAGTCCAAAAAGCTGGACTTTGCCGGGCGCAAGATGTACGCTGCGTCCTCCCTCGGCCTCCGTCAGGCCAGCTTGGCCGTGCTGATGGCCGTCTTCTCCCACGCCCTCTTGGGCTCACTAGATGAGGTTGCCCCTCATCTCCCAACTGACCTGCAGACCACGATCCGTCAGGTGCGGGACCAGGGTAGGGCGGTGGCGAAGCAGCAGCTTCAGACTGCTCTGGATATAGGTGATTCCTGTGCCAGATCAGTAGCGGCCGTGGTGGCCATGCACCGCAGGGCGTGGCTGAGGATATCCACCTTCACGATGGATACCCAGCACAAGTTGGTGGATGTCCCCTTGTTGGGGACTGACCTTTTCGGCCCTGGAGTGGAGGGACACCTCCAGCGGATCGAAAAGTCCATTGCTACTCTGGACTCTGTCACCTCCGCCCAGAGGACAAAGGCGCCGTCAGCAACGCATAAGTCCTTTCATCCTTATTTTGCTGCTCGACGGCCCAACAGCACCAGCAACAGGGCCAGCAGGCTAGCGCTTGGCATCCCAAGCCCAAGCCGGCAGCTTCCTCCAACAGGAAGCAAGGAGGTAAAGGCCCAGGAGGTCCCTCGGACGGTTCCTCCTCCAAGCCTGCCCAGTGACGGGTTGGGGGGTGCCGCCCCAAGCCCCGTCACTCAACCCTGGGTTCCCCCCGTGTGGGGACGGCTCCGCCACTTCCTTTCTGCCTGGTCCGCTATCACCACGGACCGCTGGGTGTTGGAGGTGGTAGGAAAAGGCCTGCCTCTGGAGTTCGAGCAGGCTCCACCCTTTCGACCATCACCCCTCGGGGAGCCCGGAGTCCGCTGCCTCACTGTCTGCCGCCCGAGCCGATATTGCCTGCTCCTCGAAAAGGTGATCAGGAAGGTGGCGGATTCTCCTCAGACCCGGGGTTTGTGTCCAGGTACTTCCTGGTCCCAAAAGCGGATGGGGGCTGGCGCCCATTCTCGACCTGCACGACCTGAACAGGTTCCTAGGTCTCGGACCTTCAGGATGGTCACTCTGGCTCAGATTATCCCATCCTTGGAGCAGGCGTGTGGTTCTGTTCGTGGACCTCAGGACCGTTCTTTCACATCCCAATCTGTCTGTCTCATCAGAGATTCCTCCGCTTCAGAGCAGAGGGATCCCTTTACGAGTTCGGGCCATGCCCTTCGGCCTCTCCCTAGCTCCCAGGGTCTTCATCAAATGCATGGCAGTGGTGACAGCATTCCTGCGGTGCTGAAGGGTCCGGGTGTACCCCTACCTGGATGACTGGCTGATTGCAGCCCTCTCCAGAGTGGAGGTGGAGCGGTCCAGAGATCTGGCCCTCCAGGTTTGCTCTGATTGGCCTCCTCATCAACGAGGCCAAGTCGGAACTCGTGCCAAAGCCGGTGATACTCTTCATCGGGGCAGAGCTCGACTCTCTTCGAGCCAGGGCTCGGCTTCTGGCGGACAGGGCCGAGGTCCTTTCCTCCTTTGCCCAATCATTTCTGGTTGGGCAGTCGCGCCCTGCCCGGGACTTCCTGCGCCTCCTGGGCCTCATGGCGGCCTGCACCAGCGTGGTTCATTCCATTGGTACATGCGTCCCCTTCAATGGGGACTGGCCAGCCAGTGGTCACAACGCTACGATCCGTTGGACCAGCCCGTGACAGTGACCCAGGAGATGTGGGACGCTCTCCAGTGGTGGACCGTTCCGGCACATCTGCATGAGGGCATCCCATTCGTCCGCCCCGAGCTGATGGTCTCTCTATCGACCGATGCATCTCTGATGAGTTGGGGTGCCCATCTGGGGGAGCACAGAGTGCACGGCCTCTGGTCCCCTCGGGAGTCCCAATGCCATATCAACCTGCTGGAGCTCCGAGCAGTCCGCCTAGCTCTCACCGCCTTCGCTCCATTTCTACTGGGTCAAGTGGTTCAGGTCCAGATGGACAATACCACAACTATGTACTATCTGAACCGCCAGGGCGGGACGCACTCCATGCTGTTATGCAAGGAAGCTCTCCGCATATGGTCCCTCGTGGGCAGCCTGGAGGTGGATCTCCTAGCCATTCACGTGGCAGGAGCCTCCAACACCCTGGCCGATGCCCTAAGCCGGATAGGGGCTGCGTCTCACGAGTGGTCTCTTCTGCCGGAGGTAGTTCAAGATCTGTTCTCCCACTGGGGCGTGCCTCAGGTGGACCTGTTTGCCTCAAGGGAGAATGCAGGCTGAGTCTGTTCCATGCCCGCCCCCTCAGCAGGGCTCACTGCAGGATGCCTTCTCGAGCCGTGGACCCGGGCCTCTTCTACGCCTTTCCCCCATTTCCCTTGATCCACAAGCTGCTTCTCAAGGTGAGGAGGGACAAGGCGCAGGTGATTCTGGTAGCCCTAGACTGGCCCCGCCAGTTCTGGTATCCAGATCTCCTCAGCCTCAGCTCCAGGCTCCCAAGGCGGCTTCTAGCCCACCCGGACCAGATATCAGTCAACCAGGGAAAGGTATTCCATCCGGACCTTCAGTCCCTGCACCTGATGGCTTGGTTCCTGAGCGGCTAGAGTTCCAGGCCTTGGGTCTTTCTGACGAGGTCCTCAACGTCGTTGAGGCGTCCCGTAAGGAGTCGACCAGGAAATGCTATGCCTTCAAATGGACGAGATTCTCCATTTGGTGTCAGGGGAAGGGCTTGGACCCTTCCACCTGTCCCTTGGCAAGCATTCTGGACTACCTGTGGTCCCTTTCTCAGCAAGGGCTTCGGTCGACGACCGTTAAGGTGCACCTGGCAGCCATCTCTGCTTACCAGGCGCGGGCTGGGAAGCAGTCGGTAGCACAGGAGAAGGTGGTCTGTCGCTTTTCCAAAGGCCTTGACCACATTTTCCCTCTGGTGCGAGAACCTCCACCTCTGTGGGATCTACTGCTGGTATTGGCCAAGCTCGTGGGCAAGCCATTCGAACTGATGCACAGGTGCGATATTTCCCACCTGTCGTGGAAGACCGCCTTCTTGGTGGCTATCACGTCAGCCAGAAGGATGGGAGAGCTCCAGGCGCTTTCCATCAAGTCTTCTTATCTGGTCTTCCACAGGGACAAGGTTGTCCTGTCCCCCACCGAAATTCCTTCCGAAGGTGGTGTTGGAGTTTCACCTTAACCAGGTGCTGACTCTGCCAGTGTTCTACCCCAATCACACCTGGAGGCGAATGAGCTCCATACTTTGGACCCTAGGCAGTAGCTCGCTTGTACAAGGAGGATGGAAGTTCGGGGAGGCGATTCGCCAGCTGTTTGTCACCCTACGCCGAAGCCGCACCTGGCAGACCTGCAGCCAAGCGGACGATAAGAAGGTGGGTCACCTCCTGCATAGAGCTCTGCTATAGGTTGGGCATGGAGCCTCCCAGAGGGATAAGAGCTCATTCTACCCGCCATACTGCTACATCGGTAGCTGCTTTCAGGGACGTCCCTGTCCAGGATATCTGCAGGGCTGCTACCTGGAAGTCGGCACATACCTTTATTACCCACTACCACATCGACCTTGAGTTTCACCAGGATGCTGGTTTTGGGGCCTCGGTTCTCCAGTCCTTATTTCCCAAAGTAAGTATCGGGGGTGTGCGCCTTGCCTCCCTCCTCCCGAAGAACTGCTAGGAGTCTGCCAATAAGTGTGGATTGAACAACATATCCATGTCCTTAGAAATACAGGTTACTCACCTGTAACAGGAGTTCTATGAATGGTATATGTTGTTCATCCACGCTACCCACCGACCTCCCGGCTTGGGCCTTGCAACCTGGCTTCCAGCAGGCTAGATCTGGCGTCATGGGCGGGCCGAGAGTTTTACCACCTGGGTGGGTGGGAGGAGCCAGCTTGAAGACCTTCCGGCAACAATTAAAGCGGCAAGGAACCTGCCAATAAGTGTGGATGAACAACATATACCATTCCTAGAACTCCTGTTACAGGTGAGTAACCTGTATTTACTATTGCATCAATTGCTGCATTGAAATACCAGCAGTAGGTAAAGAAGAGCAAGAAGTACAAAAAGAGAGAGCAGCAGCAGAACTAGTAAGTATTTAGGGCGGTAACCAGATAGGGGCAGAGGGAGTTGTGAGAAGGGAGACCAGAGGTAGAGAGGTGGGTTGGTGGGGCTTATGGTACAAGATCTGAGTAGTTATCCAATTAATAGGTCACCCATCTATACCATCTAGTACAGAACAAGTCAACTTTATTTGAGAGGGTATATGTCAGTGTCTCCAGTGAGTAAATTTCCGTCAATATTTTATGCCAGCTCTCAACGGTGGGGATGGATGTGGCAAGCCAGGATAGAGTAATCGCCTTTTTTGCAGCCAGTATTAAGATTAGTAATAATTTCAGGGCCGAACCCCTAAGGGTGCTTCACTCTTGGGGAATGGCCATCTGTATTAATGAGGGGGTGATGGCTCCCGGGCAGCTGAAGATTGCTTCTAACTCCTGAATCAATCCCTGCTAGATGGGCTGGAGACACGGGCGTTCCCAGAAGATGTGGATATGATGTGCTGAAACTTGCCCACAGCTCCTCCAACATAGGCTTCTGTGAAGACCTGCATATTTATCCACTATGTCCGGGGTGTGAAAAACAGAAAAATGCTAATGACATTTCTATGAAAAGTCCTTCCAGCTGGTTGCTGGTGCTAATGTTAGGTGGTAAACTGAAAGGGGATATTTTTGCTAAATATCCAGGAAATGTGCCCCTGCTAGCTCCTTATTCCAGCATTGCAGGATATTATTCATGGTATCAATAGATGTGTATTGAAGGGCTTTGTACAGGTAACCAAGAAGATGGGACCAGGTCTCACCTTTCAGGTGGGAGGTAAGGATTTACATAAGAGCAGTTTGACCTCGGACACATCCCCTAGTGGCTTGCGTCACTTGTGAGGTTACCCAGGGTCATACTGCTGTTTTGAAGATAAATCATTTACATAACAAGTCTCCATCGCATATCCCTTAAATATTTTCATTGGGGGCAAAAAAAGGGTTCTAGGGACATGGATATGTTGTTCAATCCACACTTACTGGCAGGTTCCTTGCCGCTTTAAATCTTGCCTGAAGGTCTTTAAGCTGGCCCCCCCAACCCGGGTGGTAAAACTCTCGGCTCCGCCCCATGACGCCCGATCTTCCTTACCGCTTGGAAGCTCGGGTTCCCTCCTTTGTGCTCTGCGTTTTAGGTGTGGATCCAAACTCTTCAGTTTACCTGAATCTAATAATTTACAAGACTTCAGTCTTTATCTTCCCTCGTGGCTGCGATGGACAAATAGACTCCTGGATTTCGTCGGTGCCTGTGTGCAGAAGATGTCCCGGACCGATCCGCACTCCACATGCATGTACTGCCTTGGGCTTGAGCACGATTCACAGGTTTGCAACTTGTGCAAGTCCTTTTTGGCCACGGTCTTAGAGTTAGCTGCCAGATTGCAGCAGGCGCCCAGCGTTATCCTCGGTCAAGTGAAGGAGGCCCATTGGGTGGTGTCCGGCAGCGGGCTCGGCTGAACAGCTCAAACAACTGATCGCCCTCGAGGAGTAAAGCGGCCCAGGCTGCATCATCATCTTCGGTCGCGGCATTTATCCCGCTCTCTTTGGGCTCCTCATACACTGCTTCATTCAAGGAGCTTTGTCAATCCCTCTCCACCAAGGGAGAGGGGCCTTTGGGACATTCCTCTTGGTCCAAAAAGGACGACTCTACGGGCAAGTCCCACCATCGGCATTCGTGGGAGTGGGAGAGGTCCCCTTCCCCGGATAGTCAACACTCGACTTTGGTCGAAATTTTGGCTAAGGCAGCTGGCTTCACGGTGTCCCTGTCAGGTCAGCCGGCCAAGACACCCGTTGACGCAGTCGAGATTTTTCTCGACCCGTTGGACCGGCTGTCGACTGGAGAAGCAGACAACCCTTCTTTACCGGTTCCCCCGGTGGAAACAGAGGACTTACCTGTGCCTCCTGTGCCGGTGTCCCCGTTTAAGGTTCCTGAACTGAGGTAGGAGCGGGTTCCCCGCCCCTCTCAGACCCACCCTTGGAAACACCGAAGGTCTCCGTCTTGGACCTCTTCCAGGTCCAGCCGATCCTGCCGACATCGGCGGTCTCGGCACCATGGAAAGCGGCGGCACCGCTCATCCTCGTCCTCTTCGGAGGATATGCTCCGGCACAAATTGCGTCTGCGCTACGAGGATCCAATGTGGCAGCAGCTCCTTTTGATTGAAAATAAGCCGACTTGGTCGCCTTCCCCAGCCATTAAGTGGCTGTCGCCAGAGCGGCCGAAACAACCCCTCTTTGTAATCGAGGAGCTGAAGCCGACACCGGTTGTTTGGCTGAAACCAGCTGCGCCACCCATTGTGGTGGAACCCCCGCCTCCACAACCTAAATTTGGGGCCCCGACCAAGGATTCTCGGTCGGGTCAGGGCTTGCCTCATCAGTTGTCGGTCACCCTCACCCCCGATTGACCTCGGCAGGTGGAGGATGGCTCAGGCACTCAGCAGCTGTTTGCTGACTCCTCTGAGTCTGGCGACGACACCTTGTTCTCCAGGCCGCTTGACCTGGAGTCCACTGGGGGTCAGTCGGTGGACCATAGCCCATCCTCGTTCCTTGGAATGCTTCGACTAATCTCAGAGTCCACTGGGATGAAGCTTGAACCCGTTTCAAAATGGGCCAAGTATCCCCTCATGGAGATACTGGACTGAGGGGATTCCCCCACGGAGGCCTTCCCGGTGGCCTGGCCCTGGAGCTATGGCAGCGGCCAGCTTCTTGTCCAGCTCCTTTGGCCAGGATGGCTCGAAAGTATGCCGTTTCCACTGGTTCATTCTCCAGTTTCTCGGAGCACCCCTCCGCGGAGGGGCTAGTGACCGACAGCGTTTTCCGGCACTCCGGAAATGCTCGGGATGTGGACAAGCCACCTGATAAAGAGTCAGAGAAACTGGACTACTCTGGGCGGAAAGTCTATGCTGCTTCCTCCCTAGGCCTTCGTCAGCCAGCTTGGCCGTTCTGATGGCACACTTTTTGCATGCCCTTTTGGGCTCCCTGGATGAGGTGATTCCTCATCTCCCGGCTGACCTCCAGGCAGCGGTCAAGCAGGTGCGGGATCAGGGAAGGGTGGTGGCCAAACAGCAACCCCAGACTTCCTTGGACATAGCTGACTCATGTGCCCAGTCAATAGTGGCCGCAGTGGCCATGCACCGCAGAGCTTGGCTGTGGATCTCCACCTTTACAGAGGATACCCAGCACAAGCTGGCAGACGTTCCCTTCTTGGGTACCGACTTGTTCGGCCCCGGGGTGGAGGGTCATCTGCAAAGGATCAAGAAGTCCAATGCCACCTTGGACTAAGTCATGTCTGCCCAGAAGGATAAAGGCCGCCAGCAGCAGCGTAAGCCCTTTTGTCCTTCAACCCCTGCGGCACGTCCGGCCCAGCAACACCAGCATCAGGGCCAGCAGGCTTGCACTTGGCATCCCAAAGCTGAGCCTGAAGCTTCCTCCAGCAGGAAGCCGGAAGGGAAAGGTCCAGGAGGCCCCTTGGCTGGCCTTTCCTCCAAGCCTGCCCAGTGACTGGTTGAGGAGTGTCACCCCCAACCTCGTCACTCCTCCCCAGGTTCCCCCCATGGGGGGACGGCTCCGCCACTTCCTTTCTGCCTGGTCCGATATCACCACGGACCGCTGGGTGCTGGAAGTGGTAGGAAAGGGTGTGCCTCTGGAATTCGAGCAGTCCCCACCCTATCGAGCCGTCTCCCCGCACGGGGGTGGCTACGGAGTCCGCTGCCTCTCTGTTGGCTCGTCGAGCTGACATTGCCCTGCTCCTCCAGAAGGAGGTGATCAGGGAGGTGGTGGATCTTCCACCAGACCCAGGGTTTGTGTCCAGGTACTTCCTGGTCCCAAAACGGACGGGGGGGCTGGTTCCCCATTCTAGACCTACACGACCTGAACAAGTTCCTAAGGTCTCGTTCCTTCAGGATGGTCACTCTGGCTCAGATCTTTCCATTCTTGGAACGAGGTGTGTGATTCTGCTCTCTAGACTTCCAGGACGCGTTCTTTCACGTCCCAATCCATCCGTCTCACCAGCTATTCCTCTGCCTCAGGGCAGAGGGATCCCTTTTCGAGTTCCGGGCCATGCCCTTCGGCGCCTCTCCAGCTCCCAGGGTCTTCACCAAATGCATGGCAGTGGTGACAGCATTCCTGCGACTCCGAAGGGTCCGGGTGTACTCTTACCTGGATGACTGGCCGATTGCAGTCCCCTCCAGGCTGGAGGCGGAGCAGTCCAGGGATCTGGCCCTCCATGTCTGCTCTCAGATTGGCCTTCTCATCAATGAGGCCAAATTGGAACGCGTGCCAATGCAGGTGATTCAGTTAATCGGGGCAGAGCTTGACTCTCTTCGAGCCAGAGCACGGCTCCCGGCGGACAGGGCCGAGGTTCTTTCCTCCTTTGCCCAGTCATTTCAGGTTGGGAAATTGCGCCCTGCCCGGGACTTCCTGCTCCTCCTGGGCCTCATGGCGGCCTGCACCAGCGTGGTCCATTGGGCCCATTGACATATGCGTCCCCTGCAGTGGGGGCTGGCCTGCCAATGGTCACAGTGCTCCAGTCCTCTGGACCAGCCAGTGATAGTGACCCAGGAGATGGGGAACGCTCTCCAGTGGTGAATCGTTCCGGCTCATCTGCAGAAGGGTATCCCATTTGTCTGCCCAGACCTGACAGTCACTCTGACGACCGCCTCTCTGATGGGTTTGGGTGCCCAACTGGGGGAGCTCAGAACGCATGGCATGTGGTCCCCTAAGGAGTCTCGATGCCACGTCAACCTGCTGGAGCTTCGAGTGGTCCGACTAGCCCTCACTGCCTTCGCTCCGTTTGTATGGGGTCGAGTGGTCCAGGTCCAGACAGACAACACCATGACCACGTACTGCCTAAACTGCCAGGGCGGGACGCACTTCTTGCCTCTCTGCAAGGAAGCTCTCCGCACTTGGTCTCTCGTGAGCAGACTGGAGGCAGATCTCCTAGCCATCCATGTTGCAGGAGCCTCCAACACTCTGGCCGATGCCCTAAGCCGAATAGGTGCTGCATCTCACGAGTGGTCTCTCCTGCTGGAGGTAGTACACAATCTGTTCTCCCACTGGGGCACACCTCAGGTGGACCTGTTTGCCTCAGGAGAATCTTGAGTTGAGGCTGTTTCTTACCGCCCCCCCCCAGCAAGGCTCGCTGCAGGGGGATGCCTTCTTGAGGCTGTGGATCCCGGGCCTCTTCTGCGCTTTTCCCCCATTTCCCTTGATCCACAAGGTGCTTCTCAAGGTGAGGAGGGACAAGGCGCAGGTGATTCTGCTAGCCCGAGGCTAGCCCCGCCAGTTCTGGTATCCAGATCTCCTCAGCCTCAGCTCCAGGCTCCTGAGGTGGCTTCCAGCCCGCCTGGACCTGATCTCAGTCAACCAGGGGAAGGTACTCCCCCTGGATCTTCAATCCCTGCACCTGACGGCCTGGTTCCTGAGAGGCTAGAGTTCCAGGCCTTGGGTCTTTCCGACGAGGTCCTCAGCGTTGTTGAGGCATCCCGTAAGGAGTCGACCGGAAAATGCTATGCCTTCAAATGGAAGAGATTCTCCATCCGGTGTCAGGATAAGGGGTTGGACCCTTCCTCCTGTTCCTTGGCCAGCATTCTGGACTACCTATGGTCCTTTCTCAGCTTGGGCTTTGGTACGGCTGACCCTTAAGGTGCACCTGGCAGCCATCTCTGCTTACCGGTGCGGCGGAGGAAAGCAGTCGGTGGCGCAGGAAAAGGTGGTCGGGCGCTTTTTCAAAGGCCTTGATCACATATCCCCTCCGGTGCGAGAACCTCCACCTCTGTGGGATCTACTGCTGATATTGGCTAAGCTCATGGGCAAGCCATTCGAACTGATGCACAGGTGCGATATCTCCCACCTGTCGTGAAAGACCGCCTTCTTGGTGGCTATTACATCAGCCAGAAGGGTGGGAGCACTCCAGGCGCTTTCCATCGAGTCTCCTTATCTGGTCTTCCACAGGGACAAGGTTGTCCTGTGCCCCCACCCGAAATTCCTTCTGAAGGTGGTGTCTGAGTTTCACCTTAACCAGGTGTTGACTCTACCGGTGTTCTACTCCAGTCACACTTCGGAGGCCATGCTCTATACTTTGGACCCTAGAAGAGCGTTCCCTTATTATAAGGAGCGGACGGATGGAGTTTGGGGAGAGGTTCGCCAGCTGCTTGTCACCTATGCTGAAGCCGCACCTGGCAGACCTGCAGCCAAGCGGACGATAGGCAGGTGGGCCACTTCTTGCATAGATCTGTGCTATAGGTTGGCGGGCATGGAGCTTCCCAAAGGGATAAGAGCTCATTCTACCCGCCATACCGCTGCTTCGGTGGCTGCTTCCAGGGACGTCCCTATCCAGGAAATCTGCAGGGCTGCTTCCTGGAAGTCAGCACACACACCTTCATTACCCACTACCACATCGACCTTGAGTCACGCCGGGATGCTGGTTTTGGCACCTCGGTTCTCCAGTCCTTATTTCCCGAGTAGGGAGTGTGCGCATCGCCTCCCTCCTCCCGGAGAACTGCTAGGAGTCTGCCAGTAAGTGTAGATTGAAGAGCATATCCATGTCCCTAGAAATACACATTACTCGCCTGTAACAGGAGTTCTAGGAATGGTATATGTTGTTCATCCACGCAACCCACCCAACCTCCACGACTTGGACGTGCAACCTGGCTTCCAGCAGGCTAGATCTGGCGTCATGGGGCGGAGCCGAGAGTTTTACCAGCCGGGTGGCTGGGAGGAGCCAGCTTGAAGACTTTCTGGCAAGATTTAAAGTGGCAAGGGACCTGCCAGTAAGTGTGGATGAATAACATATACCATTCCTAGAACTCCTGTTACAGGTGAGTAACCTGTATTTACTGCACACATTAGGGTTGAAACATAGAAACATAGAAGTTGACTGCAGATAAGGACCGCAAGGCCCATCCAGTCTGCCCATTTCTTTCTGTACCTTATAAATGTGCCATCGGCCTTTGCTCTGTCAGTGGCCTATCTATTCATAGTCAGTTGTATTGCTCCCTTATGCCTATCCCATGCCTGTTTGAAGCCCTGCACTGTATTCATAGCCACCACTTCTTGTGGTAAGCCATTCCATGCATCCACCACCCTTTCTGTGAAAAAGAACTTCCTCACATTCCCCCTTAATCGGCCTCCCTCTAATCTCATGCTGTGTCCTCTTGTCCTGCTATTTTCTTATATTTAAACATGTTAGACTCTTTCACCTTGTTTATACCCATGGTGTTTGAATGCCTCGATCATATCACCTCTCTCCCTCCTTTGCTCAAGGGTATACATATTGAGCTCCGTTAATCTGTCCTCATTATGTCTTCTGATGCAGTCCTGCACCATTTTGGTTGCCCTTCTCTGGACTGCCTCAATTTGGTTAATGTCCTTGTGAAGGTGTGGCCTCCATCACTGCACGCAGTACTCCAGATGGGGCCTAACCAGTGTCTTGTACAGAGGGATTATTACCTCCCTCTTACGACTTGTGATACCCCTACTAATACACCCTAACACCCCCTAGCCTTACCTACTGCTTTAGAGGTCTGCTTGGATGATTTTAGGTCATCAGTGATGATGATGCCCAAGTCTCTTTCTTCCTTTGTGACTGCTAGCAACTCCCCTCCCAGCCTATAGGTGGCTTCAGGGTTTCTCTTCCCTATGTGCATGATTTTGCTTCTTTGCATTAAATCCCAGTTGCCACTCTTCTGACCATTCTGCTAGTTTATCCAGATCTCTTCTCATTCTGCCCACCCCATCTGGATCATCTACTCTGTTGCAGATCTTGGTGTCATCTGCAAACAGACAAGCCTTACCCTCTAGTCCATCTGCAAGGTCACTAATAGAAGATGTTGAAGGACTGGCCCCAGGACTGATCCCTGAGGTACCCCACTTGTGACTTGCATCTCTTCTGACTGTATACCATTTACCACCACTCTGTTTTCTGCCCGTCCAACCAGTTTGCCACCCGGTTGACCAACTTCGACCCACCACGAGCCTACCCAGCTTATTTATCAATCTTCTCATGTGGAACAGTGTCAAAAGCTTTGCTGAAGTCAAGGTAGGCGACATCAACTGCTCCCCTTGGTCCACCACTCTGGTTACCCAGTCAAAGAAATCTATGAGATTAGTTTGACAGGACCTTCCTTTGTAAACCCATGCTGTCTTGGATCCTGTGCCCTATGGATTCCAGGTGTTGCACTATCCTTTCCTTAAGGAGTGCCTCCATAATCTTGCCCACTACTGAGGTAAGACTGACTGGTCTGTAGTTCCCTGCCTCCTCCCTGCTAGCACTCTTGTGGGCGGGATCACATAAACCTTCTCCAGTCTTCTGGGACCTCTCCTGTGCTCAGAGACTCACTAAACAATTCTGCTAATGGCTCTGCTAGTTCCTCCTTTAGCTCCTTAAGTACCCTGGGATGTATGCCATCAGGTCCCATTGCCTTATCCACCCTGAGCTTAGCAAGCTCTTGTAGGACCCTTTCTTTTGTGAAGGAGTAGTGCTCACTCCCTCCCCTGTGTCCATGATGCTGAGCTGTGGGCCCTGCCCTACCTTCTCTTCAGTAAATACTTAGCAAAAGTATCTATTTAGGATAGATGCCTTTACAGGGTCCTCCTCCTCACATGCTCTCTTTTCTCCATTAAGCTTAGATATCCCCTCTGGACTTTCTCCTTTCACTAATGTATCTGTAGAAGTTTTGTCACCTTCTCTTTACCGTCTGCTAGTGTTTCCTCAGTTTGGGACTTTGCCTGCCTTACTGCCTTCCCTGCTTCCCTTAGGGCAGTTTGGTATGCCTCCCTATCTTCATCCCTGTGTTCCTTATATTTCCTGAAGGTCAGCCTTTTGGCTCTGACCTTTTCTGCTACTGTATTTGAGAACCAAAGTGGTTTCCTTCTTCTTTGTACTTCCTTTTCTGTCTAACACAATGGGATGTTGCTTCAAGTATTGCATCCTTAATGCTTGCCCACTTTGCCTTTACCCCCTCACCTGTGTTTCTTTTTGTCAGGGCTAGCTTAACTCTGTTGGCCATCTTATCAAAGTCGGCTCCTCTGAAGTCCCATATTTTTGCCTTGGAATGGGATGATTTAGATGTAGTAGCCAAATTGAACCATACCATGTGATGGTCACTGGCCTCCAGGTGACCTTCCACCTGGAGATCTGTGATCCCTTCTTTGTTAGTCAGTACTAAGGATGCAAAGTGGACAAAGTAACAAAATGAAAAACCATTGGGTTGTGAAGTCTTGGGGGTTGTGGTGAATCAGTGGTGTGGTGTTCCTTGGGGTTGTCAACCCTAGTGCCTGCCCCCCCACCGACCCGTAGCCTCTGGTCCAAAATGCAAGGTACATCTCCAAGCCAGTGTCTTATAGGCACATACTCTTGGGAGGTGGAAAGTATATCTGCTACTATAACCAACAGAATCAGTCATAACTTTTTTCATGCAGGGCCCTGCATCATCATGGTTGTTTGCTCAAAGGAGGGGGTGGGCATTAGGGTTGACAACCCCAAAGAACACCACACCACCGATTTACTAAGACTCAAGAGACTCAAAATCCTAATGATTTTCATTTCCTTACTTTGTCCACTTTGTATTCTTCTACCATAATGTGTGCATTAATGTAGTTTTTACAATGGATTTCCTTTCTTTTTGTAATAACTGAATTGTATCCTCATTCATGGGACCTTTAGGACCTGCGTGAACAGATATAAATGCACAGGGCCCATGGGGAAAAGTCCATTTCCTTGTGCTTCCATGTGGCTATGGATGCAAAGAATCCATGGGGTTATCTGAGGGGGTGCCAAGTTTCTTGTGGCTACAGATGTAGACACGCAGGGCCACTAATCAATCTGGCTGTGGGCCCTGTGCTTCTCTGCAGCTACGGATGTAGATACGCTGGGCCCTTTGGGCTCTATGCCAAGAGGAGATCTTTTCATCATATGGTTACTTCAAACAACTGTAATCCATCAATGATGCCTTACAAAAAAAGCATCATCCCACCAAAGTGTGATGCCCCAGAGATGGAACATTATGCCAGTTTTCAAGTTTAGAATGCAAGCTTAAACTCTGCAGTGCAGTGACACTCCCCTTGCTGTTCTGATTACCAGAGTTGTGAGAGAATATTGCAAAAATTTCAGCATTCGCTCAAAACCTGTTAATTCTAACATATTTTTTTCACCAAATTTTCAACATAGTCATCTTATGACCCTACCTCATGAACTGGTTGGTGAAATTTTTCAAAGCATGCCCGAAAGATGATTTCTTAGACTGAGTGCAAAATCACCTTTTGGGATGGATTTGAAAAATTTCACCTACCTTGTTCATGAGGTGAGGTCCAAAAAAGGTCATGTTAAAATCTGGTGAAAAATATTCAAGAATGACTTGCTGGCCTAGTGGCGCTGAGGGTTGAGGTGCTGGACGCCACACCTTGTGCCATGTTGGTGACCTGGGTTCGGGAACGGACTCTGGTCGGCAGGGGAGGGAGGGGATCGAGCGTCCAGAGGACTGCTATCCCCTCCCGGGGTGGATTCTGAGGTAAGCCTCGCTCCATAGTGGCCCCTGGTGGAGACTGGGGACCTTATGGGTAGTGAGACTCGATGCAGTGTCGGAGACTGAGTGGCAGCTGACAGCTGCACATTAGGTGTGCTGCCATCCTTGCACGCCTGCGCTCCAGTGAGCAACTTAAATAAAAACTCTTAGTGGCCTAGTGGAGGCGAAGGGGGCCCAGAGACCTGCCCACATCCTGACACCAGACTTGCCTCCCTGGATCTCCAGCTCTGCCAGTCCCCGCAGCTGTCCTTCTTAATTACAGAAAGGCCGCCAAGGTGGGCGGGCCCTTCCTCAGGGGGTGATCCAGGGGGCTGGGTGGAGACCAGCAGAGGAGGTTTCAGGCAGGGAGTAGAGGCATAGAAACATAGAATTTGATGGCAGATAAGGAAAGTTTGGCCCTCCTAGTGTGCCCATTTTCCTACCTAACAGATAAGCTGCAGATCCTAGTTAACCAACAGCTTACTTCCTCCTACCCCCAACTAGGACTGCCTTATGTCTGTCCCATGCATTCTTGATTTCCCCCACTGTTCTTGACTCCATGACCTCCTTAAGGAAGTTGTTCCATGCATCCACAACCCTCTCCGTGAAAAAATACTTCCTCACATTACCTCTGAGCCGTCCCCCCTCTATCTTTAAATTGTGCCCCCCTTGTTCTTGCACATCTCTTTTTCTGAAAGATGCTACCCTCTTGGACTTTGTTGATTTCCTTGAGGTACTTGAAAGTTTCTATCATGTCCCCTCTCTCCCTTCTTTCCTCAAGGGTATACATATTAACCTCATTTAGTTTTTCTTCGTATGTCTTCTGGTGCAGACCCTGCACCATTTTGGTTGCCCTCCTCTGGACAGCCTCCACTCTGTCTTTGTGGAGATGGGGTCTCCAGAACTGCACACAATACTCCAGATGGGGTCTCACCAACTGTCTGTACAGAGGGATAACAACTTCCTGTTTTCTACTATTGATGCCTCTCCCTTATGCATCCCAGTATCTCCCCAGTCTTCCTTACTGCCTTCTCACATTGCTTGCCTACCTTTAGGTCATCTGATATAATTACCCCCAGGTTCCGTTCCATTTTTACTGTTGTCAATATCTCACCCCCCATTGTGTACTCTTCCCCTGGGTTTTTGTTTTTGTTTCCCAGGTGCATTACCTTGCACTTTTTTGCATTGAATCTGAGCTGCCATACATTTGACCATTCCTCCAACCTTGCCAAGTCCCCTTCTCATCCTTTCCACTTCATCTTGTGTATTAACCCTGTTGTAGATCTTTGTGTCGTCTGCAAAGAGACATACTTTTCCTTCCCGTTCCTCTGCAGTGTCACTTATAAAGACATTAAAAAGGACCAGTCCCAGTACTGAACCCTGCGGTACCCTGCTAGTAATCCTCCTTTCATCACTGTGACTCCATTTACTACTACTACCCTTTGCGTCCTGTTGTCCAGCCAATTTTTTTTATCCTGGCTACCACCTTGGGACCCACTCCAAGGCTGGCTAACTTGTGTATTAATCTTTTGTGTGGGACTTTATCAAATGCCTTGCTAAAATCTAGGTAGGCCATGTCCACAGTCCCTCCCCTGGTCTACTACTTTGGTCACCCAGTCAAAGAAATCTATTAGATTCGTCTGACATTACCTTCCCATTGTGAATCCATGCTGCCTTAGGTCCTGTGCCCCACTGGCCTCTAGGTACTCAACAGTTCTTTCCTTCATAAGTGATTCCATCATTTTCCCTACCACTGAGGTCAGACTAACTGGTCTGTAGTTTCCTGCCTTTGTCTTGCTCCCACACTTGTGAAGAGGAATCACATCTGCCCTCCTCCAGTCCTCAGGTACCCCCCCCTCCCATCCTCCCATGATTTCTTAAAAAGAGTAGTCAGTGGTGTCGCTAGTTTTACCCTTAGTTCTTTTAGAATTCTTGGGTGAATCCCATCAGGCCCCATTGCAGGCAGTAATCGAGCGATACCTTGGGAGAGATGCCCTGGGTCTCCAATGAATAAAATAGAATTAAAAAAAAAAAAAATAAAAAGTGTGTGTGTGTAAATATATATATATATATTTTTTTTTTTTCAAGAATGACGAAGTTATGAGTACAAGAACAAGTTGCATTGACAGTACATTGACCGCACTTAACTTGTTTCCTCTGTTCACAGCCGGCATTGCAGAAGTCTTTAATCATAGCAAGTGGATCTGTGTTGATGGACCATTTCTAGGTGAGTGAGGGTTTTTTTTTTTTTTTTTAAGGGGGGGTTGGGGAGTCTGGAAGGCCTCAAAAGACATAGATGGTTTTCATTGTTTTAGGAGAAGAGGAAAATAAGAGAAAGTAGTAGACAACGAGGGATAGTTTTCTTACTTGCAGGTGTAATAACATGTGGTATTGGGCACGCCAGTGTTGTTGGGCGGTTTGATGACACTGGGGTGTCTCTACATGTCTGAGGTGGTCGGGAACACTGATGACATGTGACAGAAGGGGGGGGGATAGGGTGTTCAGGTACGGTGGCACTGGGGCTGGGCACCCCAGGGTCGGAAGATCATTTTGTTTTGCTTTATTTATGTTCCTCCTGTCCCTTCGACCAGCTACTCCTTTGGGCTGCCTAGGGCCCTGTCCACACTACACCAGTAAAACCGTTTGGTAACATTACAGAGGGCTTAAACCATTACTGTAATGGTTTGCATTTACACTGGTAACGTTACAGAAGGTGTTTTCGGAACAGTTATAGAACCATGTTGTGAGGTGGTTTCAACAATGGTCTCTGTAATGGTTGCAGTTCTGTAACATTACTGGTGTGTGTCTAAACGCTCCACCATGTAGCCTCTAGTCCCCCACCATACCTGCATGCATTGCAGCATTGGTGTCATGCATGCGGGGGGGGGGGCGGAGGCTACCAGGGCGTACCAATGGCAGTAGGAGGCACGAGCGTGGGCTGCAATACTGGGCAGCCTCCATAGCAGGGTAACCCAACCTACAGCGGTATGCCCACCCCTGGAGTTACCCACGTGTCCCCACTTGACCTACCCCCCTGTCCTCACATGCCTCCCTGAGAGCTGCCTCCTGAAGTATCCATAAACTGTCCATGATGACGCCTCTCACTGTGATGGGCGCTGGGAGTACCCCGCCTGCCCATCGGA
This sequence comes from Neoceratodus forsteri, assembly GCA_016271365.2. Lineage (NCBI taxonomy): Eukaryota > Metazoa > Chordata > Ceratodontiformes > Ceratodontidae > Neoceratodus > Neoceratodus forsteri. The sequence goes on along the minus strand of CM028135.1, from coordinate 637,609,275 downwards.
GCTTTGGCATCAATACTACCTGTGGAATGGTGCCAGTAGTGCACACATACAGAGGTTGAGCTCCTGAGTGCATTGTGTAACACCGCTGCGGTGGCCAATAGATGTGTGGCACTGTGTACAGGGGAGTGGTGGTGTACACTGATGGCAGTAGTGGAGGGTCTGCCATCAGCCAGTCGGCAGCAGTACCTGACTGGCTGTCATGCCCTGGTGCCCTACCCCTGTTGGACGTGTTGCCATGTCACGCACTCTCTCTCCCTCCCTCTCACAGCAGCACCTCTCTGAATCCACCATGCAGACCCCCCCCGCACCTTCTCCCTGTCACCTCCTCACCATAGGTGTGTAACAGATCATTGCCATACTGTATGTTGCACATTATGGCCTGTACAGATGCATACTACCCCTTATGTATTGCGGGTAGGTGCCTCTCATGAAAGCTGTCGTCACCAGGTGCACTATGGGATATGCTCTGCTTCGACTGGGTTGGGACCACACATACTATCACACACAATGTGGACAGGCTGTACCGTTTTCAATCCTTTATCAAACTGTTCCCTGGCAGTGTGGACAAGGACACACTGTACCTTTTACGGACTGTAATGGTTTAGAACCATTACAGATTAAGTTGTGTAGTGTGGATGGGGCCTAGGACCCCCCACCAGCCTCTCAGTCGCCATCACGCATCGGGATTGGGCACCCACTACTGTAAAGATTATAACAGTGTCTGGAAGGGGAGTACCTACTGGTGGGATTAGCACCTACTGGCCATTTTATATAAGAGGAAGCATTAATGTGGTTGAAAGGAATTTCCTTCACACTGCTTTCATCAGCCACAGCTGACAAATGTAGTGTGAAGGAAATCACTTTATATTTCTTTCAAAACTGTTTCATCAACCGTCAGACAAAAAACATTTGAAGGAAATCACAATGCAAAAATTCAGCTGTCCTTACAACATTCATTTTTTTAAAAGAAGCATGCTTAGAAAATGGCACAGTTTTTAACTTATATTTTAAAAACTAAAGTTAAAAAAAAAAATGTGAAACTTGAGAAAGCATGTACCTCGGGTCAGACTCTACCAAATCTGTATGCTTCAGGTCTCAAACCTGTAATTTTCGGTTCTCAAAACAAACTTTTGTTGTTACAGGTGAGCAAAAAACAAAACAACTCTTAAAAACGGTGAATGTTAGCATGATATATGCACCTCTGTAACTTTGCCCCCCCCCAAACCGATCGATGAAAAAATTTCAGGATCCAGAAATGCTGGCCTAATTACCCCCATATTTCAGGAAAATGGGGCAGAGTTATTAAGGTGCAAAATCTAGATTTAACATAGAAGTGCTTACTCAGCCCGATGGATGTGTGTGTGTGTGTGTGTGTGTGTGTGTGTGTGTGTGTGTGTGTGTGTGTGTGTGTATTTTGATTATAGTGGCACGGTAGTGTCAATATAGTTAGGGTTGCCCGGCCACATCTATGTTAAACTCCAATTTAATAACTTTCGCACTGTACGATGGATTTGCCTGAAGTTTTGCATGCACGGTCTGGTACCATTTGTCTCTGGATCTGGCAAGTTGAGTTACAGCCAGATGAGCGGTTATAGAACTGTAGAGCACCCACAAATGCAAAAAAAGTTCTCTTATCTGTGTCAATCTTCACCATTCATCATTAGTGGGGTTCAACGCCGGAGTAAGGACCCCTCGGGGGCATTTTTTTTTCTCTCTCTCTCTCTCCTATGGGCGGAGTCGACGCAAGGCAGGAGCCGCCCTCGAGGCCGATGTTCCACGTGGCGCTCGTGGGTTGGACATTATCTGTTGTCGACTCTACCCCATCCCCAGTTCATCTTCTCCTGCCGTCGAGTGAAGACCTCGTGTGGAGACTACCTTCTATTCGGATTTGCAGCCTAGTTCATCAGCCTTGTATCCGTGTTGCATCAGTTCTGTTTGCCCTGCTCGACATAGCTTCTGGCCGGTAAGATCGTTCCTTTACTTTTAAGCGGCATCGAGTACTGTTTTTTTCTTTATTTTTCGTATGGTCATGTCTCGTCCGGTGGGGGCGCAAAAAATAATCGAAAGTGGTGTGGCCTCCTATGTGTCAGTCCACCTGTAGCCGCCTCTATTCCATGACAGACCAGCATGACCGCTGCCTCTCCTGCGTCGGGCTGACCCACAACATGGACGACTGCAGTGCTTGCGTCTCCATGTACCGCTGAGTTGTTGAAATCCACGCGTTTAAAGTCAGACATGCACTGCCGACTTTTGGAGGACGGAATCATAGTCAGTGGGCCAAGGCACGGATTCTCAGCCCTTCCTCTGGGTCCCCTCCTGGTCCTATACGGCCCATGGAGGAGGGGGCCCCCACCTCTTTTAGCCTTGCCGCGGTGGGGGCTGCTTCCATTGTGCAGGAGGCCCAGTCTGTCTCTCTTGGGGGGGGGGGGAGACAGGCGGTAGGCACAGCTTTGGCAGTTGCCGCTGTGGAGGTGAAGGCGCCCTCGGTTTCATGTTCTAGGCCCTCCGGGTCTGGACCAGCCGTGTCTGGTGGTGCCGCTCTTGGTCCCAGTGCTGTTCGCGGTGCCGCGGGCTTGGAGGGTGGCGCTGGGCTGTCTTTTGGTGCCGCTGTTGCTTCTGATGCAATTCATGGTGTCGGGGATGTCTTGCGGTGCCAGGGGGGAGCACGGTGCTGTGCTCTGTGTCGCGCCTGACTCCAGTGCCATTCGTGGCACCGGGAAGGGCGGCAGTGTCTGGTGTGGTGCCGTGTTGGACTTCTGTGTTGCGCTTGGTGTTAAGCCCGTCTCCGGTGCAGTTTGCGGCGCCGGGGAGGCGACATCGGGCGTGGTTTCGTGCTTCACTTCGGTGCTCTTTGCAGTGCTGAGGTGAAAGGTGGTCTGACTCATGGTCCAAGAACTTGGGGGGGATCGAGGGGTCATCTGGCATCAGACCTCGGAGTCTACCTCCTCGGAGATGGACTCTGAGTCTGATCCAGATTAGCCCCCAGAGTCTTTGGAATCCTCGGATCCCTCCATTTCCAGCACCTTGGCCCCCACTCAGCCTCCCTCTGGGGGTCAATCGTCACCGGTAGGCCCTAGGGTCAGGGGTACTGACCAGCCTGCGGTGGTCCCTATGGCTCCCTCTGTAAAGCCTGGGTCCATTGGCACTTCTGCTCCTCCAGTTGTGGTATCCCCTTCCCTGGTGTGTTTGGGCAGTCCAAGTTTGGAACAGCCTGGGGCACACCAGGAGGGAGAGGGGAAGGTACTGCTCCCTGGGTGGACTCCTCGGAGGCTGCCCGAGTTGTCAGCTGCCTAGGCTGGTGGCTATAAGGGTGAGGTCCTTCTCTGACTCTGAAGGGTTGAGGGGTAGGGGTGTGTCACAGCGTTCCCTCACTGGAGCCCGGCTGGGTTCTGGGAGGTGTCGCAGTGCAGACCCTTGCTGTTTCCTGGATAGGTCCTTGAGAGGGACTTCAACTTCTGAGGTCAGGGGCCGTCCTTCTAGGCTCACACAGTCCCGGTCACCTCACTGGGGGATTTCTTCCAATAGGCACAGCTCTAACCGTTCCGATCCAGTTGAACGGCTGTTAGCTGCTGGGGCCTTTGGATCTCCCTCCTTGCGGGGAGTTTTCTGTTGGCTCCCCTGCCCTGACAGAGACTGTTCTCCTTTTGCAAGGAGCTTGTCCCCCAAGCCTCTGTCTCCATCCCTGGCTATCCCAGGGATTCCCAGTCCTAGGGGACCTCTTACCTGGCAGCAGTTCAGAAGTTCCGCTGCACATTTCCCCACCTATCTCCATGCCATGGACCAGCAAGTGTTCCACCATGCTCCCATGCAGACAGACCCTGAACCTCAGAGCTCGCCTGCATCTTCTTCCTCCTCCTCGGAGGGAGAGGAACCATCTGTCCACTTCTCCCCAGCATCTGATTTCTCTTCCTGTCAGCGCTTCCTCACGAGGATGTTGGACGAGCTCCATTTGACCCCAATCCCTGTCAGCAATCCCGAGCATGTGACACGTGCTTTCCTAGGTGAGTTCAGTGCAGCCAACCTGGTGGTTCCCTCCTGGCCCGTTCATTTCCAGGAAGCATCACGTCGGCTTTGGCTACGTCCCTTCTCCACTGTTCCAGCCCCAAGGGACCTATGCCAATGGTATTGCGCTCCCCTGGGTCTCCATGTTCTCTTCCTCGTCCCTCTTTGGGCTTGACCTCCCTGGACACCCCCTCAGGGCCTTGCGCCTTACTGTGACTGACCCCCGGATTCGGACTCTGTGGACTTCGATTTCTGGGGAAAAGAGTTTTCTACTCAGCATGGCTCCTCCTTTCTATTGGGTCACTTCAGACCCACTTTGCAGCCTACTATAGGTTCTTGTGGTCCAGGCTAGGACAGCTCCTAGCCTCAATGCCTGATAAGGAGGAAACCAGGCAAGCCATTGCCCTCTCTGCTCAGGGCCTGGAGCTAGCAAGGCACCAAGCAAGGGCATCTTATGACGCCAGGGAGGTGGCATCCAGAGTGGAAAGGACAGCGATCTGCATTAGGTGGACGGCATGGCTTCTCTTATCCCAGTTGTCACCCCTGGCCCGGTGTAGGGTGATGTCCTCCGCATACCGGAGAACCCATCTCTTCTCCCGTATGGTGAGACTGTGACTTTCAGGGTACCTTCCCTCCCCCACTGGGGGCTCCCCGTCTCACCCAGACCAGTCTCAGGCCTCCCCAGGCCTGTAAGGGTTCTCTCCTCCAGTGTCTCACCCACTGGAGGCTAAGGGACTTAGTCCCTTGGGGTAATTTAGGGCCCCCTTCGGGGGGCTCGGTACTCACCCACTAGTGATGAATGGTGAAGATTGACACATATAAGATATGAAAATTACATATCTACCATAATTGTTGATCTTTCTGTGTATCTTCACCATTCATCACTAAATCCCACCCTCCTTCCCCCTGGGGCCTTAGTCTCTGGGCGCCCTCCTCCCCCCGTGTCTCTTTGTTATTCTCCTCGCTCTCCTCTCCCTCGTGGTTGGAAGAAGAGGACCCTGAGACACACGGGAGGAATTTTTCCTGGGGTATTATTGGGTATAGTAGGGTGGGGGGCTTCTCTCCCAGACTCTATCTTCACCCAATTCTGGGAGCGAGTCAAGTGCTGGGGTGCCCCCCCCCCTTCTCTGTTTCTGTTTATGAACTCAAATTTTGAGGTCATTTTCTGAATGCCCTCATAGCAGTTTTAAGTTTTTCCCCTATTTTTAGGAGGGAGGGGGAGGAGTTCGAGAGACACCCCCATCCTGCCCCACTCTTAAGGCTGGCCCTCCCAGGCGCATGCTGATTAATATCTCAGACTTTTCCACCCGTCAGCTAAACCTTGGTAGCCCAGTTTTGAGCTGTCATTATTGTCAAAACCCTAGAATGCAGGACCGTTCTTTGGGGTGTGGTTCTCTTCCCCCTCCCTTATCCCCCTCCTTGCAGAGCTTGGGGCCCCCTTCCCTTCCCCTAGTTTCTCATTCTGGTTTCTCTCTCCTGTCTTCTCTGTCGTTTATTTCTCCTTTTAGTTTTATATCCTTTCTTTTATCTGTCCTTGGGCTCTCTTGCCCTACCCACCCTCCCTTTCCTTACATTCTCTGGCGTTTCAGAACTGGGGCTGGGGCGGAGTCGACAGATAACGGCCAACTCGCGAGCGCCACGTGGAATGTTGGCCTCGAGGGTGGCGCCAGCCCTGCATTGACTTCGCCCATGGGGGGGAAAAAGTCTCTCGTAGAGTCCTAGTTCCAGCACTGAACCCACTAGTGATGAATGGTGAAGATGCACAGGAAAATCAACAAAAACTGTAGGTACATGATTTAAATTTTTTGCGCGTTTCTTTGCTCGTGGCTACAGCCAGCACGATTTGTCTGTTTGGTCTGAAATTTTCAGGGAAGATGCAGTCTGGGTCACTGATGTGCTTTTCAAAGATTTGGTGAAAAAATATTAAACCATTCAAAAGTTCTTCAAAAAAGTTTCCCATTATTGTCAATGGGAAAAAAATATGTGTGTCTTGAAAGCTGCCACCAGCTTTTGCAAATGCCCTATTTGCGAAAGAAATGGCTGCCATCTTGTTTCAGTTAGCGGCAGCTAAAAACGGCTGCCATTTAAAAAATAATGGCGCTAGGTAAACGCAGATTGTTTTTACCTAATCGGGGCCGAGGAACACACTAAGGGAATCAGATTTTAATCTGAGCCCCAAAATGATTTTTCAGAATCGGGGCCCACCTGTCGTATTCGAAAGAAACTGATGCGGCACTTTAGCATTTGCGAAAATGTCAAGCTGCTAGCAGTATTCTACCCTGTTTTAAAAAAAAAAAAAAAAAAAACTTGTGGCCTCTTTTGGGCCAAAGTAATGGTCCCACCGTGTTCCTCTGTCCCCCATTAGGTAAACACAAGTGTTTTACCTAACAAAATGAGGAAAACCAGCTGGGGCCCCAATGTCTTTCATATTCAATGCAGAATCCTGAATTGAATTCCTGTTCTGTGCACATTAACTGTTCTGATATTGAGATGCCCAATCCCTGTGTCTGAATCATGTCTTCCCTCACCCCCACAACTCTGGGCACACTGGGAGCTCACTCTAGTGTGCCCAAAACATTTTTTAAAAACACTTGCTGATGGGGGTGCCCTGTACCTCTGTTGGCAGCATGTCTCCCCTCCCCCCCAACTCATGTGGCACACTGGGAGCCCACTCCAGTGTGCCAAAACGTAATAGCTTTCTTTAGAGTTGCTGATGGGGTGCCCAATCCCCTGTCAACAGCATGCTCCCTAAAAAAACTCATGGCACACTGGGAGCCCACCCCAGTGTGCCCCAAACTTTTTTTTTCTGTAACTTAAGAAAACCATCCCTTGCCATCTTTTTTCCCTATAAAAAAGAAAATGGTCCATTGTCGTATCCCCAGTCCCCTCCCACTGAGAACCTACCTCCCGCCCAATACTTACCTGCCCAAGGTCGGAAACAGTGTTCTTCTCAGGACTGGAAGTACATCTACACTCTGCAAAGCCGAACTGCAAAATGAAGAATTGAAAATAAGCTGTATAATGGGAGTCCGTGGGGAAGGGGATCAACTTAGGTTGATATCTCAGCCTTATTTTTAATTTGTGCCTCAAATTTTCAATAGGGGGTTCTTGGGACCCCAAGTTATGAACACCGGCACTGTCATTTCATTTCTCAGTCCTGGAAGGTGATTTTGTGGTCACTGTGCGGAATCACTTTTCGGGGCCGATTCATGAAACGACACTGCCACTGTTTATGAGGTGGTGTCCCAAAAAGCCCATGTTGCAAATTAGGTGAAAAATTACCAAAAAATGACTGCGTTACTAGCGTGCATTGCACAATTTCTATGCACGCTTGTAACTATGCCAATTTGTATTATTTTCACTTCATATTTTCAACATTGCCATTTTTTCACACCTCCTCATGAACAGTACAGCTATTATTTTACACATCCTGCCCAGAATGTATTTTCACACCTGTGGCGCAGAATGGCATGGTTGCTGTGCAGAATCAACCTTCGGGATGGATTAACAAAATACACAGTGCCAATGTTCATGAGGGGAGGTCCCAAAAAAAGCATGTTGAAAATTTTGTGGAAAAAAATCCAAAAAATGACCATGTTACGAGCTTGCATTGTGCAGTTTCAGTGCACGCTCATAAATTCGCAATTTTTATAATATTTTCACTCCAGATTTTCAGCACTGATATTTTGTCACACCTTCTCATGAACAGTAGAGCTGTCATTTTTTTACAGCATGCCTGAATTTCAGCGTTACAAGAGGCTCTACACTCCTGCAACGTCGTACCACTTACTATTTACATTAAACTCTCTCAAAAAGAAGGGAAATTCATTGCAAACAAAACTCCGTTAATGCATCCATTAGGGCTGATAGTACACTGACAAAAGTTTGGAAGTTCGGTGTTAGTTGCCAGCCCCTACCACCCCACCCCCACCCTTCCTACACCAACAGGTGTCGTCATGTGCATCGAGGTCATCGGGCCTAGCTCTCATCGCATTCTCCTATACTGCACCACCTCAGCTTGTTTACAAATGGAAAGGGGTGAGAGTTAGGGTGACAACCCCAATGTACATGCTGGCACCTGTTGGTGTCTGAAGGTTGGGGTGGTAGGGGCTGGCAATCCTAACACCGAATTTCCAGACTTTTTCGGGACTGGGGGTCCAACTGAAGGGATGCAGGCCTATACTGGCATGATGGTCTGCATCTGTCCAGGAAGGGAACCAGGATCCTAGATGATGGGTTTAAATGCTTCATTGGCAAGCATTTAAGTTTGCCAAGGGGGGAGGCACTGGAGAGGAGCAGGGAAATCCTACCCCCCAAAAGAAAATCGGGGTACTAAGTGAGGTAGACACCAACACAGAGATGTCGATAGGGAGACGCGCATGGGGTAAGTGGAGAAAGTGACAAAAGCAATAAGGACAGGGATGGGGCAAAAAGGGGTAAGGTGATCAAGAAATGGATGGTAATGAGTACCAGTGCCCGTAGTCTGGGCAGTAAGCTCCCTGAACTGGTGGCCTTGATGGAAGAGGGATGCCTGGATATCGTAGCAGTCACAGAAACATGGTACACAGAGAACCATGACTGGGATGTTAACATACCAGGGTATACAACCTACAGGAGAGACAGGGAGGGGAGAAGAGGGGGTGGAGTAGCTCTCTATGTAAGGGAAGGGATAAAAGCAACTGAACAAAAGAGTAAACTGGGAGGAGAGGAGGCACTGTGGGTCATGTTAGAGACTGGAAATTGCACTACAGTCTGCACAGGGGTTGTATACAGACCCCCATGTCGGGAAGGGAATGGACAAGGATATGATAGAAGGCATACTTAGGATGGCAGAGAAAGGGGAGATACTGTTGATGGGGGACCTTAATATGCCGGATGTCAACTGGAGCACCTTTGCTGCAGCCACATCCAAAAGCAGGGCCATTCTGTATGCCCTTCAGGTGGCATGCCTCAGGCAGCTAGTTTTGTAACCTACTCATGAGGGAGCAATCTTAGACCTTGTACTCTCAAATGAGGACAGTGAGAGGATCTCGGATCTAGAAGTGGGTAGCCATTTGGGAACAAGTGACCACCAAACAGTGTGGTTCACTATAAACTCAGCTACAGAGTCAAGCCATACAAAAGTGAGGGTTCTGGACTTCGGGTGGGCTGACTTTGGCAAGATGGAGAGTGCCTTAGAAAAGCACTAGCAAGCGGGCTAGAAGGAGGAGGAGCAACAATGGGGAATATCAAAACTGCCATCACAGAGGCAACAAGCCTTTGTGTGAAGCAAATAAACAAATCAAAACAAAAGAAAAAACCACTGTGGTTCTCAAAAGAGGTGGTGGTGAAGGTTGGGGAGAACAAGATAGCATTTAGGAAGTATAAGGAAATGCAGAAGGAGCAGGACAGAGAACTGTACCAGTTAAGGCAGAAGAAAGCAGGAAGGGTAGTCAGAATAGCAAAGGCCCAAACTGAGGAAAAGATAACCACCTCAGTTAAGAAGGGGGATAAAACCTTTTATAGGTATATCAGGGAGTGCAGAAAGACAAAGGGGAGGGATAGTGAGGCTGAATAGAATAGACGGTGGGTGGGCAGAGCGGGACAGTGAAAAAGCAGGGATACTGAATGAATACTTCTGTTCAGTATTCACAAAAGAGGAGGTGGGGGAGGTGCTTAATCCGATTAACAGAAGCACTCTGGATAGGGGGTTCGATCCCAGTCCTTTCACAGCAGAAAGGGTTCTGAAAGAACTCCTAAAACTGAAGGTGGACAAAGCTTTGGGGCCAGATGGAATTCACCCCAGAATTCTAAAAGAATTGAGCAGAGAACAAGTGACACCACTGACTACCCTTTTTAACAAATCTTGGGAGGATGGTATGGTACCTGAGGACTGGAGGAAGGCAGATGTAATTCCCCTTCGCAAAAGTGGGAGCAATACAGAGCCAGGAAACTACAGACCTGTCAGTTTGACCTCTGTGATAGGGAAAGTGATGGAATCACTTCTGAAGGAAAGAATTGTTGAGTACCTAGAGGCCAGTGGGGCACAGGACCCAAGGCAGCATGGGTTCACAGTGGGAAGGTCATGTCAGACGAATCTAATTGATTTCTTTGACTGGGTGACCAAAGTTGTAGACCAGGGAGGGTCTGTGGACATGGCCTACCTAGACTTCAGCAAGGCATTTGACACAGTCCCACACAAAAGATTAATAGTCAATTTAACCAGCCTGGGAGTGGGTCCCAGGGTGGTAGCCTGGTTAAAACATTGGCAGGGTAACAGGACACGGAAAGTAATTGTAAATGGAGTCCACTCTGAAGAAAGAGGGGATCTTACTTCGAGATACAGCTCTTGCAGCAGGTAACACCATTAGGACTGAAGCCGGCAGGCATCAGGACCCTACGGAAATCTTCTAGCTAGCAGTCTTAAGCGGGGACCGCCTCCGACGTCGGTCCCGCCCCCGACGTCAGATGTAGTACATAAGGAGGCGGTCCCGCCAGATTCCCCAGTTCTTTCCCGCCGTTGACTTGCATGTCTCGACCCTTTGGTTCGTTTCTAGCGTGCGATGCCTGGTTAAGTTCTTCCTTTGAGAAAAAGTTCGTTTTTTCTTCTCAGTTTCTATCTGATGTCCTCTCCAAGCTCCTTTGAAGGCCATCCTTCGAAGTGCACCTGTGGGAAGCAAATCCCGTTCAAAGACCCACATTTGGCCTGCGTCCGGTGCCTAGGCCCAGACCACGACACCCGGGCCTGTTCCTTCTGCCAGGGATTCAACAGCCAGGCCGGATCCATCACCAGAAGGCCCTTCAGGCTTTCCTGCTCGAGGAGAAAATTAAAGCCATGGACGCAGCCTCCAAGGGGGAATCTTCCGCCAAGGCCCAGAGATGCCTTGAGAAGCATAGGGAGAGAGTGAGATCCAGGTCCCCGTCTAGGGCCTCTGACTCCCGTAGCTCCGGCTCCCGGTCTGACCGCCCCTCCCGGGCCCGCTCTCAGCCTCCCCCTGCAGCGGTGAAGACCTCCTCGGGTTCCTCCTCTCTTTCGCAGGCCAAGACCTCCAGACCTTCTTCGTCTTCAACCACCAAGGCCCTGTCGAGGTCAGGGGACCGTCACCACCATCACAAGTCTGGTTCCCACCATTCGGAACCCGACGCCAGGTCAGTCTCTTTGCCTTCTCCTCCCCAGCGGAAGACCAAAGAACTGACTTCTCTCAAGAGATCGTCGGACCCGACGCCGGCCCCTCCGCCATCGGCCAAACACCATCGGTCCCGAGCACCGACAACCACCAGACGCCCGTCGCCGGTCAGGCCTTCACCTCCATGGACGCCGGCCGGGGGACCGACGTCCGCATCTACCGAGAAGAGAACCCCCTCGCCTCCCACCGACGTCGGTCAAGAGGCGATCACGGAGGAGGAGGAGCTGACCCAGCCCAAGGACCAGATGGGCGAACCCGGTCCTGTCGTACCCCCCAGGGATCCCTTGCCGGAACCTGAGGCCCCTGGGGAGCCGACGCCGGAACTCGACGACCGTCCATCGGCGCCCGGTCCGTCGTCCGGCCTCAGCATATCTGAGGTCAAGGAGGAGTTTTCTTCATGGTGGGACACCATAAAAAGGGATGTGGTTCCCACACCACCTCCTCCTCCTCCTGCTACTCCGCCGGCCCCTGCGCCCCGTACTTCACCCAGGGATGCGGGCTGAGTACCTTCCCCCCAGGAGCCTACGGATCCTCCTAGGGGTAGATCATGAAATAGGAGACCTCCGTCCAGATCTTCTTCAGGGTCACCCAGCCCCAAGAGACCCAGAAGATGCCGCCGTTCGCCTTAGACGGAGGACACGGGATCGGACTTCTCGAACGGATCCAGATCCCCCTCTCCGATCAGCGTCCCTTCTCCGGACCCACATGAGCTTCCAAGATCTCCTCCGGATGACCCATCGTTCTCTGAGATTATGAGGCATATCCAGGAGAACATGGGCTGGGATGCAGAGGAACTAGACCCCGAGAGATTACGCCTTGCCAGATATCTTCGCCAAAAAGATCCTAAGCCTGTGGTGGTGCCACCCTTGGTGGACACATTCGTGGACGTCACCAAGGCAGCGTGGAAATGTCCACACTCGCTTCCGGCGATGCCAAAGAAAGCTGACTGCCTGTACAAGGCCCCTAGGGAGGACCAGTACTTGGCATCACATCCTCTGGCTGATTCTCTGGTCATTACAGCCTCTCATGACTAGTCCCAGAGGCCGCAAAATTTGAGCACCCTGCCACTGGACCCAGAGTCCAAACAGCTGGACGCTATGGGCAGGCGCACGTATGCCTCCGCTACCTGTGCCATCAGATCCCTCAAGTACTTGACCCACATGTTACAGTTTCAAAACGCCTTGTAGGAGCAGGGACTGGATCTGGTGGAAAGGATGCCAGAAGGTGAGCAGAAGGAGGAGTTGCTACAGCTCCTTCGTACGGGTTCGGACGTGGGAACCCAGGTGCTGCGAGCCGCGTATGATTCCGCTGACCTCGGCCAGAGCGGCAGCTTCAGGCATATGCCTCGAGACACTCATGACTCCGTGTTCCCGGATTCACCCCGGACGTCCAGAAGAACATCCTGGACACCTCGTTTCATGGAGAAGTTCTTTTTGGTGAGTCCTCGGAGAAGGTCCTCACCAAACTTCAAGAGGCCGGGAAGGCGGTACGGTCTGTCCAGGCCATGTACAGACCCAAGCTTGGTTCCTTTCATAGGAACCAAAGCTGTTTTCGAGGCCGGATGCAGAGACAGCAGTCCGCACCGGTCCTCAGCAGAGGGGCTTCTTCCTGCAGAGCCCAGGGAAGCCGCCAGCGGGTCAAGTCAACGACCAGCTAAGTCGGCCCAGCCTGCTGGACCTCGCCGCCACAGCATGACTCTCTTCCCGCCCCGCCCCAGGATCAATGGGACACCAAGGTCGGGGGCCGCATTGCGGACCATCTGCCAGGATGGCAGTCCATAACCACCGACAGTTGGGTCCTTCAGTTGGTCGAAAGAGGCCACTTTATAGAATTCATGGACAAGCCACCCACAAGGCCTCCTCTGCTCTCCCGTTACTCGGGTCAGCAGAGATCACTCATCAGGCAAGAGGTACTCACGCTCCTGCAAAAGGGAGCGGTGGAGTATGTCCCAGAGAGCCAGATAGGATCCGGATACTATTCCCACTTCTTTCTGGTTCCGAAGAAAACAGGGGACCTCCGTCCAATCTTGGACCTCAGCGACCTCAACATGTCGGTCGCCTACAAACGTTTTCACATGGTGACCTCCAAGGACTCATTCCCATGCTGAAAAAGGATGCCTTCTTAGCGTCCCTGGACATGCAGGACGCCTACCTGCACATCCCAGTAGCTCAAGTGCACAGGAGGTTCCTGTGCTTCGAGTCTCTCGGCCACCACTTTCAGTTCCGGGCCCTTCCATTCGGACTGTCTTCGGCCCCCAGAGTCTTTACCAAGTGTATGGCAGTCCTGGCAGTGTCCCTGAGGAGACAGGGCCACTACGTGTTCCCGTACCTGGATGACTGGCTTCTCATGGCTGCCTCCAAAGAGGCGCTGTTGCTGGCTATTCAGAGCACCCAGGACCTGTTCCAGTCTCTGGGCATTCTTATCAACTCCGAGAAGTCTCTCCTAGTACCATCCCAGAAGCTGCAGTTCATAGGCGCAGTTCTGGACACCGTCCAAGGGAAAGCCTTTCTCCCCGACGAAAGAGCGGAACACATCAGATCCCTCATCAGAGATCCCAGGCCAGAGTCCACGAGTGGGAACTTCTTCAGGAGGTTGCAGAGGATCTGTTCCTTCGATGGGGCACTCCAGAGTTGGACTTATTCGCTTCCCCATCCAACGCAGAACTGCCCAGTTTTTGCTCGCTAGATCCAGGGCCTGGTGTTTTCTGGCGAGACTTGTTGTCCCTCTCCTGGGCAGACAGATTCCTCTACGCTTTCCCTCCCTTCCCATTGATCCAGAGAGTTCTTCTCAAACTGCGCAGGGAGCACGCAACAATAATCCTGGTAGCGCCTTTCTGGCCCAGGCAGATCTGGTTCCCCATGCTGACGCAATTGTCCCGGGAACCTCCAGTTCCGTTGCCTTTCAGCTCCCACCTATTGTCTCAGGAGGAGGGTTCACTAGTCCATCCGGACTTATGCTCACTGAACCTGCATACATGGCTGCTAGTGACATAGTCATTATGCGATACGGGGTCTCGCAAGAGGTGTCGGAAGTCCTTTCCTCGGCCAGAAAGCCGGCAACGCATGCGACGTACGCCATGAAGTGGCGCCGTTTTTGCTTATGGTCACAGGCATGCGGCCTTTCCCCTTTAGAATGCCCGGTGAAAGGGGTGCTGGAATACCTTCTTTCCCTATTCCATTCGGGTCTCGCCTACTCCTCCATTAAAGTGCACCTCTGCGCGATCTCTGCATACCACTTCCCAGTGGGTCAGTGCACAGTGGCACAGCTTGATGCCTCTCGAGACTTCCTGAGAGGGGTGTTACACCTTAGGTCACCCATCGAGGATCCCATTCCTCCTTGGGACTTACTCTTTGTCCTGGAACAACTCACGCTTCCCCCCTTTGAACCTGCCACGGATTGTGAGCTGCATTTTCTGTCGTGGGAAACGTTATTTTTAGTTGCTGTCACGTCAGCAAGGAGAGTTTCCGAGCTCCACGCTCTCATGTGCAAGGAGCTTTTTTTTAATTTTTCACCAGGACAGTGTGTCTCTGAGGATGAATCCTAAATTTCTGCTTAAGGTGGTCTCTGCCCTCACTCTCAACCAGGACATCGACTTGCCTGTGTAGTTTCCCAAGTACTCTAATAGAGGAGAGGTGTTGCTTCACACCCTGGATGTTCACCGCTCCTTAAGGTTCTACCTGAATAGAACTAAACAGCTTCGCAAGTCGGAGTAACTGTTCATTTCCTTCGCTGAGAGGATGCTAGGCCAACCAGTCTCAAAGCAGACCCTTTCCCGCTGGCTTGTCCAGTGTATTTCATTTTGCTACAACAACAGACATAAGCCCCTCCCGGGTACAGTCCGGGGCCACTCGACAAGGGGGGTGGCTACCTCCTTTGCAGCACTGCGCAACGTCTCCACCTCGGCCATTTGTGCTGCAGCTACTTGGAGCTCAGTGCACACATTTATTAGGCACTATAGCCTGGATATCACATCACGGCGGAGAGCTGGTTTCGGCCTAGCCGTTCTGCAGGGTCTCCTGTCCTAGAGTCGGGACTTGTTCAAGATCTCTCCTAATTTCCTCCTCCCAGAATGCTTTCAGGCGCTATTGCTTGGGAATCAGTCCTAATGGTGTTACCTGCTGCAAGAGCTGTATCTCGAAGTAAGATAGTACAGTTACGCAAGAACTTACCGTAACAGTAGATCTTCGAGAACAGCTCTTGCAGCAGGTACCTTCCCGCCCACCATTCCCTCTTGGAGGAGGTACAGCCTACCAGGCCTTGGCAGGAGCTTTAGCTCTTTTTCTTCTGATGGTGGATCCTCGGTCTCCCCTTCTGATGTCATCCTGCGGCCGGGAGTCTCCGGCAGGAGAACTGGGGAATCTGGCGGGACCGCCTCCTTATGTACTATGTCTGACGTTGGGGGCAGGACCGACGTCGGAGGCGGTCCCCGCTGAAGACTGCTAGCTAGAAGATTTCTGTGGGGTCCTGATGCCTGCCGGCTTCAGTCCTAATGGTGTTACCTGCTGCAAGAGCTGTTCTCGAAGATCTACTGTTACGGTAAGTTCTTACGTAACTGTACTTTACTAGTGGTGTACCGCAGGGTTCAGTACTGGGTCCAGTCCTTTTTAATGTCTAAGTGACATTGCAGAGGGACTAGAAGGAAAGTATGCCTCTTTGCAAATGACACAAAGATCTGCAACAGGGTTGATACACAAGGAGGTGTGGAAAGGATGAGAAGGGACTTGGCAAGGTTGGAGGAATGGTCAGAAGTATGGCAGCTTGGATTCAATGCAAAGAAGTGCAAAATAATGCACCTGGGAATCAAAAACCCAGGGGAAGATTGCACAATGGGGGGGGGAGGTAGTAACAACAACAACAACAAAAATGGAAAGGGACCCGGAGGTAATCATATCAGTTGATCTTAAGGTTGGCAAGCAATGTGAGAAGGCAGTAGGGAGGGCTGAGGGGATACTGGGATGTATAGGGAGAGGCATCACCAGCAGAAAACAGGAAGAAGTTATCCCCCTGTATAGACAGTTGGTGAGACCCCATCTGGAGTACTGCGTCCAGTTCTGGAGACCCCATCTCTGCAAGGACATAGACAGGATGGAGGCAGTTCAGAGAAGGGCAAGTAAAATGGTGCAGGGTCTGCAAGGGAAAGCCATACGAGAAGAGACTAAAGGAGCTTAATATGTATATCCTTGAGGAAAGGAGGAAGAGGGGGGACGTGATAGAAACGTTTAAGTACCTCAGTGGAATCAACAAAGTCCAAGAGGGTAGCATGTTTCAGAAAGAGATGTACAAGAACAAGGGGACACAATTTGAAGATAGAGGGGGGACGGCTCAGGGGCAGTGTGAGGAAGTATTTTTTTCACAGAGAGGGTAGTGGATGCATGGAACAGCCTTCCTGAGGAGGTTGTGGGGTCTAAAACTGTGGGGAATTCAAGAATGCATGGGACAGACATAAGGCAGTTTTTGTGGGGGTTAGGAAGAAATAGGCTGCTGGTTAAATAGGATCTGCAGCTTATCCTCTAGGTAGGGAAATGGGCAGACTAGGTGGGCCGCCAAGCGGTCCTTACGTGCCATCAGTCAATGTTCCTATCTCAGATTTATATACATAGTAGATATGTCACAATCACAGCGGAACTCATTTAGACTGTTCGGCCTCAGTACCAGTACTAACTACATTCAAATGCAAATAGCTTTAAAATGAAAAAATATAGCATATTGCTGTAAGCGTGAAAGTTGTTCAGCACAAAATTATCTACAAAATGAATGATCTCCTTTATAGATACTTTATAGATATATTTATAATTGGCTAAAAACAGCAGAAGATTCATTTTTTGTTCACTTTTTGATAAATGCAAATTTTAAAATTAAAAGTAATAGCATAGTACTGTGAGCATAGAAGTTGTTCAGCACAAAAATATGTAGAAAATGAGTGGTGTTTCATTTATAGATAACTATTGTTTATAATTAGTAAAAATACCAGCAGAAAATGCAGTTTTATTATCCACTTTTTCGACCAACAAATGCAAAGAACTCTAAACTGAAAAAAGTGGAATGTTACTGTGAGCATGCCATTTGTTCAGCATAAAGTTTTCTACAACTTGAGTGATGTTTCATTTAATAGCAACCACTACACTAGGCGGAGATACACTAGGAAAGTTAACAAAAAGTCTCAGAAGTTATCATTTAAAAAAAAAAAGATAGTCAAAAGCAAATGTGTCTGCACTGACAGAAAGCATCCCTATTGCATAAATGAAATATACAATGGTGAGCTGTTAGATAAATGATTTATCTACACTTGTGCTGTTTGATCTCTGACACCTCACTCGTGGCTTATGTCACTTGTGAGGTTACCCGAAGTCAGACCGCACTTGTGCAGATAAATAATTTTTCTGACAGCTTACCATTGTATGTCACACATATATGTATATAATAATAATAATAAAATTTATTTAGTTAAGCGCCTTTCAAATATTTCAAGGCGCTATACAACACATCATGACATCAACACATCAGTACATACAATAAAACAATACAGCCATTATAAAATATTTAAAATAACCAAATTACAATACAGCAGGGAATGCCCGAATCTATAAAAATGACTTTAGAGCCTTTTTAAAACTAACCACCGTTGTACTTTCTCGGAGCTCTGTGTGTGTGTGTATGTATATATGTGTGTGTATGTATATGTGTGTGTGTGTGTGTGTGTGTATGTAGGTATATATGTATGTATGTATATATATATATATATATATATACATACACACACAACACACCTATAATGTCGAAGTTTGCACTTACCTGCAACAGAGCAATAACACTTATGTGACCATTGTTGGAATCTGGTTTTAATTACAGTATCTGATAGAAGGGTGCTCCCTTGGACCGCATGTTACTATAGATGCATTCAAGGTAAATACCCCAGCTACTTCAGTTTTCTACTGGTCAGGTCCTTCAGCATATACAGATTCAGATTTACAATCCAGAAAGTGTTTCATGTGCCTGAGATTAAAAAGTCCATTCTGGGGACTCGAGAGCCTTTGCAGTTTCTTTGCCACCCAGCTGAAACAAGTTACCAGCTGAAGCCTACGGTAGTGCAAACCCACTTAGTTTAAATCTGCAGCGTTAAAGCTCCTGAAGTACCTTTTTCTAGGTAAGTGATAAGACCCAACACGGTGTGTGGTATTGTGGGGGGTCCTGCATCTCCAGTGCATAGTTAGGCCAGACCTTACAGGGGAAGTGAATTACAGCCCCTGGAAGCCATTTGATGCACATTATTTTGACATAATTTTCTCAGGAGTTCTGTCTTGCTATAGCTCAAGTACTATATAGAGACACATTCAGTTTCTGAGGACAATTTCCTGATGCAGCCTGTTAAAGGATTCAATAGGGACCAAGCATCACTGGATTTAATCCTTGGCA
Source organism: Neoceratodus forsteri (assembly GCA_016271365.2). Classification (NCBI taxonomy): domain Eukaryota; kingdom Metazoa; phylum Chordata; order Ceratodontiformes; family Ceratodontidae; genus Neoceratodus; species Neoceratodus forsteri. The sequence continues at coordinate 637,590,694 of CM028135.1, read as the reverse complement.
ATAAGGATGATTTGGTCTGAGAACTGGAAATTGGAGAAACACTAGCAAGCAGTGACCATGAAATCATCTGATTATCATTATTATATTCATATTAATATTATTATCATGGTATCAATACACTAATTTAGATCATTATCAGAGTATTGGAGGGAACTGGAAAAAAATGTAAGGGAATGACCTATACCATGTTCCTGCATCAGGCGGATTTTATGAAGATGAGTAGCTAATAACACAGATACCTTGGGAAACCAAGCTCGTGGACATCCGCATTCAGCAAGAGTGGGACACTCTTAAAAAAACATTTGAACTGTTTAAACCACCATATCCTTCAGAGGCATAAGAACAACCGTAAAAGACAAATGTAGCTGGTAAATGAAGTACTTGAAACAATTTGGGAGATAAAAATGGTGTACAGGAAAAGACATAAGTGCAGAGAAAAACTTAGAAAAAGCAAAGAAAGAATCAGAGCGGTAGAGCAGCTTAGCATTTGAGGCCAAATCCAGTAATAAGTAATTCTTCACATATGTGAATGAGAAGAGAAAAATGCCCAATACTGTTGGCCCATTTCAGGACAGGACAGAATTGATGGCAGAATGAATGCATACTTGGCCTCTGTATCCACAGATGAAAGATGGCTGATATCAGATAGTGAATGTTATTCTAGGTGGAACAGAAGGACTATTAAAGACCCGTATTTCACACAGGAAGAAGCTGATAAGTTCCTAAAGATGGTAAATTTAAATAAGGCAGTGGAGCTTGATGGAGTGCATCCAAAAATCCTGAAGGCGCCAGCTAAGGAACTGTCCATACCACTGGCAGTTTTATTCTGAGTCCATCAGAACTTCATATGCACCTGATGACTAGAGAGTAGCCCATGTGGTACTAATATTTAAAAAAAAAAAAAAAAACCCAGGGCAAAACCAAGGAACTGTTAAGCTGGTGAGCTTAATGCAGATACCAGGGAAGCTGCTGTCATAAGATGCAGCATGGTCAAACACTTAACAAAACAACTTGGATTCAGTGGCAACTTGAATTCAGCGGCCCAGTATGGATTCTGTAAGGATAAATCATGCCAGATGGACCTTGAAAATGTTATCAGTGGATTAGATGTGGGGAGTCCTGTGGGTGCTGTGTATCTGGACTTTAGCAATACATTTAATAGTATTTCACATAGGAGGCTAGTTCATAAAAGAGAAAATTTTGGTATAACGGGGGGGGTTGCCAAAACGGGTTCAGTACTGTTTGCAGGGTATACAAAGCAGGGGAGAAAATATATACCTAGTGGGAAAGAATGAACAAAAGACAGCACAGTGTTACGCAGCAATTGCATGGCAGCTATACAGTTCAGTTGTGCCAGTCACATTTTAAAACAGTACACAATGCATTTTTAGACTGTTATAGCCACTGTTCTGAAAATTCTTTAAACCATGGTATTTTTAAAAATAAACCTAAATCGTGGTTCTTATCATATGCAAAGCATTACAAAACAGCAGTATGTGGGATCACAGTTTAAAATGTATATATTTATGCAATAGGTGTGGACACATATGGAGTGTGATAAATCTGTTTATCTGAGTAACTGTGTGGATAAATTTCATTTATCCACACACTTACTCATTTATCCACACAGTTCCTATTTATCCACACAGTACCGGACTACTTCCTACTTCATCATATTTTCACTTTCCCTGCTTCACAGACAGTAGCCTGAGAGGACTATCAGCACATCAGTAGGTGTGGCTGAATAAACAGTTAGATAAATTCATTACTACAAGTCCAGAACAAGTCCACTTAATTCAAACAAATTTTTCCCTCTTTAAAATTGAAACCTTTCTTTTCTTCTACCTCCTCAGCTGCAATCTAACCTATAGCTCACCACCTTTTTTTTTATGCTGCATGCCCCCTTTTAGTTCTGTCACATGCCCCCTGTGCACCCACCAAAATAAAAAAAAAAAAAAACTGCTGCCACCCACAAAACACAGCCTAACTACCGACAATACCATTTTAACAACCAAGAAGCAGAGCAGCTGATCAGGACTTTTTTACCTTCTCCCTCAAGCCACTCCAATGTAATGCAGCATCTCCTCACTTCGTAATACAATGTCTTCTCGGCTCCCCACCCTGCATGCACACCTCGCTCTCCAGGTACGGTTACAGTAGCAATCCACACGAAATACTCCAAAAAATGTCGTCTTCTACTCGTCGAACATACCGCTTCTTGATTGCAAACTCCCTGCACTACTAACTCCCTACATCGCCGTAACCCGAATTGAACCATCCAGTGGGCCTCAACACCGACTTCCACGAACAGTCTCATCCTGGCTCCAGCTTCCCCTTGCCCGGTACACTAACCCGCCGCTGCCGCTACATCTCCACGAACCACACGCAGCACATCCACCTCCATCGACTATGCGCTCCACAATAAATTAAAACAACGCCACCGAAGAAAACCACGCCCACCAACCAGTTAGAACCCATTAAAATAACACAAAACCATGCCCTGCAACGAATCAAAACTAACTAAATAGAAGTCCATCAAAATGAACAACCAATCCTAAAATACTATGAAACTCCATTGAAAAAAGAAGCCAAACTACACAGACAACACTGTGGAAAACCATTAAAACAAAGCAAAGTTCCATTTAAAAATATAAAATTAAAACTTCTCTCACCATAAAACACACTGCAACCACTTAATTTATGTCCACCCCCATTGCATAATCGAACATGCGGGGGGGGGTGACAGTGTGATATACGATTTATTTAGTGGAGTTCCCACTGACCTCTCGTAACTATCGCTCATGGCTTCGCCACTCGTCAGGTTACTTGAGGTCAATGGAAACTGCACTAAATAAATAATTTAGCACACTATCACCCCCCGCATATCCCTTATTTATGCTGCAGCATAGCCAGTATAATGCATTAACCTGTTCCTTAGTTTACCGGTTGTAATGTGAACAGATGTGAGTATATGAAAATGTAATGTAGCATGGACAGTGTAATGTACAGATTGTCAAATTCAAACTTGGAATAGCTGACTAAAAACCGACTTGTTATGCAAATAACACAACATTTAGCAGGTTATGAAGCTCCAAAGCTGTTTTTAAAAATCTTGTTTTAATGCAGCAGTGCGTGATAGCAGTGAAAATGTTGACCTATACCTTTTTATTCTATTTTAGATTGCTCCTTATCATTTGACTTATATGACACCCTTCTTTCGCCATTATCTGCTTTGGTACATTTTTTTCATATTATAAATAAAAGTTTTCTTTTAAATATGGCTCAAACAAGATTTTCATCAGTATTCTCTGTTATTTTTGTACACCTGTTAGCCCATAAGGTGAGGGAGCAGTGTCTGCTGCATGCTAGTTCACTTTAGTTACTCCAGAAGTGATGTTAAACAATGGGAGTTCAAAGATGACAGAGAATACTGATGAAAACCTGGTCTTAGCCGTATTAAAAGGAGTGTGCCTTTTATTTCAAATGTAAAAAAAAATTGGTAAAGTAGACTCAAAATCTGCAAAAAGTATAGCATAGAGGTTGGGAGATAAAGGGCAATCTATGAAAAAGAATAAAGAGGTAGAAGTCGAAATTTTCACCGCTGTCATGCACTGCTGCTTTAAAAATGAACATTCTAGGGGCATGGATATGTTGTTCATCCACACTATCTGGCAGGTTCCTTGCCACTTTAAATCTTGATGGAAGGTCTTCAAGCTGGCTCCTCCCACCCACCCGGGTGGTAAAACTCAGCTCCGCCCCATGATGCCAGATCTTCCTTACCGCTTGATAGCTCAGGTTCCCTCCTTAATGCTCTGTGTATAGACTGGATCCTAATTCTTCGGTTCGCCCGAAACTAATTCTTAAGTTTTCAAGACTTTGGTCTAATTACTCCCCTCGCGGCTGCGATGGGACAAATCGACTCCCAATTTGGTGTGTGCCCATGTGGGCAGAAAATGTCCAGGACGGATCCGCGACTCACATGCGCCTACTGCCTCGGCCTAGATCATGACCCGCAGGCCTGTGAGTTATGCCGCTCGCTTGCGCCACCTGGAAGACCGCTGCTCGGTTACAGCTTGACGCCGTGAAGCGCCACCTGCTGGTGAAGTTCAAGAGGCCTGCATGTGTCCGGCGGCGGGCTCGGCTGAGCAACTCAAGCAGATGATCGCTCTCACGGAGGAAGCGGCCCAGGCTACATTTTCATCTTCCTCGGTCGCGGCATTTATCCCGCTCTCTCTGGGATCCTCCTGCACAGCTTCCTGTAAGGAGCTTTGCCAGTCCCTTTCCACGAAGGGAGAAGGGCCATGGGGACATTCTTCTTGGTCCAAAAAGGAGGACTCGAAAGGTAAGTCCCACCATCGGTGTTCGTGGGAGCGGGAGAGGTCCCCTTCCCCGGACAGTCGACACTCAACTTCGGTCAAGGTTGCAGCTGACGCCGCTGGCTTCACGGTGTCCCCGTCAGGTCAGCTGGCCGAGACACCCGTCGACGCGGTCGAGATTTTTCTCGACCCATCTGATGGGCTGTCGACTGATGAAGCCGACAACCCTTCTTCACCGGTTCCCCCGGTGGAGACCAAGGACTTGCCTGTGCCGCCTGTGCCGGAGTCCCCAGTCAAGGCTCCCGAGCCGAGGGAAGAGCAGGTGTCCCCTGCCCCTTCCCAGACCCGCCTTCGGAAACACCGAGGGTCTTGGTCTCGACCTAGTCTCGTCCAGCCGATCTCGCCAACATCGGGCGGTCTCCGCCTTGGCACTGCGGCGTTGCCTCATACTCGCCCCGCCTTCTTCTCCTCGAAGAGGAGAGGCTTCACGAGACCGCGCCGACGCTTCATAGACCTAATGTGGCAGCAGTTACTCTGTTCAGAACAAGCCGACGCCGTCACCTTCCCCGCCATCAAGTGGCTGTCACCTGAACGTAAACAACCCCTGTTGTAGTTAAGGTGCCCAAGCCTGGGCCAGTTCAGCCGGAGCCAGCTGCTCCACAGATTGTGGTGGAACCTCTGCCTCCACAACCGAAATCAGGGGCGCTGACCAAGGACTCTCGGTCAGGTCAGGGCATGCCCCACAGGTTGTTGGTCACCCTCACTCCCGACCGTCCTCGGCAGGTGAAGGGTGGCTCAGGCCCCAGGCAGCTCTTCGCGGACCTCGAGTCTGATGACTCCTCCCTGTTTTCCAGGCCCTTGACCTGAGTCCTCCGGGGCAGTCGATGGACGAGAGCCCATTGTCTTTATGGGTTTGCTTCAGCTCATCTCCGAGTCCACCGGGATGCCGCCGAGCCCAGATTCAAATGGGCCAAGTCTCTCCTGATGGAGATACTGGACCGAGGGGATTCGCCCACGGAGGCCTTTCCGGTGGCTGAAGCCATTGCTGGCCCAGCCTTGGAGCTTTGGCAGCGTCCGGCTTCCTGTCCTGCGCCTTGGGCCAGGATGGCCAGGAAGTATGCAGTCCCTACCGGCTCTTTGTCCAGTTTTTCGGAGCACCCCTCTGCGGAGGGGTTGGTCACCAATAGCGTTTTCTGGCGCTCCGGGAACGCTAGGGATGTGCATAAGCCCCCTGACAAGGAGTCCAAAAAGCTGGACTATGTCGAGCGCAAGGTGTACGCTGCATCCTCCCTTGGCCTCCACCAGGCCAGCTCGGCCATGCTGATGGCACACTTCTCCCACGCCCTCATGGGTTTTCTGGATGAGGTGATCCCTTATCTCCCAGCCGACCTGCAGACCACGGTCAAGCAGGTGCAGGATCAGGGAAGGGCGGTGGCAAAGCAGCAGCTCCAAACGGCTCTGGACATTGGAGACTCCTGTGCCAGATCAGTTGCGGCCGCAGAGCATGGCTGTGGATCTCCACCTTCACAGCGGATACCCAGCATAAACTGGAGGATGTCCCCTTCCTGGGGACCAACCTCTTTGGCCCTGGAGTGGAAGGCCACCTCCAGCGGATCAAAGTCCAGTGCCACCCTGGACTCTGTTACTTCCACCCAGAAGGACAAGGGCCGTCGTCAGCAACGCAAGTCCTTTCACCCTTCTGCGCCTGCAGCACGTCCGGCCCAACAGCATCAGGGCCAGCAGGCTCACGCATGGCATCCCAAAGCCAAGCCTGCGGCTTCCTCTAACAGGGAAGCAGGGAGGAAAAGGCCCAGGAGGTCCGTCGGCTGGTCCCTCCTCCAAGCCTGCCCAGTGACGGGTTGAGGGGTGTTGCCCCCAGCCTCGTCACTCCCCCCTGGGTTCCCCCCATGAGGGGATGGCTATGCCACTTCCTTTCCGCCTGGTCCGCTATCACCACGAACCGCTGGGTGTTGGAGGTGGTAGGAAAGGGCCTGCCCTTGGAGTTCGAGCAGGCCCCGCCCTTCCGAGCCGTTGCCCCTCTGGGGCTACTGGGTCCGCAACCTCTCTGTCAGCTCACCAAGCCGACATTGCCCTGCTCCTCAAAGAAGAGGTGATCAGGAAGGTGGCGGATCCTCCACCAGACCTGGGGTTTGTGTCCAGGTACTTCCTGGTCCCGGAACGGACGGGGGGGCTGGCGCCCCATTCTCGACCTGCATGACCTGAACAGGTTCCTAAGGTCTTGAAACTTCAGGATGGTCACTCAGGCTCAGATCATTCCATCCTTGGAACAAGGCGTGTGGTTCTGTTCTCTGGACCTCCAGGACGCGTTCTTTCACATCCCAATCCGTCCGTCCCACCAGAGATTCCTCCACTTCAGGGCAGAGGGATCCCTCTATGAGTTCCAGGCCATGCTCTTCGGCCTTTCCCTAGCTCCCAGGGTCTTCACCAAATGCATGGCAGTGGTGACAGCATTCCTGCAGCGCCAAAGGGTTCGGGTGTACCCCTACCTGGACAACTGGCTGATTGCAGCCTCCTCCAGAATGGAGGTGGAGCGGTCCAGAGATCTGGCCCTCCAGGTTTGCTCTCAGGTTGGCCTCCTCATCAACGAGGCCAAGTCAGAACTCGTGCTAAAGCAGGTGATACAATTCATCGGGGCAGAGCTCGACTCTCTACGAGCCAGAGCACGGCTCCTGGTGGACAGGGCTGAGGTTCTTTCCTCCTTTGCCCAATCATTTCAGGTTGGGCAACTGCGCACTTCCGCCCGGACTTCATGTCCCTCCTGGGCCTCTTGGCGGCCTGCACCAGCGTAGTCCATAGGCCATGTCGCCTCCCTTCAGTGGGGCTGGCCAGCCAATGGCTCACAGTATCATCCCTGGATCAGCTAGTGACAGTGACCCAGGGGATGTGGAACACCCTCCAGTGGTGGACCGTTCCAGCACATCTGCAGGAGGGCATCCCGTTCGTCCGCCCTGAGCTGACAGTCTCTGTATCGACAGATGCCTCTCTGATGGGTTGGGGTGCCCATCTGGGGGAGCACAGAGCGCATGGCCTCTGGTCCCCTCAGGAGTACCGATGTCGCATCAACCTGCTGGAGCTTCGAGTGGTTCATCTAGCCCTCACCGCCTTCGCTCTGTTTATACGGGGTCAAGTGGTCCAGGTCCAGACGGACAATACCACGACCATGTACTACCTAAACCGCCAGGGCGGGACGTGCTCTATGCCTCTGCGCAGGGAAGCTCTCTGCATTTGGTCACTCGTGCGCAGCCTGGAGGCGGATCTCCTTGCCATCCATGTGGCAGGAGCCTCCAACATTCTGGCCAATGCCCTAAGCCGGATAGGGGCTGCGTCCCACGAGTGGTCTCTCCTGCCGGGGGTAGTACAAGATCTGTTCTCCCACTGGGGCATGCCTCAGGTGGACCTGTTTGCCTCCAGGAGAATGCGGCGAGACTGTTTCAAACAACATGAAGTCTTGCTGTATTCTGACTATTGCAGTTAGTTCCTGCCTTCAACTGCCCCGAGAACAAAGAGTTAATTTTCCATGGCCAGCATGGAACGCTCAGCGAGCCTGCTGAAGCCTCTGTCTGCTGTTTAAACTCCAACTGTCAGATTCTTTACTCCGCCTCACTGAACAGTCGCTCCGGAGAATTCTCCTTTGTTCGGTTCAAAAAAGTCAAAGTGTCGTTTTTTCGCCCGGTTTCTACCGAATTTCTGCTACTGAAGCTGTCGGTTTAAGTCTCTGTCTGTGGTACCGTGAGTACTAGATAGGTTTTGCATTTAGTTTCTGTGTGGAACTTGTAAACGTTGGATTGGTTTGGTTTGAACCAATCAGATTGGTTTTAAAAAACTTTTGAATTTATTAGTGTGTGGTAATCGGTCCATATCGGTTCTAAAAAAAAAAAAAACCAAAAAAAAACCGGACTTAATTACGTTTTTTCCAAGACCCGTAACACGGTCAGTAACCGATAGGGGTGTATTGCCTGTCGGATTGCCGAAAAAAGGGTAAGTTTTGGATAGGATTGGCCATGTCTGAGAAACGCAAGAAAAAAAACGTGCCCACTGGGATTCAACACTGTAGTGTGTGTGGGGAAGCCTTTGCTAAGGCTGACCCCACACCACCTGTGTTTATTGTCTGGGGCTTGACCACCGGATTCAGACTGCCAAATTTGTAAAATTTTCCCAAAGCTACCCTGGATAAGAGAGTAGGTAGACTGAGGAAAGGGAGGTTGAGAAGTCCGCTGACCCGGATGGCCAGCCTGGTTCGGTTCGACCAACCAGAAGGAGTACCCTCTGACCAGGGCGAAACTTCTTTGGTCAAAAGGAGAGCCGATTCTGAGGAGTCGGTTCCGGTTAAAAGAAAGAGAAGGGAAAAATCATCCAGTTCGGATCCACAAATTCTTTCTCCGACCGCTGATGAAATAGCCAAAGTGATAAGGATGGTTCAATCGCTAACTTCGGTTCCGGCCGAACGGGCACCATCTGTCAGGGGCTCGGTTTGGTCGGTTCCACTGGTTCCAGATTATGCTTTAGAAGAATTTTATGAACCGGAGGAGGACGAGGGAGAGTATGAGGATAATGATGATGATGGTGATTATGAAAGTCTGGATGTGCCTATTGACCTAGACATCTCCCCAGACAGACCTTCAGGTGTTTCTCCTCCTAGGCTTTCTGAGTCCCCTTCCCACTTTGTTTTACAAGAAAGTGGCTGAAACCCTCCAGCTTCCAGTGGAAGAAGCAGTAGAGGAACAGGAGGAGCCTGATTTTGTTGAGATGATGGACATCCCAGAGTCCAGGAGATTGTCTGTTCCCATCCATAAATCTTTTGGGAAACAGACATTTAAAATTCTAAAGACTCCTAATTCCATACCTCCTGTGGACAGAAGAATGGACAAGAGGTATATCCTTTCAGGCTCGGACATGGAGTTCCTTTCCCAGCAATGCAGCCATGTTGGGGTAGTGCAGGCTGCTGCCTGTGATAAGGCAAATATTCCCTTGGCTTCACACCCCCAGATAAGGACTCCAGGAAGATTGATGCCATGGCAAAGAAGCAGTACATGGCAGCATCTTTGGGACTCAGGCAGGCTAACTATATGGCTTACACAGCTAGACACCAGAAGTCCAGGTGGGACACTGTGCTGGGTCTGGCTAAACAGGCCCCTGACTAGCTTGCCAGTGAGCTGGAGCAGGTGGCTGCGGATGGGATTGAGGCATCCAAGGTGCAATTTCATGCTGCTGTGGACTCCAGTGATGTTTCATCTAGAGTCGTGGCTACATCTGTGGCCCTTCAGAGGATGGCTTGGCTCAGATGTACTAGCCTATCACAGGATACCCAGGCTAGGGCCATGCATTTCCCTGTCATTGGTAATTCTCTGTTTGGGGAGCAGACAGAGAACTACATGAAGAAGATGGATGAGTACAGGTCCACAAACAGGAATGCTCAGGCCAAAGAAAGGCAAGCCACTCCTCAGAGACAGCATTCCAGGGGCAGGGGCAGGCCCTTTCAAAGGCCTTTTTATCAAGCCCAGGCCTCCTTTTCTGCTTATGCTCAGAGGGGGTTCTTCAGAGGGAGAGGCAGACGGGGAATGAGCAGGCCTGCTTCCACCACTCAGCCTAAAGCCCCTGCCAAACAGACACCCTGATGGGTCTGCCCGGGCCTATTTTCCAATACCTGTAGGGGGCAGGCTGGCTTACTTTGTCCAGGACTGGAAGTCTTTGACATCAGACAAGAGGGTCCTGGAAGTAGTAAGCCAGGGACTGGTTCTCAGCTTCAAAAAATTTCCCAAGATGAGAATCCGATCCTTTCCACCTGCAAATCCATCAGAGACCCTTGCCCTAGAGGCAGAGGTTTCTTCCCTTCTGGCTCTCAGAGCCATAGAAAGGGTTCCTACCCTACACAGAGGCAAAGGATTGTACTCCACGAACTTCCTAACCCCCAAAAAGACAGGAGAATGGCGGCCCATCCTGGATCTAAGATATCTGAACAAGCACCTTTTAAAACCAAAATTCAAAATGGTGACTCTGGGAATAATTCTGCCTTCTCTAAGGCGAGGGGACTGGCTAGCCTCCCTGGACCGCAGAGATGCCTGTTTTCACATTCCCATCAAGTGCTCTCACAGAAAGTACCTCAGGTTTGAGTTACCCTCAGACCACTATCAATTCAGAGCAATGCCCTTTGGCCTAACATCAGCCCCAAGGATGTTCACAAAGTGCCTGGCAGTAGTGGTTGCTTTCCTAAGGAGAAAAAAGATCTCCATCTTTCCATACTTGGATGACTGGCTCATAGTGGGTCAGTCTCCAGACCAAGTCAAGTCACATCTGTAAATAACTCAGCAAGTGCTCACTTCCTTAGGATTCCTCCTCAACCTTCCAAAGTCGGTTCTCGAGCCAGTACAGCTCCTCATCTTTATAGAGGCAGAGCTGGATACAATAAGGGCAAAAGCCTTCCTTCACCTGGACAGGGCAAGGACCCTTATAGAACTGGCCTCTTCATTCACCCTTCAGGTGTCTTGACCAGCAAGGCATTTCTTGCAGCTCCTGGGCCACATGGCAGCCTCTACAGCAGTGGTCCGGGGGCAAGATTCCAGATGAGGGACATTCAGTTCCACTTAAGAGCCTTCTGGTCCCAAAGAAAGGATTCCCTTACCAAACTAGTCCCAGTGACTCGAACCCTGATCCAGGCTTTGCAATGGTGGCAGGATCAGGACAGTTTGAGACAGGGAGTTCCTTTTGTCACTCAGTCTCATTCAGTGATACTCACCACAGATGCCCCCTGCTGGGCTGGGGAGCCCACTTGGGGGATCTTACCACCCAAGGGCTGTGGTCACCTTAGGAATCTCTGCTTCACATCAATCTCTTGGAACTCAGAGCAGTGTTTCTGGCACTGCAAGCCTTTTCCAAATCTGTACAGAAAAAGGTGGTCCAGATCAGAACAGACAATACCACCACAATGTGGTACATCAACAAGCAAGGAGGCACTCGGTCTATGGCCTTGGGCACAGAAGCAATGAAGTTGTGGTCTCTGGCCTATTCCCCTGCAAACCTCTCTGATAGCAGTTCACCTCCCAGGGAAGGACAATGTCCTAGCAGATGCTCTCAGCAGGATATCCCAGGGCCATCACCAATGGACCCTAGATCCCCTAGTTTTGGAAGTGATTTTCTTGAGATGGGGCACTCCACAGATAGATCTTTTTGCAGCCCCAGACAATCACCAACTTCCTCTCTTTTGTTGCAGACCCCCAGTCTTGGGCTCAGTCCCGCTGGATGCTCTGTTTCTGAATTGGGAAGGGAAGTTCCTGTATGCCTTTCTCCCCTTCCCTTTCCTGTTCCAAGTGCTAGTCAAGATCAGGCCTCAGTCATGCAAAGTGATTCTGATTGCTCCAGACTGGGCCAGACAGCCCTGGTACCCACTGTTGCTGTCCTTAACAGTCCACCTTCCCCTGTCTCTTCCCAGGAATTACAACCTGTTGACATCCTCTCAGGGGAGGATTTGGTATCTGAACCTCAAATCTCTCAATCTCAAGGCATGGTTCTTGAAGAGTTAAGACTTTGCTGATCTACACCTTTCTCAAGGGGTTCTGGATATCCTTAAGGCTTCTCGAAAAGCCTTCCACCAGAAAGACTTACTACTCCAAATGGAAAAGGTTCACTATTTGGTGCTCTAATAAGCATATTTCTCCAGAATCTGCTGGGTTGCCTACAGTCCTGGACTATATGGTTCATCTTAATGGCTTGGGACTTAGGCCAGCTACACTTAAAGTGCATCTGGCAGCTGTTTCTGCCTTCTTGTCAGTAGGCAAGCCCTCTCTTCTGTCAGCCTATCCTGTGTTTTGTAAGTTCTTCAAGGGATTGCTGCACACCAATCCCCCCTTTAGGGACCCTGCTCCTGCTTGGGACCTTAATGTTTGCATTGCTCAGCTTATGCAACCACCCTTTGAGCCTTTGTCCTCTGTAGAGCTTAAGTACTTGACTTGGAAAACTGTATTTTTGGTAGCCATTACCTCTGCCAGGCGTAGCAGTGAATTGCGAGCCCTGTCAATGGAGCCTGATTTCATCTCTTTCCATAGAGATAGTGATCCTAAGAACTAACAGGAAGTTTTTGCCTAAGGTGGTTTCAGATTTCCACCTTAATCAGTCTATCTCTCTCCCTGTTTTCTTCACTGCCCATTCCTCCTCTGGAGAGAGGAGGCTGCACAGCTTGGATGTTAAAAGGGCCCTCAGCTACTACATAGAGCGCACCAAGGGTCACAGGTTTGAGTCCCTCCAGGTGTTCCTCACATATGGAGAGGTCGGTAAGGGCAAACCTGCCACTAAGAGATCTATTGCCAGGTGGATTGTCTCTTGTATAGAATTCTGCTATGAAAAACTGGGTATAATCCCACCCTCAGGCCTGAGGGCTCACTCTATTAGAGGTACAGCTGCTTCCCTGGCTGCTGCCAGGGATATTCCTATCTTAGAAATTTGTCAAGCAGCCACCTGGAAAACAGTCCATACATTCACCAAGCATTACTCTCTGGATATCCAGGCTAGGAGTGATGCTCGGTTTGGCACAGCAGTACTTCAGAGCCTATTCCCAAAGTGGGTTCTGTCCCTCCTCCATGGAGGTACTGCTTGGTAGTCTGCAATAGTCAGAATACAGCAAGACTTCATGTTGTTTGAAGAAAAAATTACTCACCTTAGTAATGTTGTTTCTTCTAATGGAGTCTTGCTGTATTCTGACCCCCGCCGCCTCCCCTCTCAGAACCTGGTTTTTGGGATGTGGGTGGGCAGGAGCAGTGCTGGCACCCTAGAGGTGCCCCTTTTTCACCCTCCTTTATTTTGGGTGTGTGTTGTGTTTTGTTTTTTGGGTTTCCTGACTTGAGTCTTTGCTTGAAACCAAAAACAACTTTTTTTAATAAATTTAGTTGCCATTTGGCTAGTGTGAGTCTTACAGTTTCCACACAGAACTTCTAGTGAGTATTGCTCGTAAAGATCTGACGGTTGGAATTTAAACAGCAGCAGCCAGAGGCTTCAACCGAGCTCGTGCTGAACGTTCCATGCTGACCATGGAAAGTTAAGTCTTTGTTCTCCGGGGCAGTTGAAAGGCATGACCTAACTGCAATAGTCAGAATACAGCAAGACTCCATTAGAAGAAACAACATTACTAAGGTGAGTAATTTTTTCTTCATGCCCACCCTCCTCAGCAGGGCTCGCTGCAGGGGGATGCCTTCAAGAGGCCGTGGACCCAGGGCCTCTTCTATGCCTTTGCCCCATTTCCTTTGATCCACAAGGTGCTTCTCAAGGCAAGGAGTGACAAGGCACAGGTGATTCTGGTAGCCCCACACTGGCCCTGTCATTTCTGGTATCCAGATCTCCCCAGTTTTAGCTTCGGGCTCCCGAGGCGGCTTCCAGCCCGCCTGGACCTGATCTCAGTCAATCGGGGAAGGTATTCCATCCGGACCTTCAGTCCCTGCACCTGACGGCCTGGTTCCTGAGCGGCTAGAGTTCCAGGCCTTGGGTCTTTCCGACCAGGTCCTCAACGTTGTTGAGGCGTCCCGTAAGGAGTCGACCAGGAAATGCTATGCCTTCAAATGGAAGAGATTCTCCATTTGGTGTCAGGGCAAGGGCCTGGACCCTTCCTCCTGTTCCATGGCAAGCATTCTGGACTACCTGTGGTCCCTTTCTCAGCAAGGGCTTCGGTCGACGACTGTTAAGGTGGCACTCTGGTAGCTATCTTGCCACGGGCATGGGCCGGAAGCAGTCGGTGGCACAGGAGAAGGTGGTTGCGTTTTTTCATAGGCTTGATCACATATCCTCCGTGCAGAACCTCCACCTCCGTGGGATCTACTGCTGGTATGGCTAAGCTCATGGGCAAGCCATTGAAGACGATGCACAGGTGTGACATCTCACCTGTCATGGAAGACCGCCTTCTTCCGTGGCTATCACGTCCATGAGAAGGATGGGAGAGCTCCAGGCGTTTTCCATCGAGTCTCCTTATCTGGTCTTCCACAGGGACAAGGTTGTCCTGTGCCCCCACCTGAAATTCCTTCCGAAGGTGGTGTCGGAGTTTCACCTTAACCAGATGTTGACTCTGCCGGTGTTCTACTTCAGTCACACCTCGGAGTCCAAATATAGCTCCATACTTTGGACCCTAGAAGAGCACTCGCTTACTATAAGGAGTGGACGGCTGAAATTCGGGGAGAGGTTCGCCAGCTGTTTGTCACCTATGCTGAAGCCACACCTGGCAGACCTGCAGCCAAGTGGACGATAGGCAGGTGGGTCACTTCCTGCATAGATCTCTGCTATAGGTTGGTGGGCATGGAGCCTCCCAGAGGGATAAGAACTCATTCTACCCACCATACCGCTGCATCGGTGGCTGCTTCCAGGGATGTCCCTATCCAGGAAATCTGCAAGGCTGCTACCTGGAAGTCAGCACACACCTTCATCACCCACTACCACATCGACCTTGAGTCACGCCGGGATGCTGGTTTTGGGGCCTCGGTTCTCCAGTCTTTATTTCCTAAGTAGGTGTGCGCCTACCTCCTCCTCCGGAGAACTGCTAGGAGTCTGCCAGACAGTGTGGATGAACAACATATCCATGTCCCTAGAAATACAGGTTACTCACCTGTAACAGGAGTTCTAGGAATGGTATGTTGTTCATCCATCCGCCTTCCTGGCTTCGGACGCGACAACCTGGCTTCCAGCGGGTAGATCTGGCGTCATGGGGCGGAGCCGAGAGTTTTACCACCCGGGTGGGTGGGAGGAGTCAGCTTGAAGACCTTCTGGCAAGATTTAAAGCGGCAAGGAACGTGCCAGACAGTGTGGATGAACAACATATACCATCCCTAGAACTCCTGTTACAGGGGAGTAACCTGTATTTTCTTTACATTGTGTTCTAAAGTCCAAACTTAAAAATCCTGAATATTTGCGTTGAAACTGTTTTACTTTCAGTGCATTGTGTGTGTTGAAGATAGAGTACTGAATTCTCAGACATTTTATTTTGTAAGTTTTAAATTTAAAAAAAAATAAAAGCAGCTAAATAAAGTTACATTATTTTTCATGTCTTGTCTTTAAGTCTGCCATTTTGTGCTGATCTGTTTCCAGAAAACATCTGGAAAAAATGTGATTTTACCTGTTAGATTAAAAAAAAAAATCTGAATATGTTTACATCTTTTCATAGCTGGGGAGTAGAGTCCCTCAAAGTGCAAGTGTGCCAAATTTCAGAGTGATAGAATCCAAGATAGCTGAAATATCAGTACATGAACATCCACTTTTTCTGTAGAACCACAGAAGCAAAAATAACACAGCAAGAAAATGTGCAAAATAAAATGGTAATTGATTTTACAGAACTAACCAGTGGAAGGGGAGTTAAAAACTTCTTAGGAATTCCTGACTTGGCTAGAGGACTCACAGATTGCAGAGGCTGGCTGTGGGTTGGGCTAATTTGTGTTTGTCTTATGAGAGAGTACTGCATTTGTAATGAAGAGGAAAAATTATTCAGTAGCGTAGATGATCATAACAGCCTTACCAAATGACAGCAAAGCTTATGGGTGTTCAAGTACAATTCCTCCAGGAGGGAGTGAGCCAGAAGGGCATGGATGAATCACATTTGTAGAGGCCTCATGAATTATTCATCATTTGCTTCCTTCATTGGAATCAGCTGGAGGAAGCCTTCCATCCAATGTGATCAGAGGCCAGGGTTGTGCTCAGGGCTTAAAGCAAGCCCAGACAAGTAGCAACTCTTTCTCTGCATGTTTAAACAAATGTAGGGCACTCCATGGCTGTGCTTGCACAGCGACCATCCCTTACTTTGGATTACAAGGGGGTATGTCACGGGAAACCTGTAATAAGGACCCACAGATGCATTCCTGCTGGAAAATGAAGCCCCAGGTAAGATATGGCCTTCCATTGAAAGAATCTGGTTTATTACTGACCAGGCAAATATCCTCAAGTGTCTGAGAATAAATACGTATGAGGGCAGCGAGTTATTCAAGGTTGTCCTAATGTGCTGGCATATAATTATAGAGATGTAGATTTTTCAATTTCGAGTGCTCTTTACTTTGTTAGTGAAACTGCTTTTAGGATACTGGTGAAGAAATCTGTAGCAGTGAAAAATTATTCTTTGTTCTTATGGTGATGTTTATTGTAGTTAGTGGTCTGGGCCTGGTTAATATGAGTGCTGCTTTCTTTTGTTTAGTCATAATGATAGCACCAATTATGTCTTGGAGCAATTGATATTTTAAATCCGTACAACCCTTTTTTCTGCAGTTAGTGTGAAAGCAAGCAAGGAATAGACTGAAATAAATGCAGAAGTGTGGTGCAGTCTATAAAATGCATGTTAATCGTTTACTTTGTGGCCTTGTTTATTGTTGAACCGTGGTCTCTGATTCAGTCTGACTATGACAGCAAGGAGATGTCGTGTTAGTATTCAATAGCAACGTTTTATCTAGTTTCAAATTCAGGCTGAATGCATTTAATGTTTTGATGTTTAGATTTCAAATAACTCTTACGATTTAGAGAAGCCATTACTGTAGGTGTTGCTGGTAGTTTAGGAAAGTACTGTGACATAGAACACATGAATAACAAAGGCTCTGTGATCTTTCTGCATCACTTGTAGTTCCACCGTTAATTGTCATGCAGTGACATGAAATTGCCTTAGTCATGAATGTTGCTAGTTGCTCTGTTTGTGTCCTATTAAACATGGATGTTCCTATGGTCGCTGTCATTTACAGATAATCAGCTTGTAACCACAAATGCAGTTGAGCTGTTTGCAAATATAATGGGGGAACCCGGAGGCTTGTAGGTGTTGTAAAGAACATTATGAAAACTACAGAATGGTAACATTTGCAAAGGTGGAATTTAAACTGCAATTTCAAAGCTTTAAGATCAGTCCAAGGTTTATAGTAAATCACATCACTGATAGATGCTGAAATTGTCAGCTTTGTGTGAAATCCCCGAAGAGATTAATGATCACATGTTCTCTTGAAGCTTAGATGTAAAATGTATGTCAGTGTGTGCAGGCTAGAGAGACGGTAAAGCCAGCTCAAGAACCTGTATCATGTGCCTTTTAAAATGATCATAGTGTTGATAAAACTGATGTTTCAATCAGTAAATTATTTGTTTCCTCATATTTGACATAAACCAAGCAGCAAGAGGTCTTATTTATTGAATTTATTTAATTGTTAGGGCACATTAAACCTGCTAAAGTAGCTGTTCCTTTAAACATCTTCATGAATTCCTTGAAGATTTGCTTTGTGTAACTTGTGAACATTAAGTAGCCAAGGTGAATATTCGTTTGGCTCATGTGGCTGTTCTTCGAGAAAGTAAAACAAGTATTTGTAAGAATAACCTCCTAGAATTGAATGTCAGTTACAAGTTTTGACTGCACTACCTTATACAGTGTAGCTTAAGCTATTAAGACCATGCCATGACTGATTGGAAACATTTTTCCTGAATGAAATGGAGGCTGACATTTTGGCTATGTTGATAGGACAAAAGAAAAAGAATAAAACTGGCAAGAGTTGAACAGGTGAGAATTAACCCACAACAGAGTGTGGGTTACTGGGGAATTAATCCATGCTTGGGGGTGGTGGGGTTGTCGCATGGGGCCGCAGGCTGAGTGCAGACAACCACCCAGGCGTGGATTAATTTCCCATGTAACCCATGCTCTGGAGTGGGTTAATTCACTTACAACATGGCCAGGGGAAATGGGGACTGTGCGGTTACGGATGCGATAGACAGGCGAACACAGCACAATTTTCCCTGGCCGTGTTATAAATACAGCATGCTCATGGAAAGTTTGCTGTGTGTCTGAATTAACTTAGCAGCATATAGAACAGTGAACAAACTGGGAGTAGGCGCAGAAAGTTGCGGTCCGATCTTCTGTTGGAATTCAGTTTGACATTGGAGCCCAGACAGTACAGCCAGGGAGAATGTTGGAACCAGAAAGTGGAGCTATGGAGGTTGGAGTAAGCAAGGAGGGCTGCAACTAGTCAGGGAGCAACACGGTAAGGAGGGAGGGCTACCAGGAGTCGGGAAGAGAGCTACAACAACTTGGGGGAAACCGCTTCGGAATTAACTGTCACATCCGAGCTGAGACAGTGGAGCTGGTGAGCTAAAACTAAGGAGGGAGGACTACAAGGAGCCAGGGAGTAAAACAGTATGGAGGGAGGACTAGCAGGAGTCCAAGAGATGATGGGCACATTTTCAAGGCTAAGCTGAGAAAACACACCGCAGTACGTACACTGCTAGCAGTGGCTTGGCACCTCAAGGGGGCGTCTTGCGACCGCAAGTGCTGGGTCTCAGCTGTAAGCGGAGCAACCATGGATTAATTGAGAATTAATTCACGGTCACCTGACGGCTGCTGATGAATGAGAGCGGCTAATTTTCCCTGGCCATGTTATAAGGTAGCTTACATGTAATAAGGTTAGTTTGTGCAATGAATTTGAATGTGGGTGACAAATTCAAATACCAGTAAAAGTGATCAAATATCTAGTTATGTTTTGGTATTAAGGACCTTTAATCATTACAGATATAGAATGATACACTTTGTTGTCTTATAATTAACTGGAAGCTAGGCCTAAGAGCAACCCAAGGCCTTGCCTGACTTAACCACACTTGCTGTCTTCAGATATTAAATGGGTAATACATAAGTATCCAGGAAAACGGGTTAAGCAAGCAATAATACCCAACAGGGTGGATGGTATTGGGCAATACCGGACCGCCCAGGGGTATGATGAGGCACGACGCTGCAGGCGGAGGGCCTTATAGCCCCTGGTCCGTCTAGTATTGCCCATACCGCCCACCCTGGAGGGTATTATTGCACTTAGAAAATGGGCAACTGTATTTTATGTTTATGTAAAGTGTGTGTAAAAAAAAAAAAAAAAAGTGTAGATGTTAAAATAATTTTTATTTTTATTTTATTTTTTTTGGGGGAATAAAGTAGTTCCTTCACCAACCTAGTTGTCATACTCAAGCAGCCACCATTTTCACAGTTAGTTGTCTTCCCCTCTATATACACACACACACACTTGTGTGTTAAAGCCTTGTTTTTTGTTTTTTTTTCCAGTTAAGGTTTTCGTTTTGTATTTCTGTTTTCTTTCTCTCCCGCACCTCTACAAGCTGTCATCCGCTGTCTCTCTCACCCCCCCCCCGTACAATTGCAGTAATTCTGCTGGCACGGTGGCACCTGGAAGATGGTCTGTTCCCTTCACACTATTGTGTATACTTTTTGGGGTGGTAGTTTTAGTAAGAAGAGGCTGATAATTTAAGGGAGAGAATGTCTAGCTAGTGAAGTGCTGTGCCAGTTGTAAGAGGATGCCGGGAGAGAGAGAGAGAGAGACACTTTTTGAATGGGACGAGCTTTACTGTGGCTTCACTTTAGGAGCACAGAGTCTGTGGATAGCTGTGTCACTGAAAAGTTGATCTGAGAGCTTAGATAGTAAGAATATTTTTTTTCTTTTCAGTTGAGCAGTTAAAATGTGTGGAGGTGTGAGAGCGAAAGATCGAGAACTGACACGCAGTGTGTGTGCGAGAGAGAGACTGGATGAACCATCGGGGACAAGAAAAAATAAATAACACGTGTAGCGAGAAATTAGCTTGGAGAGGTTGTATGAGGTTTAATCAGGCAACTGGCACTGAACTATGGAGACGTGGAGGTCAGTTTCTTCCCCTGGGCGAGAGAAAAAATGGCGGCGATTTAAGATTGAATTAGGTGCTTTCCACCAATGAGAAACCAGGCTGGGCACAAAGATACTTGAATGGGAGAAGGGGCACTGGGGCTGGCACTTTCTGTTTACTGGTCGTCTATTGAAAGTTAATGTACTCCTCTGCCAGGGGTATCAGCCAGTCAGAGATCAGGAAATAAAAAGCCCATTTTCTAAAATATATTATTCTGGTACAGTTTAGCCAGTATTTAATTCATTTTTCTGTAGCTATACCTGCAGTTCTTTACTAATGGTAATATTTACATGAAAGCAGAATCCTTGTGCAGGGAATATTTTACCGGGTATCATGTAGCAAACTATACAGTTGACATCAACTGCTACTCAAAATTATTTATGTGTAGCAATCTCTTGCAGCATATCAGAGTTCATGTGAAAGTAGTTGTACAGCTGCCTTATCAAAGGTTACCTGAAAAACAATATGCTTTTTACCTACTGCTACTCAAATTAAAGGAGTACTTCAGTCAAAATTTGCAAAAACATATGTTGTGCAAAGAGTTTGGATGTGTGTGTGTGTGTCCTTCCTTTTGTTTACTATTGAGTGTTTTTATCTAAATTAGCTTGCTAGTTGTATGGTAGTTTTATGGCCCCCTGGGGATTTCCATTTTAGTAAGATTTTTTGCGCTTCTTTTTCTTACAGTGCTGCGTCTGGGACCACTGATTCAGCAAGTACTAGATAGGAGCCTGATGTTCTGGCATCCACTAAATTGTTGTAATACAATATTTTTGTTTTCTGTGCGTGTGTCAGGCCTAGGAATAAATGTTTTCCTTTTAAAACACTTCAGATTACTCACAGCCATAAAAAAACACACAAATCATCCCAGGTCATCAATGCTATAATTAGTAGACTATAGCTGTTTTCTTACCGAATGATCTACTTAATTAATTGGCCAAGTATTTGCTAAACTGTGAATGTACCTATTAGTGCTCACTAGATAAGGAAAGTTGAGTAATATTCACAGGTCTGCTGTTGTAAAAGTTTCTCTAAGCCAGTGCTTGCTGAGTCCATGGTCTCGAGCACATCATGTTCACATGTTACAGGAGTAGGAACAAGAGGAGCAATAAAGCATGCGAAAGTGGAGATCCCCAGGGGCCAGAAAACTAGTAGGCTAGTTTAGAAAAAAAACTCCCAATAGCAAGTAAAGGGAAGGACACTACACGCACACAAATCAAAACACACTGCACAACATATGCTTTTGCAGAACCTGACTGTAGTACATTTTTTAATAAAATGTTTCCCAGCCTTGTGTCATAGACTAGCTCTCATCCTCCTCCTCCTCCCCTGATCTAGGTAGATTTTTCCCCCAAGAGCTCCTCTGAGATCAGTTTCTTTACCCAACTGAACTGGAATCAGTTGGCGTCACAGGTATGTCTGACCACAAGCTTGCTTAGCTGCAGCCATTATAAACTAGTGGTTCGTGTGCAGGGCTTTAATCCTGGAGCTCTGGGTTTGAATCTTGATTCTCCTAAAATTCTTTTAACCTCACATTTCACAAGAGCAGTGATCCAAGGCTGTAGGTGCTGGAATAGTAAAGCTACATGAAAGGGGGTAAAGGACAAGAAAAAAACTGCATGCAAGAAATAAACTGATCTCAGATCAGGTCTTTGGGGAAAGTTTGTAATCCTCTCTTTGAGACCATTGTCATTTCCACAGCAGCAGATTTTGATTTAAATTCGGGGGTGGGGTGTGGCAAAAAGATTATACGAAGTCTGAGGAACAAAGATCCTATTTTTATGCAAATATCCTTGGTAATAAAGCATGATGGGAGAGTAACACAGAAAATTAAATGTAACTTGAATTGTGTTTGACTAACATTTTCATGTATACTTAAAAGATGCTTTATAGCAGCTAGTGTAAAATCTGATCATATCTTTATTCTGGTAAATCATTTCTTGCACCTTTTATCATTTACTTTTATTGTCTCCCAGTCCCACCAGCATTTAAAGGGTTTTTACATTTTTTGAGTGATCTTCCACCTGTGAAACCAAGAACGATATTTGGATCACAGAACACGAAAGGGAGTGTTTTTTAGCCAGTTAAGTATGATTTAAAAAATAAGTGGGACAGTATATATTTGGTCTAAATGTGAACCAAAAATGTGAACATTTAATAAATAAAAAAAAAAGTTATTTCTAAAGCAAATATTACTCTTTGAGGTTGCAAGAACTCCATATTTTCATAAAGGAAAATAAGGTTTCTATTCTTAGTGATCCCAAAGTTAGACATTTGATAAACTCTAACTTTGGAAATATTAGTGCTTGAAATATGTAACAAATCTACTTATGGGGCTTGCGGTCGTACTCTGATATATGCACACCCAGGTGTGTGTTGTGAGGCATGAGGACACAGGCAGAGTGCATTAAACCACCTAAGGCGTGCATATATCAGAGCACGACTGCACACCCTATAGTGGATTATCTGTTTTATAAAATGGACAACATTTTTTGTGTTTTTGGGTGGAGGAAGGTGAAAAATAGAAGTGTAGGCGTACAATTGTGTGATAATGCACGGGCCTGCTGGACGTTTTGTCCAGTCAACATTTTTACTGATTTTTCTCATCTATTATCTGTTTGCCTCTTTCTAAATATATATGTATAGAATTTGGCAAAAAAAAAATGATGTTAATTCTCATTAGAGTTGCTACAGCATGAAACGCAAACCGCACAAAGATAGAAAATAAACCAGTGCATACTTAGCCATGGGAAGGTGGGTGCACCATCACCATTTGTATTTCAAAAATTTTACTATGTGGACCCTGTGTGAGGCACCATACCATTGCTCTCTAACCTTGTACCTTGAGACTGTCTTTGGATCATGAGGGTAGGGGATGTGATAGCGTGGCAGGGAGTTAGATATAAGAACTCTAATAGGACATTCCCAGACTTTGTGGGCATTGTGTTTGCAACTCTAATTGTTTATTTCCAACATTTCTGCAGTTTGCATTTTGTGCGGTAGCAATCCTAATGAACATTAATGTAGTTTCTAGGGACGTGGATGTGTTGTTCAATCCACACTGTCTGTCTGGCAGGTTCCTTGCCGCTTTAAATCTTGCCGGCAGGTCTTCAAGCTGGCTCCTCTCACCCACCCGGGTAGTAAAACCCTCGGCTTCGCCCCATGACGCTAGATCTTCCTTACCACTTGGAAGCTCGGGTTTCCTTCTTAGCGCTCTGTGTTTTAGGCCTGGATCCAAACTCTTCGGGTTTTCCGAAACTAATTTTAAAATTTACAAGACTGAGGTCTTCATCTTCCTTCGCGGCTGCGATGGACAAATCGACTCCCGGCTTCGGTGCTCTTGTGGGCAGAAGATGTCCCGGACCAATCCGCACTCACGCGCGCTTGTTGCCTGGGGCTTGGCCACGATTTGCAGGCCTGCGACTTGTACAAGTCCTTTTCGGCTTCGGTCGTAGAGGACCGTGCTGCCAGATTACAACTCGGGTGCCCCGAAAAATGGTACCCGCCAGGGAAGTCTAAGGAGGCCCATTGGGCAGTGTAGTTGGGCAGTGTCCGGCGAGCTCCCCGGGGCAGCTGGAGCAGTTGATCACCTTCGAGGAGGAGACGGCCCAGGCCACATATTCTTCCTCCTCGGCTGCGGCATTTATCCCACTCTCCTTGGGCTCCTCCTACACTGCTTCTTTTAAGGAGTTTTGTCAGTTCCTCTCCACTAAGGGAGAAGGGCCATCGGGACATACCAGTCAGTCCAAGAAGAAAGATCCAAGAGGTAAGTCCCACCGTCGACGTTCGTGGGAGTGGGAGAGATCCCCTTCACCGGACCGTCAGCTCTCTACTTCAGTCGAGGTTGCGGCTTGCGGCGTCTGGCTTCATAGTGTCCCCGTCAGGTCAGCTGGCTGAGACACCCATCGACGCGGTCAACATTTTTCTCGACCTGTCAGACGGTCTGTCGACTGGAGAAGCAGACAACCCTTCTTCACCGGTTCCCCCAGTGGTTACCGAGGACTTGCCTGTGCCTCCTGTGCCAAAGTCCCCGGTTAAGTCCCCTGAACCGAGGGAGGGGCGGGTTTCCCCCGTCCCCTCTCTGACCCACCTTCGGCGACCCCGAAGGTCTCTGTTCTCTTCCAGGTCCAGCCGATCCCGCCGATGTCGGCGGTCTCGGTACCATGGAAAGCGGCGTTGCCACTCATCCGCTTTGTCCTTCAGAGGATAGACTTCGGCAGAAGTTGCATCGCCGCTATAAGGACTTGATGTGGCAGCAACTTTTGTTGACCGGTAACAAGCTGACTCAGTCGCCTTCTCCAGCCATTAAGTGGCTTTCACTGGAACGGCTGAAACAACCCTTCGTTGTAGTAGAGGAGCCGACCCCGGCGCTGGTTGTTCGGCTGAAACCGGCTGCTCCACCCATTGTGGTGGAACCTCCGCCTCCACAACCGAAGACTGGGGCCCCGACCAAGGATTCTTGGTCGGGTCAGGGCTTACCCAACAGGTTGTCGGTCACCCTCGCTCCCGATCGACCTCGGCAAGTGGAGGGTGGCTCAGGTGCTCGGCAACTGTTTGCAGACTCCTCGGAGTCTGACGACTCCTCCCTGTTCTCCAGACCATTTGACCTGGAATCTGCAGGGGGCCAGTCGGTGGACGAGAGCTCATCCTTGTTTTTGGGTATGTTTTGACTCATCTCAGTGTCTTCTGGGGTGCAGCTTGAACCCGTTAAGAAACGGGCCAAGTATCCCCTTATGGAGATACTGGACCGAGGGGATTCCCTTACGGATGCCTTTCCGGTGGCCGAAGGCTTTGTGGGCCTGGCCCTGGAGTTATGGCAGCGACCAGCATCTTGTCCCGTGCCTTCGGCCAGGATGGCTCGCAAGTATGCGGTCCCCACCGATTCACTCTCCAGTTTCTTGGAGCACCCCTCTGACGAGGGGTTAGTGACCGATAGCATTTTTCAGCATTCCGGGAACGCTAGGGACATGGACAAACCACCCGATGAGGAATCCAAAAAGCTGAATTACCCGGGGCAGAAGGTTTGTGCTGCTTCCTTCCTTCCTAGGCCTTTGACAGGCCAGCTCGGCCGCACTGATGGCACGTTTCTCACATGCCCTTATGGGTTTCCTGTATGAGGTGATTCCTCATCTCCTGGCTGACCTTCAGACAACTGCCAAGCAGTGCGGGATCAGGGAAGGGCGGTGGCTAAACAGCTCCAAATTTAATTGGACATTGGTGACTCTTGTGTCTGGTCAGTAGCGGCTGCATTGGCCATGCGCCGCAGAGCTTGGCTGAGGATCTCCACCTTCATGGCGGACACCCAGCACAAGCTGGCAGACATTCTGTTCCTGGGCACTGAATTGTTCGGGCCCAGAGTGGAAGGCCATCTCCAAAAGATCAAGAAGTCCATTGCCACCTTGGACTCTGTCACGTGTGCCCAGAAGGACAAAGGCCACCAGCAGCAGCAGCATAAGCCCTTTCGCCCTTCCGCTACTGTGGCACGTCTGGCCCAGCAACAGGGCCAGAAGGCTCACACTTGGCACCCTAAGGCCAAGTCTGCTGCTTCCTCCAGTAGGAAGCCTGGAGGTAAGGGTCCAGGAGGTCCCTCAGTGGGCCCTTCCTCCAGGCCTGCACAGTGACGGGTTGAGGGGTGTCGCCCCCAGCTTCATCACTCGTCCCCGGGTTCCCTCCCAAGGGGGGGACGGCTCCGCCACTTCTTTTCCGCCTGGTCCGCTATCACCACGGACCGCTGGGTGCTAGAAGTGGTCGGCAAGGGTCTGTCCCTGGAATTTGAGCAGTTCCCTCCCTATCGAGCCGTCGCCCCATGGGGGGGGGGCAATGGGTTCCGCAGCCTCTCTGTTGGCTCGTCGAGCCGACATTGCCTTACTCCTCCAGAAGGCGGTGATCAGCGAGGTGGCGGACCCTCCTCCAAACCCAGGGTTTGTGTCCAGATATTTCCTGGTCTCAAAATGGATGGGGGGCAGGCGTCCCATTCACGACCTGCATGACCTGAACAAGTTCTTAAGGCCCTGCACCTTAAGGATGGTCACTCTGACTCTGATCATTCCATCCTTGGAACTAGGCATGTGGTTCTCTTCTCTGGATCTTCAGGACGCAATCTTTTATGTCCCAATCCATCCGTCTCATCAGTGATTCCTCTGCTTCAGAGCAGAGGGATCTCTTTACGAGTTCCGGGCCGTGCCCTTCGGCCTCTCTCCAGCTCCCAGGGTCTTCACCAAATGCATGGCAGTAGTGACAGCATTCCTGTGGTGCCGAGGGGTCCAGGTGTACCCTTACCTGGACGATTGGCTGATTGCAGCCCCCTCCAGGTTGGAGGTGGAGCGGTCCAGGGATCTGGCTCTCCAGGCCCGCTCTCAGATTGGCCTCCTCATCAACGAGGCCAAATCGGAACTCATGCCATCGCAGGTGATTCAGTGCATCGGGGCAGAGCTCAACTCTCTTCAAGCCAGAGCACGGCTCCCGGTGGACAGGGCCGAGGTCCTTTCCTCCTTTGCCCAATCATTTCTGGTTGGGCAATTGCGCCCTGCCTGGGACTTTCTGCGCCTTCTGGGCCTCATGGCGGCCTGCACCAGTGTGGTCCATTGGGCCCGGTGGCATATGCGGCATCTGCAATGGGGGCTGGCCAGCCAGTGGTCACAGTGCTCCGGTCCTCTGGACCAGCCAGTGACAGTGACCCAGGAGATGTGGGATGGCCTGCAGTGGTGGCTCGTCCCAGCTCATCTGCAGGAGGGTATCCTATTTGTCCGCTTCCGGTCGCGACGGCACAGTAACGACTGCTCTCTGGGTTGGGGGTGCCCATCTGGTGAGCTTTAGGCCCACGGCCCCTGGTCCCCTCAGGAGTCTTGATGCCACATCAAACTGCTGGGGTTTCGAGTAGTGCGACTAGCCCTCACCGCCTTCGCTCCGTTTGTACAGGGTCAGGTGGTTCAGGTCCAGACGGATAACACCACAACCATGTACTACCTCAACCGTCGGGGTGGGACGCAGTCCTTGCCTCTGCGCAAGGAGGTTCTCCACATCTGATCTCTTGTGATCAGCCTGGAGGCGGATCTCCTAGGCATCCATGTGGCAGGAGCCTCCAACACTCTGGCTGATACCCTCAGCCGGATAGGCGCTGCATCTCTTGAGTGGTCTCTCTTGCCGGAAGTAGTACAAGATCTGTTCTCCCATTGGGGCACCCTCAAGTGTACCTGTTCACCTCCAGGGAGAATGCTGGCTGAGGCTGTTTCCACGCCCAGCAGGGCTCGCTGCAGGGGATGCATCTTGAGACCGTGGACCTCAGGCCTCTTCTACGCCTTCCCTCCATTTCCCGTGATCCACAAGGTGCTTCTCAAGGCGAAGAGGGACTAGGCGCAGGTGATTCTGGTAGCCCCAGACTGGCCCCACCAGTTCTGGTACCCAGATCTCCTCAGCCTCGGCTCCTGGCTCCCGAGGCGGCTTCCAGCCCACCTGGACCTGATCTCGGTTGACAAGGGGAAGGTTCTCCATCCGGACCTTCAATCCCTGCACCTGACGGCTTGGTTCCTGAGCGGCTGGAGTTCCAGGCCTTGAATCTTTCCGACGAAGTCCTCAAAGTTGTCGCGGCATCCCGTAAGAAGTGGACCAGAAAATGCTACGCCTTCAAATGGAAGAGATTCTCCATTTGGTGTCATGACAAGGGGTTGGACCCTTCTTCCTGTTCCTTGGCTAGTATTCTGGACTACCTGTGGTCCCTTTCTCAGCTAGGGCATCAGTTGATGACCTTAAAGGTGTACCTGGCAGCCATCTCTGCTTGCAGACGTGACAGTCGGTGAGTGGGGAGAATGATCGGGCGTTTTTTTCCAAAGGCCTAGATCACATATCCCCTCTGGTGCGAGAACCTCCACCTCCGTGGGATCTACTGCTGGTATTGGCTAAGCTTATGGGCAAGCCATTCGAACCGATGCACAGGTGTCATATCTCCCACCTGGTGTGGACGACCGCCTTCTTGGTGGCTATAACATGAGCCAGAAGGATGGGTGAGCTCCAGGCGCTTTCCATAGAGTCTCCTTATCTGGTCTTCCACAGGGACAAGGTTGTCCTTCACCCCCACCCGAAATTCATTCCAAAGGTGGTGTCAGAGTTTCACCTGAATCAGGTGTTGACTCTGTCGGTGTTCTACCCCAGTCACACCTCGGAGGCCGAATATAGGCTCCATACTTTGGACCCTAGGAGAGCGCTCTGTTATTATTAGGAGTGAATGGCTGAAGTTCAGGGAAAGGTTCACCAGCTGTTTGTCACCTATATGCTGAAGCCGCACCTGGCAGACCTGCAGCCAAGCGGGTGATAAGCAGGTGGGTCACCAGCTGCATAGATCTCTGCTATAGGTTGGCGGGCATGGAGCCTCCCAAAGGGATAAGAGCTCATTCTACCCGCCATACCGCTGCTTCTAGGGACATCCCTATTCAGGAAATCTGCAGGGCTGCTACCTGGAAGTCAGCACACACCTTCATTTCCCATTACCACATTGACTTTGAATCACGCTGGTTTTGGGACCTCTGTTCTCCAGTCCTTATTCCCTAAGTAGGGGGTTCACGCCTTGCCTCCCTCAGGTTACTCACCTGTAACAGGAGTTCTAGGGTTGGTATATGTTGTTCATCCACACGACCCACCCAACCTCCCCAGCTTCACGCAACCTGTCTTCCAGCGGGTTAGATCTGATGTCATGGGGCAGAGCCGAGGGTTTTACTACCCGGTTGGGTAGGAGGAGCCAGCTTGAAGACCTTCCAGCAAGATTTAAAGTGACAAGGAACCTGCCAGACAGTGTGGATGAACAACATATACCACTCCTAGAACTCCTGTTACAGGTGAGTAACCTGTATTTTTTGCCATACATTTGATTATTTTCTAAGAAAGTTATATAGTAACTTAATTTTTTCAGCACTGTATTTTTTTTTTAATATTCCTATTTTGGTTAAGCCGCCCCTTTTTTGTAAGTAATAAAGTATTCAAAATCAAATAATGCAGTAGTTGTCCTTTCAGTTATTCAGATATTATACAACCTGGAAGTGTAGTGCATACATAAGTGTTAAGTTGTGGTTAAAGAGGGTGATTAAAATCAAGTTTTCTAAGCATAAGTCAAGTTTACTAAAAGTATTTGCAAAACATGAACACAGCTCAGTTAATATGCAAATCATATATATTTTCTAAATTAATATGCAAAGCTCTCAGCTTCAAAGAGCAACTGACACCTTTGGAGTGGGCAACTCATGCCCAATAGCTGCCTGTGGACCTAAAATAGACCTCTTTATATATATTTGAAGTTTGACACAAAAGAGAGCATGACTAATAAGACAACAGGCAATTAATGTCTAGTACACAAGGTATAGAAACATAGAATTTGACGGCAGATAAGGACCGCTTGGCCCACCCAGTCTGCCCGTTTCCCTACCTAATGGATAAGC
This sequence comes from Neoceratodus forsteri, assembly GCA_016271365.2. Lineage (NCBI taxonomy): Eukaryota > Metazoa > Chordata > Ceratodontiformes > Ceratodontidae > Neoceratodus > Neoceratodus forsteri. The sequence continues at coordinate 637,561,305 of CM028135.1, read as the reverse complement.
TGCAGATCCTAGTTAACCAGCAGTCTACTTCTTCCTGCCCACACCCCCTAGAATCGCCTTATGACTGTCCCATGCATGCTTGAATTCCACCACTGTTTTTGACTCCACAACCTCCGTTCCATGCATCCACAATTCTCTCTGTGAAAAAATAACTTCCTTATGGTATGGTGAAGAACTAAGAAAGGAATAGGGGAATTCACCCTGCACATTTGAAAATAACATGTAGAACATTCACGTAAGTTAGACTATAATCAGGTAGTGTACAAGCAGGATAATATGGACCTCTTTTTTTTTTTTTCCCCTACGTGGTTAATAATTTTTTTTTTTACTCACAGTAGGAGCAGTACTACTTCCTGGTAGTGCCAAAACTGCTGAACATCTGCTGCAGCCCCTTCCAGAAAACAGCATTGTTTTTTTTTTTTTTGCATGCTCTGTTCCCCCACCCACAGCCAACCCGCTGCCCATTTCTTCAGGTGGCCAGCCCGTACTCCTGCCGCTTCAGTTTTGCCATCCACTGCCTTCCACCTTACCAACTGTCCAGACATATCCCTTTGCTGGTGGCGTGCCCCCCACCTGTGGGGGCAACCGGGAGGGGAGACTGAAGTGCCTGCAGGCACTTCCTTGCATCTTGGTCGGCTGGTGGAGGAACAGCTTGGAGGGCTTCGCAGTGAGACTGCCATCATCCAGCCAGCCAGCATGGGTGGCAGATTTTTTCTTGTTCTGCCCTCCCACCACCCATAATTGGGCCACACACACTTGAAGCGGCGACCTGGATTGAGGATGTGCAGGGGCATGTCGAGGCTGCATGCCACCTTGCTTGTCCACCAGTCAACCTGCAGGTGCCAGAGGGCCTTCCCAGCCCCCTGGGAGGGAAACGTGCAATGGATGCTCTGGAATCCCTTCCTGATGGTCTCCGCTCCTGTCACTTGAGCTCAAGACGTGAATCTGGGTTGCCAGCATGCTGAGTGAATCCCTTCGCACGTAAAGGGCTTTAGAGCTGTACTATCTGGGGGTGGTAGCCTTTAGGTGTAACTTCTGCTTAAGACTGCCAACTGTACATGTTAAGGGGGGTGGTACATGTGATCCACCACCCTCTTAACATGTACAGTTGTCTGTCTGAAGCAGAAATTACACCTAAAGGTCGCTGCTGTCCACGATAGCATTATAATGCTATCTATAGCTCTGCAGCCCTTTCCCTACTTCTCAGCATCAAAATGCTGTTTTCTGGGTGGGGCTGCAGCAGGTGCTAGGCAGCGCTGGTGCTGCCAGGAAGTAAAATTTCTCCTACTGTAAGATAAAAGAACTTATTAACCACTTAGGAAAAAATTCAAAAGAAGGCTATTTTAGGTCTTGGGGCTAGCAGCTGTTGGGCATGAGTTGCCTGTCCCAAATAATAGGTGTCAGCAGCTCTTTAAATGCAAAAACCATCATGCAGCATGAATATTTTTCACAAATAGTTTTTGCTGTATGAAGACGAAGATATTTTATAAAACTTTGGAAATACTTTTTACTGCATGAAGATTTCCTCTTTTATAAATCTTTGCAACACACAAAAACTACTGTTTAGTAAGAATATTAGGAGAAACACTTACATAGATACATAGACAGTGTCGGCAGATAAGGGCCTATGGCCCACCTAGTCTGCCCATTTGAGCTTGTAAGTTGTTTGTTTTCCTAGAAGTCTATTTCCCCTTACCCCTGACCTCTAGAATTCCTTTGTCTATCCCATGCATTCTTAAATCCTGTGATTGTTTCAGCCCCCACCACTTCCTCTGGCAGGGTGTTCCACTTGTCCACCACCCGCTCGTGAAGAAATTTTCTCATGTTTCCTCTGAATCGTCCCTCCCTCCAACTTCATCCCATGCCCTCTAGTCCTGAAACATCTTTTTCGCTTAAAATAGTGTTTTCCTGCACCCTGTTCCTCCCTGTAAGATACTTGTATGTCTCTATCATATCCCCTCTCCCTCCCTCTCTCCAGGGAGTACATGTTCAGTTCCTTCAACCTGTCTTCATAGGACTTGTGATACAACCCATGCACCATCTTTGTTGCCCTCCTCTGAAACTTCTCACCCTGTCTATGTCCTCACGTAGGTATGGTCTCCAGAACTGTACACTGTACTCCAGGTGGGGCCTCACTAGTGTCTTGTATAGCGGAATTATGACCTCCTTTTCCTGCTGGTGATGCCCCTGCCTATACATCCCAGCATCTTATTTGCTTTACCTGCTGCCTTGTCACACTGTTTCTCACCTTGAGGTCATCAGAGATGACAACCCCAAGATCCTTTTCCTGCTTGGTGCATGCTATATCCTCACCCCCAACTGATATATTGTGCCAGGGTTTTTGTGCCCCATATGCATTATCTTGCACTTCTTTGCATTGAATTTCAACTGCCAAACCCTTGACCATTCTTCAAGTTTCTGCAGGTCCCTTCTCATTCTGTCTACACCCTCTGGTGTGTCTACTCTGTTACAGAGCTTTGTGTCATCAGCTTAACAGTGAAATTCTGCTTCTAGATCCTGTGCAATGTCACTGATGAAGATGTTGAATAGGACCGTCCCAGCACTGATCCCTGTGGTACCCCACTGGTCACTCTTCCCTCTGTGGAGTGACAGCCATTTACCACCACCCTCTGTGTCCTGCCACCCAGCCAGTTACCTACCCACCACACTACTGTCCTGCCCACACCCATATTCCCCAGTTTGTGTAATAGTCTTCTATGTGGCACAGTGTCAAAGGCCTTGCTGAAGTCCAGATAGGCCATGTCCACTGCGCCTCCCTGATCCACCCCCTAGTCACCCAGTCAAAAATTCAATGAGGTTGGTCTGACATGACCTCCCTTGGTGAAACCATGCTGCCTTGGGTCCTGTAGTCCATTGACAACCAGATGTTCCACCAGTCTCTCCTTCAGTAGTGCTTCCATGATCTTTCCCACTACCGAGGTGAGGCTGACTGGTCTGTAGTTCCCTGCTTCCTCTTTGTTCCCACTTTTGTATAAGGGGACTACATCTGCTGTCCTCCAGTCTTTGGGTACCTCCCCTGTTTCCAGTGATTGGCTGAACAGGATTGCCAGAGGTTCAGCCACCACCTCTCTTAGTTCTTTAAGGACCCTGGGGTGCACCCCATCTGGCCCAATTGCTTTATCAGCTCTTATTACTTCCAGTTCCTTCAGGACCCTTTCTCGTGTAAAGGGACTTGTGTCCATTTCTGCACCATTCTCACCTCTTGTACTCCCTTCAGACCCATTACCCCCCTCTTCCTTAGTAAAGACTGAGCAGAAATACACTTTATAATGTTTTTTTATTATTTTATTGTTTGTTAACCGGTTAAGGCCCGCTAGGCACAGGTGCCTGTTTTCAGGGGTTACCTGGGAGCACTGGGAGGTTGTGACTTGCTCAGAGTCGCACAGTATGCAAGCGGAGGTTGTGGGAATCAAACCCAGGTCTGTCTGTCTGGATGTACCAAGCTCATTCAAAGCTCGTTACTCTACATTTAGGCTATACTGCCAGCCCTTCACTGTCATATCAGTTTGAAAATCTTCGCACAGCACAAAAAACACCGTTCAGCATGAATTATTTAAAAAAACAATTTTCAATATTCCTGCTACACTAGATTTTACAGGAAAAAATTGTATTCGTGAAGGATTACTCTGCAAAAACTTTCATTTTTAATTGGATAACTAATTACTGTCAATCAGTTTTAAGAAAAATAAGTTTTGCAACTCATACTTAACATTTCCTTGCAAACGCTACACTGTCATCCTTAACTTTTATTAAATTAAAAAGTTATCTTAAACTTTGTGTTGAACTTTAACATGAAAAATAGACTACGTGTAGCTCTAGCTATTTTTCTCCGATGTTTTTTTGAACGTGTATGTGTGAGCAATTAATTATAATTAACTTAAAAACTAATTAATTGTTTTACCCAGAAACCCAAAAGGACCCATTTCCATATGATACCTTCCAAACTTGAGTTTCATACCTCAACTCTTTACTGACTTTTAGCTGAGCGTAAAAAATTGAGTTAGCAAATTAGGCAAAAATATGCAGTGGCAGCCCTTAATATCTCAAAACTACAACTCTGATCTTTATTAAATTGGGTGTTAAGAAACTATACGACTGAGAAGGTTTATATCAAATTTTGCAGTGCTAGGGTCTAAGGTGGCTGAGACAGAAGGCTTTATTTTAATGAAGCTCCAGTGCAACCCTAATATACAGGCACTACTGTGCCTTTGTAATAAATATCGATATAATTTAGATTATCGACAGTTGACAACTCTGGCAATATTCCTCATCTGTGATATTGTCCCCAAATTAAGTTTCTTAGACGCAACATTCCAAAGTTTGCCTCTTCTAAAGATTCTAATTTTGGAAACAGAGAGATGGGAGATGTTAGCATTCAGTGGCATTGAGGTGGGTGGGCAGTGGTTACATCTTTCACATGGGGTGACCATCCCATCACCTCATCTTTTGAGGGTGCCCTTAGCACCATCCTATGGATGGAGTGCGTCCCACATCGCTTGGTTACCCATGACATCCATACCACCACTGCTTCTGCCATTGGAAGTGCTCATGCAGCAGGATGCCTAATTCCATTGACCTCTCCATGGGTTTAGTGCAAAATGTTTGTGTATTGTGCCCTGGACTCCTCCACCAGCCCAGAGTGGGGCAGTCAAGATTGGGACTTGATCCTTGTCTTCCCTGTGGCTGTGCAAAGTGCCACCAGGCCTGGTGAATTATTGAATATACGAAATTTGCCAGCAGATAAAGGCCTAGAGGTCTATCAGGTCTGCTCGAACGTGCAGCTAGCACTCCTTATTCTGCAGCTTTAAATCTTATCAGTATGTTTTTTAACATTTAAAATTATTAATAAAATATCAGTAAATCAAATCAGTAGCAATATAACTTATCTGTATTGTGCAGACTCCAAATTTACGTCAAAAAATAAAAGGTTTGTAACAACATGAATCCAGTAGTGATACCATACACAAACTGTATCCACACTGAGATGTTGCCTCAGAGTTTAGAATGGTGCTGTGGAATCAGAACTCTTCAAATATTGCTATGTGGTGATGCTTCCTCTAGTGTTCTAAAGTTAGATCTGTTTTCTCTGCTGACGAGAACAGTTGCCTCTGAGCCTTCTCCAAGTCCATCGGCTAAATCCTTTATTTTTTTGCAATTAAATGAACTTTATTAAATGTATATGTGAAAAAGATACAAAATCCAAGAGTCACACAATGTAAAGTCCATAAGAAAAGCCAAACCATCCCATTCCATCCCCCAGCCCTAAAAATAAGATAGTGTACAGATACAGGCTGAATCTCAGCAATAGAGAGAAGTAGTCCTTCCAGTTTAAGCCCTCCCACCAGCCTTCCCAAATGTTGCCTACAGCCCCCGACAACATACATGATTTTCTGAGTGCATGCAGAAAGGTGGAGAGTAAATGGGCACCATTAAAAACCTAAAACCCCAAATCAAGGCAGTTTCTGCAGTTTTAAAGGGGTCGAGAGGAATTGAAAGTCCAGCCATGACAAGTCGCCTCCCCTCAAGAAAATGCAAAAGGGGCTCCCACAGAGCACAACATTTTATTAAGTTTTGATTTTGCACTGTGATGGCTCTTTCAGTGTTCAATGCAGAGAAAACTTCTTGAAGCCATTCCTGTCTTGATGGGAAGGAGTCACTAGTCCAGTGTTTCAATAAGAGAAGTTTGGACACCACTGATATAATAGCCATATAGGACCTATGTTGCAGTGACCCGATAGATGAAGTTACCTATGGCACATGTTTCTAGGGAAAAATAATTGGTGTGACCAAGAAAGGGGAAAATGGTTTGTTTAATGGTTTGCCAAAAAGAGATCACACCTGGACAAGCCCATATCATATGAAACATGGAAGCGTCCTCCTAAACACATTTATGACATGTAGCAGCAGTCAGTCTGCCCATATGGTACAATCAGAGTGGTGTATGGTACAGATTATGAAGTACGTTAAAGTGTGTAAGATGTAACCTGTCTTGTTTGATATATTTATATATATCTGACCAAATCGACTTCCACTTAGCAGCATCGTAGAACAGACTGGCAACCATCTGCCAATAATAGGCAGTAAGTGAACAAGAATTCCAAACGCAGTTCTCCAATTCCTTATATAATTTGAATATTGGCCTATCCTGAAATACTAAGGAAGCCAATGAGGAAAATGGGTTGGAAGCCCCAGCAGACCATAGGGGTGTCCCCAAAATCACACAATGACAGTGTTTAATATGTGCAAAACCAAAAACCGGAAAAGCAGGAAGGTGAAAAGTGTCTCTGAACTGTGGTAAAACCAAAAATCCATCCACTTTGACAAAATCTTTGAGATGACACATTTAAACCCTTCCAAGTAGTCGGCTGGACCACATTATTACCAATCGTAACATTTGTATTGTTGAAGAATGTCTGTCTGGAGTCTTTCTGACTATTTAGTTTAAAGATATGACACAATTGCCGATGTGCACTTATAAGCCAACTGATCGGTGACTGTTTAAATTGGGCAGGGAGTTTGCTATAAGGAGCGTAGAGGAGTGAAGGTAAGGCAGTGTGACAGGATGTTACTGTAATTCTCAATATTCCACCATGCCTGGGATGAGGACCCCCTCGCCAGGAGGTCCCTAACCACTGGAACTATTTACTTGCGTGAAAAACAAAGTAATAAAGGAGTAACTGTGGCACCTGTGAACCCCCTGTCTCTCTAGGTCTGCATAGTTTTTTCAGTGCTCTCCTAGGACGTTTCCCTAGCCACAAAAAAAGCCAATCACATTGTATTAATTTTTTGAAACAGTTTCCTTAGGAGAGGAAGATTTAACAATGAGAGTGAATACATAAAACGTGGAAATATAGCCATTTTCAGAAGATTGACTCTTCCCCAGAAAGTGGGAGGTAAATGTTGCCACCGGGAAAGGTCTTGTTCTGCCTGCTTCACTACGCGATCTAGATTTAAAGCTTTTAGGGATTGTAGGTCTGGAGTAAGGTCTATCCCCAAAAAGTGATAGAGCAGGAAGCCCATTTAAGACCCAGCTGCTCAATAACTGCCTTTGAGCAGGAGTTTGACATTGCTAGAACTGTAATTTTATGATGATTCAGTTTATAGCTGGCCAACACACTGTAGTTCGCTATTGTTTAATGCACTAGGAATATATATGCCCCAGTTTGAAAGATGTAGTAACACATCATCCACGAACATACATAATTTTGATTCATAAGGCCCCAGTTAAATACCCTTTAACCCAGAAGGAACGATTTATCTTCCTGGCTAGAGGCTCTGTATATAAAATAAAGAGCATGGGTGAAAGGGGCACCCTTGATGCGTCCCCCGAGTTGAGAAAAATAACCGGGATAATACCCCATTACTCAGTGTTTGCTGATGGACAGATGCACAATATTTTAGTCTGTTGGAGAGGAGAATTTCCAGTGGTATGCCATATATCGAACAAAAAGTTCCAGGCCACCCTGTCAAAAAGCATATTCTGCGTCTAGGGAGATGAGCACCCCATCAGTGCTCCCCTTCCCAGACACAGAGAGAAGGTGGAGAGGTGGAGTATCTTGCGAAAATGGTCACTGGATTGTCTTCCCACCACAAAGCCCACTTTTTTTTTTTTAACCAATTATTTTACCAGATGAGACACACTAAGCTGAATGCTTGTTTGCAGGTGCAACCTGGGAGCACGAGGAAGTTAAGTGACTTGCTCAGGGTCACACAGTATGCAAGTGGGGGCTGTGAGATTCAAACCCAGGTCTCCAGATTTGCAGTTCAGAGCCTTAAACCACTGCGCCATACTGCCTCCTCATCCCCACTTGATCTGGACCTGTTAAATCCACCCACGCCTGCTTAAGTCTAAAGACCAAAATGCTTGCTAAGAGCGTAATATTGATATTTAAAAGGGAAATGGGTCTATAATTAACAGGGAGACTAGGATCCCTCCTAGGTTTTGGTAATACAACTATACGAGCTTCAAAAAGAGCAGTTTCCCTAATATTATGGTGAAACAAATAATTGAAAATATCACTCAAAAAGGGGACTAACTCCATCTTAAATGATTTGTAAAAGGAAGTGGGGATAGCCATCAGGGTCGGGAGCATTGTCAGTTGGGAAGACAGTCAATAACTTCTATAACCTCTTGTTTGGATATCAGGCCTTTCAAAGTCTGTTGTTGAGAGTCTGATAACTGTGGCAATTCCATTTTTGTTGGTGTATAGTTTATACTCCAGCCCTCTCATTCTGGGGAACCCCAGCCCTGTCACCCCGGCGTTTACTAGCCAGCACAACTTAGCTCCCAGGGCTTAGCCCCCTTGGCGGAGTCAGAGAGGGGGTCCTCCCCTCTGAAACAGGATCCAGTGCCACCGTGCTATAGCTAGCCGGGTGCAGGGCCTGTAAGTTTCCCCTTCATCATCTGCGGCTCTTTTCCTCCTTTTCTCCCTTGCGGGAGTGTGGCATGCAATGCCGCCAGCGACTTGGACCACGCATGCTACCATGCGTGCCCCTGTGAAGCAGCTGCTGTGTCCCCGCTCGCCCTCACTGAGCTGCTCCATGCTGTCAAGCCCTAGCCTCCGCTAGGGGTCAAGTGAGCACCAGTTTTGGAATCCCCCCTCCTGGAGATGGACAGCAGTCCATTGGATGCTCAATCCATCTCCTCCCTGCTGACACCCGGAGGCCCATGCTCGTTCCTGAACACGGGTTGGCGAGGTGTGGCGTCCAGCACCTCAGCGCCACTGGACTGGCTGCAAAGCCACACTTTTAATGAAATTAACTAAGAGTTCTGAATAGCTGTCTACCAAAGGAGGGCAGTGTGCAAGGACTGGTAAAAGTTTTAAAAATCTCTGCAATTCTAGGGGAGGTCTGAGGTTGGTGATCCAGAATCAGGGTCTACTAGCACTGTAACTCAGCAGGTAGCTTTCTGCTGTTTCAGCCAGCCGGCAAGAATCTTCCCCGCCTGCCCATCCTGCCCAGTATAAGTTGCCTTCATCCAGTACGTGAAGTGTGAGACTACATCCAAAAGATACACAGAATATTTGGCTCTTGAGGAATAAAGTTCTGACCAGAGATGTTATGCTGATCTCTTAGACAGTCAACACTCTAAATCCCTGAATCGGGACAGCCATTCTTCAACTTGCATATTTAACTTCCTCTTTCTCACCGAGGCAAGTCTAATGAATTCTCATTGCCATAATGCCTTTAGTGAACCCCAAAGAACATCAATAACCATTCTCAAATGACAGCTTTCTTGCCACGAAGTCAAAATAAATTGTTTTATGTGTTCCAAAATATACCCATCTGTTTGCAGTTGTGTATTAAGGGACCAGGTACCTGCTGTAGGAGAATGTGGTGAGAAATAGAGGTTAATCCAAATGGGCGAATGATCTGATAGTACCCTGGGATGTATACCTATGCCATCGACCCCATCATACTAAAATTACTGAGGAGAAAATAGTCAATGTGTGAATAAACTCAGTGGGGCGGAGAATAACAAGTATAGTCCCTTTCTGAAATATCTTCCAGGGGTCAACCAGAACTATAGTAAATCAGACATGGATTCCTGTAACCCCCGTTGGGCATGGGAAAGTTCTGCCCAGCTATGGAAAGACCTATCCAAGTCTTTGGAGAAAATTTTGATTCCAGTCCCCTCCCAAGAGGTATGGAATATCCTGTGGGGAAGCTAATATGGTGGGAAGGAGGAAGGGGTATCCACCTTTGGGCCGTATATTGAACGAAAATTACTTTAGCATTAGTGAGGCTGATATCCCATGTGTTATGACCTGCTGCAAGAAATTCTCTCTAAGATCTACTGTTATGGTAAGTTCTTATGCAACCGAACTTTATCATATCTGAGGACCTAACAGTGGCAGCTTGTAGGGTTAGCAGGATGCTAGGGTGCGTAGGGTGGGGTCTCTCCAACGGGAGGTGGTGTTGCCAGTGTTTCGCTCACTGGTGAGACCCTCTCTGGAATATGGTGCTCACTTTTGGAGACAGCACCTCAAAAATGACAGACAGGGTGAAGGCAGTCTAGAGGAGGGTAAGAAAATGTTGCTGGGGTTGCATGAAAAGCCCTAAAAAGGGAGACTGACCGATCTCAACATGTACACCCTGGAGGAGAGGGATAGGTCATATGATAGAGGCGTTCAAGTACCTCACAGGGGTGAACAGGGTGCAGGAGAGGCAGACTCTTTCAAATGACAAAGAGCAGCAGGACTAGGGGGCATAAGAAGAGGTTGGGGGGCAAGAGCAGGGGCATAGCTACAAGGGTGCAGGGGGTGCAGTCGCACCCGGGCCCACGAGGTTTGAGGGGCCCAAATCATCATTTTGATGTCTGTTCAAAACCAGGGGGGCCCTGTAACATACCCTTGCACCCAGGCCCTCTGGGAATTTGCTACACTACTGGGCAAGAGAAATGTGAGGAAATATTTTTTCACTGACAGGGTGATAGACACCTGGAACAGATTGGTAGAGGTGGCGGATGCTGAAACTGTTGGGATCTTCAAGCATGTGTGGGTTAGACACAAGGATATATTTGAGGAGAGGTGGGAGAACTGCTAGAGACCAGATAGGGTCTGCGGAGGCGTATTAGGCAGGGAATATCTGGACAGACTGGGTGGACCGTGCAGTCCTTTTCTGCACACAGATAATGTGCCTGTGTAACAAATGTAAAAATAGAGATGATTATTTGTCAAAACATAGGTAATTTAACATATAATGTATTCATGAACTTTTTATGATTTTTATCATGATTTCCATGACTTCTGTCATATTAACTAGGACAATACCATTATTTTCTCCACAATTTATCATGATAAAAGTATAGCCCTACTCATTTTTGGGATCATTGTCGGCACTAACTTTGTCAATGCTGTAGTCTCAACCAGTGTTTGCTGGCGTTGTCTCCACTACCGTCAGTACTGTGTTTTTTTTTTTTTTGTTTGTTTTTTTTGCTCTGTTCTCTGCATAGATTCAGCAACTCCATCCACTCTTGATGTATTGTACATTTTGTTATTGGCTTGGCTTCCATCACCACTATCATTGCTGCCTGAGTTTTAAGCCATTCTGTCCTCTTTGAAATGGGATTTTGTTCCTCCATACTCCTGGTACAAAGGTCCGGATATGGCTTCTGCTGTTCCAGATGTGGGAGACTGGAACTTGTATGTAGCCTTATCAATAACTCCTGGTCCTCACTCTTGTCCCACTGTTTCTTGGGAGCCTTAGGTTGCTGGGGGTTCTGCACCCGGCTGTCTTCCTAGTGATGCCTCTTTGGGTGCTCGTCTTCCAAATTTTTCGATTTTGTGCTGGGATCTTTACTTCCCACATGATATCTTGGTATTTTCTGGCTGTGATCATTTTTTGCCTGGACCACTTAGCATCACCTTGGTTCTTGCTAGCAGTTCCTGGACTGGCATATTTGTAAAACCATGCCTCTTCTTTCATGTGCGGGGCTCTGGATCCAGTGTGGAGCTAGTCCAAACATCTGATTGGATGCCCTTTTGACCCGCCCAGCCCCTCTGCGCAGTGCTCTCTGTATGGATCTTGGGGGCCGGGGATCGGAAATCACGGTAAACGCCCCAAGCTCCCGCAGGTGCGGAACAAAACACCACAAATACAAGCATTTTATGTGTGTCTGGGAGCCTTTATAGACTGGGCCCTTAAAGACTAAAGCAGCAGAATTTACATTTACTTCCGTGCAGCTTAATAGCACAGCACATATCGACAGGTTAGTGAGCAAATGTACAAGGGTTTGAATTTGTGCATGAACCCTATAATTTGTGTATCATTCTCACCAAGCATTCTTGGTCCTCTAGCAAAGATGCTGCAAAGTTTCCTCGTCCGGAACATTGCATTATTGGTAGCTTGTAATAGTTAGGCTTCTGCTGGGATTAGAACCCCCGGTCATCTGCTTCATAGGTTGTGACTTAACCTCTTCTATCTTCACACTACCTGCTATTGACTTTAATGCATCTCCATGGTACAGTGGATGGGGAAGTGAGCTAGGAAGCAGACCACCAGTGTCTGAATCCTAGCAGACACCAAATTATTTGTTTTAAGCAAGAGACAAGGGTTTGGATTCCTGACTGACCAACATTTGTTTTTCAAAGTGTTTTGTGTTTGAATTTCATTAGAGTGATACATTGTAAAATGAGAAGTAAATTGTATGCAAAACAAACTTGTTAATAAGCAACCATTTGTGCAGGGAGGAAGTGTTTCTGTCAGGAAATGTGATTGACAGAAGACTTGTGGCACATTTATAAGCTCAGCAGATTGTGCAGCTCAGTGTCACAGTGGGATATGTCTTTGGCTTAGCAAGCAAGGGATCGGGAGTTTGACTAAAGGGCAGAACCTTACATTTTTGTATTTTCAACAAGAGACCATTGTTAAAATCCAAAAAGGAAATGAAACACTTGTTTTTGAAAATGCAATTTTCCATTCGAATGCCAACAATTTGGCGATTGATGGCAGTGTGGAGCTGGACTAGTAAATACTATGGAAAACAAATTTAGTCAAAATGAATAATTTGTGTGGATGTCAAATGTTCCTATCCGGTCAAATCCCTGGCTGAAAAATGATATGGTGCATTTTTCTACCTGAGCAAACTACGCTGAAGTGAATGGCAGCTCCGGTGGTATAGGGAGGTTGTCACAACCTATGAAACATGCAACCCATTTTTTTTAATCTTATCAGGGGTTATGCATTACAAGCCACTAAAAACTGAATTTCTCTATTCAAGTCATTAGGTGAGGAGCGTAGGGCAGATAACCATTCGTGTCCCTAGAAAGTTCACCAGGCACTCTACTGGTAGTTTTACTTAAAAGAACTGCCAGAGTTCAAAACCCAGTAGCCTGTGTTGCTGGCTTCCTAGTTGTGTAAAAACAAGAGTTTTGAAAATCAGATTGTCCCTGAAGGGAATTTTCCCCTTACTGCCAGATTCTGCAATTTAGTGATGCACTGCAAATGTGTTTGTGATGGCAACCAAGGGACCAGGTGTTCACATCCAGTTCAGAACCTTACGGTTGTTTTTTTTTTTTTTTTTTCTTTCAGCAAGACCACCAGGGGGTAGATATTGAAAACTTGGCCAGGCACGAAGAGGTGTTTGCTTGCTCGTGCTAACCATGTATTGTGCCTAGTTTTTGGGTGAAATCTAATTTCAAACATCCCCACAGCATGGGCAGAACCAGTTAGTGCCCAAGTGCTAAATATTTCTTGTGCCTTGCAGATGAGGGGGTCGTCCCCTCCATATGGGCACAGCAGCATATTCAGAGGTTTGCAGAGGTGGTAAGTGCCACCTGAACAGGCTCAAGTTACCGCCTTTGCAAACCCTGACTTAATGGGGCTGCAAGGTCCTGATAATGGGTAAAGGTACTGCCGCCGCCCGCGCCCATTGAACCAGTGACGTCCCTGGAGTCCAGTGTCACCCCTGCCCTCTGATTCAAGTTCTTGTAAAGAACAAATCATTCTCTGGTTTCCAGTGGCAACCCCCTGTCCTCCAGTCCTCAAGAATGAATCATTCCCTGGTGTCCAGTGGCACCCCCCCCATCCTGTAAATGATGAATCATTCCCAGGTATCTAGTGTCACCCTCCCCACCCTCTGATTGCTGGCCCCTTAGGTTTAATGATAGTCCCTGGTGTCTAGCGGCACCCCCCACCCTCCAGTTGCTCACCGCTGTTTTTAAAGAAGTTCCTGGCATCTAAGCGCCCCCACGCCACCTGCACTGGGCACACCTGCCGATCAACCTTTACCATAGTCTCTGGTGCTGCAGAGAGCCCATGCGGCGACTCAGCATAGTCATCATCTTACCATTTTGGCGGCCGCTGCATACAGTGGCCGGGGGCTATGTCCTGCATATTGTAAAGGAACTTGCATATACTGTCTACAGTAGACAGTATGTGAGCTCCCCTTACATACAGTATGCAGGATGATGCTCTCTGGCATTGCATACCGGCCGGACTGAGTTGGTGAAGGAGGGCTGTGCCAGTCGTCATATAGACACCCGCCGCACTGCAACTGTGGTAAGGGGTGTGGTGGTGTACGTGGTGTCTGGGGACAACCGCTAGACATCAGGGACACTTTAAAAAGCAGCAGTGTAAGCATCGGAGTGTAGGGGTGCTACCACGTGACTTTCGATCAGAGGGCTTAGGTGCCACTAAACACCGGGAATGATGTATTCTTCACGGGATGGGGATCGGAGGGTGGGGGATGCCACTAGACACCATTCATTGGTGTCCAGTGGCACCAGTGGACACCATTTACTGCTGTCTACTGGTGCCACTGGACACCAGTGAATATTTAATCATTTACAGGTCAGGGATCATTGGGCTGGGGTGCCACTAGACCCAGTGATTTATCATTTACGGGACGGGGATTGGAGGACAGGGGTGCCACTGGACACCAGGGAATGATTTGCAAAAATAGCCAAGTGGGGGGGGGGGGCAGCCATACAGGCATATAAGCAAAAGAGGAAAAGAGCCACGTCCTATGATATGGACAAAATGTGTTTCTTCAAAATATATTTACATTTTTGATTGCCTTTAAAAACAGTCAAGACAAACAGCACTACTTCTGTAGTATGACCATGCCAAGTGACACATAAACAGTACTTAGAATTCTGCAGTGTAGGGTCATTTTCATTTATTTATTTGAAAAATAAAATTTATAACTTGCATTTTGAGGATAGCAAATGCGCCATGCAAGTTTTTGCAGTATTTTTTCCTGATTTTAATTAAAAACATTCTAAGTTTTAATTTAATATAAAAAAATCCTGATGTTATTGCAAACAGTTTATTAGGAATTGACATTAAGTAATAAATTGGCTTTAAAATAGTTATCTCATACATTTTTAATAACAAATGTATAAAGTATATGGTATGAATCTGCAGCGTAGCAACTGCAAAATACTTTGAAGTCAGTTTTACTCCTATGTGTGGTATGGCACGAAAGCAACAGTGACTATTTCTGCTACACTCTTGATTCCATTTCACAATGGTTCACTGCACGAAACTTAGTGTATCACACCTTTTCAAATGATAAAAGAACACTTGCTTTCTATTTTATTCTCCAATCTAATTATATAACTCACACATGCACACTTGTATCTTTAATAAAAAATACTTTTATTAAAAAATATTTCACACTTGTAAAAAAAAAAAAATTGAAATTCACATCACAGAGCAAAGGCAGCATTAACTGCCAGTTCTACCTAGTAGAATGCTGGTACCTAAATACACAGGTCATTGAATTTGTGGATGAGTAACAAAATCTTGAATAGATCATGTTGAACTTCAGTCAGAATTCAGAAAAAAAGAACAGTAATAGCACCATCATTACTACTTTTGTTATTACTGTGACAGGAAAAACAGGCAGTTGCACCATTGCAGGGATATCCGGCAAACATGGATTCCCCTCCCATGACCAAAATGTTGACATCAAATTCTGCAGATGTATACACATAGAGGATAATTTTATTTATTTAACATTGGTGACCGCTGGCCCGGTGGCGCAGAGGTTTGAGGCACTGGTGCCTTACCTCACACCACACCTGGGTTCGGGAACTGACTCTGATCATCGGGGCTCGGCAGGGGAAGGAGAGGCTTGAACGTGTACAGGACTGCTCTCCTCTGGTGGGTTCCAAGGTTGCTTCGCTCTGCAGCAGCCCCTAGTGGTGGCCGGGAACACTGCACAAAAGCACCGCAATTTTGGAAGTACCAGAACATGGAAAAAACACTCTGGCTTGGCCAGATGATGGCATCCGGTCTACCCGTCCACCCAGAAGACTTCCTGCGGGCCGTCTGTCTCAGCAGCACTTCGAGGCCGAGGGAAAAATATAGCGTACTGGGTTGCCCCAACTGGTGCCTCCCTCTGAGGAGAGGGACCCACAAAGGGTAATGCTGCAAGCAACTCAAGTAGGCTGCAAATGTGAGGTGAAGGGCCCGGGGGAGAGAAGGGGTGCAGGACCTTGGATGCCCAAGGAGAGGAGGATTCAGGCACAGAGGGAGGAAAAATAGAGCACTCAAAAAAAAAAAAAAAAAAATAGTGACCGGGAAAGGCACACTGATCCTGGGCTCATTTCAGTTGCGACTCCAGGTACAAGGTGTACACTGAGGTATGCAGAGAAGTACAATTGTTTGTTACAGATGTGAGTACCACATCAAGAAAATTACAATACAAACGTTGATATTTGCAATATTATGTAAACTAGCACAGGAATTGTACGGTAGATGAGCTAAAATACAATTGGAGGCTGATGTGTGCAAAATTGACCAAATTAGGCCTCCGATAGTGGGGTAGGCCTGAGTTGGAGTGGGTCCCATGGAGCACCTTGGGAAGGGAGGGGAGCCTGAGGAGTTAACGACTGAAAGGGAGGAGGCTTGGCGAAGGTTCGGCGGAAGATTGTTCCATTGGAGGGGGAGACGGTGGGAAAAGGCAGCTTGACCGGTAGCAGAGTGGGGGCATGTGAGGTGGAAGGTGCGTGCGTCCATGTGGCGGGGAAGTAGCGTAGGGAATTGGCTGGAGAAAGGTGGGAAATAAGGTGGGGGGGGTAGGGAGCCTAACCAGTATCTAGCTATGAGGGAGGCACTGTGGATGGTTCTCCTGTGAGAGAGCGGGGCTAGGGAGAGAGTAGAGTAGAGGAGGCAGTGGCAAAACAACAGAGTTTAGTAGGATGTCAAGTTTAGAGAGGGATGAGGTTGGGGCTGTACTATAGATGATGTCCACATAGTCCAGCACTGGCAAGATTGTTTTACGTATGAGTTTGCTACGGGTGGGAAGAGGAAGACTGGCTTTGTGGTGATAGAGGATGGCTAGTTTGGGCCAGAGTTTGGTGCAGATGGCGTCGATGTGGGTGGAAAAGTTGAGGTGGCTGTCCAGCCAGTTTCCCAGGTACTTGAAGGTGGGGATCAACTCAAGAGGAGAGCTGTCCAGGGTGGAGATTGCTGGGCAGGGGGGTGGTGGTGATAGGGAGGCAAGCTTTTGTCTAGATCCGAAGACCATAGTGACTGTTTTTTTGGCATTAAGTTTAAACTGTTTTTTCAGGAACCAGGCTTGGACTCTGTTGAAGTTGCTTTGAAGATTTGAGTGCACGCTGTCGTGGAAGGGGCCCAAGGCATAGATGATAGTATCGTTGGCGTACAGATGCATGTTTGAGGAGAGACAGGCGGAGGGGAGGTCATTTATGAAAAGGGAGAAGAGGAAAGGGCCAAGGATAGAGCCTTGAGGGACATGCGAGAGGATGGGTGGGGGGAGAGGGTGTCTCCTATTTGTACGGACTGCTGCCTATTCTGGAGGTGAGAGTGGAACTGGTTGATGGCAGGCTGGGCAAGGCCAAAGGAGCTAAGTTTACAGAGCAGCAGAGGGTGAGAGACAGAGTCGAAGGCTTTCGCCAGGTCGATGAAGATGACGGTGGTTTGGCTGTTGTCCATGGCAGAGAGGATTGAGTCGGTTACTTGTAGCAGGGTGGTGATAGTGGAGTGATGTTTTCTAAATCCTGATTGAAAGGGTGTGAGCAAGCTGTTGGTGGAGAGAAAATCTGATGGTTTGGACAGCATGAGGGATTCTTGGATCTTGGCGAGGGTGGGGAAGAACGAGGTGGGCCTATAGTATCCTGGTAGGGAAGGGTCTTAGCCTTTCTGCAGAGGGAGGATCATGGCCAGTTTCCTGGCAGAGGGAACTGCGGCTATGGCGAGAGAGGTTGAGTTTGTGTGTCAAGGGTGCAACTATGGCCAAGGCAGAGATGCAGAGCAGTCTCTGGGGTGCAAGCGGTCTGGGCTGGTTTTGGACTAGTTTAGAGAGGTGAGAGCTGTGTAGACTTCCAGGGATGTTTAAGAAGGAAAGAGGAAGCTGGGGTAGGAGGGGGGAGGATTTGGTGGAGTCGGGTGGAGGAGGGGATGAGTCGGGCAGGGTGCAGGAAACGAAAAACGAGTTGAAAAGTTCAGCTACAGTAGCAGGATCTGAGACAGTTCTGCTATCAATGTTGAGGACAGGGCTAGCTTGCTTGGAGGGGGGCGTCGATAAGGGAGTTTATCCCCTTCCAGAAAGACTCACGGGAAGCTGGGTTCTGGGTAAGTTGTGCTTTAAAGTAAGAGGCTTTAGATTGGTGAATAGTTTTGGTGCATTTGTTTCTGAGCTGTTTGTAGGATTGGAGGTCGCAAGTAGCAAGGGAGCCTCCATGCCTTTTCCCTGGCACGACAGAAGGCGATAAGGTCAGGTGTAATCCAGGGGTGATGGTCCCATTTAACTCTGGCTTTCTGAAGGGGATCATGGCGGTCCCAGGTACTTAGGAAAATGCTGCAGAAGTGGGATAGGGTGAGGTCAACGCGTAGCGCGAAAAGATTGGTAGCCTGTCCATGTTTGTTAGGTCACACAGTAGGGCAGATCCGTTGAGGAGATGTAAGGGGCGAGACCAGATAAATTTGGGGTGAGAGTGCGGGGAGTGGATTTTGCTGATGCAATAAGTAATGCAGTGGTTACTAAGGGCATCAGAGAGGATGCTAGAGGCAGTGATCCTGTGAGGATGGGTGGTTAAAATCCAGTCCAGAAGGGAGTGGTTTTGGGACTGGTGGTTTAGGCGGGTAGGTTCCTGGATTAGCTGGGAGAGGTTTAGGGCTTCAGTCCTCAGGGCAGCGGATTTGGCGGAGGAGGAGAGCCAGTTGAAATTGAAGTTGCCTAGTAATACGAGTTCGCCATTTTAAGTGCTCGAGGAAATTGCTGAGATGGCCTTGACAAGGGAGTCAGGTGAGGACTTTGTCGGGGTGTACAGAACCCCAATATAAAGTGGGGGGTGGATGAGGGAAAGGATAGGTGAGCAACTATGGATTTGTGGGAGGACGGGCAGGACTCCTTGAAAATAATGAGCAAGTAATGGAATGCCTGCCCTCATCTTCTACTTGCCATGGTCTGTGAACAAGATGTAGTTTGGGATGGCAATAGAGGGGTTGGGGATTTTAGCAGATAGCCATGATTCTGTGATGCAGAGTATGTCTGGTTGGTACTGGGTGGCCCAGACGGTGAGGGCATCTAGTTTGGGGAGTAGACTCCTGGCGTTAATGTGGAATATACAGAGGCTTTTGGGGAGTGAATCTGACGACTGGCTGGGTGGGGTTGAGGGCGCTGACGTGGTTTGTCTGGATGCTAAAGGGCCAAGGTAGGATGTGTGTCGCCTGCCAGGAGCAGAAATTGCAGCCGGTACAGAGAGGAGGGAGATTGCTTGCAGTTACGGGTTCTGCGCCTGGGGAGCACAGAGGTTTAAGCATTGGAGAAAGGCCTCAGGATTTAGTAGGTGGGAGTGGCGAATGAAAGGTGTATAGTTGGGTAAGGTGGGGGAGAAGGATAGGGGAAGAGAGAGGGGAGAGAGAGTTGGGGTTGTAGTATGGGGGTGGGCCAAAAAGAGTTAGGAGGGGCGACTGTCGCAGACTGTGGGTAGAGATGAACCGATAAGGCAGTGAGGCGATAGTAGTTCAAAACAAAATGTTTATTCTTCACAGCAGAACAATAATAGATAAAAGAAGTGAACTTGGGTGACAAAATAATAGGAGGCATATCAAAAATCTAGACTATATACATACATCAGCTAGAATAGGCTAGTTGTACTAGGTGTTAACCCTTCAGCACCCTGCTGCTATCTGCTAGCTCTGATCTGTCTTATATAGGGCTTTGCACCCATGTGATGGCTAGCTCCACCCATTAGTACTTCTTCTTTATATTAAATTCTTTATTTGCAACATATTTTCTATCAAGCAACACATTATACACATTCTTTCACCATAAGAATGGGTCTAGGGCATTCAAACCATAATAATAATTTTGAGCACCAAACAATTTCTTGTTCTGTGACCGTAAGCACCTCCCCAAGCCATTTTCTGCATAAATCTAGCAAGGAAGAGGCTGGCCTGCTCTATAGAATCATAGAGCTGAGGAGGGGCTGTATCCACAGGCCAGGCTGCACTCTGAGAAACAGCATTTTACAGGTAAACTTTTGCTTTTAATTCCCTGTTTTAACAAATAGCTCAGAATCATACCTCTCAACTGTCCCTGATTTTCAGCGACGTCCCTGATTTTACCTCACAATTTTACTCCGTCCCACCCATAAATTGTATTTCCATGACCAAACAGCGGGGGGTTATAAGCACAAAATAATGTCAAACATTAAAACGAAAGAAAAAGCCACTGTGGTTCTCAAAAGAGGTGGCAGTGAAGGTTAGGGAGAAAAAGATAGCATTTAGGAAGCATAAGGAAACACAGAAGGAGCAGGACAGAGAACTGTACCAATTAAGGCAGAAGGAAGCAGGGAGGGTAGTCAGAATAACGAAGGCTCAAACTGAGGAAAAGATAGCCAACTCAGTTAAGAAGGGGGATAAAACCTTTTATAGGTATATCAGGGAGCGTAGAAAGACAAAGGGAGGGATAGTGAGGCTGAATAGAATAGACGGTGGGTGGGCAGAGAGGGGCAGTGAAAAAGCAGGGATACTGAGTGAATACTTCTGTTCAGTGTTCACAAAAGAGGAGGTGGGGGAGGTGCCTAATCCAATTAACAGAAGCACTCTGGATAGGGGGGTTGATCCTAGTCCTTTCACAGAAGAAAGGGTTCTGAAAGAACTCTTAAAACTGAAGGTGGACAAAGCAGTGGGGCCAGATGGAATTCACCCCAGAATTCTAAAAGAATCGAGCAGAGAACTAGTGACACCACTGACTACCCTTTTTAACAAATCATGGGAGGATGGTATGGTACCTGAGGACTGGAGGAAGGCGGATGTGATTCCCCTTCATAAAAGTGGGACCAAGACAGAGGCAGGAAACTACAGACCTGTCAGTTTGACCTCTGTGGTAGGGAAAGTAATGGAATCGCTTCTGAAGGAAAGAATTGTTAAGTACGTAGAGGCCATTGGGGCACAGGACCCAAGGCAGCATGGGTTCACAGCGGAAAGGTCATCTCAGACGAACCCAATTGATTTCTGACCAAAGTAGTAGACCAGGGAGGGTCTGTGGACATGGCCTACCTAGACTTTAGCAAGGCATTTGACACAGTTCCGCACAGATTAATAGTCAAATTAACCAGCCTGGGAGTGGGTCCCAGGGTGGTAGCCTGGGCGAAACATTGGCTGGATAACAGGACACAGAAAGTAATTGTAAATGGAGTCCACTCTGAAGAAAGAGGGGTTACTAGTGGGGTACCGCAGGGTTCAGTACTGGGTCCAGTCCTTTTTAATGTCTTTACAAGTGACATTGCAGAGGGACTTGAAGGAAAAGTATGCCTCTTTACAGATGACGCAAAGATCTGCAACAGAGTTGATACACAAGGAGGCATGGGAAGGATGAGAAGGGACTTGGCAAGGTTGGAGGAATGGTCAGAAGTATGGCAGCTTGGATTCAATGCAAAGAAGTGCAAAATAATGCACCTGGGAAACAAAAACCCAGGGGAAGATTACACAATGGAGGGGTAGTAACAACAACAAAAATGGAAAGGGACCTGGGGGTAATCATATCAGATGATCTTAAGGTTGGCAAGCAATGTGAGAAGGCGGTAGGGAAGGCATGGGGGATACTGGGATTTATAGGGAGAGGCATCACCAGCAGAAAACAGGAAATTATTATCCCCCTGTACAGACAGTTGGTGAGACCCCATGTGCAAGAACAAGGGGACACAATTTGAAGATGGGGGGGCGGCTCAGGGGCCATGTGAGGAAGTATTTTTTTCACAGAGAGGGTAGTGGACGCATAGAACAGCCTTCCCGAGGAGGTTGTGGGGTCTAAAACTGTGGGAGAATTCAAGAATGCATGGGACAGACTTAAGACAATTTTTGTGGGGGGTAGGAAGAAATAGGCTGTTGGTTAAATAGGATCTCCAGCTTATCCTCTAGGTAGGGTAATGGGTAGACTAGGTGGGCCAAGTGGTCCTTATCTGCCGTCAAAGTCTGTTTCTATAAAACATATTGGGACAATCCTCAAAGTGGGTGGCCAGCCCAACAAACAAAACATATAACGCAGTACAACATATAACACTGGACGCTCACAACCCAGGTAGGCCAGCATTACCTTCCTTAGCATACTGCATTCAGAAAAATGGAGGTGGGGGTGGGACACCCTTTCACATTCTCCTCCCCACCCAAGACAAAACCTGTGAGGTTTATAATCCTAGCATGGTTTTGTACATTCATACTAAAGTACACGTGATATCAGATCTCTCACTGGGAGAGATGGAGCCATAGCCTGCCCTCACCAGGGCTTCACCTCGGGGACCCTAATACAAAACATTATCAAGTGGAAAGAATTTCCTTTATCCTACATACTAGTTCATTTTACCCCGAGGTCTAATAAGTGTGCATTTTCACTTGTCCCATATCTGGACATATAGTCCGCATTATAGTGTGTGGTACCCTTCCTGTGCTTAATGGTAAACCTATAAGGCCGTAGGGAAAGGTACTGTCTCATTATGTGAGGGTTTCTGTCCTTCATGACATGGAGCCAGCAGAATGGATTGTGGTCTGTCCACAGTTCAAATGCAACACCCCACAAGTAACAGCGGAGTGCTTCTATGGCCCATCTGACAGCTAGGCACTCCTTTTCAATTGTTGAATAGCGAGTTTTTCGTTTATGAAGTTTTCTACTTGTATAAACTATCAGATGTTTCTCTTCATCTATTATCTGGGCAAGTACAGCACCTGTGCCACAGTTGGAGGCATCCGTCTGAACGATAAAGGGTTGACTAAAATCAGGAGTGCGTAGAACAGGGGATGAGCATAATCCAGCTCTGAGGTTCTGAAAAGCTTCCTCGCATTCTGGGGACCAAACAGTTTTGTCAGGTTTGTATCTAGGGGAAGAGTGGAGAATGAGTGGAAAGATGTCGAAGGGACACCAGGATGGGGAGTAGAGATGGGAAAATGGAGGAGAGGAAAGTGGAATTTGTAGGAGAAGGCACAGTAGTAGGGACTGCAGCATTGTGCCTCAGAGAGGTGAAGTAACTGATATTAGTTGCAGTAGCGGCCACTAGTGGCAAGATAAGCTAGCTTGCTAAAGGGAAACACCGCTGTTTGGTTTTGCCTGTCATGGTAGTGGGCAGCTGACACACAGCGTTGGCGGGTTCCTACTCAGCCAAACGCTGAGAACACCACGATCCGGAGTTGGAAATTGCTAGTGTACCTGTGGCACTGCTGTGGGGGAGGGCTGCGTCCTTCTGCCCTCACAGACCCTCTGATGAGCTGCAGAGCCACCGAAGCCTTGTCTGTGAGATAATGCCTGGCTAGCGGTGGTTAACCATGTTGTAATCATCTTGAGTGGTTGCCAGGACAACGCAGTAAACCTCAAGAGCGCAGCTCGAGAGGTTTACAGTTGCCCTGGCAACCACAAGAAGTGATTATGTGCATGGTTGTCCACCACTAGCCAGGCATTGTCTTTTTATAGTGTACGGACAAGAAAATAGCTATATGACCATTGGTAAAAAAAAAAAAAAAAAAAAGCTTACTGAGACAGATATGTCCATCCAGCGAGGTTTATTGCTGTACAACAACTTGGCCATCTCGAACGAGAAAGCTATCAGTAAACACACCAAATTGCTATAGAATAACTGCATTTTGTGGCTAATATTAAAAAAATATTAAATTACAAATAGATCACGAGAATGGTAGCTGTTAAAAAATAAATAAAAATAATACAAAATAAAACAGTTCAAAGTCTTTGAACTTTGGTCCGCTGCTTCTGATTGGTGACCTTGAATAACGTTGTTGAATGTCACGTCGTTTGCATCTTTAATTTAGTTGGCAGATCGTACTAGAAGCATCTGGGGCTTTGAGCCAGCATGGATAGACCTCTGGAGGTAATCTATGATTTGAAAGGGGGGGAAAACTATTTAAAACAGGGGCACATCGAAAAAACGCGTTGGGACAGTAACCTTACTGCCAGAATATCGGTTTAAATGCTTGTCTGGGGGTGTCTGACAGCTGTATTCTTGGAGAATAAACATTCTGTTTCAACATTTGTACCTGTAATCCCACCAGTGTGACATAGTAATGGAGGGTTTACAAGATACTGACATCACATTGGTGGGATTACCAGGATGTTAGGTGGCTGAAAACAGTGTATAATGATCGGTCTCTATACATTATAATACAATAAATCACTGGGCTAAGGAACAATCTTAGAATCATGTGTTCTATTGTAAGGAATCTAACTTGTCCAGTCTATCATTAGGAAGAGACTTTATTTTGCAGTCTTATTTTTTTCTGTTTGATAAAATACAAGAAACATTGGCACGTTGTTGTAGTATCGTAGGGGCATGCTTAGAGAGCCGTACCTTAGTGATGGATTTTTGAGCTGCAGTTAGTAAAATGCGTAAGTGATATCTATAATTTGCATCACCCAATTCTTACAGGTACATAAGAAACAGCCAACTGTATTGTCCAGGGATGTACAGGTCCAGGAAAACACCAATCTCATTATGAATGTGTCCAAAAAGTAAACACTTCAGGGCAAGTCCAAAAAATTGGATCTTCACTTGCTTTTACCACAGAGGTACCAGCAGTGTCAAGAGTCTTTGTCCATATATCTAGTATAACGTGTTTACAAAAAATCAGTTTTTCACTTTCCACACAATAATTGAGGAGGCAGTATAGCGCAGTGGTTTAAGGCTTTGAGCTGCAAATCTGGTGACATCCAGCAGGCCAGACTTGGGTTTGAATCCCACAGCTTCCACTTGCATACTGTGTGACCCTGAGCAAGTCACTTGACTTCCCTGTGCTCCCAGGTCGTTCTGTAAAAAAGCTTTCAGCTTAGTATGCTACTCCTGGTTAAACAACTAAAAAAAAAAAAAAAAAATTCTCACCAAGTCTAGGAGGCACCAACCCAGTGGGTCTCAAGGGCTCTCTCCCACTCAGCATCCTAGATCACCACACGCAGCTCCACCCCCTATTTAGATTGGTCTTCCTGTACTACCT
This sequence comes from Neoceratodus forsteri, assembly GCA_016271365.2. NCBI lineage: Eukaryota > Metazoa > Chordata > Ceratodontiformes > Ceratodontidae > Neoceratodus > Neoceratodus forsteri. The sequence goes on along the minus strand of CM028135.1, from coordinate 637,536,375 downwards.
AGCCCCAGGTTTGGCACAGTACCTGACATACTACTGAAATTACACGGTTAAGAAGTGGGCTTGTTGAGACTTGTTTAAACAAAATACAAAAATGTATTTTACTAGGCAGCCGCTTACTGTAATGAAATGCCCCTGTCTTTTAAAATCACCGTGTAGTAAAGTAACTGATTGTTGTAAGGTAGCAAAAGATTATCTCTTCAGTAAGAAACTGAAAATGTTGCCCCAGTCTTTCTCATGCATTATAGCCAGCATTGAACAGAGTTTGTGTAAACCGAGTGAGAAAAAAAACAGATCCAGTCTTCAGACGCAGCCACACAACCATGCGGTATAAGGATTAGTGAAGATATGTTGAGGTCTAAAATGAGTACGTAATGGGGAACAAAAAATAGCATTGTACACGGACGATATATTGCTCCTTTTAACATCTAATCAGAATAAAACGGAGATGCTCACATTTCAGTACACCCCAAGTCAGGAACTTAAAAACCAGCACCTGATGAAATGGAGCCTAAACAAGATGAAGTGTTGTTTTAGGGATAATGTTATGAAATACAAATCTATTTATTGTCCAGGATAATTGCATACCCCTGTTAAGAACAATAAAGGAGGACATAGCGAGATGGGTTTGTTGCCAGTACCTCATCATGCAAGAACACAGGCTACAAAAATGAACTTACTGCCCAGGTTCTTATACCTCTTTCAATGTACCCTGGTTCAGCTCGCAACACAGTGGCTAAAGGGCATACAAAAACAGCTACAAACCTTTATTTGGGCCAGTAAAAGACTAAGGGTAAGGCAGAGTGTGTTACAAGTTAGAAAGAATTTAGGAGGGTGGGCAGTCCCAAACATGTGGGCGTATTGGGCAGCAGCATCACAGCTCAGATGAGCTCTACAGCATGGGCTGTACAGTGGGGACATGGCCAACAGCCCATGCACTGGGAAACAATAGAGGGTGCGGAGTGGCCACGTAGACCACTAGAGTCTACCATATTTCAACCTAAACCGACACTTTTAATTAAGGATTGTAAGCTCACTGCCCTACAAGTCACATTACGGACACTAGAGCAATTACAGGCCCACCATGGGGTAAGACCAGAGAAATGGAAATATACCTTGTGGCCGGGGAACTCTGACTTTTCACTGGGACGGGGGATTCATGGTATGCCAAACTGGCAGAAAGGGGCCCGAGTCATGTGAAAACGGTGATATTGGGGGGACAGCATATTTCCATTTGAGGAATGTAAACAGGTCTTCGCCTCAAGAGAGATGGATTGATATAGATAAATACAGATCCACAGTTATTATAACCCAACAGCGGAGAACCCAGATGGAACAAAGGGTGGGGGAGGAGAGCCCAGCACTGGAAAAACTTTTACATTTTGATTCCGCTAAATGGGCCATGCCCATTATATATCATGTTTTTGTGGGTCTTCTCTGGAAGTATTTAAAAACAATCAAGGACAAGTGGGAACAGGAGGCAGGAATAAACATATCCAGATGGGAATGGGACAGAATCAGGGGAATAACGCACAAAACAGTGGCACCCATATGGAAAGAATTTGCTTTTAAAGTAAGAACCAGGTGGTTCTTTACTCCACATATTAAAGCACAGTGGATGGGGGCTGAAGATAGTAAGTGTTGGAGATATTTTGGTGAGAACAAAGCCACTCACATACAAATTTTTAGATTGTCCAATGCTGAGTGATTTGTACAGAACTATAACAGAGACACTACACACCTTATTTCAAATTAACACCCAGTTAAGAGTACAACACCTCCTGCTGGGACTCCCACCCAGCGAAGTTAAGGGACCCAATGCACTATACCTTTGGACAATATGTATCGCAGCACTAGGAAAATCAATCGCAAGGAAGTGGCTGAACCAAGAACCCCCCACAATAAAAGACTAGATCAATATTATAAATGAAATCCAAAAAATGGAGAGACTCACGTATGCAATAGGAAATAGAATGGAAAAATTCTTAGAGAGATGGACGAAATGGGTTATTCTGATGGAGTAATGACTTGGGAGAGAAGGTATGAACACTCATACACAGAGAAACAAACAGGGGAAAGAAAAATGACAAACCTTCAACAAATAGGGAACGTAAGTAAGGTGTCAGCGTGGCTCAGTTGGTAGCACATCTGCCTCTGGACCAGAAGGTCATGGGTTCTCATCCCACACCGGGATTGGACTTGCACCTAAAAATCGCTGACATCCGAGTGCAGTATTGAGGGGTGCAGTACTGCTGGGGTGTGCCGTCCTTCGGATGAGACGTTAAACCGAGGTCCCTTCTGCCCATCCTGGTGTTGTCCTGGTGGGTGTCCAGGTGGAAGTAAAAGAACCCAATTTGTATTATAGATATACCTTAGCAAAGAGCAGGGAACATTCCCAGTGTCTTGGCCAACATTCCCCTTCTCATAAACCGGTTCATGCAATTATCCAGGCTGTGTGTGGGTGATGATGTGCGATATGGCTGCCACCACACATTCAGTCACTTCACTACCAGTCTAGCATTGCTTGTAAAGCGCTTTGGGATACTGTGTATGAAAAGCGCTATATAAATGCTGATTCTTCTTCAATATCATGCCATCACAAGAAGAGGAAAATACCTACATGGTAAGATAAACATAATAGACAAAGACCTTAACAGACATGACCGTGGCATCCAGAGGGACTCATAGCAACATACAAAATAAAATAGAAAAAAAAAGGACCCCAGAACCCTGTCAACTTATTTAAAAGGCAAATGGGGGGGGGCAAGCTTGGGATGATTTTGTTCAGCAGGTACCAAAGTTAAAAGGTTAAGAGTGGCAGTTAGTCACACAGTTTGTATTATAGATATACCATAGGCAAGTATGGATATATCAAATGCCACTTGATCAGTTGTATTAATAGGAAAGAGTGCATGCCTTTTATATATAAGATGAGACAAAGAAAAATGTACAGGTAAATATTGGATGCACAACAAAGAAAATATACAAAAAAAAAAATGAAACGACTGCTTGAAAATGGAGGGTCCAGTAATGGCTTGATTTCTAATTGGGAGAGCCCAAGCTCTTTTCAGCAACACTCATTTTTTTTTTTTTTTTTTTGGGGGAGAGAGATAACCAATACAAAATTACTTGTAGCCAAGCAAAGTGCTCCTGAAAAATGTGTGGTATCTTAAAAGGAGCATAGAAACATTTGGGATGGGAGAAGCTGAGGAGACCGTTCAGCAAGGCTTGCCCCTTTTGTTACCAGAAGTCGGTGTCCATTTTCTCATGCATTCTCTGGGTGAGAGGAAGGCATATCTAGGGTAAGCGATTGTGGCACCCAAAATATGCAAGAGGCAGCACTCTTATAGGGATCCCACAGTGCCTAGATTAGTAGTTTGTTATATGGTATTCATAAAATACAGTATAATTAAAGGTCAGTGAGTCTGAAAAATTAGTTAAAAAAATAGAAAAAACCCTGTTGGAGAACAATCAACTTTTTCTAAACGTGAATGTGAGGAGCTCCTGTAGTTTTAAGAGTTCCTCATGTGGAAGCAATTCTTGCCACTGATTCTTGATAAGAGATGTGGGAAATTCTGCAACTTTGCCTCGTAGTTTTCTCAAAACCTTGGGAAAAGCAGCTGTACAACCTCTTTCGGGTAAGCAGAGATGTGTAACAGGTTGGGGGTACATAAACAATTTTGTGTAGCAGTTTATGAAAATTGCAAAGTTATTTGCTGTTCGAAACCATGTAAAATGTTATTGGTGGCGTTGAAGGTTGTGGCACTAGATGCCACACCTCACGCCATGGCAGCAACCCGTTTTCAGGAACAAACATGGGTCGTGGGGGGCAGGGAGGAGAGGCTGGAGCATTTAGCTGACAGCTCGCCTTCTCCTGGGGAGGGGGAGTTGCAGGGTTTAGCACTCGGGTGCCTCCTGGTGGCAGATGGGAGGTACAGTACTGGCAGCCTACACACAAGAGGGGAGGTGGAGCATGGCAGACGTTGGCAGGAACACGCTCAGGAGCAAGCGTGCCTCCACCGGGTGTCATTGCACATTCGTGCATGCCTAGGGGAGGGCTGTGGGGGGGCCAGAACCACCAGAGCAAGGAAACATCACTGAGTGCTGGTGGGCGACGATGTGCCCTGGCCCCACGCCCACTGCCGGACACCGCCCACCTGGGTCTTAATCCTCTGCATACCACCAGTGCCTGGATGAAATTAGATGTCTAGGGTGCCTGTAGGAGTGGCGGCCCCACCCTGTGGGGAGTAAACCAGGGTATCTCTCGCCAGGCAGAGATAAGGTATCAGTAGAGCTCCGGGAGGGGAACCAGGTGTGGGGGGTTTCAGGCTGGGTGGGAGACAACCAGGATATCGCCCATGAGAGGTCACCACTCCGGTGACCAGAGGGAAGAAGTAAAATGTTCCCTGTCCACGGCCCTCCAGGCAGTCTACAAGCCGTTACTCTGAGATCCCCAATTGATATGGTGGCACAAAAAGCAGGCACAAACTGTATGTAGTATATGAGACATTTTTATTCCTAGTGAATACTGAATAAAGTGACACAGTTTCAGATTGAAATCTTCTTAGGGATAAGTGGTTCTCATGCAAGTTGTGTTATGGTCGTAGGTCCTCTGGCATGTCTGATCATGAACAAGGGGTCCTAAAGCATGTGTAATCATGATCAGGGTCCTCATCAGTCTACATAATCAGTATTGTCAGTAAGAGACTTAAGATAGTTGTCATCTGACATTTTACATTGTCATGACACTACTGTAAACAAGATCTGCTCAGTGTTTTTTATCCTGAATAAAATTAAATTGAACTCCGTTATCAAAAAGCTTAAATTCCTGCTTTGTCTCATTATAGAGTTGCATTGGCAAAGAAATGCTGGAAAGTCAGTGCAGTGGTCTGCTGCACTGTACCATATCTGTTGATAAAAGGGCTTCAGTTTTAATCACCATTTATTCTTCCCATTTCATGAGCACTTGGTTCATCTCAGACGTTCTGTAATGTAATGTTTTCTGTTCATGGGTTGTCACTCACTTTGCCAACTTTAACGTTCTTTTTTTTCTTTTTTTGTTAACAGAATGAGAAGTCATTGGGGCATTCTGCAAGCCGTTCAAGTAATATATCCAAGGTATGAAATATGATAGAATCTAAAGGCAGCAGTGTAACCAGTGCCAGTTCCTATCTAAAATTAAAAATTAATTAAATACTATCCTGTCAGTTAAAGCAGCAAATGTTGTTACAATGAAAATATTGTACCTATACTCTTTTTTTGTACGATTTTAGACCACCCTTTTTCTCTTGTCTTGTACAGCGCCCTATTTTTCTCCATTTTGAGTTTGCATACCATATTTTTGTATATTTGAAATAACGAGTAAGGAGCATTATTAAATATGGTGTCTCCAAGAATTTCAACAATATTCTCTGATGTATTTAATTACCTGTAGTTTAATATAACTTTTCTTGTGACTAAGATGGGGGTAGCATGAAACACCTCTAACTGATCTTATGAGAGACTGGGGACATCAGGGTAACCCCAGGTGACAAAACTTAGAGCTGCTGACACCTCAAAGCAAACTTTGAAAATAACACAGTTCAGCTTGCATTCCATATACATTCTATAGATTTCTCTTCCTCCTTATTTATTACTGAAGAGATTTGCATGAATACGTGATATTTATCACTACAAGTCCCAGTCCCCTGTTGTGGCATCAGTCTCTTGCCATGGAAGTAACTGTAATGTCACATTCTGTGCATTATGAACCCAGGTAGTGAGAAAGCAACAGGAATAGATGAACTCTTCAGGAGCAAAGATCCTGTTTTCACACAAATTACCTCAATAATAAATAATGGGGAGGAGAAATACAGAATTAATGTGTGTAATGCAAGCCAGACTGTATGTTTTGTTGAAGTTCTTCTGAAGGTGTCAGCCACTCTTTAAACTCTAAACTTTAACATGGTAAACATAAAATATTATGTGGCGCCATTTAAATGGATTTAGAAACAGAAATGAATGGCAGGGATCAGCATTGGGGGTTGTAAAGAAATGTTTTAATGAAGTATATGGAATTTTTTTTAAAATGAGCAGTTGGTTTAATCAAAGGGGAACTCTTGGCTACCCTGGAGTAATGCTGTGAGACCTAGAGGTCCCAATTAAGCAAAATGCATAACAAGTGAATTTTTTTTCTCCACTTGTCTGTAGAAGACATTTTTATCTGGTTACTCCTATGACCAACCCCATGCCAGTCATCAAGATATTCCAGGGTTCCCTGCAGCCAGCCCTGTAGTGACGCATGCAGTGGGACTTGGTTTGGTACTTATCTGTGAACCCTCCAGACAAGTGGGCTGGAGTGCTAAGGGCTGCAGGAATAAGGGGCTACTAAGGGAGTCATTCTCAAGGCATCTGTCATGCATGAGAACAGTAACCAAAAAGAACAGGTTCAAGAGATCGTCATGGTTTTTAGAGTCTGGGAAGCAGTGAGAGTAATGAAAAAGGCCTTCTACTACTATAAAGAAAAGCAGGTGGAGAAAGAATGGTGAGAAATAAATACTAAAAATAAGCAGGCAAAGCAGGCGGTTAGGCAAAAGCAGACACAGCTGCATGTTGCGGAGATGGTCAAAAGCAGAGAAAAACAGTCCTTCCAATATATTAGGGGAAGAAAGGAGGGGGAATCGTAAGGTTAACAGAGCAGGGGAAGGGTGATAGAGGACAAATGGCCTCTGTCCTTAATAATTACTTTAGTTCAGTTTTCATGAAGGCGAACGGTGGACCTTTGCTATGGACTGGCATCAGAGTGGCCACTAAAAGGGTCCCAGAGATGAGGCAGCCACTATTTATAAGCAAAAGGATCTGGAAAGGGCTTGCAGCACTAAAATAGATAAGGGTACTGGGACCAGATGGGTTGCATCCGAGGTTACTCAGGGAGCTGTCAGCAGAACTGGCAGAATCCCTCGTAGGTCTATAAGGACGTTGTTCTGAAGGATTGGAGGGTGGCGAACATAGTTCTGCTCCATGGGGGGGACAAGGAACATGTGGGAAACTGCAGACCTGTCAGTCTTGCTTCTGTTGTAGAGAAACTGATGGAGCCACTGGTCAAAGAGGCTCTCATGGACTACATCGAGAGCAGTGGACTTCAGTACAGTAAACAGCACAGATTCGTGGCAAGGAGGTCTTGTCAGCTTAGCCTTATAGTTTTCTTTGACTGGATGACGAGGGAATTGGATAGAGGCCATGCTGTGGATCTGCTGTATTTGGACTTTACAAGGCTTTTGACTCAGTACCTCACAGTTGCGTGAAGAAGAAGATGGATGATCTGGGTGCAAGTAAGCAGAGGGGGAAGTTATAAATGGGGTACCACAGGGTTCTCTGTTCTGGGACCGGTCATAGAATCATAGACTTTGGCAAATAAGGACCGCTTGGCCCACCTAGTCTGCCTATATCCCTACCTACAGGATAAGCTGCAGATCTAGTTAACCAACAGCCTATTTCTTCCTGCCCCCCACAGGAATTGCCTTATATCTGTCCCATGCATTCTTGAACTCTCCCACAGTTTTAGACCCCACAACCTCCTCAGGAAGGCTGTTCCATGCGTCCACCACACTCTCGGTGAAAAAATACTTCAAACAACATGAAGTCTTGCTATATTATAACATATGCAGTTTGTCCCAGCCTTAGAACTGCTCCGGAGGTGAAAGAGTTAACTTCCGTGCCAGGCATGGAATCTTGAGCGCGAGCTTGGTTGAAAAAAACTGTCTGTTGATCTTCAAACTGAAACTGTCAGATTCTTTGCTCCGCCTCACTGAACAGTCGCTCCGGAGATTCCTCCTACTGCTCGGTTCATTTGTCGGTTAGAAAAAGTGTTATTTCTAGGTTTTCTAAACCGCAATTATATATTTTAACCGCAACCGGTCGGTTCAAGCTCTGTCTGTGGTATCATAAGTAATAGATAGGTTTTACATTTCTCTGTGTGGAACTTGCAAACGTTATCGGTTCGGTTTGAACCGATCAGGTTGTTGTTAAAACTTATTAAATTACATTTAGAGTGCAGTTCCCGGTTCTTATCGGTTCAAAAAAAGCAGTTTCATTCGTTTTTTCACGACGCAATACGCAGTTGGGAACCGATAAAGGTGTCTTGCTTGGCGATTTGCGGAAAAAGGCAAGTTTTTGGTTAGGCTGGCATTATGTCTGAGAAACCCAAAAGAAAAACCGGGCCCACTGGGTTTCAGCACTGTGGTGTCTGTGGGGAAGCCTTTGCCAAGGCTGACCCACACACCACATGTGTTTGTCTGGGGTTTGACCACCTCAATGCAGACTGCCAGATTTGCAAGAATTTCCCTGCAGCTACCCTGGATAAGAGAGTTGGTAGGCTCAGGGAACGAGAGGCCAAAAAGTCCGCTGACCCGGATGGCCAGCCCGGTTCGGTGCCAACCGAACCAGAGGAAGTGCCCTCTGACCAGGGCGATACTTCCTCGGGCAAACGAAGAGCTGACTCAGAGGAGCCAGTTCCAGCAAAGAGGACTAGAAAATCAGAAGGTGTGGAGCAAAAATTTCCTTATCCAACTGCTGCAGAGATAGCCAAAGCGATCCAAATTGTCCAGTCGCTTTCCCCGGTTCCATCCGAACCGGCACCAGCAGGTAAACGGTCGGTTCGGGCGGTTCCACCGGTTCAAGAATATGATATAGAAGAATTTTATGAACCGGAGGAGGGGGAGGAGGATTATGAAGAGAGTGAATGTGATTTTGAAAGTCTGGATGTGCCCATTGAACCGGACATCTCCCCAGACAGACCTTCAGGAGTGTCCCCCCCTAGGCTTTGTGAGTCCCCTTCTCATTTTCTGTTTTATAAAAAAGTTGCTGAAACCCTCCGACGCCCTTTGGAAGAAGCTGTGGATGAACAGGAGGAGCCTGACTATGTGGAAATGATGGATATCCCAGAGTCTAGGAGATTGTCTATTCCTTTACATAAATCTTTTAGGAAACAGACAATAAAGATTTTAAAAGCTCCTAATTCTTTACCTCCTGTGGATAAAAAGATGGACAGGAGATACACATTGTCAGGCTCTGATATGGAGTTCCTTTCACAACAATGCAGCCATGTTGGGGTAGTGCAGGCTGAAGCCTGTGATAAGACAAATATTCCCTTGGCTTCACACCCCCCTGACAAGGACTCCAGGAGGATTGATGCCATGGCAAAGAAACAATACATGGCAGCATCCTTGGGACTCAGACAGGCAAATTATATGGCCTATGTTGCAAGATACCAGAAATCCAGATGGGATACTGTTATGGCTTTAGCGAAACAGGTCCCTGGCCAGCTCGCTGGAGCAGGTGGCCGCTGATGGTATTGAGGCATCCAAGGTGCAATTCCATGCTGCAGTGGACTCTAATGATGTATCTTCAAGAGTCATGGCTACATCTGTGGCTTTTCGCAGAATGACTTGGCTCAGGTGTACTAGCCTGTCACAGGATACCCAGGCTAAGGCCATGGATTTTCCTGTTGTGGGTAATTCTCTGTTTGGGGAGCAGACGGAGAATTACATGAAGAAAATGGATGAGTATAGGACCACTTATAGGAGTGCACAGGCCAAGGAGAGGCAAGCCATTCCTCAGAGGCAGCTTTCCAGGGGCAGGGGCAGGCCTTTTCACAGGCCTTTTTACCAAGCCCAGGCCTCCTCTTCAGCTTATTCCCAGAGGGGGTTCTTCAGAGGGAGAGGCAGACTGGGTACGAGCAGGCCTGCTCCCACCCCTCAGACTAAAGCTCCTGCCAAACAGGCACCCTGATGGGATGCCCAGGGCCGATTCTCCATTACCTGTAGGGGGCAGGCTGGCTTACTTCGTCCAGGACTGGGAGTCTTTAACATCAGACAAGTGGGTCCTGGAAGTAGTAAGCCAGAGACTGGTTCTCAGCTTCAAAAAATTTCCAAAGATGAGAACCAGATCCTTTCCACCTGCAAATCCATCAGAGGCTCTTGCTTTGGAAGCAGAAGTCTCAACCCTCCTGGCTCTCAGAGCTGCAGAAAGGGTTCCTCCCCTACACCAGGGCAAAGGACTGTACTCCAGGTACTTCCCTACCCCAAAAAAGACAGGAGAATGGCGGCCCATCCTGGATCTAAGATACCTCAACAAGCACCTTTTAAAACCAAAATTCAAAATGGTGACTCTGGGAATTATTTTACCCTCCCTAAGGCCAGGGCACTGGCTAGCGTCCCTGGACCTCAAGGATGCCTACTTCCATGTTCTCATCAGAAGCTCCCACAGAAGTACCTCAGATTTGAACTGCCCTCAGGCCATTACCAGTTCAGAGCAATGCCCTTGACCTCACCTCTGCCCCAAGGGTATTCACCAAATGCCTGGCAGTAGCAGTTGCTCACTTAAGAAGGCAAAAGATTGCCATCTTTCCTTACCTGGACGACTGGCTCATAGTGGGTCAGTCTCCAGACCAAGTCAAATCACACTTTCAGGTTACCCAGCAGCTGCTTACATCTCTAGGTTTTCTTCTCAGTCTTCCAAAGTCAGTTCTAGAGCCTGTTCAGCTACTCACCTTCATAGGCGCAGATTCTGCATCTGTTCAGAACAAAGTGGTACAGGTCAGAACAGACAACACCACTACAATGTGGTACATCAACAAGCAAGGGGACACTCGGTCTTCGGCATTGTGCACCGAGGCGATGAAGTTGTGGTCTCTGGCTTATTCCCTGAACACCTCCCTCATGGCAGTTCACCTCCCAGGCAAAGACAATGTCCTGGCAGATGCTCTCAGCAGGATTTCCCAGGGCCATCACGAATGGTCACTGGATCCCCTAGTACTGGGGTTAGTATTTGCCAGGTGGGGCACCCCTCAGATAGATCTTTTTGCAGCCCCAGACAATCACCAACTTCCGCTTTTTGTTGCAGGCCCCAGTGTTGGGCTCAGTCCTCTGGATGCCTTTCTTCTCGATTGGGAAGGGAAGTTCCTCTATGCCTTTCCCCCCTTCCCTCTCTTGTTCAAGGTGCTAGTCAAAATCAGATCTCAACCTTGCAAGATGATTCTGATTGCTTCAGATTGGGCCAGACAGCCCTGGTATCCACTCCTTCTGTCCTTAGCAGTCCACCTTCCCCTGTGTCTCCCCATGAATCACAATCAGTTAACCTGTGCCCAGGGGAGAGTTTGGTATCTGAATCTCAAATCCCTCAACCTCAAGGCCTGGCTCTTGAGGAGTTGGAGTTTGCTGACCTACACCTTTCTCAAGGTGTACTCGATATCTTGAAAGCTTCTAGGAAGCCTTCCACCAGGGCTACTTATAATTCTAAATGGAAAAGGTTTTCCATATGGTGCTCTAGAAAGCATATTTCCCCAGAATCTGCTGATTTGCCCACAGTCCTGGAATATATGGTCCATCTAAATACTTTGGGGCTGAGACCAGCTACCCTGAAAGTGCATTTGGCAGCTGTATCTGCTTTTATTCCAGCAGGAAAGCCCTCTTCTCTTTCTGCTCACCCTGTATTCTCCAAGTTTTTCAAGGGATTGCTTCACACCAACCCTCCATTCAGGGACCCTGCTCCTGCCTGGGATCTTAATGTTTGCATTGCTCAGCTAATGCAACCCCCCTTTGAGCCTTTGTCTTCAGCAGAGCTTAAGTACTTGACTTGGAAAACTGTGTTTCTAGTAGCCATCACTTCTGCCAGGCGCATAAGTGAATTGCAAGCTTTGTCAGTGGAGCCTGATTTTATCTCCTTTCACAGAGATAAGGTAGTCCTCAGGACTAACAGGAAGTTCTTGCCTAAGGTGGTTTCAGATTTCCACCTTAATCTATATCTCTTCCAGTGTACTTCACTGACCATTCCTCCTCTGGCGAGAGGAGGCTGCACAGTTTAGATGTAAAGAGAGCCCTTAGTTACTACATAGAGCGTACCAAGGGTCACAGGTTTGACTCCCTCCAACTGTTCCTCACTTATGGTGAGGTTGGTAAAGGAAACCTGCCACTAAAAGATCCATTGCCAGGTGGATTGTCTCTTGTATCCAATTTTGCTATCAAAAACTGGGTAAGGTTCCCCTTCAGGCCTGAGGGCTCACTCTACCAGAGGTACAGCTGTCCTAGCTGCTGCCAGAGACATCCCTATCTTAGAGATATGTCAAGCAGCTACCTGGAAAACAGTACACACTTTCACCAAGCATTACTCCCTGGACATCCAGGCTAGAAGTGATGCTTTCGGTTTGGCACGCTAGCTTCAGAGCCTATTTCCTAAGTAGGTTCTGACCCTCCTCCATGGAGGTACTGCTGTGTAGTCTGCATATGTCATAATATAGCAAGACTTCATGTTGTTTGAAGAAAAATTACTCACCTTAGTAATGTTGTTTCTTCTAATGGAGTCTTGCTATATTATGACCTCCTATCCTGCCCCTCTCAGAACCTCTGCTCTTGGGATGTGGGTGGGCAGTGCAGTGTTGGCACTTAATGATGCCCACCTGGTGTTTTCACCCCCTTTTCTTGGGGTGTTTGGGTGTTGTATTTTATTTTATTTATTTTTTGGATCCCCTGACTTGAGTCTTTGTTTTGGGACCAGAAAAATGTGTTAATATTTTAGTAGCCAGTTGGCTAGTGTAGGTTTACAGCTTCCACACAGAACCTTAGTGAGTTTTGCTCGTAAAGATCTGACAGTTTCAGTTTGAAGATCAACACAGAGTTTTTTCAACCGAGCTCGCGCTCAAGATTCCATGCCTGGCATGGAAGTTAACTCTTTCACCTCTGGAGCAGTTCTAAGGCTGGGACAAACTGCATATGTCATAATATAGCAAGACTCCATTAGAAGAAACAACATTACTAAGGTGAGTAATTTTTTCTTCCTCCATCTATCCCACCACCTCTTGCTCTATATGGTTGGTTTCAAACCCAGTCCCCCTTGTTTCACTGTCACCCAGCCTCTCGCCATCTGGGTTAGCGTTAAACCCTATGCAGTTACTCTGCCATAGTCTATCAACGGATTTGGAGGTTTCCAGGGGTGTGCTACCTAGGGCAACTGATCAGAAATAGCTTAGTATTCAATTACAACTGCTCAGTTTTTTTTTTCCCTATTCGTTTAATTGTCATGTAATTGCTCTTTAATGCCTAATGATCAGGCCTCTGTAACCACTGAATATGTGTATTGTCTTATTGTCCACCCTGATGTGGAACCTTTGTAAAAGAGATCACACTCAAAGGTCTTTCCGAAATACTAATTAAACAACTAAACAATCACATTGCCCCTGAGCCATCCCCTGATCACATGTTCTGTATTTGCCATATAAGATGTCCTGTTGGTTTGCAATTTCAGCTTTTGAAAAAGGACCTTGGTGTCCGAAACATGTCAAGCTGTTTCCTGGTATGGGTGTGCACTTTAAATAAATATGTTTTTTGCACTTTAATTTCGATGCAGCATCTCTGTTTTGTAGGTTTGTGTGTGCAGGAAATTTGTAGCTCTTAATACGGAATGCCTGTTTGCCTTGGTAATTACTCGGGTGTCCTAGTAATATCCTATCTGAGTACAACTTGTTTTCTAGACCTAGTTACCTTACTAACTGTTTGCATTGTTTGGCTTTACATCATAGTTGATTTCACCATTGAATACCTGTTGTTTTCACTTACTGCTAATATTCAGGAAACCTAGTTACACCCGATTTGTGTGGCCTGATTGCTAGCTTCTTTTAAATTGTTTTTGATTAGAACAGTTTTCAGTTGCATCTGACAGTCTCATTGCCTGCCCTCTCCACATCATACCCGTCCCCTCCCCATGCCCTCTACCCACCTCCCTACTCTGTCCTCCCCACCTCCCACCCTTCTTCCCCACTCCCTCCCTAACCACACTGTTTTCCTTTCCTCCCTCAACCTGCAGTTCCTTTACTGATCTATCCTGTTCCTTCCCTGTCCCATTGCTCCTCAGATTTGCGGATGCAAAACCTACTCCATCCTCCGTCTCCTTATCCTGCTTCTCCTCCTTTCTGGCAGCGTGGAAACCAACCGTGGCCCCTCCCCCCACTCCTAAAGCCCTTAGCGTTTTCCACCTTCCTGCTGGGAGCCTTCTCCCCAAACTAGATCTCTGTAATATGTGTATTGCCCAACACTCTCCCAGACCTCCTTTGTACATCCAAATCCTGGCTGTCCCTAACTACCACCTCTTCAAGTAGGATACAGGCAGACATGGTGGTGATGTTGCTCTCTGTCTGCCAGAACCTATCCTTTACCATCACTCACAGTGAGGCTGTTCCTTCCTCCCATGAGTTTCTCCCTTTCCTTTCCCTCCACCTTACCCATCTTGTTAATTGGGGTTTTTCTTACCCCAGGAATCCTCACTTTTACGTGTAACAACAGCTTCAGTTCCACTGTTCTGAGTGCCCCAGAGATTCACAATTGTATGCAGGTGGTGGAATGTTTACATGCAATTGGAACGCAATTCAAACTCTTTTGGGTAGTCACAGCTCCCCTAGCAACCGACATCAGATTTGTTTCTCCTCTTGAAGAGAGTATTTGCCCTGATGGCAGCTCCACTCTTCTGGCCTACCGGAATGGTTTTATTGTTTGAATTTTATAGTTTTACTGTTTAAAGTTAATACTAGTTACTTAGTGATATATCCTGGCGTTAGGTTGTTTATTATTATTATTTTGAAGTGTTTTAGTGGTTCCCTCCTGTTCTTCCTTCTGTTCTGGGGACTGAGGAAAACCACTTGACGTGATTCCCACCTTCAGGGAATCGCATTTTTTTATTTTTTTTGCTTTATTTCTTTATGCTCCTCGACCAGCCAGTCCTTCAGGCCACCTAGGGACCCCCACTTGCCCACAGTCCCTCTTGGCCGTCATTACTGTCCCCCGCATGCTATGTCCCGAACAACCCAACGTATCCCTTCATTGGGGTGCCCTTCTCTCCTGGGGCCCATGAGAGAAGAGACTAGGATTCACAGTAGACTGGGCACATGGCGGGGATCGGCTAGAAGACACTCGCCTAGGCTCCTTGGTGCAAGAGGACCTGGCGACCATCATCTGGTCAACCAAGTGGGTGCTTTTTGCATTTTCACCCGCAATCTGCCCTCCTCCCCTGTTACAGCTGTATGCGCACTGCATCCTGGGAGGATGCACTGCAGCACGTAGTCACCCACAACGTAAATGTATCACCACTGCAGGCCACCAGGAGCCGCTATCAGAGCGGTACAGGCTTGCACCCCCCCCCCCGCAGGTAGGAGAGCGTCCGATCGGCACTTGTAGCCATCCCCGCCAGGTGCGAACCTGGGTCACCAGCATGCCAAGCGAACCCCCTTCCCTCGGCGCCATGGAGGCATCCTAGGGAATCGCATTTTAAAATCTTAAAGCTTGGAAAAAAAATGCTAAATTCTTCTTTTTACAGTTTTTTATTTAGCGGTTACCTATAGTAACCGCTCCAGTTCCCCTTCGAGGGAACCAAACCACTTTTTATTTATAAATTACTGATTTGCTCAAAACAGTTCTTCTGACTAAATAAACACACTGTTTTGACTGGCATATATATCGTGGTTCTTAATTTTAGAGACCAAACCACTAATATTTAATTTTTAAGAACCAATATTACTTTTGGGAGTTTCATTGTTTGACATGACAGATGCTTCTTACCCCAGGAATCCACTAATATTAACTTCTGCAGTGTCCCTTTAAGAGAACACTGCCCCGGAGATAATGGAACTATTTGCAAATGATGAAACATTTGCCATGTGCCATTTTTCAAAAGCTGCCCAGCTAACTGCCTGTGCTCCAACTCCTCAAATTTTTTTCTCTCTGTTCGCAAGTGAAGATGCCCTGGAGTTTCCTCTCCCTCTCCCTCTCAGTCATTCCTGACATGTTGTATCCTTCAAAAAACGTAAGTATTTATTGCATTTCAGTTGTTCCCTAGTTTATTACTGTTAGTTTATTTTAGTTTGTTTCTCAGTTCCTCTCAGTTTACTTGAAACCGGGTGGGAACAGAGGGTTATTTATTTTAATTGGAACCTTTTGTACTGTTCTGTTTGCTTCTTCAGTGTTTTTCTATTAAAAATTAAAAAAAAATGCTAATTTTGAACAGTGTTATCGGTTCTTTTTCTCCAGTTCCTGGTTACTGAACTGACCGCAACCGAGAGGTTTTGAATTTTTTCTTGGTTCCTGAACCGACTGCAGCCTTCAAATTGTATTAATGGTTTGCGGTTCTTGTTTTCTCTAGCTCTCTTAAAATGTCAGAAAAGCCTAAAAGGAAAACGGGACCCACAGGGTTCAAAAATTGCTTAAAACATGCTGCTGTGTTTGCCAAGGCAGACAACCATGACCTTTGTGTTGTCTGCCTTGGACAATAACATTCCTCTGTGGATTGTGTCATTTACGAGTCCTTTCCTCCAAAGACGCTTGAAAAACGTCAGAAAAAGCTGAAAAAAGACTTGGAAAGGGTGCCATGGGCTCTGACCAGTCCATTCCATTTAAAAATATGGCTGAAACTGCTAGAGCCTCTTCTGCCACCACTAGTACAGATGAGGGCTCTAGTAAAGAGGGCATTGAACCGACTAACTCTCCGGTGCCTGCCAAGAAGTTGAGAAAAACTGAGCACACTGAGACCTTGCTGTAAAGCTACAAGGGACCCCATCAGGTGCCTGATTCTTCACCTTCGCCTGCTAACTTAGCACAGGGTTTACAGGTGCTTCCGGGTTCTGCAGGGCTTGCTATCTCCTCTGCCACCTATTCAGGCTTTGCCTGGGAAACCATCTGCCTCTGCTCCCCCTCCATTTCTGGAACATTTGGAGTGTGGGGAACTGGAAGAGGTTGAGGCAGAAAGGGAAACTGAACCCAAAGTTTCTCCTGAACAGGAGGATTTCAGCTCACCCCCAGACCTTCGGAGGATGATTTCCTCGCACTTTGCATTTGTGAGGAAAATGGTTGAATCCCCTGGGCCTCGTCACTGCTGAGGAGGTGCAAGATGAGGAGGAAGCTGAATATATGGAATTAATGAGGCTGACACCCACAAAAAAAACTTACTTCCTCTCTGTAAGTTCTTTGAAAAGGACATTATGACTATTTTACAAGCCCCAAATACTGTTCCTCCTGTCGACAAAAAGTGACAGGAAATATCAGCTTGACCGGAGGGGCTGAGTTTCTGTTCATTCACCCTAAGCACCAGGGTGGTGTTCAACAGTCAGCATGTGAAAATGCTAGGGTACGTCTATCCTCGCACCCTCTTGAGAAGGATTCAAGGAAAATGGAAGCAGTGGTGAAAAAGAGCTACCTGTCTGCTTCATTGGCAGTCAGACAGGCCAGTTACCAGGCATACACTTGCCAGTACCAAAAGACCCTTTGGCAGCCAGTACTGGACGCCTTGCAAAGGAATCCTAACACATAGCCAGACCTGGTTGAAGTTGCTAGACTGGGCTTAGAGACTCCAAAATTCCAATTTCAAATGGCAGCTGATACCAGTGATACTGCTTCTAGATTGATGGCTGGTTCAGTAGCCCTCAGGAGGTTCGCCTGGCTCAGGACAACTAACCTGCCTCCGGATACCCAGACCAGGGTCATGGATTTCTGGGTGGAAAACAATGCACTCTTTGGTGAACAAACTGAGGCTTACCTGAAAAGGGGGGATACTTATAAGACTACTTTCAGGAGCACAACTAAAGAGAAACCTTCCCCTTCTCCGAAGCTGGTGTGAAGGGGAGATCAGGGTGTGGCATCTAGCAGCAGACCTCTTCCTCAGGTCCAGACTGCCCCACAGCTTATGCAGTACCCTACAGACAAAGGTAATGGTAAAAGGGGTCCTAGGAGGGGCTCCCAGGCTGAACAAGTTAAGCCACAACTACAATAAAACTGAATTAGTTCTCAGGCCTGGCAGTGGGAATCACCCCCCCCCCCTTTTTTTTTTTATTATAATACCTGGCAGTAAAGGGTCACTTTGGCAATAATGCCAGCATTATGTTAAGTTTTTTTTTTTTTTTTCAATAGGATCCTTTCGAGGAGTCCGCAGGCCCCAGTTTTTCCCTTTAACTCCATCACTCCCCTTTACAGGGCCCTTCTTGGTGTTGGTGTTTTTGAGACAATTTCCATACAGTTTTGTTTTGGCCCGCTCTGTTAATGTTTGATCTTACTTCGAGTGGGAGCTCTTGCAGCAGGCTATAACCATTGGGACTAATGCCACAGGCCTTTGGACCCTCTGGAAAAATTCTTAGCTAGCAGTACCTAGCAGGGACCACCCCCTAACGTAATCTCCACTGCAGCATCAGTCACGGTACAAAAGTGGGCAGACCCAGCTCCACCCCAGTTCTTTTCCTGCCGTAACCCACTCACGTTGGGGGAAGTTCTTGGCTATCTTAGCAAAAAGAATAAAAAAAGGAAAGATTTTAGAAGAAACTGTTCCTTCTTCGTCGGTTTTTGACGTTTTTCTCCTCCTCTGACTTCAGTCCGGCGCATGCCGTCGTCTGTCTCCTCTGCCCCAAGAGGGATAAATGTGACTGTGGCCGCCAGATGCCATCAAAGGACGGCCACACCAAGTGCGTTTTCTGCCTGGGCCCAGACCACGACAGCGCGACCTGCAGAATTTGTAAGGGCTTCACAAGCAGGACAAGGATAAGACGCCTGAAGGCCCTAAATACCCATCTCATGGAGCAGCAGATAGATGTCCTGCACATCTGGGGGGGGCAAGCACAGGGACAACAGCAAACATTCCCACGACAAGGACCATAGCTGGTCCCATCACCTCTCCCGGTCCCACTCCCACTCCTCCCCCAAGAAGGCTTCTTCGTGCTGTGGCTTGGGGGACCATCAAAAGCGTCCAGATGGCTCTACAGTGCCGGGCCTTCCCGCCAAAAAGCAGACACCGGCCAAGGCGGGAACTTAGGGGTAAAACCGGGAAAACCAAAGGTTGCTCTGCTATGGGTTACCCTCCAGACCTCTTCAGCACAAGCTGCGGCCCTGCCTAAGAAGGTCTCAGCCTTGCCCGACTCGGGCAAGCTGCCGGGCGAAAAGGTTACCCTGGCTCCGCCTCCTGCTAAACCGACGCCTGACCCAGTACCGATGCTGGTGGAGGCTTCCTTAGTAGATGACACCCCCATGGCAGGGGCGATCTCAGCGACTCCCAGGTCTTCCACTTCACAGGGCGCTGCAGTGGGGTTCGCCCTACCACACCCTACTGGATCCTCCAGCTTCCCCGGGTCCCTTTCCTGGTTCTGCAGCCACAGTCTTCAATAATCAGGAACTGCAGGAGCTGTTAACCTTCTGGTGGAGTCGGGTAAGGAAAGAACAGTCCCCACCGAAGCTGGACCAGGTGCCGGATACTGGCCGGCCGGACAGCGTTGAACACGAGGGTCTTCCCGCTCCTTCTCCGTGGAAGACCCCTGAGCAGCCACTACCTCGCCTGTCCTCGAAGGTTCGTTCCCAGTTCCAGTCTGAGGACCGTCATTGGCACCCCTTCCGATCGGGCAGCCATTGTTGGTCTCCGTCCCAGCCCAGGAGCCATTCCCACTCTCCTAGGTGGGCCCGCTCCCACTCCCGACGTTGGTCCCCAGGCTGTCAGTCGTTGCTCTGTCATCAGTCCCACAGCCGACGTCAGTCCAGTAGCTTCAGATGCTCGAGCTAGGGAAGTCCGAGACACAGCTCAGGCTGTTCAAGGCCCGGTAGCAGGTCGTCTACCCCTTCTACTTCCTCATCCCTCTCAGGGGTCGGGGGTCGCCCCCCAAGGAGAGAAGGACCAACCCTGCTTGCCTCCTGATGATCTGACCTTCATGGATATCATGAGAAACTTCCTGGCCTCCAGTGCATGGGAGATGGAAGAACTGGATCCAGAACGCCGCAGACTGGCCCGTTACCTGAGGCAGAAGGAGCCCAAGCCTCTAGTGGCACCTTCTTTAGTGGATACCTTCCAAGATCTCACCAGGATAACTTGGAAGCATCCAGCTTCTGTCCCGGCTGTTCCGAAAAAGTCAGACAGGCTGCATAGAGCCCAGAGGGATGAGCCTTTCCTGGCGGAACCCCCTCAGGTGGACTCATCAGTCATTACACGACAAGTCCAAGCAGCCTGAGCACCTAAGCTCCCAGTCTCCTGACCCAGAATTCTGCTAATTGGACCAGGTGAACAAGAAGTTCTTTTCTACCTCCACCTGCTCTATTGGGTCCCTCAACTTCCTCACACATATGGTCCAATACCAGAATGAGTTTATAGGAGAGAGGGCAGGAGTTAGCTAATGCCTTGCCAGACTCCGCACAAAAGACGGAGCTTCTGGACATTTTAAAATTGGGCTGGGACATAGGCACGCATGTTCTCCGTGCCTCGTACGACACTGCAGATATGGTGGCCAGAGCAGCAGTGTCAGGTGTCTGCCTCCAGTGCCATGCCTGGTTGAGAGTCTCAGGTTTTCACCCGGATCTGCAGTCCGGAAACTGGGACCTCCCGTTCCAGGGTTCTGTCCTTTTTGGGCAGGAGACGGTCTCTTATCTCTTGTCTCCAGGAGTCTGGCAAATCTATTTGGCCCATCTGGCAAATGTACAGAGGGGACCAGAAACGAGCGAGATGATTACCATTTCGGAAGCCATCGGGTGCTCAAGCCCGTGGAAACCAACAGGGCCAGAGGGGTGGCTTCAAAAGGAAAGCTGGCAACCAGCAACCTGGAGGCGCTCCTTTTCAAGGCCCCAAGTCCTCTCAAGCCTCTCTGCCCAATGACTCCCTCCCGACTCCCCCCTCCTGCGGAGGAGGTGCCGGGGAGGCAGTAGGGGGTCGCTTCTCCCTTCATCTGAAGGGCTGGAGCTCTATTATAGCAGACCAATGGGTCCTAGACATCATAAGGAAGGGACATACGCTGGAGTTCACAGAAATCCCCCCCAGATACTCCACCAAGGTCCTGGCGATATCCTCCTTCTCACATACCTCTCATAGAAGGAGAGATTCAGGCCCTTTTGCGAAAAAGGGCGATAGAGACGGTTCCTCTGCAGCAGTGGGGAAAGGGATGTTACTCCCATTTTATCCTAATTCCAAAGAAGACACAAGATCTTCAGCCCATCCTGGACCTCAACTCTTTAAACAACTGTATAGAGTACCAAAGGTTCCAGATGGTGACCCTTCCAGGTCTTCTTCCGCTGCTGCACCAGAGAAGACTGGCTCTGCCCCCTAGACATGCAAGATGCATACATGCACATTGGGGTCTCTCTCTTCTCTCCCCCCCCACAGGAAGTACGTGAGGTTCCACTTCCAGGGGGAGCATTATCAGTTTCTGGTTCTTCTGTTCAGCTCTCTTCCGCTCCTCGAGTCTTCACCAAATGTTTGGCAGCGGTAGCTGTGGCTCTAAGGCGCCAGGGGCATTACATCTTCCCTTACCCTGATGATTGGCTGCTTGTGGCCCCGTCAAGGACGCGCCTCCTTCAGGTTCTCGGAGACAACTGTACTGTGTTTCGAGAGGTGGGGATCACCTTGAATCTTCCAAAGTCTTCCCCGGAGCCCAGCCAAAGACTCGTCTTCATAGGGGCAGTCCTGGACTCAATCCAGTGCATGGCTTTTCTACCTCCAGAAAGGGGTGGTAGCCTGTGGGAGATAGCCGGATCGATCCTGGTAACCCCTGAGGTTCAGGCCAGGACCTTCCTCAGATGGCTGGGGCACATGGCGGCGGCCATTCCTGTCGCACCTTTGGCCCGCCTCCACATGAGGGTCCCATAATGGATGCTCAGGGTCCAGTGGGATCAATGCTCAGACGACTTAGACCACATGGTCAGAGTCACAGAGCTGGTCAAGAGGACACTACCATAGTGGCTGGACCCTCTCAATTTAGAGAAAGGGGCCCCCTTCCGTCAGGAGCCCCAAAATCAGACCCTAACGATGGATGCATCAGATTTGGGATTGGGGGGACGCACCTAGGGGCCCGCCAAACACAAGGGGTTTGGACCCAAGAGGAGTGCGACCTCCACATCAATGTCCTGGAGATGCGAGCGGTCCTCAGTGCACTGCATGCTTTCCAAGAGGACCTTATCCCAGGCTCTCTCTTGGTTCAGACAGACAATGTGGCGGTCATCTTTTACATAAACAAGCAAGGGGGAACGAACTCCTACCCCCTATGCAGGGAGACAATGAGAGTCTGGTACTGGCCGCTGGAGCGTTGAATCTCTCTGTCCACAGTGCATGTTCCATGCGTCCTAAATGACTTGGCAGACAGTCCAAGGCGCACGAGTGGGAGCTACTGCAGTCAGTAGCGGACCAGCTCTTTGACACATGGGGTCGACCAGAACTGGACCTCTTTGCATCCCCACGCAACACCAAACTGCCAATTTTCTGCCCGCAAGAGTTCACGTCTGGTGCCTTCTGGCCAGACATGTTGTCCCTTTGCTGGGCAGGGAGGCTTCTCGACGCCTTCCCTCTCATCCAGAGAGTACTATTGAAGATACAGGCCAAGGGGGCTTGGATGATTCTGATTGCCCCATTGTGGCCTGGCAGATTTGGTTCCCACTACTTCAGCAGTTGTCCTCGGAACCTCCAATTCCACTGTCAATATGCTCGCAGTTGCTGTCCCAGAATCGGGGCATGCTGGTCCATCCAGATCTCTAGTCTTTGCACCTTCATACTTGGCACCTGCAGACGTAGCAAAATCCAGGTATGGGGTCTCCCAGGAGGTGGTGGACATCTTCGTCTCGCCGAGAAAACCCTCTACTCGCTCCACTTATGCTATGAAGTGGAAGCGTTTCTGCTTATGGGCGTTGTCTCACTGTCTGGACCCCTTTACTTGTCTGGTGAACTCAGCATTGCAGTATCTCCTCTCCTTATACCAACAAGGCTTGAGCTACTCTTCCATAAAGGTGCACATGTGGGCCATTTCTGCATATCATGTCCTCTTGGGGGATAGAACCTTAGCCCAACTGGACATGGCCCACACCTTTTTACGGGGTATTCTGCATATGAGACCTCCCATTAAGGATCCTGTCCCTCCTTGGTACCTCCTGTTTGTGTTGGAGAAGCTCACTCTTCTCCCCCTTTTGAACCAGCGGCTGATTGTGAGCTGCGTTACCATTCCTTGAAGGTTTGTTTTTTAGTTGCTGTTACCTCAGCTCGAAGAATTTCCGAGCTCCAGGCTCTGACGTGTAAAGAGCTTTATTTGTTTTTTCATAGGAAAGGGTTTCCCTCGGAACAAATCCTAAGTTCTAGGGACATGGATATGTTGTTCATCCACACTGTCTGGCAGGTTCCTTGCCGCTTTAAATCTTGCCGGAAAGTCTTCAAGCTGGCTCCTCCCACCCACCCGGGTGGTAAAACTCTCGGCTCCGCCCCATGACACCAGATCTTCCTTACCGCTTGGAAGTTCAGGTTCCATTCTTAGCGCTCTGCATTTTAGACTGGATCCTAACTCTTCGGTTCATCCGAAACTAGTTTTGAAGTTTTCTAAACTTCGGTCTTTATCATCCCTTGCGGCTGCGATGGACAAATCGATTGCTGGCTTGTGGAGGTGCCCTTGCAGGCAGAAAATGTCCAGGATAGATCCACACTCCACGTAAGTCTACTGCCTAGGCCTAGACCACGACCCGCAGGCCTGCGAGTTGTGCCGCTCTTTTTCGCCACCGGCCTCCTGAGGACCAGGCTGCCCGATTGAAGCTCAGGCACTCTGAGAGCGTTACCAGCGGTAAATCAAAAGAGGCTGTTGGGCGGTGTCCGCGGCGGCTGGCTCGGCTGAGCAGCTCAAGCAGATGATCGTCTTCGAGGAGGAGGCGGCCCAGGCCGCATCTTCCTCCTCCTCAGCCTCGGCATTTATTCCGCTCTCTGAGTTCCTCGTACACGGCTTCATTCAAGGAGCTTTGTCAGTCACTTTCCACGAAGGGAGAGGGGCTTTCGGGACATTCTTCTCGGCCCAAGAAGAAGGAGTCGAAGGGTAAGTCCCACCGTCGGCGTTTGTGGGAGCGGGAGAGGTCTCTTTCCCCGGACAGCAGACTGTCTACTTCGGTCGAGGTTGCGGCTCAGGCCGCTGGCTTCACGATGTCCCCGTCAGGCCAGCCGGCTGAGACTCCTGTCAACGCAGCCGGGATTTTTCTCGACCCGTCGGACGGGCTGTCGACTGGTGAAGCAGACAACCCCCCTTCACCGGTTCCCCCGGTGGAGACCGAGGATCTGCCTGCGCCTTCGGGGCCACAGTCCCCAGATAAAGTGCCCGAGCTGAGGGAAGAGCGGGTGTCCCCGGCCCCTTCCCAGACCCGTCCTCTGTCCCCCCGAGGGTCTCAGTCTCGGACTTCATCTCGATCAACCGTTCCGCCATCGGCGGTCTCGCATCAAGTCGGCGACACCGTTCGTCCTCGTCCTCTTCCTCGGACGAGGAGAGGCTTCGATGTAAATTACGTTGACGTTACGAGGAGCTTATGTGGCAGCAGTTTCTGTTGTCCGGGACTAAACCAACTCCGGTTCAGCCACCGACCATCAAGTGGCTGTCGCCCAAAAGACCGAAGCAACCGCTCGCCCCAGTCGAGATGCCCGTTCCAGGGCCGGTTGTTCGGCTTAAACCGGCTGCTCCACCGATTTGCGGTGGAACCTCCGCATCCACAACCGAAGTCTGGGGCACCGACCAAGGATTCTCGGTCGGGTCACTGCCTGCCCCACAGGTTGTCAGTCACCCTCACTCCCGACTGTCCTCGGCAGGTGGAGGGTGGCTCAGGGCCGAGGCAGCTCTTCACAGACTCTTCGGAATCCGATGACGATTCGTCCCTGTTCTCCAGGCAGGTTGACCTGGAGTCCTCCGGGGGCCAGTCATTGGACGATAGCCCATTGTCCTTCTTGGGTCTGCTTCGACTCATCTCGGTGTCCACCGGGATGCAGCTCGAGCCCGTGTCCAAACGGGCCAAGTATCCCCTGACGGAGATACTGGATTGAGGGGATTCTCCCATGGAGGTCTTTCCAGTGGCTGAGGCCATTGTCAGCCCAGCCTTGGAGCTTTGGCAGTGGCCTGCTTCCTGTCCTGCGCCCTCGGCCAGGATGGCCAGGAAGTATGTGGTCCCTACCAGCTCTTTGCCCGGTTTCTCGGAGCACCCCTCTGCCAAGGGGTTAGTCACAGACAGCGTCTTCCGGTGCCGAAATGCTCAGGACGTGGATAAGCCCCCCGACAAAGAGTCCAAAAAGCTGGACTTTGCTGGGCGCAAGGTGTGTGCTGCATCCTCTGTCGGCCTCTGACAGGCCGGCTCGGCCGTGCTGATGGCACACTTCTCCCACGCCCTCATGGGCTCCCTGGATGAGGTTGTCCCTCATCTCCCGGCCAACCTGCAGACCATGGTCTGTCAGGTCCAGGACCAGGGTAGGGCGGTGGCGAAGCAGCTGCTTTAGACTGCTCTGGACATAGGTGATTCCTGTGCCAGGTTAGTAGTGGCCGCGGTGGCTATGCTCGCAGGGCGTGGCTGAGGATATCCACCTTCGTGGTGGATACCCAGCACAGGTTGGCGGATGTCCCCTTCTTGGGGACTGACCTCTTCGGCCCTGGAGTGGAGGGACACCTCCAGTGGATCGAAAAGTCCAATGCCACTCTGGACTCGGTCACCTCTGCCCAGAGGGACAAAAGCCACCGTCAACAACAGCATAAGTCCTTTCGTCCTTCGGCCCCTGCAGCACGACTGGCCCAACAGCACCAGCAACAGGGCCAGCATGCTCACACATGGCGTCCCAAACCCAAGCCTGCGGCTTCCTCCAACAGGAAGCAAGGAGGTAAAGGCCCAGGAGGTCCCTCGGCCAGTCCCTCTTCCAAGCCTGCCTAGTGACGGGTTGAGGGGTGCCGTCCCCAACCTCGTCATTCCCCCCCCGGTTCCCCCCGTGGGGGGACGGCTCCGCCACTTCCTTTCCGCCTGGTCCACTATCACCACGGACGGCTGGGTGTTGGAGGTGGTAGAAAAGGGCCTGCCTCTGGAGTTCGAGCAGGCCCCACCCTTTCGAGCCGTCGCCCCTCGGGGGGCCACGCGGTCCGCAGCCTTGCTGTCAGCCCGCTGAGCCGATATTGCCCTGCTCCTCGAAAAAGAGGTGATCAGGAAGGTGGCAGATCCTCCTCCAGACCCTGGGTTTGTGTCCAGGTATTTCCTGGTCCCAAAATGGACGGAGGGCTGGCGCTCCATCCTCGACCTGCATGACCTGAACAGGTTCCTAAGGTCTCAGACCTTCAGGATGGTCACTCTGGCTAAGATAATCCCATCCTTGAATGAGGCATGTGGTTCTGTTCCCTAGACCACCAGGACGCGTTCTTTCACATCCCTATCCGTCTGTCTCATCAGAGATTCCTCCGCTTCAGAGCAGAGGGATCCCTTTACGAGTTCTGGGCCATGCCCTTCGGCCTCTCTCTCTAGCTCCCAGGGTCTTCACCAAATGCATGGCAGTGGTGACAGCATTCCTGCGGCGCCGAAGGGTCCGGGTGTACCCCTACCTGGACGACTGGCTGATTGCAGTCCCCTCCAGAGCGGAGGTGGAGCGGTCCAGAAATCCGGCCCTCCAGGTTTGCTCCTAGATTGACCTCCTCATCAACGAGGCCAAGTCGGAACTCGTGCCGAAGCAGGTGATACTCTTTATCGGGGCAGAGCTCGACTCTCTTCGAGCCAGAGCTCGGCTCCTGGTAGACAGGGCCGAGGTTCTTTCTTCCTTTGCCCAATCATTTCTGGTTGGGCAATCGCGCCCTGCCCGGGACTTCCTGCGCCTCCTGGGCCTCATGGCAGCCTGCACCAGCGTGGTCCGTTGGGCCCGTTGGAACATGTGTCCCCTTCAGTGGGGACTGGCCAGCCAGTGGTCACAACGCTGTGATCCGTTGGACCAGCCCATGACAGTGACCCAGGAGATGTGGAACGCTCTCCAGTGGTGGACTGTTCTGGCATATCTGCAGGAGGACATCCCGTTCATCCGCCCCGAGCCGACGGTCTCTCTATCAACCGATGCATCTCTGATGGGTTGGGGTGCCCATTTGGGGAAGCACAGAGCGCACGGCCTCTGGTCCCCTCGGGAGTCCCGATGCCACATCAACCTGCTGGAGCTTTGAGCGGTTCATCTAGCCCTCTCCGCCTTTGCTCCGTTTCTACGGGGTCAAGTGGTTCAGGTCCAGATGGACAATACCATGACCATGTACTATCTAAACCGCCAGGGCGGGACGCGCTCTATGCCTCTGTGCAGGGAAGCTCTCCGCATTTGGTCACTCGTGCGCAGCCTGGAGGCGGATCTCCTTGCCATTCACGTGGCAGGAGCCTCCAACACCCTGGCCGATGCCCTAAGCCGGATAGGGGCTGCGTCTCACGAGTGGTCTCTCCTGCCGGAGGTAGTACAAGATCTGTTCTCCCACTGGGGCACGTCTCAGGTGGACCTGTTTGCCTCCAGGGAGAATGCAAAGCTGAGACTGTTCCATGCCCACCCCCCTCAGCAGGGCTCACTGCAGGATGCCTTCGCTGCCGTATACCCCCGGGCCTCTTCTACACCTTTCCCCCATTTCCCTTGATCCACAAGGTGCTTCTCAAGGCGAGGAGGGACTAGGCGCAGGTGATTCTGGTAGCTCCAGATTGGCCCCGCCAGTTCTGGTATCCAGATCTCCTCAGTCTCCGCTTCAGGCTCCCGAGGTGTCTTCCTGCCCGCCCAGACCTGATCTTAGTCAACCAGGGGAAGGTATTCCATCCGGACCTTCAGTCCCTGCACCTAACAGCCTGGTTTCTGAGCGGCTAGAGTTCCAGGCCTTGGGTCTTTCCGACGAGGTCCTCAACATCATTGAGGCGTCCCGTAAGGAGTCGACCAGGAAATGCTATGCCTTCAAATGGAAGAGATTCTCCATTTGGTGTCAGGGGAAGGGCTTGGACCCTTCCGCCTGTCCTTTGGCAAGCATTCTGGACTACCTGTGGTCCCTTTCTCAGCAAGGGCTTCAGTTGACGACCCTTAAGGTGCACCTGGCAGCTATCTCTGCTTACCGGGCGCGGGCCGGGAAGCAGTCGGTGGCGCAGGAGAAGGTGGTCTGGCACTTTTTCAAAGGCCTTGATCACATTTCCCCTCTGGTGCGAGAGCCTCCACCTCCATGGGATCTACTGCTGGTATTGGCACGTCATGGGCAAGCCATTGAACCGATGCACAGGTGCAATATTTCCCACCTGTCGTGGAAGACCAGCTTCTTAGTGGCTATCACGCCAGCCAGAAGGATGGGAGAGCTCCAGGCGCTTTCCATCGAGTCTCCTTATCTGGTCTTCCACAGGGACAAGGTTGTCCTGCGCCCCCACCCGAAGTTCCTTCCGAAGGTGGTGTCGGAGTTTCACCTTAACCAGGTGTCGACTCTGCCGGTGTTCTACCCCAATCACACCTCGGAGGCCGAATATAGGCTCCATACTTTGGACCCTAGAAGAGCGCTTGCTTATTATAAGGAGCGGACGGCTGAAGTTCGGGGAGAGGTTCGCCAGCTGTTTGTCACCTATGCTGAAGCCGCACCTGGCAGATCTGCAGCCAAGCGGACGATAAGCAGGTAGGTCACCTCCTGCATAGATCTCTGCTATAGGTTGGTGGGTATGGAGCCTCCCAGAGGGATAAGAGCTCATTCTACCCGCCGTACCACTGCATCGGTAGCTGCTTCCAGGGATGTCCCTATCCAGGATATCTGCAGGGCTGCTACCTGGAAGTCGGCACATACCTTTATTACCCACTACTACATCG
The DNA here is from genome assembly GCA_016271365.2 of Neoceratodus forsteri. Taxonomy (NCBI): domain Eukaryota; kingdom Metazoa; phylum Chordata; order Ceratodontiformes; family Ceratodontidae; genus Neoceratodus; species Neoceratodus forsteri. The sequence goes on along the minus strand of CM028135.1, from coordinate 637,507,806 downwards.
ACCTTGTGTCACGCCGGGATGCTGGTTTTGGGCCTCAGTTCTCCAGTCTCTATTCCCTAAGTAGGGGGGTGTGCGCCTTGCCACCCTCCTCCCAGAGAACTGCTAGGAGTCTGCCAGACAGTGTGGATAAACAACATATCCATGTCCCTAGAAATACAGGTTACTCACCTGTAACAGGAGTTCTAGGGCGCTGAGGTACTACCTCAAGCACACAGTTGCACACCGTAAATTGGAGCAACTGTTTGTGGCCTTCGTGCCACAACACTTGGGCAACCCAGTGTCTAAGCAGACTATTTCTAAGTGGCTTGTCCACTGTATTGTGTTTTGCTATGAAAAGCACAACAGCCCCCTTCTGGGCCCGGTTAGGGATTACTCCACCAGGGGAGTCTTGGCTTCCTTTGCTGTCTTGAAGAATGTCTCTATAAGAGACATATGTGCAGCCACCACCTGGAATTCTGTGCACACTTTCGTGAAGCTCTATAGCCTGGAAATTGCATCCAGATGCCATGTCGGTTTTGACTTGCCAGTTCTTCAGTGACTTCTTTCCTGAGTTGCTGTGTTTCTAGCATTATCCCATCCTTCCACCTCCCGGGGGTTAGACACCTCCTTGGCGTGGGACTGCTTTGGATTCTGTCCTAATGGTTATAGCCTGCTGCAAGAGCTCCCACTCGAAGTAAGACAGTACAGTTACGTAAGAACTTATCGTAAGAGTAGATCTTCGAGAGGCGCTCTTGTTCCATCCCCCGAGTGAGGTGTTCAGCATATCATCTGCAGGCTTCGCTTCTTTCTTTCGTTAGGGCCCATTCACGGGTCTTGGTGGGGGAACTGGGGTGGAGCTGGGTCCGCCCCCTTTTGTACCATGACCGACGTCGGGTGGGAGCCGACGTCAGGGGGTGGTCCCTGCTGGGTATTGCTAGCTAAGAATTTTTCTGGTCTGTCCCAAGGCCTGTGGCGTTAGTCCTAATGGTTAGAGTCTGCCCGCAAGAGCTCCTCTCAAAGATCTACTGTTACGGTAAGTTCTTGCATAACTGTACTTTTCTGGCTCTGGTTGGTTTTACACTGATCCATTTCTGGGCTCTGCGAATAACTTCTTCATGTGGATCAATATCTGAAATGAACTCTGCGTTTGGCAGAACTGGATAGATCATTTTTTTACCCCAAGCTGAATGACTGGCTAGTGATGGGGAACTTTCCCCATAAATAAGAAGAAAAAGGGACACATTCAGTTCTAATCTCAGTGCAGTCATTGCATTTTTCCTGAACGAGCAGAGTACCATTGTGGGAAGAGCTTCCCCAACCAGGAAAGGCTGACCAAGCTCTGCACCATAGTAGTGCCTGTATCTCTGGGACTACTTTGTTCCAACAACAGGTGCTTTATTGGCCTCCCTCGGAGCCAAGTTGTACCAGATAAGGGATTTTTCTTCTTCATAATCGGTAAGTCTCCCACTAGGAGTCTCCATCGGTGCAACTTAAGACAGAGGCATCATCACTGTTGGTTTGCCCATCTATCGGGGGCATCACCCACAGTCTTTAGGAACTAGAGACAATGCTCCTATCACTACAAAACCTGGTTTCTCCTACATTGAAGCGGGGTGGTACAACTCATCATGAATACTGCCATACTGCACTACATTTGTAGACTTGCAGGGACACGATCCTTTCCCTGCTCCACATGGTCAATGGATATAAGGAGTCCCTCTACTACCCCAGTGCCCCCAATAGGTTAACAGCCTTACAGGAAACAACACCTAGCAGATGACCTGAGTGGTCAGATCAGGCCCATCTTGTGTAGCTCCAGAGCAGTAGATGCTGCTCAAGTATTTAGAGAGTGGCTTACCTCTGTGATAAATATCTGTGTATCTGATGTGAATCATCACCTGTCTCAGTCCCGTTTTGGATCACTACACATGGCATGGTACTCCTGTTTAGTTAATGTCTGGGATGGTTTGGGGAAGCATGGGTATGCCTCTCTCTTATTGTAGTCATTCAGGGTATTCATTACACTCTGATCTCAGCCAGTATCAAGGGTTCTATTAGTATTGTGGCCCTGTAGCCATGATATTTTCTGCAGTTGTTCTCCTTTGTCTATGGTCAAGCCTATATGCGCCCCCCCCCCCCCAATCGGGTTCACAACATGTCCATCTCCTCCTGAGGGAGACTCATGTACACCAACAGGTTTCTGGGGTTTAGGCTTGGCTCCTTGGTATTTAGAATATGCTGTTCTGCATCTCTTGGTGAGTCACATGGGAGTTTTAATGGATCACAGAGAACCTTTTTTTTAAAAAAAAAAAAAAAGCCTTTGTTGCAATAAGGGAAAAGGCTTTACACCTGGGTGTTCTCCCAAGGATCTGGGATCAACACCAGTAGATATCCCAGCTTTGTGGGATTACTTTACATATCAGCATTCACTGGTCTTAGCTTTTGATCCGTGGCTACACTGGTTCAATCCCTGCTCATGCTACTCCTGGGAAGGACCCATCCTTGGCATTCACACTAATTTTCACTTTATTAGAATCTGTCTTCCCTCATGGGACACCAATGCCAGCTGAGACCCAGAACACCTGTCAGGTTTAAGCTAATGCTCCCCCCTCTTCAACTCTAAGGTTTTAAGTTTTTCCTGGGGGTCACCACTTTAGCCTGAGGGGTCAGTGAGATCCAAAATCTGGTTGTATGAAGGTGACAATATCTCCAGTCTTAGAGACTAGATGCACAGTGGTATCAAACTCCCGCTGGGACAAGTTTGTAACCTTGCCAATCTCTTCACTGGACATTCTTTCCCAGGCAAACAAGGACCATGCATTAAAGGGGTACAGTGAACCCCCCCTTTTTTTATTACTATAAGCCATACCAAGGATCACAAGCAGGACGGGAATGTGCTCCCCCTGACGTAGGAGGATATGGACAAAGCATGTTCATCTCCCAAAGTACTGACTCTTCTGGGTAGTTCAGTGTAACCAGCTTTGCAGCTCCATGGTGGGAAAAGGAGCTCCATTAGGATTCAGAGTTCATTAAACAACTGGTACAACTGCCCTGGAGGTCCCCTCTTGAAATTCTATACAGCAGTTACCTTGAAGTCTTCTATACATTTGCAGGGCATTTCGTCCTGGACACTTGTCTAGTAATGAGGCCAGGTTTGGCACAGCAGTTCTGCAGAGGCTCTTTATTAAAGGGTTCTGTGCCCACCTCCAAAAGTACTGCTTCTTTGTCTACAGAAGTTAATAATATTAGTGGATTCCTGTGGTAAGAAGGAAACATTACTCACTATAGTAATCTTCTTTCATTCAGGGGGATCCACTAATAATATTAACTTTCCCACCCTTACCTCCCCTTCTAGAACCAAAGACCTTTGCATCCCTGATTGTTTAATCAACTGTGGGGGTGTCCGTTAATGGCATGCTTCTCCTTTATCTTTCTCTAGCCCTGTTGGGCCCTTGTTCCCCTTTTTCAAGTGATTCTGACATTCAGAGGGGGGTTGTTAATATTATAGTAGTTGTCCCAGTGGGGCCTTTTGTTGGTGTTAATAGAATTTTTTTTATATTGGGGCCTCTTTGCAGGCTCCGTCCAAATCTGAGGAGTTAGAGCATAGGCAGTTAGCTGGGCAGCTTTTGAAAAATGGCATGTGGCAATGTCCCATCATTTGCATATAGTTCCATTCTCTCCAGGGCAGTGTTGTCTTAAAGGGACACTGCAGAAGTTAATAATATTAGTGGATCCCCTGGAAGAAAGAAGGTTACTACGGTGAGTAATTTTCCTTCTCTGCCAACATCGTCAGAAATTTAACCAGGCCACTCTGAGCCGTCGATTGAAAATGCTGGAGAGCCATCTTCTAAAACAGAAGCTGTTTATCATGGAAAAGGAGCTGCAGGCCAGGAGCTCTTTGGCCTCACCGATACAGTCCTCTGGGGCCTCTTCTACCTCCCACAGGGAGAAACTGGGAAAGCACAAACACCGGGAGAAATGCAGATAATGAACCCGGTCAGCTTCCCGATCGTGGTTACCCCATAAATCTTCTACCGCAACAGCACCCTCCTCCCATGGGGGAGTTGACACCTCCAGCTCCACCAGCCCTTTCTTCCGTCAGGCTTATGGTGGCTCTTCTGCCTGCCATCATCTCTATTGCATGCTGAGGCTCTTCGGGACAGGGGATGTCTTCTCTTGCCCCCCCCCCAAAGACCCTAACGCTCAGGCCCATCTCCTCTATGGGCTCTCAGCCTGGCAGCTCTGTGCCCATTGCCCTCTCTTCCCTGGCTCTGCCTTCGATGGTTCCCACCTCTAGGACCAACACCAGTTCTTCTAGACAGCGCCTCCGGCAGCCTGACGCAATTTCCTCCTCTTTGGTGTCGCCTCTGCCCAGGAGTATCTCGTTTCCCTCAGGCTCTGGCTTCCCCTGTGGACCCAGCACCGGCAGACCCTGTTCCTGGGTGCTCTAGACCATTGGCGGTGCTGCCAATGCCCCAGCCAGTGGGCCCAATGCTGGCATCGCCTTTGCGTCAGCCTTCACCACAAATACCTACACCTGGTTACCTATCGCCAGTCCCGCAACCATCGTTCTCTAACCCAGCACTGGGGTTGCCCTTCTTGCCTGTGTAGAGTATTACACCACAGGTGGACTAGAACGTCCTTTTCTTGGCGTTATGGGCGTTTATGCAGAAGCAGAGCGCCCCACCCCTCAAGGTCCACCTTCGGCTTCTGCCCCCCCCCCCGGGATCCATTGTCCAGGGACATGTGCAGAGCTGTACCTTCTGACTCCCATACATCGGGGTCCCCCGGAACCAGGCCCGATGTTGGTACAGGCATCATCAGGTGAGATATGTGCCAGCCTCTGTTGCCAGTACCAGACAGCGAGTTCTCTGAGGAGGATTCTGAATCCTCAGTGTCTTCTTCTTCCCCAGGGGAGTTTTTGGGTGGCGAAGATATGCCCAAGGAGGTGCCTAAATCCCCACCCGATGATCCATCCTTTATGGACATAATGTGCCACATTCAGTCAATTATGGGATGGGAATGGAGGAGCAAGACCCAGAAAGATGCTGCCTAGCCTTTTTTCCTTGGCCGAAGGATGCCTTGCCAGTAGTGGTGCCACCCTTGATTGAGTCATATGAGGATGTCGCCAAGGCAGCTTGGGCTCACCCCTCCACTATGCTTCCCCTCCTCAAAAAGGTGGACTGGCTTTATCACGCATCAGTGGGCAAACCTTTTATGGGGAGCCAACCTAAGGTGTATTCTGTGGTCATTAATGCAGCCCACGACTGCTCCAAGAAGCCCAAGCACCTTAGTGCCCCCCAAAAGACCGTGAATCTCTGCAGCTGGACTAGATTGGCAAGTGGGTCTTCACTTCAGCCACTTTGGCCATTAGGGCCATCAGTTATCTGACCGATATGGTACAATACCAAAATGCGTCGGCTCGGTGGCGCTGAGGGTTGAGGCGCTGGACGCCACACCTCGCGCTATGCTGGCGACACAGGTTCGGGAACGAGCCTGAGTCGTCGGGGGTCGGTAGGGGAGGACTAAGATTGAGGATTCGTAGACAGCTCTCTCAGTCCTGGGGTGGGTTCAAGGCTCTCACATGATGCTGGCACCCCCTGGTGGAGGCTGGGGGCTCTACAGCACACGGCACAAGAAGCAAGGGGATTGGGGCATCAGGAGACGTCCTCCAGGTGCATACGGGAGCGTGCGCACGCTGGGCAGGATGTTGGTGCACGTCCGAGCCTTAGGAGAGGAAGATTGCAACAAGGAAAATCCCTCTACCCTCAGGTGAGGTGACGCCGATCCCTGGCAAGCCGACCCATCACATGCCCAACACTGGCTGACTCTCCGGTTCTCCTTGGGGGTCTGGGGGATGCTCCGTGGGGCAGGGAGAGCCACAGACCCCGCATACCCGATGTAGTACCCGGAGTAGCCAGTTCAGGTGGGCGGTTGAGTGTGGCAGCTGTCAGTGGAGACCCTGAGAGATGCCCCGAGGGTAGGGTGCAGAAACAGAACTTAAAAAAAAAAAAAAAAAAAATACCAAAATGCCTTGTGGGACCAGGCCAGGGACCTGGTCCAGACTCTGCTTGAGGATCCCACAAAAACTTAGCTTGCCCAACTCATGAAATTGGGCTCGGATACGGGCAGCAATGTACTCACGACATCTTACGATGCCGTGGACACCTCTGGGTGAGGGGCTGCAGCTGGTGTTTGCCTTTGACGCCATTCCTGGCTTTGGGTTTCTGGTTTTGCCCTGGATGTTCAGGCCAGCATTTAAGATGCTCCTTTTTGTGGCTCGGTTCTTTTTGGGGGTGATGTCGAGGATCTCATTTCTAACTTACAGGAGTCCGACAAAGCCCTCAGGTTGGTCCATTCGCTCTGCTATACTCTGCCTGGAGTGAACCAATGCCAGCCCTTTCCTCTGTCCTCCCAGAAGCAGGCTCGAGGCCAGCCTATCAAGGGCCAACAATGCCATAAGACAACCAGTGCCCCTGCAGGGGCTTAATCCCCCCCGGGGTTCCGTGGCTCTTCTGCCCCACCTCCTGCCTCCTTAACCGCCCCCCAACTGAAGGTCCAGGAGAGGTGGTCTGGGTCTGTTCTCCCTCCACTTAGAGGGGTGATGAGCAGTGACCACAGACACCTGGGTGCTCCAGCTCATAGCCCAGGGTCACACTCTGGAGCTGGTGGAGTGGCCACCCAAGGCCCCTCCCATCCACTCTACCTACACTCCAATGTATCTGCCTCTGATTTCGGAGGAAATTCAGGTGCTTCTGCTAAAAACAGCCATAGAGCCCATCCCGCAGGCTCAGTGGGGAAGGGGTTTTTATTCCTACCTCTTCCTTGTCCCCAGAAAGACCAGGGACCTTTGGCCCATCCTATGCTTAAGCAATCTGAGTCTCTACATGGAGTACAAGTGCTTCAGGATGGTGACCCTTCAGGGATTGCTGCCCTTGCTGCACCAGTGGGACTGGCTGTGCTCTCTTGACATGTAGGATGCTTATCTGCACATACAGGTTTTACGGCTAACTGCTGTTTCCTTCGCTTCCATTTTTAGGGTGCCCACTTCCAATTCAGGGCCTTCCCTTTTGGTCTTTCCTCAGCCCCCCAGATATTTACCAAATGTCTGGCCGTAATGGCAGCAGCATTGAGGAGACTGGGCCTTTTATGTCTTTTCCTACCTGGATGATTGGCTGCTAGCAGCCCCTTCCAGGGAGCGCTTGCTTCAGACCCTGGAATGCACTTCCTATCTCTTCCAGGAACTGGGAGTCACGGTAAATCTCCCAAAGTCTTGCCTCTCCCCTTGCCAGTGCCTCTAATACATTGGGGCAGTCCTGGACACCCACCAGGGCAAGGCCTTTCTGCCAGAGGACAGAGCGACCCATTTGATGGAGCAGGCCAGTCTAGTTTTCACGAGCTGTCCGGTTCCTACCAGTTTTTCTGTGCCTCCTGGTTCATATGGCGGCATCAGTTGCCACAGTGCCCTTGACCCTGCTGCATATGCGGATACCACAGTAGACCCTGCGAGTCCAGTGGGATCAGTGCAGGGATGACCTCAACCAGTTGGTCCTGGTCTCTGACCTGGTCCAGAGGATTCTGGCTTGGTGGATGGACTCTGTCAATCTGCTCCAGGGGATTTCCTTCCAGATCACGACCCCTGGCAGGTCCTGACCACGGATGCCTCCAGCATGGGATGGGGTGCTCATTTGGCCGACCATCAGACTCTGGGTACCTGGTCGGACGTAGAGCAAGTGCTTCATATCAGTGTCCTGGAGATGCAGGTGGTTCTATATGCCCTGCAAGCCTTCTGGACCCATCTCCTTATGGGCCCACTACTGGTTCAGATGGACAACATGTGTGTCATCTACTACATTAACAAAAGGGGGGGGTCACTGTTACCCCCTGTGTTGGGAGGCGATGAGAGTTTGGTATTGGGCCATCATGGAGCACAATCTGGAACGCTTGGTGGTTCATGTTCCAGGCATCCAAAACATGTTGGCCAACAGTCTCAGCTGCTCCAGGTCTCGAGCTCACAAGTGGGAACTTCTCCCCTCAGTGGTCGAAGATCTCTCCGACAGGTGGGGTTGCCCAGAGTTGGACCTCTTTGCGTTCCCACTCAATTGAAAACTGTCACTTTTTTGCTCGCTGGATCCTGGGCCTGGAGTTTTCTGGCCAAACATAGTGTCCCTCTCTTGGAAGGAGAGGTTTCTGTACGCATTCCCTCCCTTCCCTCTCTTGCAGAGGGTTCTGCTCAAGCTCCAGCTGGAGGGAGTGGAGACGATCTTCATGGTTTCCTCTGCTGCAACAGTTGGCTGTGGAACCTCTGGTGCCTCTACCTCCGTGCAAAGACTTGCTCTCCCAGGACCAAGGCACCCTGGTCCATCCGGACCTCAAGTCCCTGCATCTTCACGTGTGGCTCCTGTGGACCCAGCTATTTCCCGCTTTTGAGTTTCCTCTAGGGTCACTGATGTCCTGGTGGCAGCCAGAAAGCCCTCCACCAGGGCCACTTCTGCTATGAAATTGAAGTGCTTTTCCATTTGGGCTGCTGCTCGTCATTTGGATCCATTCACCTGCCCAGTTAGTCAGGTGTTGGAGTACCTCCTTTCCCTTTCATATTAAGGCCTTAGGTACTTGTCTCTTAAGGTGCACCTTTCCGCCATCTTTGCATACCATGCACCTGTTGAGGGCAAAGTTGTTTACCAACTTGAGGTATCCCGTATGTTCCTGTGGGGGATTCTGCATCTGAAACCTCCCATTTGGGACCCGGTCCCTCCATGGGACCTTAACTTAGAGAAACTCACTTTACCTTCCTTTGAACTGGCTGCGATTTGCCAGCTGCACTTTCCGTTGTGAAAACCACTTTTTTTTTAGTTGCTGTCACTTCTGCTCGAAGGATTTCGGAGCGCCAGGCTCTGATGTGTAAAGAGCCTTATTTGTTTTTTCACAATCCTAAGTTTTTACCTAAGGTGGTGTCTAAGTTTACTTTGAATCAATCTATCCATCTTCCAGTTTATTTTCCTGAGTATTCCAAATCAGGGGGAGGCATTGATCCATACTTTGGATGTTCACAGGATGTTGCATTATTATACAGACTGCACCAAATCTTTGAGGAAAACTGACCAGTTGTTTGCTTTGTTCTCTCCCAAGAGAGAGCGCACTCCTGTTTTCAAACAGTGTTTGTCTAAGTGGTTAGCTAATTGCATTGTTTATTGCTACCGCAAGTGCAACAAACCCCTTCCGGGGGTGATCAAAGGTCATTCCACCAGGGGTATGACTGCCTCTAAAGTTTGCTTCAGAAATGTCTGCTGCTGACATCTGTGCTGCTGTCACCTGGAGGTCTGTCCATACTTTCACCAAGCATTACAGTCTGGACATCGCCTCTAGGTGCAGAGCCAACTTCGGCTTAGCACACTTGACAACGCCCACTGGGTGGCACTCCATTTCACCCCCCGCTCACTTCCTCCCCCGTTGCTTATTGCCTCTCTTATTACCAGCATGTGCTCAGCTGTGTTCATTGTAATTGCTACTAAATTGTATAAATGTATGAAACCATACTGTGTAACTTTAAGTCAGTAGGCTTTTATACTGTAACCTGAATTCTGTTTTTGTCTGTTCTCAATGTGACGAGGAACGTTTGGAAATGAGCCTCTGGCTCAAAGGTTGTAAACCGATGTACAGATAAATAAATAAAGCAGTCCTTCAGGGCCTTCTGTCGTGAACAATTATACAATGGCATGAAAGAATGCTAAGCTCTGATTGGTCAATGCCCACCTTCAGCAGTGATGTTATCTCAGTATAACATCACTGTATGAAGGTCCCACACAGATGACCACAGCAAAAGTAAAAAAAATCACTCGCGCCCGGCTCGTGTGCAGCACTAAACACAACCTGCTGACAAACTGCACAAGTCTCTCACAAAAAGCAGCACGTATCAAAAATGCCATCAAACAAACCTAGCCTGCGTTTTTTTAAACTCCCGCTTCACTGCTAGCCTTCTCTGAGTTTCAGAATGTCTCGCACACTTGCAATCAGCTGCTCCGCTATGACCAGTCACCCTTCCTACAATGAGTGGCTTCAGTTAATTCAGCAGCGCCTGCACAACCTCTGGTTCCTGACCTACCTTAACTGATGTGTTCCTCTCATCCCGTTTTCTCTTCTCCTCTGCTTTTCTCCTAGTACAAAACAAAAAAATGCTGCAGACTGTACCAGGAGAACATATTTAAAGCTCACAAAGCTGACTGATTTCTTGGTCCCCCGTGGTGCTCTCAACCGGTCCATAGTAATAGCACATGCCCCATTCAAAACAGCACTCTCTCAATACACACTCCTGTGCTGTTTAAATAACACAAACAAATGAAAATATGGCTGCTCTGCATATGCTGAGGGACCCTGCCTGTCCTCAGAAAATATGCGTAGATGTAGTGGAACACAGTCACCAAAGTGACATGTGCCAAAGAGAGAGCTTTCAAAAGGGAGAAAGTGCACACCCTTAGATCTGTGTAGCCTTAGAGCTCACGAAGCATGTAGCAGCAGCACCACCTTGTGGGGGAAATCAGAAACTGTGGACTTTCTTCCTAAACATATATTTCCACATCAGAAAAGTAATAAAAGTATATATATACAACTTTTTTAATCTTATTTTTCTTTGCTAATAAATGAGCCATTATATAACAGCAATAATGCACGACAGGATATTGTCGTGCTGGGATAACGTCACTTCTCGGGTGTTGAACGCACTTGGCCTGTGGCCTTGTGCCCAGCCACCTGAGGCATGATGTTATCCCAGCACAACACACACACCCTGTCGTGCACTGTTGCCTAATTGACTGCTGTCTGGTTCTCCTCCCGGTGATTTTGTCCTGGTAATACCAGTACTCAGTCCTACTGGTTGGCTTACTGCAAAAGCTTTCTTCGAAGTAAGATAGAACAGTTGTGGAAGAACTTACCGTAACAGTAGATCTTATGGGGAAGCTCTTACAGCAGGCATTGCTTTCCCGCTCTCCTTTCTTCCCCGGCTCCTCTTTTTCTATTGCATCAACTTGTCTCTTCTTTGGCTGTCGAGATAACCTCCTCGGTTCTCCATCAGCTGGCCATTTAGAGTCTCCGGCGGGAGAACTGAGGTAGGTGTGGGGGACCACCCTCCTGTATGGATGTCAGATGACTGATGTCTGCGGGGGGGCCCCGTGGTAGATGGCTAGCTAGAAGGTTTCTGTGTGGTCCTAGTGCCTGGTGGCATAGTCCTACTGGTGTGGCCTGCTGCAAGAGCTTCTCTCAAAGATCTGTTGTTATGGTAAGTTCTTATGTAGCTGTACTTTCTTCCCCTACCTGGACTGGCTAGTCTCAAGAAAAACAAAACTGGAAACGTAAAGTGCTCAATGCAGCTAGTAAAGAGCACTTTAGAAAGCTTGGGTTTCCTAACAAATCTGCAAAAATCCTAAACAAAATCAGTACAGGTTTTGGACTTCACAGGTGCAGAAATGGATACCTTGCAGAGAAAAGCACTTCTTCCTCAGACAAGGGTATCAAACCTGATTGCAACTGCAGATGCCATCAGAGAGGGCTGACCAAGGCATACAAGAGAATTCCTGCAGCTCATAGAACACATGGCATCCTCCACAGCAGTGGTGCCAGGAGTCCGGTTCCAGATGAGAGGAAGGAAGTATGAGGGGGAGATTGGGTAGGCAGTCTTAAGAGGTCTAAGGGAACTGAGGGTGGACAAGACACCTGGCCCAAATCGGGTACACCCTAGGGTCCTGAGGGAACTGGCGGGGGTATTAGCAGCCCCTTTGACAGACCTATTTAACACCTCGCTGGAGAAGGGCAGTGTGCCTCAGGACTGGAGGACAGCTCATTTGGTATCTCTTCTCAAAAGTGGACCCAGGTAATTACAGGCCAGTTAGCCAAACCTCCATAATAGGTAAGTTGATGGAGACCATTCTAAAAGAAAGGCTTGTGTCCTTCCTTGAAGAGTGGTCTCCAGGATGAAAGGCAGCATGAGTTTATCCACAGGAGGTCTTGTCAGGCCAACGTGATAGACTTCTTTGATTGGGTTACGAGGTCTCTGGAAATGGGTCAAGCGGTGGACGTACTGTACCTGGACTTCATCAAGGCGTTCAACTCAGTACCACATTGTAGGCTGATCAGCACACGGGGGGACCTGGGATTAGGGGACAGAATGCAGGGTTGGGTCAAGAGCTGGCTAAGAGACAGGAACCCGAGAGTGGTGGTAGGGGGTGAATTGTCCAAACCTAGGCCAGTAACCAGCAGGGTCCAGCGGGGTCCCACAGGGCTCAGTACTCAGACCTGTGCTTTTCAACATATTCATTGATGACACAACAGAGGGAATCAACAACAAGATCTGCCTTTTTGTTGACTGTACTAAGCTCTGTGGGAGGATGGACACAGAGGCGGGGAGACAGGATTTAAGGGAGGACCTTGTTAAGCTGGAGAAGTGGTCGGACATCTGGCAGCTGGGTTTAATGTGAAGAAATGTAAGGTAATACACATGGGAGCCAGAAACCCAAGGGTCGGATACTGGCTGGGGGGAGTACAGGTGACGACATCAGAGGAATAAGACCAGGGGTAATGGTCAGGGTGATATGAAACACACAGCGCAGTGCTGAAAGTCAGTAGCCAAAGCAAATAAAACAAGGACAATCACCTGTAGGAGGGAGGAGGTTATACTGCCACTATACAGGTCACTGGTGAGACCACACCTTGAATACTATGTTCAGTTCTGGTGCCCTTACCTGAAGAGGGATATCAAACTACTGGGAGGGGGTCCAGCAGAGAGCAGCCAAAATTATCAAGGGCATGGGAGATTGATCATATGAAGAGAGGCTGAGGGAGCTGAACATGTACTGCCTGGAGGATAAAAGGGAGAGGGGGATATGATTGAGACATTCAAGTACTTAGAGGGCATAACTAGGGTTGATACTGAGGGCATCCTTAAGTTAAGGAAGGAGGGTACAACAAGGGGCACAGTCTGAAATTGATGGGGGTAGATGCAGGAGGAAATGAGGCACTTTCTCAGTGAAAGGGTGGTGCAGGGGTGGAATGAGTCGCCAGTGCAGGTGGTGGCAGTTTCGGGAGCTAGGTGAAGAAGAAGATTAGGACAGGGATAACTCTGGGGCAGCTCCTATAAAATTGTCTGAGCTGTGTACTTGAGCAGACTAAACCATTATGGCCTTCTTCTGGCAAATTTGTATGTTCGTATACAGTATCACCTAAGGGACCACTGGTCTCAAAGATGGGATTCTTTATCAAAACTAGTGGCACTGATCAAAACATTCTTGCAGTCACTAGAGTGGTAGAAGGAGGAGAGCAACCTAAGAGAGGGCATTCCCTTCTCCTGCTTTCACCCACAAGCGCAATCACAACAGATGTCTCCCTCCTGGGGTAAGGAGCCCATTTGGAGGATTTCACAGTAAGTGGCATCTGGAGTCCAGAGGATACCAGGGAGCACGTAAACCTGTTGGAGCTCAGGGCAGTGTTCCTGGCCATGCAGACTTTCCCCTCCAATTTAAGGTAAGTCTGTGCAAATCAGAACAGACAAACCCACTACAATGTATCACATAAACGGGGGGAACCAAATAATCAAAACTGTGCACAGAAGACATGAAGGTCTTTTTTGGGGTATCTCAGTCATCAGATCACACCACAGGAACTTCACTGTCAGTGAAGTGGTATCCACATGGAAGATTTACAGCAATACCACTGGGGCTGCCCATGCTGACATCATCTGCCAGTGTCACCTACCCTGTAAAGGTGTGAGTGGCCCTGCTTCCTCCTCTGTTCTTTCCCGCCATTGACTCTGTTTGCATGGGTTTAAATGGAAGCTCAGATGCAGTTTCAAACCACTTTTGCCTACGACTTTATTTTACTTCGTTTTTTATGGAATCTTTACAAGAGATTCCCTTACCTCATTTATGTCGAGAATTATTCCTTCCACCTCTCTTCTGTCACTGTCGCTGCGGAAAAAAGATTGCTTCTACAGAAGAGTATTCTCTCTCTATCTGCTGTCTTGGGCATGACCATAATGTCTTGGGCTGTGAGCTCTGCCATAAATTCAACAAACCACCCTCAAACGACGTAAAAAGGTTCTCAAGAACTTTCTGATGGAAATGATGGGTAGCCATTTCTGGGCAGGGGTCCTCGGGGGTCCTCCTTCCCAGTTGCCGCAGGTTCATCATGCTCCCAGGCCACTAAGGCCCAAAGACCAGTCTGGGGGGGGTTACAAGAAAGACCTAGATCGGGACCGCTCCCCCCCAGTGGCGATCCCGCTCCCAGATGGCTTCTTATTCCTCCAGAGGTACTCTGTTGGCTGCAGCTGCACTGAGGCCCAGTGCTGTCCAGGTCTGTGTTCCTACTTGGCCTGTAACAGTGCCGCCTGCCTCTCAAGGAGACTGGATGTCGACCTCCAGTTTGTCGACGTTTGGCTCATCGACGGCAGCCCTCCCATTGAGGCCTCATGCTTCTCCAGGCCCTCTGGCATTGAGCTCTTTGGGCTCCCAAACCCCGATGGAGGGGTTGTCTCTTCCTGTGCCGTCAACCACTCCTGTCGATGCAGCAGTTTACTGTCGTCGACCTCGATGATGTCCTGACCAAGTTTAATATAGTCTTGGTCCATCAGATGGGAGCTTATAGGACTACGTCCCCTGCACTGTCGATGGCCCCCTCGGGTTGTTCCCCATGGGCCATCGTCGGTGCCAGAGGACACCCTATCACTGGAGTAGGCAGGAAGTTCCTATATGCCTTCCCCACTCATACAGACTGCTCTCATAAAGCTGAGAAGGGAACCTGCAGCAGTGATACGAATAGCTCCAGACTGAGGCAGACAGGCTTGGTACTCCATGCAGCTGTCCCAGTCCAGCTGGATTTCAAATCAACCTGCCACTGAGTCACAAGTTGCTTATAATCACTTAGGGCAGGGTAACATTCCCAAACCTCAGGACACTACACCTGTAGGCATGGTTCTTAGTAGAGCTTAGAATTCTCTGACATGTCAGAGGAGGCAATGAGGGTTTTGAAGGTCTCCTGAAAACCATCAACAAGGAAAACGTATTCCTCAAAATGAAAAAGATTTTCATACTAATTTGCCATCCTTCAGGCAGGATTGCCTATAGCCATGGACTACCTAGTACACTTGCAGTGTTTGTCCCTCAGGCCTTCTACCCTGAAAGTGCACCTAGCAGCACATCAGCTGGCAAGCCCAAATCTCTGGTTTCATAACCAATTTTTAAAAGGTTCTTTAAAGGCCTCAGCCACTTATACCCTCCTGTGAGGGACTCTGTCCATCCCTGGGTCCTAAAAAATGCCTTGCACAGCTGAGGGAGGCTCCCTTTTAACCAAGAGGCTACTGTTGACCTAAAATATGCCACTTGGAAAACCGTTTTCCTGATTGCCATGATTTCTGCCATGAGATAACGTAGTCCTCAGGATTACTAGAACATTTTTACCCAAGGTGGTGTCAGAGTTTCACTTTAAATAGTCATGATGGAAATGTGAAAGGAAAAGTGTGACTACTGGGACTTGAACCCAGGCCCTTGGCGTACTGTGCCAGTGCTCTAACCACTAAGTTATGGGTCACATGGTTAGCACTAGGCCTCTGGGCTTTCCCTTCAGACACACACTGCCTCACAGTGGCTTTACTGTACTGAGAACGTTATATGGTTGTCTCTCTGACATGTGCTTAGTTGCAGATTATGCAGCACATTGAAAGGAATGTGTGTGTGTGAAGGGAAAGCCCAGAGGCCTAGTGCTAACCATGTGAGCACACAGCTTAGTGATTAGAGCACTGGCACAGTGCTCCAGGGGCCTGGGTTCAAGTCCCAGTGGGTCATACTTTTCCTTTCACATTTCCATTGTGATTTAAAATTACATCCCTTTGGTTTTACTGTAATGAGAAAATTAGTCGTCTCTCTGACGTGCTTCATTGCAGATTACGGAACACATAGAAAGGAATGTGTGTCTCTGATGGGAAAGCCCAGAGGCCTTGTGATAACCACGTGTGCCCATGGCTTAGTGGTTAGAGCACTGGCACGGTACACCAGGCGCCTGGGTTTCAAGTCCCAGTGGGTCACACTTTTCCTTTCACATTTCCATCATGATTTGTCTCGCAGTGACTTTACTGTACTTTAAACAGTCAGTGACACTTTCAGTCCTTTTTCCTGAGCACTCCAGTGCAGGTGAGTAGCAACTACATTGCCTGGATACAAAAAGGGCTCTGAGCTGTTACTTGGACCATTCAGAGGACATGAAGTCTAGCCACGGTCAGCTTTTCATCACCTGTAGTGAAGTAGGGGAACAGTGATCGAGCAATCAGGAGAGTTATATCTTGATGGATGGTGCCATTCATACAGTTCTGCTATGAGAGAAACTGGTAACATCCCCCCCCCACCCACCTAAGACCTAAGGGCACATTTCCCCAAGGGGCACCTCTGCCTTTGTGGTAGCAACAAGGTACATCCCCTTACAAGACATCTGTAAAGCAGCCACCTGGAAAACAGAACATACCTGTACAAGCATTATTGTCTAGATAGCCAGTCTGGAAGGGATGCCAGATTTGGCACTGCTGTCCTGAAAAACCTTTTTCCCAGATGGATTCTGTACTCAGCCTTGCAAATTACTGTTATGGTGTCTGCAGTTAAAGCATAAGTGTGGTAATTCTGGGCTTAGAAAAATTACTCGCTGTAGTAATGTTGTTTCTTCCACGGGATCCCTCACTCTAACAATCCCTAATCCCGGTCTTCCCTTTCAGAACCTAGAAAGAGGTTCAGAAGAGAGTCCGTTGTTTAATTTGCTTGAGCATTAGTAATTTGTTTCTGGTCTAATGTTATTCTGATTGTCAGTAATTTTAATACCTGTCATAATTCATTTGGTGTTTTTCAAAATTGATTTTAAATATAAAAAATGTTGGTAGCCATTTAGCTAGATTCAGTAGTCACGTCTCCTCTAGTAGTGGAAACAAATCTGATGTTGATTGCTAGGGGAGCTGTGACTACCCAGCAGGGTTTGAATTTCATACCAATTCCATATAAAATTCCATCACTTGCATACATTTCTAGATCTCCAGGGCACTCGGATCAGTGTGCAGGATGCTGTTGTTAAACATACAAGGGATTCTTGGAAGAAACAGCATTACGACGGTGTGTAATTTTTTTTCTTCTGTGCCTCATTAAAAATCTCCCCCCTCCTGTCTGGTTGACTCGCTCTGTACCATCACCTCACATTCCTCTTCTGGCGAACTCGTCATCCTCCTTCAGGACTGAGCCCCTAAACCTCTCCCAACTCATTACCGAACCAACTCAGCTGAATCCCACATACCTCTAACCACACCATCCTGAACTGGGTTCTTTCCTCCCACCTCCATCACGTCATTACAGCAGGTATTAGGCTGGATGCCTTCAGTGACCACTGCATGACATTCTGTGTTGGTAGGTTCAGTACCTTCCCTCCCTCCTTACCCAGATACTTCTGGTTCAGGTCCCTTGGGCTGCTTAACATAAAAGCTGTACTGAGCAACCTTGCTGCAGCTGATTGGTCCCCCATCCTCTGCCCCTAATATGGACGTGGCCATCTCCTGTTCCACTCAAAATTTAGTTCCATCTGTAACAAGCATGTCCCCCTCAGAAAGTCCAGTGTTAAGTCTCCTGCCACCCCTGGATCACAGCATGATGTCATTGATATGTGAAAGTCCCGTGATCAAGCCTGAGCCCTGTTCAGATTGTCGTGCTCCCTGTCTGGCCTGCTGTCTTACAGGGTGCTTAGAAATACATTGACAGTCTGTCCACACTGCCAAATCCCTCTATTTTAAGGCCAATCTCCATAACAACCTTAATTCGCTAGGTAAATTCTGAAAGGTGATCCACTTCCTTTTTGACCCTCCCACCCAGTCAGCTCCCACAGTCCTCATGGTAAATGGTTTACCTGTCTTCGACCTTCCTTCTGTAGCTGCGTCACTTCATTGAGTTTTTCACTACATGTGCCCTTCTCTCCCCACCTTCCTCCTGGCTCCTGCTCAGTCTCCATCTTCCCCATCCTTTCTGCCGCACCCCTCCCTGGGGTTTCACCCCCGTACCCACGATGGCATCCCATAAGATGGGTGACTCAATTTGAGCGCCTGCAACTTGAGCGACAGTGTCATTTCAGCGAGTGCCAGTGTTGCCATGGTGTCAGTGTCAATGTGCATCTCGGAGTTTATTTTAAGATAGGGGGATACGGGGGGGGGCACAGCAAAGCCCCCCGCATATCATGTTGTGAAGTATTTGTGAACTGTTACATGATGGCATGCCCCCCGCACCCCCACTATCTTAAAATAACAAACTCCTGAAACTGACACCTTGGCAACACTTTCACTGTATGTTGGCCATCACCGCATAGGTGTGCAACTCTGCTCCCTGTAGAATTGATGCTGGTGACTGGCGAGTGTGCAGCACTGCCTTCACTGTTGTTGGCATGTGCGATATTTGTGTTCGTTATTGCTTCACCCATATGTGCTTCGCTGTTATCACATAGAAACCCCAGGACACCATGTTTACCCTTTCCTCACTCAGCCTGTCTAAATCTAGCTATGATGATCTGGACCCAAAACTGCTCCATTTCTCAGCTCCAGCCATCGCCTTCCCCTTCAGTTACCTTCTCAACCTCTCCTTCTCCCTCTGCGTTGTTCCTCAGTTATGGAAGCTTGCCAAGGTTCTCCCTCTTCACAAGGGGGGGGGGTGACCCTCTTCCGCTGGCAACTTCCGTCCTATTTCACTCCTCCCTCTCTTGCAAAGCTGCAAGAAAAACTTGTCTACTCCAGGCTTGTTGACTCCCTTCACTCTTCCAACTTCCTCTCCCCCTTCCAGTTAAAATCCAGTAACCCTAGTGCTGATCCCTGAAGCACCCAAATGTCCCCTCTCCACTTGGGGTAGTGCCCATCCAGCACAACCCTCTGCTTCCTGCCCCCAAGCTGGTCATTAATCTGCTTTTTGTATGTCTCTTGTATACCACTTTGTTGGTGCACTTTGACCAGTAACGTACCACATGACAGTGTCGGAGGCCTTTTTGAAGTCCAGGAAGACTACGTAAATGGCCCTCCCCAGTCCAGTTCCTTGGCTAGCACTTCAAAGATGATCAGGTTGGTTTGGCATGGTCTGTTAAATAGTCAGTCTTATTTATGGGATTTAAGGGTATTGTAATGTCCTGTGTGTTAACATAATTAAGTGTGATTTTTGGTTTGTGATTGGCTATTACTTTTTGCCTATACACTTATAGATACTGCACATGTATAGTTAGATGTTTAAGGATAGAAAATTCTACGAATCCATCAAGTCTGCCCTAATATTCCTATGTGTTTTTTCACTCTTCCCTTACAGAGATTTCCCCACCCCTGTCTCCTTTTTGTTCCTTATAACCCCCTTGAAGATGTTGCATTGGGTTTTGATCCAAAAGATTACATTGCGGAGTAAACTGTTCCTCCTGTTCACCACCAGTTCTGTGAATAAACAATTTTTTGATATCTGTAAATTACCCTTTTGAATTTAAAGTTGTACCCCCTTGTAGACATGGTGTTCTTTGACTCCGGAGTCCAACCTATTATATATCTATTAAGTTACTGGAAGGGGTGCAGTGCAGGACGACATAGATGATCTAGGGCCCGGGAGACTTACCATATGAGAGGAAGCTAAGGGAGTTGAACATGTACTCGGTGAAGGAGAGTAGTATAGGGGGGATATGATTGAAACCTTCAAGTACATGAAAGGAATAAACAAGATCGGTACAGAGGGGCTGTTCAAAGTAAAGGAGGGGAGGGACACCCGGGGTCATGATATGAGACTGGAGGGAGCATACCTCTCAACTGTACCACATTACGAGGAACGTTCCTCATTTTATTTCACAAAAGCTCCCTGTTCCACATTGTGAGGACTTGTTCCACATTCAAAATCAACATTTTAAAGCAAAAATCCATAGTAAATGATGCAAAAATATATATTATTCAATTAATAACAGACTTTCTGAACATAAATGCAACATTTTATGTGTTTTGAGCTTCTTAGGTAAAGATTTGATTAAGTGTTCCACATTTTGCCCATTTGTTCCACATTTGGGGGACATAAGGTTGAGAGGTATGGATGGGAGACACTTTTTTACAGAGAGGGTGGTAGCTGGGTGGAATGGTTACCGCAGAAGTGATATCCAGTAGAACAGCGGGCTGCTTCAGAAGGGCTGGGACAGGGGCGAGGGGAGGGAGGAGGGCAGCTGCAGAATAAGGGGTGCTAGCTGCACATTCAAGCAGACTTGATAGACCATTAGGCCTTTATCTGCTGGCAAATGTCATATGTTTGTATCCCTACATGTATTTATATTTCTGTCATATCTGCCTTTTCCGTCCTGTCCTGCAGAGAGTACATTTAGAGTTTCCAATCTTGGCTCATTACCCTGCTGCATCTGGATCATTTTCGTAGCCATCTTCTGAATAGTCTTCAGTCTCTTCCTGTGCGGCTTCAGATGTGAGTTTCAAAATGGCATGCAGTACTCAAGGTGGTGTCTAACCAGTGACCTGTACAGTGGAGACATTTCCTCTTTGCTGTGACTAGAGAAACCCTGCCTGATGCCTCCTAACATCCTGTTAACTTTCCCACTATGCTGTATTGCATCGGGAAGAGGCTTTCAGATTGTTAAAAATCACCCCAGATTCCTTTCCTTTTCTGAGTTCTCTGTGACCCCATTGATGCAGTAATCCTTTTTCCAGATGTGCATCACTTTTACCTTTTTGGAAGTGAATTTCAGGTGTCAAATTCAGGAACACTGAATGGCCAGTTTGAGTTCTGTCTGTCATCCTATTTGTAATCCACATAGTTAGCCCTTCCTCTAGTTGTAAGCCCCCTACCTTCTGAGTAAGCCTCCTGTTGGCAACCAAATCAAAGGCCTCACTGAAGTCGAGGTGCAAAATATCAATTACTTGGCCCCATTCTTTATCTGCCTCACTTAGTTGAAAAACAAAATAAATAAAATCAAGCTCATTTGCAACAATCTGCCACTTATGCACCCATGTTGATTACTGTTCATAAAGCTGTTTTCCTCTAAAAAGTCAACTGTCTGTTCCTTTGGGAGTCATTGTGGATCTGGTCTGGCTCTTGAACATCATGGGTCGGCCGTGGTTCGCAGTACATTCTTCCAACATGGGAACATCTCCCAGATTAAACTGTATCCTGTGCAAGAGGACCTGGCTACCCTGGTTCTTGTGTTCATGACCTCGAGACTTGACTTTTGTAATGCTCTAAACCTCAGGCTGTCGGGGAGTTTATTGCATCTCCTGCAGCTGGTGCAGAATACCATGACCTGGCTGATCACTGGATCTTTGTATAGGGAACATATTTCACCTCTGCTGGGACAACGCCGTTGGCTCCCTGTCAGGTGGCACACTACCTTCAGGATCACATTGTTGTCTTGTAAAGCCCTGCAAGGATTGAAGCCTGACCACCTTCAAGGTTTCTTAGCTTGATAGGCTGCTGATTGACTGCTCCGCTGCGCTGAGGGTTTTCATGTGGCCATCCCGAGGGCACAACTTATGTTCTGGTGGTCCTGCTTATTTGGAACTCCCTGCTTGTCCATCTTACGAGTTCCCCCTTGATAGAGGCTTTTAAAAAGGGGCTGAAATAGCTATTAACATTAGCATTTTAACTAGGAGCCTCAGGGCACAGTCTCAGTATTTTAATTATGTTAATATCCTTATTTATTTATATATGGTTATATTTTATTTTTAAGTTTGTAAGTATTATGTGTGTTTCGGTAGTGCTCTGAACCCTAGTTGGGCAGGTCGATGTATAAAAAGAAATGCTCTGTGTTTAAAATTGACTCCAGCAGTTTGCCCATTATTGATGTCAGGCTCAGTGAACTGTAATTTCCTGGCTTTTCCCTATCTCTACCCTTGTTTTGGGGGACAACATTCGCCACCCTCCAGTCTTCCACCGCTTAACCTGCTGCCAGTGACTTGTTGCATAGGTGTGCCAAGGGGCTGCCAGGGTCAGTCTCGTTTCTCTCAGTACACTTAAGTGCATCCCATCTGGCCCTGGGGACTTTTTTTTTTGCTCGTGTTCTGTACTCCCTATACCTTACATCTAGTCTGTGGCTGTCGGTACCTTTAGAGCTGGTCTTGCTATCAGTAATTGAGCCTATCACCTCCAGTGCAAACAGAACCAAAGCACTCATATTATGTGTTTGCCTTCTTTCTTTGTCTGTCTTCACGCTTGTTTTTTTCCTTATTCTTTATATGCTATCCTTTGCATGGCATTGCTTCCTTATGTATCTAAAGAATGATTTGGCATTATTTTTGACCCTCTCCACAGTCCTTAGTTCTGTACTTGCTTTTGCCCTCCTCCTCAGACTTCTCTTCATAGAAACATAGAAGTTGACGGCAGATAAGGACCGCAAGGCCCATCCAGTCTGCCCATTTCTTTTTCTACCTTATAAATGTGCCATCGGCCTTTGCTCTGTCAGTGGCTTATCTATTCTTAGTCATTTGTATTGCTCCCTTATGCCTATCCCATG
The DNA here is from genome assembly GCA_016271365.2 of Neoceratodus forsteri. Taxonomy (NCBI): domain Eukaryota; kingdom Metazoa; phylum Chordata; order Ceratodontiformes; family Ceratodontidae; genus Neoceratodus; species Neoceratodus forsteri. The sequence goes on along the minus strand of CM028135.1, from coordinate 637,485,312 downwards.
CCTGTTTGAAGCCCTGCACTGTATTCATAGCCACCACTTCTTGTGGTAAGCCATTCCATGCATCCACCATCCTTTCTGTGAAAAAGAATTTCCTCACGTTCCCCCTTAATCGGCCCCCTAATCTCATGCTGTGTCCTCTTGTCTTGCTATTTTTCTTATTTAAACATGTTAGACTCTTTCACCTTGTTAATGCCTTAAGGTGTTTGAATGCCTCGATCATATCACCCTCTCCCTCCTTTGCTCAAGGGTATACATATTGAGCTCGTTAATCTGTCCTCATATGTCTTCTGATGCAGTCCCTGCACCATTTTGGTTGTCCTTCTCTGGACTGCCTCAATTTGGTTAATGTCCTTGTGAAGGTGTGGCCTCCAATCCTGCACTCAGTTCTCCAGATGGGGCCTAACCAGTGTCTTGTAAAGAGGGATTATTACCTCCCTCTTACGACTTGTGATACCCCTACTAATACACCCTAACACCCCCCTAGCCTTAACTACTGCTTTAGAGGTCTGCTTGGATGATTTCAGGTCATCAGTGATGATGATGCCCAAGTCTCTTTCTTCCTTTGTGACTGCTACCAACTCCCCTCCCAGCCTATCGGTGGCTTCAGGGTTTCTCTTCCCTATGACCATGATTTTGCACTTCTTTGCATTAAATCCCAGTTGCCACTCTTCTGACCATTTTGCTAGTTTATGCAGATCTCTTCTCATTCTGCCCACCTCATCTGGATCATCTACTCTGTTGCAGATCTTGGTGTCGTCTGCAAACAGACAAGCCTTACCCTGTAGTCCATCTGCAAGGTCACTAATGAAAATGTTGAAGAGGACTGGCCCCAGGACTGATCCCTGAGGTACCCCACTTGTGACTTGCATCTCTTCTGACTGTATACCATTTACCACCACTCTGTTTTCTGCCCGTCAACCAGTTTGCCACCCAGTTGACCAACTTCTGACCCACCCTGAGCCTACCCAGTTTATTTATCAATCTTCTATGTGGAACAGTGTCAAAAGCTTTGCTGAAGTCAAGGTAGGCGACATCAACTGCTCCCCCTTGGTCCACCACTCTGGTTACCCAGTCAAAGAAATCTATGAGATTAGTTTGACAGGACCTTCCTTATGTAAACCCATGCTATCTTGGATCCTGTGCCCCTGTGGATTCCAGGTGTTGCACTATCCTTTCCTTTAGGAGTGCCTCCATAATCTTGCCCACTACTGAAGTAAGGCTGACTGGTCTGTAGTTCCCCGCCTCCTCCCTGCTACCGCCTTTTGTGAGGCGGATCACAAAGCCCTTCTCCAGTCTTCTGGGACCTCTCCTGTGCTCAGAGACTCACTAAACAGTTCTGCTAATGGCTCTGCTAGTTCCTCCTTTAGCTCCTTAAGTACCCTGGGATGTATGCCATCAGGTCCCATTGCCTTATCCACCCTGAGCTTAGCAAGCTCTTGTAGGACCCTTTCTTTTGTGAAGGGAGTAGTGCTCACCTCCCTCCCCCCTGTGTCCATGATGCTGAGCTGTGGGCCCTGCCCTACCTTGTCTTCAGTAAATACTGAGCAAAAGTATCTATTTAGGATAGATGCCTTTACAGGGTCCTCCTCCTCACATGCTCCCTTTTCTCCATTAAGCTTAGCAATACCCCCTCTGGACTTTCTCCTTTCACTAATGTATCTATAGAAAGTCTTGTCACCTTCTTTTACTGTTCGTGCTAGTTTTATCTCAGTTTGGGACTTTGCCTGCCTTACTGCCTTCCCTTAGGGCAGTTTGGTATGCCTCCCTATCTTCATCCCACTGTGTTCCCTTATATTTCCTGAAGGCCAGCCTTTTGGCTCTGACCTTTTCTGCTACTGAATTTGAGAACCAAAGTGGTTTCCTTCTTCTTTTGCACTTCCTTTTCTGTCTAACACAATGGGATGTTGCTTCAAGTATTGCATCCTTAATGCTTGCCCACTTTGCCTGTACCCCCTCACCTGTGTTTCTTTTTTGCCAGGACTAGCTTAACTCTGTTGGCCATCTTATCAAAGTCAGCTCCTCTGAAGTCCCATATTTTTGCCTTGGAATGAGATGATTTAGATGTAGTAGCCAAATTGAACCATACCATGTGATGGTCACTGGCCCCCAGGTGACCTTCTACCTGGAGATCTGTGATCCCTTCTTTGTTAGTCAGTACTAAGGATGCAAAGTGGACAAAGTAACAAAATGAAAAACCATTGGGTTGTGAAGTCTTGGGGGTTGTGGTGAATCAGTGGTGTGGTGTTCCTTGGGGTTGTCAACCCTAATGCCTGCCCCCCCACCGACCCGTAGCCTCTGGTCCAAAATGCAAGGTACATCTCCAAGCCAGTGTCTTATAGGCACATACTCTTGGGAGGTGGAGAAGTATATCTCGCTACTTGTAACCAACAGAATCAGTCATAACTTTTTTCATGCAGGGCCCTGCATCATCATGGTTGTTTGCTCAAAGGAGGGGGTGGGCATTAGGGTTGACAACCCCAAAGAACACCACACCACCGATTTACTAAGACTCAAGAGACTCAACCTGGAGATCTGTGATCCCTTCCTTGTTAGTCAGTACTAGATCTAGGATAGCCCTGTCTCTCGTGGGTTGCTGTACCAGTTGTTTGAGGCCCTCCCCCTGCAGGGAATCCACTATGTGTCTAGTTCTGGCAGATGTTCCTGCTGGTATTGACCAATCTGTATCCGGCATGTTGAAGTCTCTGATTATCAGAACCTCCCCTTTAGCTGTCATGTTTTGTATATCTTCTAACAGTAATGTGTCTATGTCCTCCCTCTGGTCTGGGGGCCTGTAGACAACCCAGTTCTTATGCTGTCTCATTTCCTGTTTCAGGGTGACCCACAGTTCTTCTGGCTCCTTATGTGTATTCTGAATTTCTGTAGCTTTGATATTTCATTGACATACAGGGGCTCCCCCCCCTTTTTTTCACCTCTGTCTCTTCTAGACAATACATAGCCAGGTACTGAAGTCTCCCAAGTGTGGTTACTGGTAAACCACGTCTCACTAATTGCTACTATGTCCAGTTTAGCCTCTGACATAATTGCCTGCAGGTCTGCGATCTTATTTCCCAGGCTGTGAGCATTTGTGTACATGATTTTCCATTGGCCAGATTTTGGTGTGTTAGTTGTTGGGTGAGGTTTGGCATTACCTCATAAGTCAGTATGGGAGACAAACCTTTTTTTTTGGGGGGGGGGGGTATACAGTTCTGTTCTCATTCTGTTCCCCCTCTTATAGACCCTCAAAAAGCTTTCTTTTGTCTCAAATTGTTACCCTTATCTGCTTGTCTAGCCAAAGTGGTTTATTTTGTTACTCTTCCTTTTTAAAGGGACACTTAGCAAAACTCTGTACATCATATTATTTGTAGTTGAAAACCCAAATTTTTATGATTGCTTACTGTCTAAAATTCAATATTCAAACCCCAGGAATCTCCCAGTATGATTATACATATGCTGTCAGCCTAGAATCTGACTGCCTCAGAGCTGTAGTGATGTAATGTGGAATGTATGCAAATAATGGAAATAGAACGCTGTTTAAACTGCTGCCTCTAGGTGGACTGTGTTCCAAGTGACAGTCTGATTCATTTCTCCACCCTGACAACTAAATGCCTTGAAGAGCTTTCCTCGGCAATTTCGCTGCAAGTTTATTTGTATAAAAAGTTTAATATTCATAGTTATTTTGTTCATTTCTCTGTCTCTAGTTATATTTTATTATAAATAGCATTATTTTGGGTGTTTTCTCAGTTCCTGCTAGTTCCTTTCTGATTTCCAGGAACTGAGTCCTTCACTAATTTTTTCGTTATTTTTTAGCAGTTCTTTACCACGATTCAATTAACGTTTTGTCTGTGAGACTCCTTTATTTTTCTACTTGGAGCAATTTCTGATTTTTGCATTCAGTTCCCTTCATTTTGGGAACCGACCGCTTTGTTGATATTTATAAAAAGTTTTGTTTTAATCACAGTTCCCTTTGGGAACTGACCACAAATTCATTTTTTCCCCTTTTTGGGATTATATTTAAAGTCTTCTGACATTTTGACACGTCAGGCTAAAAAACAAGATGGGACCTATAGGTTTTAAAAATTGTTTAAAATGCTTTCAAATCTTTGCTAAGGCTGATCGCCACGATTTGTGTTTGGAGTGCCTGGGTCCCAGTCACATTTTTTTCTAACTGTGAGTTGAGCAGTAAGTATTGCCCTAAAACAGTTAATAAAAAAATAAATAAATAAGGGGGAGGGGGGCGAACAAAAAGATTGGAAGATATGGCTTCTGTTTCTTTGTCACCAGAGCACCCTGAGGAGGTCTCTTCTTCCTCACATAGTAGAACAAAGGAGAGACTTCCCCCATAAGAATCCTCAGACCCTAAAACTTTTGCTTAGGGCATATCTGAACATAGTAAACACAAAAGACTCACTGAGCAGGTTTCAGATTCTGTTCCTGCTAAAAAGAAACACCCAGAAAAGCATGTTGTGCGCATCCTGCTGAAGAAGCAAAGGAGCTCCCAGCAGACACAACTAAAATGCCCTTTGCTGAGGACCTTGCCAAAGCCCTGCACGTCATTCAGACCATTCAAGCTGCAGAATCCCTTCTGGGTTCACTGGTTCCTCTCCAGACCAGTTCCCCAGACCAGAGACTTGGTCTATTTTGAGGAGGAAGAGGATGAACCAGACTTGGGGGACCTATTGAGCCTGAGGTATCCCTGAGCAGGAGTTTGGTACCCTTCCTTATGGACAGATTTTTCCTCCCACTTTTCTTTTGTCAGGCAAATGGCTGACACTTTGGGCCCCTCCTCACAAGAAACAATGGAGGATGAGCAGGAGGCTGAGTTCCTTGACATGATGGGAATGGTCCCTACAAAGAGGTTGTTTCTCTCTGTTCACAACTCTCTCTTACAAAGGTGACCCAAAAAATTCTACAAACTCCATCCTCTGTACCTGGGGTTGAAAAGAAGATTGAGAAAAAATACCAAGTGGACAGATTTACCGCTGAGTATCTGTATTCCCACCCAGACCATGAGGGTGTTGTCCAGGCTGTAGCCTGTGATGAAGCAAAAGTCCCTCTCTAGACTTACCCCCCCCTCGGATAAAGACTCCTGAAAGATTGGCACCATGGGGAAAAGGGGGTACATAGCTTCCTCCCTCTCTCCTTCTCAGACCTGCAGCTTACACGGCATATGCTGCCCAATACCAAAAAGCTCTCTGGAATTCTGTCTCGGCTTTGACTGACAAATTGTCAGGTGACATTGCACATGACTTGGCTAACGCTTCCAGGGACAGCATTGGATGCCATTAAATGCCAGTTTCACATGGCTGTGGATGCCAGTGACACTACCTCTAGAATGTTGGCGTTATCAGTTTCTGCGAGAAGGTTTGCCTGGCTTTGGACAACCGGTCTCGCTTCAAGATACACAGATGAAAGCCATGGACTTTCCCTGTGAAAATAATTCCCTCTTCAAACAACATGAAGTCTCGCAGTAGTCTGACAAATGCAGTTAGCCCCAGCACTTGAACTGGTCTGGAGAGGAAAGAGTTAACTCTATGCAGGAAGCATAGAACGTTGAGCTTGAGCTCGGTTTCAAACCTCTGTCTGCAGCACTTCAAAGTGTAACTGTCAAATTCTTTACTCCGCCTAACTGAACAGTTGATCCGGAGATTGCTTCTTCGCTACAGTTGGTTCGGTTTAGAATCCCGTCAGTTTAATCACTGATTTGTCATTTATTTCGGCTTCAGATCCTTGTCTGCGGTACAGTAAGTGTTGTAGGTAGCGGACCATAGGGTAAAATTGTTGTATTTTTGTATGGAAATTGTAAAAACCTGTGGATCGGTCCGTTTAGGAACCGATTGTTTTTAGGGTTTTTCCTTATTCTTTATATTAGTGTGAGGTACCGGTTCCTATCGGTTTTAAAAGACCGCGATTTTACACGTTTTTTTCCATGACCCATAACACGGTTGGTAATGGATTGGGGGTCTTACCTGGCTAAATAGCTGTAAAGGGTAAGTTGTAGCCTGGTCATGTCTGAGAAACCCAAGAAAAGAACGGGCCCACTGGGTTTCAACACTGGTGAGTGTGGGGATGCCTTTGCTAACACCATTTGTGTTTATTGTCTGGGGTTTGACCACCTCGATTCAGACTGCCAAATTTGTAAAAATTTCCCGAAGGCCACCCTGGAAAAGAGGTTGGGTAGGCTTAGGGAAAAGGAGGCTGAGAAGTCCACTAATCTGGATGGCCAGCCCGGTTCGGTTCCTACTGAACCTGAAGGACTGCCCACTGACCTGGGCGATAACTCCGTCGAGCAAGAGGAGATCCGACCCTGAGGGGTCGGTTCCAGTGAAGCGCAAGAGGAAATTGGCTGGATCGGATCCAGAATCACATCATCCAACCGCCGAGGAAATAGCCAGGGCAATAAGTATTGTGGAATTGCTCCACCCGGTTCCATCCAATCCGGTGCCTCTCAGCAGGCACTCTATTCGGTCGGTTTCCCCAGTTCCGGAATATGTTCGGGATGAATTTTATGAACCGGAGTGGAAGGGGGAAGAACAATATGATGATGAGGATAATGGAGATGAAGGTCTGGATGAGCCCCTTGAACCAGACATCTCCCCAGACAGGCCTTCTAATGTTTTCCCTCCCAGGCTTTCCGAGTCCCCATCCCACTGTTTGTTCTACAAGAAAGTGGCTGATACCAGGGATCGACAAATTTCAAAATGGCATGCTAGTCCCGGACAACTGGTCTGGTCAAAAATGGTAGTCCCAGAGTTCCGAGTGGTAGTCCAATACGCTTACATGAAAATTTTAACCAGACATCTGTAGAAATAAATTACATGGTGTGTCTGGGGTTGTACTATTGTATTAGGATGGATGTAGATGTAGAAGAACTGTGTAAATCGGGAAAAACAATATTGAGTGACTGACTCTCCATCCAGTTCCTTTCTTTTCTGAATGTTGTCTGCAGGTCCAGGGTGGGACCTGCATTGTGTGTAGGGGTACTGCATTCTCGCACTCAGATTTTGGATGCCAAAAAGAGGACACCTAGTTCCCCGATGAGCCCTGGTGCCAGACCCCGAGTAAACAGGTTTAAAATCTCCACTTCCTTCACAGCTCATATACAAGGGGAGGTCCTAGGTATGGTAGGAGAAGAGACTGAGAGTAAAAAAAATTATAAAAAATAATAATAATACAGGATATTGAATTGAAGGTACATGAAGAATATTTGGCAGCTGGAAAAGAGGACATGTGCTCGTAAAAGAGGACATCTGGTGGTGACCTAACTAACCATGTGTGTGCATGCAGGGCAGGCTGAAGTCTGTTTCAGAAGAGACTGGATAATTGTAGTGAAATGAAGCCAAGGCCATCAATCAACAAGCCATTCTGTGAATATAGCATGACTGTCATCAAGGGGTAGACTGACTAGAGATTGGGAAGACAGGAAGATGATGATGGAGCACTACTAGGAGTACTTGCATCGGATCATCATCACCATCGGAGAAGAAACGAAGCAGCAGCGCACCGCCAGCAGTAGATGTGGCAGCAGTAACAGCAGCATGCCCATGAACATGTCTAGTTCCTGGACCACAGAGCAGCCAGTGGTTAATTGCAGGATCAGGATTAAATTCATGCAGTTCAGGACCTTCTACCGCTATCTGCAGAAGAGACTGTAGTGTGTCATCAGAAAGCCGTGTCCGTATTTTTGTTTTGATAAGGTTCTGAATAGAAAAAACTCTTTCACACTTAGCAGTTGAGACACTCATAGTTATTAGTATTTCAACTAAGTCAAGAATAATGTGCCCAATCTGTGGTGGTTTTTCTTTTAGTAATTTTGTGTAGACCTGCAAATACGGCTTGTCACTGAAGATTTAAGCAGCATTTTAAATGCAGCATACTCAGACTTTATATGTTCCTGCTGCTCTTCTGTGAAAAAATCAAAGTATTTAACCAGGTTTGCCAGTTCACAGGTCCCAAACACGCTAGTGGTCTCTCGGCAGATCAAACTGCTTGAAATCTAAACAGCTGAACCATTTGAGGCGCACCTCTGAGAAATTTTTAAACCTCTCGTCTATGTACGTTATTGCTGCATTTATTAAATTCTGCAATTGTGTATCTCTTACAAAACTGACTTCTGGGCAGTTGCCTCTGAATGGGAAAGGAACAGTCCTCTCCTCCTCCTCCTCCCCTCCCCTCTTTGACACAACATACTCCATCCATTTCTGTTCAGGTTTGTAATGGCTAAGGAAAGTTGCCATGTATTTCCCTGGTGATGTTTTCAGCTCCGTAAGCTGGAGTAGGCAGGTCTCAACAAGTTGTGGAACTTCCAGTATTACTATGTCATCTCTTTGAAACTGGAGTGACAGGTTTTTTAGTATTGGCAGGAAGTCTTGTAGTATATATAGGGATTTTACAAACTGTACACTCTGTACTTCCTTTAAGAGGGCCTTTGTTCTAGAACCTTCATCACCAGCAGCAGAAGATGCATGTTCTAGGTGTTGAGCGACACTGGGTAGGTTAACCTGAACTGCATGAACTGACCGTGACCTACTGGCAAGCCATCTCACTTGTTTTATAGCACTAAAGTGAGCAAGATCAGTATCCATGACATTTGCAATTTCTTTTAGTTCTCTCATTTTTTTGGGACTGTAATGATAAAACTTAAATATTCCCTTGAGAGTACTTTGAAGCTTTGACACAAATGTATTTTTCTTTACCACATCAAGAACTGCCAGCTCTAACTTATGGGCAACACAGTGCATCGCAATTATTTGAGGACAGTGTTCCCGCAACTTTGCTATGGTTCCTCCTCTTTCGCCCATCATGACACTGGCCCCATCAAAATTTGCTGAAACAAGGAATGGCCCTGCATTGTGAACATTTTGTAGGTTACTTAGAGGAAGATTTACTGACTCAAGTGCAGTCGTTATTGCGTGAAATACACCTTCTGCATGTGCATGTTCCAGTGGCACAGCTTGGATAAGCACTAGTTGCACCAGTTTTGAGTTTGGGTCAACAAACCGTATGAAAACATTTCCCACTCAGTTATACTAGAATCTGTACTACCGTCAGCAAGAACTGTCACATATTTAACATCAATAAGAGTCTGCATCTGGGTTTGGGATATAACTGCTGATATAGCACCACAGAAGTCCCTGGCTCGTTTATCATTGGTATAATTAGAACCAAGCGTTATCCCATTTTTTTCTTGCAGTTCGCAGAGCCACTCCATGTCCGAGAAAGGGCGCAGATTTTTGGCAATGGAATATGCTGTGTTGAACAGGCGTTGCATCTTGACCTTAGTGCCCTGATCCAACTGCATAAATGCTTGATACAGTGGGGACTCAGTGATATCAAAATGTACCACACGCTGACCACTGTGTGCAATATGTTGATTCATACACAGCAAATGTGGATTGGACTTGTCATGAGCATTAGTGACTCAATTCAAAATTATTTGAGTCAGTGGCAAAACATTAGGTTTCTTTGAAAAGGCTGGTACTGCAATGGTTGGATATTTTTGCTATATGGTGCAATACATCAGTTCTTTTTTTCATCATATCTCAGCCAGTTATAAATGGTTAACCAATGCCTTTGAAACAATCTGGCCCTTTTCTCCTGATCGTATTTCTTATCTTTATTTGGCCTCTCTGGCCTCTCGTCCTGCTCATGGAGCACTAAATTACGTTTTTAGGGGTGGATGTAAACTTTCAGTTAAGCCTTCATTGCTTAATTCAAGACACTGATGATCAGCAGTTATATCTCCTGACACAGATATAGGCTCATTGTTATTACCTTATCTGCACTAGACACAGAGGTGGACTGTGTTTCAGTTTCAGGTGGTGTCTTGCTACTGATGGAGTCTGCTGTCACTGCTGATACTGTGAGGCTACTGACCAGAGAGAAAATGAGTCTGCTGTTTACTGCTCCTCCTACTCCAGTTCTGCATATTGTGGCACTTATTTTCTTCCTCCAGTGATAATAAAATATATATAGTGTGTTTGTGTGAGTTTCTTTGGGTGCCGGGGTTTGGTGGACTGGGTGGCAGACGGTGACACTGGGGGGGCGGCCCAGAAGGACACTACAATGAGCGGGTGCTAACCTCAAAATATCAACCAATCAAATTTTTGATTTATTTATTTATTTATTTATAGCACTGGCCTTAAGCCCTCCTTGCTTTCTTTCTCCTCCTCCTCCTTACTGCTACAATTTTATTTTGGCACAGATAGACATTGAACTTGACAACACAAACTGCTCTTGCTGTCTCAGTGGCTGATCCTCCCCTCCCTTCCCTTATTAGGCTCACCACTGACTCCACAGTCTCAACCTAGCAGACAATTTAGCTCCAGACAGCAGTTCAAACTAAAAAAGTTGCTGCAGTACAAAGGGCCTGCCTGATACTGAACTTACAATGCACTGTGTTTCCTTGGATCACTGCACTAGTAAGTTCCCCCTTCCCTCCCTGTTTATTTTGGTTAGTATACCCCTCCTGATTTCCTTGTTCTTCAGTGGTCTTCCCTTCAATTAAGTTATATAAAATATGGGAACAAATTCAATTCTTATTTGTAATACTACCCCTTATTGACTTTGTGTTTTCTCTCGTTTTTTTTGGCTTCTGCAAATCACTCAACACAGACAGTAAAAGGCTGGCTTCAACAATGTTCTCCTCCAGCCCTATTTTTTTTTTGTGTGAGCAAACTGATGGCACTTCGGGCACTGGCAGCTTCATTTGTGTCCAGCTTAGCTTCGCATCCATGACCGCCGCAGCTCACTGACCTCGGCTCACACCAACCCCAACCTCCCTCGCTAACTCTAACTCTCCCTGGCTTTTTTTTTTTTACTACAGCAGTGCCCCTCGAGCCTCACCCAGGGTCTAATCGACTTCTCCACGCACAAACTGCTCTTGGGAACAGTACGTGACGCCCTTCTCTCTGTGAAGATGAGAGAAAGTGAGTGTGTCAGTGCGTGTGTCCCCAGATCAGTCTCGCCAAGCCTACGCTGGAGCCAATGTGCGCCTTACCCTTCGATGAGCCTCGGATGGATTTGCTGCCACACATGCCAGTCTCATGACTGGCTCCTCCTCTGCTTCTGTTTTGGCCGCTGCTCGTACCCGCTCCAGGCGCTGTTTCTGTTCCCCTGCTGCCGACCTGCCATATCACGTGAGTGCTGCTCTGTGGGTCAGATGACCTCCAGCACAGGACAGGTCGGCGCAGGACTGCTGCAGTATCGCGTGACGCGCACCCTGCTGTTGCAAAGTTGGTATTGCAGCCAATATATATTTTTTTTATTTTAATGCTTGCCCACGGACAAGTGGCTCCTTACAACAGAACTTGTCCCTGACTGGGAAGTAATAGCCCGGGACGTCGGGCTATCGTAATTGTCGAACCCTGGCTGATACCCTCCAGCTTCCCTTGGTTGAAGCTGTTGAGGAACAAGAGCAGCTTGATTTTGTGGAAATGAGGGACATCCCAGAGTCCAAGAGATTATCTGTTTCAAACACCATGAAGTCTTGCTATATTATGACATATAGCAGTTAGCCTCAGCACTTGAACTGCCCCGGAGAGGAAGGAGTTAACTCCAGGCTGACTGGAGTTCCAAGCGCGAGCGCCTTGCTGAAAGCTCTATCTGGCTAGTTTCAAATTGAAACTGTCAGATTCTTTACTCCGCTTCACTGAACAGTCGCCCGGAGATCTCTCCTTCCAGCTCGGTTCATTTCGGTTCAAACGAGTGTTTTCGTTCATTTTAACCAGCAAAGTAATTATTTTACCGCATTTCGGGTTCAAAGCTCTATCTGGTAAACCGTAAGTACAGGATTTTAAAGTCTGTGTGGAAATTCATTATCGGTTCGGTTTTGAACCGATCGGTTTGCAAAATACTAATTTTAAACAATAAATTGGGCTTTTAGAGTGCGGTTCGGTTCTTATCGGTTCTAAAAACCCTAATAAATTGGTTTTTTCAAATACCCGTGACACGGTTAGGAACCGATAAGTGTCTTGCTTTACTTTTCACCATAAAAAGGGCAAGTTTTTGGATAGGCTGGCATTATGTCTGAGAAACCCAAAGAAAAACCCGGGCCACTGGGTTTCAACACTGTGTTGTTTGGGGAGTCTTTGCCAAGGCTGACCCACACACCACATGTGTTTATTGTCTGGGGGCTGACCACCTCCTGTCAGACTGCCAGGTGTGTAAGAATTTCCCTGCAGCCACCCTGGAGAAAAGATTGGGCCGGCTCAGGGAACGAGAGGCCAGAAAGTCCGCTGACCCGGATGGCCAGCCCGGTCCAGCACCCACTGGACCAGAGGGAGTGCCCTCTGACCAGGGCGAGACTTCCTCGGGCAAAAGGAAGGCTGGTTCTGAGGAACCGTCCCAGTAAAAATTCTAAGAAATCAGCAGGTCTGGAGTGCAAGATTGCCTCTTCAACTGCTGCAGAGATAGCTAAAGCCATACAGATTGTCCAGTCACTGTCTCAGGGACCGGCCGAACCACCAACAGCTGGCAAAAAGTTGGTTCGTTCGGTTCCAGTGGTTCAAGAGTATGATGTTCAGGAATTTTATGAACCACAGGAGGGGGAGGAAGATTTTGATCATTATGTATGTGGCTGGGAGGGTCTGGATGTGCCCATTGAACCGGACGTTTCTCCAGACAGACCATTAGAATCTCCCCCTATGCTGTCTGAGTACCCTTCTCTTTTTATGTTTTACAAAAAGGTTGCAGAAACCCTCCAGCTTCCCTTGGAAGAGGCTGTGGATGAGCAAGAGGAGCCTGATTATGTTGAGATGATGGATATCCCAGAGTCTAGGAGGTTGTCTGTTCCTTTACATAAGTCATTAGGAAGCAAACAACAAAAATTTTAAAAAATCCTCATTCTGTCCCTCCTGTAGATAAAGTATACCTTCTGTCCATTTTTTTTTTTATCAGGCCCTGATACAGACTTCCTCACTGAGCAGTGTAGTCATGTAGGTGTGGTACAAGCTGCGGCCTGTGACAAGGCTAATATCCCTGGCCTCACATCCTCCTGATAAGGATTCCAGGAAGATTGATGCCATGGCGAAAAACAGTATATGGCAGCTTCTTTGGACTCAGGCAGGCAAATTATATGGCTTATGTGGCTAGATATCAGAAATCTAGATGGGATACAGTGTTGCAGTTAGCTAAGCAGGCCCATGGCCAGCTGGCTAGTGAATTGAACAGGTGGCTGCTGAGGCATTGAAGCCTCTAAAGTTCAATTTCATACTGCGTGTAGATGTTAATGATGTTTCCTCTAGGGTCATGGCCACTCTGTAGCTTTCCCAGAGGTTGGCATGGCTCAGGTGCACTAATCTGTCACAGGATACCAGTCAAAGGTTATGGATTTTCCTGGTGGGAAATTCTCTGTTTGGAGAGCAACTGAAAATTATATGAAAAGATGGATGAATACAGAACTACTACAAAAGTGCCCAGGCCAAGGAGCGGCATGCCACTCCACACAGGCACACCCAGAGGTAGGGGCAGGCCTTCCACAGGCCTTTTATCAATCCCAAGCCTCCTCTGCTTTTGCACAGAGGGTTTTTTCAGAGGCAGAGGTAGACGGGGGCGCAGGTAAACCGTCCCTCACCCCTCACCTTAAGGCTACTGCCAAGCAGGCACCCTGATGGGATGCCCAGGGCCGATTCTCCTGTACCAGTTGGAGGCAGATTGGCTTATTTCAGCCAGAACTGGGTGTCCCTAACTTCAGACAAATGGGTTCTGGAGGTAGTAAGCCAGGGTCTGGTTCTCAGCTTCAAACAGTTTCCAAAGATGAGAGCCAGACATTTTCCACCTGCAAGCCCTTTAGAGGCTCTTGCTTTGGAAGCAGAGGTCTCTTCCCTCCTAGACTGCAAAGCAGTGGAAAGGGTTCCTCCTTGTCACCAGGGCAAGGGGCTGTACTCCAGATACTTCCTTACCCCAAAAGACAGGAGAATGGCGTTCATTCTAGACTTAAGGTACCTGAACAAGCATCTTTTGAAACCAAAGTTCAGAATGTTAACTCTGGCAATGATTTTGCTTCCCTCAGGCCAGGGGACTGGCTAGCCTCCTGGACCTCAAGGATGCCTATTTTCATGTCCTGATCAGGCCTCTCACCAGAAATACCTCTGGTCTGAACTGCCCTCAGGTCACTACCAGTTCAGGGCAATGCCCTTCGGCCTACCTCTGCTCCAAGGGTTTTCCAAAATGTCTAGCTGTGGTAGTGGCTCACTTAAGAAGGCAAGGGTTGCTGTGTTTCCTACCTGGACGACTGGCTCATTGTGGGTCAGTCCCCAGATCGGTCAAAATCCCACTTGCAAGTCACCCGCAGCTTCTCACTTCCCTGGGATTCCTGCTTGAATTTACCAAAGTCAGTTCTAGAACCAGTTCAGGTACTAACTTTCATAGGTGCGAATTGGACACAAAGTTGGCGGGGCATTTCTTCCCTCGGAAAGGGTAGAAAGCTGATTGCCTGGCATCCTCTTTCACCCTCTTGGTCTCTCGACCAGCAAGGCACTCTGCAACTTCTAGGGCATGGCTGCCTCCACAGCTGTAGTGCAAGGAGCAAGATTCCAGATGAGAGACATTCAGTTTCATTTGAGGGCCTATTGGTCCCAAAGGAGGGACCCTTGCTAAATTGGTCCCAGTGACCCAAACTCTGATTCTAGCTCTTCAGTGGTGGCAGGATCAGAGCATCTAAGACTAGGGGTCCCTTCATTCCATTTCATTCCTCACCCTCACCACGGATGCCTCCTTGCTGGGGTGGGGAGCATTGCACCTTTCCACTCAGGGAGTGTGGTCCCCAGGAATCTCTGCTCCACATCAACCTGTTGGAACTCAGAGCTGTCTTTTTAGCTCTTCAGATTTTCTCAGCATCTGTCCAGAACAAAGTAGTTCAGGTCAGGACAGACAATACCACAACAATGTGGTACAGCAACCAGCAGGGGGGCACTCGGTCATCAGCCTTGTGCACCGAAGCAATGAAGTTGTGGTCTCTGGCTTACCCTGATCACCTCCCTAGTAGCAGTTCACCTTCCAGGAAGGACAATGTCTCAGCGGATGCCCTCAGCAGGATTTCTCAGGGTCATCACGAATGGTCTTTGAATCCTCTAGTGCTGGGGTCAGTTTTTGCTAGATGGGGCTCCTCAGATAGATCTTTTGCAGCCCCAGACAACCACCAACTCCTCTGTTCTGTTGCAGGCCTCCAGTAATGGGCTCCAGTCCCCTGGACGCCTTTTGTTGGATTGGGAAGGGAAGTTCCTGTATGCCTTCCCTTCCCCCTTCTCTTCAGGGTGTTAGTAAAAATCAGATCCCAGCCCTGCAAAGTGATTCTGATTGCACCAGACTGGGCCAGGCAACCCTGGTACCCACTGCTTCTGTCCCTGTCAGTCCACCCTCCCCTGGGCCTTCCCAGGGTCCACAACCTGCTGACTTGTGCCCAGGGGAGAGTTTGGTACCGACCTCACTCCTCCACCTCAAGGCTTGGCTCTTGAGGAGTTAGAATTTGCTGAATTACACCTTTCTCAAGGTGTCCTTGATATTTTAAAGGCCTCTAGGAAGCCTTCCACTAGGGCCACTTATAATTCCAAATGGAAGAGGTTCTCCATCTGGTGTTCTGGGAAGCAAATTGTCCCAGAATCTGCTGATTTGCCCATTTTGCTGGACTACTTGGTCCATCTTAATTCTTTAGGCCTCCAGGCCAGCTACATTAAAGGTTCATCTGGCAGCTGTCTCTGCTTTTGTATCAGCAGGAAAGCCTGCCTCCCTTTCTTCTCACCCTGTGTTTTCCAAGTTTTTTAAGGGTTACTTCACACTAACCCTCCTTTTGGGACCCAGCCCCTGCCTGGGACCTTAATGTTTGCATTGCTCAGTTAATGCAACCCCCTTTGAACCTCTGTCTTCAGCAGACCTTAAGTTCCTAACTTGAAAAGTTTTTCCTAGTGGCCATCACTTCTGCCAGACGGATAAGTGAGTTACAAGCTCTGTCAGTGGAAAAGGATTTTATTTCTTTTCAGAGATAAGGTAGTCCTCAGGACTAACAGAAAGTTTTTACCTAAAGTGGTTTCAGATTTCCATCTTAACCAATCCATCTCCCTTCCAGTATTTTTCACTGAGCATTTCTTCCTCAATTGAGAGGAGATTGCACAATTTGGGCGATTAAAGAGCTTTAAGCTACTATTTGGAGCACACCAAGGGTCACTGGTTGAATTCCTCCAACTCTTCCTTACCTATGGCGAGGTTGGAAGGGAAACCTGCCACTAAGAGGACAATTGCCAGGTGGATTGTCTCTTGTATCCAATTTTGCTACCAAAAACTAGGTAGAGAACCCCTCAGGACTGAGGGCCCATTCCACATGGAGTACAGCTGCATCTCTAGCTGCTGGAAGATATTCCCATTCTGGAAATCTGTCAAGCTGCTACCTGGAAAACAGTTCACACTCTTACCACATTACTCCCTGGATGTCCAGTCCAGAGATGTTTGGTTTGGCACAGCCGTGCTTCAGGCCTTATTTCCTAGGCAGGTTCTGGCCCTCCTCCATGGAGGTACTGCTGTGATCTGCTATATGATCATAATATAGCAAGACTTCATGGTGTTTGAAGAAAAAATTACTCACCTTGGTAATTGCTTTTTTCTCATGGAGTCTTGTATATTATGACCACCCCCAACCTGCCCTCTCAGAACTTCTACTTGGGTGGGGTTACAAATTTGTGCAAGCACTGTGTCATGCCATTATAGTTCTTTTTTCCTTTTCTTTAGGATTAGGAAAACTAGGTATTTCTGTTTTACTTGTAGTTTGGCCCCTCCTGGACTTGAGTCTTTTGGGGGGGTCATAGTCTTGTCAGGGTGATGATGTTGTTGTTGTTTCTGTTATTGTTATTTCTACTAGTAGGTAGCCATTTGGCTAGTGTAGAGTTTTTTCACACAGACTTTTGCTTAGTGTTGGCTCCAGTAAAGATCTGACAGTTTCAATTTGAAACTAGCCAGATGGAGCTTTCAGCAAGGCGCATGCTTGGAACTCCAGTCAGCCTGGAGTTAACTCTTCCTCTCCGGGCAGTTCAAGTGCTGAGGCTAACTGCTATATGTCATAATATAGCAAGATCCATGAGAAGAAAAGCAATTACTAAGGTGAGTAATTTTTCCCCCGCCAATAAAACCTTTGGGAAACAGACACAGAAAATTCTTCAAACCCCAAATTCTTTACCCCTGTGGAATGCTTTCAGGCTCAGGTACAGAGTTCTTGTTCCACCAGTGCAGCCATGTTGGGGTAGTGCAGGCTGCAGCCTGTGACAAGGCTAACATACCCTTGGCATCACACACCCCAGATAAAGACTCTAGGAAGGTGGATGCTAGGGCCAAAAAAAACAGTACTTAGCATCCTCCTTGGGACTCAGGCAGGCAAATTATATGGCCTACACAGCCAGATACCAGAAGTTTAGATGGGATACTGTTCTGGAGCTATCTAAACAGCCCCCCCTCCCCCCAGCTAGCCAAGGAGCTGGAGGAGGTGGCTGCTGATGGGATTGAGGGATCCAAAATTCAGTTTCATCCTGCTGTGGGCTCTAATGATGTGGCATCACGAGTCATGGCTACATCTGTCTCTCTTAGGAGGTTTGCTTGGCTCAAATGTACTAACCTCTCACATGACACCCAGGCTAAGGCCATGGATATCCCTCTGCTGGCTAATTCTCTGTTTGTGGAGCAGACAGAGAATTGCATGAAGAAAACGGACGAGTATCGGACCACCTGTAGGAGTGCACAGGCCAAGGAAAGGCAGGCAGCTCCTCAGAGGCAGCAGTCTAGGGGCAGGGGCAGGCCTTTTCACAGGCCATTCTACCAAGCGCAGGCCTCCTCTCCATTTCTACAGAGGGGGTTCTTCAGAGGGAGAGGCAGAAGGGGGATGAGCAGGACTGCATCCTCCTCTCAGTCCAAGGCTGCTGCCAAGCAGACACCATGATGTGTCTGCCTGGGTCGACTTCCCAATCCCAGTAAGAGGCAGGCTGGCTTACTACTTCCAGGTGGGTCCTGGAAGTAGTAAGTCAGGGATTGACCCTCAGTTTTGCAAAGTTCCCAAAATTGAGGGCCAAGTCCTTTCCACCTGCAAACTTTTCTGAGACCACTGCTTTAGAAGCAGAGGTTTCCTCTGTGCTAACCCTCAGGGCTGTAGAGAGAGTTCCTACTCAGTACAGGGGCAAGGGTCTGTATTCCAGATATTTCCTTACCCCAAAAAAGACAGGGGAGTGGTGGCCCATCCTAGACCTAAGATGTCTAAACAAGCACATCTTAAAACCAAAATTCAAAATGGTGACTCTGGGAGTAATTCTTCCCTCTCTAAGGCCAGGGGATTGGGTAGCTTCCCTGGACCTCAAGGATGCCTACTTTCACATCCCAGTCAGGCGCTCCCATAGAAAGTACCTCAGGTTCGAATTGCTTTCAGGCCATTATCAGTTCAGAGCAATGCCCTTCGGCCTAACATCGGCTCCAAGGGTGTTCACAAAGTGCCTAGCAGTAGTAGTGGCCTTTCTCAGGAGACTGGGGATCTCCATTTTGCCATACCTGGATGACTGGCTCATCGTGGGGCAGTCTCCAGACCAAGTTAAGTCAAACCTACACGTTACACAACAGTTGCTCACTTTTCTAGGTTTTCTTCTCAATTTGTCAGTCAGTTCTCGAACCAGTACAACTCCTCACCTTCATAGGGGTAGAGTCGGATACTATGCAGGCAAAGGCTTTTCTCCTCTTGGCAAGAGTGAAGACCCTTACAGATCTTGCTTCCTCTTTCTGCCTTCTGGGGTCTTGACCAGCAAGACATTTTCTTCAGCTCCCGTGTCACATGGCAGCTTCCACTGCAGTGGTACAGGGAGCCAGATTTCAAATGAGGGACCTCCAGTTCCACCTGAGATCCTTTTGGTCTCAGAAAAAAGATCCTCTAACCAAATTGATTCCAGTAACTCAGACTCTGGTCTAAGCTCTCCAATGGTGGTTGGATCAGGACAATCTCAGACAAGGAGTCTCATTCATCAGTCAGACTCATTCAGTGGTTCTAACCACAGATGCCTCTCTCTTGGGCTGGGGAGCCCACCTGGGAGCCCTTACAGCACAAGGTGTCTGGTCTCCTCAGGAGTCTCTACTTCATATCACTCTTCTGGAACTCAAGGCAGTATTCCTGCCTCTCCAAGCTTTCTCGGACTCTGTGAGGAACGAAGTGGCTCAGGTCAGGACAGACAATACCCACCACCATGTGGTACGTCAACAAGCAGGGAGGCACTCTGTCTATGGTCTTGTGCATGGAAGCCATGAAAATATGGTCTCTGGCTTATGCCCTGCAAGCATCCCTAGTAGCTGTCCATCTACCAGGGAAGGACAATGTGCTTGCAGATGCCCTGAGCAGAATATCTCAGGTCCACCACAAATGGGCCCTGGACCCCTTCATATTGAAAGTAGTCTTCTCCAAGTGGGGCACTCCAGAGATGGATCTCTCTGCAGCCTCAGACAATCATCAACTTCCTGTCTCCTGTTGCAGGTCTCCAGTCATGGGTGCAGTTCCCCTGGATGCTCTGGATTGGGGGGGGGGTGGCAAATTCCTTTTATGCCTTTCCTCCCTTTCCCCTTATTCAAGGTCCTGGTCAAGATCAGGTCACAACCATGTAGGGTGATCCCGATTGCACCAGACTGGGCCAGACAGCCTTGGTATCCTCTGTTGTTGTACCTGGCAGTCCATCTTCCCTTGTCTCTTCCCAAGAGGCACAATCTGCTAACCTCCTCTCAGGGAAATATCAGGTACCCCAACCTTCAGTCTCTCAACCTCAAGGTTTGGCTCTTGAAGAGTTAGAATATGCAGGTCTGCACTTGTCTCAGGTGGTGCTGGATATTCTCAAAGCCTCTTGAAAACCTGCCACCAGAAAAACTTACAATTCCAAATGGAAGAGAGTTAGTATTTGGTGTTCCAATAAGGATGTTTTGCCGGATACTGCTGATCTGGCTACAGTTCTGGATTACAAGGTTCATCTTAATGGCCTAGGCCTTCGGCCAGCCACTTTAAAAGTTAATTTAGCAGCTGTATCTGCATTCCTGTCAGCAGGGAAGGCTCCTTCTCTGGCATCTCATCCTGTCTTCTGTAAATTCTTTAAAGGTTTGGTTCATACCAACCTTCCCTTTAGGGACCCTACCCCTGCTTGGGATCTTAATGTTTGCATTGCTCAGCTCATGCTGCCCCCTTTTGAGCCTTTGGCTTCAGCCGAAATCAAGCATTTGACTTGGGAAAACTCTGTTCCTGGTAGTTGTCACTTCTGCCAGGCATATTAGTGAATTGCAAGCTCTGTCAGTGGAGCCAGATTTTAGCTCATTCCATAGAGATAAGGTGGTCTTAAGAACCAATAGGAGGTTCTTACTCAAAGTGATATCAGATTTTCATCTGAACCAATCCATGTCTCTCCCCTGTGTTTTTCACTGATCATTCTTTTTCATGATAAAGATTACATAGTTTGAATGTTAAGAGGGCACTTAACTAGCATCCTAAGGCACTTGGGTATGAATGTTCCCAATTGTTTCTCACTTATGGTGAAGTGGGGAAAGGTAAGCCTGCTACTAAGAGAATCATTGCCAGGTGGTTTGTCTCTTGTATTCAATTCTGCTATGAAAAGCTAGGCAAAATACCCCCCCTCAGGCCTGAGGGCTCATTCGACTAGGGGTACAGCTGTTTCCCTGGCTGCTGCCAGGGGTATACCTTTACTAGAGATATGCAAAGCAGCCATCTGGAAAACTGTCCATACTTTCACCAAGCATCACTCTCTGGATATCCAGGCTAGGAGTGATGCTCGGTTTGGAACAACAGTACTGCAGAGCCTATACCCAATATAGGTTCGGTACCCCCCTCTATGGTAGTACTGCTTGGTAGTCTGCATATGTCAGAACACAGAAAGACTTCATGTCGTTTGAAGAAAATATTACTCATCTTAGCAATTGTGTTTCTTCTAATGGAGTCTTGCTGTATTCTGACCTCCCTCCCTGCCTCCCCTCTCAGAACCTGTTTTTGGGAAGTGGGCTGGCAGGTACAGTGTTGCACCTCAGGGGTGTACTTGGCACTCCTCCTTTCTAGAAGGGGGAGTGGGTTATTGTTTTTTGTTATGTTGGTTCACTACCTGGTTATTATTTTGGGTTCTCGACTTGAGTCTTTGGGGAACCCAATTTGTTGCCTGTTAACTTATGTTCCTTTACAATTTACACATAGAAGTATAGTTAGTAATAACTCGTAAGAATCCGACTGTTGCATTTTGAAGTGCTGCAGACAGAGGTTTGAAACCGCACTCAAGCTCAGCGTTCTGTGCTTCCTGCATAGCGTTAACTCTTTCCTCTCTGGAGCAGTTCAAGTGCTGGGGCTAACTGCATATGTCAGAATACAGCACGACTCCGTTAGAAGAAACACAGTTACTAAGGTGAGTAGTTTTTCTTTGGTGGCAAAACTGAGGCATAGATGAAAAAGATGGAAGAATACAAAACCACCTTTAGAAGCAACTCCACAAAAGAAAAAGCCTCCTTCTTTTAGGTCCCCAGGAAGGGGAGGTAGGGGATATTACCCCTAGAGCTTATGCCCCTGTTCCCCTGAATTATTCCCAGGTGAGAGGCTGTGACAGGGGCAGGTGTAGGAGGCCTTCCGGACGGGTTGACCCCAACCTCAGCATCCAAAGCTCAGCCCAGACAGAACCCTTGACTGCCCAGAACAGGTCACCACCCTTCTTCCAGTAGGAGGCAGGCTGGCTCACTGCTTCCAGGACTGGAAAAACATCACCATAGACAAGTGGGTCCTGCAGGTAGTGAGTCAGGAGCTCTCATTATAGTTCAAGAAATTCCCAAGACCATTTTCCAGAGTCTTTTTTGAAATGGATCTAAGCAATATATTCTGCTCCGTAGGCCTTTGTCCATATAAATGCAGGGATTTCTGCTCCCATTCCCCTACAGAGGGGTACAAGGCAGGGATGCTCCCTTTCTCCACTCCTGTTTGTGCTTTATATGGAACCCCTGGCAGAATCATTTAGGGGGCGGAGGGAGTAGAGGGAATTCCCATGGGTCAAAAGGAATTTAAGATTTCTTTGTTTGTGGATGATGTTCTGCTAGCGGTTTTGTCCCAAGAAGACTCCATGCTATGTGTGTGGGATATTCTAGGTTTTTATGAGAGGGTAGCGGGTTTCAAGATAAATATATCCCAAACCAAGGTCTTGTTAAATTTTCTCCCTTCTGAGGTATTGAAGCGCCTTTCCCTTCTGAAATGGTGAGCAACTCAAATTAAGTATTTGGGAATACACATCCTTCAGAACCTTAAAGTAATGGATATTATAAATTACAAACCACTTACACTACAATCTGACCTTAATTCCTGGGGAAACTCTCTTTCCTTTTTCCAGTGCATAGAAATCATTCATATGAATGTATTACCACACTTATTATACTGTTATCAAAATACCCCTTACTTTTCAGCTTGATTCTGTTTTAAATCATGGGACAGAATACCAAATTTTATTTGGGGAGGACAATGTCGCAGGATTTGCCTCTCGGTATTAAAACTGTCCCTAACCCAGGGATGGTGTACATTTACCAAACTTAGAATATTACACGAAGGCGGCTTTCCCGAAAGTGCTTTTCCTTTGGTTATCTGACTCCTTTTAGGCCCCGTGGAAATTTATAGAAATTACCCTCAATGATTTACATGATATGGAGAGGATTCTGTTTGCTTCCAAAGGTAGGTCTCCCCTCTTAAAAAAAAAAAAAAAAAAATTTTACTCCAATCTCCGCTAACATTTTACGGGTATGGTATTTATTGCAAATGTACCCACAGTTCAGACAGGCTTTTTTCTATTGTAGAATGATGTCTGACGATAAATACTTTCCGCCAGCTCTTGTGGACCCAATATTTTCCAGGTGGAGGAGAGTGGGACTGACTTAGGTATTTCAGTTTCTGGGGCAGTCAGGGATTCTCTCATTTGAAACATTACAGAGGGAATATGATCTTAGACAAACAGACTTTTATTGATATCTTCAGGTCAGGAACTATATCCTCAGACAACGTTCCATTACCCTCACATTACCTTCCCCTCAGCCTCCTTTTCTGATACTACTTTTGGAGTTCCTCTGGGGTAATATGTGGGGCCATCTAATCGGGGAATATTCACAGAATCTTGAGGGAAACCCTGGGAGATGATACACTTTCTATTTTGGAAGGATGGAACAAAGAACTAGAACTAGAGGTCTATGACGTCTCCTGGACAAAAACTTCATTACAGGCAGTTAAAATTACATTATCTCATTTATGGCAGGAATTTACTTGGAAATGCAGAAACCGGTGCTTTAGCTTACCTGCAGTCTTGATAAAATATCTCCCAGATTACTGTGGTTATTGCTGGAGAGATTGCAAATGTAAGTTAGCAGATCTAGGGCATAGTTTTTGGAATTGCCCCTTATTAATGCCATTTTGGTGCTCCTTTCAGCTGGCCTTAATGAATTGCTTGGGTAAGCGAACACAACTTACAGCGGAGATGATCCTTGTATTCCATCTATCCAGACCACTCCCCCCCCACCTCCCCCTGACATAAGACCCTCTTTCCTATATATTTGGTTGCGGCCAAAAAGGCTATTATCTGCAAATAGATGACTAAGATCATTCCTTCAGTATTAGATTGGAGGCAGATAGTCTTGGGAATATACCAAATGGAATGTATTACAGCAGCTATCCATGACAAATCAACTATTTGCCGAACTAAGTGGCAGATGTGGATCCAGTATCTATTAGAAATTGACCCAGAATTTGTACCTTAGGGTTTGGAGGCGTCCGATGGGCCATTCTATGGAAATATACATCTATAAAAATGTTGCCATTTTATATGGAATATAATGGTACTTTGCTTGACTTCTGAAAGGATTAACTATTGAGCCAAACGCTGTGTATCAATTTACAGTTCAATATTGTCCTAATTGTAAATTATTATTTATTTCAATGTATGTGTTGCCTTGATTTTCTCTAATAAAAATAAAAAAATTACCAAGACTACAGGGCCCCAGAGTTTTCTGGCCCTCAACCCGTGCAGAGACAATCCTGCTGGAGTGGGAGGTCAAAATGCTTCTGCAAGCAAAAGCAATAGAGCTAGTCCCTCCCTCTGAGGGGGCATGTACTCCAGATATTTCCTCACCAGAAAGAAAACTGGTGAATGGTGGCCTATTCTAGACCTCAGATTCCTGAACAAGCACTTGGCAAATCCCAAGTGGTAACTCTTGCCATAGTCTTCCCCTCTCTAAGACAAGGGAACTGGTTAGCATCTCTGGCTAAAGGATGCTGACTTCCACATCCCAATCGGGCCCTGTCACAGAAAATTCCTAAGGTTCTGTCTATCTTCGGGGCACTATCAGTTCTTGGCCCTTCCCTTCAGGCTCATTTCTTTCCCCAGGGTGTTCACAGAGTGCCTAGCTGTGGTGGCAGCTCAGCTCAGGAGGCAAGGAACTATAGTGTTTCCTTACCTAGATAACTAGTTAGTTGTAGGGGATTCGCACCAGCAAGTGAAAACTCCATCAGGTTCACCCAGACCACACTGGAATCCCTAGACTTCATCAACATTCAGAAATCACAGATGGAACCAGTTCAGTGCTTGAAATTCTTTGGTGTAGGACCGGGTGCTCTCCAGGGCAAGGCCTTCCTCCAGCAAGAGAGGACAAACAACTTTCTAGTCTTGGCAAACCCCTTTGTCCTGGGTCAACCCAGGACTGCAAGACAGTTCTTGGGGCTACTGTGCCACGTGGCATCAACTGCCACAGTAGGCTCTGGTGCCAGGTTCCAGATGAGGGACATTCGGTATCACTTGAGAACCTCTGTTGGCCACAGAGAAGGGATTCTCTTTCAAAATTGGTGCCAGTCACAAGAACTCTGCTTTTGGCTCTGCAGGGGTGGAAAGAAAGGGACAACCTCAGGCAGGGTATTCCTTTCCAACAGCAGCCCCACACGGTGGTCTTAACAGATGCCTCCCTCCTAAGGTGGCGGGCACACATAGGGGACCAAACAGTCAGTGGGACTTGGTCCCCTCAGGAGTTCAGATTACATATCAGCCTCCTTGCTCTAAAGGTCTTTGCTTCTCAGTTGAAGGGTCAAGTCAGGACAGACAACACCACTATCATTTACTACATCAACGTACAAGGAGGCACAACATCCTCAAGGCTGTGCATAGAAGCCATGAAAATCTGGTCCCTAGCATACTCTCTGGGTGTGTACTTGTCCATAATCCATCTTCCAGGGAAAGACAATACACGGGCAGATTCACTCAGCAGAATCAGCCATGACCACCACAAATGGGCTGTAAACAGGCAAGTACTGGCTACAGTATTCAGAAGGTGGGACACTCCAGAAATAGACCTGTTTGCCTCAAGGGAAAACCATCAGCTTCCTCTCTGCTGCTGCAGGCCTCCCTCCTTGGGCACAGTGCCCATGGAGGCACTAGCCCTAGACTGGACAGGGAAATTCAAGTATGCGTTTCCTCCCTTTCCACTGTTGCTAAGGTTCCTTCTCAAGCTCAGAAGCCAGCCTGCAACTATGATACTGGTGGTCTCAGACTGGGCCAGGCAAACGTGGTACCCCCTGTTGCTTGCCCTGTCCACCAAGCAGCCCGTCCGTCTTCTCCAGAGGTATAGCCTCCTAACAGCCACTCCGGGGAGAGTAGCATTCCTAAATGTCAAGGCCCTGCACCTGAAGGCTTGGTTCTTGAGCTGGAGTTTTCTGAATTCCGGCTCTCTGAGGATGTCCTCAGGGTCCTCAGAGTGTCCAGGAAGCCTACAAATAGGAAAACCTATGCTTCTAAATGGAAAAGGTTTTCTCTTTGGTGCAAATCCAAGCAGGTTAATCCTTTCTAGTCAAGCTTGCCTGTCCTGCTTGACTATTCAGTCCACTTGCAGGCTCTGGTTTTAAGACCTGCAACCTTTGAAGGTTCACCCAGCACCACTCTCTGCTTACTTGTCCGCAGGTAGTCTGAGGACAATAGCCTTAGAAACATAGAAACATAGACTTTGATGGCAGATAAGGACCGCTTGGCCCACCTTGTCTGCCCATTTCCCTACCTACAGGATGAGCCGTAGATCCTAGTTAACAAACAGCCTATTTCTTCCTACCCCCCCCCCAACAAGAATTGCCTTATGTCTGTCTCATGTATTCTTGAATTCTTCCATAGTTTTAGACCCCACAACCTCCTCAGGAAGGCTGTTCCATGCATCCACTACCCTCTCTTGAAAAACACTTCCTCACATTGCCCTGAACCGCGCCCCAATCTTTAAATTGTGTCCCCTTGTTCTTGCATGTCTCTTTTCTGAAAGATGCTACCCTTTGGACTTTGTTGATTCCACTGAAGTACTTAAACATTTCTATCATGTCCCTCCTCTCCCTCCTTTCCTCAAGGGTATGCATATTAAGCTCTTTTAGTCTCTTCTCATATGGCTTCTCTTGCAGACCCTGGACCATTCTAGTTGCCCTCCTCTGGACTGCCTCTATCCTGTCTATGTCCTTGCAGAGAAGGGGTCTCCAGAACCGGACGCAGTACTCCAGATGGGGTCTCACCAACTGTCTGTACAGAGGGATAACAACTTCCTGTTTTCTGCTGGTGATGCCTCTCCCTATGCATTCCAGTATACCCCCAGCTCTCCCTACTGCCTTCTTACATTGCTTGCTAACCTTAAATTCATCTGATATGATTACCCCCAGGTCCCTTTCCTTTTTGGTTTTTGTTACTACCTCCCTTCCCCATTGTGTAATCTTCCCTTGGGTTTTTGTTTCCCAGGTGCATTATTTTGCACTTCTTTGCATTGAATCCTAGCTGCCATACTTCCGACCATTCCTCCAATCTTGCCAAGTCCCTTCTCATCCTTTCCACACCTCCTTGTGTATCAACCCTGTTGCAGATCTTTGTGTCTGCAAAGGCATACTTTTCCTTCCAGACCCTCTGCAATGTCACTTATAAAGACATTAAAAGGACTGGACCCAGTATTGAACCCTCGCGGTACCCACTAGTAACCCGTCTTTCTTCAGAGTGGACTCCATTTACAATTACCTTCTGTGTTCTGTTGTCCAGCCAATGTTTTACCAGGCTACCACCCTGGGACCCCCTCCCAGGCTGGTTAATCTGACTATTAATCTTTGTGGGACTGTGTCAGATGCCCTTGCTAAAGTCTAGGTAGGTCATGTCCACAGCCCCTCCCTGGTCTACTACTTGGTCACCCAGTCAAAGAAATCAATTAGATTTGCCTGACATGACCTTCCCGCTGTGAACCCATGCTTCCTTGGGTCCTGTGCCCCACTGGCCTCTAGGTACTCAACAGTTCTTTCCTTCAGAAGTGATTCCATCACTTTCCCTACTACAGATGTCAAACTGACAGGTCTGTAGTTTCCTGCCTCTGTCTTGCTCCTACTTTTGTGAAGGGGAGTCTCATCTGCCTTCCTCCAGTCCTCGGGGTACCACACCATCCTCCCATGATTTGTTAAAAAGGGTAGTCAGCGGTTTCTCTAGTTCTCCCCTTAATTATTTTAGAATTCTGGGGTGAATTCCATCAGGCCCCATTGCTTTGTCCACCTTCAGTTTTAGGAGTTCTTTCAGAACCCTTTCTTGTGTGAAAGGACTGGGATCGACCCCCCCCTATCCAGAGTGCTTCTGTTAATTGGATTTGGCACCTCCCCCTCCTCTTTTGTGAATACTGAGCAAAAATATTAGTTCTGTATCCCTGCTTTTTCACTATCCCCCTCTGCCCACCCACCATTCATTCTATTGAGCCTCACCATCTCTCCCTTTGTCTTTCTACTCTCCCTGATGTACCTGTAAAAGGTTTTATCCCCCTTCTTAACCGAGTTAGCTATCCTTTCCTCAGTTTGGGCCTTTGCTATTCTGACTTCCCTCCCTGCTTCCTTCTGCCTTAACTGGTACAGCTGTCTGTCCTGCTCCTTCTGTGTTTCCTTATACTTCCTGAATACTGTCTTTTTCTCCCTGACTTTCCCCGCCACCTCTTTTGAGAACCATAGTGGCTTTTTCTTTTTTTGAGATTTATTTGCTTCACACAAAGGCTTGTTGCCTCTGTCATGGCAGTTTTGATGATTCCCCATTGTTGCGCCACCCCTACTCCTAGCCTGTTTGCTAGTACTTTTCTGAGGCACTCTCCCATCTTGCCAAAGTCAGCCCTCCTGAAGTCCAGTACCCTCACTTTTGTATGGCTTGACTCAGTAGCTGAGTTTAACGTGAACCACACTGTTTGATGGTCACTTGTTCCCAGATAGCAACCCACTCAGATCTTGAGACTACAAGGTCTAAGATTGGTTCCTCACGAGTGGGTTCCGAAACTAGCTGTCTGAGGCATGCCACCTGTAGGGCATCGAGAATGGCCCTGCTCTTGGATGTGGCTGCAGCAAGTGTGCTCCAGTTAACATCTGGCATATTCAGGTCTCCCATCAACAATATCTCCCCTTTCTCTGCCATCCTAAGAATGCCTTCTGTCATATCATTGTCCATTCCTTCCCCCTGACCTGGGGGTCTGTATACAACCCCTGTGTGGATTGTGGTGCCACTTCAGTCTCCATGGTGACCCATAGTGCCTCCTCTCCTTCCTGTTTACTCTTGTGTACAGTTGCTTTTATCCCTTCCTTTACATAAAGAGCTACTTCTTCCCCTCTTCTCCCCTCCCTGTCTTTCCTGTAGGTTACGTACCCTGGTATGTTAACATCCCAGTTGTGGTTCTCTGTGTACCATGTTTCTGTGACTGCTACGATATCCAGGCATCCCTCTTCCATCAAGGCCATCAGTTCAGGGAGCTAGTTGCCCAGGCTACGGGCATTGGTACTCATTATCCTCCATTTCCTGATGACCTTGCTCCTTTTTTCCCCATCCCTATCCATCTTGCCTTTGTCACTTTCTCCATTTACCCCTGCTCTTCTCCCTATCGACATCTCTATGTTGGCGTTTACTGCACTTACTACTGTGACTTTTTTGGGGGGGCTAGGATTTCCCTGCTCCCTTCCAGTGTATCCCTCCTTGGCTAGTTTAAATACTTGCCAGTGAAACATTTAAACCTATCACCTAGGATCCTGGTTCCCCTACTGGACAGATGCAGCCCATCATGCCAGTATAGGCTTGCATCATTCCAGGTGGACCCCCAGTCCCCAGTGAAGCCAAATCCCTGAGCTCTGCACCAGTTTTTCAACCACTGATTGAATCCCATGGTGTGGCGCACCCTAGCGTCACGTACGCCATAGACAGGCAGCACCTCTGAGAAGGTTACCGTGTGTGCTACTTGTCTAAAGCCCCTTCCCAATTCCACAAACTCTTCCTGCACTGCTCTGATCCTTTTCTTAGCCAGGTAATTTGTACCTAGGTGGACAATGACATCCAGCTCCCTCCCCTGTGCAGCTGCTCCGGCAATCCTGAGGATTCATTCCCTGTCCCTCCAAGCCATGGCACCAGGCAGGTGCCTTACCTCCCTCTCCCCTTCCTCCCCCAGTTATACCTTCCTAACAGTGGAGTCCTCCACCAGGAATTGTTTCCTTCCCCTGTGGGGTCCCATGCCACCTTCCTGTGGGTCTCCTTTATGGAGGTTCCCAGCATCCCCCTTGGTCTCCACTGTGGGTGCCTCCATGGAGGAACCACACTTTGCCAGAATGGCATAGAAATTGTGGAGAGGTACAACTGGAGGGATGTGCCTCTGTTCCACCACCCTCACTCTCCCTGAGCCCACTGTGGTCCAACTGCTCCTCTTTCTTGGCAACCTCTGAGGCAATGGCAGTGGCCCTGGTGGTCCCTGGATGGAGGAGGAGGTCCCGCAAGTCCTGGCCAACTCAGCCCAGAGAGGTGTCTGCAGATGGGACAACACCGCATTCTCCAGAACTTCTCCAGGAAGACTGCTGCTCCACAGCACTGCACTGCACCACTTCCATCATGTCTTATTTCTGACCCCTTCACTATTGTTTGGAATCCTTACGCTTTCCTCTCTTTTTTTTTTTTTTTTTTTTTTTTTGCCTTCTCTCTCTCTCTACTTACTTACTGCCTCTGTGCCCTTTAAGCTCCTGATTGTCCTGTTCTGAGACAAGAAGATCCTATATTTCTCAGTAGACCCCTTACGTGCTTAGAGGCAGACCTCCAGTAGCTAGAGGGGGCCAGAGAGCTACTCTTGCCCTTCTAGGATGGTGAGTCTTTGGTGGCTCTGTGATCACTCACTCCCTGCTACCAAACAGGAAGTTCCTGTTGGTCAAATCCTGTGCCTATAAAAGTAGAACTAGCTTTGGGTGGGAGATATAGTTTTTTCTAGAAGAGTGTAGAGAGTAGTAGAGTTCTACTTTTTTAGTCCCAGTGCAGAAGTCCAGTCACACAGCACTCCTTCCTTCTGGTGTCCTCTGCCAAGCTTCTGACAGAATCTTTCTGAGGCAGTGTTTAAATCTAGTTTCCTTTTAGCTAAGCCCCTCCCCCTACTTACTAGATCTTTCTACAAGTAATTTAAACTGCACAACAATCGAGCCCCTTCAGCCCCCTGAGTTTTACACCTAGATAACTGTTCAGATAACCACTTTAGCTAACTGAGACAAACACACTAATTTTTGTTTGTTTTTTACCCTAAATTAAAGGTCCCAGTAGAAGAGTTCTACTTCTTTAGTCCCAGTAGGTAAGTCCAGTCACACAGCACTCCTTCCTTCTGGTGTCCCCTGCCTTGTGCCCTATCTTCAGAAAATGATTCAGTGGCTTGGCACATCTGTTTCCTCCAGTTAGGGAACTAGTCCCTCCTTGGAACCTGAATTTGTATATAGCCAAACTTTGTGGAGCCTCCTTTTCGAGCCCATGGCTACTGTAGATCTGAAATATGTCACCTGGAAAACAGATTTCCTCATGGCTATTGCCTCAACCAGAAGGGTGTGCGAGCTTCAGGCTGTCTGCACTGACCCTAATTATATCATCTTCCACAAGGACAAGGTAGTCCTCTGGACCAGCAGGACATTTCTAGCTAAGGTGGTATCTGAATTCCATTTAAATCAGTCCCTTACCCTTCCTTTGTGTTTCACAGCCAAGTCTAGCTCAGTTGAACTAAAGCTGCATAGTCTGGATATTAAAAGATCTCTTAATCACTGTATAAACTGTACCAAGGACCTCAGGTGCTTCCATTAACAGTTGTTTATCACTTATGGTGAAGTGTGAAAAGGCAGGCCTGCCTCAAAACGATCTGTTGCATGCTGGATAGTATCCTGCATCCAATTCTGTTACAGCAAAGCTGGGAAACGGCCACCCCAGGGCACATTCCACTCGTGGAACTGCTTCCTCTGTGGTAGCTGCAAAGGACATTCCCCTGTTGGAAATCTGCAAAGCAGCTACCTGGAGTACAGTCCATACTTTTACAAAACATTACTGTCTGGATGTGTAGTCCAGAAGTGATGCCAGGTTTGGCGCTGCAGTATTACAGAATTTTTTTCCTAAGTAGATTGTGTACCCTCCTCCCAAGGTACTTCTTAGTGGTCTGCATATGTCTGATCATACTGAGATTCCTGAGGTTTGAAAAAAGAAAAAAAGTTACTTACCATAGTACTATTGTTTCTTCCAGGTAATCTCCCGGTATGATTAGACCTCTCACCCTACTTCCCCTTCCAGAACCTGCTTCAGGTTCTGCAATACTACTTAGTGTTTTTATTGCTGCCTTTAATTATTGTTTTAACTTACTGTTTCACTACTCACACAAAGGTGACTGGTTGACATGGTTTCTTCATTGTGGCATTTCCGTTTTTTATGATAATCCGATTCATTACCATGGGGTGAGTATTACTGTTTTGTGAAAGGATATCTTACATTGGATAGTCTAATGTTTTTTAGCTACAGAAATGAATGACTGTTACTCAGAACACAGGCCACCTAGAGGCAGCAGTTTGAATAGCATTCTCGTTCCATTATTTGCATACATTCCACATTACATCGCTACTGCTCTGGGGCAGTCAGAGATTCTGGGCTGACTGCACATGTCTAATCGTGCTGGGAGATGGTAAGGTGCACAGAATAGGTGATGTAATGCCTTTTATTGGACCAGCAAGTATTTTTTGTTTCATGTTGGTGATTGTTTTATCTGCCTCCTTTCTTTGTAGAACTGAAAAGCGTGCTAGTTGTGTAGTTATGCAATTATTTCTCCTCCAGATCCTTAATCTAATATTGCATACTGCCTAGACATTATGGAACATGTCCAAGCAGTGCAGCCACTCGTGATGCAGTATTCTTCTCTCTTCCCACTGCATCATGAGCAGCAAGATTGTGTTGTGAGTGTTACAAGTCCTGGAAAGATGCAGTGGGACTTGACCAAGGGATAAAAAAAAAACATGTTTTTCTGTGGTAACAACGGTATGATGGGCAGCCTGTTTTTCTCTACTTAACTAAAAGAAAAAAAGAATCTGAATCAGACTACCAGCTACATCATCAATTTCTACAGAATGTGACCAATCATAAAAATGCCTTTTTTTTTTTTTTTACTAGAATAACTTTGAGGACTAAAGGGGTAGACAGTGTTCCTTTGTCGAGGTGCATGCTGTTTGTATTGGCTGCTATTGCCTCTTTAATTATTGCTCACTTATTCTAACAATGAGAATGTATTTGTAATGCCATACAGATAGCAACATCTCAGCCCTGAGCCGTTGCCCCATAGATATAAATTTAGAATTTTTGAAGTTCAAGCTGTGCAGTGTGCTCATGCTCCCTCTGGTGTTCTAATGGCAGATTTATTTATCTGCCGAAGATATCAGTAGCTGCAGAGTCCTGTTCCAGTCTAGCCACATTATTCGCCTTCCCTGAGACTTGTTCTACTCCACGATATGCCCCCGTTGCTTACCCTCCGTGACGGGACTCTGTCATCAGGATCCTGGAGGCAGTGGACCCCTCGAAGTCGACTCAAGTCAGCGTGAAGTAGAGAGGGCCATGAACAGCGGCAGTGATTCAAAAGGAGTGTGTGTGTGGGGGAGTCATCCTGTTCAACTGGGCATTTTTCTTGGTTCCTCACCAGCCCATGAGACGCAGGCATGCTAGGGAAGCCTAACATAGAAGTTGACGGCAGATAAGGATCGCAAGGCCCATCCAGTCTGCCCATTTCTTTTTCTACCTTATAAATGTGCCATCAGCCTTTGCTCTGTCAGTGGCCTATCTATTCATACTCATCTGTATTGCTCCCTTATGCCTATCCCATGCCTGTTTTGAAGCTCTGCACTGTATTCATAGCCACCACTTCCTGAGGTAGGCCATTCCATGCGTCCACCACCCTTTCTGTGAAAAAGAATTTCCTCACATTCCCCCTGAATCGGCCTCCCTCTAATCTCATGCTGTGTCCTCTTGTCCTGCTATTTTTCTTATATTTAAACCTGCTAGACTCTTTCACCTTGTTAATGCCCTTAAGATGTTTGAATGTCTTGATCCTATCACCTCTCTCCCTCCTTTGCTCAAGGGTATACATATTGAGCTCTGTTAATCTGTCCTCATATGTCTTCTGATGCAGTCCCTGCACCATTTTGGTTGCCTTCTCTGGACTGCCTCAATTTGGTTAATGTCCTTGTGAAGCTGTGGCTTCCAGTACTGCACGCAGTACTCCAGATGGGGCCTAACCAGTGTCTTGTAAACAGGGATTATTACCTCCCTCTTACGACTTGTGATACCCCTACTAATACACCCTAACACCCCCCTAGCCTTACCTACTGCTTTAGAGGTCTGTTGGATGATTTCAGGTCATCGGTGATGATGATGCCCAAGTCTGTTTCTTCCTTTGTGATTGCCAGCAACTCCCCTCCTAGCCTGTCGGTGGCTTCAGGGTTTCTCTTCCCTATGTGCATGATCTTGCACTTCTTTGCATTAAATCCCAGTTGCCACTCTTCTGACTATTTTGCTAGTTTATCCAGATCTCTTCTCATTCTGCCCACCCCATCTGGATCATCTACTCTGTTGCAGATCTTGGTGTCATCTGCAAACAGACAAGTCTTACCCTCTAGTCCATCTGCAATTTCATTAATGAAGATACTGAAGAGGACTGGCCCCAGGACTGATCCCTGAGGTACCCCACTAGTGACTTGCATCTCTTCTGACTGTATACCATTTACCACCACTCTCTGTTTTCCGCCCGTCAACCAGTTTGCCACCCAGTTGACCAACTTCTGACCCACCCCGAGCCTACCCAGTTTATTTATCAATCTTCTATGTGAAACAGTGTCGAAAGCTTTGCTGAAGTCAAGGTAGGCGACATCAACTGCTTCCCCCTTGGTCCACCACTCTGATTACTCAGTCAAAGACCAAAGAAATCTGTGAGATTAGTTTGACAGGACCTTCCTTTTGTAAACCCATGCTGTCTTGGATCCTGTGCCCCTATGGATTCCAGGTGTAGTACTATCCTTTCCTTAAGGAGTGCCGCCATAATCTTGCCCACTACTGAGGTAAGACTGACTGGTCTGTAGTTCCCTACCTCCTCCCTGCTACCACTCTTGTGGAGCGGGATCACATGAGCCCTTCTCCAGTCTTCTGGGATCTCTCTTGTGCTCAGAGACTCACTAAACAGTTCTGCTAATGGCTCTGCTAGTTCCACCCTTAGCTCATTAAGTACCCTGGGATGTATGCCATCAGGTCCCATTGCCTTGTCCATCCTGAGCTTAGCAAGCTCTTGTAGGACCCTTTCTTTTGTGAAAGGAGTAGTGCTCACCTCCCTCCCCCCGTGTCAATTGTGCTGAGCTGTGGGCCCTGCCCTACCTTCTCTTCAGTAAATACTGAGCAAACGTATCTGTTTAGGATAGATGCTTTTACAGGGTCTTCCTCCTCACATGCCCCTTTTTCTCCTTTGAGCTTAGCAATACCCCCTCTGGACTTTCTCCTTTCACTAATGTATTTATAGAAAGTCTTGTCACCTTCTTTTACTGTTCGTGCTAGTGTTTCCTCAGTTTGGGACTTTGCCTGTAGTGCTGCCTTCCCTGCTACGCCTAGGAGCATGTGCACACACAGCATAATTTCTGCGCCAGTTTCTGGCCCGAGTATCCCCCTCCCCAGCACCCTTGGCTGTACAGCCACCTGTACATTGCCTTCATCATTGCCTAGTTTAAAATGTTAATACTGTAATTGATACATCCAGCGTCTGCCCTGATGTGCTGCTTCCCTACCTTTTTAGACGTAGGCCATCTTTTACAGCCAGCCTTCCAAAAGGATTCCCAGTCCCACCAAAAGTGATGCCCCTTGTCCTCTTACCAACCCTTCAGCCACATTTTAACCTCTACGATTTTATTCCTTCTACTCTGTCCCACATGTGGTAATGGCAGCACCTCCAAGAAGGCCATCGTATCTGCCATTGACTTCAG
Organism: Neoceratodus forsteri; assembly: GCA_016271365.2. NCBI lineage: Eukaryota > Metazoa > Chordata > Ceratodontiformes > Ceratodontidae > Neoceratodus > Neoceratodus forsteri. The sequence goes on along the minus strand of CM028135.1, from coordinate 637,450,013 downwards.
CCTACTGCCTAATTCCCTGAAACTGATCTTTATCTCCTCTACACTGTGATATGCCAGGTCATTGGTACCTAGGTGTAGCACAAATCCTGGCCCCCCCCCCCCAACTCCTGATTATCTGCCTCTCCAGCTGTGGAGCTGCACTTTCTGCAGCCGCCCCTGGGAGACTCAGAATAGATCTCTCCACCCAACCAGAATAACACATCGGCTTCCCTTTTCCTCTAACTTTAGAGTTCCTACCGACTTTGATGCACTGTTTGCTCCCCTGACTTTTCCTGACCTTCTCTGCCTCATCCCTGCTGTAATGGAGCCAGTGTTGAAATGTGTTTGTAATAGTGTAAGATGTGTTGTGCAGAGTTTTCTATTACTGACCCTCTTTGTTGATAAATCCTGATACACTTGTGACACTTTAACGTGTGGCATAACTCACTTTCACTCTTAGAAGGGGGGTACCCTTGTATACCCAGCCTTAATCTCATTCCAGGAAGTGCATACAGCCATTTTCTGTCTGCAATATAAAAACTCTAAACTATTGTAGATTTCTTTATATCTTTGTAGGCTTGATGGAGGTATTTTGTTTACAGAAAATGTAATAATTGAAAATTCAGCTAAATACAGCAACTTAAGACCACTAAAACATAGAACGTTACAGGCAGATAAAGATCATAGGTCCTTCCAGTCTGTCGGATCTCTACCTCAGTCGTGGTGCCAGTCTAACACCGTTTAGACTGGATCTGCCCTTACGAAAACAATGCCACCCAGTCACATCTCTTTTGAAGTCACCTTCCTGAGTACCCATGAGTTATTCCCACCCATGTTTAAATGCATCTACTGCCGGAACAGCCCCTGAGGTAGGTGACTCCATCTGTCCACTATTCTTCCTGTAAAGAAGTACTTTGTTGTGCCCCTTCAGAACTTCTCTCCCATCAGCTTCAAGGCTAGCAAGCCTTAAAGGGACACTTTCAGCCTTTAGCTAATTCTTCATCTCCCCAAATTTTTTATTTTTTTTTAAGTTTTTGTTGACTGGGTAAGTGCACTAGACAAATCCTGCCTATTCTCAGGCACGACCTGGGGAAGGGGGATACAGATGAATGCCAACTGACCTTGAACCAGATTACGCTGTTGGTGGTATTTTTAGTGAATGAGGGAAATTTGGCCAGGACACCGGGGAAATTCCCCTACACTTTCGATAAGTGCCTTGGGATCTTTAACATCCACCTGAACTACCACCAATCCAGGCAGATGGGACCTCGGTTTAACGTCTCATCTGAAAGACGGCACCTCAGAAGTGCAGCACCCCTCTCATGCTGCACTACAGTGTCAGTACTGGGACATTAACCCAAGTGCCAGATGTGGGAACTGAACCCACAGCCCTCTGATCTCCCGGCATCAGGGGCGAGTGTGCTACCTACTGAGCCACTGACACTGCTATTACCATAGTATAGCCATTTATTGACGGTCATCTCACTGCCTACTTTTAGAAAATTACTTGTTGATCATGCTTTAAAAAAAATAAATAAAAATCTTGTCCATGCATTAGATTACTGACACTTCAATACCATGTTGAAATGTGAACACAGGGAAGCAGCGGGTGACCGGGGATAAGTTCAGGCCTGGTAAAAAAATACTTTATAATGTAAACCAGGGGTGTAGCCAGGCATTTCAGATTTGTACACCAAGCTGACACACTGCTACCCCTTCCCCTACTGTTATTCATGCCTGCCCCCCCTCCCCAATGACTCAAGTCCAAGGTTCCTGGCTCCAGTCAGATGATTTCCACACTAGACCTGCTGTCTGTCTGTACTGCTAGTGTGGTGCTTGCTGCCCACTGGTAGATGCCACTGACTGCACCACGAGTCCAAGACCATGGCAGAAATGTCTTCTCTCCCCCCCGCAGGTAGGCAGATTTGCTCCAATTGCCACTCCACATGAAGTCTCTTTTTCTTTTAGCTGGCTCTGAGTCTTTTCTTCCATTTGCTGCTCCTCAGTTTTCTACTGCTTCTCTCACTCCCAGTACAACTGAACTAATAGTATGGCTTCTGACTTTGCTGGGGCATTTAAACTCGCTGCCCCAGACTTGCTCCACCCCATACTAGATGCCGCAGCCAATCACTATGCAGGCAGACCATGTGGACCTAATTGAGACCTTCAGCTTTAACATCCGCGGTCCACTCTGCCACCCCCCACCCCCCCAAAACAAAGCTGAAAGAGAGAAGAAAAAGCCTGCAAAGCCGAACAAACGAATTTAAACACAATGGACTAGAGAGGGCCAGAGAGCAATGCTGGCCAGCTTGTTTGCTACCCCCTGCTACTAAACTTGGTATGCCATGGCTTACTTGGAGTATCAGTAGCTACTCCCTTGATGTAAACACTTCAATAAATGCTTATTTTCTTACTCCAGGGGTCCTTTACAGTCAGTAACTTAAAGCAGCTTGCTGACCAGGTATAGTACTGCCCCGGAGGTGTGGTTTATGCTAATTAATTGGCATCGGCCAGTCAGATGAGACTTTGGGGGTGTGCTGAGGAGAGACTTCCTGAGAAGGCGCCAGGATTTTTTCTCCTCTGACTGAATCGACACTGCCTCTGAGGTGTTCCCACTCAGCTGGCCAAGAAAACTTTTTTTCTTGAACTGTTGTAAAATCTTCACATTTATATTTCTTTACTGTGCTGAGTGGTGGTGTTTTTTTTTTTTTTTTTTTCGTGGTTCACTGCGTTTATTGGTCGGTTCCCTCCTATATTTTGTTTCTTTATTTTAACCATGTTTGTGTATTTCGACGGTTCCTTTTAAACCCTTTATCGTGGTCTCCTATTTTCTTCAAGAACCGTGATTTTCGTTGGTTTTTACTTCAGCAATACAGAGGTTCAGGCTCTGTGACAGGTTGTTTAAGATGTAACAGGCCTTTGAAAAACTGCTTAAAGGCTGGCTGGGAAAAAAACGATTTGGACTTTTCCACAGAAAGATTGGCCGAGATTGCAGCCAAATGCAGTTTAAGCAAGGAATACCTCAAGCCTGAGGCCTGGAGATGAACCAAGTAACCAGTAAGCTCCACCTTTCCTCCCCTGACAACCTGACTATAGAGGTCTCTGCCTTTGTCTTCGCCCAAATTTGCTGCGTTTTACTTGTGACTTTGTTTTAAGCAAAGTTTCTGGTTTATTGTTGGGCATGCTTTTTACTTCCTGTTGGTTCATAACTCTGGGCACGTGCCCATTTATCTTCGAAAAATTCTGGTGCCTTATCAGGCAGTCTCTCCTCAGCACCCCCAAGTCTCATATGATTGGCTGATACTAATTAAGCAGCATAAACCACACCTGCAGGGCAATTCTACTGATGCTAAAGGACACCTTGGAAGAAAGAAGATTACTACGGTGCGTAATTTTTTCTTATGGCAGTCTGAGACAGTATATTTTATGACTAAGCGTATAGAGCGCTGCAGGTACTGTTGTCGGATGGGGATAATAACATTAGCTAAAAGCTGGCTGTCCCTTTAATAATGTTATAAACAAAAACAAAATACTCTATTAATATAATATGCTAGCAGTATTTTTGATATAAGGTTTGTAAGCATAATTTACTTGCATTCTTTGGTTCTGTTTACTAGAACGTATAAAAAGAGGCTGCAGGTAATGAAAACCTAAGTGAAAGTAGATCCAGCTTATAAGTGAGTGCCTGACGATGGAGAGCTTCAAATCTGCATTGAAAGGACATTTGTTCAGTCTTGCCTTTCCTGACTCTGCAAAATTCTTGATGGTGATATTTATTGTTTATGGATTTTAGCTGTGGGTTTATGATTTATTGTGCTAGTGTTATGGTCCTTGTGTGAATAGCGCTATTTTATAAAGAGTTTGCTTGCTTGCTTAAAATAGGCATGTAGCAAGTTGCAGTCTACTATATAGTGTAATCCATACTCCACTGATACAGCAACTTGGAGAGATAGATGGGTACTGGGATAGTAGATACAGTATGACTGTCATGTAGTGTTAGAAGAAAGATGGGTTATACATCAAGGAGCACACTGGGCCACTTTATGAACCTTGCCTAAATAATAAATAGAATGCCACATAATGAAATTGCTGTAGTAAATCATATTTACAGTGTTGGCCCACTGAATTTGCAGTATTGGTGTGCACATGAAAACCGAATATTGTAGGTATTGTAGTTGGGATTAGTATTCAGTCTTAAATATCTCTAGCATTTAGTCAGCATTTGATTTGGGTATGCTACCCCCCCCTTCCCCTTTTTTTTTTCTTTTTTTACAGCTCTAGATGCCCTCCAGCTGTTTTTTTATTAGCTACCCAGTATTCTGATATGTTTTGACCTTTTTTGTTAAATTAATAATCTAATTTTGTTGCCTTTGTAACTACCCTGAATCCTTCTCTGCTCAGCAGTTGCTGCTGTCTCTTTTCATACTGTCTGCACATTCTGTGACATCACAAACCCCTTTCCAGGCCATTCAGATAAATAGCATGGAATGGGAGTTTCTGATGTCATAAAATGTCTTAGAAATATGAAAAGCAAGAGCAGTAGCTGGTCAGGAGAGTGGAACTCGATGTAGAACTGAGGGCACCCCAAAGCTAGATTGTGTATTTATCAAATCATCAAAGCATATCATAATACATAACTATAATGGAAAGGAAGATGGAAGAGCAATTTAACTATGTAAAAATAATTTCCTATCTCCTTTAAACACCTTGTCACTTCCCAAACAGCCACCTTGCACCATTTTTTTTAAATGCCATATATCTTCTCGTGTCGTGCTTGAAAATAGGCAGGTCTTTTGCCTAATGTACTTACCTGGTTACCAAATGCTAACAAATAAGTAAATCTTTGAAGGTACATACAGTATTTTTTTTTGCCCCCTTTCTCATCTATATATGGTGGTGCCTGCATAATTCTGGCAGGTCACTTAGTTTAATAAACAAAAAAATTCCCCCAGTCTTCTGGGACCTGCCATTGTGTACCTCCCTATATCTGTGACTCTGATATGACAGGTGAGTTATGCCCCAGGAGGAAGGGAGGAGGTGCCTCATTCTTACGGCACACTGCTGTTTTCGAACATGCAGCCAGTCCTGGGTGGAGGTTTAGTGTTGTCTGGGCATACACAGTATGTTTCAGATAGAAAAGGATGCCCTTATGTGAGCCCTGCCTCCCTGGCAAAGCATAAATGAAGAGTATTCACATTGCAGTTTTTGCTGCACTAAATTAGCTCACTTGCAACTCAAAAGCCATCTTGAATCATGGGTATTGATCAGATTTTGGGGCCTTGTAGAGAAGGTCTGAGGCAGGAGGCTTGGCATGTTGTACTGCTGTGGAACCCGGAAGTGCTCCTCGTGATCCTGGAGCTGGTGATTCTTGCTACTACTGCTTTTGTGCACAACTTTCATCATTGGTTATTGGCATTGCTCATTACCAGCAATAGCACACTATGGCAAGGGGGGCATACAAGGGAGAATATGTAGCCACAGAGAAGGAAGTAAAATGAAAAGATGCCAAAGAGAGAGAGAGAGAGAGAGAGAGAGAGATGTAGGAACAGGACGTTGAAATACACTGCAAGAGAGCTATAAATGAAAGTGAAAATATTCTAAAGAGAAAAATGCAAACAAAACTAAAAGGGAAATGGGGGGGGTAGTCTTAAGGTATAAGACACGATATGTCAACAAGGACTGTAACAAAAAGAAAAAAGGAAAAACAAAAGATTAAGAAGAAAAATGCATAGTCGTAATATTTAAAAATTTCTAGTAAAGAAGAGGGGATTGCTAATCAGATTAATGATGATTGGCAAACTCTGCTAATCTCTTTTCAAAATTTATATTATGTCTTGCCTCCAGCTTCATCCCCATAGCCAGTATAGCTCTGGAAGAGCATCGCATTGTCAGATTAAGCCACGTTCCTTCACTGGATTTGACTCACGTGCTGTATACAGTTTGTTTCTGTGTCTAGCTCCAAACCACACATCCATAAAGTACTGGGTCTCAGAGGGACTCAAAAACACACAAATCATAGTTTGTAGTCAGGGTGTATTGTCGGGTGTCAAAACAGTATGTAGGCAGTAAAAAAGAAAGAAAAATGATCCACAAGTACTGTGTTTGGAACGGATACAGTACCAGAAGAAAGTCCATTTATCAGTTCAAAATGTAGTGCCTGTAAATACTGTAGTTTTTTTTTTTCTTACTGCTTTGATGCAGATCACTATCCACACTTGGACAGTCTTCCACTGAGCGTACATAGTACACAGAACAATCTTCAAGCGTAATTCCACCTACCACCCAACCATCTGGTTCTCCGGCTCCACCCTCTGACTAAGATATTTAATTCAACTGGAAGGAACAGATCTCCTCCTTCACAACTCATGTTAGTGAATTAGTAATCTTTGTTTTCAAGCTGTTTAACAATTTTTCGCAAAGTCTTACATCAGCATTTGACTTACTCCTGTATCCTCACCGTCTGCTTTCTGCACAGTCCTCCATTTTCACCATGGAACATAAAAAGAATCCAGGGTTCAAGAGGTGCGTGGTATGCAGATATCCGTTGTTTGTGACTTACGGACACAGCGCTTTCATGTATTGCTTGGACTTTGCCCAAGATGTGGAGCATTCACCTGGTGTCAGGCCATGGTGAATGAGTGTTGGCTAGGACTGTTCTTTGGCAAGCCCACGAAATCATGCACGCTTTCCATGGCTGTGGGAACAGCGACACAGTTGCGACCCAGAAAGTGGAGGCAGCCGGCAAGGATGTTTCGGTCTTCGACTTTTTGTGGAAATGTACCCATTAGATTTCCTGACTCCTTGTGAAGACAAAGTCCTCAAGTTTTCATCTGTCTCTCCACACCTTCAAAGGTGACTCTCAGTCTTGGCACTGAAAGCATAAGAAAAAGAATCAATGCTGGTCTTGGGATTGCTGGTGGTCAAGCAGCTATTTGTGGTCTCCCCTTCTGGAAAATCTGTGTGGTAGGTTGAACTGCCCATATAACCCGTTAGTGTGCCCGCAGAACTTCTGTCCAGGAAGTCGACTGTCGACGCTGGATGATCTGATGGTTGACCCTGTTGAGGATGGGTCCGGTGAGGGAGAGGTTTCCTTGCTGTTTCTGTTACTGCCCATAGCCCGTTCCAGGCACAGTGAGTTGGGCCTGACTGAGCTCCAAGTTGGCTTCTTACCAGTTCAGCAGCTGCCAGTCATCTCAGTTCTGGCACAGCTTCCTGCTTGGTCAGTACCCATGATCTCTCCATCAGGGTTCCTGGACCTAAAGGCTCCGATGCCATGCTGATCCTCATGTTGACGTTTGAGATTGCGGTTGCAGTCTCGATCCCATTCCCAGCATTGATGCTGACATCACCGTTGGTGGTCGACTTCAAGGTCTGGCTCCTGCCACCCATCAAGTCTGTTGCAAGTGGAAGAGGGCAGACTGGCAGCAGTGGGCCTATGGAGCCTTTGCCCAGGGTCGAGATTGACTGATGATGCCGCTAGACTCATTCTGACCTTGGTTGCCCTGCCTGGTGGCAGCTCCAGTCGTACATCCAACTGCCTCTTCCCCAATTGCCAGCTATGCCACAGAGGCCATTACATATGTAGCTGACTGTGGGTGCTCTAAAAAGGACTCTGGCCTAGAGTCAGACTCTCGTTTCCTGTTGATGGTGGTTATCCTGGTGAGGAGGGTCATCCATACTTCTCGTGCCTGTAGTCGAAGCTCTTCTATCCCAATGAATATTTGGATTTAATGTCCTATCTTCATTGAGGATACCTCCTCCATTGGGCCACACCTTTGGAACTGTAAGGCGTCTGTGTCAGGACCACTCAGAAACATTTGCTAACGGTGCACCACCCACAATGATGTGCAGTGTCCGTGCCTATATAATCATGGTTAGCCCTGTTGCTCCTCAGTTCATTCTTCTACGGCTGACTAACATAGAAACATAGAATTTGACGGCAGATAAGGACCGCTTGGCCCACCTAGTCTGCCCATTTCCCTACCTGATGGATAAGCTGCAGATCCTAGTTAACCAGCAGCCTACTTCTTCCTACCCCCACCCCCTAGAATTGCCTTATGACTGTCCCATGCATGCTTGAATTCCACCACTGTTTGTGACTCCACAACCTCCTCTGGAAGGCCGTTCCATACATCCACCACCCTCTCTGTGAAAAAATACTTCCTTAAATTACCTCTGAGCTGCCCCCCTTCTATCTTCAAATTGTGCCCACTTGTTCTTGCACACCTCTTTTTTTGAAAGATGCAACCCTCTTGGACTTTGTTGATTCCCTTGAGGTACTTGAAAGTTTCTATCATGTCCCCCTCTCCCTCCTTTCCTAATCGTTGGACCTGCAGAGAAACAGTGCCATCATTTCTATCATTTACTGATCTGATGTTGGGGGTATCTCTTACAGCAGGCCACAGCTATGGAACTATAGCTGCCGAGCATTAGGACCACATGGAAACTTTTCTAGCTTGCCGCCTATAAGGGGGCTTCCCGCTCCATCATGTGCTGACATCGGCCTATCCTATAGGAGTGGGGTGCGCCCGTGCCCTCTTCATTTCTTTTCCTGCCATTGGCCGTCGCACGTCAGACTTCACGGAGATCTGCCAGCTTCAGTCTACTGCAATTTCGCGCAGTCAGTGCAAAACCGCCGCTTTCTTGCTTGCTCGCTGAGTCTAGGGCCTGGAGTTTTCTGGCAAGATGTGTTGTCCCTGTCTTGGAAAGGGAAGTTTCTGTACACATTTCCTCCATTCCCCCTGCTTCAGAGGGTTCTGATCAAGTTCCAGATGGAAGAGGCCAAGATGATCCTCATCATTCCCTTCTGGCTTCATCAGATCTGGTTCCCTTTACTGTAGCAGCTGACAATGGAATCTCCAGTACATCTTCCTCTGTGCACTGGCTTGCTGTCCCAGAACTGGGGTACCCTGGTCCATCTGGACCTCAGATCCCTGCATCTTCACGCCTGGCTCCTGAGTATATAGCCATGGCCTGGTTCAGGGTGTCACCCAAGGTGGCTGATGACCTGGTGGTGGCTAAGAAACCTTCCACTAGGGCCACTTGTTCTGTGAAGTGGACATGTTTTGCGCTGTGGGCGGCTTCATGTCAGCTGGATCTCTTCACTTGTCCAGTGAATCAGATTCTGGAGTACTTGCTGTCCCTTTCAGACTCTGATCTGAAGTACTTCTCTCTTAAGGTGCACGTCTGCCATCTCTGCCTTCCATGTGCCTATTGATGGCCATACGGTGCCACAACTGGAGTTGTCCCGTACATGTCCGAGAGGTATTCTTCACCTGAAGCCTCCTATCTGTAATCCAGTCCTGCCTTAGGACTTGAATTTTGTGTTTGAAAAACTTACTTTGGCTCCTTTTGAGATGGCCACGACATGCAAGCTATGCTTTCTGTTGTGGACAGAGGTATTTTTAGTTGCTAATACTTCTGCTTGAAGAATTTCAGAGCTACAGGTGCTCATGTGCAAGCAGTCTTATTTGGTTTTCCACAAAGACAGGGTGTCTTTGCATACTAACCCTAAGTTTCTTCCTAAGGTGGTAAAAGTTTACTTTAAATCAGCCCATCCATCTTCCTGTTTATTTCCTGGTGCATGCCAGTCCAGGGGAAGTATTGCTCCACACTTTAGATGTGCGTAGAATTCTGCATTACCACACACACCATGCGAAGGACTGGAGGAGGTTCTCTGTTTGTTTTGCCCCTGGGAAAGAGGGCATTCCTGTTTCAAAACAGTGCTTGTCCAAATGGTTGGCCAGCTGTATCACTTATTGCTACTGGAAGTAGGGCAAGGATCTTCTGGTGTTTTTTATGGCCACTTCATCAGAGGCATGGCCACTTATGTTGCCTGTTTCAGGAGTATGTCAGCTGCAGAGAGCTGTGCCGCTGCTACTTGGAATTCTGTTCACACATTCAGCGCCAAGAATGCAAAGTTATGCATATTGGAGCCAAGAATCCCAGGACATAGTACAACCTGGTGGAGTCCGAATATCTGCATCAGAGGAGGAGAAAGACCTTGGAGTGATGATCACTAGTGACCTGAAGCACTTCACGCAGTGCAAAAAAGCAGCAGCAAAGGCAAACAAGATGCTGGGATGCACATCTAGGGGGATCAGTAGTAGGAAAGAGGAGGTTATATTGCACTTGTACAGGTCACTGGTAAGGCCGCATCTAGAGTATGGAGCTTCGTACTGGTGCCCACACCTCAGAAAGGACATTAACCTGCTGGAGAAGGTCCAGAGGAGGGCTAGAAAGATGATAGTTGGTCCACAGGGTAGGACATACAAGGAGAGATTGAGGGCACTGAACATGTACTCCCTGGAAGACGGGGGGCGGTAGGACATGATTGGGACCTTCAAGTATTTGAAGGGCATAAATAAGGTTGATAAGGAGAGTCTCTTTAAGCTGAGTGGCAGTCATAACATGAGGGGGCACAGTCTTAAGCTGGAGGGTGGGAGGTTTAGGAGGGAGGTCAGGAATCACTTCTTCACAGAGAGGGTGGTGGACACTTGGAATGCGCTGCTGGAAGAGGTGATCTCATTGAAGACAGTGGGCAGCTTTAAGAGAGGCTGGGATAGACATAGGGGGAAGGTAAGGACCATGGGTATGGAGGATGGGAGGAGTGGGGAGGGAGGGCAGGGACACTAGCTTCAAGCTGTGGACCCTGTAATACGAGCAGACTTGATAGACCAAATGGCCGCCTTCTGTTGACTTCTTCGTATGTTCATATGTTTACCAAGCACTACAGTCTGGACATTGCCTCTAGACGTAGGGCCAACTTTGGCCTAGCTGTCCTCCAGGGCCTACTTTTAGGCTTGCGGTTTCCTCCACCCTGACTGGGCTGTCTGCTGACAGAACTGCTTGAGCCTCATTCCATAGGTAGAACAGTTATATAAGAACTTACCGTAACAGTAGATTTGCGAGGCGATCTCCTGCAGCAGGCCATGCCATCCCTCCTTCCTTCCCACTGGACCTGGGAGGTCTTTCTGTGTCTGTACCTCTTTCTCCATTATTTTCTTCTTGGCGGGAACCTTCGATTCCTCCTCGGTTCCCTCTGCTGGGACTAGGTGGCTTATGGTCTCCAGTGGGAGAACTGATGAGGGAGTGGGGCCATCCACTCTTATGGGGTAGGCCAACATCGGCATATGATGGTGGAGTGGGCAGCCCCCTGGTAGACTGCAAGCTAGAAAAGTTTCCATGTGGTCCTACTGCCTGGCAGCTATAGTTCCATAGGTGTGGTCTGCTGCAGGATATTCCCTTGCAGATCTACTGTTAGGGTATGTTCTTACGTAACTGTACTTGTTTTTTATTACATTGCCTAGTCAACATCATACCTTCTGTCGTCCACTTTCCTGACTTTCCAGAATTTTAGAAAATATTTCCTAGAGTCAGGGTCTTCAAGACCTCCAGATATCATTCACAGGCCACAGGGGGACAATGCTTAAAGATACTGAAATCAGACACTTCTTCACAAAACTCGATGATGGCATCTGTGGTCCAGGCTGCAGATCCCAAGTCAGCCTCTCGATTCAGTCCAATTACTGCCAGTATGAGTCCTTCCAAGCATTTAGCCATACTGTCATGGATACGATTGTCATGGCCATCAAGATCTACCTGGAATGCCGGTAAGTCCTTGTCATCAACTGCTCTTTGAGACACTAAGGTCGGAGCTTGGCTCTGGTGCTGTCATAACTAGTGTGGACTATAGGCTGCCTTCATCAACAGGCTACAGCTCAATGACGATTATAGTCATGAACCCCTCTGCGAGCATTATCGACTCCTAAACTGTTCTGGCGTTGTTCTCAAACAGATTACTTCACCAGTTACCATCACTGCATGCAAAGCCGCTGTGAGTATCTACTGTCCTGATAACTGGGCCTTCCCATTTAATACTGTCATTGTCAACAGGACATGGCAGCACGTCTTGTGTGCCTCCATAGCAGCTGACTCTTCCAGCCCATCTTTGGCTCCATCAATGTCCTTTATCGATAGGATATAGAACGTGTTCCTTTACAGGGACGGAGCAGTGGGTTATATTCTGAGTACATCCTGATTTTCAAATGGATAGGTGACTTGAGGACCATACTGGACCTGTGAGACCCGAACAAGTTTAACAAAAAGTTTCACATGTTGATCCAGGCTTTCATCCTCATGCCACAGCAAGGGGATTGGCTGTATGCTATAGACATGAAAGATGCTTTACTTCATGTGAAAATAAGAACAAAGTAATAGACAATACCCCCCTCTTTACAGTAGTGGGTGAACATTACCAGTGTCACGTTTTGCCCTTTGGTCTCACCTCAACACCAAGAATGTTTACCAAATGCTTCGAGGTTGGTCTTCCCTTATTTGGATGACTTTTTACTACAAGCTCGGTCCAGGAAGGTGGCTCAGTACAGATTTCCCATATGTTGCATTTGTTGGAGGACTTGGGTATTACAGTGAACATACCGAAATAAGTGCTGATTGCATGTCAACCGCTCCAATTCATTAGTGTAGTATTAGACACGACAGTGGGTAGGGCAGTAGTAGACAAGGGGATGGGAACAAAGGTTGCGAAAAGAGAGGGAGAAGGAGGCAAGGCAAAATGGAAAGGAGGAGGCTGTAGGCAAAATGTGAAAAAAGATGTGGAAGGCTATGTGTGCAAATGCAAGGAGTCTTGGAAATAAAATTCCAGACCTGGAGGCCAAAATGGCAGAGCCTGACCTGGATGTTGTGCCCATTACTGAGTTGTGGTGCACAGGTAACCACAACTGGGACATGACTACACTATGCTGTACTCAGTTCAGGAAGGATGGAGTAGAGAGAAAGGGATGGGGGTGGTGGTGTATGTAAGGGAGGACATCAGAGCAGTGGAAATGCAGGGAAATTTGGTGAGAAAGGAGTGATTGGAGGTACTTTTGGTGACCCTGGAGACGGCGTCACTGTTCACATTGGGGTGATCTGCAGACCTCCAGCACGGGGAAGAACTGGATAAGGCACCGGGGGAAACCATTAGCACAGTGGCTGAAAACGTGGAGGTGCTGCTGATGGGGGACTTTAATCTGCTGGATGTAGATTGTAGCCTGCCCAACCACAGCTTCAGCTAGAAGTAGGGACATCCTACACTCCCTACAGGGGTGTTTCTCAGGCAACTAGTTAGGGAGCACATTCGTTATGGTGCAATACTGGGCCGAATGCTCACTAACAGGGACAGTTATGGCTGAAAAGATAGCATTCAGAAGGTACAGAGACACAGAGGCAAAGGGATAGGTAGGTGTACTAGGAAAGGTAGAGGGGAGCGGGGAAAGTAGAGAGGAGTGCAAAGGCGCAAATCGAGGAAAGGATATCCAGAGGAGTAACTAAAGGGGTCAAGACTTTTTTTAGGTATGTAAGTTGTCAAGTCAGACATAAGTGGTGGGGAAGCTAATGGGAGTCACTTTTAAAGGAAAGGATTGTGGAGTATCTTTAATCCAGCAGGTTACAGGATGGGAGGCAGCATGGATTCACTTTGGGATGGGGTCATGTCAAACAGACTTGATAGATTTCTTTGATTGGGTGACCAGGGAAATAGATCAGGGTGGGGTGGTAGATGTGGCCTACTTAGGCTTCAGCAAGGCCTTTGACACTGTACCATTTAGAAGGCTCATTAGGGAACTGGGCAGGTTGGGGTGAGTCCTAAGGTGGTAAATTGGGTCTGAAATTGGTTGATGGATAGGCGAAAGAGGGTGGTGGTAAAGAGAATTCACTCGGGGAAGATAACGCGACGAGCGGGGTACTTCAGGGCTCAGTACTGGGTCCAGCCCTCTTTAATGTCTTTATAGGTGCCATTGCAGAAGATCTGGAAGGGAAGGTATGCCTCTTTGCAGATGACACCAAAACTTGCAGTAAGGTGGACACTGCCGGGGGGCATAGAGAGAATGTGCAGAGATATGAGAAGACTCGAAGAATGGTCAAGGGTGTGGCAGCTGGGTTTCAGTGTGAGAAAGTGCAAAATCATGCACCTTAGGCACAGAAACCCAGAGGCAGAGTGTAATATGGGGGCAGAGGGTATTGATGGTCACCAAACAGGGAGGAGACCTAGGGGTAATCGTATCTGATTACCTCAAGGTGGCAAGGCAGTAGGTACGACCAGTGGTAGGGTGCATGGGGAGAGGTATCACCAGCAGAAGGAGGGAGATGCCGTTGCCACTGTATAGATCGTTGGCGAGACCTTACCTGGAGTACTTTGCCCGGTTCTGGATACCACATCTCAAGAAGGACAGAGACAGGGTGGAGGCTGTCCAGCGGAGGAAAACTAAAATGGTGCAGGGCTGTATCAGAAGCCCTATGAGGAGACTAAAGAATCTCAGTATATTCACCCAGGAAGGGAGGAGGGGGAGGGATATGATGGGGACGTATAAATACCTCACAGTGTTGAACATCGTACAGGAGGAGAGTATTTTTTTCAGACAAGAAGATGAAAGAGAACAAAGGGACATGCAGTGAAACTGGAAGGGGGAAAATTAGGAGGGATGTAAGGAAGTACTACTTAACTGAAACAGTGGTGGATGCCTGGAACGGTCTTCCAGCAGAGATAGTGGGGGTGAAATCAGTGGAGGGCTTCAAGGATGCTTGGAATAGGCACAAGGGATTCTTAGCTGGAAAACAGGATGGGGTAGCCGAAGATCAGGTAGGGTCTGTGATGAAGGTATAGGCAGGGAAAAAATGGGCAGACTGGGTGGGCCAAGCAGGCCTTATCTGTTGACAAATTCTGTGTTTCTGTCTTACACCAAGATAGAGCAGTGGATTTGGCTCCCCAGGCTCAGTTGGTACGAGAGCCCATCTATACCAACCTGAACAATGTTCCATCTCTTGGGTATCGTGGGCACAACTCTTCATTGGCCTTGCTAAATAGGCGAATCCCTCACTGAATGCTTCGTGTGCAGTGGGATCAACAAAAAACGACCAAGAATGCAATATTTGAGTCGTGTCACCTCTCCACCGTACCTTGCTGTGGTGGATGGTCTGCCTACACCTATTGCAGGGTGTGCCTTTCTTTTCTCCAAACCTGGTACAGGTTCTAGCTACAGCTGTCTCTCAGTTGGACTGGTGTGCCATCCTGGTTCATGATACGAGTTCCTGGATCAACCCAGACTAAGTTCTCCATATTAATGTTCTGTAAATGAGGACTGTCCTCCTTGGTCTCCAGGCCTTTGAAGAACTGCTCAGCCTGGGTCCTCTTTTGATAAAAACAGACAAATGTAAATGTAATACACTGTATCAACAGGCAAGTGGGCACTCAGTCTTACCCTACTCTGCAGAGAAAGGATGAAAGTCTGTGAGTGGGCAATATCTCAGTCTTCGACTGTTGGTTGTGTACCTTTCTGGTATCCCATATGACATAACAGACAGACCGAGTTAGTCCCTTTCATGGGAGTATGAGTGAGAACTGCTAACCTCTGTAGTGAGCAACCTCTTCAGAAAATGGGGTCATCTAGAGGTAGACCTGTTTGCATCTCCGCACAACACAAAATTGCCTCACTTTTGCTTGCTCTCTCGGGGCCTGGGAGTTTCTCTGCGAGATGCACTGTCCATATCTTGATCAGGGAGGCTTTTTATGCATTTTCTCTAGTACCTTTGAGTCAGAAAGTTCTGCTGAAACTGAAGGCAGAGCATGCCACCCTCGTACTTGTGGTACCCTTTTGGCCTCGCTCGCCAAATCTGGTTCCCACTTCTGCTGCAGCTGGTGGTGGAGCCTCCATTTCAGCTTCCCCTTTGTAGAAACCTACTGACACAAGTCACGGGTACATATATGTATATGTGTGTGTGTGTGTATATGTGTGTGTGTGTGTGTATGTATGTATATGTGTGTGTGTGTGTGTGTGTGTGTGTGTATGTATATATGTGTGTGTGTGTGTGTATGTATGTATGTATGTGTATATATATATATGTATGTATGTATATGTGTGTGTATATATATATATATGTATATATGTATATGTGTGTGTGTGTGTGTGTGTGTATGTATATATATATATATATATGTATGTGTGTGTGTGTATGTATATATATATATATATATATATATATATATATATGTATGTATATATATATATATATATATATATATATATATATATATATATATGTTTGACCAGGAAAGGAGGGCTAGGCAATTCTGCCTGTTTTTAGCCTTGTCCCAAAGGAAGATGGGATATACAGATGGTAATCAACTGAAATTGAACCAGATTAAGCTGCTGGTGGTATTTTTAGTGAATGAAGGAAATTTGGTCAGGACTCTTTAACGTCCACCTGAACAACCACCAGAACAGGCAGACAGGACCTTGGTTTAATGTCTCATCTGAAAGACATCCAGACCTCTGATTCCTGCATCTACATGCATGGCAATTAAAGTCATAACACAATCGTTGATGCATCCTGACATATTTTTTTGTCCAGATTACACTAGTAGTAGTGGTTGTATTGGATTTATTTATTTAGCCCCCAGTCCCAGAGGCTGGGGGTGCAGTACATCAGATTTTTAAGAACACATAAAAGATCAAACATAACAGTCATAAAATACAAGCAACTTAAAATGTGCACATTGGGTAGCATAAATGACTCAAAACTGAATCAGTGGGACTAATTCAGATCAAAGGCTTGACTGAACAGGTAGATCTTTAGGCCCCTCTTAAAGGTTTCCACTGAAGGAGCCTGCCTCAGAGCCAGACCAGCCACCTCGAAAATACGGCCCCCTGATATCTTGAGCCTGGTCCTGGGAATGACTAGGAGGCTGTCCTCAGAGGAGTGCAGAGGACGAGCTGGGCAGTAAGGGGACAGGAGCTTCCTCAGATAACCTGGGCCCATTCTGTGTGGGGCTTTGTAGGTCAGCAAACCGACTTTGAAGGAAATTCGCCACTTTACCGGCAGCCAGTGCAGGTCATGCATGACTGGGGTCACGTAACATTACCTCAGTAGGCCCGTTCAGTAACCTGGCCACTGCATTCTGCACTAGCTGAAGGTGTCATAGGAACCCCCCCCAACTGACCCCAAGATACAGAGCATTACAGTAGTCGAGTCTGGAAGTCACAAAGGCATGTACCAGTGAGGGCAAGTCTTCTGGTAGCACCAAGGCTTTCACTTGGATGTTTCGGAGATGGTAAAAGCCATTACGGACTACCAATGACACCTGAGCCTCAACCAGATGCTTCACCTTAGTAGACACCACCGTACCAGAGAAACCAAGGGCCAGGCCTCTCTGCTTTGGTCTCTAAACCCTGTTGACAATCAGGCTCAGTCACGAGTACCTCCATTGTGTCAAGAGCATAGCCACAGCCAGCTAAAGGACATTCAGTTCTGGCTCTCAACCAGGCATAAATTCAGTACATCGACACTGCCAGGCATCCCAGGTACAAATGATAGATACAGCTGGGTATCATCTGCATAACAGTGAAAACCCAAGCCATGCCATCTGACGATATCACCCAGGGGCATCATGTACACTGTGAAGAACTTGGGTGAAAGGATTGAACCCTGCGATATGCCACAGAACAGGGGCTTTGGAAGTGAGGACAAATTTCCCATCACCACTTTCTGCATCCTGCCACTGATGAAGGACTCAAACCAGCTGATGACCCTACCAGCGAGTCCATAGTACTCCCTGAGACGATCCAACAACCACCTGTGGTCCACAGTATCAAATGTTGACAAGAGATTGGGTAGAACTAGAACACACCATTCCTCTCTATCTCTGGCTCTGAGGAGGTCATTATGTACCCTGACCAATGCTGTCTTTGTACTGTGTCTGAATTTAAATCTGGACTGGAGTGACTTCATAGATATTAAAGGCCGTCAGGTGGGCCTCGAGCTGCAGAGCCACTTTCTTCTCAGTAATCTTTCCTAAAAAAGGTTATAGACTGGTCTAAAATTTGCCAGGCAGTCAGGGTCCAGATATGTTTTTTCCAGAAGTGGTGTTACCAGCGCATCTTTCAGCATGCTCAGAAAGGACTCCTTCAGAAGGGAGCACTGGACCATCTCTGCAAACACTGGACCCAGTAATCCCACACAACTCACTAAGAGGAACAAGAATGTCCCTGTGCAATGATCTGACCAACTGACTGGATCAATCTCGAGTTGTTTTTTTTTATCTCGAGCCCCAGTGAGAATACTAGGTCGAAGGCATGACTATGTTGGTGGGTTACAGTAGTAACCACTTGTGCAAGGCTCAGTGATAACATCAGCTAGAGAAGATCTTGAAGAAAGTGCGTGAGTTCATCATCAACTACTAAGCTGGGATTTGTCCTTTGCCTTAACACTGGGCCTTCTGTTTCCCAGGTCTCTCTCCCTCTCTTGTCTTCATTTTATGGTGACAATACTTAGTTAATTTGATTAGTTAATTTTATTGTGCTATGATTCTATTTCATATTTTATTACTTGATTTTAATATTTGATATTATGGTATGATTTTTATCTACAGTATATGTGTTATTGATTTATATATGAAGTTTATGGTTTTAATATGTTCAGCGCCTTGATACATTGAAAGGCACTTTATAAATAAAATTATTTATTATTATATAAATACTGATGTCCATTCACTGATATTTGCCCAATGCTCCAGTGTTCTCTTTTTCCAGATTCCCGGAGATTCTTTCTTGGGGCAGCCTGTATGCTTCCGAATGCTTGGTGCACAAGCTTAACTTCTTACTAATCAATTCCTCCTTGTTTCTACTAACACTTCTTAAAAAAAAAAAAAAAAAAGAGAGAACCTGTTACTGATTTTATATCTAGCAGTTTATAACTCTGTTTCAGCCTTCTGTGGCTGATGTCATAGGTTGTCTTGGGGACTGTAAACCGGTGACCTGTTGGTTTTACAATCTGTGGATCTTCTTTCGAGGATCTCTCCCTTCATTGAGCTGCAGCATGGAATTGTAAGACTTTCAGCATCAGGACTACCTGGAAGTGTTTGCTGTCTGGGGCCGCCCAAGTTGATGTGCCTCGTTGGAACCTATATGATGTGGGTGTCCCCAGCATGCCTCAGTTCCTTTCCTCTCTCTCAGCCACTCTGCAGTCCACTGCTGCTGAAGAACACCATTAAACTTCCAAGTATTTGCTAATGCTGCTACTTCTCACAAGTTTATGCTGCTGCCAAAGGACAAGAAATCGCTGCTCCATTATTGCCTTTGCAGCGACATTAACATTTATAAAGATGAGGACCACTCCATTTGTATCTGTTGCCACTAAAAAAACACAATGTTAACACTTTCTCAGTCTGCCAGAGCTTAACCAAGCAGCCAGGAGACATCGCAAGAAGGCTTTGGAAGTCTTTTGTAAACTTTAAGTAACGGAGAAACAGGTTGAGGAGAAGGTGGCTTCACTATCGACAACAGCGTTGGTTCCCGGTTCCCCACTGTCCCATCAATCCTCATGGTTGATGGCGGTCGTCACTGACTTGTCGAAGAAAAAGGATAAGTCCATGAAGTCGATGGAGAAACAGCGTCACCCACCCCCGGACCATCTCTCAAACAGCACAGTTGGGGTTTGGCGCCAGCTTGTCACTCACGCCTGGGGATTTGCAGCCTATTCCATTGTTGGGTACTGCCCTGTTGATGGCTCAGCCATTGTTGACCCCTTTGGGACCCATTGACGCACAACTGTTGTCACACTATGTCTGTGCGCTTCCAGTATCTGTTACCTCTGCCATTGTCAGTGCCCTCGGCTGGTCCATCGTCCACCTTACTGTCTGTGCTCCAGTTCTCTCTCTGTCCCACAGTGCCGGGGAAGGGACACTTGTCGACAGCTCCTTCTCATTTGTCTCTTCATCCTGTTGACCTTCAGCTGATGACAGTTGACGAACTGGAGTATAAGCCAGAGTACATGGAGGGAGGAGGCCATGAAGGAAGAGTAGACAGTGGATATAATGAGCTCAAGCTCCTCTCTATCCTCTTACTCAGAGGAGTGTGTGAAAAACATACCAAAGTCCCCACTTGAGAATGCCTCATTTCAAGCCTTCTTAAACAGATTCAGGCTAAATTGGGATTTCAGGCAGAGGAGGAGGAGGAGGAGGATTCCTCCAAGATAAATGTATATGGGTTTTGGAGGTTTCTGCCTCTCCTACAGACAGCGATTATTTCTCCAGTGTATTCTGCACTTGAGGATGCAACTTTGGCAGCATGGCGCAGACCAGCTCAACTACCTGCAGTTCCCAGGAGGGCTGATAAAAGATATCCAGCCCAGACTTCAAAGCCTTATTATTCCTCACAACTTGGAATAGACTCTGCGGTAATCATGGCTGCTCATGACAGACCTAAGGCTCCCAAGCATGTGAGCTCTCTTCCCCCTGACAAAGAGGCGAGGAAGTTGGATGTAATGGGGAGAGGAATTTTGCTTCTGCTTCCCTGTGCCTAAAATTGCTAACAGGTATATATGATTAAATATCAGAATTGCCATTGGAAGACTATGGTTACGTAGACTAAAATATTGCCAGAGAGCCAGGATACAGCATTGGCTCAGAAATAAACCAAGGCTATTATTCCTAGTACATTCTGCTTCCAAAATGGTCCAGCGATCTAAGACCCAATACTGGACCTTTGAGGACTGAACCTTTTTATAGAATAAAAGACATTCAGAATGGTCTCTCTGTAGTCCCTCTTTCCCCAGCCACTGAAATGAGATTCAGTGGTTTTGCAAGACATGAATGATGCATACCTTCAAGTCAGGAATCATAGGCCTCACAGAAAATATCTGCATTTCATGCTTTAGGGCTTGCACTACCAATTTCGTATCTAGCTCTTGGTTTGCGCTTTGCATCGCATGTATTTACCAATGTATTTGCTGTGGTGTCTGCTGCCCTCAAATCTGTATGTCTTCCGCTGCATAGACTATTTGTTGAAGGTCCTGTCTCAGGAAGCTGTTGTCTACACACTGTGTTTCGGGCTCTTCAGTTGTTCAACCAGCTGGGTATTCTGGTCAACTAGCCGAAATCGGTCCATACCCCTGCCAGAGGCTCCAATTTATAGGGACTGTGTGGACAATAGGCTAGATTGGGCATTTCTGGCATCCAGTTGTGCCACGGCACTGGTGGCCCAGGCATAGCAGGTCTCCACCAGTGATTATGTATCGGCCAGATGTCTTCTAAGATTAATTGGCCTGATGGCGGCTGCCATCTTTGTCCCGCTGGTTCACCACCACATGAGGATCTTTCAGTGGTTCATCAGAGAACAGTGGACACAACATTCGGATGAGCTGGATTGTCTTGTACAGGTGACTCCTCCTCTCCACTCTGGTGGTTGGACTGCACCATCCTAGAGACAGTGTCTGTTTCTGCGGCCATCACCTCTCCTGGTGATAACCACAGATGCCTCAGGTTCTGGATGGGGTGCTCAGTGGAGCCCTCTGGATACAGTTCTTCACAGCAACACTGTGGGGATGAGTGCTGTTCTACATGGCCTACAGGCCTTAGCCACCCTCCTTCCGGCGATACAGCTGCTGTTTTGTACAGACAGTTTATCAGTAATGTATACATCAGCTGTCAAGGCAAAGAACATATCGTACACTCTCTGCAGCGAGACAATGAGAGTTTGGAACTGGGTGGTGGAATGCGACATCTGATGCTGACCGAAGAAAAAATATGGAAACCAAGCTGATCATCCGCTTTGGCTCCCAGCAGCCCTTTGGTTTAAATGATGGACTTATTTTCTACTAATATTTTTCAGTCACCTCTTGTTTTCCCCTACAGTCTGTTTGTATCTGTGCGCATCTATTTTCGTTTTCCCCAGATGTCTCCATCTGTCTCCTTTCCCCTCATTTGTCACCTTTCAGTCTTCTTACTAGGCCCTATTAATTAGTCCCCACATGGGGACTTCTCTAGCTCATTCATTGCTATTATACCTTGCAATTCCCATCATCATCTTTTTTGTTTTCCAGATTCTCTTTTTATCTTGCCATTTATCATGTCTTCTCCAAGAGCCTCCCCCTTTTTCTTTCCCCACATATATATCCCCCATTTTCCTTCCCCTTTACACTAACTTTGCTTATTTTTCTTAGATGTTTCCTGAAGAAGACCCAAGGTCAAAATGTCAGTTATAAATCTGTTTTCTATTTTCAGCATGCATTTAATCTTACCGTTTTGTTTTCAGGCCACATACTGGCACAGCGCCTTTTTTTTTTGTTCTTACATTTTATGATGTACAGCCTATTCCTTGTTGTGTTACCGGGGTAGTGCCAGTGCCCAAGTTATCCACTTGGTAGACGGTCTGCTGTTTCCTTCAGACATTACCCGGGGGGGAGTTTTTGCCAAATACCCTTGTAATATGTACTACATTCTGGACTGTAGAAATACTTCTCTGCCTCTTTCACCTGCCCATGAGAATCTGAGCACCCTGTCTGTCTCTGCCCCATGCGTGTACTGCATTGGTTCACTATATTTCTTTATGCTATTGAAAATGTGGTATGGCACTTCCTACTACAGTATGTGACCTATCTACTCAAGTACATGACCAGTTCTGCATCTGGTGGTTACACTACTACCCTGCAGGCAATTGTGTATAGCACTACTTTTCAGCCACCATCTCTTGTTGAAGTATGGGTTCTTTTTAGTTTGGCAGGGCCTATAGGATTGTGTCCTGATTACATATCCGCATCCGTCCTGCTCCCTGGGTACCCGAGTACTGCTTGCTAATCATTCCAAATGTATGGGCCAGTGGAAGAGATGGCCTCAATGAAGATGGAACAGTTACTCACTATAACAGTAGATCTTTGAGAGAAACTCGTACATTGGGCCACAATGCTCTCACCCTTCTTCCCCCATACTGCGATACTGGCCAGCTGTTTTTATTCACTGCTTGGTCTGAGGGTGTCCATCAGTGACTTAGGGGGTGTAGTTCTGTGCCTGATACTGGTTTGGTCTCCTGGTTCCACATGGTAAGAGGCCCTCTGAGCTTCTCTCGTGAACAGAGGAACAGTGGGGTAGCCCACGCTTATATAAGCGCCAACATTGCACATTGGTACGGGCAACCCCCGCCTAGCAAAAGTTTGAGTGGTCCTGTCGCTGATTGTATACAGTTCAAAGGTATGGCCCAATGGCAGAGATTGTCTTGAAGATCTTCTGTTATGGTGAGTAACAGTTCTTTTCCTCAACTCCCTGTTAGCAGGCAAAGCAAGGCAAAATTTATTTAAAAGCCACCCAATCCTGGAGGCTCTGGGCGCCGTACAAAATAAATAAAACAGCGGCAAAATAAAATAAAACATCACAAATTTTTAAACAAAATAAAGAATAAAATAAATAACTCCGCTAATAATATCAGGTTCTTACTACAGTTCATGATTTTATCCCATAAAAACTTGGGAAAATAGGAGGGCCTTCAGGCAAGCCTTAAATATATCTACAGTGGGAGCTCCCCGACTTCAGTTGACAAAATTCCAGAGAATGGGAGCCGTGACACTGAAAGCTCTGTTGCCAGCAGATTTTAGCCTCGTTCTAGGAATGGCTGGGAGGCCCCCCACTAGAGGAACGTAGAGGGCGGGTAGAGAGAGCAGGTGCCAGAAGGTCCAACAGATAACCAGGGCCCTGTCTGTGTAGGGCCTTATAGGTGAGAAGACCCACCTTAAAGAGGATTCTCCACCTGACTGGCAGCCAGTGCAGTTCACACAGTACTGGGGTGTTGTGTGGCAAAATTTATGCTGCCCAGTAAGTAACTTGGCAGCTGCGTTTTGCACCAGCTGCAGCCTGCGAAGAGATCCCCCTGTGACCCTGAGGTAGAGCGCATTGCAGTAGTCAAGCTTAGATGTGACTAAGGCATGTATCAAGGTAGAGAGGTCCAGAGGCGGAACAAGGGGCTTAATCCTGGCAATATTTCTGAGGTGGAAAAAACAGGAACGAACCGTGGAGGATATTTGTGTCTCCATAGTTAAATTCTTGTCCAGAATCACTCCCAAGATTTCACACCCAAGAGGAGGCCTTCAATGACACAGCTCCTAGAGCAAGTCCAGTTGCTGTGTCAGAGGCCATCCTATCACGCACTCTGTTCGACTCCACTACCAATACCTCCATCTTATCAGGGATCAGTCACAGCCAGCTGGAGGCCATCCAGTCATTGATCTCTGCCAGGCAGATGTTTAGTACAGCCACTGTGTTGGATGTTCCTGGGGCAAAGGACAGATGTAGCTGGGTATCATCGGCATAACAATGGAAACCCAAGCTATATTTCCTAATGACCCCCCAGGGGCAGCATATACACTGCGAACAACATTGGGGTCAGTACCGATACTTGAGGAACTGCACAAAAAAGGAGGCTGTATATAGATGAGGAACTCCTCATTACAACCCGTTGCCTCCTGTTGGTGAAAAAGGACTCAAACCAGTGGATGACAGTACCGGTGAGTCCGCAGAGCTCCCTAAGGCGGTCAAGCAACACACAATGGTCCACAGTGTCAAATGCTAAAGAGAGATCAAGGAGAACAAGAATTGTCTTATCTCCCCCGCCCCCAATCTCTTGCCCTGAGGAGGTCATTCTGCACCTGAACAAGCGCAGTTTCTGTACTATGCCTAGCCCAAAATCCTGACTGGAAGGATTCATACAACTCATGAGTCACGAGGTGCTCTTCCAACTGAAGCGCCACCATGTTCTCTACCACCTTCACCAGAAAGGGAAGGTTGTATATAGGACGGTAATTTGCCCTGACCTCCGGGTCCAAAGATGGTTCCTTTAAGAGTGGTCTCACTAGTACCTCCTTCAAGGCATCTGGAAAGACTCCCTCGGATAAGGAGCACCGAACAATCAGGGCAAACACTGGGCCTACAGCGTCAACACATCTCATTAAGAAACGTGTTTGCACCGGGTCCAGCTCACAAAAGGTGTGCTTCAGATTGACTGCCACCTCAATGACCTCACTAACCTCCACTGGTCTAAACTCCCCCCAACTAGGCAGAGTGCACTCAGAACATATGAGGCGACCACTGCCAGCTATGACATTGCTGGCTGAAGAAGCCACGTGCCGGATTGTGGACACTCTGTCTGAGAAGAACCAGGCAAACTCTTCACACTCTGTATTAGAAAAAACCTTCCCGGGCTGCAGACAAGCAGGATGGAGTAGCCTGTCTACAGCTTGGAAAAGCGTAGCTGGTTGGTTCTTCCCGGTGGCAAACTCCCTGGACAGGAACGCTGCCTTCTTATGGTTGATTTCTTCCTGGTATGCATTATAATGCGTACGCAGGACCAGTTTGTCCGCCTCCGAGCCAGACCTCCTCCAGCAGCACTCTAACCTCTGACACATCCTCTTCATCACCCTGAGATCTCCGTCAAACCACGGGGACCTCAGGTATAAAGTTTTGGGTTGTACACGGACAGGTACGAGGGAGTTAATGGTGTCAGATAATACCCTATTATAGGTGTCAACCCCAGCACCAACACCTCCGATGCATGCAGCACCCACACTAGATAATTTAGCTGCCACCAAAAAAACCCCTCAGGGGCCAAACCCCGTAAAGGGCAACAGCTCATCTCAGCAGGGGAAGGGCTTCTGGCGGGAGCCTCAAGCATGAATTGCACTGTGCAGTGATCGGACCAAGGTACTCTATCAATCCTGAGATTAACACACTCAAGCCCCAGTGAGAACACCAGGTCCAACATGTGGCCGTCTTGATGAGTTGCTGCAGTAATAGCTTGTGTCAGGCCCAGGGAGGACATAGTTTGAAGAAAATCATGACTATACCTCTAATACCCGTCATCGACCCAATCAATGAAATCCCCAAGAAAAACACATCTGGGCGATTCCAGCTTTCCGTCGGCGACAAATTCAGTGATCTCCTGCAGGAAATTCCCCATCAGGCCAGAGGGGCGGTAGATAAGGAAGATCCTGCAGCCCACACCTGGTCCCCCACGAACAGCCACACATTCAAATGAACCTGGAGTTCCCATTGGGCGCATGGTGAAGGCCAGACTGGATCTAAAACAGCTACACCACCATTCCTGCATTCCACTCTGGGGCAGTGCACCACAGTATACCCAGGACAGACTGTGACCTCAGAAACTGGGCTTGCATCATCTCCAACCCAAGTCTCCGTAGTGCAAGCCAAATCGACTGAAGAAGTCAAGTCAGCAATAATTGCTGTCTTATTTCTAATTGATCTGGCATTGCGTAGCACTGCCCTCAGAGGACTGGCAGGTGAAGCAGCCCCTCAGGTTACCTGACCACTCGGTCTGGTGGATTCCCTGGAGATGGGCACCAACCACGTCTGGCCTCTCCCAGGTGCTCGTCGAAACCCAGGGCACCTTCTGGACCCCATAACCTCTATCCTACCACCATCCGATATGCATGGGGCGCCCCACTGCCCATGATTAACTCTATTCCTTCTAATCCCCACTTCCTGACAGCATCTTGCCGTGGTATCTGAAACTGGGAAGGGGATAAAAGGATGCAGATCATGCAGCAGGGAGCTCCCATACATATTCTTGGCTCCCCCTAGGCTCTCCCATATAACCCTTACACATCACTAAATATTAAACTTAGGATACAGCAAATAACTTTATCACAATTAATCATACACAATTAAATAACAGCTAAAAAGCCTGCCTAGCTCATATAAAACAAGCAAATATACTAATACAGATAATAAGTCTCATGTGCAGGACAAAGCTACTTCACAATAATTCTGAACCAGCTGCACTATCCCCACACCAGAAATAAATTCAAATACTAAACAGTGAGGAATAAAGACACTAAGGTCTCTTTCAGTACTTACAAACTTGGGAATAACTTACCCTCCACAGCGTTTTCAACACCAAGTAGCGCTTGCGCCACTCACATGCTCGCGCTTGCGAGCGGCGCTGCAATTAAGTAGCTCACAAATCCCCACCCCTCCAGCTGACAATTATCAGCTCCCCACAAGCCTCCAACAAGGAAGATAGAAATGAAGCAACATACAGTCTCTCACACTGCAGAAGTCCAGGCTAGTCAGGGAGGCAATGCTGGGGCTCTGATCTCAGGATGGCGGGGGATACACACAGTTCCTGTACGAAAAGCTGATGATAGTCAGCTGGCAGACCACCTTGTGGGAGGACCAGTCCACTACTGCTGCCCTTAATAGAATACGTGTATGTGGCTGTGGACTTTCCATTGGAGAACATCCAGAAGAAAGAGACCTACCCACTGTTTGACATTCTGAGTCTTCTTACTGGGTGTAGCCTACTCTGTTGTCCCTGCTGTTGTGGGACTGGCGTTCAGCATTTGGCAGCACCCAGCCTCCTGCTAGGTCTACTGTGCTGGGATCTCAAGTATGCAGTCCCCCCTGGGTGGACTGTCCATCTTTTTGGAGCATCAGTCACTGGAGTGGCTAATGACACACGTGGTGTTCTCAAGGGTTGAAGGAGCAGAGTGAGTTGAACAAGCTGCCGGGCAAGAAGTGGAATAAGCAAAATCACCACAGACTCAGGGTCTATACAGTGGCGCCCCTCGGTACCTGCTCTGCCAGATTTGCAGCATTGATGGCTAGATATAGCCATGAGCTCTTCGAGAGACTCTGACCTCACCAACCTGCTCCCTGAAGAGAGTAAGACCGAGCTGTGATTTTTGAGCAGATGGTAAGCATGCACTAGTTACAGGTAGCCCTTCATTCAACCGATCTGTCAGCCCAAGATATGGCCACTGAAGTATCCATTTGCCACCATACCTGGCTGCTGATTTCATCTTTCAGCAAATCCAGCAACAGGTGACAGATGTGCTCTTATTGGAGATGGAACTTTTTGGGCTGTGGGGGAGGGGCAAGAATCGTCTTGCGTGTATTGAGAAGTTCAGTGTGAGCCTGTGTGACACACATGCCTCAGCACTGTTACCAGGTCAGACAGAAACTGCCCCTCAGGCCCCTAACTTGCAGGGCAGTTCTCTGTTGGGGACTTCTAATTTGTTGCCACCATCTGAATTTTACTAAGAACCAGGAAAGCCCACCTTTTGCCTCCTGCTCAAGGTCAGGAAGGTCACCACACTAGCTATTGGTAGAGTGCCCTTCGGAGATGGACTACAAAAAGAGTCCAGTAGAAATAGTAAAATTACCTTTTTAAATAATCAGTCACTGGTTCTATCAAAAATAAATTCTTTATTAGAAGGAACTACAAGTATTTACAAACGGGATATATTTACAGAAGACAAAAGGTTTACAAGTTTATACAGAATGGAAAATAAAAGATGTTAGACAGCTGACATATAGAAAAAATCTGAGCTTTCCTCTATTCCTCTACCTGCCACTAACTGCAAGACATTTTTGCTAACTGTGCTGTCTTACCCTTCGGCTAGTCCTTGTCAATGCCCTCTTGCCTTCAGACATTGAATGTTCCAGAGAGTGAGAGAGCTTGACCCATCAGCTCCCTAATGTATTCCCTTTGACTGTGGGGAGTGGTTCACCCCTTTGAGTGGCAGTTCCTCATTGTTTCCCCACCCCAAATATATATATGTGTGTGTGTGTGTGTGTGTGTATATATATATATAACATCATCCAGGCCAACAGGCCTCCTTCACAGCTAGACATCCTCTATATCACTTTACAGTCTTGTTTTTCAGGATGTGTGAGGTGTTTGAAATTGCACTCTCACATCTATCCGAATGTGCAGCTTAGATGAGCTTGTTGGAGAGTTACACTGAGCAGTTAACCAGTATTTTCCCACAAGACATGCCTGAACATGGGACTTGGAAGCCATGTTTTCATCCACTTTCAAATAACAGAACTTATAAAAGGAAAATATCTACACTAACAAAAGAAATGCACAGATCAAGCTGGTCATATACCCGTCGCACCCTGGATTTGGTGATGTTGCAGCCCAAGCTCGGGCACAAGGTGCAAGTTCCTTATGTGGCCCCTACTGGGCTCGCAGGGTCAGCAGCAGAGGCAGCAGTTACATCACATTACTTGTCAGGGCCCTCAATAAGTTAAGTGGTCAGAGTCATTGCAAGGGCAGACTTGGGTGGTTCTTCCAGAGGCCAGCCCTTGGGGGTTGGAGCTGCCTTCAGGAGGAAGATGTAACTGTATGAAGGAACCATTTCCTCTCCATCATACCACCTGTTACAGCTCCTGGTTTGGGGATGATTCCCATTTCCTACTTTGGGCCAGCGAGTACTGGAAGTGATGGGATAGTGTTTGTCTCTGAAATTTGAGACCTTACCTTCATGTTGGTCCTGAACGACGTTTAAAAACATGCTTTTGCTGGAGTCTCTCCCATTTACAGAGCGAGGTTCATTAGCTACTCGAGCTGCATGCAGTAGTCTGCCCCAGAAAACCAAGCTTCACACGGGACTGTGTCACGGTACACTTTGGTACTCAAGCAGATGGGGTAACCCCATTTTTAGCCTACAAATGCAGGACACATTCATTCACAGTTGGCAGTTTTGCATGGTAACTTTACACTGATCATTCCATGCCTGGAGAACGGGCTTAGTTTTGCTCCCTAGAACTCCAGTATGCGTACTTCCACATCCCTGTCCGTCCATGACACAGACAGTTTTTCCACTTTCGGGTAGATGGAACTTTATATTAGTTTAGACCTGTGCCATTCAGCATATCATTGGCAACCAGGGTGTGCACTAAGTGCCTTTTGGTCGTGGTGACCTTTCTTAGGCTTCAGGGTCTTTCCATAGCTTGACGACTGTTTCTTCATTGGGGAGGTGGGGCTCATTGTGGGATGCAGTGGGGGCCAGGGATCTAGTCATCTAGATGTTTCAGGACCTCAGCCTGTTGGTCAGTCTCACCAAGTCTGATCTCGGTTTCTAGCAGGTGATTCTGTTGACAGGAGTGGAGCTGGACTCATTCCAAGTCAGTGCTCATTTGCCTCAGACGTAGTGGATGACATGTCCTCCTTTGCCCAATCATTTCAGCTGGGGCAATCGCACCAGGAATGTCCTCCGACTTCTGGGTCTCCTGGCCTTTACTGGGCCATGGTAGGTTGGGCACACTATTACATGCGGCCCACTCTGTGGGTGTTGGGACCCCAGTGGTCTCAGTTGCATGCATTCCTGAACCAACCAGTCCGATGACCCATTTGATGCTGAATGCCATGCATTGATGGCTCTTCCCTGCAAAACTCGTGGAGGGCATCATGTGTTTTGGGGTGTTTTTTTTTTTTTGCTCCTCTGCCTCTGGACTCGCCACACCTTTGGGCCTCCTAGGCCCCCCACCTGACACCCTACCCCCAGCCCCCACCTCACATTGCAGCCAACATCCCAGGGTAACCTGGCGTAACCCTTCACTGGACGAGTCCCTCTCCTCTGAGAGGGAAGGCACTGATGGGGCGGACAGCACACACACTCATTGGCCCTGGGTTCTGCTGCTGAGGCGGGTATGGATGACTACAGGGCTTCCTGTGTCGGCAGGGGCTGGGAGCTGCTTTTCCTCTGTTTTTCCCCCCCGTGGGCATGGCGTGCCACAGACGCTGGCGTCCGCCCATTCTCCAGTCAATCAAGCATGGCGATGCTGCACCCAGCCTCCACCAAAAGTCAGTAGGCACTGGGCTGCATCCTCTCAGGGAGAAGGGCGAGCAGTCTCGACACTTGAGCCTTCTCCCCAGGTTAGCCCTCCAGTGACCCGGGTTTCCATTCCTGAACCCAGGTCACCAACATCACAAGCGGAAATCCAATCACTGCGCTGACAGGGAGGACATCATTTTAAGGCGGGTGGAATCCTGGGTCACTTCGATGATAGATGTGTTGCTATTGGGCTGTGGAGTACATCGGCTGGACCACAGAACACACAGGTTCTGGTCTTCACATCTGACTGGGCTCCACATCAACCTGCTGGATCTCTGTGCAGTTGGTGTAGTGCTAGTCCTCCTCAGCAGGGCACTCTGCAGGGGATACTTTATCTCAGTCCTGGGCTGCAGGCCTCCTGTATGCCTTCCCTCCATTTCTTCTTCTGGTCCACAGGGTGTTCTCAAGATATGGAGAAATAGAATGTCGTTGATTCTGATTGCACCAGACTGGCTGTGCCACTTCTGATATTAGGTTCTCGCCATTCTCTGCAGCAGACCACTGCACTTGCTTCCATTCCTTCTTGACGTGCTGATGAGGTCCATAGGAACAGTTAAGCATCCAGACCTGCAGTCTCTGCAGCTAACAAATATGGTTCGTAATGGCTAGAGGTCCTTGGGCTTTCTGAAGATTGATGATGCATCTCAGAAGGTGTTAACTCGCAAGGCATACGCTTGCAAGTGGATGAGGTTCTCAAGTTGGTGAGGAATGATGATTATGTGCCCCGTCCTACTCCATGTCACACATTCACAACTACCTAACATCCCAATCTAAGGCAGGGTTGCAAGCGGCATTCCAAAGGTGCACCCAGCCACCGTTGAGGGTACCACGCCAAGGCAGGTCTGCCAGTTGCGGCACAGGACAAAAAGGTTGACTGTTCCTTCAGAGGGCTGTACCACCAGTTCCCTTTAGTGTGTGAACCACTTCCACTGTGGGACTTTTTGCTGGTGCTGTTATAGCTAATGGCTAAACCATTCGAGCCTATGGACAAGTGTAATTTCTCACAGTTGTGCTGTAAAACTGCATTTTTAGTCAGCATCACCTCAGACATATGGCTGAATGAGCTCCAGGTGCCATCTGTGGCATCTCCAGATTTGATTTTCCACAAGGACAAGGTTATCCTGTGTCCCTATGGGGAAATTCCTGTCCAGGATAGCTTCTGCATTTCACCTAAATCAGGCACTCATTCCACTAGCTTTCTTCCTGAAGCCTGGTGCTTCGGAAGCTGAGCAGAAGCTCCACACACTTGATGTTTACAGGCCCTGCTGTTCTTCTAGGAGCATATAGCAGAATGTCAAGGTGAGGATCGCTAGCTGTTCCTAACACATGCTGAAGCTGCCACAGGCAGGCCTTCAGCCAAACAGATGATTGACTGATGGATCACCTCCTGCATTGCTCTGTTTTACAGGTTTGCTAGGGTTGAGCCACCTATGTTGTTGAAGGTTTACTCCACCAGATGTACTGCTGCCTCTGGTGCCATTGACAGGTATGCCCCATTTCTGAAATATGTAGGGCTGCTACCTGGTCCATTGCACACATATTGTTTCTCCCATTATTGCATCAACGTGCTCTGTTGTCATGATACTTTATTCACCTAATTTGGGGTGCTTTTCTTGCCCTTTCCTCCTGAGGACATCTTGGAGTCTGCCCAAGTGTGGATAGTGAACTTGAATCTAGGGAGTAAGAAAAATAACAGCGAAAAACCTGTGGGGTCACTGCTGTTTGTCTGCACTGCTGCAGCACCTTAATAAAGTGATTTTATTTTATTTGTTTATCCAGATAGTGGAATGGACTGATTGTTTGGACTATGCTGCAAGTCTGACTCAAGTTTGTAGTTCTTACCAAGTGGATGAGGTAAGTGCTGAGTTTTTTTTTCCACTGTTTTAATCTTTATTTGAGAACCTCCATACCCTAGATGTGGCCAACCTGCCATTGTGCATTTAGAAACCGAGATTAGCTACTTGTAACCACAGTTCTACTACTGGTATTAATTTTACATCCATACAACACACCTGAACAGCCCCCAGCCACCACCAGGATTACTTCAGATTCTTGTTCCAGCATGCAGATCTGAGTGCATTGAGGGCAGAGCTGGAGGACCATATGGTTGAATGGTAGCAGGAGTCTAGCTTGAAGGCTGTTGTGACTGAGCATGCTTGGAGAAAGACTGCCAAAATGTGGATGTGAACTAAATACTAGTAACAGAACTATGGTTACAAGAAAGTAACCTCTGTTTCTTTTTACTCTTTGCATGCTGTTTTGACACCAGGCAAAACACCATGGCTACAAACCCTGCTGTAATGATAGTGATGGGGGCATATGGCAGTAAAATCTGAAAGATTGTTGTTTTTTAAAAGCCAGGAAAGACTGGTCTACTGAACCTGACTTATGTTGTCCCCTTGTGGGCACGATATGGAGACAGAATGGATGGTGCACTGCTCTGCCATACTTGAGGCCTGGGTTTTCAAGCAATCTTGAGTGATTCTTAGTAGAGGACAAGTGCAATCCCTTAAGTTATGAGCTGTCTCTAGTAAGGGAGGGTTAGAGTTTTTTTGCTCTGTAGCACCCCTTGCCCCCTGCAACCAATCAGTGAGCTGGATATGGGAGGGTCTTGGAGAGTATTGCCACATATGCCTCCATCAGATGAAGTTGGAAAGCGCAGTGCACTCTGAGGACAACGATAAAAAGGGGGAAATAGAGCATCTAACAGCAAGAAAAAAAAAAATGTATGCAGATGCATCATAAATGGTGGATGGATATTAACAAGTCTAAATGTAAGAGTTATGTCATAGTGGGATGCCACCTTGTGGGACCTTGTTCACTGGACTGTATGGTTTGGCATTAGGATGGCAGCAGAGGTGAACCACACAAGGTTGAGGGTCCTGGACTTAGGAGGACAGACTTTTTTAAAATGTGTGAATGCTTCGGGGGGAGGGGGGGGGGATTACACTAATGGAGTAAAGGAACAGTGGGCCAGATTAAGGGATAGAATAGTGAAGGCAACAGAAGTGAGCAAAAGCAGGAGGAAAATAGATAAAATGGTTTTCAAGGGAGGTAGTGGCAGGGGTAAGGGCAAAAAGGGCAGCATTCAGGAGATGCAAGGAGTTGCAGAGGAAGACGGAGAGGTGTACCACCAGAAACAGAGGAAAGTAGGGAAGGCAGCGAGGGACGCTAAGGCATAAAGTGAGGAATGACTAGCTAGAGGATAACAAGGGGCAAGACCTTTTTGGGGTATATAAGTGGAAAGAAAGACAAGGGGAGGAATTGTGAGGCTGAGGGGAGCAGAGGTAGGCTGTTCAGAGGAGAATGGGGGGGAAAAAGCGCTATTCTGAAGAGATACTTCTGGCTTCACAGTGGAAGGGGAACAGGAAGGGCCACTCATGGGTTACAGAACCACTTGACGAAGGGAAGGAGACACAAGTCCAGGAAGGATTCTTGAAGGGACTTGTGAATCTGGGAGTGGACAAGGCTATGGGGCCGGATTGGATACATACAAGTCTCTCGAAGGAGCTCAGGGAGGTACTTGCTGCACTCTGACATCCTTATTCAGTAACTAGATACAGGGGTGGTCCCAGAGGACCAGGAGAAGGGCAGGTCTTATCTGTGTCAGTCTTCACCATTCATCACTGGTGGATTCTGCAGAGGATCAGGACCCCGTGGGAGCTTTTTTATTTTTGTAAAGGGGAGGAGCCAACATCAAAATGGCGCTGCCCTCGAGGCCGACACATTGCATGGCACTTGCGGGTTGGTCAGTAACTGACACTGACTCCTCCTCAGTTCCAGTTCTGCATCTCCTGCCATCAAATGAACACAACCTTGTGTGGAGCAAATTTACTGTGTCATCGGCCTAGTCCGTCAGATCATCCTAGGTCTGTCCAGCTGTGTTTCTTGGTGCCGTCGACTGGTAAGACATTTCCTTTTTATTTTTTGATGCCGCCGAGTACTGTTTTTGTTTATTATCTTTCTGTCCGGTCATGTTTCGTTCGGGGGCCAAGAAGAAACTTTCCAAGGTATGCCTGCCTCCTATGTGGTGGTGCCCCAGCAGCCGGCTTTTCTCTGTCTTGGACCAGCATGACCGGTGCTTGACCTGCTTGGGCCCAAACCATGATATGGATTGTTGTGACTCCTGTTTTCCCATGGATCGTCAAGTTTTGGAAGTTCACGTGTTTAAAGTCGGACGTATGCCGACGACTTTCGGTGGACAGGAAGTCTCTTGACCCTTCTTCCGGGTCCCCTCCCGGTTCTGTACGGCCTGCGGAGGAGGGGGCTTCTGCCTCTTCAAGCCTCGCCTTGGCGGAAACCCCTATTCAAACAACATGAAGTCTTGCTGTATTCTGACAGTTGCAGTGATTCCCGAACTTTGAACTGCCCTGGAGAACAAATAGTTAACTTTCTATGCAGGGCATAGAATGCTGAGCTCGAGCTCTGTTGAAGTCTCTGTCTGGAGTGGTTCAAACCTAAACCGTCAGATTCTTTACTCCACCTCACTGAACGGTCACTCCGGAGATTTCTCCTTCAGCTTGGTTCGAAAGTCGGTTAAAGTTTCAGTTTTCGTCTGTTTTTAAACCGAAAAAGTATCCGCATAGTCGATTCAGTCTCTGTCTGTGGTGCCGTGAGTGCTAGATAGGAATTGTTCTGTTTTTCTGTGTGGAACTTGTAAAAGTGCGGCTCAGTTCAGCTGAACCGGCCATTTGATAGTGAAATTTGTTTACTTAGTGTGTGGTTACCGGTTCTAAAAAAAAAAAAAAAAAAAAAAATGTTTTGAAACGTTTTTTTCCAATACCCGTGACACGGTTAGGAACTGATAAGGGAGTCTTGCCTGGCGGTTGCGGAAAAAAGGGTAAGTTTGGTTAGTTTGGCCATGTCTGAGAAACCCAAGAAAAAAAACTGGGCCCACTGGGTTTCAACACTGCAGTGAGTGTGGGGAGGTCTTTGTGAAGGCCGATCCCCATACCACCTGTGTTTATTGTCTGGGGTTTGACCACCTCAATTCAGACTGCCAAATATGTAAAAACTTTCCCAAATCTACCCTTGAGAAGAGATTAGGTAGACTGAGGGAAAAGGAGGCTGAGAAGTCTGCTGGCACGGATGGCCAGCCCGGTTCGGTTTCGACCGAACCAGAAGGAGTGCCCTCTGACCAGGGCAATACTTCTTCAGGCAAAAGGAGAGCCGATTCCGAGGGATCTGTTCCGACAAAAAGAAAACGCAAAGATAAATCGACCGGTTCGGATCCGGAGGTTCATGTTCCGACCGCCGAAGAGATGGCCAGAGCAATTCAGATGGTGGAATCGCTCTGTCCGGTTCTGGCCAATCCGGCTCCTTCTGGCAGGGGTTCGGTTTGTTTGGTTCCTCTGGTTCAAGATTATGCCCTTGAAGATTTTTATGAACCGGAATTTGAAGAGGAAGGGGAATTTGAGGATGATGATGTGAGGGTCTGGATGTGCCTGTGGAACCAGACATCTCCCCAGACAGACCTTCAGGTGTTTCCCCTCTTAGGCTTTGAGTCCCCTTCTCACTTTGTTTTACAGAAAGGTGGCTGAAACCCTCCAGCTTCCTGTGGAGGAGGCTGTGGAAGATCAAGAGGAGCCTGATTATATAGAGATGATGGACATCCCAGAGTCCAGGAGACTGTCTGTTCCCCTCCATAAATCTTTTGGGAAACGGACACAAAAAAATCTTAGTCTCTTAACACTATACCTCCTGTGGATAGAAGAATGGACAAGAGATATACACTTTCAGGCTCAGACACGGAGTTCTTATATCAGCAGTGCAGCCATGTTGGGGTAGTGCAGGCTGCTGCCTGTGACGAGGCAAATATTCCCTTGGCTTCACACCCCCCTGACAAGGACTCCAGGAAGATTGATGCCATGGCAAAGAAGCAGTACATGGCATCTTCTTTAGGACTCAGGCAGGCGAATATCATGGCCTATACAGCCAGGTACCAGAAGTCCAGGTGGGACACTGTACTGGCACTGGCTAAACAGGCCTCCCCCCAGCTAGCCAAGGAGCTGGAGGCAGTGGCTGCAGATGGGACTGAGACATCTAAGGTTCAGTTTCATGCTGCTGCTGTGGACTCTAATGATGTCATCGAGTCATGGCTACATTTGTGGCTCTTTGGAAGATGGCTTGGCTCAGATATACTAGCCTCTCGCAGGACACCCAGGCTAAGGCCATGGATTTTCCTGTAGTGGGTAATTCTCTGTTTGGGGAGCAGACAATTACATGAAGAAAATGGATGAGTACAGGACCACTTACAGGAGTGCTCAGGCCAAGGAAAGGCAGGCAGCTTCTCAAAGGCAGCAGTCTAGGGGTAGGGGCAGGCTTTTTCAAATGCCTTTTTACCAAGCACAGGCCTCTTCCTTTTCTCAGAGGGGGTTCTTCAGAGGGAGAGGCAGAAGGGGGATGAGCAGGGCTGCATCCACTCCTCAGCCTAAAGCCCCTGCCAAGCAGACACCCTGCTGGGTCTGCCCAGGTCGACTGTCCTATTCCAGTAGGGGGCAGGCTGGCTTACTTTGTCCAGGACTGGATGTCTGTTACATCAGACAAGTGGGTCCTGGAAGTAGTAAGCCAGGGACTGGTTCTCAGCTTCAAAAAATTTCCAAAGATGAGAGCCAGATCTTTTCCACCTGCAAATCTCTCGGAAACCCTTGCCCTAGAGGCAGAGGTTTCTTCTCTCGTAGCTTTAAGAGCTATAGAGAGAGTACCTACCCTACACTGGGGCATAGGACTGTACTCCAGGTACTTCCTGACCCCCAAAAAGATAGGGGAGTGACGACCCATCCTAGACCTAAGATATTTAAACAAACATCTTTTAAAACCAAAGTTCAAGATAACTGAGAATAATCCTTCCCTCTCTAAGGTCAGGGGACTGGCTAACCTCCCTGGACCTCAGAGATGCCTACTTTCACATTCCCATCAGGTGCTTCCACAAAAAGTACCTCAGGTTCGAGTTGCCCTCAGGCCATTATCAGTTCAGAGCAATGCCATTTGGCCTAACTTCAGCCCCAAGGGTCTTCACAAAGTGCCTGGCAGTAGTAGTTGCCTTTCTAAGAATGCAAAAGATTTCCATTTTTCCATATCTGGACGATTGGCCAATAGTGGGTCAGTCCCCAGACCAAGTCAAGTCTCACTTGCAAGTGACCCAGCAAGTGCTCACTCCTGTAGGATTTCTTCTCAACCTACCCAAGTCAGTTCTTGAACCAGTCCAGCTTCTTACCTTTATAGGGGCAGAACTGGACACACTCAGAGCAAGAGCCTTTCTTCTTCTAGAAAGGGCAAGGGTTCTTATGGAACTAGCTTCTTCATTCAGCCTTCGGGTATCTCGACCAGCAAGGCATTTCCTCCAGCTCTTGGGCCACATGACGGCTTCAGCAGTAGTGGTCCAAGGGGCAAGATTCCAGATGAGGGATATTCAGTTCCACCTGAGAGCTTTCTGGCCTCAGAGGAAGGATTCCCTTACCAAACTGATCCCAGTGACTCTGACCTTGATCCAAGCCCTCCAGTGGTGGCAGGATCAGGACAGTTTAAGACAGGGTGTTCCTTTTGTTGCTCAGCCTTGTTCAGTGGTCCTTACCACGGATGCTTCTCTCCTGGGCTGGGGAGCCCATCTGGGGTCCCTTACTGCCCAGGGGCTGTGGTCCCCCCAAGATTCCCTTCTCCACATCAATCTTCTAGAGCTCAGAGCAGTTTTTCTGGCTCTAAAAGCATTCACAGTCAGTACAGAACAGAGTGGTTCAAGTCAGAACAGACACCACCACCACCATGTGGTACATCAACAAGCAGGGAGGCACTCGGTCTATGGCCTTGTGCACAGAAGCCATGAATTTGTGGTCCCTGGCTTATGCCCTGCAAACCTCTCTTGTAGCAGTTCACCTTCCAGGCAAGGACAATGTGCTAGCAGATGCATTGAGCAGGATTTCTCAGGGCCATCACGAATGGTCCCTGGACCCTCAGGTGTTGAAAGTGATTTTTTCAAGGTTGAGCACTCCAGAGAGAGATCTCTTTGCAGCCCCAGACAATCACCAACTCCCTCTCTTTTGTTGCAGACCTCCAGTCTTAGGCTCAGTCCCTCTGGACGCCCTGATCCTGAATTGGGAAGGGAAGTTTCTCTATGCCTTTCCTACTCCTGTTCAAAGTTTTGGTAAAAATAAGGTCTCAACCTTGCAAGGCGATTCTGATTGATCCAGATTGGGCCAGACAGCTCTGGTACCCCCTGTTGCTGTGCCTAGCATTCCATCTTCCCCTGTCTCTTCCCAGGAATTACAACCTGTTAACATCCTCTCAGGGAAGGATTTGGTACTCCAATCTTCAGTCTCTCAATCTCAAAGCATGGCTCTTGAAGAGTTAGAGTTTGCAGATCTGCATCTTTCCCAAGGGGTTCTGGATATCCTCGGGGCTTCTCGAAAGCCCTCCACCAGAAAGACTTACAACTCCCAATGGAAAAGATTCAGCATTTGGTGTTCTAAGAAGCATGTTTCTCCAGACACTGCTGGATTGCCTACGGTTCTGGATTATATGGTCCATCTTAATGGCCTAGGCCTCAGACTAGCTACCCTCAAAGTACACTTGTCAGCTTTTTCTGTGTTTTTGTCAGTGGGGAAGTCTTCCTCACTGTCTTCCCATCCTGTGTTCTGTAAATTTTTTAAATGATTGCTTCACACCAATCCTCCTTTTAGAGACTGCCCCTGCCTGGGATTTGAATGTTTGCATTGCTCAACTTATGCAACCCCGCTTTGAGCCTATGTCTTCAGCAGAGCTTAAGTACTTGACTTGGAAAACTGTGTTCCTGGTAGCCATTACCTCTGCCAGGCATATCAGTGAATTGCAAGCCCTGTCAGTGGAACCTGATTTTATCTCATTTCACTTACTTGGGTAAGTGGGAAAGGGCAAACCTGCTACTAAGAGGACCATTGCCTGGTGGAGTTTCTTGTATACAATCCTGCTATGAAAAGCTAGGCAAAATACCCCCTTCAGGCCTGAGGGCTCATTCTACTAGAGGTACAGCTGCTTCTCTAGCTGCTGCCAGAGATGTACCATTATTAGAAATATGCAAAGCAGTCACCTGGAAAACAGTCCATACATTCATCAAGCATTACTCCCTGGTTATCCAGGCTAGAAGTGATGCTAGGTTTGGTACAGCAGTACTGCAGAGCCTATTCCCGAAATAGGTTGGGTCCCTCCTCCATGGAGGTACTACTTGGTAGTCTGCATATTGTCAGAATACAGCAAGACTTCATGTTGTTTGAAGAAAAAATTACTCACCTTATTTATTTATTTAGCTTTTGTTAACCAGGTAAGTAGACTAGACAAAACAATTTGCTATTTTCAGGTACAACCCGGGAGAGTACAGGAATTACAGATGAGGTACGTAGGATGACATGATACAGATTAAGAACAGCAAGTAGGACAAAAGTACGCAACAGAAATATGAAATTACAGGAATTGGGCAATTTACATTTCGAGGGCAATATAACATAGATCAAGGTAGACTTCAAGCCAACAGTTTAGTTCAGATATAACCACAGCAACCACTAAGCGCAGCTGAGAAAGGCACAGTTGCGGTTACAGCAGCAACACACTATCTACAGCATACGCCCCATTTCCAGGGGAAATATCCACGGTAGGGGAGCATAATGTGAGATCACGGGGGTTTTGGGCACCCACAGGCCGAGGCGAGTTTGAGGTCACTCTATAGGGAGGAGTGCAGGCAGTCCTGTGAGGGGGCAGCGCGGATCTGGGCCAGGAGGGCATTCCAAAGTCTGGGAGCACAGGCTGCAAAGTCCCTATCACCCATTTGGGTCCGGGTGGTGGGTACCTTAAGCAGGGCAGCCCCCTGAGAGTATAGGATGGTGAGGCAGCCGGGGCCAGTACATTCGCCAGCCCCGGGGGGGGGGTGCCAGTGCCAAGGACCTTGCCTGTGAAACACCCTAGGACATAGTCAGTATGGTTTAGGGGGGAGAGCCAGTTAAGTTTGCTGTATAGATCACAATGGTGGGTGAGATGGGGGGGCAGCCAGAGCAAAGCGGCAGACATTGTTGCATGCAGTAGTCCAACTACCGAGATGGGCTTTTGTGGAGTGGGCAAACAGTAGCCCATAACAGAGCGACGGGAGCAGCACCCTTCGGGCAAGGGCAACTCGTGCCGCCGGGGTAAGGTTGTTTTTGGCTCTGTAGGCCATACCCATTTTGCTGTTGACATTCTTGCATGTGATCTGGATATGGTGGCCAAGGTCCAGCTGTGGGTCCAGCGTCACCCCGAGGTATTTGAAATTGTCTGACAGGGATTGGGGTGCCATCAGTACCTGATACACAGAACCTGACGGGGGAGGCCTTGATCTTGGCCTGAGACCCGAAGAGCATGGCCTGTGTTTTTTTTAAGATTAAGGACCAGCTTGTGGGCAGAGATCCATGTCTGAATGTTCACCAAGTCCTCACTCAGATGGCGATTGATGACCCCCATTTCTGTGGAGTGTGTCAGGATGACCAGGTCATCTGCATATAGGATTGGCTTGCAGTGTACAGCGACTGCCGGGAAATTGTTTACAAAGATGGAGAATAGCAGGGGCCCCAGGACAGAGCCTTGGGGGACACCCATGGATACCAGAATAGTGCCTGAGAGCTCCTTGCCATATTTAACCAGTTGCGTTCTGCCGTGTAAATAACTAGAGAACCAGCTGAGCACAATCGAAGATAGACCAAGGGATCTAAGCTGTGTGGTGAGCATGGCATGATCAACTAGATCGAAGGCCTTGGATAGGTCTATAAAGATTGCCCCCGATAGCTTGCCTGGATCCATGGCTACCCTGATCCATGAGGAGACAGTGACGAGGGCAGTGGATGTGCTGTGCCCTTTCCTGAGCCCATGCTGTACAAGTGTCCGTAGAGTATGGGATTGCAAGTGTTCCGAGAGTTGCCCTGCCACAACTTTTTCTAGAAGTTTACTGACTGCTGAGAATATGGATATCGGGCGGTAGTTCTCTATTAATTTTGGGTTTCCCTGTTTAAGGATTGGTACCACCCTGGCTACCTTCCATATGTCAGGAATAACACCCGATGACAGGGACAGATTGAAGATGTGTGTCACCAGTGCAGCAAGCCATGGTGCACCAAGGCTGAGAAGCCGTGGTTCCAGACCATCTTGGCCAGCACTCGAGAAAGGGGAGAGGTCCGAGAGTAGTCTCTGCACCACATTTACCATCACTGCCCTGAAGTGGAAGGGCAGATGGGGTAGTGGTGGCGCTGAGACCTGTACACCATTCTCCCCACCACCTGGGGGGAATGACGAGGTGAAGGCAGAAAGGTCCGAGAAATACCGGTTAAAGGCATTAGCAGTAGTCACAGAGTTGTTGCAGCTGGCACCATCAGCTTAGTAATTGTTTCTTCTAATGGAGTCTTGCTGTATTCTGACCTCCCTCCTTCCCCTCTCAGAACCTGGTTTTTGGGAAGTGGGCTGGCAGGTACAGTGCTGCACCTCAGGTGTGCATCTAGCACTCCCCTCTGTATAGAGAAAAGGAGTGGGTTATGTTTATGTTTTTTTGATAGTTATGCTGTTCACTACCTAGTTTTTGTTTT
Organism: Neoceratodus forsteri; assembly: GCA_016271365.2. Taxonomy (NCBI): domain Eukaryota; kingdom Metazoa; phylum Chordata; order Ceratodontiformes; family Ceratodontidae; genus Neoceratodus; species Neoceratodus forsteri. The sequence goes on along the minus strand of CM028135.1, from coordinate 637,408,008 downwards.
GGAGTTCTCGACTTGAGCCTTTTGGGACCCAAAACATTCGGTTGGCTTTTTGGCTAGTAAATTTACAACTTCCACCTAGCAGGTGTAGTTAGTTAGTATTAGCTCGTTAGAATCTGACAGTTACACTTCAAAGTGCAGCAGACAGAGGTTTGAACCGAGCTCGAGCTCAACGTTCTATGCTCTGGCACAGAGTTAAGTCTTTCCTCTCCGGAGCAGTTCAGGTGCTGGGGCTAACTGCATATTGTCACAATAAAGCATGACTCCATTAGAAAAAACGCAATTACTAAGGTGAATAATTTTTTCTTTCCATCCTTTTAATTAATTCCAGGTCATTCCTGAAAATTGGACTTTTGGTCTCAGTGGGCCTACTCGGTCAACAGAATTCAATAACTAAATTTATATACAATATTGTTTGATTTTATAAAAAAAAAAAAAAAAAAAGGCAAAGAGAAGGGGGCTCCCACATTATCAAAAAAATTTGCACAACCTCTGGAATGAAAACAATTTTACGGACACATAACACCCACTAAGCAGTGTGGAGAGGTTAGGACCACAAGGCAATGCTATGGACCCGAAGTCTTATTAAAAATCTTTGTCTGTTACTACATAGAATCCATGTGCAAAAAAACAGCAATAGGTAAGCAGCATGCACATTGTACAACCAAAACAGTAAAGGAAACGTAGCTCACCCATTATATAGTCACAGCAGTCCTGTAATGGTATGTAAGCCGGTCAGTTTCCAAAGTATTCTGTGTGCAGCTAGGCAAAAATTAACTTCAGCGAAGTCTGAACAACCACAGCAAGGCTAGCTGCTGTTAAATAAATTCCCAGTTCCAGGCCTTGGTGGCCAAAAACAAACAAACCGGAGTACCATCATGCACACGGACATGCCGGCAGGTGAGATCAGGTGGATGTTACACGCTTACATATCAACCTGTGTGTTGGTCATCATCAGATTTGGTTTTTCCCTCTGCTTAACACAGCATTCAAACCCGTTGTTGCCAGTGAAACAGAAGGTAGCAGGAATGGGGCTTCATAATGTCCACATTCATTCATCTTGACCAGACATGCAGTTATCGGTGCATACACTTGTGTTCTGCAAAGTGGACATATCTGGTCCAGAAACAGGAGGATTTATGCCTTCCAGCAGCATAGCCGAGTATCGTTCAGGTTAAGTACTACAATGTCTCTGGGTGACAGTATGCCCTTCCAGGTGGCCACTAGTGTTACACATTTATATGGTGAGTGTTGAGACCATTTATTATCTTTAAGTGCTTTCACAGGCAAAGCCTTTGAAGGCAAGGAAGAGTAGGTACTGCTAGAGGTGAGGCTGAAATGTATGCAGCCTGATTAAAGGCACAAGATGACTGTAGTTGTAAACTATGCTTTCTTTTTTTTTTTAAATTATATTTTGTTTTTACAATAGAAACAGCATACAACTATGTCATACAAGACATTGCATTAAGTAAAAGAAAAATAACATCCAGTGCATCAGTAAATAATCGATGCAGTCTGGGTTTTGGATAAGAGGGTATTCCTTTAGTAAAGTCCACTTATAGTATATGATACGCTGCTCCCTACAAGACTTTATGTGGTCAAGACCAATATAAAAGTTTTTGCAGAGTAACACAACAACAACCAGTGTCGATATGACCCCTTTCCGAACATATTGAATCCATCTTGTTGGCAGTATTCAGGCAGGAGAAACTCTCTCAACCAGAGACAATATTGAGGGGAAAAAAAGACTGCAGTTACAACTGAACTTTGCCCCATGGTACTAAGGATTAACTGCACACTTATTTCTACACGTGGCAACCACCATTACAAAAGCATAGTCAGCTAGGCCACGTTAATATTGAGGCTTTTAGTTTTAATATCTGCAGAACTTCTTTAATTCTCTTAGTTTATTTAACAATGATTGAAAAACAATTGTATGTCTAAAAGCGACCCATCAGTATAAGGTATTGAGCCATACTACTATAGAACATTAACACACAACTGCTGTAAGTTTAAACATTAACCACGCTAGCAGGCTAAAAGTTCTGACCAGGCAACAACCAGTTCATGTGGCGTCTTCCGAGTCGGATAATTCCTGGGTTCTAGATCGGTTGAACTCCATGGAAATGGCCTCTACTTTCTTTCTGGCTTCAGTTGGGTCAGTATATTAGAGTGTATTTCCGCCGTAATGAATCCTACGCCGAGCAGACATTAGTAGTGAATGGGATATCCCTGGGGTCCAAGCGTGGCTATGGAGTTCATCAGATTTTTTCTTCCTGGACCTTGTGGCATATGAAAGATCTGGAAAGAGACGAACTGTGGTGCCTTGAAAATTCAAGGATTCTATGTCCCCTGCTGCTTGCAGAATACGCTCTCATGTTGCAGGACCTGAAGTCACCAAAAGGACAGTCCGAGGTGAATTACTTCAGTTCGCAGCAGTCCTGGGAGAGATTCAGTAAACCTTAAAGTAAATTTCCGACGTACCAGATGGCGGCTACCACTCATATAGCGTGGTAGCTGTCCTCGGTGATAGTCATTCTAGCTAGGATTTAATACATTTATTGAAGTCCTATTTTTTTAAAAACACTCATAATTTAGTTTTCATGATGTGCTGACCGTTCATTCTCACAGCCCCAGTCCCACTGACACACCCCTGCGCTCAAGGACATAATGACGTGTGACCAGGGAGAGCGTGGGGGCGCGCCCCATTAAAATGAGTGGGGCTCAATCTCAATTCCGTTTTAGCTAAAAAAAAAAGTGGTCACTTGGGGATTAATGAAGGACACCGCTCGACTAACATGGTCCTAGTTAGTCGACCAGTGTTCTTCATTAATCCCCAAGTGACCATTTTGTAGCTTAAAAACGGAAGTGACATTTAGCCCCATTCATTTTAATGGGGCATGCCTCTGCGCTGTCCCTGGCCACACATCATTACGGCCTTGAGCGCAGGGGCATGTCAGCAGGACTGGGGCTGTGAGAATGAACGGCCAGCCCATCAGAAAAACTAAATTGTGAGCAATTTTACAAGAAGAGGACTTCAAGAAACATATTAAATCCTGGCTAGAATGACTATCACTGAGGGCAGCTACCACCCTACATGAGTAGCTCCTCGTATCGGAAAATCCCTTTAACAAAGTTATTAAGCAAATGAGCCAGATCAAGATTTAAAGCTCCCAGTAACCAGCCTTGCAGAAAGTACAAAAGATTATCCCCCTCATGTTTCTCTGGCAAGCCCACCAGTCAGACATTAGGAGCCTTCTGTGAATTTTCAAGCGCCTCCAAACAGCATCTCAGCTGGGCATTTTCCTGGGTTAGTTTACTCATAGTTTACAGCGCCTTTGACGCTGTAGATTCTGCCAGTGTAACTGTTTTGGTGGCAGCCTCCATCTTAGTATCTTGTTCTGTGAATCTGGTTAGGATCGATTCCACTTTTGTATTGATAGCCTGCATGAATTGCTGAAGGGCCTTCCATAGTGAGTCCGTCCCTGGCAGAGATTGTACAACAGCCACAGATTGCAACTCCACTGGTGGCTGAGTTTTCGGTCCGCTCCCGAGGCCTTTGTTGAATTGCCACATTCTCAAAAAAGGTATGTGGCTCGTCAAGAGGAAGACAACGTTGTCCTTTAAATATCAAAATTTAAAAAGTAAATACTTGTGTTTTGATGTTTAGTCTCCGGGTTGTGCAGAGCTTTCTTCAGACACGTCTTGTCAGTAGGCGTATGCCACAGCGCCCCCTAAACAATGCTGTTTCTAATTAAATAATGTGTAATATTAACAAAATGTAAAACAGTACGTAATTTATATGTGTGTGTGTGTGTGTGTGTGTGTGTGTGTGTATGTATATATGTGTATATATATATATGTATGTATATATATATATATGTGTGTATATATATAAAATATTAATTATAGGGACACGATAGTGCCCCTGTAGTTGGGGCTCAACAGTCACTTCTATGTTAAACCTCAAATTTTGCACTTTAATAACTTTGCTACTGTTCAGTCGATTCACATGAAATTTTGCATACCCATTGGGGACCAAAGATCACTTGATGTGGCAAGTTTCAGCTTGGTCGGTGGTATGGTGATGCGGAGTCTCAAAAAATGTGAAAATCACCATTTTTGTGTAACTTCTTTGTCACGCCGTTTCTCAGAAACTGTGTGCAGTTGTGGTCTGAAATTTGCAGGGTATATAGGTCTTGGGTCACAGGTGTGCCCTTTGAAGTTTTGGTGAAAACAGATTAATCCGTTCAAAAGTTATTACATTTTTCCATTATTTCATATGGGGAGAATTAAATGTGCCATGTGAAACAACTGTTTCAAACAACATGAAGTCTTGCTATATTATAGACATTAGCAATTTTTTTCCAGCTCTAGAACTGCCCCGGAGTGAAATGGTTAAAACCATTCCAAAATAGAATTTTGGCACGAGAGCAGCTCTATCTGTGTCATTTCAAACTTGAACTGTCAGATTCTTTACTCCGCCTCAGTGAACAGTCGCTCCGGAGATTTCTCCTGCTCGGTTCATTTCTCGGTTTAAAAAGTGTTTTCTCGGTTGGATTTAACCGAGAATAGTTTTATTTTAACCGCAAAACCGTTCGGTTCAAGCTCTATCTGTGGTAACCGTAAGTAAATGAAGGTTTTGTCTGTGTGGAACTTGTAAGTTATCGGTTCGGTTTTGAACCGATCAGTGGGTTTAAAACTCATTTAAAACTAAAAGTTACTATTTTAGAGTGCGGTTCCTGGTTCTTATCGGTTCTAAAAAGAACGGATTTATTACGGTTTTTTCCAATACCCGTGACACGGTTAGGAACCGATAAGGGTGTCTTGCCTGGCACTGCCGTTAAAAGGGCAAGTTTTTGGTTAGGCTGGCATTATGTCTGAGAAACCCAAAAGAAAAACTGGCCCATTGGTTTCAACACTGTGATGTTTGTGGGGGAAGTCCTTTGCCAAGGCTGACCCACACACCACATGTGTTTATTGTCTGGGTTTGACCACCTCCAGTCAGACTGCCAGGTATGTAAGAATTTCCCTGCAGCCACCCTGGAAAAAAGATTGGGCAGGCTCAGGGAACGAGAGGCCAAAAAGTCCGCTGACCCGGATGGCCAGTCCGGTTCGGTGCCAACCGAACCAGAGGGAGTGCCCTCTGACCAGGGCCAGACTTCCTCGGCCAAAAGAAAAGCTGGTTCTGAGGAACCAATTCCAGTAAAGAAAACAAGAAAATCAGCAGGTCTGGAGTCCAAAATTCCTTCTCCAACTGCTGCAGAGATAGCAAAAGCCATACAGATTGTCCAGCACTGTCCAGGGTCCGTCCGAACCACCACTATCTGGTAAAAGGTCGGTTCGTCCGCCCAGTGGTTCAGGATTATGATATTGAGGAATTTTATGAACCAGAGGAGGGAGGAGGATTATGAACAGTATGAATGTGGCTGGGAAGGTCTGGGTGTGCCCATTGAACCGGACATCTCCCCAGACAGACCTTTAGAATCTCCCCTGTGCTGTCTGAGTCCCCATCTCATTTTATGTTTTATAAAAGTTGCTGAAACCTCCAGCTTCCTTTAGAAGAGGCTGTGGATGAGCAAGAGGAGCCTGATTTTGTAGAAATGATGGATATTCCAGAGTCTAGGAGATTGTCTATTCCTTTACATAAGTCTTTTAGGAAACAAACAATTAAAATTTTAAAAGCTCCTAATTCTGTGCCTCCTGTAGATAAAAAGATGGACAGAAGGTATACATTGTCAGGCCCTGATACAGAATTCCTTTCTCAGCAATGCAGTCATGTTGGGTTAGTTCAGGCTGCTGCCTGTGATAAAGCTAATATTCCTTGGCTTCACATCCTCCTGACAAGGATTCCAGGAAGATTGATGCCATGGCAAAAAAACAGTATATGGCAGCCTCTCTGGGACTCAGGCAAGCAAATTATATGGCTTATGTAGCTAGGTATCAGAAATCTAGATGGGATACTGTTATGCAATTGGCCAAGCAGGCCCATGGCCAGCTGGCTAGTGAACTAGAACAGGTGGCTGCTGATGGCATTGAAGCCTCTAAGGTTCAGTTTCATGCTGCTGTGGATGTTAATGTTTCCTCTAGGGTCATGGCCACATCTGTAGCTTTTCGTAGGTTGGCCTGGCTCAGGTGTACTAGTTTGTCACAGGATACCCAGACTAAGGCTATGGATTTTCCTGTGGTGGGAAATTCTCTGTTTGGAGAGCAGACAGAGAATTACATGAAGAAGATGGATGAATATAGGACTACTTACAAGAGTGCCCAGGCTAAGGAGCGGCAAGCCACTCCTCAAAGGCATGCCCCCAGGGGTAGGGGTGGGCCTTTTCACAGACCTTTCTACCAGACTCGGGCCTCCTCTGCCTTTGCTCAGAGGGGCTTCTTCAGAGGCAGGGGCAGACGAGGGGTTGGCAGACCTGCTCCCACCCCCCAGCCTAAAGCTCCTGCGAAACAGGCACCCTGATGGGGTGCCCAGGGCCGGTTCTTCTGTACCAGTGGGGGGCAGGCTTGGCTTACTTCAGTCAGAACTGGGCTTCTTTAACCTCAGACAAGTGGGTCTCTGGAAGTAGTAAGCCAGGGTCTGGTTCTCAGCTTCAAAATGTTTCCCAAGTTGAGAAGCAGACTTTTTCTACCTGCAAGTGCTTCAGAGACCCTCGCTCTGGAAACAGAGGTCTCATCCCTGTTAGCTCTCAGAGCAGTAGAAAGGGTTCCTCCCCTGCATCAGGGCAGGGGTCTGTATTCCAGATACTTCCTTACCCCAAAAAAGACAGGAGAATGGCGGCCCATTTTAGATCTCAGATATCTGAACAAGCATCTTTTGAAACCAAAGTTCAAAATGGTAACTCTGGCAATGATTTTACCTTCCCTAAGGCCAGGGGACTGGCTAGCCTCCCTGGACCTCAAGGATGCCTATTACCATGTCCTAATCAGAAGATCCCATCGAAAGTACCTCAGATTGAACTGCCCTCAGGTCATTACCAGTTCAGAGCAATGCCTTTGGCCTTACCTCTGCTCCAAGAGTATTCTAGAAGTGTCTAGCAGTGGCAGTGGCCCACTTAAGGAGGCAGAGGATTGCTGTTTTTCCCTATCTAGACGACTGGCTCATTGTAGGCCAGTCCCCAGAACAGGTAAATCTCACCTGCAGGTCACCCAGCAGCTTCTCACCTCCTCGGTTTTCTGCTAAACCTACCAAAGTCGGTTCTGGAACCAGTCCAGGTACTCACCTTTATAGGGGCAGAATGGACACAAAGCTAGCCAGAGCCTTTCTTCCCCAGAAAGGGTAAGAATTTAGTGGCTCTGGCCTCTTCCTTCACTCTGCAGGTCTCTCGACCAGCAAGACACTTTCTACAGCTCCTGGGGCACATGGCTGCATCCACAGCTGTTGTGCAGGAGCCAGATTTCAGATGAGAGACATTCAGTTTCACTTGAGGACCTTTTGGTCTCAGAGAAGAGACCCCCTTTCCAAGTTGGTCCCAGTGACTCGAACCTTGATCCTAGCTCTCCAGTGGTGTTAGGATCAGAGCAATGTAAGAGCGGGGGTCCCCTTCATTTCCCCTTCTCACGACTTGACTCTCACTACAGATGCTTCCCTTCTGGGTTGGGGAGCCCACATGGGCGACCTTTCCACTCAGGGAGTTTGGTCCCCCAGGAATCTCTGCTCCACATCAATTTGCTGGAACTCAGAGCTGTCTTTTTAGCTCTTCAAGCTTTTCTGCATCTGTCCACGACAAGGTGATACAAGTCAGAACAGACAACACCACAACAATGTGGTACATCAACAAACAGGGGGCACTCGGTCTTCGACCTTGTGCACTGAGGCAATGAAGTTGTGGTCTCTGACCTATTCCCTGAACACTTCCCTCATAGCAGTTCATCTTCCAGGAAGGACAATGTCCTAGCGGATGCCCTCAGCAGGATTTCCCAGGGCCATCACGAATGGTCCCTGGATCCTCAAGTGCTGGGGATAGTTTTGCCAGGTGGGGCATCCCTCAGATAGATCTTTTTGCAGCCCCAGACAATCACAAACTTCCTCTGTTCTGTTGCAGGCCTCCAGTGCTGGGCTCCGTTCTCCTGGATGCCCTTCTTCTGGATTGGGAGGGGAAGTTCCTCAATGCTTTCCCCCCCTTTCCTCTCCTATTCAAAGTACTAGTCAAAATCAGATCTCAGCCTTGCAGGGTGATTCTGATTGCCCAGATTGGGCCAGGCAGCCCTGGTACCCACTCCTTCTGTCTCTGACAGTCCATCTTCCCTGTGCCTCCCAGGAATCACAGTCTGTTGACTTGTGCCAGGGAAGGGTTTGGTATCGGGCCTCAAATCCCTCAACCTCAAGGCCTGGCTCTTGAGGAGTTAGAGTTTGCTGATTTACTCTCTCAGGGTGTTCTTGAGATTCTAAAGGCTTCCAGAAAGCCTTCCACTAGGAGCTACTTATAGTTCTAAATGGAAGGTTTTCCATTTGGTGTGCTGGGAAAATATTTCCCAGAATCTGCTGAATTGCCCATTTTGTTAGATTACATGGTACATCTTAATTCCTTGGGTCTCAGACCAGCTACCCTGAGAGTTCATTTGACAGCTGTGTCTGCTTTTGTGTGAGCAGGAAAGTCATCCCCTCTTTCCTCTCATCTTGTGTTTTCCAAGTTTTTTAAGGGATTACTCCATACTAATCCTCCCTTTCGGGAACCGGCCCCTGCTTGGGACCTTAATGTTTGCATTGCCCAGTTAATGCAACCCCCTTTTGAACCTCTGTCTTCTGCAGAGCTTAAGTACCTAACTTGGAAACTGTTTTCTAGTTGCTATCACTTCTGCCAGGCGCATAAGTGAATTGCAAAGCCTTGTCAGTGGAGACTGACTTTATTTCTTTCCACAGGGATAAGGTAGTCCTTAGGACTAATAGGAAGTTTTGCCTAAGGTGGTTTCAGATTTCCATCTTAATCAATCTATCTCCTTCCAGTATTTTTCACTGATCACTCTCTTGGGTGAGAGGAGGTTGCACAACTTGGATGTTAAGAGAGCTCTTAGTTATTATATAGAGCGTGCCAAAGGTCACAGGTTCAATCCTCCAACTTTTCCTTACCTATGGTGAAGTTGGGAAAGGCAAACCTGCCACTAAGAGATCAGTAGCCAGGTGGATTGTCTCTTGTATCCAATTTGTTATCAGAAAGTGGGCAGAGCCCCGGTTTGAGGGGCTCATTCTACCAGGAGGTATAGCTTCGTCTCTAGCTGCTGCCAGAGATATCCCTTTATTAGAGATTTGCCAGGCTGCTACTTGGAAAGCGGTACACACTTTACCAAGCATTACTCCCTGGATGTCCAGGCCAGGAGAGATGCTTCGGTTTAGCACAGCTGTTCTTCAGAGCCTATTCCCTAAGTAGGTTCTGCCCCTCCTCCATGGAGGTACTGCTGTGTATTCTGCTAATGTCTATAATATAGCAAGACTTCATGTTTGAAGAAAAATTACTCACCTTAGTAATGTTGTTTCTTCTAATGGAGTCTTGCTATATATAGACCTCCCAACCTGCCCCTCTCAGAACCTCTACTTGGTGAGGTGAGGGCAACTTAGTGTGGGCACTACTTATGTCCTGTTAGCATTTTGTCCTCTTTGGGACTTTGGGGTGTGTATGTGCACGTGTGTGTGTTTTTATTATACTTATGTTCCATTTTCATATTATTAGAATAGTGTTAGTATTTCTGGTCCCCTGACTTGAGTCTTGGGTGTTGGGACCATCAATGGTTGTTATTATTTAGGTAGCCATTTGGCTAGTGTAGGTTACAGCTTCCACACAGACCTTAGTGAGTTTGGCTCAGTAAAGATCTGACAGTTCAAGTTTGAAATGACACAGATAGAGCTGCTCTCGTGCCAAAATTCTATTTTGGAATGGTTTTAACCATTTCACTCCGGGGCAGTTTTAGAGCTGGAACAAACTGCTAATGTCTATAATATAGCAAGACTCCATTAGAAGAAACAACATTACTAAGGTGAGTAATTTTTTCTTTGTTGCCATGAAAGTGGTATTTATTGTCGCAGATGCTAAATGCACTGGCGAGATTCAGCCATTTTTTTTTAGTTGGCGAGGTAAACAAATGTAAATATTTCAAAAAATACTTTCAAATGGTAAACACCAACACTTGTGTTTACCTAGTCGTGGCCCAAGGAATCTGTCTGTCATTTTTCAAATCCTGGCCAAAATGTTTTTGCATCTGTGTCGCAGAATGGCGTTGCAGTTGCAGAGAGTTACGTTTTGGTGGGGATTTGAAGATTTCCTGCACAGAGTACATGAGGTGGGGTAATACCATGGCTACTGTTGTAATAAAAATGGAAGTGCAGGGGCCAGAGGGCTCTGTGCTTCAACAGCTAGAAAATACCTTGAAAAAGCCCTCGACAAATCAAGGCACAATGGGGACTCTGGACCTAAAATTTGGTCGACTAACACTAGACAAAGTACTTGGTACACTGATGAAGATAATTAATCTATCCCTCTGCCACTCCAAATTCTCCCAGATCTGGAAAGCTGCCACGGTCACCCTGGTACACAAAAGTGGTGACCGGTCTCTTGAAAACAACTACAGGCCGATCTCTATACTCCCCTGCTCTCCAAAGCCCTTGAAAGGTTTGTGGCTGACCAGCTGGTGGAGTACAGAACAGCATGGTTTCCAAGATGGCCATAGCACCATCATGGCTCTCCTGGAATTTACCAGATTCATACATAGTGTTCTTGAAAAATGGCACATTGTAGGGGCATTTGACACAGTCCAGGGTTTTAAATAGTTGATGAGCAGTTTTTTTATTGGGACAATACTAACTGTACAGAAAGCATTTATATAGGTTTTCTAGAAGTGTTGTGTTTGTTAAACACAGTGAGGTAAGTGCTATGCATTTTCACAATGTTTTAGAACGTTTATGAGCAAAACGCTAATTAATTTTTAGAGTTAAATAAAACCCTGCGGTCCATCATGCCTTCCTCCTCGAACAGCTCTCTGACATAGTGCTAGCCCTAGAAACCGTAGCGTGGTTTTGTAGCTACCTTAGTCTGTGATCACAGCAAGTAAAGATTGAGACAGCCTATCAGAAAGTCAACCGGTCAGATCAGGGGTACCACAAGAATCCATACTCTGTCCGTTACTCTTCAGTGTCTTCCTAAACAACCTCCCGGCTGCTTGCAGTAGCTGCATGCTCCTCTACGCAGATGATGTGATCTTTACTAGCGACCTACACCCTGAACTTCTGGAATATGACCTCCAGAGCAGCTTCGCAGCAGCTGAAAAATGGTTCAAAGAGCAAAAACTGGTCATGAAGTATAAAAAGACCAAGACCATGCTCTTCGCCACTGCCCAAAACAAACTGAAAGGTTATCCTCTGGCAATTCAGAATGACTGGTAACACCCTGGAACTAGCACCCAGTTCAAGTACCTGGGAATCACATTGGACACTGCCCTATCTTACGCACAGCACATTGACATCATGGCCAAAGCCTTCAACACCAGGATCAGTATCCTCTACAGACAGACATTGCCTGACCTTTGAAGCTCTGAACTTGGTAAATAACAGGTCACTCATCACCTTGATTGACTGTAGCCTAGCTGTCTATGGCTCCGCTACTGACACAGCGCTCCTCCAAAGCCTTTTAATAGCCTTAAACAAAGCCTGCCACCTGCTCACTAATGCCCCAAAAATCACCCATACCTGTGAGCTTTATGCACGATCGGGCTGACTTCAGTTGATACATAGATACATAGACAGTGTCGGCAGATAAGGGCCTATGGCTCACCCAGTCTGCCCATTTGAGCTTGTAAGTTCAGTTTGTTTTCCTAGAAGTCTGTTGCCCCTTACCCTGACCTCCAGAATTCCTTGTCTATCCTATGCATTCTAAACTCAGTGATTGTTTCAGCCCCACCACTTCTCTGGCAGGGTGTTCCACTTGTCCACCACCCGTTCTGTGAAGAAATTCTTTCTCATGTTTCCTCTGAATCGTCCTCCCTCCAACTTCATCCCATGCCCTCTTGTACTGGAACATCTTTTTCGCTTAAAAATTGTGTTTTCCTGCACCCTGTTCCTCCCTGTAAGATACTTGTATGTCTCTATCATATCCCCTCTCTCCCTCCTCTCCTCCAGGGAGTACATGTTCAGTTCCTTCAACCTGTCTTCATAGGACTTGTGATGCAATCCATGCACCATCTTTGTTGCCCTCCTCTGAACCTTCTCTACCCTGTCTATGTCCTTACGTAGGTATGGTCTCCAGAACTGTACACTGTACTCCAGGTGGGCCCTCACTAGTGTCTTGTATAGCGGAATTATGACCTCCCTTTTCCTGCTGGTGATGCCCCTGCCTTCATACATCGCAGCATCCTATTTGCTTTACCTGCTGCCTTGTCACACTGTTTCCTACCTTGAGGTCATCAGAGATGACAACTCCAAGATCCCTTTCCTGCTTGGTGCATGCTATATCCTCACCCCCCAACTGATATATTGTGCCAGGGTTTTTGGGCCCCATATCCATTATCTTGCACTTCTTTGCATTGAATTTCAACTGCCAAACCACTGACCATTCTTCAAGTTTCTGCAGGTCGCTTCTCATTCTGTCTACACCCTCTGGTGTGTGTACTCTGTTACAGAGCTTTGTGTCATCAGCGAACAGTGAAATTCTGCCTTCTAGGGACATGGATATGTTGTTCATCCACACTCATTGGCAGTATCCTTGCCGCTTTAAATCTTGCCGGAAGGTCTTCAAGCTTGCTCCTCCCACCCACCCGGGTGGTATAACTCTCGGCTCCGCCCCATGACGCCAGATCTTCCTTACCGCTTGGAAGCTCAGGTTCCCTCCTTAACGCTCTGCGTTTGTGACTGGTTCCTATTTCTCCGTTTACGGATTAAAAATAATATTTGCAAAAGACTTCAGTCTTGATCCCTCGCGGCTCACGATGGATAAATCGACTCGGATTTCGGAGATGCCCATGCGGCTGAAGATGTCTCGGACGGATCCACACTCCACGTGTGTCACTGCTTAGGCCTTGAGCACTCCACCCGCAGGCTTGCGACCAGCCATCTTCTCGCCCACGCCCCTAAGACCGTGCTGCCCGATTGCAACTGGGCCGGCCCCGAAGCGCTTCCTCGGTGAAGTCCAAGGAGGCCCGGTTGGCGGTGTCTTGGCGATTTCGGCGGATCAGCTCGGCGGATGGTCGCCCTCGAAGAGGAGGCGGCGCGGGCGATATCTTCCTCGGCCGCATTTATCCCGCCTCTCTGGGTTCTTCCTACACGGCTTCCTTTTAAGAGCTTTGTCTGTCCCTCTCCACTAAAGGAGAAGGGCCTGCGTCTGCTGGACCTTTCTCGGTCCAAAAGAAGGACAAGGTAAGTCCTCCGTCGACGCTCTTGGGAGCGGAAGGTCCTCTCCCGGGCCGTGGAACCGTCGGCTTCGATCGACCGCTCGGCTCGACCACTGGCCTCACGGTGTCCCCTGTGCCAGGTCAGTTGACCGAGACTCCCACTGATGAAGTCGAATTTTTCTCGACCCATTGACAGGCTGTCGCCTTTAGCAGCCGAGATTCCCTCTCCCGGTTCCCCGGGAGGAGTTGAGGATCCCGTGGGCTCGCCTGTGCCTCGGTTCCGGAGCCTCGGATGGACCTTCCGGCCGAAGGAGTGTCGGTTCCGCCGACACCTCCCTGCACCGACGAAATCCGGGACTCTGGTCTCGGTCTGGACCTCTTCGCGGTCCAGCCGCTCCCACTCATAGGCGGTCTCGTGTCTCGGCATCGCGGTAAGCGGCGTCGCCGCTCGTCCTCGTCCTCCTCCTCGGATGAGGGGAGGCTTCGGCGTAAATTACGTCGACGGTACGAGACCTTATGTTGCAACAACTCCTCTGGCGGGAATAAGCCGACTCCGGCGCCTTCCCGGCCATTAAGTAGCTTGTCACCGGAGCAGCCGACACAGACCTCGACTTGCCCGAGGCCTATACAGGCGGTTGTTCGGCAAAACCAGCTGCTCCACCGATTGCGGTGGAACTCCCGCCTCCACAGCCACCAATGGGGCTCCGACCAAGGATTCCGGTCGGCAAGGGTTTACCCATCGGCTGTCAGTTACCCTCACCCCCGACCGACCTCGGCTGGTGAAGGGTGGTTCAGGCCAGAGGCAGCTCTTGAGGACTCTTCAGTCCGAAGATGATTCCTCCTTCTTCTCCAGCGACTGGACTGGAGTCTCAGGAGGTCAGCCAATGGACGATAGCCCGTCGTCCTTCCTAGGACTGCTTCGGCTCATCTCGGAGTCTACCGGGATGGAGCTCGAACCCGTTTCCAAACGGGCCAGGTATCCCCTCACGGAGATTCTGGACCGAGGGGATTCTCCGACGGAGGCCTTTCCGGTGGCCGAGGCCATAGTGGGTCCAGCACTGGAACTTTGGCAGCGCCCTGCTTCCTGCCCTGCGCCTTCGGCCAGGATGGCCAGGAAGTATGCGGTCCCCGGTTCCTTGTCCGGTTTTGAACACCCCTCTGCTGAGGGTTGGTTACCGACAGCGTTTTCGGCGCGCCCGCTAGCGCCAGGGATGTGGACAAACCTCCTGACAAGGAGTCAAGAAATTGGACTATGTCGGGCGAAAAGTCTGCTGTCCTCTCTCGGCCTTCAGTCCAGGCCAGTTCGCCGTCCTCATGGCACATTTTCTCATGCCCTGTTGGGCTCCCTGGATGAGGTCATCCTCATCTTCCCGCCCGATCTGCAGACTACGGTTAAGCAGGTGGGACCAGGGCAGGGCAGTGGCCAAACAGCAGCCCAGACTGCTTTGGATGTAGGGGACTCATGTGCCAGATCGGTGGCGGCCGCAGTGGCTATGCGTCAGGCGTTTGGCTGAGGATATCCACCTTTACTTCGGATACCCAGCACGATTGGCGGATGTTCCTTTTTGGGACTGACCTCTTGAGCCCTGGGGTGGAAGGTCACCTGCAGAGGATCGAGGTCCAATGCCACCTTGGACTCGGTCTCTTCCGCTCAGAAGGACAAAGCCGAAACCACAGCCTAAGCCCTTTCGGTCCTTCTCTGTGCCCTCGCGCCCGGCCCAGCAACGTCAGGGCCAGCAGGCTCGGCCTGGCATCCCAAACCCAAGCCGCGGCTTCCTCTAACAGGAGGCAGGAGGAAAGGGCCCAGGAGGTCCCTCGGCGGTCCTCCTCCAAGCCTGCCCAGTGACGGGCTGAGGGGTGTCGCCCCATCCCGCTACCTTACCCTGGGTCCCCCGTGGAGGACGGCTCCGCACTTCCGTTCCGCCTGGTCCGCTGTTACCACGGACAGGTGGGTCTTGGAGGTGGTGGAAGAGGCCTGCCTCTGGAATTCGAGCAGGCACCACCCTTCAGAGCCGTGCCCTCGGGGGCCTTCGGGATCCCCAGCCTCACTGGCGGCTCGTCGAGCCGACATCGCTCTCCTCCTCCAGAAGGAGGTGGTAAGAGAGGTGGTGGACCCTCTTTCAGACCCAGGGTTTGTGTCCAGGTACTTCCTGGTTCCGAAACGGACGGGGGGCTGGCGCCCCATTCTCGACCTACGACCTAAACAAGTTCCTAAGGTCTCGAACCTTCAGGATGGTCACTCTGGCTCAGATAATACCATCCTTGGAGCAGGCGTGTGGTTCTGCTCTCTGGACTTGCAGGGCCCAGCGTTTTTCACGTCCCTATCCGTCCGTCTCACCAGAGATTCCTTCGCTTCGAGCGGAAGGATCTCTCTTGAGTTCAAACCATGCCCTTGACTTGTCTCCAGCTCCAAGGTCTTCACCAAATGCATGGCAGTGGTGACAGCATTCCCCTGGCGCCGAGGTCGGGTGTACCCTTACCTGGACGGACTGGCTGATAGCAGCTCCTCCAGGAAGGAGGCGGAGTGGTCCAGAGATCTGGCCCTCCAGGTTGCTCTCAACTGGGCCTCCTTATCCAACGAGGCCAAGTCGGAACTCGAGCAGAAGCAGGTGATTTTATTCATCGGGCGCAGCTCGACTCTCTTCGAGCCAGGCGCGGCTCGCGGACAGGGCCGAGGTTCTTTCCTCCTTTGCCCGATCATTTCTGGTTGGGCAATTGCGCCTTCCGGGACTTCCTGCGCCTCCTGGGTCTCATGGCGGCCTGTACCAGCGTGGTCCGTTGGGCCCGCTGGAACATGCGTCCCCTTCAGTGGGGACTGGCCAGCCAGTGGTCACAACGCTGCGATCCCTTGGACCAGCTTATGTCGGTGACACAGGGGATGTGGAACGCTCTCCAGTGGTGGACCATTCCAGATCATTTGCAGGAGGGCATCCCGTTCGTCCGCCCCGAGCCGACGGTCTCTCTGTCGACCGATGCCTCTCTGATGGGTTGGGGTGCCCATCTGGGGGAACACCGGGCTCATGGCCTCTGGTCCCGCGGAGTCCCGATGCCACATCAACCTGCTGGAGCTCCGAGCGGTCCGCCTAGCTCTCACCGCCTTTGCTCCGTTCCTCCGGGGTCAAGTGGTCCGAGTCCAGACGGACAATACCACGACCATGCACTATCTAAACCGCCAGGGCGGGACGCGCTCCATGCTTCTATGCAAGGAAGCTCTCCGCATTTGTCACTCGTGCGCAGCCTGGAGGCGGATCTCCTAGCCATTCACGTGGCAGGAGCCTCCAACACCCTGGCCGATGCCCTGAGCCGGATAGGGCTGCATCCCACGAGTGGTCTCCTGCCGAGGTAGTACAGCATCTGTTCTCCCTTGGGGCACACCTCAGGTGGACCTGTTTGCCTCCATGGAGAACAGCGAGCTGAGTCTGTTTCATGCCCGCCCCTCAGCAGGGCTCGCTGCAGGGGATGCCTTCTCGAGGCAATGGACCCGGGCCTCTTTCGCCTTTTCCCCATTCCTTGATCCACAAGGTGCTTCTCAAGGCGAGGAGGACAAGGCAGGTGATTCTGATAGCCCCAGACTGGCCTCGCAGTTCTGGTACCAGATCTCCTCAGTCTCAGCTCCAGGACTCCCGCGGCTTCCAGCTCGCCGGACCTGCTCTCAGTCAATCAGGGAAGGTGTTCCATCCGGACCTTCAATCCCTGCACCTGACGGCCTGGTTCCTGAGCGGCTAGAGTTCCAGGCTTTGGGTCTTTCCGACGGTCCTCAATGTAGTTGAGGCGTCCCCGTGAGAGTGACCAGAAAATACTATGCCTTCAAATGGAAGAAGGTTTTCCATTTGGTGTCAGAGCAAGGGCTTGGACCCTTCCTCCTGTTCCTTGGCAAGCATCTTGGACTATTTATGGTCCTTTCTAGTCAAGGGCTTAGGTCGACGACCCTAAGGGTGCACCTGGCAGCCATCTCTGCTTACCGGGCGCGGGCCGGGAAGCAGTCGGTGGCGCAGGAGAAGGTGGTCTGGCGCTTTTTCAAAGGCCTTGATCACATTTCCTCCAGTCGGGAACCCCACTCCGTGGGATCTACTGCTGGTACTGGCAAAGCTCATGGGCAAGCCATTCGAACCTATGCACAGGTGTGCTCTCTCTCACCTGTCGTGGAAGACCGCCTTCTTGGTGGCTATCACGTCAGCCAGAAGGATGGGAGAGCTCCAGGCGCTTTCCATCGAGTCTCCTTACCTGGTCTTCCACAGGGACAAGGTTGTCCTGCGCCCCCACCCGAAATTCCTTCCGAAGGTGGTGTCGGAGTTTCACCTTAACCAGGTGTTGACTCTGCCGGTGTTCTACCCCAATCACACCTCGGAGGCCGAATATAGGCTCCATACTCTGGACCCTAGAAGGCGCTCGCTTATTATAAGGGCCGCGGCTGAAATCGAGGAGGTTCGCCAGCTGTTTGTCACCTACGCTGAAGCAGCATCTGGCAGACCTGCAGCCAAGCGGACGATAAGCAGGTGGGTAACCTCTGCATAGATCTCTCTATAAGTTGGCGGGCATGGAGCCTCCCAGAGGGATAAGAGCTCATTCTACCATCACATGCTGCAACGGTGGCTGCTTCCAGGGACGTCCCTATCCAGGAAATCTGCAGGGCTGCTACCTGAAGTCAGCAAACACCTTCATTACCCACTACCACATCGACCTTGAGTCACGCCGGGATGCTGGTTTTGGGCCTCGGTTCTCCAGTCTCTCTTCCCAAGTAAGTATGGGGTGAAGGTTCTTGCCTCCCTCCTCCCGGAGAACTGCTAGGAGTTCGTTACGAGTGGATGAACACATATCCATGTCCCAGAAATACAGGTTAACCACCTGTAACAGGAGTTCTAGGAATGGTATATGTTGTTCATCCACACCCACTCCACCCGACCTCCCCTTCGGCTCGACGCACAACCTGAGCTTCCAGCGGCCAGATCTACGCCAGGGGCTGAGCCGAGTTTATACCACCCGGTGGGTGGGAGGAGCAGCTTGAAGACCTTCCGCAAGATTTAAAGCGGCAAGGATACTGCCAATGAGTGTGGATGAACAACATATACCATTCCTAGAACTCCTGTTACAGGTGAGTAACCTGTATTTTGGTCGTATGCGCAGTGTCACTGATGAAGATGTTGAATAGGACCGTCCCAGCACTGATCCCTCGTGGTACCCCACTGGTCACTCTCTCTCTGTGGAGTGACAGCCACTTACCACCACCCTCTGTGTCCTGCCACCCAGCCAGTTACCTACCCACCACACTACTGTCCTGCCCACACCCATATTCCCCAGTTTGTGTAATAGTCTTCTATGTGGCACAGTGTCAAAGGCCTTGCTGAAGTCCAGATAGGCCATGTCCACTGCCCTCCCTGATCCACCTCCCTAGTCACCCAGTCAAAAATTCAACGAGGTTGGTCTGACATGACCTCCCCTGGTGAAACCATGCTGCCTTGGGTCCTGTAGTCCATTGACAGCCAGATGTTCCACCAATCTCTCCTTCAGTAGTGCTTCCATGATCTTCCCACTACCGAGGTGAGGCTGACTGGTCTGTAGTTCCTGCTTCCTCTTTGTTCCCACTTTGTATAAGGGACTACATCTGCTGTCCTCCAGTCTTTGGGTACCTCCTGTTTCCAGTGATCGGCTAAACAGGATAGCCAGAGGTTCAGCCACCACCTCTCTTAGTTCTTTAGGACCCTGGGTGCACCCCATCTGGCCCCATTGCTTTATCAACTTTATTACTTCCAGTTCCTTCAGGACCCTTTCTGTAAAGGGACTTGTGTCCATTTCTGCACCATTCTCACCCCTTGTACCCCTTCAGACCCATTTCCTCCTCTTCCTCAGTAAAGACTGAGCAGAAATACCTGTTCAGTATGTCAGCTTTACTGTTGTCATCCTCCACGCGCCCCATCCTCCCCTTCAGTTCACTATCCCTCCCTTTGTCTTTCTTTTTCACTTATGTACCTGTAAAAGGTTTTGTCCTCTACCCACTGATTTTGCAATGTGTTCTTCTGTCTGAGCTTTGGCTTCCCTACTGACCTCCTGCCTCCCTTTGCTTCTCCTGGTACTTCTCCCTATCCCTTCTGCCTGTGTCTTTTGTATTGCCTGAATGCAATCTTTTGGCTTTCACTTTTTGCTACCTCTTTGAAAACCATAATGGTCTCCTCTTCCTTTTCCTCTTGCTAACCTGCTTAATGCATAATTCTGTTGTTTTGTAATCCCATTTTAAATACTGCCCACTGTTCCTCAACCCCTGATTCCTGTCCCATTCCCTTTAATGCCTCTTTCAAGTATCTCCCATTTTCCCAAAGTCTGCCCCCAAAATCCAGGATCATGTTTTGTGTGGTTTGGTTCTGCTCTTTCTGTGATTTCAAACCACAAAGACTGGTGGTCACTGTTCCCCAGGTGCTCCCCCACTGTTACCCCCATCACACTGTCCCTGTTTGTGAGCACAAGGTCCAGTATTGCCTTCTGCCGAGTTGGTTCCATGACCAGTTGCTTAAGGAAGGCACCTTGAAGGGAGTCCAGGATAAATCTGCTCTAGTTGATGCTGCTGCTGGGATGCTCCAGTCCACGCCTGGAATATTGAAGTCTCCAACCAGTACTACCTCACCCTTGTCTGCCATCCTTGGATGGCTAGCATCAGCTCCTATCTGTTTCTTCCTCCTGGGCTGGTGGTCTATAGACCACACCTGTGCGGATGGCTGTCCCCATTTTCCTTTCCAGCTTAACCCACAGTATCTCTCCGACATTTTGTTCCTCCTGGATCTCTGTGGCCCTTATGTCATTTTTCACATACAGTGCCACTCCTCCTCCCTTCCTGCCTGCTCTGTCTCTTCTGAATATGTTGTAGCCAGGTATGGCCATCTCCCAGTCGTGGTTATCATTACACCAGGTTTCAGTGATGGCCACAATGTCCTGGACTGACTGTACCATGACAGCCTCCAGATCTTCCATCTTGTTGCTAAGGCTCCTGGCATTTGCACACATGGCTTTCCATGATTTGATCTCCCTAGACTGTTTCACTGTTCTACTCCAGACCCTTCCTTGGTTGTCATTTATCCCTGGTTCTCCTTGCTGTCTGCCCTTCTGCTGAATTTTGCCCCTTTTCTGCTTATCCACCTCTTGGGCACTAATCTCCATCTTTTGCACACTGCTTTGCAGAGATAGCCACCCTCTGGTTCACTGGTTCCACTCTAGCTGTGGGGGTGAGGTAGGTACCCTCCTTGCTGGCCTGCCACCCCTTTGCTAGTTTAAATGCTTGTCAATGTAGCATTTAAACTTACCATTGAGTGTTGATTCCCCTCCAGGATGGATGCAGGCCGTCAGGCTTGAACAAACCTCCATCCCTCCAGGTGGGTCCCCAGTCACCAATGAATCCAAACCCTTCCTCACAGCACCAGTTCTTTAACCATGAGTTAAAGTTCCTGGTGCATGCACTCCATGCTCCCTTGCTCTCACAGGTAGTACTTCTGAGAAAGTGACAGAAGTAGCTACTTGCTTGAGACCCTCCCAGTTTCCTGAACTCTTCCTGAACTTCCTTTGGCTCCCCATTTGCCAGGTCATTAGTACCTGAGTGATGACAATCCAGCTCACTCTCCCGCCTTGCCTCCCAGTGATCCCCAGGATCTTCCTTCCATCCTCCATGCCATGGCACCTGGTAGGCACCTCACCCCTCCTGTCCTCCCTCCTGTGTTCCTAGCTGGATCCTCTTATGATGGAGTCCCCACCAGGATTCGCTCCTCCTCCTCTGGGGTCCACTGCTTTCCCGCGGAGGTCACCTCCTTGGCTAACCTCCACATCCTTTCCTTCCACTCTCTGGGTACCTCTATTTGGTTGTCCTCATTTGCCAGTGTGGCATATGAGTTCTTAGTGGAATAGGATCTGGGATGTGCCTCTGCCTGACTGCTGTAACCCTCCCTGAGCCCACTGTCATCCAAGTGCTCCTTGTTCTCGGCATCCTTGAGGCAGTTGCATTGGACTGGGTGGTCCCTGGATAG
The DNA here is from genome assembly GCA_016271365.2 of Neoceratodus forsteri. Classification (NCBI taxonomy): domain Eukaryota; kingdom Metazoa; phylum Chordata; order Ceratodontiformes; family Ceratodontidae; genus Neoceratodus; species Neoceratodus forsteri. Next base: position 637,386,691 of record CM028135.1, on the reverse strand, counting down.
GGGTAGATACTCCTGGCCCAGCTTACTTCCGCTCTGGAGTCTGGCTACCTCATCCCGCAGTCCAGAGATGCATGCAGATAGGGCAGCACCTCAGTGTCCAGAAGGTCTGCCTGAATATGGCTGCCCACAGCCACTGCATTGCACCACTCCCACATTATACTGCAATTCCACTTCTTGTCTGCTATGAACTCTCCTAGTTCCCTTTTATTAATTTACTGTACTAAAATCCTGCCACTGATCCTCAGATAATTTTTTTTTTTTTAAAGAAAAGAAACTAATAAATAAATAAATGAGTCAAAACACTTGTCGTATTGAGGGTGGGCTTCTTCCCTTATGCCCTCCTACTTCACACCCTACTATACCCTGTGTTTAGCTCCTGTCAATCAGATTTAACAGGCATATACTCACGAGTTGTGTGAGGAGAAGGTAAAATTGCAGCAATTAAAGACAGCACAGAATTACACCACCACTATGTTTTAAATTCTCAACAGCCCAAAAACAATTATAAGTAAAGACAGGAAAGAAAGTATAGTGTCACTAAAAGCCCACAATCTAAGTTTAAAAGAAAAATAGCAATTACCAGTTACTCTAAAGCACTGAATTGAATATGTTTCCTTCCTTCCCCTTCTGGCTTCTTCTGAGAAAATAAAACTCTGCTTGCTACTTTAACTCTGACTAAGCCCCACCTCCAGTTATCACGTAGCTGAGGTCAGAGGCCAGACAATCAACACCCTTCACCCAACTACAGGGCAGTCAGACAAGCCAAGATAAAATTTGCAGCAATTAAAGACAGCACAGAATTACACCACCACTATGTTTTAAATTTTCAACAGCCTAAAAACAATTATAAGTAAAGACAACAAAGAAAGTATAGTGTCACTAAAAGCCCACAATCTAAGTTTAAAAGAAAAATAGCAATTACCAGTTACTCTAAAGCACTGAATTGAATATGTTTCCTTCCTCCCCTTTCTGGCTTCTGGAGGGACAGAATACTTTATCAAACCTGCCTGCTCGCAAAAAAGGTCTCACTAAACTTACTTCCTCAAGGAGTTCTGAGCCTTCTGTCACCACTTATGCATACCAGGCACACCAGGAGCTCAACTACACAAATATTCCATGTGTCCAGGTGCCGGACGACTGGGGCCCAGCGATCCTTTGCTCACCGGGCCCCTCTGTGGACAAATGGTCCACCACCTGACATTGCCAGAGCCACAACCCTTGGTTCCTTTAAGCGTAAACTCCGTCAGCACCTCACTGACAATAGTATCTGTAGGTGTCCCCGCTAGTCTGCGCCTGCAGCTTTAGTCTGCCTCAGCACTTCCAACTCCTGGCACACCAGGTTAAGTCTTTCCCAAGCACTTGCCTTCCACCCCCTTTGCCCTAGCACTTAGCTCCCATCCCCCTACCCCTTGGCTCTTTTCTTTCCCTCTGCCTTCCCTATCCCAGCTCCCACTGCTCCTCCCTACCTCACCCTAACAGTCTGCCTCTGCCTCTCTCTCTCTTCCGCAGGACGCTGGCATACCATGTACAATGCCTTAGCACAATTTGTGAACTGCTTGTCATTGCAACCCATGTATTGTTGAATTTTTTTTGTACTTTGTGGCCTGGATATTCAAACTGTGCCAGGCTGCGGCGCAAGCCTGGGCACAGCGCAACTTGGCTGCGTAAGGGGGTTGACTGTGCGATATTCAATGGAGCTGCGCCATGGCACAACAGCATTGAATTCTCGCACCCTGGCCACTCCGCAGAAAAGATGGCAGTGGCATCATGCGCCAGGCGCAGGTGGCCAGAGTGGAGCCGGGGATGCACTAGCGATGTTCCGCTGGCGCCTATGCAGCAACCCAATATTCAAAAGTGCACATGCAGTTGGGGCCATAATGTATGGAAGGTGCAAATGGGGCCATTTGCATATCATTATGGCCCCATTTGCATGCAGGTGCAGCGATTCCCCCAGCGACTTGTGCCTGGCGCCCTGCCAGGCAGCAGCCGTTGGGGACCAACGCCCCCTGCAGCGCGGCAATGTGCCCCACAGCCTGATCGCGGGCATTTGTAAAATATAAATGAATCCAGTATCCCTGGTGGTCCAGTGGACCGCTGTCAGCCCGATCGCGGGCTTAAGTGAAATAACACAATCCAATATCCCTGGTGGTCCAGCAGCACCCCCTCTCCCCATTCGCCCACTGAGCCCACCGCCCGCTCTACCGCCCCGGTCAGCGGTGAGCGGCAGCACCTGCTGCCCCTGCCGGCTGACACCGCCAGTAGGGCTGTACCCATTGGTCCGCTAACATGACCAATGGGCGCTGCAGCTGCTACCGTACTACGATTCCAGATATGTGAATGGATCCACATACCTGGAATGTGTAGTATGGTACGGGCTGCATGCCCATTGGCTCACACTGTGGACCAGTGGGCGTACAGCCTTACTGACGGTGTCAGGCAGGTGGGGTGCTGCCTCCCACCGCTGAGCGGAGGGGGGGGGTCTACTGGACCACCAGGGATATTGGATTGTCTTTTTATTTCACTTAAGGGTTCCATCGACAAAAGTCTGGAAATGTGGTGCTAGGGTTTCCAACCCTAACTCCCCACCCTGCACACACCTACAGGCGTCAGGGGTGTGGCTTAGGGTCGTCAGCCTTAGCACTCACCCCATTCTCCTATACTGTTCCCATCTCAACTTATTTATGTATAGAATGGGGTAAGTGTTTGGGTTGATGACCCCAAGCTACATCCCTGATGCTTGTACGCCCGTAAGTGTGTGCAGCGTGGGGGTGGGATGTTGGGGTTGAAAACGCTAACACCACATTTCTAAACTATTGTTGCAGGAACCCTAACTGATGCATTAATGGAGTTTTTGGCAACTAATATATTAATATAAATGAATGATGTATGTATAATCAATATATTGAAACATAAAATGGGTCACAAAATTTTTAATGTCCTGTTTTTTTTTTTCTTTACTTTTCTTTTTCAGTTCTCTTATCTGCCGCTGGGGGACGCTACTAGCCTCTGCTACCCTTACCCGTTTTGGGGTCTTTAAGGATCTTCCATGCGCTTTGCGCGTCCTGGTGGAACTCCCAAGTGGGACCGGAGGCTTCATCATGTGGCGACCCCCGGATTTCCACGTGTTTTTCTCTCTCCCTTTTCTACCTAGAGCCCGGAAGTAGCATTGCATGTGTGGAGGTGCCTCATGCGCCATGTGCTCCACTGGCCCTACTCCATCTCTCCCGTGGTCTTAACACTGACTTCTCTGAGGTAGACGCCACCACCCAGCCTCCACTGGGTGGCAGCTGCTACTGAGAGGCCCCTCACACCCTTCTGAGGAGGAGAGCTGTCTGCCAGCAGTCTACTCAACGTACTCTCCTTCCCTTCTTCTCCTGACCCCTGATGACCCAGGCTCATTCCTGAACCAGGGTCACCAGCGTGGCGTGAGGTGTGGCATCCAGCACCTTAACTCTCTGTGCCACCGGGCTGGTGGATGTCCTGTTATTTTTAACATCCTGTATTGTAATGCATGTATAGACATGTACCTATGTGTGAGAACTGTATTGTTAGGATCAGTTCATGTTGATCGAACTCCAAGCTTTCAATTTTAGTTTGTATGGACTTTTTTTAAATTGTATCTTCTCCCTCCTTTTAAGGAGTTTCCTTCTGCATTTTGGCACTATATGCTTTCCAGTGAAGACATGTTTCACAGAAGGCAGTTTTTCTGTAAATGAAAACATATGAACATACAAAGATGCCAGCAGAATAAGGCCATTTGGTCTATCTAGTATGCTCGTATTGCAGGGTCCACAGCTTAAGCTCCTGACCCTACCCCCTCCCCAGTCCTCCAATCGCCCCTCCCATGACCCTTATTTTTCTCTTTTATCTATCCAAGTCTCTGTCTTGATGCTGCTTACCATCTTCAATGAGACCACCTCTTCCGGCAGCACATTCCAACTGACCACCACCCTGTCCGTGGAGAAGTGCTCCCTAACCTCCCTCCTAAACCACCACCACCACCCCCACCCTCCGTTCCCCCCACCCCCATGGAAGCTGTACTACATTAAATTGCTGTAACATGTAAAACTCTGTTTCTGCATTGGCAAATCAAAAGCATAAGCAGACAGCTTGACTGTGTTGTCTCTTATTATCCTACTTGCAAAGGAAGACTTGTCTCCAAACAGTGCTGGCCCAACTGGGTTGTTGGCTACAGTCAGCATTCTTGCTCACTCCCAGCTATTGAACAGGCACTTAGTAAGAGTCCATTCCACGTGAGCAGTGGTTAACACCCATAGTCCTCACTAGTGCATTTCCCATTGCAGATGTCTTCGGAGCCACACCATTGCATCACTACCATTAGGATTTCAGTACAGATTCATACAGGCTCTGGGTCGATGTCACTACAGTGTTTACATTTCTTGGGATTCCTGTTGTCTTAATGACTACCTTTATCTAGGGGATTGTTCCTGTTTGCCTCTCAGCCAAAGAGTTGGTGCTCTATGGAGATTGGCTCTTAGAATATAGGAAAGTCACTTACCTGTAACTCTTGATCAACAAGAGTATCTCCTCCATAGAGAAACACTGACCCGCCCACCGTCCCCCAGACTTGCATGCATATACTATGTGTGTATTGTCTGTCTATCCCTTTATTCATTGCATTCAAGGCCCCTGGAATCATGCAATTCCAGGGTCGCAGAATTTGCATCTTGCCACAGAAAATACATTTATTCCACTATACAATTATTCCATAGTGCCTGATTCCCTTTCCCATCTTGTTTATCCTGAAGCCCCTACTTTGTGCTCAGCTTGTGATGAGCATAGAGTAGGGGCTGTGCTCAGCGTGTAATGTCTCATCCTATTTTGGCTAATGGCAGGGCTGCATTCTGCCACAGAAATGAATAAAGCATGCCGCAGAAATAGGAAAATGCTGCTTCAGAAAACTGATACCTGCCGTAGAGCACTAATTGCCCCGATTATAGTTTTGCTAGCCATAACAACTGTTAGGAATGCATGTGAGGAGTCACCTGACCTTAAGCCATGTTCTATTTATGTTAGTTTATGCCTTGTAACAGTTACATCAGCTGGCCTGGTGATGCTGAGGGTTGGGGCACCAGACGCCACACCTCGTACCACGCTGGTGACCCGGGTTCAGAAACAAGCCCAGGCCGCTGGGGGTTGGCAGGGGGCAGAGAGAGAGAGGGTCGAGCGTCCAGAGGACAGCCCTTCTCTCTCTGGGGAGGGATCCAGAGTTTGCCTGGCACAGCAGCAGCCCCCGGTAGAAGCCAGAGGCACTGCGTAAGCTTTGGGCTGAAGTAGAGGGTGTAGAGCTGCAGCATCGTCCGGAGACATCATTGCATGTCCGAGCTCTGGGAGGGAGAGGGGGCAACAACCAAGCAAGGGGGGGGGGCATACTGGCCAGGTGAGGTGACAACAAACCGAGGCTCCACATGCCCATCGCCTGCCACAGTCCTCAGCTCTATCCCCTGGGGATCTGGGGCCTCTCCAAGGGGCCTGGGAGAGACTGAGGTCCTGATACCGATGCTACTGTCTGGGTGAGTAGTTCAGGCGGGCAGTTAGGGGCTGCAGGTTGAGTGAGAACAGCCTGAGAGATTCCACAGAAGGTAGGCGATAAATAGAATAAAAAAAGAAAAACAGTTACATCAACATATTTCTTGCATAAATGTCTAAACTTGCAGTTTACTGTTTAGCCTGGAGCTAGGGGTATCCTCTGGGGGTACTCTAGTGAGAGAGACTAGGCTAGCACTCCAGTTAGCAGGGGCATTTTGGGACTAGAAGGAAACTCAAGTCATTTTACAGTTGCAGCCATCAAGCTGCCTGAGTATTTTAAGATATTGCTAAGGGAAGTCCCTCTGGTTGCCGTACAGAGGGACTGCAGGCAGGATATTCTCTAGAGATATCACAGAAATTTCAAGAACTATCCAAACATGTCAGTGACTTTAGCTGCATGTGGAAGGGTGGTGGGCCAGGGAGTCGAAGTCATAGCAGGCAGACCATAAGAGGATGACTTTGGGTCAATGGCAGTAAAAGTGGGGCAAGAGGGCAGGCAGAAAATAGCAGGAGGGATTTTTTTTTTTTTTAAATGCTTGGGCTCCATGTCCATGCCCATCTTTCTGTGTCTGTCTACCACTTTGCCCCGCCCCGTGCTACCACCACATTAACTTAAGTAGATGAACTGAGGCAGTACCTGGGGTAAAAGACAAATGGGGTGGCAGAAAGACTGGGAGCAAAAGGCAAACTTGGGTCAAGGAAAGCTGTTTATCTGAACAACAAAAACTTGGGATATAAAATGGAGCTTCAGATGGTACTGGTGAAGACCCAGCTAGATTTTTTTTGTGTCATATTTATTGTTTTTTTTTTCCATACACCATACAGGTATATTCATATATAAAGTGATACAGCATTACAGATCCAAAGCCACCTCCTCCACATGAAGGGGTGTGAGAGTGAACTACAGGTCAATCACTTAACATTGTTACTATATTAATGCTTACATGGTGTATCCTTAAAAAAATACAAGAAAAACAGAATCACAGGGAATTTCAGCTGCCTCTTAATAAGAACAAAGATTAGACCAATAACTTCATTGTCAATATTCTACACTGTGATCTATGAAAAATAAAGTGCGTTTGCCTTAGCTCTATTCGTGTCTCACTGTTTCATTTTGTACTGATATTTTCATAAGCATCCTGTAATGCAGAAGGTCATTTATTTAATTAACCACTAGGAAAACATTATACCTTCCTTTCCTTCTCTTCCCCTCTGGTGTGTACATTTATGGCTCTCTAGGCCGTCTATCCCTCCCGAAGGAGTCTGGCTTCCCCCAGGGTTAAAGTTGACATAAAGGTTTGCCACATATTTAGGAACCTTTCTCCCTGTCCTTTTAGTACGTATGTTAATCTGTCTACTGAGAGTGCCCTTGGGGTAAGTGTTCTCCACTGGTCAACTGTGGGAACATTCCCAGTGGTCCACAGGTTTTGTATTCCTTGTCTGGCTACTGCCAGGAGCTTTCTAATCTGTCTGGGGTGAAGTTCCCATTCTCCTGTCCGGCCACCCCTAACAGTATTGATCTTTGGGACGCCTCCAATATGTATCCTGCTATTTTATTCAGCTCAGTAATCACCCCTCTCCAGTATTTCTGTATTCCGGGGTATTCCCAGTAGTAATGCATCCAGATACCCCTGGCCCCACCACACTTCCCACATGTGGGTGATATTTCCAGATAAAACTGGTGCACATTAGCTGGAGGATAGTATAGTGCAAGTAGGAAGCTAGATTTAACCTCTTAACTGAATCCTGGGCATTGAACAGTAATGACAGGGGCCTTGTCCCAGGCTACATTCCCTATAAGAAGGACAGGGAGTAGGAGTGGTCATGTGTATTAGAGACCACTGTGGACACAACATTTAGAGATGAGAGAGTGGTACAGTCAGTCTGGACGCAACTGATGGGGGGATATAATGGTGGGCATAGTGTAGAGACAGACCCCCAAGTCAAAGGGAGGACAAAAGAAACTAATTAGGAAATCATCACCAAGGGGAAAGTAGTACTAATGCGAGACCGGAATCTACCAGATGTAGATTGGGCAATCCTGGCAGCAAAGAGTACCAGAAGACAAGCCCTGGTGCATGTACTACAGGATTGCCTCCTTGTACAAGTGAGCCAGAGAATGGGCCCTACTGGAACAGAGGTACTCTCTAATGGGAATTTCATTGGGCATGTCAGGGGATGGAGCTGCTGGCGTCCAGTGATCACAGTTCAGTGTGGTTTCAGACTGACATGGTTGCCCATCACGCCAACTTTAAAATGAAGATCCTAGACTTTAGTAGAGTAGACTTTTGTTACAATAGGTAAGCTGCTCATGGAAAGGAGGGCACAGGGGTGTGGAGGTCGAATGGATGTGATCAAGAGGGGGACAACAGAAGCGAGCAATACGTGCATTAGGCAGGTGAATAACAGTAGGAAGTATAGAAACCCAGTGCTGCTGTTTGCTAAAAGGGGTAGGTGAATTGGTTAGAGGTAAGAGTGCAGCATTCCAGAAGTACAAGAGAGAGAGAAATGAGAACAGTTGGGGAGAATATTAGGAAATCTAAAGGAGGTTATCTGATCAGCCAGAAAGGCAGTGGCAGATAGTGAGTTAAGAACTGTGGAAGGGGGCTGAGAGGGAAAAACATTTTTTGTTTTGGGGGGGAGAGGAACATGAAAGGGAATTCTCACTCTGAAGAGTGGAAGCAGATGGTGGAGTATGTCAGGAAAAAGGCAGATATCCTGAACAATTTTCTTTTTTAAACTTCCTTTATTGCATCAAAATTATTCCATTACATCATTTGAAAGGCTTATCTTTGATATTTCTTACTTTGGACAACTCTTACGCAATGGCAAAGGCATCAAACATTAAACAGAGTTAGTCCTAGTCTTTGTCCTTTAATCCAGATGCAGAGTTTTCCAGCTCTCCAGGGTTGTTTTTCTAGTCTGCGGTTAGAAACATAGAATTTGACTGCAGATCAGAACCATTTAGCCCACCTAGTCTGCCCATTTCCCAACCTAACTGATAAGCTGCAGATCCTAGTTAACCAACAGCCTACTTCCTCCTACCCCCCACTAGAATTGCCTCATGTCTGTCCCATGCATTGTTGAATTCCCTGACTGTTTTTGACTCTACGACCTCCTCAGGAAGGCTGTTCCATGTATCCACAACCCTCTCTGTGAAGAAATATTTCCTCACATTACCTCTGAGCCATCCCCCCCATCTTCAAATTGTGCCCCCTCGTTTTTGCACACCTCTTTTTCTGAAAGATGCTACCCTCTTTGACTTTGTTGATTCCCTTGAGGTATTTGAAAGTTTCTGTCATGTCCCCCCTCTCCCTCCTTTCCTCGAGGCTATACATATTTAGTTCCTTTAGTCTTTCTTGATAGTCTTCTGATGCAGACCCTGCATTATTTTAGTTACCCTCCTCTGGACAGCCTCCACCCTGTCTGTCTTTGCGGAGATGGGTCTCCAGAACTGTACACAGTACTCCAGATGTGGTCTTACCAACTGTCTGTACAGAGGGCCAACAACTTCCTGTTTTCTACTGGTGATGCCTCTCCCTATGCATCCCAGTATCCCCCTAGCCCTCCTTTCTGCCTTCTTGCATTGCTGGCCCACCTTTAGGTTGTCAGATATGACTACTCCCAGGTCCCTTTCCATTTTTGTTATTGTCAGTGTCTCACCCCCCATTGTGTACTCTTCCCCTGGGTTTTTGTCTCCCAGGTGCATTACTTTGCACTTCTTTGCATTGAATCTAAGCTGCCATACATTTGACCATTCCTCCAACCTTGCCAAGTCCCTTTTCATCCTTTCCACCCCATCTTGTGCATCAACCCTATTGCAGATCTTTGTGTCATCTGCAAAGAGACCTACCTTCCCTTCCAGTCCTTCTGCAGTGTAACTTATAAAGACATTAAAAAGGACCGGCCCCAGTACTGAATCCTGCGGTACCCCACTAGTAACCCTCCTTCCTTCACTGTGGACTTCATTTACTCTTACCTGCTGTGTCCTGTTGTCCAACCAGTGTTTTACTCAGGCTACCACCATGGGACCTACTCCCAAGCTGGCTAATTTGTTTATTAATCTTTTGTACGGGACTGTGTCAAATGCCTTGCTAAAGTCTAGGTAGGCCATGTCCACAGCCCCTCCCTGGTCTACTGCTTTGGTCACCCAGTCAAAGAAATAAATTAGATTTGTCTGACATGACCTTCCCGCTGTGAATCCATGCTGCTTTGGGTCCTGTGCCCCACTAGCCTCTAGGTACTCAACAATTCTTTCCTTCAGAAGTGATTCCAACATTTTCCCTACCACTGAGGTCAAACTGACATCTGTAGTTTTCTGCCTCTGTCTTGCTCCCACTTTTGTGAAGGGGAATCCCATCCGCTCTCCTCCAGTCCTCATGTACCACCCTATCCTCCCATGATTTATTGAAAAAGGGTAGTCAGTGGTGTTATTAGTTCTTCCCTTAGTTCTTTTAACTAAGTTAACTAAGGTTTCTGATGTTCAGACCTGTGGAGGGGATTGCAGGTTGAACCTTTCTTTTCTCTTCCAAGCTCACCTGACTTTCTCAACTGTTTTTTTCATTTTGTCCTTTGTGCTAGATTTATACATTCTGCACTGGTTCCAATCCCGTTAACTCCGAGTCAACATGAAACAAAACAGTATCAATCTCACACACACGTTTCCTCCACTCTGGATAGCACAACTCTTCTTTTCTATAGAGCTCTTTGCCCACAGATGGTTGAGTGACTGCTCAGCACTTCCCACTTCCTCTCAACCAGCATCTGCTGCGGCTGAGACTTGTGTGGTCTCTGAGTCCTCTTGTGGCTTGCACCCCCGTGGCGGGGCTGGAGAGGGCCACCCTCCCCACAAGTCCAGGTCAGACCAGATAGCCCGGTAAGCAGCATGGGTTGGAGGTAGGTGGTAGGGCTTCATTAGGCCTCCATCATTACTTTTGCATTTTCTTCCCTTACTTTTCGATGCCGTGGCAGCACGGAGGATGCATGTGCATCGAGGCATGCATCTGCTCTGGAACTGTGGCCCCTTCCAGCCACCCTGACCTAAGTCTGCCTCCCAAGCATTGGTGCTACCATCAGGTCTCCACTTGGTGGCAGCCGAAAGCTTGAACAACACACCACCCTGATCCAGGAGAGGACAGCTGCTAGGTGGCCACTTGACATCTCCTCCCCCAACCCCCCGGCAACCTTGTTCACAAACTCTGGTTTCCGGCATTGTGAGAGTTAAGGCACCACAGTGCCTCAGACCTCTGCATCACCGGGCCAGCCTGGATGGCACACCTCTTGAAGCAGTTCAGTGCTTCAACTACTTTGGAGTGTGGCTAGACAGTAAGCTTGACTTCTCAGCCCACATCAGTGGCCATCCATGCAAAACTCCATCTCAAGCTTGGTGCCTTGTACTACAGCAAAGACTGCTCATCTCCACATGTCCGCAGGAAGCTTGTTACCAAAATGGTGCTCTCTGTCTTCGACTACACAGGTGTGGTCTGTGGCACTGCTCCTTCTACTTCCCTTGTCTGACTAGGCACCCACTGCAACTCCTGCCACTTTGCTACAAACCCCCCACCCACCCACCCTCCCGCGTCCTCCATTTTCACTGTATTCATCCCTATCCATCCTCCCTCTACTCCAATGTTGCCAGGCTCGGCATACCTCCTTCATATCCAAATACTGGTTTGGTTCCCTTACCTTTTACCTCTCCTCTCTGCTTCCTGTTCCCTCCATCTCAGGGGCCATCACACTTTTGTCACTCCATACCCTTGCTCCTCTGCTCGGCAGTCTGCCTTCTCCTGTTGACTTTCCTCACTCTGGAACCAAGTCCCCTCCTCCCTCCACCTCTCCCATCTCCTCGCTTCCTCTTGCACCAGTTGATACTCCAACCCCTCCCCAACCCGTTCCTGTTACCCTTCCTCCTGACACATCCCCATCCAAGCCTTACCATTCTGGTAAGCAGCCGACTGGGACCCCACTCCTGCTTTAGTTTCACTTCTACACCACTACAGTCTTCTCCCTCAGTTTTGAGGTCAGGCAATAACTCATCCTACAGGTCAGTCACCTTTTGTCGATATTGTTCATATGTATTGCTGCCACTTCTGAATATGCCCTTATTGGGTGTTCTTATTGAACGGTACTGCACTTTTTTGTAATGTTGTTAGATTCAGTTGCTACTGTGTATTCTTCTGCTGTTCTTCCACTGTTTCCCTCCCTCGGATTGCACCTGGAAACAAGCCTTGGCTCAGCGAGCCTATAACCTTACTTTAGCAGTTAAACATCACAAAAAATAACTGATGTGCCAATGTGTTATGTACATTTCTTATGATGGTACAACCCAGGATAATGCCAAGGTTTGTTATCCATCCCCTAATTGAGAGAGGACTATATGGCCTTCCACTTCCTTTAAACCATTTAAAAAGGGTAACCAGCAAGAACTGTGCTTTCGCATTGAAGGTGCTCACTGATCAGCTGTTCTCTCCATATATTTATGCTTTTAGTCTATAGAGGGTCATTTTAAAAGCCGTTTTCCTGATTCTATTCCATATTTTGGTACAAATCGAAGCCAGTATTCAAGTAACAAGAACCTTGTTGAATACCAGCTTCAGTTTGTACCAAAATACAGATTAGAATTGGGTAAAATAGCTTTTAAAACAATGTACCATACACTTGCATGGAGAACGGCTCCGCACTGGTCCTATAATTGTTTCACAAAAGCATTCGGTCGCAGGGCGCGAGTCAGAGAACAAGAAGTGGAAGGGGTTCGAACAGCTATCTCTCGGGGACAAAATATGATCCCTTCCCTTCCTTACGGGGATACATACACAATTTTAAAACTGCAGTGGAGAAACTCCCGTTCAGGCAAGGGAGCATTCTGTTTATTCAGTTTGCTCACTGCAAATAGTGAGAAAGGTGCTCTTTAATAGTAGTATGATAGGCTGTGGCTGTTTCTGCTGATGCTGATTACTGAGCTACAGCCTAGCAGTGAAGCTGTAGCTATACAAGGGCTGCATTCAAGACAGAGCGAGAAAGAATTGAGGCAGATACTAAGACGGTTAGAGAGAGCGCTATACCAAAGGTTGGAAAGGGGGAGTATTATACGAAGATGCAGCACGTTCTGAAAGAATAGTAAAAGAGAACTATTGAGTTATAGGTGTTGGCTGTGTGGGTCTGGGGTAGTGATTTTTTTTAACGTTATGAGGTTTGCCTGTCAGATTAAGGTGCTGAAAAAATTTACTGAGAGCTGTGGTCTGATAATTTCACTGCACCTGACCTTTTTTTAACCAGTCACAGTGCAGAAGTTTTGTACAAGGCTTGCATTGTACAACAAACATCCAGCCTGGCTCACAAAGGATTTAGGAGGTGTTTCTGAAATACATCAATTTATACATGTTGCACTCGGAAATAAATGCTCAGAGCAGCCAAGAAGCAGTTTAAAATGTGCATACTAATAATATAAATCACTCGTGGTTCACACCAAAGCAGCACCCTTTCATTTTGCAAATGGCCATCAGTACAAATGTGGTGAAGTTAAAGGTTTGTCAGACATCATCCTTCTCTGGCTCAGCTGTGCACGTGTTCTTCACAGCTTGTAATCCCCAACAAGAGTGGCGTATCTAGTACTTATTCTCTTTGTGCCTAGTCATTAATTGTGTCTTCATTGACTGATGCAATATAACAGTAAAAAAACATGATGGCAGTTCATTTTAGACCACTCCTAATTCTGCCCATTTGATCTGTTGCGATGTTAGTCATTGAGGAACCAATACTGATGAGAAAAAACCTCAAGAACACTGCCCGCTCATGACAGGCTACCTAAGGAGACCCCAGCCTAGCTAGAGGACACCTTGCCAAAGAAAAATTGATTAAACTTATTGCACTTTCCTGCTGCAAATACTCTTACCAGCTGGAGACACGGAGGATTTAATAATCGGTCCACAGTGTTGAAAAGCTGAACTGAATGATTTATATTTTCAGGTATCGCACATGACAGAAATACTTTCTTTTTCAGTGAGGTGGCCCGCTGATACCATAGTGAGCGTACAGTGCCAATTTGTCCTCGAACCTGGACCTCTTCCAGGAACACTCCAGCCTCTGTCCCTTAGTCTTCAGCTGCCTCAGACTGGGACCAAACCAGTTGTTCTGGAGCGAGACATCAAAGGGTGAAAATGATAAAGCACCATAGAGTTGAAGGCTTCGGTAAAGGCTTTGGTATAGCACTCCATGGCATTCTGCACAGCCCAACGCAAGCCGATTCTTTTCAGAGAGCAATATCCGATTATCTCCACAGATGGTGTTTCAAAACGGGGCCCTGCAACAAAACTGTACAGTATGATCTGACCACATGACCGGATCAACCCTGACATCATTAATGTCAAGTCCCAACGTGAAAACAAATCTAAGGCGTGGGCTTTTTGATGGTTCCTGGTGACAACTGCCGATACAGATAGGCCCAGTGAAGAGGAACTGTTGTCCAAACTGAGTCTTTATCACCGACCCCAGTGTTGAAATCACCCAGCACTAACATTTTGGGTAAGTGCACCACTAGGCTAACCATGAAAACCACCAGCTGCTGTAGAAAATCACCCCCATGCCCCAAGTGGATGGTACATGAGGATGATTTTGCAACCTGTACTCAGGCCCCCCTTGAATGGCCATGCTTTCAAATGAACTGGTTTCAACCATGGGGCGTGCCATCAGTCCCAGAGTGGATCTAAAACAGATGGAGCCCCCCAAAACTTCATAATACACCACCTAGTAACCTGGATTGATAGATTTCTCCAGCACAGGGCCAGAGTTGTCTCCCATCCAGGTTTCTGTGATGCATACCAGGACTTCTGAGGAGTCCTCAGTGAAGGCCTCCACCACTGCGGTTTTATTCCTCAGGGATTAGGTGTTACAAGGACTGCAGGAAGGGAATAACAGGTAAAGCTGGCCCTCTCGCTGCCTGTTCTGTTGTAGTCAGGACAGCCCTTGCGACTGGCACCAGACAGTATGGGCCTCTTTCCTGGGCAGATCTACTCCCAGGGTGCCTTCTTGACCTAACATTCCCAATCACGCCCTCTTTAACTACCATCCACTGAGCCAGCTGACATCTCTGTCCACACCCCCAGAGGATGCCTGGCCCCCTGTAACAGATAGTGACCAGCACTGAGAAGTCTATTCCATGCATCCATCACCCTTTCTGTGAAGAAATACTTCTTTACCTTCCCCGATGAAACTTTAGCAGGGCATTCCCCAGGGATGCCCTTTATCCCCTTACTTGTTTAGCTTGTTTCTAGAACCCCTAATTAGAAAACTCAACCACTCTTCTTTAGTCTCTAGCATAGCAATTCACAGCAGAGATTACAAACTCTCCGTATATGCAGATGACATTCTGCTCCACATAATCTCCCCAGCTCAATCGCTGCCGGCTGCATTACAACTCATATCCCAGTTTGGTTATATCTCAAATTACAAACTTAATTTGAGCAAAACAGAGGCGATGCCCCTTAACAAATATACCCTGTGTGCAGAATTGGCACATCTGGGATTACAGTGGAGCCCTACCAAACTAAAATGTTTTGGAATCTGTTTTACCCCCTCCTCTCGTAATTTTAGACAACTAAACTTAGACTCCATTGTACTGACCCTAAAAGATGACCTGCTGTGTTGGTCAACTCTACCGCTAACCCTATGGGGCCATATGAGTATTATCAAGATAAATATTTTGCCCTGCCTTTTGTACCCCCTTTTGATGTTCAGTGGTATCCTGCCGTCATCTTGGTTCACGCAGATCCACGGTTTTCTCAGCTTATTTTTATGGAAGGCGAAGAAAGCCAGACGGAACTACCTCAGGTTTACACACCAAAAATTAGATGGTGGTCTCCAAGCCCCCAATTTCTATGTCTATTACCTATCCATTCACCTAATTAGAGTTATACATTGGGTAGAAATGGAGGCAGTATAGCGCAGTGGTTTAAGGCTCTGAGCTGCAAACCTGTAGACCTGGGTTTGAATCCCTCGGCCCCCACTTGCATACTGTGTGACCCTGAGCAAGTCACTTAACTTCCTTGTGCTCCCAGGTTGCACCTGTAAACAAGTTTTCCGCCTAGTGTCTCTCTCCTGGTAAAACAAAGGTAAAAAGAAAAAAAAATCTCTCGGAAAGCTTGACCAACTATTACAGGCCTCTTTGGGTCGAAATCAAACAAACTATATGTACCCATCACAACATCAATTATAACTCGCTCCCCAAACATCTCTAGGAAACTCCATTAGGTTCCTAGCTTCTTACTCAAGCTCAACTTACCATGTTCCTCAAGGTTGATGCCCATAGGGATTTTTCTCAACCCTTATTTTATAACCCGAACCTTGTAATCTCAGGCAAGACACCGAACCAATGGGTGTTTTGGCCGGATATGGGTGTGACAAAGGTGGAACTGGTCCTTAACCAAAAATTAATGTCATTTCAACTCGCAAGCTCCACTTACTAATGGCCACCTTCCAAAGTATTTAAATATCTGCAAATATCGCATGTTACTACAATACTTTTAGTAGTGGCTCTTGACAGAAACCCTTCTCTTCTAATATTTCATCATACGTAGAAGCCCTCCGCGACTCATACCCAATATCATACTCATACAAATTCCTCCTAAGCAATTTAGAAGTTCGGATGTTCTACGGATGGGACCAAGTCCTACTACCGAAATCCCAAACTAGACCATGGTCCAAGCTTTGGAGACCCTTCTACAGCACTATCAAGTGGGACAGGTACATGCAATTTCAGATTAATCATGATCTTTACTATACCCCAGTGAAGCTACACCAAATGGGTCATCAACCCACAGATGTCTGTCCCAAATGTAATAAAGACCTGGGTTCCTTACTACGCATGATATAGTTTTGTGATGAGATCTCTCTTCGGGAGGGTGCTGTGGAGCCCAAGCAAGATGGCGCTCTATTAATCACACACTGCTTCATTCTGTCTAGCAAAGTAAAACTAAAAAGTTATTTACTGCAATATTTTTGGAGTGGAGAAGATAGGAGTCGCTAGCAGTACATCTCCAGACCAAAATGGGAAATCCGTGAAAAGACCAGCATTCTGGATCGGGAGCAAAAACCAAAAATGCTCCATTGGCTCTAGCTACCCTATCGATGCAAAACAGGCCTGAAGAGCATGCGGTGGCAGAATTGGAGGAAACTCTTCAAACTATCGGAGCTAAGTTATCCTGACTGATGAAATCTGTGACCACGTTGTCCGATAAATTCGATGACTTGGCTACCAGGGTCACAGCCCTGGAAGCTACTATGGATGGAGCACAGACAACTGCTTTTGATGCCTCCAAGCGAGCTGGTACCACCATGGGAGCAGTGTTGTCCATCAAGGAGAGCGGGCATTGGAAAGCCCGAATCGAGACCCTGGAGAATCAGATTCGTGCCCCAAATATTTGTATCCTCTGTATGCCAGAGGAAAGTGAAGGAGATAGCCTCCTGATGTTTGTGCAAGACCGGTTGGGGCAACAGTTGGGCATGGAAGCCCAAAATAAAATTCAGCTGTTCCAAAGGGCCTATAGGATTACGCCACAAGTTTTGTGAGTTCCTTTAGGACTCTCTTCTGTAAATGGACTGGTGTCCCATCTCCCTCCCATATTTGTTTGTTGCCTAACAGTGGACCCCCACCTTCTTTTTCTGTGAATACAGAACAAAAATATTTGTTCAGTATTGATGCTTTTCCAAGTCCCCTTCCACACTCTCCTTCTTCCCCTTTAAGCCTTACTATCCCACCCCTGGTTTTTCTCCTTTCACTAATCTACTTATAGAAAGTCTTGTCTCTCTCTTTACCTCCTGAGCTATTTTTTCCCTCCATTTCTGCCTTTGAGCTCCTGACTGCTTTCCCTGCCTCCCTCTGTTTATCCAGATACACTACCCTGTGTTTCCTTGTATTACCTGAAAGCCATCTTTTTTGCCCTTACCTTCCCGGCCACTACCTTTGAGAACCATAGTGGCTTTCTCTTGCCCTTGTTTACTTGCCTAATGCAAAGATTTGTTGCCTCCACTATGGCTTCTTTCAGATTGGGCCCACTGCTCCTCCTCGCGCTCATTTTGTCCTTCCCTGCCAGGGCATGTTTGAGACAAATCTCCATCTTGGAAAAGTCCGCCCTCCTGAAATCCAGGACCCTCACCTTTGTGTGTGGCTTGACTCTACCACTGTACCCATGCTGGATTATCACCGGATCCCAGATGTTTGCCCACCCTAACTTCCTCAGTTCTGTCCTCATTGGTGAGTACCAGGTCCAAAATTGCACCCTCCCTGGTGGGTTCTAGAACTAGCTGCCTAAGGCCTGCCCCTTGTACAGAGTACAAGATGTCTGTGCTCCTGGCTGAGGCAGCAGCTGGGATGCTTCAGTACACATCTGGCATATTGAAATCACCTACCAGCAGCACCTCCCCTTTAGCTGTCATCATGTGGATGGATTCCACTAGAACCCTGTCCACCTCCTCCCCCTGTGCTGGAGGTTTGTATATCACACCTGTGCGAATAGCAGTGTTGTTGCCTATCTCAGTCTAACTAGTTAAAATTTCCCGAATTCCTAGGCTCCCAGCTTCAACGCTAGCCTCTGATGTAACAGTTAATCAAAGGGTTTGCTGACGTCTGACTAAATGATGTTGACTGCCTGGCCTCCATCAACCATTTATGTAACTGAATTTAAAACATCAGTCAGTCTTCAAAAAATCTGGAACCTACACTTGAAGACAGAGACAGGGTGGACGCTGTGCAGAGTGGGGTATAACAAGTATGATTTAGGGACAACGGTATAAGACATATGTGGAGAGATTATCAGATCTCGGCACGTATGTGCTGGAGGCAAGAAGGGGGAGAGGATGTACATGACCGAGACATGCAAATACCTCCAAAGGATTAACTAAGTAGACAGTGAAGAGTTGTTTACGCTGTGTAGGAAAGCAAGTGTCAGTGGCTCAACAGGTAGCACACTCGCCTCTGAGGCCGGGAGATCAGAAGGCTGTGTGGGTTCTATCCCCACACCAGGCACTTGGGTTACATCCCAATACTGACACTGTAGTGCAGCATGAGGGGGATGCTGCACTCCTGAGGTGCCATCTTTCGGATGAGACGTTAAACCAAGGTAGTAGTTCATGTGGATGTTAAAGATCCCATGGTACTTCTCGAAAAGAGTAGGGGTATTTTTATTAAGAAGGACTACAAACAAATACAATACCCATCAAATCATAATACAGTGTACGTACATAAGATACATATATGATACTTAATTTCAATAATCCAAACAAAAAGTTTTTCCTTACAAATACTACCTTTTTCATGAAGGTTTAAACCATCCTTCACTATAAATCCATAGGTGCTCAACTTTCTCATTATTGTACATTTTCCCATCTACAGCCCATACTTTCTGAGTTGCTAATTGAATATTATTAATCATTTCCCTGTAACTAATTACTCTTTGGGCCACCCACACGCATCTAGACTGCCATATATAATACTGAATTATTGCAAATATTTACATATAATGTCTCTTGGTGATATTTACCCCATCCTCTGTTGTTTTCTCCATACATTAACATTGGATAATTTATATTTTCAAAAAGAGGGTCCTTCCTTTCCTCTGCTAAGAAAGACCAAAATAAACGTACATACAGGCAATCAGTAAATAGGTGCTCCTGTGTTTCAAGTGTCATTATACAAGTACTCGTTAAACAATATCTCTCCTGTAGCTGCTTATGCTTATTATTATTCCTTACATATAATTTCTCATACAACCCTAACCATATACGTATCCCACAAGAATTCTGGTAACCTTTTGGATGACAGCATTTTAATATTTTTATAGTGTATGTTAGAATATTGTTAACCTAAGGAAATCATCATTTCCTAAGGTTGTTAAACCATCGTTGTGATGTAGAACTGTTGTTAACCTATCGATGCTACGTCGCATCGATAGGTTAACAATGGGGATCGATTTGCGCATGTGCACTACATGAACTGACGGCCTTCCAGAAACTGCCGCGACGGTGAAAGCATGACCCAGAACAGCTGCAGCGGTGACTAAAATGTCAACAGTAAGGATCCTGATTATTTTTTTCACTAGAAATGCATGACCATATACTATAAAATATAATGTATGGTCATACATCGGCAGCCAGTTGGAATAACCGGCTTGAGGTTGCCATAGCGACAAACCTCTTGAGGTTTACATGGTCGCCATGGCAACCTCTCCCCGGTTAACAAACTGGTTACCGATGCATGCCCATACATTATCCTCTATATTGATAACATTCTGTTAACACCCAGGAAAGGACACCTCTTTTCTTTCTGACAGAATAATGTGAGCATATATTGTTTTCCTGTCTTGGCTTTGTAGCTGTTTGCTTGTGATTCCCCATTTCATAGCATTCTTAATGTGCTCTAAGCCATAATGTGGCAGTCCAGTAATTCTCCATAGTGCATTATTTTCTTCTGAGTCCAGGCTTCTAAACTAGAATTTACCCAACTTAAGACTTGAGATTTCCAGATCTTTTTCCCTGGCTTTAGTGTGCCTCCTATATTGTATACTGAAAAAATACTACTAAAAAAGGCTAGGGGGTTCACTATACTTTAACCTCCTTCTTTAAGCGACCTACAAGTGATTTCCCTCTTGACTGGGTTCAGTCTATTTCCCCATAGTGCCTGGAAGAAAATGCTATATAGTGAGGTGTATAAGTTTGGGGATGGGGAATTACGTAACATAAGTATAAAAAAAAATCAGTATCAGCAACGTTTTAATTAATATTACCCTTATTTGTTTGTTTTTTTGCAGTCTGCCAGCCACTCCATAGAGCCACCATTCTATTTGCTTTCTGAATTTCAGTGTCCCAATTATATTTTATCCAGTCTTCCCCTCCAAACCTAATCCCTAATATTGTTATTGTTATTGGGTCTCTAGCAGTCCCAATTTCTGCATATGTTCCTTCTCCAGGCTGGACACCAGGACCAAAAAGGTAATAGTAAATGGAGTCCACAGTGAAGAAAGGAGGGTAACTAGCGGGGTACCGCAGGGTTCGGGACCGGTCCTCTTTAATGTCTTTAAGTGTCATTGGAGAGCACCTGGAAGGAAAGGTATGTCTCTTTGCAGATGACACAAAGATCTGTAACAGAGTTGATATACAAGGTGGGGTGGAAAGGATGAAAAGGGACTTGGCAAGGTTGGAGGAATGGTCAAATATGTGGCAGCTCAGATTCAGTGCAAAGTAGTGCAAGGTAATGCATCTGGGAAACAAAAACCCAGGGGAAGAATACACAATGGGGGGTGAGTTGTTAACAACAACAAAAATTGAAAGAGACCTAGGAGTAATTATATCAGACGACCCAAAGGTGGGCAAGCAATGTGAGAAGGCAGTAAGGAGGGCTGGGGGATACTGGGATGCATAGGGAGAGGCAGCAACAGTAGAAAACAGGAAGTTGTTATCCCTCTGTACAGACAGTTAGTGAGACCCCATCTGGAGTACTGCTCAGAGGAGGGCAAACAAAATGGTGCAGGGTCTGCACCAGAAGACATACGAGGAGAGACTGAAGCAGCTTAATATGTATACCCTTGAGGAAAGGAGGGAGAGTGGGGACATGATAGAAACTTTCAAGTATCTCAAGAGAATTAAAGTACAAGAGGGTAGCATCTTTCAGAAGAAGAGATGTGCAAGAACAAGGGGGCACAATTTGAAGATGGGGGGGCGGCTGGGAGGTAATGTTAGAAAAGTATTTTTTCACAGAGAGGGTTGTGGATGCATGAGAGGGTTGTGGATGCATGGAACAGCCTTCCTGAGGAGGTTGTGGAGTCAGGAACAGTGGGAGAATTCAAGAATGCATGGGACAGGCATAAGGCAGTTCTAGTGGGGGAGCAGGAGGAAGTAAGCTGTTGGATAAGCAGCAGATTCTAGTTAATGATCAGATAGGGAAATGGGCAGACTAGGTGGGCCAAGCGGTCCTTATCTGCCGTCAAATTCTATGTTTCTATTAGGGTATCCCCTAAAGTGATTCCTGTGCTCTTGTTATAATTAATTTTGGAGTCTGAGGATTGCGAGAACTTAAAAAAATACTTTATGAATGATTTTTTCATCAGTGGAAGGTGAAATGTACAATACAAGATCATCTGCATATGCTAGGATTTTTTGTGGGAGGGTCCTGCTCACTATATTGTATCCCAAGTATACCGCTATGATTTACTTTCCTAATTAGCCCATCTATACATAAAACATACAGGAGCGGACTGAGGGTGCACCCTTGCCTAACCCCTCTTTTGATCGCCATTTCTCTCCCAAGCCACCCATTTATATTTGGTAAAAAGACTGCATTATCATATAATAACTTGAGCCATTTTATAAATGTTTCTGGAAGGCCATAAGATTTAAGTACTTGAAAAAGATAACTATACGAGACCTGGTCGAGGGCCTTCTCCTGATTTATGCTACCTTGTATTTCATTTTTTGAAGCCTTATAAAAAATGTCTCTCAACATAATCAAATTATCGTATTGATACCTTCCTGGAATACCCAGGTCTGACTATCATCTATCAATTTGTCACTTACTGCCAGGAGCCTATTTAATTGAACTTTACTTAATATTTTTAAGTCTGTATTTAAAAGGCTCAGTGGCCTCCAGTTTTTTTTTTATATCCTCCCTGGCTCCTTTTTTGTATAGTAGAATCAGTATTGCCTGACTGAGTTTTTGTTAGACTTTCCCCATTGAGCATATTATTGAAAACTATTTCCAGAGCTGGCACAATTTCTTCTATGAATGTTTGATATAATTCTGATGTAATTCCATCAGTACCTTGCGCTGAATCATTTTTATAAGGATTTTATAGCTTTATTTATTTCTTCTTCAGTAATAGAGGAAGCTAAGGCCTCATCATCCTCCGTTGTAAGTTTTGGCAAATTTAATTCTAAAAAGTCCTCTTTATTCTTTATTGCAGGATGACAATACTTTTTCCAGTTGTTTTTCTGCTCTCTCTAAAATTTCCTCTGGCATGAATTTCATTTCCCCGTTTTCAGATCTTAATTTAGTAATAACCCTATGATCTATCCTGTTCTTACATTCTTTAAAGGGATCTATAGAGCTTTTTTTTAAATTAGTACCAAACCTCATCTCCTGTTCTAATGATTTTACTCTAGTATATTGCAAAGAAAACATTTGTTGTTTTTTTATGTTTGCTATTTGGGCCCCCTTATCTCTCTTTTCTGTCTCTGTTAGGGGTATAAGTTTCTGTAGCTGTCCTCTTAGCTTTAAAGGAAAACTGCATCCTCATGTCTTCTAAATGTCATTTGCTTACATGTCAACAGACAACTCTTTTTATGTAGCTGTTAAACATGTATGCAACTGCTTCTGTTAGTTTTCACATTAGGCACTGTCACTCTCCTGGGACGGTCCATTTCGTGGTTATTGAAATCTTTGTCCCTGAGAGCTGCATTAGCATAGGAGAATGTGATGCGTAATCAACCTTTAAACTCTCCATTATGCCGGTCTGCTTAAGTAGTTTTAAAAGAACCAAGCTGCAAGAAGGTGTGAAATACCACATTTACCTTCAGTTAGTTTTACAAGCTGAGTTGTAATGCAGTTTTTTTCCCCCTTTAAACTCCATTCAGTTTATAAGTTTCCAGAGAGTGTTTGCAGGGTATTTGTTATTTTAGCATAGAGATACATGATATAAATGGTTCATCTGACATGTTCTCATATGCTAATGCAGCTCTCGGGGACAGTGAGATTTCAACAACCAATATTTCTTCCCTAATTGTAATTCCAGCATAGTTTTTATTCTAGTATCTTGTACTCTTTTTGCTTGCACCTGTTGTGCCCTGTTGATCAGTCCTTCATGAGAGGGACTGTTCTTTCGCAAAGGTTACATTTGAAAAGGTTCACTTAATTAGGAGAAGTGTGCCCATATTCAAGACAGTAGGTGCAGTGGGGAGTGTCACACGCTGAGCTTAAATGTATTCTTGACTCACATTTATAACATGATTTTGGCTAGCCATTGTAAAACAATATACATCTGTCCTTTCCAGATAAAATGTGCTCGGGAGGTGAACTGGACCATTGTTGGTAGAATACAGTTTAATCTTAATCTTCCATCCCCCATTCCAGATCTGTTCACTATCTAGAATGGGGAAGGGTCTGTTCAGTACTTCACATCTTTGCCTCAACCAGAATAAAATATCCCCCACATTTACCCCCTCGTTGCAGAACATTACAGTAATTATCTTAACTGCAGGCTTGGTCAATGGTACGGCCATGTATGGTACCCAAATAGGAGTATTTTTAACATTCTGGTATTGCATCCAAAATCTATCAAGGCTAGAGATGGTTTTAAAACTAATATCATAGTTCCCATTCCCCAAGTGTGTTAGAGCAAAAAATCTCTGAAGAGAAAAACCTCATTGATGCCTTTAATAATTTTTTTGCACTATGTAGTCTGTCAGGGGGATTCTCCAGGCCTCCCTTATATATCAGCCTTACAGCCTTCTTTCTAGGGGCTGGCTCACCCTCATTTTGAAATAAGTCAGCTAGGCGAAACACTGGGTTTAGCCAGTCCCTCCTTGATGGATCTGTTAGAATATTATCTGGAAGTCCCATCCTTTGTTCATTATTTTGTTGTGCAGTCTCATCTGCATTACTTTTGTTTTCAGTTGCACTGTTGGGGCCCTTAGTTGTAGTGAGAGTACTCTCAGAATCCTGTATATCATGATCGTTGTCTTTCTCATTATTGTGCACATTTTCTTTATTTACCTCAGTTTGCTGCATTTTAGAATTTTTTTGGTACCTCTGCACGTTTGTATCTTCTGGGTCTGGAACCCATTGTTTGTCCTATGATAAAATCCAACCCACCCCTTCCAGAGCTCTCGCAGGGTTCCAAGTTTCTGTATCTGTAGTGTTTGCCACTGTATCTCCTGCTGCGGTGGCTTCTTCATTCAATAAACCAGCTGTCTCAGCATTGTGTGCTGTTTGAAATCCACTTTCTTTACCGGGGATTTTCTTAACAATTTGCATTTTCATTTTTGCGATGTGGGACATGCCTAAACGTTTTGCTTTACCTTTTGAGCTTGAGGTTGTGCTAGGTTTATCGGATATTTCTGGCTTTCGGCACAACAAGCTGACAGCCAGTGCTGCCTTATCTCTTGCAACATCTTTCGAGCAGCATGTAGTTTCCTTTTAATGCTGCTACGTTATTTTGCAGCTGTGTTAACAGTGCTGAGTCCTTGTAGCTGTCATTTTTTGTGACTGCATAGCCAGGACTCCAGCTTGCAAAACTTCCCTCTGTTTTTTGCATTCACTTTCCTTAAGGGACAGTTCTTTATTTAAAGTTTCTTTATCAGAGATAACTGAAACAGTCTCACCATGCTTTTTCTTTTGTAAGCTGTTTGCAGCAGCATCTTCTTGCTGAATTAAATCCGGTTCAGATTCGAAGAATTCTTCAGGCACGTCCATGTCTGCACTTCCTCCTCCTACCTCAGAATTAGCCTCTGTAGTGTTAGGGGTAGAGGAGGAGGAGGCCATCTCTTCTACCTCCACATCACTTCTTCCTCCACCTGTGTCTGGTATCAAAATGGGTCCCTCCATCCTGTTCACAGGAAGTGACAGCACTCCTGCAGGCAGAGAAGGGGAATTTCCCCGGTGCCCTGGCCAAATTTCCCCCTATTCACTAAAAATACCACCAACAGCTTAATCTGGTTCAAGGTCAGTTGGCATTCATCTGTATCCCCTTCCCCTGGGTCGTGCCTGAAAATAGGCAGAATTTGTCTAGTGCACTTACCTGGTCAACAAAACTAAATAAAAACACCAGGAAGAACTTGATAAAGCCAGGGGGTGGGAGAATTTAAGAGGGACATCAGAAGACAATTCTTCACAGAAATGGTGGTGGAAGGGTGTTAAAGGCTACCACGGTAGGTTGTCTGTGTGAAATCAGAGGGAAAGCTTCAAACATGGGTGGGACAAGTATAGGGGGCTGGTGCAGACAGTGTCAAGGTGAGTGAGAAAAGGGGAGTAAAGGTCTACTAGGACCCTCACAAAACACAACAGTAGGTAGGTAGTGCTGGTCAGATGTGATGGGCCACAGAGCCTTTTTCTGCCAACAGGGTCTAATTTTGTTTCACACGACCTGCCTATAATGAGCCCATTAGGATTCCTATCTATGAGCCCATTTACCTCCAGGAATTCAACTGTTCAATAATTGTTTCCAGTAAATTCTTCTATAGTCATTGGGCACTCTGGCCTATAATTACCAAAGTTCTCCATATCTCCACTCTTGTGTAGGGGGATGTTTATCACCCTCCAGTCCAGCAGCACTGCATCTGTTGCTAGTAATTCATTGGCTGGGGCTGCCAAGAGTGCTGCCAAGTTCTGCTGTTTGTTTGCTGATTTATTTATTGTCTTTGAGCACTGGTGCTTAATTACAAAGGTTCCACATCAAATGCTGTTACATACAAAAACAGTATTCAATTTCAGTAGACTGTAGTAGACAGAAGCAACTTGTATTGGATATAAAGCTCAATTTAAACTGTGCCGTAGCAAAAACAGCGTGGAATTTTAGCGCAAGTCATGCAGGTTCATAGATCATTGGAAGCAAGTACAGATGGAACTAACTTTATGTTCTGTAGACCCTTCAACATTCTTAATTTAGTCAGTTATCCATCTCATCACTAACCTGTTGCTGTCTCTTCCCTCAAATTTAGCTTACTTTATGTTACTGGATGTTTAGTTTCCATGGTAAATTAGAAGAAAAGTATTTAACCTTAGCAGCCTCAATACATTTGAGACTGGCATTTCAGGTGAGCCATTAGCCTTGTAAGATAACTAGGCCACATCATGGCCTTTGCTTGGGGCTATAAACTCTGCTGATAGTTGAGGAAGGTGACTGCCCTTACCACGAACTTGAAGCATATCAACTCCAGTCCTTAAAGAATTTATCACCGAAACAGCTTAGTGCCACATCAACATACTGGCAAAAGGTGGATAAAGGGATTCAGTCACTGTTGAATAAGTCAATCCAAATGATGTTTCATACAAACTTCATACAAGACTGATGGGAATTGCCCTGGGTGGTACCTTTGGATAGTGCATTTTTCACGCAAAAGTCCCCGATGGTCATTGAAAATATTATCTTGGTGGGGAGTACCTGCAGCAATGATATGGCTTTGCAAGAATGTACAGAAGATCCAACAGATGATTGAGTTCGTAACTGGTTCTAAAATGAACCTTCAGCTCCTACATATAAGGAATAATGTATGGGCGACCATACACAGACAGCTTGTTTCCATCGATGGGGTTGAAGATAACAGCATATGGACCTCGAGAGTGAAGTTCAAAAGGTCTGTCTCAGCCCCAAGATGGAAACACAAGGAGAGTTAATATGATCGCCCATATTTTATGTATATGGTTTAAAAACAACGTATATGTGGCACATTGCTGTGCTTCCTCTCCCTACCGCTCCCTCACAGAATTGTTTGTCACAATACTGAACTGTTCTTAAACAGGAAAAGAGAGAACCCGCATCTCTCACAAATCACAACTCTTTCAAATGCCATTTTTTCTTCTATGAGTGACCAGAATTCTTGCCTGCCTGCCCTCCTGCCAAGAGGACTGAGTCTGTTGCAGACATAGTGAATGCATAGCAGGAGCAGGTGTGAGCCAGTGTGTGAAACCAGAGTGAGTTTCTCTAACTAATGGCAAGAAGCCTCTGGCTTCACTGCACATTGGAGAATCAAAGAAAAGATAAAAAGGATCCATTCTCTTAATCAGCTCGAGGGCACAGGAGGCAGAGTGAAAGCAGCAGGAGTGAGTGCAGTGGTGAGAGAGCACAAGTGAAACTGGACAATGCTGTAGAAAACTGAAAGTGGGAGCGAGTGCGAGGGGGAGTGCAGGTGAAGCTGATGACAGAACGTGCACAACAAGTTTTGAGCAGTAACTGATTTCCATGCACAATAATCCCTAACCATATACTATAAAAATATTTAGAATGCAAGATGTTTCAAGTGCAGTTTTCCTAGCTGTGAATTCTCAGGAATGTAACTGTGAGTTTTTGAAGCCTACAATGTCAGTAATTTATTTTGTCATCACAGGCAGGTAGTCCGACCTCAGTGACTGCTCCACACAGCTTCTCTCGAACCTCTGTTACTCCTTCAAATCAGGACATCTGCAGGTATAGTGGTTTTGTCTTTACTGATTATTTAGAAAGCTCATTTTATATGTTAAAAGGAAGGGTGTAGTCAAAGTTTACATTTGTATTATTGTAGTTTAAATATCAACCTTTCTTCACGAAATACGTAACCTTAGTATATTGCGCATCATTGTACTTGATCAGACATATTTATTTTTCTTTAAATTTAATGCATGTATTTTTCTTTTTCATTCATTTTTTTGTTCCTTGTTTAATGCATCTTGTGCATGCAGTTCCGATGCGGTATTTTCTGAACGTAGGCAACACAGTCCAGTGCAGTCTGCAGTTATATGGAAAAATCCTAATTGCAAGACATCTCTGACACAAGGAGTCACTGTGACAGTCTGTCAAGATACATTCCAGAGGCCTAAGAAAAAAAATTCCTTTGGGCAGGAGTGGGTCCATTTATTTAGACCAGCTAAGAACAACAGAACTTTGAAATTCTCAAAATCACTAAATGATGTGGATCAAAAAGCTGCCAGCATTTCTACCAGTTTTAACTGTGTCGAAAAGACATGGTCTGAGGGAAAACTATTATCAGCCCAAGAGAACTGTTCAAGAATAAAGAGCCTTCATCAAGATGAAAAGAGAAGGAAGCCTAACATGTTTGCAAGCTGTAACGTTCCAAGAAATTCTCTGGTTCCATCCCAATCTACAAATCACTCCATCACCTCTGGGATAGAAGAGAATCACTCTACCATTAACATGCCATGTCTGGGAGTGAAACAAGTTCATGACATTCAGAAGAACACAAACTTGTTTAGATATTTCTTCTCCTTTAAGCATAGTTCAAGTTCCAGCAGCCTTCATGAATTTCCTGAACTAGAAAACACTGCAACTATCCTCCAAGTTGCAAAATCTTCCAGTGTCCTAATGGAAGGTTCAGAATCTTATTTTTCGGTTGATGTAGATGATGATGTTTTTGAAGCCCATTCTTCTACCAAGTTGGAGGCAGAAGACCAGCGGGCACCACTTTGTTCAGTTGAAAGGGACAGTGACCTTGACTGTCCGTCTCCCATTTCAGAAAAATTGGCCCCTATATCTCCTGTGTCAACATCAGGGGATGTTTGCAGGTTGGTTAAAAAAGAATAGTCCTTCCCACAGTCCCTCAAACCAAATAGGACCTTCCTAGTTACAAACTAATCTCCTTTCCACTTTCACCTCCTTGTAGCATTTCCCTAGATGTGTGAAGCATGCAAAGTCAACAACACTAGCAAGTAAAACTGAACTAAAAGCATTTCAGACAACTGCAAATGTTTCACTGTTAAGATTCTAGCACATAGTTGCTTTTAAGTCTTGTTGTCCGCTGTTGTACTTTGCTTCCTTGAGTGTTAGAATTAGAAAGTAGTGTCTAAAATGCATGCATATGCACATACATGGCTGTAATTATCTTTAGAGACCTGTTTGAAATCACTGTGTATTGTGAGTATGTACTACAATAATTGATTACTGCTAAGGAACACCTGAAACAGAAGTTAAATTGTAGAGGCTGAGAGACAAAAAGACTTAGTTTTGAGGCTGGGGTGAGAATAGGAATTAAAACACACGCACACACAAAAAAACATTTCTCTAATATCAGTGGCTGTGCACATAACAGACGAAGCAGCTGCTTGTATATTTGAACACACAGTTGATTCTGCATTAAATCTGTTATTGATTAAAAAGTACAGCATGTCAAAAACAATTTCTGCTGAAAATTCCATATTTTCATGTATGTTCTACCATTTAAAAAACATCCTATATTCTCCTACGTCTGCCACTTTGTCTCTGGTAGTATTAATAATAATGTTTATTTTTGTCACTTGCGTCCTTGGTACTACTCTTTACTTAGCAGAGCACCACTTGAGGCACTAGAGATGAGTGAGAGTGCAGTGACCTCTAGTGGAAAGATCATTATCACCGCTGTCTGCTTGCCAGTCTCCCAGCGTGATTTTTCAGGAAGCAGTAGAAACTTTGGCAGTTACATAAGATTTCCAATCATCCCTAGTAAGTCGACAAAACAGATGACATACTCAAATGTAATGTCTTGATAGTCTGCCACTTGTCTAACTGAAAGGTTGAATATGCCTTGGATCAGGCCTGTTGTATTGCCGACATCACTTACAATAATCAGTGTAATTCGATTCAGAGGGCATGGTGTCATTAGGAATCAAATCCACACGGCCCTTCCGGAATGTCATCCAGTTATCTTACTAGCTGAACTGCTGGGCCACGTGGTAAGCTTAGTATTGCCAGTGGTCACTTTTCCCTCCAATTTATTTACTTAGAAAAGCCCAGCTAGTATGCAGCATCTCATTTTGCTGGGGTCTTGCTTCTGCCTAATTTTACAATTGAAAGGGAGATCAATTGACTTGATCACAGTCACAGTGTGAGCCCATGGCAATGGTAGGATTTGAACCTGTCCTGTTTTGTTTCATTGTGAAGTATCTACCCACTAGGCCATATTTTCTTTGTCTTCCTGATTTTTCTTTCTTGAAACAGAAAATCAAGTTTTCAGTCACAAGCTCAGGATCAGCCCACTACCAGATCCCCCTGTCCTGGTTTATGGGTTACTGCTATATCACTTTAGAGTCAGGCATTTTTTGGAAAATTAAATTGGAGTGCCCCACCCAGTGAAGAAGACTGTTAATTCAGAAGTTATTAAAGTTACAACTGGATCCCTATTACAACCACTCACCTTCCCCAGAATCCTGAAGCCAGACAAACTAGGCTTCAGGCATGCCAGCATGCCCTTTCCCCAGCCAGTATTTTGACATACGTATACAGAACTCACTATTATATAAGCGCAGAATAATTAGCTTTTTTTGTAGCAAACTCCTATCTTTTGTAGTTAAAGGGACACTGTCAACCTTTTTTGCATCATATTATTTCTAGTTAAAACCACACATTTTATGATTGCTTGCCTTCTCTAAAATTCACTGATGTTGATGACTGTTTTATTTGGTTCCTTTCTTAGTGGAACGCAAGTGCATGGTAATTAGGGCTGGGAGAACTCTGTGAAGTTCTGACCCTTATTAAATAAGAACCGGAACACAGTGAAGTTCTGATTTATTGACAGATATTTGAAAAGATGCATAAAAGTGGCCAAAGTAGTTCACATTTGGCACAGAGGCCGAAAGGAAATAATTTAATGGATTATTTATATAAAAATGCATGTAAAGCTGCTAAATAAAAAAGCAGTTGCTCACTACTAGCCCCTTCATGGCTGGCCCATAATGGTGGCATATCCTACTCGGGTCCGTGACATGAGTGTGCTGGGAGAGACAGACAGATGCAAATACCTGTATCATTAGTATTCTAACCTGTAAAAAACAAACAAAAAAAAAACAACTAAGATCTCTCTAACGTGATGTCATTCCGATGACTCCCACCCACAGGCCAGGGACAAATGTACTGTTGTGACTATACACAGCACACCGACAGCACAGCAGTCCATCACCACTTCCTTCCAAGATTACCTGACTAATTCCCACAGTTACTGTTAAGTGACCAAATTCAGCAACTATTAAGTGTGCCTCAGAATTTGAATTGGAGATGGACACATCTGGTGAATCGCCACACGCAGCACAGTCCCGCACTGGGGTTGGTTAATGCATATACGTAATGTAACGCAATACACTATAAAACTAATGATAATGAGGAATAATGGGGAACGAGTGATGATGATGACGGTTGTGTGTAGTTGTACTTGTGTTGTACTGTAAACAGCCTGCTACGAGTCAGTCATATTTTATCCCATGGGCCACCCACAGCCAGCAGCACAGGCACATCAACTTCTGTGTTTGTCCGAACAGTATTTTTTTTTTATACATGAAATCGTGAATAAACTTTAGCAAGTGATTGTGATTTGGATGGCACAAGTCAAAGATTTATTTTGCTAGCCTGCTGTCCCTTGCCCTGTACACACAGCCACACTGAAGGTAGGAAAAAAAATTATTTGAGATTTCTGGGGCTGTTACATTTATCGTGGCCCCACTGCAGTCTCTCTCTCCCTTCTGGACATCACAGGTCAAAGATTTATTTTGCCACCCTTCTGCCTTTGCCCTGTACACACAGCCACACTGAAGCCAGGAAAAAATTATTTGGGATTTTTGGGACGAATATATTTATCGTCAGCCCTCTGCAGTCAGTCTCTCTCTCCCCGGACAAGATCATGAATGAATGTTAACAAGTGATTCGTGATTGGATGGCACAAATCAGATTTATTTTGCTACACTGTTGCCCTTGCCCTGTACACACAGCCACACTGAAGCCAGGAAAATAAACTTGGGATTTTATGTAACTGTAAAATTTCTCTTGGACCCCCAGTAATCTCTCCCTCTCTCCTCTGA
The DNA here is from genome assembly GCA_016271365.2 of Neoceratodus forsteri. NCBI lineage: Eukaryota > Metazoa > Chordata > Ceratodontiformes > Ceratodontidae > Neoceratodus > Neoceratodus forsteri. The sequence continues at coordinate 637,354,629 of CM028135.1, read as the reverse complement.
ATCAGGAATGGCACAAGTCAAAGATTTTGCCAGCCTGCCCTTTCTCATATATACAGTCAGCTACACTGTCTGAAGCCAAGAAAAAAACAACTTTCATTTGGGATTTTCTGTAACTGTTAAATTTCTTTTGGGCCTCCAGTAGTCTATCCCTCTCTCCTCTGGATCTTCTGCAGTGGCACAAGTCAAAGATTTTGCCAGCCTGCCCTTGCCCATCTACATACAGTCGCACTGCCTGTCTTTTGCATCCCCCACCAGCAGCCACCCAGGCCACCACTATCTCTACAGTCCCTCCGGATTCCTCCTTTCTGCAGTCCCAACTCCTGACCCACAATCACCCTCCCCCAACAATCAGTTTCTCTCACCCTGGTAAGTTTCCTTTCTCTGAATCTCCCTAGTTTCTCTTCCCTTCCTTCATATATATTTTTTTATATTTGTGGGGTGGGTTTGGTTTTGTTTGGCAACTTTTTCTGGCGTTATCTCTGCTGAGGTGCTCCTGTTCCTCCGACCGTCCTCTCTCGTCTCCGCCGCATTGCGCATTCAGCACAGTTATATACCATGAGTGCATCACATGACTGTCTGTTGCCTGATTGGATGCTGCTGGCTGCCTGTATGTGAAGCGAGTGTACAGATGGCATCCCCATAGCAACAGTAAACAAAATGGCAGAAATGGCATTTCCACGGATCAGGAACTGGACTTCTGCACAAAGTCCATATTTATCCAGGTCTGTGGATTGCGGGTTTGATACAGGGGGTCCGGATCTCTGGCGGAACAGTCCACCCAGCCCTAATGGTATAAGTAATACCCAGCTTTGTTTTGTTTCAAATCCTTGAAATACTCCTATTGCATTCTTTGTGAACATTATGAACACTCCCAAACAGTGCAGCCAGTCATAATGCAGTAGTCCTCTCTCCTCCCACTGCATCATGAGTGGGTAAACTCTGTTTGGGTGTTTCAGAGTTTAGGAAAGACACAGCAGGAGTTGATCAAAGAGTGTAAACAAACAGGTTTTTGTGTGATAACAGCAGTATGGTGGGCGGTTGGTTTTTCACTTTTAAAAAAGGAATCTGAATGAAACAACTAAACTGATCTCTTGAATCCAGTGGGTTACAATACCAGAGGCAGCCTGGATTCACAATGGGGGAGGTCACGTCAGACAAATCGGATAGATTGCTTTAACTGGGTGACAAAGATTTAGATCAGCGTGGAGTGGTGGATGTGGCCTTCCTAGAGTTTCGCGATGCTTTTTGACTCCATTCCACATAGGAAACTAGTAAGCAAGTTGGGGAGCTTCGGAGTGGGTCCAGATGTGATAAACTGAATAAGAAATTGCTTTTCAAACATTGCAAACTGGTACACACTCACGCAGGAAACAAAGGCATCACTATTTTAGATGCTAAAGTCCTTTATTGAATTAAAACCAGCAGCACCAAACTCCTTCACCACATCAACTCAGTAAAATGTCCCAATGCCTGCTCGAAATGGACATTTGACTGGGTTGGTGTGGTGAAGGAGTTTAGTGCTACTGGTTTTATTCAATAAAGGACTTTAGCATCTAAAATAATGATGCCTTTGTTTCCTGTATGGATGTGTGCAACAGTTTGCAGTGTTTGAAAAGTGATTTATTTTACTGCAAGCACCATGCTCTGTTAGCGGCTCTGTACTCTTTGCTTCTGAATAAGACATTGGTTAGGGGATAGGTGACAGAGGGTGGTGGAAAATGGGGTTCACTTAGAGGAAGGGAGGGTGACCGGCAGGCTGCCTCAGGGATCAGATTTAATGTCTTTATAAGTGACATTGCAGAGGAGCTGAAAGGGAAGGTCTGCCTCTATTCAGATGACAACAAAATCTTCGATAGGGTGGACACTCCAGGGGGTGGGAGGGGCATAGAAAGGATGAGCGGAGACTTCAGAAAACTAAAGGAATGGTCAAGGGTATGGCAGCTGGGTTTCAATGCAAAAAAGTGCAAAATAATGCATTTAGGGCACAGAAACTCGGTGGTAGAGTAGAGTCAACGACCACCAAGAAGACGAGACCGGGGGTAATCCTATCCAATGACCTAAAGGTGGCCAGGCAGTGTGACAAGGCAGTCACCAGTGCTAGTGGGATGCTGGGGTGCATAGCAAGGGGCATCACTAGCAAAAAGAGGGAGGTGGTGGTGTCGCTCCATATGTCGCTAGCAAGACCCCACCTAAAAGTACTGTATCCAGTTCTGGAGACCACATCTCTGGCAGGACATAGAGTAGAGGTCATATACAGGAGGGCCATTAAAGTGGTGCAGAGTCTACATCAGAAGCCCTACAAGGAGAGAATAAAGGACCTCAATATGTACCCCTTGGCACAGAGGAGAGAGAGGGGGTATATGACTGAGACCTTCAAATACCTCACAGGGTAAACAAGGTACAAGAGGGAAGTATCTTTTAGAAGAAAAGGTGCTTAAGAATAAGGGGACATGCTATCAAGCTGGAGGGAGGTAGATTCAGGAGCAATGTGAGGAAGACGTACTTCACAGAATGGGGAATTCCTGGATCAGACTTCCAGCGGAGGTGGTGGGTGCGAGAACAGTGGTGGGGTTCAAGAATGCATGGGATAAGCACAAGGAATTCATAATGGAAAGGAAGGGACGGGAAGGAGGGAGGGAGGAAGAGCTGTAATTTGGGTGTGGTCTTTGGTAATAGTGTAGGTAGGGAGGAATGGGCAGACTGGATGGGATAAGCGAGCCTTATCTGCCATCAAATTACAGTATATGTTTCTGTGTTAACCAGCTACATCAGCAGTCTGTACAAAATGTCAGCAATCATAAAATGTGTTTTTTAAACTACAGACAATTTGAAGCATGAAGAGATTTACAGTGTCCCTTTAAAGAGCATCTTTACTGCTCTTTTTAAAATGTCCCTTACGAGCCATGAAGGGCCCTTACCTGTCTTCAACTGTAAAGGTGCCAAAATAGGATTTTTTTATATGCCCCTATTTTGGAAGGGTAGGGTTTGTATTTTGGCTGCATGGAGCTGAGCCACCAATCCCTTCCACTTCTTGATACTGAGAGTTGCCTCTGCTCTAGCACATTTTGTGATATTATATGGACAGCATGGGGTGCACTTCAGACATTAATGGTCCATTTTTTAAAACTCCTTTTTTTCATATTTTAGATGGCCATTGCAAACAAGTCAAGATCACTGTTCAACTAACAAGGTCCTCCTTAGTTATGTGGTGGCCTTGATTTGTTCTCAATGGCCATCTAAAATATGAAAAAAGGAGTTTTAAAAACAGCCCCATTAATGTCTATGAAGTGCACCCCATGCTCTCCATATAATGACATCATGAAATGTACTAGCACTGGGGTGACTCTCAGTATCAAGAAGTGGAAGGGATCGGCAGATCGACTCCCTGGAGCCAAAATACAGTCCCTTCCAAAATAGAGGCACGTAGAAATTCCCATCTTGGCACCATTACAGGGGCTGAAATTAGCACTGGCCCGCTAGCCAAATGCTGGCAGATTTTGTATCAGGCTAGTAAGATTTTCATTTAGCTAGCCCTGCAGGCTTGTACTGGAGAAGGCAAAATGTCAGCATGTACACCAACTGAGCCAGCGGAAATGTTTGTGGGGCCAGTGGATTTTTCTCAGTCACTAGTCCTGCTGGCTAGTAGCTGCAAAACTTAATTTTCAACCCCTGCATTATAAGTTGGGGACAGGTAAGGGCACTTCATGGTTCTTGGTGAGAGTACCACAAAAGGTGTTCTTTAATTAATCTGGTTTTTAAGAAAGCGAATAGCTGAGACTAAAAAAAAAAAACTAACGTGGACGTTTCAAATATGGACTGTTGCCCGTTAATTCAGAAAACAGCATTAAATTATGGTAGGTACTACAGTATTAATATGATGAATTTTTAGAAAGTTAGTTACATTTAGTAATACTAAATATGTCTGGAAATAGTTCCTTTGCTATGTGAACGAAGTGTAAATATAGATGTAAAGTCTAAAGTGCCACACCTGATACATTGTAATTGAGAGGTATGACAAGTAGATTACTGTGGGTGGTCAGCCATGCTGTTGTGTGATTTAGCTTATATACATAGGATGATAATTTAACATATTTTTAAAGAGCAGTGCATTGTAAGGAATATAGCTTCTTTGTGGCCACCTCCTTCATTAGGCCACATCTTTGGAACTATAAGCCATTAGAGTTAGGACCACATGGAAACTTTTGCTAGCCGAGGACTGCCCACAGTAACATGCAGCGTCTCTATGTATATAAACGTGGGCAGCCCCATCATTCCCCATTTCTTTTCCCGCTGTCGATCATTCTCGTTAAACCTGCTGAAGGAAATGCTGTCAACTTAGCCATTTATTCTTTTTACTTTTACTACTGTACTATGTCTCTGTATATCAAAAAAGCGGTCTGTCCTGCACAGCCTCCAGGCTTTTTTTTTTTTTCACCTACTTTCTTTATGCACCTCTGTGCAGCAGGGGACCTGACCATGTCCCATATTAACCCCGACACGCGTACCTTCAGTGTTCCTCCAACCCGGCCTCTGCTGCAAGACTGGTAGGACTGTGGCTTACCCCCCACTGGGGAGGAAGCCAAAATCACCCTTAAGTCCCTGACCTGGCTTAGGCCAGACTTTGTTCGGGCTGGAGAGAGCAGAAGTCTATCGGTGGCGCCCTAATTGTATGCTCGGAGGGGTTTCAAACAACATGAAGTCTTGCTGTATTCTGACAGTATGCAGTTAGCCCCAGCACTTGAACTGCCCCAGAGAGGAAATGGTTAACTCTATGCAGAAGCATAGAACGTTGAGCTCGAGCTCGGTTTTGGAACCTGTCTCTGGTACTTACCAGTGTAACTGTTAGATTCTGTACTCCGCCTAACAGTGAAGTCGCTCTAGAGATTTCTCCTTTGCTCGGTTCCGTAGAGTTGAATCAGCGTTCGGTTTTTCTAATTGTTTTATTATTTTCGGATTTTCCAGCCTCCGTTCATGGAACAGGTAGTGTGGTTGATGTGTAGTGACTTTTATTTTATAAAATTCTGTGGAAATTGTTCTTCCTCGGTTTCTCACCGGTCAGTCTGGTTAAGAACAGACCTTTTTGATTTGTTTTACTTTATTCTGGGATCTAGTGCGGTGTTCCGGTGCCGATCGGTTTCAGAAGAACCAGACTTTTTCTGGTTCTTTTACGGAACCTGTAACACGGTTTGTAACCGATCGGTTGTTTATTACCTGGCTTGAAAGCTTTTAAGGGTAATTGGTTAGATTGGCCATGTCTGAGAAAACCAAGAAATAAAAATGGTCACATTGGGTTTCGACACTGTTCTGAATGTGGGGAGGCCTTTGCCAAGGCTGACCCCCACGTCATCTGTGTTTATTGTCTTGGGGTTTGACCACCTCAAAACAGACTGCCAGATTTGTAAGAACTTTCCTAAAGCCATTCTGGGTAAAAGGTTGAGTAGGCTGAAGGAAAGGGAGGCCGAGAAGTCCATAGATCTGGATGGCCAGCCCGGTTCGGTTGCGGCCGAATCTGAGGAGGTGCCCACTGACCTGGGTGATACCTCCTCGGGCAAAAGGAGGTCTGACTCAGAGGGGTCAGCTCTGTTGAAGAGGAAAGTTAAGTCAGCCAGTTCGGATCCAGCACCGCATACTCAAACTGTTGAGATAGCCAAAGCGATTAGTATAGTCCAGTCGCTTCGCCTGGTTCCATTTGATCCAGTACCGCCGGTTAGGCGGGCCCGTCTCCACCAGATTACGATCCAGATGTTTTTTTATGAGGAGTGGGAGGGAGACTAATATCCCAAAGATGAAGACAACGACTTTGAAGGTCTGGATGTGCCTATTGAACCAGACATCTCCCCAGACAGACCCTCCAGTGTCTCCCCTCCCAGGCTTTCTGAGTCCCCGTCACACTTCTTGTTTTGCAAGAAGGTGGCTGAAACCCTCCAGCTCCCAATGGTTGAAGCTGCTGAGGAGGAGGAAGAGCCTGATTTTGTAGAAATGATGGACATCCCAGAGTCCAAAAGATTGTCTGTCCCTCTTCCCAAGTCTTTGGGGAAACAAAAAAGATTTTACAGACACCTAACTCCTTACCTCCTGTGGATAAGAGAATGGACAGGAGGTATATGCTATCAGGCTTGGGTACGGAGTTTTTATACAGTCATTGCAGCCATGTTGGGGTTGTGCAGGCTGCAGCCTATGACAGGGCTAACATTCCTTTGGCTTCACACCCCCCAGAGACTCCAGGAGGGTCGATGCCATGGCAAAAAACAGTGTTTGGCATCTTCTTTGGGACTCAGGCAGGCTAACTATATGGCCTACACAGCCAGGTACCAGAAGTCCAAGTGGGATACGGTTCTGGAACTGGCTAAACAGGCCTTCCCCCAGCTAGCCAAAGAGCTGGAGGAGGTGGCTGCTGATGGAATTGAGGCATCCAAAGTGCAATTTCATGCTGCTGTGGACTCCAGTGATGTGGCATCAAGAGTCATGGCTACATCTGCGTCTCTCAGGAGACATGCTTGGCTCAGATGTACTAGCCTTTCACAGGATACCCCAGGCCAAGGCTATGGATTTCCCTGTAGTGAGTAACTCTGTTTGGGGGAGCAGACGGAGGCTTACATGAATAAGATGGACGAGTACATGACCACCTGCAGGAGTGCACAGGCGAACGTGAGGCAAGCCACTCAGAAGCAGCAGTTCTGGGCAGGCCTTTGTACCAAGCTCAGGCTTCCTCTTCCTTCCGACAGAGGGGGTTCTTTCGAGGGAGGGGGATGAGCAGGGCTGCATCCTCTTCCCAGTCCAAGGCTCCAAGGGTTTAGAAAGTAGTAAGCCAGAGACTGGCCCTCAGCTTCAAAAGGTTTCCAAAACTGAGCGCCAGGTCTTTAGCACCTGCATCCATCTCAGAGACCCTTGCCCTAGAGGCGGAGGTTTTGTCTCTTCTGACTCTCAGAGCCGTAGAGAAAGTTCCTACTCTGCACAGGGGCAAAGGCCTGTACTCCAGGTACTTCCTTACGCCAAAAAAGACAGGAGTGGTGACCCATCCTAGACCTAAGGTATTTGAACAAACACATCTCAAAACCAAAATTCAAAATGGTGACTCTGGGAATAATTCTTCCCTCTCTAATGCCAGGGGATTGGCTTGCATCCCTGGACCTCAAGGTTGCTTATTTCCATATTCCTATCAGGTGCTCCCACAGAAAGTACCTCAGGTTCGAGTTCCCTTCAAGACGCTGTCAGTTCAGAGCCGTGCCATTTGGCCTAACATCGGCTCCAAGGGTGTTCACAAAGTGCCTTGCAGTAGTAGTTGCCTTCCTCAGAAGGCAAGGTATTTCCATTTTCCCATATCTGGACAACTGGCTAATTGTAGGTCAGTAATCCGACCAGGTCATGTCAGCTCTGCGAATCATGAAAGACTTGCTCAGTTCTCCTGGGTTTCTTCTCAATCTCCCAAAGTCTGATCTTCCTGTACATAAAGTCTCCACCACTCATTCACACTAATGAGAGTTCACTGGAGGTGCTAGGACCCAGCGGGAGCAAACTTTTCAGGAGGGCCAGCCTGAGATGGAGCCATGAGGAAGCGCACTGTGAGCCCTGGCTTGTGCGGTAATGCCCATCTCTGCGCCGACCTTTCAAATCAGCCTCTAGTCCCCCAGAGTGCAATTCAGTGACGACATCGCCACCTGGAGAGTTAAACTTCACTAGCAGCAGTAGTTCAGTTTATTGTTTTGTAGAATTATTTCGAATCAGTACTGATTATATATTTTAATTGTACAACAGAAGTCTTCAGCCCTCCACTGACAGAGTCGACCATGAGCGGGTCAGGTGACGGTAGGTAGACTTCATATGAAAGTTGTTCAGTCATCCATGCCGGGTCCTGTCCATCACCCTCCCCGGGGGGGGGGGGCGTCTGACAACAGACAGGCCAATGTTTAGGGGATGGGCCGCCCCGAAGCATAAAAGGAAACGGTCCCATTCTCAGCGCCGTTCAACCTCGAGTTCTTCTTCTACACATAGGTCAGAGAAGAAACGGCATCATTCGAGGTCATCCTCTGGTATGTCTGTGTGTAGATGGTCGGTTATTTGGGTCAGCTGCTGGTCTCCACCGCTGTCAGTCGCCTGTTTCTATCTCTGGTAGTCTACCTCCTCGACAACGGAGCCGCTCCCCACCTATTAGAGGAGCTTCCGATGAGCAGTTTAGCCAGTGGGCTGCTCTTATGAAGCAGTGGGCTCAGAGGTCGGTCCAGTTGCCCTGGCCGGTCAGTCCGACGCTGGGGCCTTCGGGCCATTCAGCCTCGGACGGACGGGTATGGCGATTGGGCCTTCCTAGTCACGCGGCAACTTCTTCGGTGCTGTTGACTCCGCTCTCGGGTGTTTATCCCCCTCACATGGCTGCAGCGCAGGGGTCCACACCGATGCCTCTATCTCCTGCCATTTTTCCCTCTTTTACCGCAAATCACAGTTTTCAGACCTGTGGGACTCTGGGGGTGTTGTCCGCGGTGCCGTGGGCTCTGTCACCGTGCACAGCACTGGGGGTTCTGTTGGTGCTGTGGGCTCTTGCTTCCGGCTAGCACCTTCCTCCTTGTTCTTGGTGCCGTTTTCCTCTATGGCACCGGGGACTGGTGCGGCATCTGCCAGTCTTCAGGGCTTCTCGACTCATATTCATTCTTCTTCTGTTATTTCTTCTGATTTTCACTCCATTCCTGTTTATACAGTCCCCCCGGGCTGTCAGGAGATTTTGAGCCTGACCCAGATCTTCGCCTGGGTGGTGATGTTGATGACACTGCGCTGGGAGCAGGGAGCAGTCCTTCTGCAGAGCCTGTGGTTGAAGACCTTTCCTTTAAGTCTCTGCTCAAAAATTTAAATTCTACTCTCTCTCCAGATTACAGAAATCGATTCTGGGAGGCTTTTGCGACTCCAATATCTTCATGTCCCGGAGATCCCTTTGGATTTAACTCCTGCGGTACAGCCCTCTTTCAAGATCCTCTCTCAGATGGTGTGGAAGAATACAGCTCTCATTCCTTCCGTGGCCAAGTCCTTAGATAGGAAGTATGCCCCTCCCAAGGATCGTCCCATTTTGCCCTCACAAGCCTTTGCTGATGCCTTTGTGGTCTTGGCAGAGAATAAGGCTGTCCTTCTTCAAGGATCTACAGCCCGACCAATGAATAAAGAATCTCGCAAGATAGACACCTTAGGTAAGAGCGTCTTTGCTGCCTCAACCCGGGGTATGCGCATTGCCTGTTACCAGGGCTATTTTTCTCAATATGAGTATGTACTTTGGCATTCCCTCAAAGAAATGGTAGAAGCTCTGCCCAAATCGGAAGTTAGCTCAGAGCTACTCCAGACCATAACTAGAGGTATCGAATCCAATAACCAACAGGCAGCTGGCATCTGCACCCGCCACCACTCTTGGCTACGTACTTCGGGCTTCACGAATGACGCCCAGCAGCAGGTCCTGGCTTTACCTTTTGATATGTCTCTGTTCGGGACTCTGGTGGAGCGAGCTCTGGAGGTCTGCCATGAAGACGGCTAGACCTGCACGGACCCCTTTCTGAGGGGGTGCGAACAAGCGTCAGTTTTACAATCGTCAGTCCTTTCGAGGCAGAGGAAGTTTTAACAAAAACCACAACCCTCAGCCACAAAAGAAAGTGCAGCAGATGGCACAAGGGCCCAAAGCGTCCAGTGCCACCTTCTGAGTTTCTGGCCCAGGTCCCACCTCAGCTGTCCAAGGGGGACTCCTCCTCAGCAGTGGGAGGAGGTCTGACTCAGTTCTGCAATCAGTGGAAATCTATAACATCAGACAAATGGATCCTCAAGATAATTTGCGAGGGGTAGTCCCCCAGTCTTTCAGAAAACCCTCCGGATCATCCTCCCAAATGACAGCCCAGGCTGTCGGCAGTACAGTCAGACCTTCTTGCTTCCTAGGTACAAGGCCTTCTGAACAACAGGGCAGTAGAAATAGTTCCGCTGGATCAACGAAACACAGGTTTCTACTCCCATTACTTTCTGGTCCCGAAGAAAACGGGTATCATGCGCCCCATTCTGGATCTCAGAAAGTTAAACAAGTTCCTTCACAAGGAGAAGTTCAAGATGATATCGCTAGGTTCCCTGCTACCTTTGCTTCATCAATACGATTGGCTAGCCTCCCTGGACAGCCAGGATGCCTATCAACACATTCTCATACACCCAAAGCACCACAGATACCTAGGGTTCGTGGCATTGGGTCAACATCATCAATTCAGAGTCCTGCCCTTAGGGCTGTCCTCAGTGCCTTGAATTTTTACAAAGTGTGCAATTCTCACAGCGTAGCTCAGGAAAATCAGAATACAAGTGTTCCCATATCTGGATGACTGGCTCCTAGCAAGTCCCTCCAGGCAAGGGACTCTGGAGGCCGTGGCCACAGCTTCAGACTTCCTCACGTCCATGAGAGTCCTGCTGAATCGCAACAAGCCACAGCTGCAGCCCTCCCAGAAGCTCCTCTTCATAGGAACTCTTCTGGACACCACCTGTGCGAAGGCTTTTCTTCCAGAGGACACATGGAGTGGTATCTTACAGATGGCCCGATGCACCAAGACAGCTCGAACCAAGCTGTGTTCTGTGATGTAATGGATGCTGGGCCTCATGGCATCCTCCTTGTTCACTGTACCCCTAGCTGATCTCCACACGAGAACCTCTCGGTGGATGCTCAGTATTCAGTGGACCCCAACCACTCACCTTCAGTCCTTTCTCATCAAGGTGACAGAACCTCTGAAGTGATCACTCGCCTGGTGGTCGCAGGAGGACAATCTTCTGGAATGATATCCCTTTGCCCCTCTGGATCATCTGATCTCCATTGCCACAGACGCATCCCTAATGGGCTGGGGAGCCCACTCCCAGGATCTGCACACCTGGGGTACGTGGACTCAGGATGACTCCCAACTTTATATAAACATCCTGGAAATGTGAGCTGTCCTCTATGCAGTCCGACCCTTGAAGGACATACTCTGTCACAAGAGCATTCTCCTTCAAACGGACAACAAAGCAGTGATGTGCTACATCAACAAACAGGGCAGCGCACACTCTTACCCATTATGCAGGGAAGCAATGAGAGTGTGGGAGTGGTGCCTGGAACACAAGGCTCTGATTCAGGTGGTTTACCTACCCAGAATACAAAACTAACTGTCAGACCGTCTCAGCAGAACAGAGATGGATCCTCACAGGTGGTCTCTCGACTTAACCATCGTTCAGTCACTCTTTAAAGAATGGGGAACTCCTTCCTGGACCTTTTTGCATCCCCACTCAACGCAAAACTGCCTCTCTTCTGCTCCAGAAATCCAGGACCTGGTATTTTCTGTCAGGATGCGTTCAGGCTGCAGTGGACAAGATGCATTCTAAATGCCATTCCTCCCCTTCTCCTAATTCAGAGGGTACTTCTCAGATTGGAATCTCGGGGGCAGAATGATTCTCATTGCCCCCTTTTGGCCTCGGCAGATATGGTTTCTGATACTCAACAGTCTATCGGAACACCCCCCCGGAAAATGTTTCCCTTTCAGACTAACCTTCTGACCCAGGGTCCCGTGTTCCATCCCAACCTGAGGTCGCTTTACCTTCGGCTCCTGAAGAGAGAGAGAGAGGTGAACAGATTCAACGTTTCTCATAGAATTTCAGATATTCTTTTGGCTGTGCATAAGCCAGCCGCTAGAAAAACCTACTCAGCCAAATCGAAGCATTTCTGTATCTGGTATGCAAAATCCTCTTGGAACCCTTTTTCCTGCCCACCGAATAGTCTTAGAGTATCTTTTAAACCTCTCAAATACAGGTCTGCAGTACTCCACTGTCAGAGTTCATCTTTATGCCATTTTGGCATATCACAAGCCGGTACTTTCCATGTCACTGGCTCAGTTGCGTGTAGTTAAGAGGTTTCTTAGGGGTATTCTGCCTACTAGACCTATCAGACATCCAGTCGCAGCCTGGGACATTAACCTTGTGCTAGACATGCTCGCTTGTAAACCTTTCGAGCCTCTAACTACTTGCGACTTAAAGTTCCTCACTTGGAAAATGGCCTTCCTGGTGGTCATTACTTTGGCCTGTAGAGTTCAAATACATGTACTGGTCACAGGACCCCACAGATCACTGTATTTCACAAGGACAAAGTAGTTCTTAGGACTCATCCTAAGTTTCTTCCTAAGGTTGTCTCAGAATTCCATCTAAACCAACCTTTAGTCCTTCCTACCTATTTTGCGAACTTCCAGAATGAAGGGGAGCATACATTTCATTCACTGGATGTTAAGAGAGCCCTGCAGTTCTATCTAGATAGAACAAAATAAATTTGCAAGGCTCAACAACTGTTTGTTTCCTTCAGCGAGACCCGGCTAGGTCAACCTGTCGCTATCAGATGTATTTCAGCATGGCCGGTGGCATACTTTCGCTACTGCTATTCTAAGGCACAGGTCAAGCTGGAAGGCAGAGTGTATGCTCACTCTACCAGAGCAGTCACGGCATCTCTGGCGCAAATCCGCAACGTGCCCATTGGAGATATTTGCAATACGGCTACTTGGAGCTCCATGCATACTTTCGTTAAGCACTATGCCTTGGATGTCCATACCAGACATCTGTCATTTGGCAGGACCATTCTTAACTGACTTCTGTCCTAAGTTTGTGAGCTGTTTATCTCCTGCCCCCCGTCTCGGGGGGGGGGGGGGTATTTAGCTCAGTACTCTTCCATTTCTCCCATTAGTGTGAATGAGTGGTGGAGACTTTATGTCCAGGAAGATATGGAAATTACATACCTACCGTAATTCTGGATCTTCTTGGACGGAGTCTCTACCACTCATTCACACGCCCTCCCACCATCCCCGGAGCTCACTTCTCTGTTTTTGGTCTTCACTCCCTCAGTGGCTGAGCTGTGAAGACTTTATCGTTGACCCTTCTTACATGGGTCATTCGTACCATCTTATGTCCGATTTTTAGGTTAGTCCTTCTAGGTTAGTTACGCTGCACCTCCTCAGAAAAAAAAGGTACTGAGGTGGTTGGAGGGTCGATGACAAGATGGTCATTACCTCATGAGCCACGGCTCACGGTGCCACTTCCTTGTGGCTCCATCTCAGGCGCCGGCACTCTTGAAAAGTTTGCTCCCGCTGGGTCCTAGCCCCTCCGGCGAACTCCCATTAGTGGTGGAATAAGTGGTGGAGACTCCGTCCAAGAAGATTAAGAATTACGGTAGGTATGTAATTTCGATTTCTCAAACCAGTACAACTTCTTACTTTCATAGGGATAGAATTGGATACTATCCAAGCAAAGGCCTTCTTCCCTCTGATAAGGGTAAAGGCCCTAACAGATCTTGCTTCCTCTTTTCGACCTCTGATCTCTCGTCCAGCAAGGCAGTTTCTTCAACTTCTGGGCCACATGGCAGCTTCCACTGTAGTGGTGCAAGGAGACAGATTTCAAATGAGGGAAAAAATTCAGTTCACCTAAGGTCCTTTTGGTCTCAGAAAAGAGTCTCTATCACCAAATTTGATCCCAGTGACTCAGACTCTGGTCCAAGCTCTCCAGTGGTGGCTGGACCAGGACATCCTCAGACAAGGAGTTCCATTTCTCTCTCTCAGGTCTCCTCAGTAGTCCTAACTACAGATGCTTTTCTCCTAAGTTGGGGAGCCCATTTGGGAGCTCTTACAGCTCAAGGGGTCTGGTGTCCTCAAGCGTCTCTCCTTAATACCAATCTCCTGGAACTCAAGGCAGTTTTTCCTGGCCCTTCAGGTTGTCTCGGAGTCAGTCAGGGGCAAGGTGGTTCAAGTCAGGACCGACACCACCACCACAGTGTGGTACATCAACAAGCAGGGGGCCACTCTGTCCACAGCCTTGTACACAGAAGCCATGAAACTGTGGTCTCTAGCCTATTCTCGTCAGACTTCCCTGATAGGAGTTCACCTTGCAGGAAAGAACAGTGTGCTGGCAGATGCTCTGAGCAGAATCTCCCAGGGGCATCACGAATGGTCCCTGGACCCTCCCACACTACAGGTCATCTTCTCTAGATGGGGCACTCCAGAGATAGATCTCTTTGCAGCCCCGGGCAATCACCAGCTTCCTCTGTTATGTTGTAGACCTCCAGTCCTGGGGACTGTTCCTCCGGATGCTCTCATTCTGGATTGGAAGGGCAGGTTTCTCTATGCCTTCCCTCTGTTGTTCAGAGTCCTGATCAGAATCGGGTCTCAACCCTGCACAGTGATATTGGTGGCTCCAGATTGGGCCAGACAGACTTGGTATCCTCTGCTGTTGTCTCTGGTAGTGTCACATCCCCTGTCTCTGCCCAAGAGATACAATCTCCTAACATCCTCTCAGGGGAGGATTTGGTAACCCAATCTCCAGACTCTCAACCTCAATGCTTGGCTCTTGAGGAGTTAGAATATGCAGGCCTGCATCTTTCTCAGGGAGTTCTGGGTGTTTTGAAGGTTTCCAGGAAACCTTCGACTAGAAAAACTTACAGTATAATTCCAAATGAAAAAGGTTCAGCATTTGTTGTTCTCAGAAGGGAATTGTACCTGATTCTGCAGACATTGCTACAGCCTTAGATTATCTGATTCATCTTAATGGTCTAGGCCTTAGGCCTGAAACTCAGATGGTTCACCTAGCAGTTGTCTCTGCAGTCCTTTCAGCAGGGAAGGGCTCTTCCCTGGCATCTCATCCTGTATTCAGTAAGATTTTTAAAGATCTGGTTCATATTAACCTTCCCTTTTGAGAGCCTACTCCGGCTTGGGATCTTAATGCCTGCATTGCTCAGCTTATGCAGCCACGCTTTGAACCTCTGGCTTCGGCCGAGCTGAAGTACTTGACCTGGAAATCTGTGTTCCTGGTAGCTATTACTTCTGCCAGGTGGATTAGTGAGTTACAGGCCCTGTCGGTCGAACCTGACTTTAACTCCTTCCATGGGGTAAGGTGGTCCTAAGAACCAATAGGAGGTTCTTACCCAAAGTGGTATCAGATTTTCATCTGAACCAGTCTGTCTCTTCCTGTGTTTTTCACTGACCATTCTTCTTCAGGAGAAAGAAGATTACACAGTTTGGATGTTAAAAGGGCTCTTAGCTACTACATAGAGCATACTAAGGCACACAGGCATGACTGTCTTTAATTGTTTCTCACTTATGGTGAAGTGGGGAAAGGTAAGCATGCTACTGAAAGGACTATTGCCAGATGAATTGTCTCTTGTATACAATTCTGCTATGACAAATTGAGCAACCCCCTTTCCAGGCCTGAGGCTCACTGGAATGAGAATGCGGCTGCTACTCTGCCTGCAGCCAGAGATATACCCTTGCTAGAAATCTGTAAAAGCAGCCACCTGGAAAACAGTCCATACATTCACCAAGCATTACTCTCTGGACATCCAGGCTAGGAGTGATGCTAGGTTTAGTACAGCAGTACTGCAGAGCCGGTTCCCATAGTAGGTTCTGCATTCCCTTCTCCTGGGGGAACTGCTTGGTAGTCTGCATATTGTCAGAATACAGCAAGACTTCATGTTGTTTGAAGACAAAATTACTCACCATAGTAATGTTTCTTGTAATGGAGTCTTGCTGTATTCTGACCTCCCTCCTTGCCTCCCGTCTCAGAACCTAGTTTTGGGGAAGTGGATTGGCAGGTGCAGTGTTGCACCTCAGGGGTGTACCTTGTACCCTCCCTCTTAAGGGCGGGGTAGTTTTAGTGTTACTATTATGTTTTATATGTACAGTATTTAAATATTGTCACTACCTTTTTTCTTGGGTTCTCGACTTGTCTTCTTGAGCCCAAATTGTTGCCTTTTAGCTATATATATTAAATAATTTCCATAGTGTAGTACTCGGCTTGCTCGTAAGAATCTGATGGTTACACTGACACACTAACAGAGACAGAGGTTTGAAAACTGAGCTTGAGCTCAACGTTCTATGCTTCTGCATAGAGTTAACTCTTTTCTCTCCGATGCAGTTCAACTGCTGGGGCTAACTGCATATTGTCAGAATACAGCAAGACTCCATTAGAAGAAGCAACATTACTATGGTGAGTAATTTTTTTCTTTTCTGCTTTGAACCCTGGAGGCACAGTTGTGCAGTGACCTCCAGCGCGTAACTGGGATGTTCCTACGCCTGCCTGCAGGATGTCTTTCATCACCTCCGCCCCCATTCCATGGTGTCCCTCGGCTACAGCACCCCAGTCTCCACTGGAAGGTGCTTGATGCCAGGGATCCACATCCAACCCCTCACCAGGAGAGGAGAGCAGTTCTCCAGATGCTCGATCCTCTCCTCCCCGGCCAACCCCCAACAACCCGAGCTGGCTCCCGAACGCTGGTTGCCGGCATGGCGCGAGGTAAGGCATCCAGCGCCTCAGCCCTCGGTGCCACCAGGCCGGTTGCCTCCAGGCTTTTTAGAATCATCACTGCCCCAGTCCTCTGCTAATCCAGGTGGACAGTGTCACTGTGATGCATTACATCAGTAAGCAAGAAGGCACTCTCTTGTCCCCTGTGCATGGAAGCAATGAGGGCATGGTACTGGGCTCTCTCTCACGGCCTTCAGTTATCCGCGTTGTTTCTCCTAGGTCTCCAAAACGTCTTGGTAGACTGGTTAAGCAGGTCCCAGTTGATGGTGCACAAATGGATACTTCTGTCCTCCATGGTAAACCACCTCTTCGCAAGATGGGGTTGTCCAGAACTAGACTTTTTTGTGTTCCTATACATGTCAAAACTGCTGCGATTCTGCTTGCTCACTCCAGGGCCTGAGTTTTTTGGTGAGATGCATTGTCCCTCTCCTGGAAAGGGAAAGTGCCGTATGCATACCCTCCGTTTCTCTAATACAGAGGGTTCTGCTTAAGTGGAGGGTGGAGAATGCCACTGTCCTACTCATTGCTCTGTTCTAACTAGATATGATTTCTAGTCCTTCAACATCTGGTGGTGGAGCCTCCTATAATCTTGCCTCTGTTTCAGGGTCTGTCATCACAGGATAAGGAATCTCCAATCCATCTGGACCGGAAGTCCCTACATCTGCATCCATGACTCCTGAAGATATAGCCATTGCTCATTCTATGGTATCTCCTAATGTTGCTGATATCTTAATTGCAGTTAGGAGGCCTTCAACCAGGCAAACTTATTCTCTGAAATGGAAGCATTTCATTTTGTGGACTGCTTCCAGGAATATGGACCCTTTTACATGTCCTGTGATTGCTGTGTTTTAATACTTGCTTTCCTTGTCTAATTCTGGTTTGCTGTGTTCCTCGCTTAAAGGGGCACTGTCAGTTTTGCCTGTTCGGTTTTTACTGTATGCAAGTAGTGTGCATTTTGGCACACATGTAGTCTTGTATGCCCTTATACCTCAGAAACTTAATTCAAATTGCCAGTTTTGCTTTTTTTTTTCAAAATATTAGTTTGTTGGTCGGACCAACAGAAACTCACCCGCCACCCGGAAGCATTAGCTAGACAAGACCGTGCGTCTGCCATAAGCGTGGTCCCAAAGTGTGGTCGGGAGACTCACATACACAACCCCCCTTCGCTGCCTTACCTGTAACCTGGTGGACCCCCATGAATCCATGGCTTTTCCCCCCAGGCGGGTACTAGGTGGGGCCTGTACACCCCGAGAATTCAACTTTCATTGGGTCCCTCCGGTGGTCAGGCAGGCAGGAGCTATTAATGTCTGTGAGGCACTCCTTCCTCTCGGTGCTCCGGCGTGTTTTTGTCCTGTTCTTAGAGGAGTGGCACACACCCTGACGTCGCAACGTCACCACCCCCAACTGTCTTTGTGTGCATCAGCACCAAGCTGGATCCTCCCCTCCCTCCCGGCAGAGGAGTGCTGTCCTATGGACACTCAAACCTTTCCTTCCCTGCTGACAGCCCAGGCTTGTTCCCAAACCCGGGTCACCAGCATGGCGGAGGTGTGGCCTCCAGCGCCTCAACCCTCGGCGCCACTGGGCCTACTTGGCGGGTGAGTTTCTGTCGATCCAACTGACAAACTAATCTTTTGAAAAAAGGCAAAACTGGCAATTGTAGTTAAGTTTCTGAGGTATAAGGGCAGCACACTACTTGCATACAGTAAAAAATGGACAGGCAAGGCTGACAGTGCCCCTTTAAGGTGCATTTGGCTACAATATCAGCTTTTCATGCCCCATTGATGATTGCACAGTTGCCCAGTTAGAGGTATCATATATGTTTGAGAGGTATTCATCATATGAAACCTCCTATCCATAATCCAGTCCTTCCCTGCACCTGAATTTTGTACTTGAAAACTGACGTTGGCTCCCTTTGAGCCTGCCACGAGTTGTGGCCTACGTTTTCTGTCATGGAAAACATTGTTTTTGGTTGCAGTGAATTCTGCTTGAAGGATTTCCAAGCCTCAGGTTCTAATGTATCAGGCTTCTTATATGATTTTTCACAGTACCAGAGTCTCTTTGCGTACGAATCCTAAGATCTTACTTTTAGGGTATTCCTTTCAGCAGGTCACACGTGGAACTTTAGCTGCCAGGGGCCAGAACCACACACAAATTTTTCTAGCTAGCAGTCTACCAGGGAGCTGCCCATTCCAATGTCTCGTGCTGACATATCTTTATCCTATAAGAGTGGGCAGTCCCAGCAGCCTCCTGATTTTTTTTTTCCACCGTCGACCATTGCACATCGGATCTCTCGGAGATTCCGCCCACTTCAGTCAACTGCCATTTCTTCAATTTTATTTTCTTCTTTCTCCCCCTAGGTGTAGCGTTATTTCACTTGTAAAGTGCTTTTTTTTTTACTTTCGTTTGTGCCGAGCAGCCTCTCCAGCAAATTTTCAGGAGGTATGCCTGAGACGAGAAGATTCCTGAGGAGGACGACAACACTTGTTTTCACTGCCTAGGCCCAGGCTATGACATCCAAGCCTGCGAAATCTGCCTCAGCTTTAACCAGGCTACCAGGTGGCACCGCCAGAAAACCTTGGAAACTTTCTTACTCAAGCAGCAGGTCGCCAGAATGGAGAAGGAGCTACAGGCCAGGAGTTCCTCCACTTCCCCAGCCTTGACCTTGGGTTTGCACTCCTTTACGGCCTGGGACAAATTGAGTGGGAAGCACAAACACTGTGATAAGGACTGCGCTAAGTTCTGGTCATCCTGAACTCACTCGCGGTCACAGCTTCGCACATTGGTGGCAGTCGGGCCATCCTCCTCCTCTTCAGATGCTGCCCCCTCTGCCTCGCACGCCTTCTCCCCCACAGGGCTGCCTTTGGCAGTTCCTCCTGGCAGTCTTACCTTGGCGGGCATCAGTTCTTCGAGCTCTAGTGCCCCAATGACCTCTCAGTCCCTTCTGTTTGGCCCTTATGTTCCTCAGCCCATCATTTAGACGACTCCGTCAGCTCAATGTCAACTGGCACAGGATCAGTGCTCTCTGGGGCTGTTCCTACTCCCCTGACACCGACCTTGGGTCATGTATTTTATTTATTGAAATGTTTCACCAGGAAGGCACACTGAGCAACAAGTTGCTAGTCTCACAGTGCAGTCGGGAAGGGAGGGAGGGGTACAAAGAGGATGGAAAACTGAGACACTTACAGTTCAACAGAAAACAATGGTTACATTTGGTATACAAAATAGTGAGCAGTGGTAAACATTTTACATACAATAATATAGAAACCAACCGTTGTATTTGGTGAACAGATAGTTAGCAGGTAGACAGCCTAGTTATTAGAAATTAGTTGGAATGCAGGGGGAGGGGAACAAGGGTAGAAGGATAACTGGCATTCTAGTAAGGAGGTGTAAGATGCAATACGGCAACTAAGAGTAACTGGACAGTCGGACTAAATATAAATAGACAGCAGGGTTTTATTTAACTCTAAAAATTGATTAGCGTTTTGCTCATAAAAGTTCTAAAACATTGTGAAAATGCATAGCACTTGCCTCACTGTGTTTAAAAAACATAACACTTCTAGAAAACCTATATAAATGGTTTCTGTACAGTTAGCATTGTCCCAAGGAAAAAAGTGCTAATCAATTATTTAAAACCCTGGACAGGACAATGTAGCACAGTACAATTATTTCAAAAAGGTTACAAGTGCTAAATGACTCAAAGGTAAATAATCTAAGTGTGTGTGTGGGGGGGAGATGGTAGGCAAGTGTTGTAAATTGCTGAGAAAAATAGTGGATGTTGTGAACCCTGCAAGAAGGCGTGAAGCTGGCCCGTTTTTTTTGGGGGGGGGGGATAGGCAGGCTATGCCCCCTCTGGATGATTGTGAACCCTACAAGGGGACAAGGCAGTAGGCCAGATTAGAGGAGGTGAGGGAGAGAGATAGAAGGAAGAGGGAACAGACGAACTAGAGGGTGGGCAGCAAAAAGAATGTGGAGAGGGAGAGGGAAAAGTAGGCAGCCACGACCTCTGCCACAGTGCCTCTACCTTCTCCGGCATCTCCCAGGGTTGTTCGTCAGATAGGGCAATATCAGCATGTGACATCGGAGTGGGCAGCACACTGGTAGACTGCTAGCTAGAAAAGTGTCCGTGTGGTCCTGGCACCTTGCGGCTATAGTTCCATAGGTGTGGCCCGCTGCATTGATTCTCTTGAAGGTGTACTGTTACAGTAAGTTCTTACGTAACTGTGCTTTTCTACTGAAGGTGGTAACTGAATTTACACTAAATCAAACGATACACCTTCCTGTATATTATCCAGAGCATGCCAACCAGAGTGAGGCACTGCTGCATACTTTGGATGTACGTAGAATACTAAATACTACGATACTGTAGTGCTCACACCAAGGACTGCAGAAAGTCCTCTCAGCTTTGTTTCATTCGCCCCTGGGATTGAGAGCACTACTATGTCTAAACAGTGCCTGTCCAAATGATTGGCATATTGTATTATGTTCTGTTATAGGAAGTACAGTAAGGAACTTCCTGGTGCTGTTCGTGGCCACTTCATAAGGGATATGGCCACTTCCGTTGCTTATTTCAAAAATGAACCTGCTGCTATTTACACCCACGTTGAACCCTGCCATTGTCCACCTTTTTAAAGCTTATTTTGGATTTCCTCACAGGTAACACGTGGGGACATCTAATTGGATCCTTATATAAAATTTTACGGGAGGACCTGGGAGATGACACCCTTTATGTATTGGAGAGGTGGAATGAAGCATTAGATTTGAAAGTTCTGAGTGTTTCCTGGACAAAGGCGACCCTACTAGCAGTTAGACTCACTTCTTCCCACTTTTGGCGAGAGTTCGCCTGGAAATGCAGAAATAGATTTTTTCGCTCTCCAGCAATTTTGGTATACCGTCCAGATAGCTTTCGTTACAGTTGGAGAGATTGCAGATGCAAATTGGCGAATCTGCGTCATATCTTTTGGAACTGCCCATTATTAATGCCATTTTGGTGCTGTCTTCAATCTGAACTAGGGAAATGTCTGGGAGAACAAATAGAACTAGCTGCAGCAATAACCCTGTACTCCATCTATCCACTCCCCGGCACAAGACCCTTTTGCTCATATATCTATTAGCAGCTTAAAAAAAAAAAGCGATCACCTGCAAATGGACAACCAAAATTATCCCGACTGTAGCTGATTAGAGATTAATAGTTTTAAGAATCTATCAAATGGAATCTTTAACAGTGGCCATTCATGATAAAACAGCGGCATGCCGAGCTAAATGACAAAGGTGGATCCATTATTCATTAGAAGTTGTTCCAGAGTGTGTCCCTTGAGGGATTGGCACCTCCTTTGGGGGACAATTATTCCTCTGTTCACTTGTGATGGGGACAGACAAGGCACTCTGCAGGAATGTTTAAACTGTGCATATTATATCTTTCAGATATAAATAATTTACTTTGTTCTGCTTTTTGCATGCTAAGATGTATTGGAGCTGACTACAACTCTCAGATTTTAAGTTTGTATGCATCACACCTGACTTCATTATTGTGACCTGCTGTAAGTGTCGCCTCACTTTTCTTTCAATAAAAATCCTATTAAAAAGAAATGTACCGCTGCTGACATATGTGCTGCAGCCGCATGGAACGCTGTTCAATATGTTCACTAAACATTACTGTCTGGACATTGTATCTCGTAGATATGCTGGCATTGGGCTTGCTGTACTGCAAGGCCTTCTGTCTTGATTATAAATCAGGCTATGCTTTCCTCCCAGTTTACTTTGTGCTGCTTGTGAATTGTTCCAAAGGTGTGGCCTAATGGAGGAGATATATTTGAGGAATATAGAACATTTACATAAGAACTTAAGGTAACAGTAGATCTCTGAGAGACTCTCCTCCATTAGGACATGCCATCCCTCCCTCCCTCCTTCCTCCTCCTCCTGCTTTCACTTGGGGATGTATCAGATGCTGTGCTTAAAACCTACTCCATGCATCCTGTGTCTAGCCCCATGCATCTTCTTGTATGCCTAGTGCTGGTCTCATCTGCCAGTTTCCCACAGTTGGAGGTTCTCTGAGGCTAATCTCCAGTGCGGAACTGAGTGATGGGCAGCCCACATTTATATACACACAGATGCTGCACATAATTGTGGGTGGCCACTGGCTAGCAGAATTTTCCTTGTGGTCCTAATGCTGACAGCTTATAGTTCCAAAGGTGTGGCCTAATGGAGAGAAGTCTCTTTAGAAAATCTACTGTTACGGTAAGTTCTTGCATAACTTTTCTTTCTGTTTTTTTAATCCAGGATATGCCACTGTGAAGGGGATGATGAAAGCCCTCTAATTACACCTTGTCACTGTACGGGAAGTCTCCGTTTTGTACACCAGGCCTGCCTTCAGCAGTGGATCAAGAGTTCAGACACTAGATGCTGTGAACTGTGCAAGTATGAGTTCATCATGGAGACCAAATTAAAACCATTACGAAAAGTGGGTTCTATTCAAATTATGTTTTGTTGTTTTCTAACCCATTATGTTTTTAAATACTGCTACATTTGTGTTAAGTCATCTTGCAACTGTTTTCTATTGAAACACTTGAAAATTGCACAATTCTCCAGTGTGCTTTCCTGATAAATACTGAAGTTTTCTGCTCATCAGAAAGTCACATCACCCTCCCCCATACAAGTCTCTGTTTCATTATTTCAGGCATAATACTATTCTGTCCTCTGTCCAGATTTAATTAAATCTGCTAGCAGTTGGCTATTGTTACTACACTGCCCCATATGGTGCAGAATTCCCCCATAGTAACAATGTATCAGTGCCCTGGCTGCCATCTGTTGTGCCCCAGCTGTGCCCTGGTAACCATTTGTGGCTAGAGCCACTACTGACTAGAATGCTTGCTTATCTGGAAACCCATGTAATCAAGGTAGCGGAACTTTAGATTAGGTAATAATTAACTTGTCCCATATTCCTAATAGATCTGAAGATGGGGCACTACATTTTCAGAGTGACTTAGATCTTGCATGCTATGCTCGAAGTTTGCATCAGGGCTGCTCTTCTTGCTAACATTTGGGAAAGATTGGTTTATGCATGCTCTCAAAAATCCCACACAGGGTTGGCTGGCTGGGGGCTGGGGCATGTCCTGGAGGTGAGTTGCCTGGCTCCCAAAGGAGGAGGGTGAAGACTACCCTGCATTCACTTGAACACATTGGCGGTTGACCAAGGAGTGGAATTGGCATCCATTGTGATAGCAGATGCTTGCCTACCCCTCCTGGCCAACGGAGGTGTACTCCTCCTAGCTTAGAAAGGTATGGACCAATTATATAACTTCTTAGAGTTTGTCTGGATGCATTTTGTTCTAAGGAACTATACTTTAAAATATAGGTACATTCTTTGAAGACAGCAAGAAGTGTCTTAAGACTTTTTGAAATTCATTGTCTGCCAATCCATACTACTTCTGATTCCAGCTCATGATCTGTTTTGGTCTCAACAGTTGAGAGAGCTCTTCCAGATGAGAAACATTACTTACTGATGTATGTTATCCAGTGCTTAAATTATAAATGCCTTATAGAAAGCATCTGAAAACTAAATTCAAATGTAAATAATCTAAACTCCAAACAGCTTAACGAATGTACAGCTTTCACTGGTTTGGTGGAAAAATAGTAATCCGTTCCAAAGTTATTAAATTTTAAAATTAATTTTGGTTCTGAGCATGCTCAGTACAGTCTTTTGGATAGCTGCTTGGAATGAAAAACAAATTTGGTCCATATGAAAAAGGATGCTTTTTCGTATGGGGGTCATCCTTTTTCATGTGGTAAAAGTCCTTTTACATATGGCCACCATCTTGTTTCAGTCCCCCAACTTTTTCCCCAAAAACCACAAAAATGGCATGCTGGACAGACACCAACACATGTATCTTGCTCATTGGGACCCCATTAGGTGTATTCTGCACTTTTGGAAAAATTACCCCAAAATATATATATTTATATATTTTTTTTTGAAATCCTTTGTTGTGACTTGCTTCCATTTTTGTCGTACAAAAAAAGAATTCAGCCATATGAAAAAGGATCCCTTCATACAAAAAAAGAATCTGGAAAAAAAACTTAAGTCCAAATTCTTTTTTCATATGAGGGCATCCTTTTTTCTATGAATGAAAAAAGCTCACGAAAAAGGATCCTTTCATACAAATCCTAGATCTCTCAAATGTAGTAAGGCAATGCAAAAGACAAACATTTGAAAATATATACAGGTAAAACTAGTTCACTGTTTTATTGTCTTAGAAGTGATTTCAAAACTGTGCCTAAATTACTGGCATGAAATAAAGAATTCCCTGGTGCTAGTGGTCCCTTCTCCTTCCCATCACCCACCCAGCATGAAATATAGAAACATAGAAGTTGTTGGCAAATGGGGACCGTATGATCCATCAAGTCTGCCCTTGGTTTCCAACCCCCCCCTCCTTTACTTGGCTACATGCTTGAGTATCCCACATTGTCTGTCCCATGCCCGCTTGAATTTCCCCACTGTCTTGGCTCCCACCACCCCCTCCGGAAGGCTATGTCATGGTTCCACAACGCACTCTGCAAAGAAGAATTTCCTCATATTGCTCCTGAACTTTCCTCCATAAGTCTAAGGTCATGCCTTGTAGTCCTGTTGTAGTCTTTTTAACTGAAAGAGGTTCTGCATATACACCCTGGTGTTGCCTGTAAGGACCAGAGGGCAGAAAATTAGACTTAAGGGAGGAAAGTTCAGGAGCAATATGAGGAAATTCTTCTTCGCAGAGCATGTTGTTGAACCATGGAATAGCCTGTCAGAGGGGGTGGTGGGAGCCAAGAAGTTGTCTGCAGATAAAGATTCTTTGGCCCATCTAGTCTGCCCATTTTTCCCTGCCTACTGTGTGCCACAGACCCTTCACGATTTCCGTTTGTTTCCACCCTTTGTGTTATTTCCAAGGTCCCCTTGTATTTGTCCTATGCGTGCTCGAATTCTGCAACTGTTTTGGCACCTACCACCTCTGATGTGAGGCCATTCCAGGCTTCCACCACCCTTTCTGTGAAGTATTTCCTCACGTCCCTCTGAGCCTCTCCCCCAGCTTCATAGCGTGGCCCTTTGTCCTCGAGTCTTTCTGTGGCAAAAGCTACTTTCCTGTACCTGATTAATACCCTTTATGTGCTTGGGTGTTTTCTATCCTATCCCCCCCTTTCCTTTCTTTTCTCCAGCGAATACATATTCAGTTCTCTCAGTTTCTCCTCATGCGGCTTTTGCTGCAGTCCCTGCACCATTTTGGTTGCCTGCCTCTGTACCATCTCCACCCCATCTTTGTCCTTGTGGAGGTGGGGCCTCCAGAACTGTACACAGTACTTGCGGGTGTGATTTTTACCAGTGACCTGTACAGTGGTAATATTACCTCCTGCTTTCTTATACCTCTCCATGTGCACTCCAGTATTCTACTAGCCTTTCCCACCACCTTTTCACTCTGCTTGGCTGCCTTCAGGTCATCAGAAATTATTATCCCCAGGTCCCTTTCCTGTTTGGTGTTTGCTAGTACCTTCCCTGTCAGTTGACACATAGCCCCTGGGTTTCTGTGCCCCAGGTGCATGATTTTGCATTTTTTAGCATTGAAACCCAGCTGCCAAACACTTGACCATTCTTCTAGCCTCCACAAATGGTTCATTTTTTTCTAAGCCCCTGGTGTGTCCACCCTGTTGGTGATTTTTGTGTTGTCTGCGAACAGGCAGACTTTCCCTTCTAGCCCTTCAGCAGTGTTGCTAATGAAGACATTGAAAAGGACCAGGCCTAGTTCTGATCCCCCTAAGGCACCCTGCTGGTTACCCTGCCTTCTGCTGAGTAGACTCCATTTACCACCACCCTCTTGACTCCTGTTGCTCAACCAACTTCTAACCCAGTTTACTACTTTCGAACAACATGAAGTCTTGCTGTATTCTGACTATATGCAGTTAGCCCCAGCACTTGAACTGCTCCGGAGAGTAAAGAGTTAACTCTATGCTAAGGCATAGAACGTTGAGCTCGAGCTCAATTTTCAAACCTCTGTCTGTGGTACTCTGAAAACTAACCATCAGATTTCTTACTCTGCCTCACTGTGAAGTCGCTCCAGAGATCCCTCCTGCGCTTCGGTTTGGTAAAAGTTTGATTGTCATTTTTTTCAACTGCAGTTTGTAATTCCTTCGGTATTCTTACCTCTGTCTCGGTAACAGTAAGTGGTAGTAGTAGGTAGTGGTATTTTGTGACATTGTTAGAAATTGTTTTGTCTCTAGTTCTTTTCCGGTCAGTCCGGTTCAGAACAGAAACCTATTGGTTTTTTATGTTATATTGTAAAATATCTGGGGTTTTCCGGTACTTATCAGTTTCTGAAAAAATCCGGATTTTGTAGGATTTTTTTTAACTGACCCTCGACACAGTTGGAACCGATAGGTTTTAGTTACTTGACTTGAAAGCTGAGAAGGGTGATTTTCTGATTTTCGGGATGTCTGAGAAACCCAAAAAGAAAACCTATCCCACTGGGTTTCAGCACTGTACTGAATGTGGGGAGGCCTTTGCTAAGGCTGATCCCCATCTTGTATGTGTTTATTGTCTGGGGTTTGACCACCTCAAGGTAGACTGTCAAATTTGTAAGAACTTTCCTATGGCCACTCTAGAAGAACGTTTGAGTAAGCTGAAAGGGAGGCCGAGAAGTCCATTGATCCGGATGGCCAACCCTGTTCAGTTGCTATTGAACCTGAAGGGGTGCCTACTGACCTGGGCGATACCTCTTCGGGCAAAAAGAGAGCCGATTCTGCGGAGTCAGTTCTGTCAAAGAGAAAGAGAAAATCAGCCGGTTCGTATCCAATAACTCATGTTCTGACCGCTGAGGAACTAACCAAAGCAATCTCTATAGTGCAGTCGCTTTGCCCGGTTCCGACCGGACATTGGTTAAAAGGCGATCAGTTCGGTCGGAGGTTTTTACCTCAGATATTGATCCTGAGGCATACTATGAGGGTGATTGGGAGGAGGAGGAGGAAGAGGATGAAGGAGAGTTTGAAGGCCTAGATGAGCCAGTAGAGCCTGACATCTCCCCATACAGGCCTTCAAGTGTTTCCCCTCCCAGGCTTTCTGGGTCCCCATCCCACTTATTGTTCTACAAGAATGTGGCTGAGACTCTTCAGCTTCCTATGGAAGAGGCTGATCGGGATCAGGAGGAGCCTGATTATGTGGAAATGGTGGATGTTCCAGAGTCAGAGTGTCTGTTCCTTTGCACAAATCCCTGGGGAAACAGACACAGAAAATCATGCAATTTCCCACATCCATTCCTCCTGTGGATAAAAAAAATGGACAGGAGGTATGCTTTATCAGGCCCTGGCACGGAATTCATTTCAGCACATTGCAGCCATGTTGGGGTAGTGCAGGCTGCAGCTTGTGACAAAGCTAGTAGTCCCCTGACATCGCACTCCCCCAGATAAGGATTCCTGGAAAGTGGATGCCATTGCTAAGCAGCAGTACTTGGCATCCTCTTTGGGGCTCAGGCAATCAAATTATATGGCATGTACAGCCGGGTACCGGAAGTCTATGTGAGATATGGTTCTGGAGCTGGCTAAGAATGCCCCTCCCCAGCTAGCCAAGGAGCTGGAGCAGGTGGCTGTAGATGGTATAGAGGCTTCCAAAGTACAGTTTCATGCTGCTCTCATGGACTTGAATGATGTGCATTCTAGAGTCATGGCTACATCCATCTCCACGAGGAGGTTTGCTTGGCTTAGGTGTACCAACCTTTTGCAGGATACCCAGACTAAGGCCATGAATTTCCCTGTAACTGGTAATTCTCTGTGTGGGGAGCAAACAAAGAACTATATGAAGAATATGGATGAGTATAGGACCACCTATAGGAGTGCTGCAGCCAAGCAAAAGCAGGCCACTCCTCAGAAGCAGCAATTCAGGGCTGGCAGAGGCAGGCCTTTCTACCAATCTCAGGCCCCCTCCTCTTCTTTCCAGCAGAGGGGGTTCTTTAGGGGAAGAGACAGGCGTGGGATGACCTGGACCCCATCATCCATGCAGTTTAAGCCCCCTGCCAAACAGACACCCTGAGGTGTCGATCAGGGTCGCCTCCCCAGTTCCAGTAGGGGGCAGGTTGGCTCACTACTCCCAGGCCTGGGAGTCTGTTACTTCAGACAAATGGGTCCTGGAAGTAGTGAGCCAGAGACTTGCTCTCAGTTTCAAAAGGTTCCCAAAAATGAGAACAAGGTCCTTCAGTCCTCCCTCCCTCTCCCTTGGAGACAAAGACCTTAGAGGCAGAAGTTTCCTCTCTTGTGCTTCTGCAAGCAGTAGAGAAGGTACCTCATTGTCACAAGGGAAAAGGACAGTACTCCAGATAATTTCTTACCCAAAAAAGAGACGGGAGTGGTGACCCATTCTAGATTTAAGGTATCTGAACAAACTCTTAACAAAACCAAAATTCAGAATGGTGACACTGGGAGTAATTCTTCCCTCACTGAGACCAGGAGACTGGATAGCCACTCTGGATCTCAAGGATGCCTGCTTCCACATACCTATCGGACATTCCCACAGAAAGTACCTCAGGTTCGAGTTGCCCTCAGGCCATTACCAAGTCATAGCTGTGCCTTTCAGCCTAACATCTGCTCCAAGGGTTTTCACCAAGCGTCTTGCAGTAGTGGTGGCATTCCTCAGGAGACAGGATATCCTTCTGTTCCCATACCTGGACAACTGGCTACTAGTGGGTCAGTCCTCAGACCAAGTCAAGTCAGCCTGAGGGGTCACTCAAAAGCTTCTAAACTCTCTGGGCTTCATTCTGAACCTTGAAAAATCTATTCTGGAACCAGCCCAGCTTCTCACTTTCACAGGGGTGGAACTAGACACTATTTAGGCAAGAGCATTTCAACCCTCTCTCAAGGGTTCAGTCCCTTGTCACTCTGGCGTCCTCTAGTTTCTCATCCAGCCAGACACTTTCTACAGTTGCTGGGTCACATGGCAGCAACCACAACAGTGGTACAGGGAGCAAAGTTTCAGATGAGAGATGTTCAGTTTCATCTCAGATCTCATTGGTCTCAGAAAAAAGACCCTCTCTCCAAATTGGTCCTGTGTCTCGAATCCTAGCTCGCCTAGATCAGCTTACAGCTCAGGGAACACAGTCTCACCATGAGTCTCTCTTACATATAAACCTCCTCGAACTGAGAGCTGTCTCTCTAGCACTTCAGATGTTCTAAACTGCCGTCCAGGGAAAAGTGGTGCAGATCAGGACAGGCAATACCACAACCAACAGCAGGGAGGCACTCTGTCCTCGGCCTTGTGTACAGAGACCATGAAAATATGATCTTTAGCTTATTCCCTTCATGCTTTTCTGATGGCTGTGCATCTCCCAGGGAAGGATAACATTCTAGCAGATGCGCTCAGCAGGATTTCCCAGGGTCATCACAAATGGACCCTGAATCCCCTAATTCTTCAGGTCATCTTCAAGAGATGGGGCACTCCAGAGAGAGATCTCTTTGCAGCCCCGGACAATCACCAACTTCCTCTTTTTTTGCTGCAGACCACCTCTTCTGGGTCCTGTCCCTCAGGATGCTCTTTTGTTGGATTGGACAAGTAGGTTTCTCTGTGCATTTCCTCCTTTGCCTCTGATATTCATGGTCCTGATCAAGATCAGGTCTCAGCCTTGCAAGGTAATTCTGGCTCCAGACTGGGCCAAACAGCCTTGGTACCCCCTTCTGTTGTCACTGTCAATGACAATGCCTTTGTCTCTTCCCAGACAGTTTAATCTCCTTACCTCCTCCTCTCAAGAGAGGATTCCTCACCCCAGCCTTTAGACTCTCAGGCTCAAAGCCTGGCTCTTGAAGAGCTAGAATATGCAAGCCTGCATCTTTCCCAATCAGTCTTGGACATTTTAAAGGTTATCAGGAAACCTGTTACTAGAAAGACTTACAACTCCAAATGGAAAAGATTTAGGTTTTGGTGTTCCCAGAAGTATGTATTGTCAGAGCTGGCTGATATTGATACTGTTTTGGACTATTTGGTGCATCTTAAGTTTAGGCCACTGGCCTACTACTCTAAAGGTACATTTGGCAGCTGTGTCTGCCTTCCTTTCTGCTGGTAAGGGCTCTTCCCTGGCATCCAGTTTTCAAGAAATTTTTCAAGGACCTGGTATATGTTAATCCTCCCTATCGGGAGCCTACCCCTTCTTGGGACCTGAATATCTGTATTGCACAGCTTATGCAGCCCCCTTTTGAGCCTCTATCTTCAGCTGAGCTAAAGTACGTGACTTGGAAAACTGTATTCCTGGTGGCCATTAACTTTGCCAGGAGAATCTGTGAATTACAGGCTTTATCAGTGGAACCTGACTTCTTTTGATTTCACAGGGATAAGGTGGTAGGTCCTTTGAACTAACAGAAAGCTTTTTCCCAAGGTGGTATCGGACTTTCATTTGAATCAGTCTGTGTCATTGCCTGTATTTTTCACTGACCATTCTTCCTCTGGGGAAGAGAAGATTACACAGTCTTGATGTAAAGAAGGCTCTTAGTTACTATGTGGAACACGCTGAGGCCCATAGAAATGGCTGTTCTAAGTTGTTTCTCACTTATGGGGAAGTGGGAGAGGGCAAACCTGCCATCAAGAGAACCATTGTCAGGTGGATTGTCTCCTGTATCCAGTTCTGCTATTCAGAGTTGGTGAAAGAGCCTCCCTCAGGCCTGAGGGCTCCCTCCACTAGAGGTACAGCTGCTTCGGTTGCAGCAGCTAGAGACATACCATTAGTGGAAATCTGTAAAGCAGCCACCTGAAAAACTGTTCACACATTCACAAAGCACTACTCTCTGGACATTGAGTCAAGAAATGATGCTAGGTTTGGCACAGCTGTGCTGCAGAGCTTGTTCCCAAAATAGATTCTGTGACTCCCTCCTCCAAGGGGGTACTGCTTGGTAGTCTGCATATAGTCCGAATACAGCAAGATTTCATGTTGTTTGAAGAAACAATTACTCACCTTAGTAATTGTGTTTCTTCTAATGGAGTCTTGCTGTATTCTGACCTCCCTCCCTGCCTCCCTTCCTGGAACCTAGTCGTTTTGGGATGTGATCTAGCAGGCACAGTACTGCACCCCAGAGGTATAATTGACGTGTCCTATCTTACTCTAAGTTTTATTATTGTTTTGATTGTTTTCACTACCTGCTTATATTCTTTTTGGGGTTCTTGACTTAAGTCTTTTGACCTTAAAAATCTGGTGCCTGTTGGCATTAAAAATTTTAGAAACAATTTCTAACTAGTAAGTTAGTTTAGTGCTCATAAGAATCTGACTATTAGACTTCAGAGTACCACAGACAGAGGTTTGAAAACCGAGCTCGAGCTCAACGTTCTATGCCTTGGCATTAACCCTTTACTCTCCGGAGCAGTTCAAGTGCTGGGGCTAACTGTATATAGTCAGAATACAGCAAGACTCCATTAGAAGAAACATTACTATGGTGAGTAATTTTTTCTTCTGTCCCATTCCTAGACATGCTAACTTGTTCACCAGTCTTCTATGTGGAACGGTGTCAAAGGTCTTCCTAAAATCCACATAGGTCACATCCACTGCTCCACCATGATCCACTTCATTGGTCACCCAGTTGAAGAACTTTGATCAGGATTGTCTGGCAAGACCTCCCGCTATGAAACCATGTTGCATTTGATCCTGCAGTCCACTTGTTTCAAGGTTTTCCACTATCTTTACCTTCAGTAGTGATTCCATCACCGTGCCCACTACCGAAGTCAGGCTGACAGGTGTGTAATTTCCTGCTTCCTCCCTGATCCCACCTTTGGGAAGTGGGACCACATCTGCCGTTCTCCAGTCCCTCGGAACCATGCCTGTTTCCAGCGAAAAGGACTAGTGTCCACCTCCCTGCCAATTCTGCCCTTGTTCTTCATCTTTAGCCCATCACCTA
Organism: Neoceratodus forsteri; assembly: GCA_016271365.2. Taxonomy (NCBI): domain Eukaryota; kingdom Metazoa; phylum Chordata; order Ceratodontiformes; family Ceratodontidae; genus Neoceratodus; species Neoceratodus forsteri. The sequence continues at coordinate 637,322,460 of CM028135.1, read as the reverse complement.
CCCTTTCTATTGTAAATACTGAACAGAAGCATCTGTTAAGTATGTTTGCCTTCCCTTGGTCCCCTTCCTCACAGACCCATCCTTCACCTTTTATCCTTATCCCCCCGTTGCTCTTCCTCTTCTCGCTAATATATCTGAAGAAGGTTATCCCCTTTTCATTGACTGGGCAGTATTCTTCTCTGTTTGTGTCTTTGCTCTCATCACTGCCTTCCCTTTCTCCCGGTAATTTATCCTATCCTCCTGTGTTTTTTTTTTTTTTCTTTTCCTTTTTGTAGTTTCTGAATGCTAGATCTAATCTGTGTCAATCTTCACCATTCATCACCTTTAGGTAAGTGGCCAGAGGTGATGACCCTGTGGGAGCTCTTTTTTTTTTTTTTTTTTTTTTTGGTGGTAGTTGTACCGCCGACTCTGCCCTCGAGGCCGACACATTGCGTGGCGTTTGCGGGTTAACCGTTAGGCGCTGTCAGCTCCGCCTGCCTGCCAGTTCTTCGTCTCCCGCTGTCGCGGTCTCCTCGTGGGATGCTCTACAGAACTTCAGGCCTACCGCCTACACAGTTACAGTTGCAGTTAGTTAGTTTTTAGACTCCATCGACTATTTGTCCATGCTGCAGTCTGTTGGCTCCTTTCCTGCCAGTTCTAGTTGCCTTACTCGACATCGCTTGGTAAGACCTTTCCAGTTATTTTATTCTTGGCGTGCCCCCCAGGTGAAGGCTCCCGGTGTCAGACTCACCGGTTCGAAGCCGAGTTGACACTGTCCTCGATGCCGTCGGTCAGCGCTATTTTGGGCCCCAGTGCCGTGGTCCCTGATGGAGCTGTCGTCGGTGCCGGTTTGTCACTCAGCACTGTTAGCCGCCAATAGTGCTAGCGGCGCCATAGGAGTCTCTACGGCGCTGTCTTTGTCCTCTTCTTGCCTTGCACAGAATTTGAGCACGGCGCAGTGTCCGACTTGGGGCATGGTGCCATGGGGGTTTCAGAATCCTTTGTCAGCGGTGCTGCCCCTGCCCTTGGCATTGTTTGCAGTGTCGTGGTGCCGGACAGTGCCGTGATTGGTTCTGACTATGGGGCTGTTGTTCGGACCGGGACCGTGTCCTCAGCGGATACCGCTCGCGGTGCTGTGGGAGGCACTGGCTTGGGCATGGTCTCTGTTTCTGGCACCCCATTTGGTAAGGATGGCAGCGGGCGCCCTCTTATGGTCTGGCACAGGGCCTCGGCCTCTAGTTCTTCAGAGGCGGAGTCTGACTCCGAGTCAGATGAGCAGTCTGACTCCGAGTCAGATGAGCAGTCTGACTCCGAGTCAGATGAGCAGTCTGACTCCGAGTCAGATGAGCAGTCTGACTCCTTGGGGTTGACTGCTGGGGTGGGCAGCCCTGTAGTGTCCTCAACAAGCCGTAGTCAACCCCCTTCTGAGGTGCGGTCGGTGGCTGCCAACACTGGGGTCGGGGTGCTGACCAGTGGGCAGTGGTGCAGGCCACCATTGCCCTGCAGCTCGGTCTTGGTGGGTTCACTGACCCCTCAGCAGTGGCACTCACGCCTGTGGTGTGCCTGGATCGCCCAACTTTGGGGCCGATCAGAGCACCTATGGGAAGGGAGGGTACTGTGCCCTGGGTAGCTCCTTTGGGTGCTGGCCAGGGCTGTCAGCTACCTAGGCTGGCCCTCTTGAGGAAGAGGGCTCTCTCGGATTCCGAGGGGTCGAGGGGCATGGGGTCTGCATGGCGACCTTTTTCTGGGACCCACCCAGGCTCTGGGAGAAGCCGTAGTGCGGATTTCCGCTCTTCCTCCTTGATCTCTTTGAGAGAGCCCCATTCCTTTGAAGTAGGGGACCGTCCTTCTGGACCTATACGGCCCCAGTCACCTCATGGGGGGATTCTTCTGGGCGCAGCCAAGGCAGTACCAAAATGGTTGCTCAGCTGTTGGCTGTGGAGTCTTCCAGAGCACCTTCTTCTTCGGGTGCTCTTGGTCCGTTCCCTAGCCTAGGTGGAGGTCAGTCGACTTCTCTTCTCGGCTCTGTCCCTGTCCCTCTGCCACATTCTCCTGCACTCCCATGCATCCTTGGTCTTAGCAGGCCTCTCTCCTGAGAGCAGTTCAGGGCTGTGGCTGCTCAGTTCCCAGCTTATGTCAGGGCAATGGACAGTCAGGTTTTTCAGCCTCCACACGAGCACCTGCCCTCTTGAGTAGTTGGTGCCCTCCAACTCTTCATCCCCCTGTTCTGGGGGAGAGGAGCATTCTGTCCACATCTCTCCAGCCACTGATATCGCTGAGTATCAGTGTTTCCTCGTGAGGATGTTGGAGGACTTGCACCTCACCCCTGCGACTTTAAGCAATCCAGAGCACTTGGCGCACACCTTTCTAGGCGATTTCAGCGAGGCCACACCTGCTCCCTTTTGGGAGCCATTGTTGCGTTCCTGGCAGAGGCCCTTCTCCAGAGTTCCTGCCCCTAGGGATCTCTGCCAGTGGTATTGCGCCCCGGAGTCTCCAGGTTCCATGTCTCATCTGCAGTCCGGATTGATGCAGTTGGACACTCCTGATGGGCTTCGCGCTCTTCACCGTGAATAGCCCCCAGATCAAGACTCCTCGGATTTTGACTTCTGGTGTAGGAGGGCTTTCTACTTGGCACGGTTGTTGCTTTCTATTTTCTGCACATCAGGCCCACTATGCAGCCTATGACAGATTCTTGTGGTCCAGGCTAGGTCAGCCCCTAGCCTCGTTGCCTGACACGGAGCAAACCAGACAAGCCATTACACTCTCTGCATGTAGCCTGGAGCTAGCAAGGCACCAAGTGAGGGCATCCTATGGTGCCAACGAGGTAACTACCAGGGTCATAGGGACAGCGATCTGCTCTAGGCGGACGGCATGGCTGTGTCTTTCCCGGTTGTCACCCTTGGTCCAACGTAGGGTGATTAACTCTGCTCACCAGAGAACCTATCTCTTCTCCCGTAGAGCAAGACGGTATTTGTCGGGGCAACTTCCTTCCCCCTCCGGGGGGGGGGTCCCTGTCTCACTCTCCCTACTCTCGGGCCTCTCCAGGCCCTGAAGTTTCTCCCTTTTAGTGTGTCACCCACTGAGAGCTAAGGGACTCTGTCCTTTAGGGTTAAAAGGAAACCCCTTTCAGGGGAGCTCGGCACTCACCCAAAGGTGATGAATGGTGAAGATTGACACAGATAAGATATGAAAATTACGTACCTACCGTAATTATGATATTTCTGTGTATCTTCACCATTCATCACAATCCCACCCTCCATCCCCCTGGGGCCTCAGTCTCTGGTTCCCCCTCCCTCTCTGTGCCCAGCCTCACCCCCTCTCCTTTCTTTGTCAGGAGTGGGGTAGACAGGGGCACATGGGGGATAATGTTCTAGGGAGAGTGGTCAGCATGGGGGGCACTCCTTCTCCAGTGTGTTAGCTCCACCCCGTGTGGTGGTAGTTGGCAGTTGCCCTCCATTCTCTCCTCCTTGTTCCTGTCCATCTTATTTTTCCTTGTCCTTTGGACTATCCTTTATTATCAAAAAAAAAAAAAAAAAAAACTCTTTTTTCCTTTTTCACCACAAATCTTTCCTTGAGAGGGTGATAATTCTCTGTGCCCTGTCCTTCCTCCAGAATAGCCGATTCTGCTCAAATGGAGTTTTGCCAGCCATTCTGTGCCTTGAATTCTGTCAAGAAGCCTTTGGCTACTCCTTGCAGTTCCTATACAGTCTGGAGACGGACCAGGGTCTGGGATGTATTTAACCTTCTCTCCCCCCCCCCCCCATCCTGCTTCCTAAATTCTTTATCCCACCCTACCTCCCTCTTGTATTTCCTGAGATTGGGGCCCCTCCCAATCCCTTTAGTTCCGACTACTACTTCTTCTTCTTCTGTCCTCTAAGTCTTTATTTCTCCTTTTAGTTTATATATCTTTTCCTTTTTTCTGTCCCTTGGACTTCCTTGTCCCACCCTCCACTCTTTCCTCTTACGCGACTCAGAACTGGCAGGCAGGTGGAGTCGACAGCGCCTAACGGCCAACCCGCGAGCACCACGCAATGCGTCGGCCTAAAGGGCGGCGTCGATAGTTCGTTGGCTCCGCCTACAAAAAAAAAAGAGCTCCCGCGGGGTCTTGACCTCTGGCCATATACCCAAAGGTGATGAATGATGAAGATACACAGAAAGATCATAATTATGGTAGGTACGTAATTTTCATTTTTTTCACTCTTACTGTTTCCGCTAGATCTGTAGAGAACCATTGTGCTGTCTTTCCTCTTGCCTTTGCAGACCTGCCTGACACAGAGATTTGTAGCTCTTTCAATGCCCTCTTGTATTTTCTTTTATTTTTGCCCAGTGGTCAACTCCTCCTAGCATCCCTGTCCCTACTAGAGCTTCCTTGAAGCATTCTCCCATTTGTCTTAATCTGCCCTTCTGAAGTCCATGACTCTCGTACTTGTGTGGTACAATGCAAACCCAGTTTTTATACCAAACCACACTGCACGATGGTCAGTGGTCCCCAGATGGTCCACCACTGTGATGTCAGCGGGACTGTCCCCATTTGTCAGTACTAGGTCTAGTAATGCTTCCCCATGAGTGATGGGTTCCATCATTAATTGCCTGAGGAACGGCCCTTGCAAGGAGTCCAAGGTATCCCTGCTCCTGGAAGTTGCCACTGCTGGAAGTCTCCAATCCATTTCAGGTAAGTTGAAATCTCCTACCAACAACAACTCTCCCTTACGAACCATCCTGTGGATTGCTTTCAGCATTTTCCTGTTCACGTCTTCCATCTGTGCAGTAGGGCTATATATCATTCTTGTAAGGATAACAGCCCCATTCCTTTTCTCCAGAGTGACCCATACTACCTCCGCTCCCCCTTGACCCCCTTGTATTTCTATAGCCTTTATGTTATCTCTTATATAAAGAGCTACTCCTCCCCCCTTTCTTCTGACCCTGTCCCTTCTGAACTGAGTAAATCCTGGTACTGCCATATCTCAGTCCTGGTTTTTATAGCACCAGGTCTCAGTGATGGCAGCTAGATCCAGGTCCTCTCCTGTCATGGTGGCCTCTAGGTCTGCAGTCTTGCTGCCCAGACTTCGAGCATTCACACACATGAGCCTCCAAATCTTTCACCCTCCATTACCACCATCCCCTTTTCCATTCCCTACCACCATTTCTGGGGGATTGCCAGCTAGTTTCTTGCCCCCCTTTGCTGACCTCCATGCCTTTCCTAGCTTTGTACTCCCCCTTAATCCATTTAAATGCAGCATGAAATGAATTCCCTGGTGCTAGTGGTCCCTCCCCCTCTGATCGCCAACCTAGCATGAAATAAAGAATTCCCTGGTGCTGGTTATCTTTAATCGTAACCCTGACATGAAATAAGAATTCCTAGTGCTGGTTGTCTCTCTCTCTCCCCTTGATCACCCACCCGGCATGAAATAAAGAATTCCTTGATGCTAGTGGCCCCTCCTCCAATTGCCTGCCCAGCATGAATTAAAGATTGCCTTGTGCTAGTGGTTCCCCTCCCTCAGATTACCTGCTTGGCATGAAATATTTGATCACCTGGTGCCAGTGGTCCCCCCCACCCTGCATTAAATCCCTCCCTAGCATCTAGTGCCCCCCCCAACTGTGGCATCAAGTACCCCATTCCCCTACCAGATTCATCAGTGCTGTGGGTGCATACGGCGACCAGTGCAGTCCTCCTTGAACCTCCTCATCCAATCCTGTATGTTCAGGCAGGGGATACGCCTCTTATTTTTAGGATAGGGCCTATACTGGGGGACCACTAGCACCAGGAAATTCTTTATTTCATGCCAGCGGGTGATCAGAGGAAGGGGTGGACCAATAGCACCAGGGAATAGGACAGGGCTCTGTCCTGTAAATAAGAGGCACGCTCCCTCCTAGAACATATGGTGGCCGATCAAGGAGGTATGAGGAGGGCTGTGCTGGTTGCCATATATACCCCTGGCGGCAAGCATACTAGTAAAGGAATGGGGTGGGGTGCTCGGTGCTGAGGGGAGGACAGTTAGATGCCAGAGAATTTGTTTTGTATTTTAATGCCGGGGCGGCCTGGCAACAGGGAATCATATGTTTCATGCCGGGCAGGTAATCAGAAAGAGGGGTGACCACTAACACCGGGGAATTCTTTATTTCATGCCAGGTGGCCAATTGGAGGGAAGGGGGAACCACTAGCACCAGGGAATTCTTTATTTCATGTCAGGCAGGTGATCGGAGGGAGGGGGCACTACTAGCACCAGGGAATTCCTTATTTCATGTCAGGCAGGTGATCAAAGGGAGAGGGGACTGCTAGCACCAGGGAATTATTTTTTTTCATAACAAAACTTGAGTTTTTCCAGAAGCAGTATACATAAAACCTTCATTCAAAATGACAGAGCTTTGGACAGACGAGATGAGTTTATAGTGCAAAATTCGGAGTCCTTCATCTACAGTACATGGAGGTGATGTATAGTGAGTAGTTCCAGAGCATAATATTAGAACGTTAACAGGCCATAACTTCCACAATATTTGGACTTAAAGGACAATCTATATCAAAACAAAGATCTGAATGAGAGTAGTAGAAGAAATAACACACATTCCCTCCTAATCATTTAGGGACGATATAAAAAAAAGCATAAATAAAAAAATGCAATTTCCCATAGGATAACATTGGAACTTTAACAAGTCAAACAGCAAACGAAAAAAATTGCTGTTTTGGCACAGATGGAAGCACAGGGCTCAGAGGGCTCTGTGCATCCACAGCAACACACATGTATGCATCTATGGAGGAATGGAAGTGCAAGGCCCAGAGGGCCCTGCACTCCCACAGGCAAATGAGGCTACAATTATACTATTGCAAAAATTAAGGAATTTAATTGCAAAAAACTTTAATGCACTAGTTATGGTTAAACCGACAAAAATAGGGAAATGCTGCATTAGTGTTTCCAACTCTTAACACCCCACCCCGAAAGCAACAGCGGGGAAAAAACATTACGGTTTCACCTCTCCCGCATCTTCGCAGATCAGGCATGGGGTGTGCCTTGAAGTTGTCAACCCTAAAACTTGCCTATTCTTATATACTGTACACATCTCAGCTATTTAGTATTGCAGTGGTGCGAGCGTTGGAGTTGTCGACCCCAGGGCAACACCCTTTGCCTGATTTGTGAAGATGCAGGAGAAGTGAAACCGCAATGGTTTTTCCTGTTGCTGCCTACTGGGTGGGGTATTAGGGTTGGAAACACTAACACCACACATCCCTGCTTTTGTTGGTTGAACACTACCTAGTGCAGTAACAAAGTTTTTGTGCAATGAATATATTTATATATCTTACTATACAGTTGGTGCTACTAGATCAAATGACCATGGATTATTCCCCCAGCAGTTGCACACCTGCACCTTTTTAATGTGTTTTTCCCTATGTATGTTCATTTTGAACCCATTTTATTGTTGTGATAACACACAACAGGTGTGTGGTCACTGTCCTATATACACACTTATCAGGTGGTTGGAGGCACACATCTTTGCCTTATGCCTCACAACACATCTGAAGCGTGCATATATCAGAGCAGGACCACACACACACACACATACACTCTTGTCTCTGTATTTCAAACAATGTGAAGTCTTGCTGTATTCTGACTATTGCAGTTAGGTCCTGCCTTTCAACTGCCCTGGAGAACAGAGTTAACTTTCCATGGCCAGCATGGAACGTTCAGCGCGAGCTCGGTTGAAGCCCCTATCTGCTGTTGATTAAACTCCAACCGTCAGATTCTTTAGTCCGCCTCACTGAACAGTCGCTCCGGAGATTTCTCCTTTGTTCGGTTCAAAAATGTCAGTTAAAGTGTCGTTTTTCGCTCTGTTTCTACCAAATTTCTGCCACCGAATCTGTCTAAGTCTCTGTCTGTGGTACCGTGAGTACTAGATAGGTTTTACATTTGGTTTCTGTGTGGAACTTGTAAATTTCAGATTGGTTCGGCTGAACCGATCAGTTTAGTCTTAAAAAGTTTGTGAATTTACTTAGAGTGTGGTAACCGGTCCGTATCGGTTCTAAAAAAAAAAAAAGCGGATTTAATTACGTTTTTTTCCAAGACCCGTAACACGGTCAGGAACCAATAGGGGAGTCTTGCCTGGCGGATTGCCGAAGAAAGGGTACGTTTTGGATAGGCTTGGCCATGTCTGAGAAACCCAAGAAAAAAACCGGGCCCACTGGGTTTCAACACTGCAGTGTGTGTGGGGAAGCCTTTGCTAAGGCTGATCCCCACACCACCTGTGTTTGTCTGGGGTTTGACCACCTTGATTCAGACTGCCAAACTTGTAAGAATTTTCCCCAAAGCTACCCTGGATAAGAGAGTAGGTAGACTGAGGGAAAGGGAGGCCAAAAAGTCTGCTGACCCGGATGGCCAGCCCGGTTCAGTTCCGACCGAACCAGGAGGAGTGCCCTCTGATCAGGGCGATACTTCTTCGGATAAAAGGAGAGCCGATTCTGAGGAGTCGGTTCCAGTTAAAAGAAAGAGAAGAGAAAAATCATCCGGTTCGGATCCAGAAATTCATATTCCGACCGCTGATGAGATGGCCAAAGCGATAAGGATAGTGCAATCGCTAACTTCGGTTCTGGCCGAACCGGCACCATCTGGCAGGTGTTCGGTTTGGTTGGTTCCCCCAGTTCTGGATTACACTTCAGAAGAATTTTATGAACCGGAGGAGGAGGGGGAGGGGGAAGTTGTTAAAGTCTGGATGCGCCTATTGACCCGGACATCTCCCCAGACAGACCTTCAGGTGTTTCTCCTCCTAGGCTTTCTGAGTCCCCTTCCCACTTTATATTTTACAAAAAAGTGGCTGAAACCCTCCAGCTTCCAATGGAAGAAGCAGTAGAGGATCAGGAGGAGCCTGATTTTATTGAAATGATGGACATCCCAGAGTCCAGGAGACTGTCTGTTCCCTTCCATAAATCTTTTGGGAAACAGACAATTAAAATTCTATAGACTCCTAACTCCATACCTCCTGTGGACAGACGAATGGACAAGAGGTACACCCTTTCAGGCTCGGACACGGAGTTCCTTTCTCAGCAATGCAGCCATGTTGGGATAGTGCAGGCTGCTGCCTGTGATAAGGCAAATATTCCCTTGGCATCACACCCCCCAGATAAGGACTCCAGGAGGATTGATGCCATGGCAAAGAAGCAGTACATGGCAGCATCTTTGGGACTCGGGCAGGCTAACTATATGGCCTACACAGCTAGATACGAGAAGTCCAGGTGGGACACTGTGATGGCTCTAGCTAAACAGGCCCCTGACCAGCTTGCCAAGGAGCTTGAGCAGGTGGCTGCAGATGGGATTGAGGCATCCAAGGTGCAGTTTCATGCTGCTGTGGACTCCAGTGATGTTTCATCTAGAGTCATGGCTACATCTGTGGCCCTTCGGAGGATGGCTTGGCTCAGATGTACTAGCCTATCACAGGATACCCAGGCTAAGGCCATGGATTTCCCTGTCATTGGTAATTCTCTGTTTGGGGAGCAGACGGAGAACTACATGAAAAGGATGGACGAGTACAGGACCACCTACAGGAGTGCTCAGGCCAAAGAAAGGCAAGCCACTCCTTAAAGGCAGCAGGGCAGGGGCAGGCCTTTTCGCCAAGTCCAGGCCTCCTCTTCTTCCTGTGCTCAGAGGGGGTTCTAAAGAGGGAGAGGCAGACGGGGAATGAGCAGGCCTGCTTCCACCCCTCAGCCTAAAGCCCCTGCCAAGCAAACACCCTGATGGGTCTGCCCGGGTCGATTCTTCGGTACCTGTAGGGGGCAGGCTGGCTTACTTTGTCCAGGACTGGAAGTCTCTGATATCAGACAAGTGGGTCCTGGAAGTGGTAAGCCAGGGACTGGTTCTCAGCTTCAAAAAATTTCCCAAGATGAGAACCAGATCCTTTCCACCTGCAAATCCATCAGAGACCCTTGCCCTAGAGGCAGAGGTTTCTTCCCTCCTGGCTCTCAGAGCCATAGAGAGTGTTCCTACTCTACACAAAGGCAAATGATTGTACTCCAAGTACTTCCTAACCCACAAAAAAACAGGAGAATGGTGGCCCATCCTGGATCTAAGATATCTGAACAAGCACCTTTTAAAACCAAAGTTCAAAATGGTGACTCTGGGAATAATTCTTCCCTCTCTAAGGCCAGGGGACTGGCTAGCCTCCCTGGACCTCAGAGATGCCTGTTTTCACATTCCCATCAGGTGCTCCCACAGAAAGTACCTCAGGTTCGAGTTGCCCTCAGGCCACTATCAATTCAGAGCAATGCCCTTTGGCCTAACATCAGCCCCAAGGGTGTTCACAAAGTGCCTGGCAGTAGTGGTTGCTTTGCTAAGGGGAAAAAAGATCTCCATCTTTTCATACTTGGATGACTGGCTCGTAGTGGGTCAGTCTCCAGACCAAGTCAAGTCACATCTGCAAAGAACTCAGCAAGTGCTCACTTCCTTAGGATTCCTCCTCAACCTTCCAAAGTCAGTTCTCGAGCCAGTACAGCTCCTCACCTTCATAGGCGCGGAGCTGGATACAATAAGGGCAAGAGCCTTCCTTCCCCTGGACAGGGTAAGGACCCTTATGGAAATGGCCTCTTCATTCACCCTTCAGGTGTCTCGACCAGCAAGGCATTTCCTGCAGCTTCTGGGCCACATGGCAGCCTCTACAGCAGTGGTCCAGGGAGCAAGATTTCAGATGAGGGACATTCAGTTCCACTTAAGAGCCTTCTAGTCCCAAAGAAAGGATTCCCTTACCAAGCTAGTCCCAGTGACTCGAACCCTGATCCAGGCTTTGCAATAGTGGCAGGATCAGGACAATTTGAGGCAAGGAGTTCCTTTTGTCACTCAGTGATACTCACCACAGATGCCTCCTTGCTGGGCTGGGGAGCCCACCTGGGGATCTTACCACCCAAGGGCTGTGGTCACCTCAAGAATCTCTGCTTCACATCAGTCTCTTGGAACTCAGAGCAGTGTTTCTAGCACAAGCCTTTTCCAAATCTGTACAGAACAAGGTGGTCCAGATCAGAACAGACAATACCACCACAATGTGGTACATCAGCAAGCAAGGAGGCACTCGGTCTACGGCCTTGTGCACAGAAGCAATGAAGTTGTGGTCCCTGGCCTATTCCCTGCTAACCTCTCTGATAGCAGTTCACCTCCCAGGGAAGGACAATGTCCTAGCAGATGCTCTCAGCAGGATATCCCAGGGCCATCACGAATGGACCCTAGATCCCCTAGTTTTGAAAGTGATTTTCTCAAGATGGGGCACTCCACAGATAGATCATTTTGCAGCCCCAGACAATCACCAACTTCCTCTCTTTTGTTGCAGACCCCCAGTCTTGGGCTCAGTCCCACTGGATGCTCTGATTCTGGATTGGGAAGGGAAATTTCTGTATGCTTTCCCCCTTCCCTCTTCTGTTCAAAGTGTTAGTCAAGATCAGGTCACAACCATGCAGAGTGACTCTGATTGCTCCAGACTGGGCCAGACAGCCCTGGTACCCTCTGTTGCTGTCCTCAGCAGTCCACTTTCCCCTTTCTCTTTCCAGGAATTACAACCTGTTGACATCCTCTCAGGGGAGGATTTGGTATCCGAACCTCAAGTCTCTCAATCTCAAGGCATGGCTCTTGAAGAGTTAGAGTTTGCTGATCTGCACTTTTCTCAAGTGGTTCTGGATATCCTTAAGGCCTCTCGAAAGCCTTCCACCAGAAAGACTTACAACTCCAAATGGAAAAGGTTCACTATTTGTTGCTCTAATAAGCACATTTCTCCAGAATCTGCCGGGTTGCCTACAGTTCTGGACTATATGGTCCATCTTAATGGCTTAGGACTTAGGCCTGCTACACTTAAAGTGCATTTGGCAGCTGTTTCTGCCTTCTTGTCAGTAGGCAAGTCCTCTCCTCTGTCAGCTCATCCTATGTTATGTAAGTTCTTCAAGGGATTGCTGCACACCAATCCCCCCCTTTAGGGACCCTGCTCCTGCTTGGGACCTTAATGTTTGCGTTGCTCAGCTTATGCAACCTCCCTTTGAGCCTTTGTTCTCTGCAGAGCTTAAGTACTTGACTTGGAAAACTGTGTTTTTGGTAGCCATTACCTCTGCCAGGCATATCAGTGAATTGCAAGCCCTGTCAGTGGAGCCTGATTTCATCTCTTTCCACAGAGATAAAGTGGTCGTAAGAACTAACAGGAAGTTTTTGCCTAAGGTGGTTTCAGATTTCCACCTTAATCAGTCTGTGTCCCTCCCTGTTTTCTTCACTGACCATTCCTCCTCCAGAGAGAGGAGGCTGCACAGCTTGGATGTTAAAAGGGCCCTCAGCTACTACATAGAGCACACCAAGGGTCACAGGTTTGAGGCCCTCCAGTTGTTCCTCACATATGGAGAGGTCGGTAAGGGCAAACCTGCCACTAAGATCTATTGCCAGGTGGATTGTCTCTTGTATACAATTCTGCTATGAAAAACTGGGTAGAACCCCACCTTCAGGCCTGAGGGCTCACTCTACTAGAGGTACCAGCTGTTTCCCTGGCTGCTGCAGAGGGATATTCCTATCTTAGAAATTTGTCAAGCAGCCACCTGAAAACAGTCCATACATTCACCAAGCATTACTCTCTGGATATGCAGGCTAGAGTGATGCTCGGTTTGGCACAGCAGTACTCAGAGCCTATTCCAAAGTGGGTTCTGTCCTCCTCCATGGAGGTACTGCTTGTAGTCTGTAATAAGTCAGAATACAGCAAGACTTCATGTTGTTTGAAGAAAAATTACTCACCTTAGTAATGTTATTTCTTCTAATGGAGTCTTGCTGTATTCCTGCCCCCGCCTCCCCTCTCAGAACCTGGTTTTGGGATGTGGGTGGGCAGGAGCAGTGTTGGCACCTAGGGGTGCCCTCTTTTCACCCTCCTTTACTTTGGGTGTGTGGTGTTTTGTTTTTTGGGTTTCCTGACTTGAGTATTTGCTTTGAAACCGAAAAACCCTTTTTAATAAATTTAGTTTCCAGTTGGCTAGTGTGAGTTTTATAGTTTCCACACAGAACTTCTAGTGAGTATTGCTCGTAAAGATCTGATGGTTGGAGTTTAAACAACAGCAGACAGGGGCTTCAACCGAGGCTGCGCTGAACGTTCCATGCTGGCCATGGAAAGTCAACTCATTTTTTCTCCGGGGCAGTGGAAAGGCAGGACCTAACTGCAATGGTCAGAATACAGCAAGACTCCATTAGAAGAAACAACATTACTAAGGTGAGTAATGTTTTCTTCTTGCCTGCCTGCAGTACCACTAGGACCACCAGAGATGTTTCCTATAGAAATATGGCACACTATTTGAAAATATCCAGACAACTTGATGGCTACAACTACATTTTTACTGTACTGCAGTTAGACTCCATCCCTGTCTGGAATTCTGGGTTGTACTGGTAGGCAGTTTGGCCTAGTGGTTATAGCACAGAGCTGTGAACCTAGAGACCGAGGTTTAAGTACCACAATCTCCATTTGAGCACTGTAGATTCCCTGGTGTGGGACAAGGCTAAAGTGTGATCAAGAGCAATAAGAGGCATTAGAGGGGTTAGGACCTGGGATCTGAGAAGGTCCAAGGAATACATGGGCAGACTAGATGGACCCTTGGTCTCCTTCTGCCGCCTTTTTTTCCCTCTGCTTCTATGTGTGTCTACTGGCTTCAACGTTCTTTTCCTTTCATCTCCTGGAGTTTAGTTCAGTTCTGTAGTCACACTTAGGCAGCATCCACTGAGTATGTTCAGTCACTAGAAACTGTCTTCAAGCTTGACTCTTCCTGCCATTCCATCACATGTTGCCTGGTTTCTGCTACGGGTGTTGCAAATTGAAAATTCACCCATGTAGGGACTGCAAATTGGGTACTTTGCAGTGAAAATTTTGTGGAGGCTGCAGAGGGCTAGAACACTTTTTTTTTCAAGTGTTTTAAAACCATGTTTAATGTAAATGCAAAGCGTGTTTACTGATTTTAATCTGAACTACTATAAGTTCTGAAAACTGCTACAAAGCATAGCATGGACGGGGCATAAGTTAAAAGGAGTTTGTCTGCTACACTCTGGTAAGTTGTACCTTAGTTAGCCCAAATCTAACTTCAGAACAGGGGAATGAGCTTTATAGGTTATAGCACAGAGCTCTTAGCTCGAAAAACTTTGAATCGTCTCCCCTTGCTGTCAGGGTGATGACAGATGCAACAACATTCAAAAGGACATTAAAAGCTCATATTTGTTGTTTTGACTACCGTGCATGTCCTTAAAAATAATTACTTTGTGTGTACTGAGCTGTGTAATTATGTAGTGAAAGTTTGTAAACATGGACTCCTTTATACTGTACTTTATCACCGTACTTCTTGTGTAACCTAGTTCTGAACTTGTATATCTCCTGCATTTAGAATTCTTGCCTGGTATTTCCTGCCCTTCCCTCAGGCCATAGCTGAAACAAGGCAGTCAACCTAGTCTACTTAGCTGAGTAGCCAAGTAAAATAAGTAAAATCTAGGAGACTCTAGCACAAGTAATTGTGTTAATTGGGGCAGGACTTGACTGTCTGCCAGACAGACCACGTCTTCCATTGGGCTGTGCCAAGGATCTTTTGTTCTTTTCCAAGTCATATTAGGCTGGGCAACCATGCCCAGCCCATGATCTCCTCAGGCCCTTGGATTTCATGGTGTCTACCATGGTTGAGGCCTGTTCGCTCTGCTGGTACAGTATATGCAGTCTCTTCACTAGGAATGTGCACTCCAGTGCTGCCAGATGCATTAAGCTGGTTCAGGTGACACAGTTCATGGTGGATGCCCCTTGATGTTGTGTTCTAGGTGTTCTTCTCATTGAGAACTACACTGTTGAATCTGTTTGCTTCCTGGAAAAGCAGAAAGCTAAGGCTCATCTGGTTCCACCACCCTCAACAGGGCACTCTGCTAGGGGTGCATTTTCCCATCCACATATATAAGGTCATCTTTATACATTTTCTGTATTTCTCATGGTCTTCTAGGTACTCTTTAAGGTCCAAACTGACCATGAGATCCTTATCCTGATTGCTTCAAACGGGTCTCTGTAATTCTGGTACTAGGACCTTCACAGCTTCAGCTGCAGACCAGATCATCTGCTTTCTACTGTGGCAGAGTCTAACAACAGAGTCCAAGGGGACAGTCCAGCACTGGGACCTAAAGTCGCTACACCTCACAGCCTGGTTCCTGGGAGGCTATTACTCTTGATCTTAATGGTTTTCTGAAGATTCCCTTAGAGTAATGGAGGCATCTCAGAAGTTGATTTACAAAATCTGTGGCTTTAAATGGAAGAGGTTTTTGTGCTGGTGTGAGATGCATATGATGTCGCCTCTGTCTTGCTGTATGAAGCACATTCTGAACTTCTTTGGTCTCTTTCTCAGCCTTGACTGGGAGCCACACCCTATTAGGGTGCCCTTGGTGACCATTTTAGTATACTGTGCCAAGGCTGCTATGCTGACTGTGGCCTTAGAAAATGTATTCTCACTTGTCTCCTCCAGTATTTGATCCCTCACCTCAATGGCACCTAATACTGTTTTACTGGGGCACATGAAAAAACTATTTGAGCCAATAGACAAGTGTCATCTGTCTCATTTTGTCATAGTCTGCATCACATTGGCCAGATGTGAGAATGAATTCTAGGATTACTCTGAGGAGTCCTTGTATGTGTCATTCCACAGTGAAAAGGTTGTACGTCCCCAAACAAAATTCCTGACCAAGGTGGTATCTGAATGCCATTTGAGCCAGTTATTGCTGCTGTTTTTCCTGAAGTTGCATGCTTTGGACGCTGAACAGGAGATTGTCTCTTGATGTTTGCAGTGCCCTCTTCTTTAAAGAGCTTACACTGGAAATTTCATGGTGACTCATCAGCTGTTTGTAATGTACTATAGGCTGAAACAAGGCAGGCCAGCAGTCAGGCAGACTGTTGCCAGGTGAATCATATCCTGCATTGCGCGCAGCTGTCAGTTTGCTTGTCAGGAGTCACTGGCAGGGTTACACACTCACTGTATCAGACATACTGCTGCTGGCAGGAGCATCCTTACTGAGTTCTGCATGGTTGCCACCCGGTCTTATGTGAGCACACTTATTTCCCACTACAGCATCAGTGCCCCCAAAGCTGCTTTAAAGCTTGTAATTCATTCAGATCGTTTTCTTTTTTTTTTAATCATCTTAACATGTTAGAAGGGTTCTTGGTCACATCATTCAGCTGAATTATGATCTGCCTGACCGCTGTCAACAAGGTGACCCACTCATCGGTCAGGAAAAAGCTTCATATTTAAAATTTTACCATGCCATTGTGAGCTGAGTTCCCCCAGCTTTCTCTGTAACTAGTGGGGAAACCACACTCTGACTTCTTTTCTTGTATAGTATGCTCTGTGCTCTGGCCAATAAGAGGCTCACAGGTGACCATTGGGGAGCTCACTAATTAGGAGAAGGCCAGAGAGTGGTTTCCCCACAAGACATAGAGAAAGTAGGGGGACCTCAACTCATAATGGCATGGTGAAATTTAAAATGCAGTTATTTCCTGACCAATAAGTGGGTCACCTTGTCATTGATGGTCAGGCAGATCATGCCAGGGTTAAGCTTGCTAAACTTTTAATATTGAATTGCAAGTAGGAGAATTGCAACCTTCTAATTAATTAGCTTTTTCCAGCCCAATGAGTGGGTCACCTTGTTGCTGGTGGTCAGGCTAATCATAATTATGTGGAATGATGTGATCAAGAACCCTTCTAACGTTAAAATGATGAAAAAAACAAGTACGAAAATTGAATTGATTTGAATGAATTGCAGCCTTAAAGCAGTTTTTTTTTTGGGGGGGGGGGCATTGGTATTATAACTGTTTGCTTGGTCATGTATCAAGCACACCCCTGTAAACATAAAAAAAATGTAAGATGCATTATAAATGTGATAAAAATCTTTATGTATTGGCCAGGGTTGAGCTTGCTAAACTTTTAGTATTGAATTCCACTACATCAACCTGCTCAGCTGCCCCAGTATGCTACATTTGGGAACCAAGTCCTTCAGTAAGCATATATCTAAAAATCTTTGGGTGCACGCCTGTCATCCTCATCTTGGAGGACTACTTGGAATTACGGAATGTGAACAGTGGACTGAATCTAGGCAGTTAGAAGAAGATGTTACTTACTCTTCATCGTAGTTCTGCTACTACTGTTAAATTTACCTTCACACAACCCACCCAGCCTCCCTTGCCCAGATTTGATTGGGTGCGTTTTCCAGGATCTGGATCTGAAAGCAGGTGGAGATGAGAGGACATACGATTGGGTGGTGGGAGTGTTAAGCTTGAAGACCGTTTCTGGTGACTTCGCTTGCTGAGTAGATTCTGCCTAAATATAGATGTGAACTAAATCCTAGTAGCTGATCTCCGTTACGAGTAAATACTGTAACCTCTTACTTATGTCTACATTATTTTTTGCATCTTATTTGCCCAGCATGACCCAATGGAAATGTATCATATTGTTTGAGGACTTTAAGAGTGCTGGGACAAGGGACGTCACAAGCCATCCAAGTTAAGGTCCTCTACCATTAGAGGAAGTTCTGCCGTCTATCCTTGACCCATACTACACCTCTTAAACTCCCCAGTTTCCCATTTTGGCAGGGGAGAAATTCCAAGACAGTGTCCAGGAGCAGCTGTCATCTGAATGCACAGACATTAGACCTCTAAATCTTGGCATAGTAACTGGGTGTGTCAGAAGAGACAGTGATAATGTTGTATCTTTTCATATCCTACCTCTTCTTCCTTTCAGCTTGAGAGATTGGCACTAAGCAGGACCCTAGGGGTAAAGGGCAGACAAGCCAATTACCCTTTCATTCCCTTCCCTCAAAAAAAAATAAAAACACACGCACACACAGCTTCCTGCTGCATTGCTCCCTGTGGCCAACAGGATACAACCAGACAGCGGAAGGCTCAACTACCCTCCTCTGCGACACTCTGTCTCCTTCTACCAGCATGACAAGTGTGGTCTTGGGGCACAAATCATTTGTAATATAGTTTTGTACATGTTAATAAGACTTAAATGATTTCATGCCAGATGGCTCAGGAGGCAGCTTACTCATCAGATATCCTTGTTCACCACCAGGACTGCAAATCCTATTACTCGCAAGTCCTACTTCCTTCTGAATCTTCCTTTATCAGGCCAAGTGTTATCCTCCCTCTCAACTGCAGCAATCTGGCTTTCATCCAGCATTTGCCTTGTGATCTTTGTAAAAGCAGACCTCCTCTTCCTGGCTTTCCCAAATGCTGCCGCAAAGTGTTCTGAGCCTGGCACACCAATATAGTGTTTCTGAACTGATCTTTCCCTCATCTTCATTCTCTTCCATTAAAGAATTTAAAGAGCTGCTGACATACCGGCCTGGTGGCGCTGACGGTTGAGGCGCTGGACGGCACACCTCACGCCACGCCGGTGACCTGGGTTCGGGAACGAGCCCAGGCTATCGGGGTCGGCAGGGGAGGACCGAGATTGAGCGTCCCTAGACTGCTCTCCCAGTCCTGTGGTGGGTTGGGGGAATCTCGCCATGCTGTAGCGGCTCCTGGGGACGCTCGGGGGCACTACAAGTGCTGGTGATCTGGAGGGGGAACATGGTGGATGTCTGCACGCTGTGCCCGGATGTCATTGCACATCCATGTTCCAGGGGACTAATCAGAGGAAAAATGGCTGGGCATGACCGTGCAGCTTGATGGCTGCGCTCCGAGCCGCTTGGAGGACTTTGGCGGAATCCTGTCGGGGAGGGTCTGGGGCCGTCCTGGCTGGCTGAGGCAGAGGGGGAGCCCTCCAGCGGGATAGCAAGATGGCTATCCCAGATCCTCCTGGGTGCAGTCTGAGCTACCCAGTTCTCCGGGCGGGTGGAGCCGGTGGCTGGATGCCCCAAGCTGGTAGTGTGCCGCAGCAGATGGCAAAAAGCATTACATTAAAAAAAAAAAAGCTGCTGACATAATCTGGCCAAATGTGCTATATTGCAGAATTAGAATAAGCACGTCCCCAGTTAACCACATACAAAAAGCAGATTTATGTCCTATTTCATTTTAAAGTTAGCAATTTTGTAACCATGATTTCACTACCTGTTTAAAAAAAAAAAAAAAAAAAAAAAGCATGTTTTAGTGAAGAGCAGCTGCTGATGCCATCTAGGGATCTTACAGTTCAGTATTTTGTGTCAGCAAGCTTATAGGACCGTTTCTTTAAAGTTGTATAGATTGTGTGCAGTGGTTTTCATAATTAAAATGGGCAGCACGAGTTAGTAAACATTGCTTTACAAACTTTGTGTTTCAGGCTTTGTAACAAAACTGACAATATTTTGTCTGGGTGCCTTTTTATTGAGGTCCTTTTTCCTGTGTTGCTGAATGCTGGGTTATTATAGCACACTGTTGAGAGGTTTGCAGACTGAATAAGTTTCTGATGTGGTGGAAGGCTGAACTCATTCACACCTATCAGTCAATTGAGGCAACTTCTAAGAATGGCAATTTAAAACAATTATCCCATCTCGGCAGTGGGGTGGGCAGACTCATCTTTGTTCTACCTTAAATTACTATGATAATTTTATCAGAGCTAACACTTCCACCCATAGTAGGAATTAACATATATATATATAAGGCCGCTATTAAAACATATTAAGGCAGAAAATGACAAAACAGCAGTGAAATTACTGTATCAACATTACAATACTAGCAGCAAATACAATATCTTAACAGGCACATTAGAGTAGCACTCCAAATGGCTTCTAGCAGCCTGGGGGCATGCTGAATTAGCATCCAGCAACCCTGGAGAAATATACCACACAAAAACAATATTAAAAATGTTTTTTCAACTTTATTACAAAATCTGAAACATATATAGTTTTTATAGCAAAGTTTACTGACTGGTGCTGCCTGTTTTACTTGTGAAAACCATTGCAGAGGATATTTACAACTTTGGAGAAATGGGTCCTATAAGCTTGCTGACAGGGATTACTAGACTGAGGTCCCTATATGACATCATCAGCAGCTCTTTACTGACACCTGCTTTTATTGCACAGGTAGTGCAATCAAAGTTACAAAATGTATAATAACTTTAAAACGAAATAATGTGAAAATCTAGTTTTTGGTATGAGATTTACTGGGGGTATGCTTATTTGGATTCTGCAATGTAGCACTTGTGGCATCAGTAGCTGTTTAATAAGTTATTCCATCTAACAAAGTTTTAACAGCAAGACGTATAGTTTGATGACCACAGTTGGATGCAGTGGCAGCGCATGCAGACTCTGGAGGTAGGTGGTAGAGATGCTGGCTGCAGAAGCACATTCTGTGGCAGATGGCCACAAAGCAGTGGTGCCGTGCACATTTGTTCAGGTGCCGCCTAGAAAAGCTTACCCAGCAGGAGGCCTCCTGTGTTAGGAGAGGCCAGAGGACTGGTGTGGTGAAAGTACTGGGGCATCAGAGTGAGGCTTCAGGGGCCTTCCGAGTACAGTGAGGAGCATTGGAGAGCCTAAAGGAGTGAGGTTCCAGGGGCAGCGTTGGGCACAGGGAAGAAAAAATCGCTTACTGAGCCAACAAGTTTTGCATGTGCTGGTTGACCAACAACTAAATAAATTAACTTGTGTGACTATTTTTCTTAAAGGATAGGAGTAACTGTGTTTTTAATTAAACAAAAATAACACTTTTTGGCTCTCATTCTTGGTGAACCAAACAAATTCCGAATTCTAAGTTTACTTCCAATATTTTCCTGATAGTGGGAGAAACTACAGATGACGTCCAGTGAGAGAAGAAAGATAATGTGCTCTGTAACATTCCATGTCATTGCCATCACCTGCGTGGTATGGTCTTTATACGTCCTCATCGACAGGACAGCAGAAGAAATAAAACATGGTCAGACAACTGGTATGTAGATTCTGTTTGCTTTTTGTTGAAATTTGCAAGCAAAAAGTGACAAAACTGTACATGATATATTGCTGAATACTTAAGCTATATAGCCATTTCTAGAGTTTTTTTTAATATTTTTGTTAAGTTTCAAAAATTAACACATACAACATTGCATAGATATTATTTCTTTTAGCATTGGTGATAACAATACACCATACATAAGTTAAGAAACAAAGAAGTTGTATAGCTAGTATTAGTAAAATAGGTTCAACAGTGTAATAAGGTTATCATAAATCGGTGCATGCGATTACAAATCTTATTAGGATATTGCTTTACAGTGCTATGAATAGTGGATTTATATGGTATTTTTTTTTAAATATTGCTAAATTACATCCTATGTAGCAGTTTTCAGAAATGTTTCAAAAAACATTTAATTTGTTGATAAGTAGTAGGGTGTTATTTTTCTATTTAACTTGTCCACCTCTACTGGCAGAATTCAAACAGAAATGTCTGTTTCTAACCTCAGGAATTCCTCATTTAATGGTTACACTCTAAGCATCAGTCTCCATAGAGACAGATGTCCCGGTGACAGAATCCTGTCTAATTATCAGAATTCAGAATTCAAAATTTAGAATAGTGGGTTGAAAACCTTGCAGCCACCTTCCAGCCTGCCAGCTGTCAGATTTGTTTCTCTGCCTTTAGAGAAAGGTTGCCCCAAGTTGAGCTCCAGTACAGCTTGCTCTCCAGTCATTAATATTTATTTTAAATAGTAGTTTTAAAAAAGTGTTTAAATATTTTTTTTCTAGTATACTATGCATAGTTAGGGTAGGTGATTTACTATACAGAAACAGCAGCGCTTTCACTTTCCATTTCTGCCTGTGCCCATTAACCCTATTTAATTGTTTTCTGTGCAAGAAGCCCGCGATAAGGGAGGCAGTGTAGTGCAGTGGTTTAAGGCTCTGAGCTGCAAATATGGAGACCTGGGTTTGAATCCCACAGCCCCCACTTGCATGCTGTGTGACCTTGAGCAAGTCACTTAACTTCCCTGTGCTCCCAGATCACACCTGTAAACAAGCTTTCAGCTTAGTGTGTCTCTCTCCTGGTTAAACAATTGGAAAAAACAATTGGATTTGGCCTTTGGCACAGTTTTGGGAGTAAAGAGACATTTTTGTTAATGGGTTCTTACTCCTGTATTATTTTTAGCTGTTTTTGGGAATTGTTTTTAGTTTTTTACTAGGATCTCGCCATAGTATATTAGAGAGATCTAGTAGATCCACGGGCTGAAACTATTAGAAAGCGCGTGTTTTCAACTCCTGGTAAAGGCAGGCTGCCAGGAGCTCAGTGTAAATTGCCTGGGGTCAGATCACGATTTATGTATTGCGAGTCCTGCATTGTTTTTATCCAAAACCTTAAAGGGACACTGTCAGCCTTTTTTGCATCATATTATTTCTAGTTAAAAACCCACATTTTATGATTACTTACCTTCTCTAAAATTCATTGATGACGCTGGTTGTTTTATCTACTTTTTTTTACTAGAACTGAAATGCATGCAAATGTCATAATTGTACCCAAAAGTGTTTTGTTTTAGAGTCTTGCTTTACTCTTATTTCATACTCCTTGAACATTAGGAACACCCCCAAACAGTGCAGCCACTCATGATACATTGTATCCTCTTCTACTGCATAACAAGTGGATAGGCTGCGATGGGGGCATTGCTAACTGCAGGAAAGATGCAATGGAAGTTGATAAAGGAATGTAAACAAACATGTTTTGGTGTGGTAACATCAGTATTGTGGACATTTTTTTTTTTTTCCCTTTTTAGAAGAAAAAAGGGAATCGGAATCAAACTCCCAGCAATATCAACAGTCTCTACAGAATCTGAACAACCATAAAAAATGTTTTTTAAACTAGGGACACTTTGAGGCCTAAGGGGGTTGACAGTGTCCCTTTAAATAAAAGGTCAGATAAATCAGAAGTCATTATAGTTTATCAGTCTGCCTTCTTGTTGCCAAAAAATAATAAAAAAGCTCTCAAGGAGTTCCCAATAATGGTGGAAAGCACGCATCCGGAGGTTCCATCTCTTAATGTTTAAGAGCAACACTTAAAACAGCGTAAAAGGTGACAAGGATAAAGCTGCTCAGCCTTCTGAAAGGCATGGTAATGATGGATCGGATTATCAGGGTGTCCAAAAGGGAGAACACGGACTATAAATAGAGCAGGCACTGGAAACAATGCCTGCTAAAAAGAAATGAAAGAAAAAATGTCACTGCCATGCCTCCTGAATGGAAAATCCTTCCCCTAGTATTGGACATGGAGACACCAGCTACCCCAAAAAATACATAATTAGAATAGTAAAGTGTAAAAAAAAAAATATATATATATATTTGACCTTCAGGAAGACTGGTGTAAGCAACTGGAAATTAGAATGTGTGAGCTATTGAAGGATACTCCTGGGAACATTGTCATTTACAATTATAAGGAGGAGATTGCTGTTTATGGAATTTTTATTTTCATAGTGTGCATAATAAATCCCATGAGGGGCAAACAAGATAACTCCCAGGAGTAAAATTATCTGTGCTTGTCCTATGGATGGATTATATTTAAAATTTAGCAGGAATTTATTAGGTATTTTTCAAGTTCAACTCTTGCTGTATAAGTGTCAGAATTTATAAAACAACTTGGTAAAATCCACAACCATCGGTGCCTGAGGCGTATCACATGACCGTACATTAAAA
This sequence comes from Neoceratodus forsteri, assembly GCA_016271365.2. Classification (NCBI taxonomy): domain Eukaryota; kingdom Metazoa; phylum Chordata; order Ceratodontiformes; family Ceratodontidae; genus Neoceratodus; species Neoceratodus forsteri. The sequence continues at coordinate 637,298,932 of CM028135.1, read as the reverse complement.
TACCTTCATGCATACCCTGTTTGTTATTGCTTACTTGCTGTATATTCTTGTGACTGTACTTGATTTCAATCAGTTTAATTATCTGGACAGTTGACTGGCCCGGTGGCGCTGAGGGCTGAGGCGCTGGACGCCTTACCACATGCTATGCCGGTGACCCGTGTTTGGGAATGAGCACGGGCTGCTGGGGGTTGGCAGGGTTGGAGAAGGATTGCGCGTCTGGAGGACAGCTCTCCTCCGGGGAGGGAGGACATCAGCAGTCAGCGTGCGGCTGGCCCCTGGTGGAGACTGAGGGGCAGCGCCACCGATGCTCAAGAAATGGGGGTGGGAGGGGGCAGACGCCGGGAAGAGCGTATGCGGAAGCATCCACGCGCCTTCCATTGGCATCACTGCACGCCCCTTCCCACAGTGGGAACCAATCCAGGAAAAATATTCTCGGCAGCATGAAGGCTGCTTGTCGGCGCCACCGTGGTCACACGCAAGTCGGCTCCCTCCTGGGTCTACCCTCCTGGTCTCCGCGGTGGTGGGTGAAGTACACGCGGCGATGCAACCAGGGATGGTAGCGATGGGGAGGTCAGAGCTCTGACCAGGGCAGCTGCCGGGTTAGTTGGCTGGACAGGGGGAGGAACCAAAGGCACAACTTCCCCCCCAGTCGAGGAAAGTAAAAATAAATTAACTATAAAAAAAAATTTATCTGGACAGTAATTATGCTTCTGCCCGAAAATGGAGGGGGCATTGTATTTGTCAGTTTTGTTGCCCAGTTAGGTGCACTGGAGAAGCATACCTGCCGTTTTCAGGTGCAGCCCAGGCATGTGCACTCAATAATCTGCAGTACCATGGTGGTGTTGGTACAGAATGCTTAACTTAAACACAGTGCTTTGTTGACACTGTTAACAGGTGGGTCAACTGAGACTTATTTTGGTTACTGTTGATCAGATTTCATTCAGACTTAAGCTGCGTGTCCTAAAGTATATAGCTACAGATCTGTATATAGTGGAGGTTAGTCAAAGGTCATTCTCTTATATACTATACCAGCTGCTCAGATTCCTACCCAAATCTGAGATGTATACACTGAACAGTATCAGTCCCTAAACTGACCCCCTGTGGTACTCCACTTGTTTCCAAAAGCTCATGTAAAGTCATTAATGCTAACGCATTGTGCTCATTCAAATAACCAGGATGGAATCCATTTTATCAGACGCCTGCCTATGTGAAAATTTTTCAATTTGTATAAATTTATCATACGGAACAACATTAAAAGGCTTTCTAAAATCAAGGAATATGACTTCTGCTGGGCTGCCTTGATCTATGGCTTAGCTAATTTTATCATAAAAGCTGATTAGATTCGTACTACAGGATCTTCCCTTAGTAAATCCATGCTGTCTGTTATCACCAATGCATTTACTTCTGCACTGTTCCCCTAACATCTTTTTAACACAGGATCCCAAGAGTTTACCACATATTCTGGTTATAAATGTTGACCGATAATTTATAGGGTCGCTTATTATTCTTTAAAAATAGGCTCAACTTCTGCTGTTCTCCAGACATTTGGGACCTCACCTTTGCTGAAAGATTTAGTAAAAATATGTTTTAGGGGATGGGCTAATTCAGCTGATACTTTCTTAATTACTCTTGTAACATGGGCAGGGAGCTGTCTCTGAGCTCATTGGCAGACTGCCACCACCTGATCATTCATTAATCTCTGTTACCTGCACAGTAAGTGGTGAAATGATCCCAGGAAAGTGATCAAGAAGCTGCCTGATCTTGTTATTGTGCTTAAAACACAGTTCTCAATGCAGCCATTAATCTCCTCGCTAAGTGAAAGACACTGCCTCAGATGCACACAACGACCGTGAGTTTGTTTGGGGCAAACACACAGTGCAGCAATGTGTTGACTACCACAAATACAGTACCCCTTAATGCTTTCTGTTATCCTCTGTAAGCAAGTGACAGCCAAAGGCTGTCCTATATTGCTGCAGTTTCTGTCTCGCTTTGTGTCTTTGTGGAGCACTGGTTGGAGCCCCCACCTCACACTGCTGTTTCTGTGCCTCTCAACCCCTCTTCTGGCTGTGCTCTTAAGTGTCCATCGATATGTGAGGGAGATGAAAGAGCCAGACTGAGTGCCTATTACCCAGGGAGGAATGTCACGTTCAGCAAGAAGCTGGCGCTGAGGCTCTGTTCATGTGTATGTAACGCTAAATGGTTTCCCACCCACCACCACCCCGTGGATCTGTAATCCTGACCCCACACCGTTACATCAGTCCGGTGGCAGTATGGGGCACAGTGCACCGGGAAGAGAATGAGCGAGTTGCATTGAGCCATGCATCGGGAGTGTTCCATTTATCTGCATGTCTCTCTTCAGCGGGCAACTACAGCCACTCGCAGGGATGCCGTGACAGATTCTCCCCTCAGCAGCAATGGGGGGAGAGAGAGAGAGAGAGACTTGACAGAGAGCAAGAACCCTTCTTCATATGTGTGTCTGTCCCATACTCCGCGCTTCTTGTCTCCCCTCCTCCTCCTCCCCAGTAGCAAACCTCCCTGGACAGTGTTGTCTGCTCCCGGGTCCACACCCCCGTCAGCTGGCACTTCCTCCTGGAGTGCTAATGTCAGTACCCCTGTCCCTTTTCGGTGCCATCGTGGTCTTCCGTTCCCAGTGACCTGAGAGCTGCAACCTGCTATGGGAGACGAAACAGCTCACCACACTGCTCTCGCTCTCTTACTTAACCCTGTATGGCAGAGAAAGAGAGAGAGAGACATGCATCAGGGAGCCACAACACATAGTCTGCAAACACATAGCGGCAGCTCTCTTCCTGTCTTATTTTCGTCTAATGCCCCTGCATTTCTTAAAGTATTCCTGTGGTATGCATGCACTGTCAAATTTGTGAATAAAAAATTTAAATAACCTGAAGACAGTGTGGGACTCCTTAGATCCAGCCAGCAGGCTTGCGGCGGGACATCCCAGGAGATGGATCTAAAAAGGAAAAGGCTTGCAGAGCACCTGGATTTGACCAATGCGGACCCCTACCCATCCCACCTTGGATGGGGCCGCACAAGATCCTAATACCCATAATATGGCAACAGCCATCCTCAATTCCTGCGGTCTTTAAAAAGGCTGACAGGATCTATCATCCCCCCCCGGAAGGGGCAAGCCACCTAACGAGTCAACCTAAGGTCGCCTCGATAGTCATCGCAGCTGCCCTCGATAGGTCGGCTCAGCCAAAGCATCTGAGTGTCTCACCGCCAGACAAAGAGTCCAAGCAGATGGACCAGTATGGCCGCAAGGTCTACGCTTCCTCCACCTGCGCTAACAGGTCTCTTAATTACGTGGCCCACATGATCCGTTTTCAGAAGTCAGCTTTGACCGACTTAGAGAAAGAGCTACAGTATATCCTGGATGAGGAACTCAGGAATAAGCTGTTGGACAAGGTGAGACTTGACAAGTCTTCCTGCTTCCACGCATTGCATGCCACCTATGACTCCGTGGACTCTGCCCGATGCACTGCTTTGGGCGTTTGCCCTGAGACATCTGGCATGGCTAAATCTTGCGGGACTGGCGTAAGACGTCTAAACCACTCTTCTGGATGCCCCCTTCAGGGGTTCCATCATGTTCGGCAGCGATGCAAGGGATATAATCACAGAGCTACAGGAGAGTGACAGATCCCTGCAGGATGTCCACTCCATATACCGCTCTGGCCAAAAACCCAAGCAACCTTTTCCTCACTCGTAGAAAAGATGGAATAGACAGAACCAGAATAGGTGCCAGGGAAAGCACCACGCCACTGGTTCTGGCACCCATACCCCTGAGGCAGACGTCCAAAAGGCCACTGGAGGCAGTAAAGCGGCCTCCTGACTCAAGAGGATCCCCTCTACCTCCTCCCGTTCTTTCAGTGGAGCCAGTGGGGAGGGTCTTCTCCACCTAGATGGGTGGGAGGCGATAACTGGAGACGCTTGGGTCCTCCAGCTGATCGCAAGAGGGCACTCAATTGAGTTTCTAGACAGACCCCCGGACAATCCTCCAGGCAGGTCTAACTACCTGTCAGACCCATCTACACCTCATTCAGCAGGAAATCCAGGCTGTATTAGCAAAATCAGCCATAGAGTCGGTTCCTTTCAGGTAGACAGGAAGAGGGGATATTACTCCCATTTTTTCCTGGTGCCTAAAAAGATGGGTGGTCTAAGGCCTATCCTGGACCTCAACCTGCTCAGCTTCTTTGTAGAATACAAGAGGTTCCGCATGCTAACCCTCCAGGGACTCTTTTGCCCTGCTCCAACAGAACCAATGGCTGTGCTCGCTGGACATGCAGGATGTTTACCTGCACAGCTCTATCCTCCAGGCCCACTGTCTTTTCCTTCAGTTCACTTTTCAGGAGAACCACCATCAATTCAAGCTCCTTTCTTTTGGTCTTTCCTCGGCACCTCGGGGTTTTGACCAAGTGCCAATTGGTGGTGGCAGCAGCCCTGTGCCGCAAGGGGATTTACGTTTTCCCATGCCTGGATGACTGGTCATCTCAGGACAAGTCTGATGGAGTCTCTCCACCACCTTGTATCTCTTTTCCTTGCTTGACATCACTGTGAACTATCCCAAGTCTCAGCTTTAATCCTCTCAGTGCCTCCAATTCATTGTAGTGGTGCTGGATACAGTCCAGGGCTGGGACTTCTTACCTTTGGACAGGGCAGAAACTCTTGATTCAACAAGCTTCGTCTGTGTCCAACTCTCGTTAGACCACAGCACGCTACGTCCTTCACCTGTTGGGTGTAATAGCATCGCCCATTCCCACAGTTCCATTGGCCAAACTGCATACAAGGGTGACCCAGTGGACCCTCAGAGTCCAGTGGAACCAACACTCTGACGACCTGGCCCACAGGGTCCTGGTCTCCGGCACTATGAAGAGGGATCTTCTCTGGTGGCAGGAGATGTCTAGCCTCTCCTCAGTGGCCCCTTTCATCCTCTGTCTCCTTCCATGACCCTCACAACGGATGCCTTGGGTCAGGGTTGAGGAGCCCACCTAGGAGACTATCGAATTCAAGGGAGATGGTCTCCACAAGAGGAACACTTAAACATAAACATTCTAGAGATGAGAGCTGTGCTATACGCTCCGTTTCAGCCCCTCTTAAAACCGTGAACAGTCCTAATCTGACCGACAACACTGCCACAGTCTGGTACATAAACAGGAAGGCACCCGATCGTACCCCCTCTGCAGGAGGCGGAGTGGGTGTGGTACTGGGCAGTCCAGCATGACCTGCCTCTGACAGCAATCCATGTCCCAGGAGTTCAGTGTCCAGGCAGACAGTCTCAGCCACACCGTCACGTTGGCACACAAATAGGAACTAAAGCAGGAGGTAGTGGAAGATCTCTTCAATCAGTGTGGATGGCCAGAAATAGATCTGTTTGCCTCCCCATCCAACACAAACCTACTCCGCTTTTGCTCGCTTGTTCCCAGACGTCGTGTTTTCTGGCAAGATGCACTCTCTTTGTTGGACAGGGAGGTTTCTGTATGCTTTCCATCCCTTCCTTTCCAATTCTGCAGAAGGTTCTGCTAAAGCTCCAAGCAGAGGGCGCTCGCATGATTCTCATAGCTCCCTTCTGGCCTCAGCTGATCTGGGTCCCCCTGCTACAGCAGCTGGCATTGGAGCCCCCAGTACCTTTTCCTCTTCTCCACAACCTTCTGTCACAGGAGCGGGGCAGCCTGGTGCATCCAAGCCTCAGGTCTCTCCACTTGCATGCGTGGCACCTTTGGACGTAGCGGTCTCGCGTTTTGGCGTCTCCTCGCAAGTTGACCAGTCCTAGTGGAGGCCAGGAAACCATCCACTAGATCTACCTATGTCATGAAGTGGAAGAGATTTACCATTTGGGCCACAGCAAAGGGCCGGGACCCCTTTTCTTGCTCGGTGCCCCTCTTGCACCTGTCTGATTTGGGCCTCAGTTATTCTTCCCTGAAGGTCCATCTTTCAGTGGTTTCCGCCTACCGCGTTCCAGTGGATGGCAAAACCCTAGCACAGTTGGAGGTCTCAAAAACCTTTCTCAATGGGATCCTCCACTTAAAACTCCAGTTTGTAGTCCGGTTCCCCCGGGACTTAAATTTAATTTTAGAGAAACTTATTCTGCCACTTTTTTGAGCCGGCAGCAAGTTGCGACATGCGCCCTTTGTCCTGGAAAGTGCACTTTTTAGTTGCTATTGCCTCAGCTCGAAGAATTTCAGAGCTGCAGTCCCTCATTTACAAGGAGACCTATTTAATTTTCCACAGAGACCGGGCGGCTCTGCAGACTAACCCTTCTTTTCTACCAAAAGTGGTATCAGAATTTACGTTGAACCAAGATGTTCAACTGCCGGTTTATTTTCCTGAGTATTCCAGTAGGGGGGAGATACCGTTTGCATACGCTAGATGTGCACAGGATCTTGTGATACTATATCTCTCTGACCAAGGACGTGTGCAAGTCTGACCCGTTGTTTGTTGCTTTTGCACCCAGGCGTCGGGGGGACTGCAGTCTCTAAACAGGGCCTGTCCAAATGGTTGGCCAATTGCATCTCGTTCCTCTGTCAGAAGTACAAGGAACCCCTTCTGGGGGAAGTGCATGGCCGCTTCAACAGCCTTCTTAAGGAACGTGTCCACTTCAGATATTTGTGCCGCAGCCAGTTGGTCTTCTGTCCATACTTTCACCAAGCATTACAGTCTGGACATTGCCTCGTAGGGCCGGTTTGGGACTTGCTGTCTTGAAAGGCCTCCTATCTTAACAGGCTTTCTAGTTGGTAGACTTTCCGCCTCCCAGACCTTAGTCTCCAATTTGCTTTTTCTTGACTGCTTGGTAACATAGAAAGGAGACCGCTAGGTCCATCTAGTCTGCCCATTTGTTTTAGTCCTATTTTGACACTGTAGATCATACTTCGAGGGCGCTCTTGCAGTAGGTAATTACATATAGGACTGAAGCCGGCAGGCGTCAGGACCCCACGGAAGAATTTCTAGCTAGCAGTCTCTGGCGAGGGACCGCACCCACGTCAAGTGTCTGGCGTCAGGCGACGTCTGTATAAAGGGGTGGTCCCTCATGCCTGCCTTCCAGTTCTTTCCCGCCATTTGCTTTCGACAGCGCCTCGCAGTTGAGTTCCACTGCTAGTCAGTCGTCGCTGGTAGTTATACCATCGTTTTTTTCTTTGATTTCGATTATATTCGTCTGGATTTCTTACCTGCCGTGTATGTCGTCCCCTACCACGTCCGAACACAAGAACAAGTGTGGCTCATGTGGCGCCCAACTCCCGCACAAGGACAGACATTCTTGGTGCCTCATCTGCCTAGGCCCCGACCACCCCATGGATTCCTGTCAGCACTGCCTGAAGTTCAACGTGTCTACCTGCAAAAGAAGGCAGCAGTCCCTGGAGGCTCACATACTAAAGAAGATGTCCTCCATGGAAAAGGAGCTGAAAAAGCTCAGACAGGCTCCCACCTCTCCCGAGGGCCTTAAGAAGAAGGCAAAGCACCGGGACTTCTCATCCGTGGCTGCGGTGACTTCGGCTGGGGTCGCCGCCCTTCAGGTAACGTCCCCTCCGGGCCGTCTTGGTGGTGTCTGAGACGGCATCAGTCCCCCCGGCTGGTTCGCGCTCGGGCCAGTCGGGAGCCTCTGGGACAAAGGATGCAACCGCTCCCAGTAAGGCTGCCCCTGCATGGCCTTCTGGTCCGAGCCTCTCCGGTAAGTCAGGCGTCGGCTCCTCCGTCCACCCGGAGTCAACCACTAAGTCGCTTGACCCTTTGGGGCAGCGCACGGTCATCAAGCCACCCCTGCGCGGCCTTCCTCATGCGCTGGATCCGATCAGTCGGATGTCGGCTCCTCCACCCACCCGGATCCCGCCGGTCAGATGCCCGCTGGCCCGTCCAGCAGTTGCTCGTCGAAGGAACGTATGCCGGATCCTCTGATCTGATCCTGTGGCGCTGGCTCCCTGCAGCCTTCACCACTGCAGTCTGAGGCCCGTGCGTCCCCCCAGCTGGACCCGGAGGATCCCTCCGGCCCTCCCCCAGACGCCGCTGGGGACTCTTCGGTTCCTCCGTCAGGCCTTCCTCCCGTAGGTCTGGATGGCCTGACGTCAGCCCCGTCGCCGGCCAACGTCACCCCGACACTGGACCCAACGCCCGCCAGGCCACCTGTTCCGGGCCCGCCTGCAGGGTCTCTTCCGGGATCTTCTCCCTCAGTAGAGCCCCTGGTGCTGGATCTTACACAGTCTTATCCGGCTCCGCAGTATCCAGCACCACAGTACCTGATGCCGCAGAACTCGGTGCCTCAGTACCCGACGCCGGGCTTCCCACCATCGGGCTACTGATACTCGCTCTACGGATACCCCCAGTATCCGTATCCCCCTCCTCCACCGCCCCCTCAGCTGCTGGTGGATCTGAGGTAGACTCTGGCTTCTTGGTGGGCTGAGGCAAAGGTTCAGCTCACCAGGGAGGTGGAGAGCTGCCTTCCGACGACGGACCTGGTGTCGGATCCCCGTTGCTGGGGCCGAGAGACTCCTCCTCCCCAACCCCAGGGACATTGCTACGGGTCTAAGGCTGGGGGTGGCACCTTGCCCCCTAGGGGCCGTGTCCCCCCCCCCCCGAGTCGGGAGGGGTCTTTGTCTCCTTCAGACTCATCGGATGACTCTGATGACAAACTCCGATCTGGACGAGCCTCGCACTCATGACAAGCCCAGGGCCAGGACTCCTCCGAAGTCCCCTCCAGAGGATCCCCTCATTTCCGGAGTTGCTAAGAAAAATCCAGGCTCTTCATCAGTGGAAATCTCTGGAGCCGGATCCACAGAGGTAGAAGCTAGCTGCCCATTTGGATTTGCCCGAGGTCGCTCCCACGTTAGTTCCACCCTGGATCGAGCCTCACGCTGACCTCGTCTCCACTATCTGGAAACAACCGTTGGCTTTAACTCCTCTCCCTTGGAAGGTGGATAGGCTGTATCAGGCTCCTGGGGGGATTGACTTTCTTTCATCACGCCCCAAGGCTGATTCAGTCATGATCAGCACTGCCCATGGCCGGTCGGCTAACCCAAAACACCTGAGCTCGTCCCCACCCAATAAGAAATCCCGCCTTCTGGACCAGTATGACAAGAAGGTCTTTTCTTCTTCCACTCTGGGTATCCGAGCCTTGAACTATGTGGCTCACATGGGGGATTACCAGAAGGCTATCCTTAGCGAGGTGGAAGCTAAGTTGGACACCCTTCCTTAGTCCCAGACTAAACAGGAAGTGGCAGCTGATCAGTCCGCATCAGCGCGCGGCAGTAGGCAAATGCCGCTTACTATCGGCGGCGGATGCTTCTGGATGAAGTTTGCCGTGAGTCTGCGGTGACATGCCTGGCTTCGGGTGTCAGGTTTGGCCTCAGAAATGCAATCCGCCTTTCAGGACGCCCCCTTCTGAGATTTGGTGTTGTTCGGTGGTGATGTCAAGGACATCATTACCGGACTGAGAGAAAGGCACTGCTCTCAAGGAGGTTGACTCCATGTACAGAGCTCCTCAAGCTCAGCATCATTCCTTTCGCTGTTACGCACGGCCTAAGGAGAAACCACAAGGAAAGCGGGCCAGCAAACGCCGGGCTCCTCCGGCTGCGAGACCCCACCCACCCAAATGGGCTGCGGGAGCTCCATCTGCAGCGCTGCCCCACACCTCCTGACTCCTTCCCTCTCCCACAGACTCTGGTCAATCCAGAGGAACCGGTAGGCGGGAGATTCTCCCTTCATCTGCTGGGTTGGGAGAGGATCACTGCCAAGGCTTGGGTCCTCCAGCTCATAGCAGAGGGCCATACCATAGTTTCTTCAGAAACTTCCCAGAACCCCCCCCAAGGTCGTCTTACTCCCCCAAACATCTTCTCAAGGTTCAGGAAGAAATCTCCTCCCTTCTGTTGAAGGAGGCAATAGAATCCTTCCCTCCCCCTCTTCGGGGAATGGGTTTCTACTCCCATTTCTTCCTGGTCCCCAAGAAGACTGGAGGCGTGAGGCCCATTCTGGACCTCAGCTCTCTAAATCTGTTCGTGGAGTACAAAAGGTTCAGGATGCTCTCCCTACAGAGTCTCCTGCCTCTCCTTCGGCCGGGACTGTGGCTGTGCGCTCTGGACATGCAAGACACGTACCTGCATATCCGCCCTTCCCACCTCAAATACTTCCAGTTTGCTTTCCAGGGGAACCACTACCGGTTCAAGGCCCTCCCATTTGGTCTTTCCTCGGCCCCCCGAGCATTCACCAAATGCCTGTCGGTGGTGGTGGCCCACTCAAGGCACTCCAGGAGTGCAGGTTTTCCCCACCTGGACGATTGGCTCCTGGCGGCCCCGTCCAGGGAGGGGCTCCTGCATTCCCTTTGCCTTACCAGGCAGGTCTTTACCAGCCTGGGTATTACCATCAATCAGGCCAAATCCCATTTGATCCCATCTCAATGCCTACAGTTAATTGGGGCGATTCTGGACACGACCACTGGTATGGCCTTTCTACCCCTAGACAGGGTGTCCACACTCCAGGCTCAGGCAAGCTTCTTGTCCTCTTGCAGACGGATTCCCGCTAGGTCGGTCCTTCGTCTCCTGGGGCTTATGGCGGCTGCAATTCCGACAGTTCCACGTGCTCGGCTCCACGTGAGAATCTCTCAGTGGACTCTTCGTTCCCCGTGGGATCAGTTGGTCGAGGACTTGGACCAAGAGGTGCTAATCTCAACCCCGATGATTCGGGATTTGCACTGGTGGTTGGTTCAGGAGAACCTTTGTCGGGGAGTTCCCTTCTGTCTTCCCCTCCCAAACACTGACAAAGGATGCCTCGGGCGAAGGTTGGGGAGCTCATCTGGGATTCCAGCGCACCCAGGGCTCGTGATCCATACTGGAGCAGACGCTTCACATCAGCGTGCCCGAGCTCAGAGTGGTGTTGTATGCTCTTCAAGTGTTACACCCCTTTCTGCTTCCCAGTTACTTGGCTGTCCAGACCGACAACATGAGTGTAGTCTGGTACCTCAACAAACAGGGGGGACTTGTTCCTTCCCTCTTTGTCGGGAAGCAATGTGGGTCTGGGAATGGGCGACCCTACACAACCTTCATCTCATGGTGGTCCACGTCCCGGGGGTAGAGAATTTGTTGGCAGATCACTTGAGCCGATCCTTGGCACAACCTCACGAGTGGGAATTGGACGAGGAAATAGCAGACGGCATCTTCCTACGTTGGGGAACCCCTCAGGTCGGCCTGTTCGCGTCCCCACTAAACGCAGAGTTGCCCACCTTTTGCTCGCTCGCTCGCTCCAGGGCACGAGCAGCTCTGGAGAGACGCTTTGTCTCTCGACTGGAAGGGCAGATTTGTCTGTGCTTTTCCCCCAGTTCCATTGATTCAGAGGATCCTGCACAAGCTCAGCTCAGAAGGGGCCCATATGATTCTCATTGCTCTCTTCTGGCCCAGGCAAGTTTGGTTCTCTCTTCTGCAACAGTACTCAGAGGAACCTCAGATTCCCCTTCCTTTTTTGTGGCTACTGTTGACCCAGGATCGGGGATCCCTGGTCCATCCGGGCCTCAAGTCCCTTCAGCTGCATGCTTGGCTCCTACAGACGTAGCACAAGCCCATTTTGGGGTTTCACCTCAAGTGGCAGAGATCTTGGTGGAGGCCAGGAAGCCGTCCACTCGCTCCCACCTATGCCATGAAATGGACACTGTTTTCCATTTGGGCTTCACCCAAAGACTTGGAGCCTTTCTCCTGCCCCGTCGGGTGACTACTAGACTGCGTGTGTTATCTCTTTGACCTGGGTTTCAGTCATTCCTCTTTGAAGGTTCACATGGCGGCTTTGGCCGCTTAGCATGTTCCCTTTGGGGACAGAACTTTCGCTCAGCTGGAGGTTGCGAAGACCTTTTTACGAGGGGTTCTTCATTTGAGACCCCTCAATCGGGTTCCTACCCCTCCTTGGGATTTGAATTTAATTCTTGAGAAGTTTACACTGCCTCCCTTTGAGACGGCAGCCTCAGCAGAACTCAAGTTCCTTTCATGGAAAGCTCTCTTCCTAGTGGCCGTTACTTCCGCTTGAAGAATTTCCGAGCTTCAGGCCTTGATGTGCAAAATTCCATATCTAATTTTCCATAAGAAACGTGTGGCTGTGCGTACCAATCCTAAGTTTCTTCCTAAGGTGGTAGCGGAATCTACGCTGAACCAGTACATTGAACTGCCTGCCTTTTTCACGCAGCACTCCAATCACGGGCAGTATCTTTTCTAGGAGCGTGGATATGTTGTTCATCCACACTGTCTGGCATTGTCCCTTTCCCCTTTAAATCTTGCCGGAAGTCTTCAAGCTGGCTCCTCCCACCCACCCGGGTGGTAAATAGCTTGGCTCCGCCCCATGATGCCAGAGCTTCCTTTCCGCTGGAAGATACAGGTTCCCTCGTGCTTTTTTGCAGTGATTGAGGCCCTGGAGTCTAATCGACGGTTTTCACCGCATCTTCTCGCTTTGAAACCTCGTAGAGTATACGACTGGATCCGAACTTTTCAGACATGGATGACAAGTCGCCTCCCGGTTTCGCGGTGTCCTTGTGACAAAAAATGTCATGCACCGACCTCACCTCGCATGCGTTTATTGCCTCGTAGTGCGTACGTATCCGTAATGCACTATTTGCTCTGCCTTTCATCCCACCATTCAGGAGGACCGTCAGGCGTGCCTGAAGCTGGGGAGACCGGAGATTCGCAGTCTACCGGTGAAATCTAAGGCCAGGTGGGCGGTTTCCACGGCTGCGGGATCCGCCAAGAAGCTCGGGCAGATGGCAGCCTTCAGGAAGAAGCTGCCTGCTTCTCGCCAACCGCTTCTTCGTGCTGCTCAGCTTGGGCCCACCTTCAGGATCCTTTCGGAGTTGTGCCAGTCTCTCCCTACTAAGGGTGAGGCGCCCTCGGGCTCGCACTCCTCCCGATCCAAAAAGAAGGATCAAAAACCATCTTCTTCTAGCCGAAGACGCTCCTGGGACTGGGAGCGGTCCGACTTCCAGGAGCAAGGGGTCTCGACTACTGTCGAGATCGCCTCCTCGGCTGCCGGTTTTTCAGACCTTCCGTCTGGACAAGGCACTGAAGTCGAGGACACGGCTGAACCGGACGAGATTTCTCTCGACCCGATTGAGCCGTTGTCGCCAACGCCTGTCGACGACTCTCTGGAGAGAACGCCTATTCTCTTTCCCCAACGAGGAAACCTGCCCCTCGGGTATCCCGATCGAGGGCAAGGAGCCGGATCCTCGGTTTTCACAGAGTCCAGCGCCCCTGACCGATAGAGCTACGCCGGTCTCGATCGAGAGTAAGTCCTCTTCGTTGGTAGACCCAAGAAGGGCCACAAACACTCCCGGAAGAGGTGCCGTCACCGTTCCTCATCCTCCTCCTCTGATGAGGAGAGGCTTCGACGGAAAATCCGGCGCTATGAGGATCTTATGTGGCAGCAACTTCTGCTAACAGGCCAGAAGCATGCTACCTCAGTGGTTCTGGCTGTCTACTTGGCCTCAGCCTCGGCCGACACCGACTTCTTCTGCTTAAGGCTCCTGTCCCTTCTGGGCCCCTGTGGCGCCTTCTGGCTTGGCTGATACAGGCTCCCCACCAATTTTGGTGGAACCTCCACCTAAACTGCCCGTGGGAGGGGTTCCCTCTAAGGGGGACCGACAGTCTTCGGGTCTTCCTCACAGACTGGCAATTACGGTCACCCCTGATCGCCCTAGGCGTATCGAGGGAGATTTAGGTGGGAAGCCTTTGTATCTGGACTCCTTTGTTTTGGATAATACCGGCCTTCATTCTCATGATGAGCTGTCAGTGTCAGGCTTGGAAGAAGGACCTTCTTCCTTCCAGGGCATCCTTCGACTCATTTCAGAGTCCACAGGAATGCCTCTGCAGCCTATTCAGAAGAAGGCAGAATATCCCCTCACGGATATTCTTAAGAGGGGGGATACCCCGACGGAGGCCTTTCCAGTGGCTGAAGCCATAGTTGGCCCGGCTCTGGAACTCTGGCAACGTCCAGCCTTCTGCCCGGCTCCATCCGCCCGCATGGCCCGCAAGTACACGGACAGGGTCCTTGGCGGGGTTTACTGAGCACCCCTCGGCGGAAAGCCTTGTGACTGCCTCAGTATTCAGGCGAACGGGCAGCTCTGCGGATACTGACCGCCCTCTGGACAAGGAGTCCAAACTTATGGACCACTCGGCCCGGAAGGTCTACGTGGCATCATCCTGGGCCTCGTCAGGCAAGCTCAGCAGTGATCATGGCACTTCTCTCATGCCCTTTTGGGGTCGTTGGATGAAGTTCTTCCTCACCTCCCAGCAGACATGCAGACCACGGTCAAGCAGGTCCGGGACCAGGGCCGGGCTGTTGCCAAACAGCTGCTCCAGACAGCTCTGGACTTTGGTGATTCCTGTGCCTGTTCACTAGCAGCAGCGGTAGCCTCTTGCCGCAGGGCTTGGCTGAGGTTATCCTCCTTTCCCGTGGATACTCAGCATGAGCTAGCTGACGTGCCCTTCCTCGGCACCAACCTCTTCGGTCCGGGAGTGGCAGGTCATCTCCTGCGCATTGAGCAGTCTAATGCCACCTTAGATGCCACCTCTGCTAAGGGTTCTTCAGGCAAGAACCAGCAGAAGTGTAAGAAGAAGCCCTTCCGGCATTCTTCCCCTGCGGTCAGACAGCCCTCCTTCCAGGGAGGGCAGCAACAGCAGCAGGCTCAAGCTTGGCGCCTAAGCCCAACAAGGTCCCCAACAGCCCATAAAGGAGGCAGAGGTGCTGGTCCAGGTGCCTCCTCCTCCTCTAAGCCTGCACAGTGACGGGTCGGGGGTGGCCTCCCCCGCACACGTCACGCCATTTCTGGGTCCTCCTGTGGGGGGCCTGCTCTGCTACTTCCTTTCCGCCTGGTCCGGTATCACTTCGGACAGGTGGGTTCTGGAAGTGGTCGGGCAGGGTCTGCCCCTAGACTTCGAGCAGTACCCTCCCAGCCGAGCCTGTGCCCACTGGAGGAAAGGATCTCAGTTGGCACCCAGTCTGCCCTTCGGGACGACATTGCGCTACTCCTCCTCAAGGAGGCGGTGACCTCAGTGCTAGATCCTCCTTCAGACCCAGGCTTCGTCTCCAGGTATTTCCTGGTGCCCAAGCGGACGGGGGATTGGCGCCCCATTCTAGATCTCCACAACCTGAATCGGTATCTCAGGTCTCGCACCTTCCGGATGGTAACTCTGAACCAGATCATACCATCCCTGGAGTGAAACATGTGGTTCTGTACACTGGATCTTCAGGATGCTTTTACCACGTCCCAATCTGTCCGTCCCACCAGCGGTTTCTCCGCTTCAGGGTCGAAGGGACCCTGTCACGAGTTCAGAGTCATGCCGTTCGGCCTGTCATCAGCCTCAAGGTCTTGCACCAAATGCATCGCAGTGGTGGCAGCCATCTACGGCGTCTGATTGGGTATGACCCCTATCTAGGACGACTGGCTCCTGGCGGGTTCCTCCCTTCAGGAGGTGGAGAGGTCCAGGGACCTGACCCTCCGAACCTGCTCTCACTTGGGCCTTCTGCTCAACGAGGCCAAATCGGAACTCGTACCTTCTCAGGTGACGGGCTTCATCGGGGCAGAGCTCGACTCTTGTCAAGCCAGAGCTCGGCTCCCGGCGGACAGGGTGGAGGTTCTCTCCTCCTTTGCCCAATCATTTCTGGTTGGGCACTTGCGCCCTGCCTGGGACTTCCTGCGCCTCTTGGGTTACATGGCGGCGTGCACCTCAGTGGTCCGCTGGGCCAGACTGCACATGCGCCACCTTCAATGGGAGCTGGCTGCCCAGTAGTCTCAGCGTCAGAGTCTCTTCGACCAGCTGATCGCAGTCACCCAGAGGATGTGGGACGCTCTCCAATGGTGGACCGTCCCGAGTCACTTGTAGGAAAGGGGTTCCGTTTGTCCGCCCCGAGCCGACGGTCGTCCTTACGACCGACGCCTCTCTCACGGGCTGGGGAGCCCACATAGGGGACAACAGAGCCGACGGTTCTGGACCCCTGAGGAGTCCCGATGCCACATCAACCTGTTGGAGCTCAGAGCAGTCAGACTGGCACTGTCAGCTTTCGCTCCTCAGCTCGGGGTCAAGTGGTTTCAAGTCCAGGCGGACAATACCACGACCATGTACTACCTCAACAAACAGGCGTACGCACTCCCGCCTGCTGTGCAAGGAGGCGCTCGGATCTGGACCTTCGTCAGCCGGCTGGAGGCGGATCTCCTAGCCATCCATGTGGCAGGAGTCGCGAACCAACTGGCGGATGCTCTCAGCCACATAGGCCAGACATCCCACGAGTGGTCTCTCCATCCAGAGGTAGTTTACGACCTGTTCTCCCATTGGGGCAAACTGTTGGTGGACCTGTTTGCCTCCAGGGAGAACACCAAGCTGAGGCTGTACCATGCCCACCCCCCTCAGCAGGGCTCGCTGCAGGGGGATGCCTTCTCGAGGTCGTGGACCCCAGGCCTCTTTTATGCCTTCCCTCGATCCACAAGGTGTTACTCAAGGCGAGGAGGGACAAGGCGAAGGTGATTCTGGTAACCCCAGGCTGGCCACGCCAGTTCTGGTATCCAGATCTCCTCAGCCTCAGCTGCAGGGCCCCGGAGCGGCTATGTGCACGCCCGGACCTGATATCACTGAACCAGGGGAAGGTCTTTCACTCGGACCTTCAATCCCTGCACCTCACAGCCTGGTTCCTGAGAGGCTAGAGTTCCAGGCTTTGGGTCTTTCTGAGGATGTTTACACCGTGGTGGAAGCATCTCGAAAAGAATCGACCAGGAAATGTTATGCCTTCAAATGGAAAAGATTTTCCATTTGGTGTCAGAGAAAAAACTGGACCCTTATCCTGCTCTGTGGCTAACATTCTAGACTACCTTTGGTCTCTCTCCAAAGGGTCTTGATCATCGACCATAGGGTGCACCTTGCAGCCATCTCTGCTTACAGGCGCTGGCGATCAGCCGACGTTGGCTCAGGAGACGGTGATCGGGCTTCCAAAGGCCTGGATCACATATCTCCTCCGTGTGAACCTCCACCTCCATGGGATCTTTTGCTGGTTTGGCAAAGCTCATGGGCAAGCCATTCAAACCATGCACAAGTGTGAGCTCTCGACTTGTGGAAGACTGCCTTCCTGGTGGCTATCCGTCCAGCTAGAAGGACAGGGAGCTCCAGGCGCTTTCGGTGAACTCCCCTTATCTGGTCTTTCACAGGGACAAATTTGTTCTGCGCCTCCACCCAAAATTCCTTCCGAAGGTGGTGGCAGAGTTTCACCTCAACCAGGTGTTGACTCTTCCGGTATATTACCCTAACTACACCTCGGATGCCGAGTACAGGCTCCATACTCTGGACCTCAGGCGTGCTCTCTCCTACTATAAGGAGAGGACGGCAGAAATTCGTCGAGAGGTTCGCCAGCTGTTTTTCACCTACGCTGAAGCCGCTTCTGGCAGACCTGCAGCTAACTGGACTATTGCAAGATGGATTACATCATGCATAAGTCTGTGTTATGAATTGACGGGCAAGGAGCCTCCCAAGGGGATAAGAGCTTGTTCTACCCGCCATACTGCTGCTTCGGTGGCTGCTTCCAGGGACATCCCTATCCAGGAAATCTGTCGGGCTGCTACCTGGAAGTCGGCGAACACCTTCATCACCCATTACCACATCGACCTTGAGTCACGAGCGATGCTGGTTTTGGGGCCTCAGTTCTCCAATCTCTGTTTCCTAAGTAGGGGTATGCTGCCTCCCTCCTCCCGGAGAACTGCTAGGAGTCTGCCAGACAGTGTGGATGAACAACATATTCACGCTCCTAGAACAGGTTACTCATCTGTAACAGTAGTTCTAGGAGTGGTATATGTTGTTCATCCACACGCACCTACCCGACCTCCCCGGCTTTAGGCGCACAACCTGGCTTCCAGGGGGCTAGATCTGGCGTCATGGGGCGGAGCCAAGGTATTTACCACCCGGGTGGGTGGGAGGAGCCAGCTTGAAGACTTCCGGCAAGATTTAAAGGGGAAAGGGACAATGCCAGACAGTGTGGATGAACAACATATACCACTCCTAGAACTACTGTTACAGGTGAGTAACCTGTTCTTACATACCCTGGACGTTCACCGGATTCTGAGATACTACACCAACAGGACTAAGGATCTCAGAAAGACTGACCAACTATTTGTTTCTTTTGCCAGCAAAGAGAAGGCAACACTATTTCCAAACAATGTTTGTCCAAATGGTTGGCTCACTGTATCACTTTCTGCTATGAAAAGTATCACAAAACCTTGCCAGGTCAGGGGTCACTCCGCCGGTGTGTCGTGGCCTCTTCCGCCTGTTTCAAGAATGTCAGCGGCTGATATTTGCGCCGCCGCAACTTGGACTTCTGTCCATACCTTTTCGAAACACTACAGTTTGGACATTGCCTCTCGCCGTAGAGCCGGCTTCTGGTTGGCTGTTCTGCAAGGACTTCTTTCTTAAGTCCTTTTCAGCCAGAGGATCTCCTATGAGTAGTTTCCTCCTCCCGTGTGCTTCTTTGTTCCAGACTGCTTGGGACTCAGTCCTATATGTAATTACCTACTGCAAGAGCCCTCTCGAAGTAAGATAGTACAGTTACATAAGAACTTACCATAACAGTAGATCTTCGAGAGAGGATCTTGCAGTAGGTAATACCTTCCGGCCCTCCATCCCTCTAAGCTTTTTCAGCTCCTTTTCCAGTGAGGAAAACATCCACTTCTCTCTCGTCTCGCCCTTTTTGGCCTTTGGCAGGAAAGAACTGGAAGGCAGGCGTGAGGGATCGCCCCTTTATACCAGCTTCACCTGACGTGGGGGCGGTCCCTCGCCGAGACTGCTAGCTAGAAATTTTTCTGTGGGGTCCTGCCACCTGCCGGCTTCAGTCCTATATGTAATTACCTGCTGCAAGAGCCTCTCTCGAAGATCTACTGTTACGGTAAGTTCTTACGTAACTGTACTTTGCCCTTTGTAGGCAGGGCTCCCTTGTGTCTATCCCGTGCATTCTTGAATCCCCCCACAACCTCTTGGGGCAGGCTGTTCCAAGCGTCCACTACTCTTTCTGTGAAGAAAAACTTCCTGGTGTTGGTAGAGAACTTCCCTCCTTGCAGCTTGAGGTCATGCCCCCTGGTCCTGGACCCCTTCTTGAAATGAAAAAGGTTCCAGGTTCCTGTGCCTGTACCTGTACCTTGTTAATGCCTTTTATGTACTTGAATGTTTGTCATGTCCCCTTCTCTCATCTCTGCTCCAGGGAATCCATGTTCAGTTCCCTAAGCCTTTCCTCACAGGGCATGTACTGCAGACCCTGAATCATTTTTGTTGCCTTTCTCTTTACTGTTTCCACCTGGTCAATGTCCTTCCTGAGGTGAGGCCTCCAGAATTGGACTCTGTATTCCAGGTGAGGCCTGACCAGCGATCTATACAGTGATAGTACGACTTCCCTCCTCCTGCTCATGATTCTCCTCCCAGTGCAGCCCAGCATTCTGTTGGCCTTCAGTGTTGCCTTCTCACACTGCTTACTGACCTTCAAGTCATCTGAGATTATGATTCCCAGATCTCTTTCCTGTTTGAGGCCGCCAGTCTTTCGCCTCCTAGGTGATACTCCTTTCTTGGCTTTTTCTTTCCTACATGCATGACCTTGCACTTTTTGGCGTTAAATTTCAGCTGCCACACTCTAGACCATTCTGCTAGTTTCTTGAGGTCAGCTTCCATCTTGCTCACTCCTTTTGAGGTGTCTACCCTGTTACATATTTTGGTGTCGTCTGCGAACAGACACACCTTCCCTTCCAGTCCATCAGCGATGTCTGCTATAAAAACATTCAAGAGCAGAGGCCCAGCACTGAGCCCTGGGGCACCCTGCTTGTCACCCTGACTTCCATCGATTGTGTTCCATTAACCTGTACCCTCTGGATTCTGCCTTGTAACCAGTTTTATACCCATCTGACTATTTCTCGACCAACCCCTGTGTGGTCAGCGTCTTTACCAGCCTTCTGTGTGGAACCAAGTCAAAATCCTTACTAAAGTCTAGCTAGACCACATCTACTGCCCCACCGTCGTCCACTATTTTCGTAGCATAGTCAGAAAACTCAAGCAGATTTGTCTGGCATGACCTACCTGCTGTGAAATCATGCTGTTTAGGGTCTTGTTGGCCACTAGTTTTGAGGAATGCTGCGATCCTCTGAGTAGTGTCTCCATTAGTTTCCCTACTATAGATGTGAGGCTCACCAGTCTGTAACAACTATCCTCTTCGCAACTGCCTGATTTGTGAAGTGGAACCACTATTGCCTTTTTCCAGTCTTTGGGTACCATACCACTCTTTAAAGATTTCATGAATAGAAGTACCAGAGGGGCTACTAATTCTGCCCCCAGTTCCTTAAGGATTCTGGGGTGCATCTCATCTGTCCCCATGGATTTGTCGACTTTGTTTATTTAGTGCCCCTGTACTTCAGCTTCTGTAAAGGGACTCGTGTCTACCCCTGGTCCTGGAGTGTTGTGTTTTTTCAGGGCTGGGCCATCCCCTGGGTCCTCTATGGCAAACACCGAGCAGAAGTATTTGTTGAGGATTTTGGCTTTCTCTGGGTCATGTTTGGTGCATGTCCCTTCTTCAGTAGCAATCTTTACTATACCCCCTTTTGCCTTCCTACCTAATGTAGCTAAAAAGTTATTGATCTCCTCTCTTTGTCCCTTCTGCTGTCCTTCTTTTGTCTGGGCTTTTGCCTTTCTAATTTGTTTGTTAGACTCTCTAATTTTTTCCTTGTACAACTCCCAGTCTTTCTCAGTTTTGGTTTCCTGGTATATGCTGTACGCCTTCTTTTTTTTCTTTCTTTGACTGTGGTAGCCACTTCCTTGGGAAATCATAGAGGATTTCCTTTTCTTTTTGCTTTGCTGACCTATCTGGCACATTGATCGATGGCAGTCGTTATTGCTCTCTTGAGTCTTCCTCCACATGATCTGCACCTCCTCAACCTCTGTTTCCATTAACTGGCTACTTATGATGTTCCTCATTTTTTTGGAAGTCAGCCTTTCTAAAATCTAGCACCTTT
This sequence comes from Neoceratodus forsteri, assembly GCA_016271365.2. Classification (NCBI taxonomy): domain Eukaryota; kingdom Metazoa; phylum Chordata; order Ceratodontiformes; family Ceratodontidae; genus Neoceratodus; species Neoceratodus forsteri. The sequence goes on along the minus strand of CM028135.1, from coordinate 637,277,943 downwards.
ATCTTTGAGTAGTTGTCCTGTGTTATGTTTACCTTAAAGCTTACCATGCGATGGCTGCTGTTGCCCTTATGGCATCCCACTTCGATGTCCTTGATCCTTTCCGAGTTTGTGAGGACAAGATTGAGAATGGCATCTCCCCTTGTTGGGGTTTTAACAAGTTGGCACAGTCCAACGCCTTGTAGTGCCAATAAGAAGTTCCTACTTCTTTTTGTTGCTGTCGTTAGTATGCTCCAGTCAATATCTGGCAGGTTGAAGTCCCCCACCAGTTTTACTTCACCTTTATCAGACATTTTATGGATTTCCTCTAGTAGGTCTTTATCTCCTTTATCGCCTTGGTTTGTGGGCCTGTACACATCGGCGATTCTGAAATGGTTTCCCTTGCCCATGTCTGCTGTTAGCCGGAGTGACTCAAAGTCCACAGGTTGCCCTTTTACTTCTGGAGCTTTTACTTCCTCCCAAATGTAAATGGCTATGCCTTCCCCTCTTTTTTTGCCCTGCTTATCTTTCCTGATCAGATTGTAACTGGGAATGGCCATATCCCATCTGTGGTTTTCCATGAACCACGTTTCTGTTACAGCCACCTAGTCCAACCTTTCTGTTTCCAAGATGGCTGAGCGTTCAGGAAGTTTGTTGGTTAGGCTCCTAGTATTTGCAGCCATTGCCTTCCAGGAAGGTACATCCTCTTTGGCATGAGGTTGTACCCTCATCCTGGACTGCTTCAGTTTGCTCTTTCCGGCCAAGAGATTATGGAGGTTGCTGGATCCGGCAGATGTTGGCTCTGATTTGTTTTCTGAGGATGTATGTGCACATTTGGCATTTTGGGAAGTGATGACTAGCCCACCGACAGCAGGGGTGCGAGCTGCGTTATACTCCCCTTTATTTAAACTACCTGTATAGACATCAAATTTTTGTCCAAGTGCTCGCACACCTTCTCTGTTTAGGTGCAATCTGTCATATTTAAAAAAAAATAAATAAAAAGATCTTTCCCAAAAGTTGTGCCAGTTTCCTATGTAGTGGTATCCCTTGTCTTTGCACCAATCACGCAGCCATGAGTTGAATACGCCTACTTCAATCTCTCTCACTCGCTTGGTGCTTTTTCCTTTTTCCCACACTGGCAGCACTTCTGAAAAGGCTAATTTGAACGGAAGGGAAGAAAGTTTGTTGGCCAGGTCCTTGAAGTGTTTCTTGGCCTCCTGAACTGTGTGATTTGCCAAGTCATTGGTACCAAGGTGCAACATCTCCTGATTCCTGCACATGTCTTTATGTGGTTTGTGTCCCTACTTGCTCTTATTCAGTTCTGTCTATGAAGACACACTGCAGGAACCCTCTCAAAGTAAGATATAGCAGTTATTTAAGAACTTACCGTAACAGTAGATCTTAGAGAGAGGTTCCTGCAGTAGGTCACATTTTCCCTCCCACCTTCCCCCAGCTCCTGTTTTCCTGTCCCTTTTCAGGGCAGCTACCAGTGGCTCTGGGCTCTAGGAGTTATGCTCCTTTCTTCTGTCACCCTTACAGTAATCTTCTGGCGGGAGAATTGGAGGGCGGGCATGGAGACAGCCCCCTATATAATGTGTCACTGATGTCCCGTCATGTGACGCTTGGAGTGATCCCCAACTATGTATTGCTAGCTAGAAGTTTGCCTTGTAGTCCTGACTCCAAAGAGTGCAGTCCTATCTATGAAGACCTGTTGTAGGACCTCTCTCCAAAGATCTGCTGTTAAGGTAAGTTCTTGTAACTATTTATGAAGGTTGTAGTGGGGGGGTATGGCGTTACAAAAGGAGAGAGCCCCTGAATTTAATGATAAAGGAAGAACAATGACAGAGGGTGGTATAAAGGGAGCAATGGTGAGTGCAAGACAGGCAGTCCAAAGCAAAGCAACAGAAGGAGTGGAGGAGGGAAATCAGTCTGGAAAGGGTAGACTTAGGAGCAGCGCTGCAGACAATGTTTGGATGGTCAAAATTGGGAAGAATAATAATTTGCTGGATAATGGGTCTACAAGCCGGCAGGAGGATGCAACCACGTAAAATGCATCTAGTTTAGGGTGCAGTTTTTTGTGGATGGCATCCAAATGTCCAAAAAAGTCGAGGTGGTGATCGAGCCAGACTCGGAGATACTTAAAGGAGGGAACATCTTAGATCATGGTCCCATCTAGAATGTGGAAGATGGGGACTTTTCAGGCAACAAAAGAATGTTTTCCTTAAGTCTGCTACTGGTGGGAAGAGAACGTCTGAGCGCAGGGCAGGGTCAGCTGACCAGGAACTAGAAAAGATCCACTGGCAGTCTGTTGGGCACAATTTTCAGTCCCTTCCTTCCCGTAGTGGATTCCTTTGTTGCCTGAAAAGACTATCACCAGCATAAAGTAATGGGTTAATATATTTAAAAACCCATTATACATAGAATTTGACGGCAGATAAGGACCGCTTGGCCCACACAGTCTGTCCATTTTTCCCTACCTACTGTATTACCACGGACCCTGCTTGATCTCCGGCTGTATCCCTTTTGCCTTCCCACTGAGGTTCTCTTATGCCTAGCCCATGCATTCTTGAAACCCGCTACAGTTTTTACCCTCACCACCTCCACTGGGAGGCTGTTCCAGGCATTTACCACTGTTTCTGTGAAGAAGTACTTTCTCACATCTCCCCTGAGTCTACCCCCTCCTGCTTCATAGCATGACCCCTTGTTCTTGAACATCTTTTTCTCTGAAGAATGCTTCCCTCTTGTACCTTATTTATACTGTGAGGTATTTGAAAGTCTCCATCTGTCCCTCCTCTTCCTCCTTTCCTCCTGGGTGTACATATTGAGATCCTTTAGTCTCTCCTCATAGGTCTTTTTGTGCAGACCCTGTACCATTTTAATTGCCTTCCTCTGGACCGCCCCACCCTATATCCTTCTGGAGATGAGGTCACCAGAACTGGACACAGTACTCTAGGTGAGGTCTCACCAGTGATGTATACAGAGGCAACACCACCTCCCTCTTTCTGCTGGTGATACCTCTCCTGTGCACCCCAGCATCCCACTAACTCTCCCAAGTACCTTGTCACACTGCCTGGCAACCTTTAGGTCATCAGATATGATTACCCTCACATCTCTTTCCTGTTTTGTGGTAGTCAGTACCACTCCATCCCCGGGTTTCTTTCTCTTGACCACTCCTCTAACTTTCTCAGATCACTATTCATTTTTTCCACCCCTCTTGGAGTGTCTACCCTATTGCAGATTTTAGTGTCATCCACAAAAGGCAGACCGCTTCTCATCCTGCCCCTCGTACTCACTTACAGGTCTTTGAGGTTGTGACTAGCAAGAAAACACAAAGGGGTTGCAGGGCTGCAAACCCCAGGATCTGGTCAGCATTCCTTAGCAGTTCCAATATAAAAATTCAGTGCCAGTCAGTAATACTTTTTTTGGTCCTTTTGTCTTTCCCTTTTCCCCCTCTCCCTTACGTACTTGCTCTGTCACCCCTCCCCATCCCTACGCTTGCTACTTTTTGTCCCCATTGCCTCCACCTCCCCCTCGCCTCAGCTCTTATCCCTAGATGTCCTGCCTTGTCTTCCTACTCTCTCCCCCTCACCTAGTTACTTAGCAGTCTGGTGTGGGCGTGACTCCACTGGCACTTAATGTCACTACTTTCCCTCCCTCCCCTACTATAGACCCCTCCTAGGAATCTCACCCTGTCACTCGCCTCGGTACCTAGAGCACTCTGTGGATGACTCTGAACTTGGCTGTATTGTTCCTTACCTGCACTCATCTCCCTTGCTTCTCCTCGTTTCACCTCCATCTAGGTATTGTTATGCTTGTGAACTGTGTTTACCCTTTGAGGTGTTATTTGCCATATCTCAATTTAATATTTACTGCTGGAACCACATTTTTTGACTGCTGTTTTTAAACTTGTAACTGTATTTCATGCATGTTCTCTTTGCACCATTGTTTACTCTGTCATGACTGGCTTCTGACAGCTCCCACCAAGGAGCAGTTGCTCAGAACCATAGAGGCCACTTTCTTGCTGTTTCAGGATCTGGGGATAATTCTCAGTCTCTCCAACTCCTCCCCTTGGCCAAGTCAAAGACTCCAGTACATAGGGGCAATCTTGGACACCACACAAGGCAAAGCCTTTCTTCCTTCAGACAGGGCAGAATGTCTTTGGTCTGTGGCTCAGCTGATATCGTCGTCTCACCAAGTTCCAGCCAGAACAGTTCTGAGGTTGCTGGGACATATGGCAGCAATCGTGGCAACAGTGCCCGTTGCTCACCTGCATATGAGTGTAGCCCAGTGGAACCTTCGGGTCCAGTGGGATCAGCACACAGATGATTTGGAGCAACTGGTGTTGGTCTCCAACTCAGTGCATCAGACTATGAAGTGGTGACTGAATGCTGGCAACCTCTCCAAGGGGCTTCATTTCCGGTCAGAATACCCTAGTCAGACCCTAACAATGGACTCATCTGTCCAGGGCTGGGGCACCCATCTGGCAGACTGTCAAACTTCAGGGACTTGGTCCCACTGGAGCAGCATCTCCACATCAAAATTTTGGAGATGTGGGCAGTTCTGTATGCCCTTCAAGCCTTCCAGGCGAACCTTGATCCAGATGGTCTGTGGTCTTCTACATAAACAAGCAGGGGAGGGAATGCATTCTTATTCCCTGTGCAGAGAGGCAATGAGAGTTTGGTATTGGGTCATAGAGCATCACCTGGACCTGACTGCTATGCATGCTCCAGGCATCCAAAACACCTTGGCCGACAGTCTAAGCCATTCCTGGTCCAAGGCTCATGAATTGGAACTTCCTTTTGTTGGCAATCTCTTCGACAGATGGGGCCGTCCCGTTGGACCTCTTAGCCCCCATCCTAACATAAAACTGCCTAGTTTCTGCTTGCTAGATCCAGGGCCTGGTGTTTCCTGCCGAGACGAGTGTCCCTTTCTTGGCCAAGGAGGTTTTTGTACGCCTTCCCTCCCTTTCCATTGCTGCAAAGGGTTCTGCCCAAATTGCAGTCAGAAGAGGTGGAGATGATCCTTATAGCCCCTTACTGGCCATGCCAGATTTGGATTCCAGTACTCCAGCAACTAGCAGTGCAGCCTCTGATTCCCCTGCCTCTGTGCTCTGACCTGCTGTCACAGGAGCAGGGCACCCTGATCCATCCAGACCTCAAATCACTACACCTGCATGCATGGCTCCTGCAGACTTAGCAGTTGCCTGATTTGGGGTTTCTCTCCAGGTGGCAGAGGTCCTAGTGGCAGCCAGAAAACCCTCCACTAATGCTATGAAGTGGAAGCGGTTCTGAGTATGGGCAACCACTCGTCAACTGGATCCTTTTACTTGTACGGGGAATCTCATTCTAGAGTACCTCCTTTCTTTATTGGACTTGGGTTTGAGTTACTCGTCAGTTAAGGTGCACTTATCTGCCAGCTCTGCATACCGTGCACCTGTAGAAGGCAAGACTCTTGACCAGTTGCATCTTTCCTGCACCTTTTTGCAGGGTATACTGCATCTGAAACCTCCCATCCGGGACTCTGTTCTCCCTGATATCTTTTGTTCATTTTAGAAAAACTTACTTTGCTTCCCTTTGAACCTGCTGCGAGCTACGCTTTCTGTCGTGGAACGTATTATTTTTAGTTGCAATTACTTCTGCACAGAGGATTTCCGAGCTTCAGGCTGTGATGTGTAAAGAGCCCTATTTAGTTTTCCACAAGACAGGGTGTCCTTGTGGACCAATCTTAAGTTTCTTCCTAAAGTGTCTGAATTTACTCTGAATCAAGACATCCACTTGCCTGTGTATTATCCAGAGTATTCGAATCCAGGGGAGGCCTTACTGCATACTCTGGATGTCCATCGGGTGCTTCATTATTATTTGGATCACACCCGAGCCATCAGAAAAGCTAATCAGTTATTTGTTTCATTCGCCCCAAGGAAAGAAGGGCTTCTTTTTCTAAACAATGTTTTCTAAATGATGTTACGTCTTGATGACACCATATGGTTTCATAAAAAACATCCCTTTTTCCTGATGAAGCCATATGGCATCCTAAATTATGTGCTGTATTGCCTGATGACGCCGATTGGCGTCCATGTCTTTCTCTTGGTGCAGCTTGAGCATTTGTTCACATTTGATGAATTGAGTTGTACCAGCCAATAGGGGACATCAGACCCTTACTGATTTGACCTAATATAATATGTGTTCCCATTGGCTATTTTTGAGAAAACATGCCTTAATAAATACATACATAAATTTACTATTTTTTCCTTGTGCTGTGAAAAATGTTTGTTATGCTCATTCTGCCGTTAGTTTGTCTGGTAACAACAAATCATCTTGTTTTAGTGTAACATGTTAAGCTGATCAGGTTGACACTATAATCAATTTCATAACTTATTTTTTGTATTCGAGCAATCCAATTGGCTGTGACCACTTTTGGTGTATTTTTTTGTCTTTTGGGGAATTTTTCTGCAATTACATGTCACAGATATCATGATTGTTATCACTATTAGTCCATTTATACCACTAAGTGAGCTGAATATTTCTGCATTTTAAAATCGAGCTCTGTGATTGGTCGGATTTTCTGATATCAATTCTGAATTTAATTGGTATAAAGGGATTGTCTTAGATGCAGGCACCATCCCCCTGATGAAGCCTTAATTGTCGATGCACCAGGGAACCTGCACGCAGATCTTTTTGTTGTGCCTTCCACTATTCTATTCAATGTGTGTGCCTGAAATGTTGGAATAAATCCTTAGTTAGCATTCAAGCAAGGACTCTGGTATTTTTTTTTTTTTTTTTTTACAACAGTCACTGGAGGGAAAGTGGTTCTCCAGGCTCTGGAGTGTACAGTGATTTTTTTTTTTGATGTTTCAGTTAGGGCTCACAGCCCTCACCTGCACCCGCCCAAGCTCTGTAGTGCGGCACCATTCAGTCATATTGATCCTCACTGTTGCCATGCTTATTGTACACATCATTATTTCCATTAACCAGTCAGAGTGCACACTGGTGCAGGAAGAGCATGGTGACTGGAAAATTAGTTTCGAGATGGAGGCGTTGCTCTCACCCTAAAATACTCACTTCATTTTGGTGCCAAAACCTTGATTTGTAATCTGTATTTACTTTATTTGTGACAAAAGTTTTCATAGTCGTCACTTTGTTCGTTTTGGGATCATTTCTGGTCATCCTGTGTGATCACATCTTATGGATTCAGCTGGCATTCCTGATAGGAGAGGGTGTTTTTTGTGCGTGTACTAGATGAGTTCACATAAATTCAGCCCCTTTTGTTACTTTTTAAAGAGTTTATGTTTGGATTATAGCTATGTTAAAATCTGTGTGGCATGTTGCTTCCTGCATTATGGATGATACGCGGGTTACGGTCAGTAGCATGTTTGTCTCATGCTCTGCACTTGAGTTTTCTCCCTAATACGCAGTTGCTGATTGTTTAAAATGAAAAAATAATGGTGTTGCCTTAAACTCATCTGGCATCAGTCCAGCCCCAACCTCTGATGCGCTTTAAAGGCCAAATCAGTTTTGAATCCCTCCACAGGCACTGGTGTTGTCCATCGGCTCGTATGATGTCAGTCCAGACCCAACCTCTGATGCAGTGTAAAGTGCTCTTCAGGTTAAATTCCCTCCCCAGCCACTGGTAAGATCTAGCTCCTTACTATGCATCAGTCGAGCCTCAAACTGTAGTGAACAGTGAAGTGAATTTCAGGTTCAGATCCCTCCACAGCCAATGATGTTGTCCGTCGACTCATCTGCTGTCAGTCCAGCCCCAACCTCTATTGCACTGTAAAGTGCTGTTCAGGTTCAAATCCCACTGGAGTCACTGATGTAGTCCATCTGTTCATCAGTATTCAGTCCAGCCTTTGTCTCTGACACTCTGATGTGCATTACTGGTATGGATTCCTCCTCAGTCACCATGGTGTAGTCCATTGTACACATCAGGATTCATTCCAGCACTACCCTCCGATGCACTGTAATGTTCTGTTCAAGTTCGAATCACTCCACAACCACTTGTTTAGTCCTTTGTGCTCATAATGCTTCAGACAAGCCCTTACCTCTCATGCACTGTGATGTGACCAGTGCCAGTGTATGACTCATACAGTCCATTCAAATGAAACATAGCACAAAGTACACATGTGCACCAGTGAGCATCACTCCATGGCGCAGGCATACCCATGCTCCTTCCCACCCACACAGTGCACCATACTGAATGCTGCAACATATCACATATGTATGCAGGCAATCCATGTAACACAGCACATAGTACACAACCTTTACAGGTACCCATGTCATCACTCTGTATGTATACCCACAATGTCTCTGCATGGCATATGAACACCATTACCAGGTGCAGGCAGGCCCACCTGCTTCCCCACAACAGAGTATACCCCAAGGATGGGTGCCAGTTCATGACGCAAAATGACTGCAGTGCCTCTGAGCATCATTTTTTGGTACAGGCAAACCCACCCCCTTCCCCATGACACAGTATACCCCGAATTACCAGTGGCTTTTCAACAGTTTCATCACCCTGTACGTATACCCCTAATGTGTCTACACTGTCTGTTAGCAGCATTATTAGATGCATACAAACCGTCTAATTTCCCCAGAACATATGAAGTGCATCTGAGCATGTATGATGAATGCAGGACCCCTTCCCCCCCACCAGCACACAGTACTTCTTCATGCAGTCATTCCCTTACCTTAAACCATCCCATAATACAACCCCCCAAAAATAAACTATGCCAGGAAATTAAATAATACACACATAGCCGGGCCGGTGGTGCTGAGGGCTGAGGCACCGGATGCCTTACCTCACGCCACGCAGGCGACCCGTGTTCGGGAACAGACAAGAGGCGCTGGGCATTGGCAGGGAGGAAAAGGATTGAGTGTCCCTAGGACTGCTGTCCTTCTGCGGGGAGGGGGAACTGCAGGGCTCGGCGATTGCCTGCCACCCAGCGGAGGCTGGGAGGTAGCACGTCAGCACTGAATGTAGGGCAAGAGTGCGGCAGGCACTTGGGATGCGCACGGGAGTATGCGTGCTGCCGGCGCCATTGCACACCACACCTCGAGGGGGAACAGAGTAAACACAGAAAAATATGGAGTCCTCTGCAAATGACGATGGTCCCCATCCATGACGGCACCTTCCCGAACGCTCATCCGGTCCAATGGGTTGTCGCTCCCCACCCCCTGCCACGAAGGGTAAGTCGTGGAGTTATGGGGAGGGGGGTCTCATACCCAGCGCGTACATGAGGGGATGTCAGATGCTGGCAGAGGACTCAAGGGGAGAAAATAAAGTAGCTGCAAAAAAAGAAATACACACATTTATGTAATGTTTACTGAAAGACTGTAAACCTTTACATGAACATCATGCTTCATTTACAGTATGATAAAGCAAACAGCATGAATAAAATAGTTTCCTACACTTATTATGGGATTTTATTACAAAAATACAACAAACTTTATTTAAATGGAATTGCACATTTTAACTACAACAAATATGCAGTTAATCATAGAGACCTCCAGCACTAAAAAATGTATCCATTTTCTGTCTTCGCTCACTGACCTACACTGGAAGTGTTCTTCCTCTATACATCACATGACCTCACAAAGTGCTTTTTTTTTTATTTTAGTTTTTGTTTACCGGGTAAGTGCACTAGATAAGTCCTGCCTATTTTCAGGCACGACCCGGGGGAGGGGGATAGAGGTGAATGTCAACTGACCTTGAACCAGATTAAGCTGTTGGTGGTATTTTTAGTGAATGAAGGAACTTTGGCCAAGACACGGGGGAAATTCCCCTACTCTTTTCGATAAGTGCCATGGGATCTTTAACATCCACCTGAACTACCACCAATCCAGGCACATGGGACCTCGGTTTAACGTTTCATCTGAAAGATGGCACCTCAGAAGTGTAGCACCCCTCTCATGCTGCACTACAGTGTCAGTACTGGGATATTAACCCAAGTGCCAGATGTGGGAATTGAACCCACAGCCCTCTGATCTCCCGGCCTCAGAGACGAGTGTGCTACCTACTGAGCCACTGACACTGCCACTTCCTTCCTGCATCACTTCCTGATATGTCCTTCTAAGGTTATGTGTAAATATGTTCTTACCAAACTAGGGGAAAAACAAAAAAAATTGATAATCAGATTCATAAACTAAAATCAGTGGGTAAAAAAAATTAAACACTGCAAAAATTCCAACCAGTGGAGTGGAACAAAAAACTCAAGCTGAAATAGCAAGAGATTCAGACATTGATTTATGACTAAAAAAATGGTGGTAACCTTGCAAACAATGTATATTTAGACAATGACAGATGTTTATTGTATATTTTTAACAATTTTAACCAACAGTTTTACCGAAATGTAATATTTTTGTGTGACTAAGTAAACAGCAGAATTATATTTAGATGAAATCATCAGAATTTATGAAAGTATGAAAAAACAACCTTGCACAGCACTAAATCCAGTTAAATAGACATTACCAAACCTCACTCATTTTCAAAAACTTCTTGTCCTGAAAAACTTTTCTTTTTACAGTTTTAAAATTGGATGTATGGTTAAGATATGTAGATTTAAGCACAGTGTGTTTGTATGAATGCTGCAGATCTAGAACCCCTTCATACAAACACACTGTGCTTAAATCTACAGTCTTTCAGCAGAGGTGGTGGGGGCAAAAAATGTAGGGGAATTCAAGGGTGCATGGAATAAGTACAAAGGAACCCTAGCAATAGGAAAGAGAGGGTAAAAATAGAGATCAAGTAGGATCTGCAGTATTGCAATAGGTAGGAAAAATGGACAGACTTGGTGGGCCAAGCAGTCCTTATTTTTCATCAGTTTCTATGGCTCAGGGGCATCTGTCTCCATAGAGATTGAAGCTAAGAGTGAAATAAACTATACTGAGAGATCCCTGAGAAGAAACAATATTACTGCGGTGAATCATTTTTTCTTCCTGATCAGTTGACCCATTTACATGTCCTTTCGGTACTGTACTGGGCTACCTTCTGCCCCAGTCTTACTCTGGTCTCCAATGCTCTTCTGTTAAAGTGTATTTGACTGCCATTTCTGCTTTCCCTAACCCTATTGACAGGCGCAGGGTGGCACAACTAGAGAAGTCCTAAATGTTTCTTCATGGTATTCTGCACATGTATCCAGCGAGTCGTAAATCTGTTCCGCCTTGGGACCTGAATTTAATTCTTGAGAAATTAAAGGATATTTCTGATATAAGGTATTGGGCTTCATAGCCCAATACCTTATGCCAACGTGAAACTGATTTCTGTCAAAGTAAATTTTTAACTGAGTCTGTTGTTTTAGAAGGGATTGTACCTGGCTCCATATCCACATAGAGCAGATCCCTTCCAACTTCTTAGTATGCCTGCTCCTGCCCCCATGTTCAGAGATTTCGTGACATTTCAGCAGGGAGAGTGCGGGGGGTATGCCCCATACAAGTCCATGGGGTGGGTTTTTCAATGCCATTGTTTGAAACTATTAAGCATTCTGAGAGGGAAGTGAGCGGTGGCTTTTATTTCCCTCTTGATTACTTAAAAGTTTGAAAAAACGGCATTGAAAAAAACGCTCCATAGACTTGTATGGGGCACGCCCCTGCACTCTCCCTGCTGATGCATCAGGAAACCTTGGAGCGCTGGGACGGAGCAAGGCATAATAAGAAGTTGAAAGGGATCTGCTGGCGGTGGCTACTGAGCTAGGTACGATCCCTTCTAAAACAACATAGACTCTATTAGAAAATTTACTTTTTACAGCAATCAGCTCATGCTGGTGAAGCCCAATACCTTATCCTGTTAGACTGGAAACGCACTTTAACTGTGGCTCCATTTGAGCATGCTGTGACCTAAGGGGTGCTTTTCCTTTCATAGCTGCTCGTAGAATGCATGTGCCTCCACATCTGGCTTTCCGCAGGAAGAGGGTGACTTCGTGGACCATTCCTCATTTTTTGCCAAAGGTGGTCTCTGATTTTACATTGAATCAGGCCATACACCTTCCTGTGTATTAACCTGAGCATGCTAACAAGGATGAGGCATTGCTCCATACACTTGATGTACATAGAACTGTGTGTTTCTGTCTTGATCACTCTAAGAACTGCAGAAAATCCTCTGATTTTTGTTCACCCCTGGTAAAGAGGGCACCTATCTGTCGAAACAGTGCCTGTCCAAATGGCTTACTAACTTTATTGAGTTTTGTTACAGGGAGTACTGTAAGGAGCTTCCTGGTGCTGTGCATGGTCACTTCACATGGAGTAAGTCCACCTCTGTTGCTTGCTTTCAGAATGCTTCTGCAGCTGACATGTGCCCTGCTGCAACATGGAGTGCTGCATATACTTTCATTAAGCACTACAGTCCAGACATCATCTTTCAGAGACGTGCTGGCTTTATCCTTTCATTGTTCCAAGGCCTTCTGCCCTGATCGCATATCAGACTTGCCATCCTCCCCAGGTACCTTGTCTGCTTGGGAATCATTCCAAAGTTGTGGCCCAATGGTGGAGATGCTCTTGATGAAGATAGAAAAGATACAGTAACATTAGGTCTTTGAGAGAATCTTCTTTATTGGACCACAGCACACCAACTCTCCTTCCCCTTTTCTGAGGTATAAACTTAGCAGGTTTGTCCACTGCCTTACTTTGAGGTATCCATATGTGCTTTATATATACTGTTTCCAGTCCCATGTCTCTCCTTGTGTGCTTGGTACTGGTCTGGGCTTCTGATTCCTCACAGTAAGAGGCCATCTGAACTTATCCCCAGTGGGCTTCTGAGGAGCAGTGGGGCTGCCCTGGTACTGTACACCAGTTTTATGCTGGCAGTGTAGCCTAGATGTTAGAGTAACAAGCTGTGAATGAGCTTGGTACATCTAGTGGACCTGAGTTTGACTCCCACAACCTCCAGTTGCATACTGTGTGACTGAGCAAGTCAACTTCCCCAGTGCTCCCGGGTCACCCCTGAAAACAGGCACTTGTGCGTAGTGAGTCTTACCAGCTTACCAAAGTACAAAAAGAAAAAATAGAAAACCCTTTATGCTTAAAATGACATCAAATAGAGTCCTGGAACATTACATAAGAACCTGCTTATGTTTTTTATTGAAGCATACATAAAGGTTATTGCAGAAGTCAGTGGAGCATTTGACCTTGGTCAAGATGGCTCCGGTTGAGGAGCCTGTCAACACTCCAGTGGTAGCTCCAATGGTGTCAACAGTCATGTCGACACAGGTCGAGGACCAAGAGGAGATTGTCCTCGAGCCAGTCGACATTGAATTGGGTGAGGACGAGGCCTCCTGATCTCCTACTTGGACACCGGTACTGATGGAGATCCCTCCCCATAGTAGGAGAGCTGGCTTAGACCGTGTCCCAGTTGAGCTGCCTCCATTTCAGCTAAGCTGGTTGTCCGGACTTCTTCCAGGCTGGTGGTCACCATGGTGCTGCATCCTGTGGTGTACATGTCTCCACCACCTTCAGACCATCGTCAACCTTTGGGTCAAAGCTCACAGTTGAAGTCCCCATTGAGGCCTCAGTCCCAGTCACCCTTTTGTAAAGCGACCATTGATAGCACTAATAGAAATGTCATAATAGAATTGTGAGGCAGTCTGGCAGCAGTGTACCATGGGGGCTTTGAGCCAAGGTTATGTTTGATCGATGTTTCTCAGATCTTCGACCCTGTCATGGAGTGTACTGTGGTTGCCCTCCTAGTCATGTGGATTATACTGCAGCAGCCCCTTTGGGTAGAGGTGTCCTTTCTGCAGCTGCGGAAGGGCGCTCCTGATAAGGACACTCTGCCTGAGTCCAAACTACCAAGACTCCTTGTCTGTTTTGGTCACACCGACTGAATGGATGGTCGACACTCCTGATCAATGCCCATAGCCACTTTTCATAACTTAGACTTGGAGGGCTCTTCTATGGCCTTATTTCTGTGAAGAGTGGAGACTGAGTCCTCAGACAGCTGCTACACACCTGGGGACACTACTTCCTTTATGGCTTGCCTGCAGCACATATCTGCATCTCTGGACATTCCCCTGGATGAGATCCAGAAGAAGGAGACCTACCCTTTGTTGGATCTTCTAGAGCAAGATTTTTTGCCTTGGGTGGCCTTCTCAGTCACCAGCATTGTCCTAGGCCCTGCACTCAGTACTTTGCAATAGCCGACATCATACCAGGTGTCTCCCCACCAGATGGACCATAAATATTCAGTCACTGTGAGGTGAGTTGTCCAGCTTCTTGGAGCACCCATCCTGGAGATCTTGGCAGCAGATATGTTTTTTCTGCAAGGCCAAGGTGAAGGCCGAATCGGATAAGCCCCAAGGCAGGGAGTCCAAAAAGGAGGACTTCATTTGCCTAAAGTTCATGCATCATCTTCCCTGGAGATCGGGTAGGTCTGCAACGCAGCCCTCTTTGTGAGGTTTGACCATGACTTCTTTGACAGGCTTGCAGATTTGATTCCCTTACTTCATACTGATAGCCAGTGTAAAGCTCAGCAGCTTTGGGACATTGTCATCCCCTTGGCTAAGCACCACCTAAAAATGGATTCAGACTTGGACAGTTCTTTGGCCCATGCAGTTGCAGCAGTGATCTGTCTGCACAGATTGGCAGACTTCTTCACTAAACAGATGGGCATGTCTGTGGTTCTCCCTGTTTATCCCAGAGAGACTGCACAAATTGGCAGTTTGCCCTTTTTCGGCACTGACTTCTTTGGCCATGGGTTGAGGATCATCTCACCTGTATTGAGAAGTCTAAAGTAACCTTGGGTTTGGTGGTATCTCAGCTGGCAAACCCGCAAGTTGAACCAAAGTAATAGGGTTCTTTTTGCGTTTAGGGATACAAACAGTAGTAGCAGCAAAGGCAGCAGTGCTAGAGTTAACATCCAACCAAGTCTAGCAAGTTTGGTGGTTAGGGCAGAAAAGTGGAGGCAGTGATGCATCAGGGGTCCAGTCCTCTGGCACCCCTCCAAGGGCAAAAAGTGATGGGTTGTGGGGGCCACTCCCTCGCCTGCAGATTCCTTGTACCAGTTCCTGGTTGGGTGCCAACTTTCCCACTTTCTTCTATAGTAGTCCACACCTTGGGCAGGTGGATTCTAGAAGTTCTGGGATTGGATTTGTCTCTGTAATTTGTGGCCCTCCCTCCCTGCTGACCTAGGGCACTGTTGGAGTTCATGGTGTCCATGGATGATCTGGTTGCACTGCAGAGCAGGGTCACTTAGCTCTTAAAGCGCAATGCTATTGAGCACCTCCCCGACACTCTGGCCTCCCTGAGATTCGTGTTTTGTTACTTAGAATTACCAAAATAGATCATTCTGGAGCAGCAAACCCTAGAAAAGTTAATGTACTGCCTGAAATTCCATGTTATCACCCTCAATCAGATTATACCATCCCTGGAGCCCAGGGCTTGGTTCTGTTCCCCTGGCCTCCACATCACTTATTTTCATATCACAATCCAGCCATCCCACATGCAGTTTCTCTGCTTCTGGGTGGGAGGAGGGCTATATCAGTTCAGGGCAACACACTTCGACCTGTCCTAGACCCCACAGATGTTCACCAAGTGCCTTTCTGTCATAGCAGCCTTCCTTCCAGTGGAAGGGGGTTCTGGTATTGCTGTACCTGAACGACTGGCCCTTCGCAAGCTGAGCACAGACGACCATGAAGCAGTCATGGGATCTAGCCATTCAGACATTTTGCGAGCTAGGCCTAATGGTCAACCTGGTCAAGTTGTAACTGGTACCTAAGCAAGTGATCCTGTTCCATGGAGTAGAACTGGACTCCCTCCAGAGCAGGGTTTTCACTTACCATTGGACTTTGCAGAGGATCTTCACCCCTGTGCCCACTCATTTTGGATTGAGCAATTACACCTGACCAGTGATTTACTCTGGCCTTTGGGGTTCATGGCATCTCTGCCATGGTCCGTTGGGCTCGCTGGGAGATGGATGCTCCCTCTGCAGAGGGATATGTGGTGCCAGTGGTCCCAGTCACATGACCACCTGGATGACCTGGTTCACAAAACTCTGCTGTTGTAGGATGTCATCAAATGGTAGCTGTGTCCCCAGGATCTCTTGGATGAAATTCCTGTTGTCCAGGCAGAGCTGTTGCATTGACAGGCACGTTGTTAGGGTGGGGTGCTCATAAAGTGAACTGCAGAACTCATGAGTTTTGGTTGCAGAGCAAGGCATGGCAGCATATCGACCTGTTCAAGTTACGGGCAGTGTGGCTACCACTGATGGAGTTCATTCCTTTGGTCAGGGGTCCGGTCTGTAGATCATCAGTGACAAGAGGACCACCGTGTTCTACCTGAAAAAACACTCCATTCACCTGTTTCAGAAGGCGCTCTGCACCTTTTCCCTTGTACACAGTCTGTAGGTGGACCTGCTTGCAGTCCGCGTTGTGGGAGAGGGCAGTCAGCTGGCAGATGCTGTCAGGTTGGAGAGGTGCCACATGAGTGGTTCTTTTACCAGGAGGTGGTGACGCAGCTTTTCATCCAGTGAGCACACCTCTGATGGACCTTTTTTGCATCCTAGGAGAACAGAGACTGAGGCTGTTTTGTGCCTGCTCCCCTGAGACAGGAACGCTGATGAGGATGCCATTTCCAAGCCCTGCGCTTTGACTTTCTGTATAGCCTTCCCTTGATTCAAAAGGTGATGCTCAAAGTGGGCAGGGAGAAGGTGAATCTGATCCTGATAGCCCAGTATTTCTCCCATGCAGTTCTGGTATCATGATCTCTTCAGCCCCAGCAGTGTGGACCCATGGCAGCTTCCTTTCCACACTGACCCGCTGATGAGATCGGGGGAATGATCAGGCATCTGGGTCTGCATTCCCTGACCTGTTCACCTGGTTTTTGAGAAGCTAAAGTGTCAGACTCTGGGCCTCTCCAGAGATGTTCTCCATGTTTTATAGATGTCCGAAAGGAGTTGACTCGTAAGGATTACTTATTAAAATGGACACGGTTTTCGCACAGGGTAGACCCCCCTAACCTGTCCTGTTGCATGCAGCCTTGGCTGTCTTTGGTCATTGTCTGTACTGGGATTACTAGCCATGTCTGTTAAGCACCTGGCCATGATCTCCATGTACTGGGCATGAGCTGTTAAGCTGACAGTGTCCCAGGAAAAAGTGATACGGTGATTTTTGTGCATAAACACATCCCCTATCTCCACCGGTGTGACAGCCTCTACCAGCATGGGACTTACTGCTCTTGCTTGCAGTGCCAATGGCCAACCTTTCAAGCCCATGGACAAGTGTGAGGTGTCACACCTTTAGTCATATTTTTGATCACCATCGCCTTGACCTGACGAGTGAGCTCCTGGGGCTCTCTGTGGAGCTTCTATATCTGGATTTCCACAAGGACACGGTAACTATCGTCCCCATGCAAAGTTCCTGTGGAAAGTGGTTTTGGAGTTTTGCCGTAACCAGGTAATTCACCTCCTCACTTTGTTTCCGAAGCCACATACTTGGGATACTGAGCATGCACTCCATTTATTGGACTTGTGTCAGGTGCTTCTTTACTATAGAGAACATATGGCATTGGTTTTTGACAAGGCTTGTCAGCTGTTCCTTACTTATTCTGAAATCGCTCTGGGCAGACCGAGAGCTAAACAGATGGTTGGCCCATGGATATCGATCGGTGTTACAAGTTGGCTGGAAAAGAGCCACCCTCAAGGGTTGAAGGCCCATTTTTTCCAGACATACTGCTGCCTCTATTGCTGCTTTCAGGTACATCCCAATCGAGGAGCTCTGGCTGGGCTGCCACCTAGTCCATTGCACATGCGTTTATATCCCACTATAGCATCCACTTTGAAGGATGTTCCAGTGACTGAGCAATACCCAGTGGAAACTGCCACAGTGTGGATATGAACCAAATGCTAGTAGTAGAACTATGGTTACAGGTAGGCAACCACTGTTTTTTATCCCAGGTGGGTTGCCAGTGTCCTGTTAATTCCTTTTTAAAAATATGGAAATCTGTGCAAAAATGTTATTATGGTTGCTTACAGTATGAAGCACCCACAAGTAAGAAAATTGCAAGTTAGGGCTCCAAACTAACCATTATTTGTGCCATCTTTTTTGGACCGTGCTTCCTTCCTATATTTTCCATGCTTACTTGACCAGATTTCTAACCATTATTTTGAAATTTGCTGCAACATACGTTAAGGTATTCCACACCCAGCATTACAAGTGAATGATCTGTACTTTTCAAGGTACAGGTCAAAGGTTAAAGTTGTATTTTTATTTATGTATATTTTAGTTTATTATTTAACCAGGTAAATTGTTGTGCAACAAGTGCCCGTTTTAAAGGGTAACCCAGCTCAAATACTAGAATGGGTGTCTAAACAGAGTACAATAACGCAATTGAATTACAATACAATTTAAAATAGGGCCCAGGTAGGTATTCCTGTTCTCTTCTGTTTCTTATATAACCTGAAGATGAATATGAGCATGTTTGGAAAACCCGCTTAGGAAAGGGAAACGGGCAAATACATTGATTTTGGTTTAATTGGTCATTTAATATATTGGAGAGTAACCCGAAATCTACTAAAAATCCATGCATCGTAATATTTTAAGTTTTATCACTTTAAATAAAATGGTGATTTAGGACTATGTATATACAAATAGAATAATAGATAGGTTCTGGTGTATTACAAGGCAGTAATTCCATCGAGAGGTTCTGGGGATACAAGAAACCTCTCGAGCGAGCTCGAGAGGTTTCTTGTATCCCCAGAACCTCAAGATGGAATTCTGCCTTGAAACACCAGAACCTATTTGTTATTTTTGTAATATATGGATGCAAGGAATTTTAATTTTTACTTGTGCCTGCTGTCACGGCGCCGTGTCTGCAGAGTTAGTAAGACTCCCAGTGTCGCTCCTCCCTCGCTCACACACCCCACTCCTGCTCCACTTCCAGTCCCATTCCATGTTTCTCTCAAAAAAAAAAAAACAAAACTCGGTTCACACAGTAGTCACATCGGTAATCCCAACTATACTATTACGAGGACCGGAAGTATAGTATTATTGGGCCGGAAGTATACTATTATGGGACTAACTACTGTATTACAAGGAATTTTTTGTATGTATTTTGGGGGTATTATTTTCACTATCCATATATTACAGGGTTTTAAATAGCCAGTATCATATCGCAGTTTGCGATGCAGACCGGCTGCTCGTGCGAGTCAAACTAAGGAATGGATCGCAAAAGAGTGCGATTCATTTTTCTGTGTTTTTTGTGCTCCAGTACGGATTCCCTGGGAACTTACTGTTTGTTGCGAAGCGACAGTCCCCGTGGCACAGCGGGACCACTTGCAATTTGGTTGCGTAGCAACAAATACTTCACCAAGAGTGCCAAGCCTTAAAGCTGCTGCGCAGTGGGAAAAAAAATCACATGTCTTGCGCAGCCGGTCCAGCTTGCTAGCTCTCTGCCAATCTGCGCATGACTGTTTTTACCCACACGCAGGATTCTGTAGGCAGGCCACGGTCGAACTCCTGTCTGGAGCAGGCCCGGTTGACTCCTAATCCCAAGGGGAGTTGTTTGAGGAAGCAGTCCCGTGCCACCATGATCATCCTGATGCTCTGTTCTCCGATGTCCATCAACCTGCCTGTCATTGTGCTTGTCCCTCCCTCCCTCCCAATCCTTAAGACTCCTGGACCATCCCAAGACTCCCACCTGTGACTGTAGTCATCACTGCAGCCTCGTATCCCATCCGGAGGACTGTGTAGTTGCATCAGTCAGTGTGGAGTTTGACAGGTTATAAGTGATCCAGTGGAGGCATGCTTGCAGCAGGACAACAGTACCCTGCAGTGCTGCCACTGCCAGACAGACAGCCATGGTGCCAGCCCAATTTGTTGCTGAGTTGATTCGACCACTACAGCAGCTAACATCGCTAGGGGTTAAACCAGGTTATGTTGGTCATGGTGTTTAGTGTTTTCAGGGAGGTAACTGACTTGCTCAGAGCCACATAATATGCAAGTGGAAGCTGTTGGAATCAAACAGGTCTGCTGGAGTGAGGGGGGTCAAGTTCAGGCAGTATACTAGCTCTTCAACACATTGTCTGGCAGGTTCCTTCATCCTCTGTTGTATGGCTCTAAAGTTTCTTTAGTGGAACTTTTTATTCTGCAGCAAACACCTGCCATGTCATATTTCATGAACAGAATGTGAATGTTATTCCTGTAAGAAAATGTTGAGCTTGGGGACAAGGGACCAGGACTTACAAATAGAGAAACATTATCTGAAATTGTGCAGGGGCTGTGAAACTGAACTACAGTACTTAAGAGAAATGAAATTGACCCATTAAAACAAGTATTCCTTTCTACAGCCCTAGCTAGGTAATATAAAGGAGTTCATAGTAGTATTCTGCAAAATAAAATTTCTGTCTGCACTGCCATATAGTATTTTCGGCTTATATTCTTTGGTAACCAGATAGGGCCCACTAGATGCGAGCGCCTGTTTTCTGGGGAGGTTCAGCGACTTGCTCAGAGTGACACAGTATGCAAGTGGATGTTGTTGTGGGAATCAAACCCAGGTCTGCTGGGTGTACCAAGCTCACTCACCGCTCATTACTCTAACCCTAGGCTATACTGGCAATTATGGCTTGTGTGAGTGTGTGTTGAAAACAGATCACGTAAAGACAGAGCTAATTTTAATGAGAATTTTTATTGTATGTATACATTTTAGTATTTTTAATTTTGCTAATCAAATTGAGGCAAGTGCTGTGCTTCTTCACAATTGATTAGCACATTGACGCGCAAAACTGCTAATCAGTTTTTGCAGCTTATTTAAAACCCTGATATTCTATGTTTAAGTTGCCATTAAGCCAAAACATTCTGTTTTTAAAGGCTAAAACATTTTTGACATATTAATAATCATGGGGGTGTTAGGACACTGATACTTTACACCTGACTCGGGCAAGTACTGTGGTACAGTCACATGCCTAGGCCTTCACTTACAGTGGCATCCCAAAGACCTAGAGCTGTTGGGTGATTATACTGCTGAGTTTTTATCACAATGACATTATAACTGGAGAAAGCTGTGACCCAGTGTTGCGTGAAAAATGGAAACATTGTCTATTAAAGGGTACCATAGCCGGGGTTCTGTAGAACTGACTTTTTATATGTGACGATGTGTTATAGAGTTCAGTCATGTTCTGCCATTCTTGATTTTTCCTGAAGTACAAACTGTGTTCACAAACAGCTTTTCAACTTTTGTAACATTTAACTCTCAGAAGTTGTCCCATTTGGTGCTCTCACACAAGCTTTTGATTCCACATACAGTAGGTGTCTTTCAGGTGTTTCACCTGACAAAGGACTTTTCTTATGTACCGTAACATCTATGTGCGGTATCTGTGTTGGTCATTGAGAGGAATCGGTCTTCAACAAATTAAATAATTCAAATTATTATAATATTAGAAGGAATTAGATCATTATATGGATATTGAGGGGGGATAATCTCTGAGCGGTGGTAGACGAACATTAAGGACAATCTACATATTTTTGTCTGTATGTTCCTAAAAGACAAGTTTTCTTAGTGGTCTTTTAAAGGTTCTCCCCCTTCCATCCCCAGACCTGGAAATGTGTGTATAATTTTGTGAAACAAACTTTATTTTACCAACTTTTATTTTGTTAATTAAAAAAAAAAAGGATGATATATTGTTCTGGTGATTTTAAAACAGTGAACAGCGTTCACTTGTATTGTTCATGCTTTTGGTATGTAAACAACGTTGAGATCCTGCCATTGTACTGTTTGTTTTTTTTTTGTTTTTTAGTTAAAAAAAAAAAAGTAATGGTTCATATTCAAACCACTTGTAAGACCAGCTTTTTTTTTTTCCAGTTGTTAAAGAGCTGGTGACACATTCAGGAGAACTTTAACGAAACCTAATATTTAGACACAGTCCAGCTTGTATTTCCTATTACTGCTGTAGTCTTCCTCTCCATTATTTATTACTGAGGACATCTGTATGAAAACAGGATCTTTGCTCCTGAAGAGTTTGTCTATTCCTGCTGCTTTCTCCCTACCTGAAGTTATACAGTACTTCCCATGATATCACAGTTACTCCCATGGCAACAGATTGTGATGTCATAACAGAGGATTATGACTAGAAGTAGGGAGTAAGCTGTAGAGGCAGATGGACTCTAAGGAAACTCTAAGCAATAAAGATCATATATTCATGCAAATTTCTTCAGTAATAAATAATAGGGAGGAGAAATTTATAAACTATATATGGAATGCAGGCAGAATTGTACCCAAGTATTATGCTTTTAAAGTTTTATTTGAGGTGTCAGTTGCTCTTTGAAGTGGACTGTTTTGTGGGGAGTATGGTAGGGGGTTGGGTAAACCTCTCTTTTTATAGATAACAGAATAGTAATGTATTTAGAATTTGTATTAACTAATCTTATGTCTCTTCAGGTATTCTGGAATGGCCATTTTGGACTAAACTGGTAGTTGTGGCTATTGGCTTCACAGGAGGACTTGTGTTCATGTACGTACAGTGCAAAGTGTATGCACAATTGTGGAAGAGACTCAAGGCGTACAATAGAGTAATATATGTTCAGAATTGTCCAGAAACTAGCAAAAAGAACATTTATGAAAAGCATGCACTAATGGAACCAAACTATGACAGCAAAGAAGCCCTCACAACCCATCAGTTAGAGACCAACACCTCGTGTTATCCAGAAACTGAAGATTGTGGCGTAGAAATTCTACATGTTTGATTTTTCATGTACTTTCTGGAGCTGGCACGTGTTTGTTTACTGTAAACTGTATCTAATCAGCCAAGAGTTACAAATATACATTTTTAACAAATATATTCCTGGAGATTCATCAGTATGTAATTACAGAACTTTAGAATAACAGCTCTTGACTACTGCTATTACTGCCACTAACACCTATTTGGGGGCTGCAAAAGACTGTGTTTTACATGTATTCTGAGAGAACAATTACAAAGCTTATAAGCACTTTTTAAATCTTGTTTTGTAACAGACATATTTGCTTAATGCAAACAAAACTTGAAGGAAATACAGAATCCTAAATCATTTTTACGGTTGGTTAATTCCTGTGTTTGCTGTAGGTCGGAAGCCTCTTGCCTTACAAGAGCTATTTTTGCTGCCCCACACATACCCACAGCATAATCAGCATCTTCCAAAACATAATGCTGTTATTCCAGTCCCTTGTTTTGTTAGCAGTCATTCTTAAAGCATTACATGTCTAAGTTGGTTATGGGAAATATAAGGATATACAAACGGGTATGTCGTAAGTACCATTTTTATTAGAACCTTTAAGAAAGACCAGATAATTTACAAGGTCTTTACATGTAAGCAGAGCCAAGCTAACACTTTGTTTAGCCTAGAACTGAATGTTTGAATTATATCCCCATATTAAAATGCGTATGAGAAAATGAACAAAAGTCTCATGCCTTAACATGTAGAACCTTTACTGTTAATGGTTACAGAAAATGTAGAGGGTTTAAAAAAATCTTGCTCCCACCCATCACTGAAATAGTTTTAAATAGACAGTTTAAGCTGAGAAATATTTACAGAGTATATATGGCTCCGGGGTGGGTGGGTGTGTGTGTGTGTGTGTGTGTGTGTGTGTGTGTGTGTGTGTGAGAGTGAGATTTTGCAAGAGGCCAGCCCATTGGCACAGCGGTAGCACTACCGCTATGGATTATGACGCCAGTGACTTTGGTTTGGGAACAAGCATAGATCATCAGGAACTGGTGGGGGAAATGAGGATTGAGCATCCCAAAAGACACTCCTCTGGGAAGGGAGGACTGCTGCCCTTGCTGCAGTACTGCCACGTGGTTGACCACAGGTGACAGAGCAGCTGAGGGTGCTGTGGGAGGGGGAAGACACTGGCCAGGGACCAGCGCGAAGCACACACCACATGGGCATGTGCAGTGGTCTCGCTACAGTGCCAGGATCTTCTGGAGAAACCATTGAAATAGTCCAGTCAAGTAGGACACCTCTCCTTGTAGGCTCCACGCTGCCAGCTGTGGCACCTCTCCCTCCAGAAGCAGGCTGAGCTGCCTCAAGGGGTCTACCCCACCCAGTACCCTCATGAGAGTCACACTGTGGGGGCTTAATGGAGAGTCCAGGAAAGGCAAGGGATGGAGCTGGTGGTGGGAAAGCAGTGGTGGAAGGGTCCAGTTGGCAAGAAGAGGGCAAAAATATATAGCGAGAGGCTCATTAACCTGTTGAAATTAATTTGACAAAATCATAAGATTTGGGGCCTGGTTTAATCTAGTTTCTTTTTTTTTTTTGAAGGTGCTTCAAATAACTTGCTGGTTCCAGACAATCTATTTAGCTGCATTCTAAAGTGCAATTACCCCACCCTTAAAATCTCTTGCCCCTATATTTTGTTGTACTGTACATTGTGCTATGTATGTACATTAGAAACCAGATAGTTACACATTGTTATATTTATTGACGAGATGCACTCAGGTGGTCAAAGACCAGTTTTTTTACCCTCAAACACTTAAATTTACATGTTTGTAGTATGGCAGACACGATGAAAAACTTGCATTGAAAAAAAGCCCCTACTTTTCTAGATAGTCATTTTGTGTAGCATTCCACTTGTGACCTCTATCCTTATGTATAGCATTTTTATAGATAATTTCCAAGCATTAAACTGGTGTTGGTCTATGCAGGCTTTATTCATATGTAAAATGTACTTTTGTGCTTTGTTAGACAGTGTTTATACTATATAGACCAGTGAAAAAATTAAATCATGTGCATTTTTAATACATTGACTAGCATTTATGAAAAGTAGGTCTTTAGTTTTTGCTGCAAATCAAAGTATTGTGTGGTACTTTTTTTATCTGCTACAGAACTCTGTCAGCACTCTATACTTCTGCTATTACTTTCCTAACTCATGAAAATTTCTAGCCATTCCAGACGTCTGTCCCAGGCCATTCTGTAGCTGCAGTTGCCAAGAATTTTTGCACTCATGAACAAAGCCACAGTTTACAACCACCCCATAAAAAACAACACAGTTAAGAATTTACTCCTAGGTTGTAACATAGTGGAAAGAAATCTGCTGCTTTAGTCTTGTTTGTAATTTTTAAATATTAATGGTTGGATTATGAATACACACATTCCTGTATGTGGATATCAGCTGGACAGATCCCTTCAATCTCCTCCATTTCGGCCATCACCATAGCAGTGTCCTGTATCTTTTTGTATTGCACAAGGCATACAACTGGGGATCACAAAGCACATTACAGTTGGGCTAAACTATTTTTTTTTTCTTTTGGTAGATGTTTACACATAAGATCCCTCTGAACTCCTCCTCAGGGTGCTTTTACAGTTTGTATTCTGTCTGTCAGTAAAAATCCATGGTTCTAATCCTGGGAATCCCTCACTGATGCTTTGCACAAGTGTTATCTTCCCGCCAGAGTGTGATGACCCAGAGATAGAATCTTATGCTAATTATGCAACTTAGAATCAAGGTTAAAACTTTGCACTGTGGTCATGCTCCATTCTAGCCCCTAACATCAGAGTTGTTTCTCCGCCTGAAGAGAGCAGTCAATCTGAAGTCGGCTCCGGTATCTCTGGTTTCCAGGCATTTATTATTTTATTTAAAAAGTTTCTTTAGTCAGTATTCAGTAACTCTGCATTAATTGGGTATATTGGTTATAAATTTATTTTGGTTCATTTTCTCCAGTTCCTGATTGGTTCCCAGGAACTGCAGAAGGTCACAGCACATTGTGGTTCCCGCCTGAAGGGAAGCACACTGTTACTTGATATATTTAGTGCTTTTGCTTTAAATTAAGGACTTTAAACCACTTTTTTAAAATTAAAAAAAACTGTGTTTTTGTCTCCTGGTCCTGCTTAGAGGGAGCCAGGCCATTTACTTTTTGTTAGGCTTTTGAAAACGGATGTAATTAGTTATTTTAAGGGTTTTTTTTGTTTTTTTTTATATATCTCATTAAATTCGGTTCCTGGTAAAGGGAATTAAGTTTTTTTCTCCTCAGAACTGCTTTATGGCTAACAGGTTTTGGCATTGTGTTTTGTTTTGGAACTGAGGTTTTTTTTTTTTTTTTACACTAAGGTCTTTAGTAATTGACATGACTGATAGACCCCAAAAAAAGGAAACGGGACCAACAAGCTCTAAAAAATTGTAAAAACTGTTTACAGCTGCTGGCGAAGGCAGAGTGCCACACGCTCTTTTTAAAGTCCCTGTATCCAGGTCATAATTTTACCAGTTGTGAGCTCTGAATAAGACTTTTCTGTAAAACCCAAATGAAAAAGGGCTAAGCAATAGAGAAGAGTTTATGGCTTCTCAATCTGTCTCTGTCACCAAAACATAATAAAGGCTCTGAGGGAGTTTCTAATGATGATGGAAACCACTCATCAGAGGGTTAGTCTTGTATACAGTAGTAGTACTGCCAAAGTGGACAGAGAAAAAAAAGATAAAGGTGCTCAGTCATCAGATAAGCATGGAAAAGATCATAAAAGTACTAGAGTGTTTGAAAGGGGAACCCTGAGTCCATTGGTGGCAAAAATACAAATAAAAGAGCCTCAGAGCAGGCACTGAAAACCGTGTCTACCAAGAAAAAAACAGAAAAGAATTTCCTTGCCACTTCTCATGAAGTGAAAAAAAAAAAAAAAGGAAAGGCACAGGCATTGGACCCAAGACAAATGCTGTCAACAGAGGACATGACAAAAATATGGCAATTTTTCCAGGTCATGGGAAATTTTGTGAATATGCCTACCTTCTTCTCCAGGCTCAGCTCCAGCCTACCTGCCTGTGGAGGAGGAAATATATTTTGAGGAAGTTAATTCTATTGAACCAGATTGGTCATCTGAGCAGGAACTGGACTCTTCTCCAAGGCCTACAGAGAATTACTCATCATATTCCCCTTTTGTTAGGCAAATGGTGAACACCCTCAGCATCCCCCCTCAGGAGACAGAGGAGGATGAGGAGGAAGCAGAGTTTATGGGTGTGATGGTGCTAGCTGCTACAAGAAGGCTGCTGGTTCCCTTACACAAATCATTACAAAAAGTCACTTCAAAACTCATGTCTGCACCTACCTCGGCTGCAGCAGTTGATAAAAAGATTGAAAATAAGTTATCAGGTGGATGGAGAGGGGGAGAATATTTGTATGCCCACCTGGATCATCAGGGTATAGTACAAGCGACTGATTGTGAGAGGGCAAAGGTTCCCTTCTCTGTACAGCCCACCTCAAGAAGGACTCCAGAAAATTGGATACTATGGCCAAAAAGGTTTATTTGCAGAGGCACTCAGTAGAATCAGTAGACAAATCATGACCTGTTTTCAAAATTGTAGATTTTATTCCATTACAAATAACATTTCGTTCATAATTTCTGGTGCTAGAGTGAGCTGTGAGCAAGCGCTACAGGTGCCCCAACACTTTGCCAGTAAATGCTTCGTCAGGGCGTGATCTTCTGTGGTTAGTCCATCCCACTTACACCTACCATGTCTTAGTATGACCAGTCATGGTGTTACACCTTACAGTACCTATCATAAGATGTAACACCAGATTTTGTGAATGAAATATTGTTTATAATGGAATAAAATCTAAAATTTTGGGCATAAGTCGTGGATTATCTGCTGAGTGCTGATGCAGCTTTAGACTGTTATTGGTATATGGGGCTGGCCAGCCCGCAGCAGCACCCCACTCCCCACATTACCAGAGCACGAGTTTCCACTTGTCCTTGGATCTTACACTTCAGCTTCCTTTCTCTTCAGACAGGCAGCTTACTCAGCTCATACAACCCAGTACCAGCAGGCACTGTGGAATACAGTGTTGCACTAGCTGATAGTGAATTGGCACAGGATCCGACTGCCACAGCGAAGTCAGCCCTGAATGTCGCCAAATATCAGTTCCCCATGGCTGTGGATACTAATGGCACTGCTTCAGGGGTCTTGGCCCATGCAGAGTCTTTGAGGAGATTCTCCTGGCTAAGGGCAGCTATCCTTTCCTAGGACACTCAGGCCAAGACTGTGAATTTCTAGTTTGAAGGAAATTCACGTTCTGGTGACAAAACAGAGGCATACATGGAAAAACAAGTGAACGAGTACAAAACTACTTATAAAAACAGCACTGAAAAAGAAATTACCTCCATTTCCCCACAGGCCTTATGGCAGGTGAGGCAGGGGCTACTTTCCCAGGGTCTATGCCCCCTATGAGTACCAAACCCAACAAGGGTACTACAGAGGCAAAGGCATGAAGAGCTCCAAATGCAGCCCCCAAACCTCAGCTAAAACAAAACCCCTGAAAGTTCTGCCTAGGTTACCCAACCATTGCCAGTAAGGGGAAGACTGGCCCACTACATACAGGAATGGTGAAAAATTACCACAGACATGTGGGCCCTGGAGGTAGTGGGTCGTGGTTCTCTCAGTTCAAAAAATTCACAAAATTGCATAAACACGAAAGTTTTCTAGCTTACTCTCCCACAGAAAGAATTCTGCTGGAACTGGAAGTAAGTTGCTACAAGCAAAAGCAGTGGAAAACATTCCTGTCGCCCAGTGTGAAAATAGCCTGTTTTCAAGATACTTTCTGACCCACAAGAAAAATGGGGAGTGGTGAGCCATTTTAGACCTAAGTTATCTGAAGCAGCATATCAGAAAACAAAGGTTCAGGATGTGTACACTGGGCACAGTGATACCATCCTTACAGTCAGGGGATTGTCTAGGGTCACTTGACCTGAAAGACGCCTACTTTCACATTCCAGTCAGACCTACCTACTGAAAATATGTCTGGTTTAGGCTAAGAAACTGTCAGTACCAGTTAAGTAGCCCTTCCCTTAGATCTCACTTCAGCACCAAAGGTCTTCACAAAGTGTTTAGCTATGCTGGCAGCACATCTAAGAAAGCAAGCTGTGGTTATTTCCTACCTGGATGACTGGCTAGTCTCAGGAAAAAACAGCAGGAGGCAAGGTGCACTATCCAGAACTTGAAAAGCACCCTGGAAAGCCTTGGGTTCCTAATAAATCTGCAGAAATCACATGATTTCTATCTTAAATCTCGTGTTTTTCAGATATTTTGTTTAAAAAAAAATCTTTAGAAATTTTTGGTAGCCATTTAGCTGTTTTTAGGAGTGTCGGCTCCCTCTAGCTATGGAAACAAATCTTATATTGGGGGCAAAGAGTGGCGAGCGACCACAAGTGCAGAGTTAGTACAATGACTCTTAAGTTTCCATAATTAGCATAAGGTTCCATCTCTGGGGCATCGCTGTCTGCCGGGAAGATGATGCTTGTGTAAATCATAGTGAGGGATCCCTGAGAAGAAACATTGTTACGGTGAGTAATTTAGTCTTCTGATTTGCATCATAAAAACGAAGATTGCATTTTACAGCATACTGAGTGCGCGCTCAAATCATTTGTGTCTTAACTCTTTTTAATTCCATGCTTGTGAAATATTGCAGAGCCTGTATATTCCAACAAAACAGAATATTGAAAAGTAAACAGCTCTGTTTTGTTTAGAAATATTATTGGTAAAATCACTAGTCATTTTATGTAACTCATCTTTGTAAATATATGTACACTCGATAAAGCCACTTTACACTGGCATGTGCAGTATAGTAATTAAATACACTTTTCACATATTGTAATGATTTACTAGTTGAAATCGAATATTGTTGGTAAATTGTAATTGGAATGTATAGTTTTGTATCCATTTATGTATGTTCATATTTTCTCAGTATTAGCAAGATTATTAGTTTCTTGAAATGTAATTGGTTATGTTTGTGCTGTGATAACACAGGGGATATTGACTGCAGCAATAAAATGTTTCTATAAAAATACATTATTTGCTACATGTATTGTTTTTGCAGTAAAAAAGATATGACTGTTTAGATTTGTTTTGGGGGAACAAGTTTCAACTTTCTATTGACAATACCTTGACTCTGTATTTGAGAAACTGTTGCATCTCATAGCATGCCGTTGGGGACATAATTCAATATCTCTGGCTATATACACTATATAGTAAAACACATACTTTATATAGTGAAATACATACATCATAAAAGTGAAATGTGTACATCGTATAGTGAAATACATACACAATGTAATGCGCTGCATACACTAACTACTGAAGTACATAGATCATATAGTGAAATACATACACTGTATACTGAAATGCATATGCCATATAGTGAAATGCTCACATTATATAGTGAAATACATACACTATCCACATACTGTACATATACTGAGTACATAAAATCCACATTTCTAGGGACATGGATATGTTGTTCATCCACACTTATTGGCAGGTTCCTTGCCACTTTAAATCTTGCCGGAAGGTCTTCAAGCTGGCTCCTCCCACCCACCTGGGTGGTAAAACTCTCGGCTCCGCCCCATGACGCCAGAGCTTCCTTACCGCTTGGAAGCTCAGGTTCCCTCCTTAGCGCTCTGCGTTAGACTGGTTCCTGGAAATTTCGGTCTTGAGAATCTTTTAGAAGATTTTTGCAAATCTTCTTCCTCGCTGCGGCAATGCGCAATCCCTTTCCGGCCGAGAGGCGCCCGTTTTTCCTCCAGGAGAGACCCGCACTCACGTGCGTTTACTGCGATGACCTGGATCATGATCCTCAGCTTTGCGAGTTTTGTTGTGCTCTTTCGGCCAGCTCTCTGGAGGACCGCACGGCCCGTTCGGGGCTCGGACATCCGGTAGTTTTTCCTGCTCCGGAAAACCCCTCGGATCGTCGGGCGTCCGCTTCGGCTGTTTCTGAGCAGCTGGATTCCGCGGGCGGCTCCACCTCCCTCTTCCTCGGTTGCGCGTTTTCCTGCTGTCCTTGGGTTCTACTCTTTCAACCGTTCAGGAGCTTCGTCAGTCCCTTTCCTGGAAGGAGGGACCCGCCGAGACCTTCCCTGGGCCCAATTCCAGGTGCCGCAGGCAGGTCCCTTCAGCCCCAGCGGGGAGGCGGGAAAAGTCCCCTCCCGTGGGCCGCGCTCGGCCCGGTCGAGCATGCGCTTCGGCCTCTGGCCTCACGGGTGTCCCGTCAGGTCAGCCAGCCAGGACCCCCGTCGACGTGGCCGAGCCCCTCGGCACATCATCTGGGCCATCTCCTGCTAGTGCCACAATCCCTTCGCCGGTTTCCCCGGTGGGGGCTGAGATTCTGCTGGTACCCTTGGGTCGACAGTCCTTGGCCAAATTCTCCGAGCTGAAGGAGGAGCGGGCACGCTCCGGTCCCTCCCCAGCCCGCCCTCGGTTTCCCCGAGGATTCGGGTCTCGGTCTCGGTCCTCCTCTCGGTCTAGCCGCTCACGCCGATCTCGGCGTTCTCGGTCGGGGCACCGAGTCAAGTGGCTTTGCCGTTCTTCCTCGTCCCCCTCCTCGGATGAGGAGTGGCTTCGATGCCGTTGGCGTTGATGTTACGAGGAACTTATGTGGCGGCAGATGCTGTTGTCTGGAAGTCAATCAACCCAGATTCATTCTCCGGCTAGTAAGCAGCCGCCGCCTGGTCAGCCAACATAGCCGCTCGCAATCGAGGAGCCCTCTTCAGGGCCGGTTGCTCGCCCAATCCTCGCTGCCCCTCCACCATCGGCGGAACCCGGGCTGGACCATGACCTGTTTCGCAGGTTACTCTGTCCCCTCACTCCTGCCCGCCCTCGGCGGATGAAGTGACTCAGACCTGCGGCAGCTTTTTGCAGACTTGGAGCCTGACGTTGGCTCCGTTATGTTTCCTTGCAGGGAGGACCCATGGTCTTCCCCGGAACATTCTGTGGACGACAGCCCATCATCCTCTTTGGGTCTGCTCCCGCTCATCTCAGAATTCACCGGAATGCTGCTCAAGCCCATTTCCAAATGGGCACCTAACCCCCTTACGGAGATTCTGGACCGAAGGGGCTCTCCCTCGGAGGCCTTCCCGGTGGCTGAGGCTATCGTGGGCCCAGCCTTGGAGCTCTGGCGGCGGCCTACTTCCTGCCCTGTGCCTTCGGCCAGGGTGGCCAGGAAGTACCCTGTCCCTGTCGGTTCTCTGCCTGGTTTCTCGGAGCACCCCTCGGCTGAAGAGTTAGTCACCGACAATGTTTTCCAATGTTTTGGAAACGCTAGGGACGTGGATAGGCCTCCTGACAGAGTCCAGAAGGATGGACTACATCGGGCGCAAGGTTTACGCCGCGTCCTCCCTAGGCCTCCGTCAGGCCAGCTCGGCGGCACTGATGGCACACTGTTCCCACGCCCTTTTGGGCTCCCTGGACGAGGTCCTTCCTCCTCTTCCAGCCGACCTGCGGACCACGGTCCGGCGGGTTCGGGACCAGGGTAAGGCGGTGGCGAAACAGCAGCTTCAGTCGGCTCTGGATCTGGGCGACTCCTGTGCCAGGTCGGTGGCGGCCGCAGTGGCCATGCATCGCAGGGCGTGGCTGAGGTTATCCTCCTTTTCGTTGGAAACCCAGCATGAGTTGGCGGACATCCCCTTCTTGGGGACTGACCTCTTCGGCCCTGGAGTGGAGGGACATATCCAGGGGCCCGAGAAGTCCGATGCCACTCCGGACTCTGTCAATCCCGCCCGGAGGGACAAGGGCAGCCCTCAGCCTTTGCGTAAGCCCCTTGGCCCCCCGACCCCTGCGGCTCGACCGGCCCAGCTCGAGGGCCAGCAGGCATGCGCTGGACGGCCTGTTGCCAGACCAGCGTCTTCCTCCAAAAGGAACCGGGGAAGTAGGAGTCCGAGAGCCCCCTCGGCCTCTTCCTCCGCCAAGCCTGCTCAGTGATGGGCTAAAGGGGAGCTGTCCCCAGCCCCGTTGCCCCTGCCCGGGTATTCCCCGTGGGGGGACAGCTCAGCACCTCTTTCTCTTGGATGGTGCTAAGGAAAACCCTGTCGCGGGTTGCGAACAGGTTTCCCCTTTGAGCCGTTACCCCACGGGGATCTTGGGTCCACAGACTCTTCGTCGGACTGCTGAGCCGACTTACGTGGCCCCCTAATTAGAGGTGGTCAGGAAGGTGGTGGGCCCTCCTTCTGACCCTGGGTTCGTGTCCAGGTATTCCTGGCCTCAAACGGACAGGGGGCCTTGCGCCCATCCTTCGGCACGACGGATGGTCCCTCTGCCGATCTCCCATCCTCAGATCGAGGCGTGTGGCTTCCTCCTGGGCCTCCAGGACGTACTTCCTCCTCGTTCCATCCGTTCTTGAGAGACCCCTCCCTTTCCTAGGTGAGAGGTCTCCTTACAAATTCCTGGCCAGGCCCTTCGTTCTCTGTTCCGCAGTTTCTGCGGCTTCGAAGGGTCCGGGCGTAACCCCACCTGGATGGCGGCCTGATTAATACCTTCCAGGCTTACACTGGTCTCCCTTACCGGAGCCACGTTGGAACTCGTGCCTTAGCGGGTGAGGCTTCTCCAGGACTAGGCTCGACTCTTGAGTCTGAGCTCGGCTCCGGGCAGACAGGGCTGAGGTTCTTCCTCCTTACCCAGTCAGGTTGGCTGGTAATTGTGCCTTCCGGGACCTCCTGCACCTCCTGGGCTCTCGGCGGCTGAGTTCCCCTAGTGGGACGGGCCTGCCAGTGGTCACAGTGCTGCGTTCCTCGGACCAGTTCGTGACTACAGCCCAGGAGTTAGTGGAATGCTCCCCTCCAGACCGTTCCAGCTCCTGCAGGAGAACATCCTGTTCGTCCCCCCTGAGTCGACAGTCTTCTCCGACCGATGCTTCTCAGATGGATGGGGGTGTCCATCTAGGGGAATACAGAGTGCTTCGCCTCTGGTCCTTTCGGGAATCCCGATGTCCTCTCTACCCGCTGGAGCTCCAGGCTGTCCG
The DNA here is from genome assembly GCA_016271365.2 of Neoceratodus forsteri. Taxonomy (NCBI): domain Eukaryota; kingdom Metazoa; phylum Chordata; order Ceratodontiformes; family Ceratodontidae; genus Neoceratodus; species Neoceratodus forsteri. Next base: position 637,244,310 of record CM028135.1, on the reverse strand, counting down.
CTTAGCTTGCACCTCTCGCTCCGTTTGTGCGGGGTCTAGTGGTTTTAGTCCATCCGGACAGCACCACAACCATGTGCTACCTACCCCGCCAGGTTCGGTCGAACCCCTTGCCTCGGCGTAAGGAGGTTCTCCGCATTGGGTTTTTCACGCAGTCGGAGGCGGGTTCCCAGCCTTCTGATGGCGGGAGCCTCCAATTCTCCGGCTACTGCCCTAAGCCGGACATAGGCTGCGCTTCACGTGGTCTTCCTACGGAGTAGCACAGGATCTTCTCCTCCTCCCTCCAGGGAGAATACGAGGCCAAGACTGTTTTATGCCCGCCTCAGCAAGGTCTGCTGTAGATGCTGCTGGGACCACTGGACCGTGGCCGCCTCGCCTCTCTCCCCATTTCCCTTGACCTACAGACAAGGCGAGGAGGACAGGGCGCAGGTGATGCTGGTAACCCCAGACTGGATTGCCAGCTCTGGTATCCAGCTCTCCTCAGTCTGTCCATGAGCTCCGAGGCGCTTCTAGTCCACCGGTCCTGATTTCTTTTCAGGGGAAGGTTTTCCATCTGGACCTTCAATCCCTACACCTGTAGGCCCGGTCCCTGTGCGGCTAGGGGCCAGGCCTAGGGTCCTTTGGCAGGGTCCTCGTCGTTTCGAGGCATCCTGCCAGGAGTCGGCCAGAATGCTCGCCTTCATTGGAAGAGTTCTCCATTGGATGATGGGATAGGGCCTGGCCCTCTCCCGTCTCTGGGCGAGCGTTTCGGACCGTTTGCGTCCGTTCTTTGAAATAGGGCTTCGGCCAACGACCCTCTGGGTGCTTCTGTGGTCACCCCTGTCTTCCGGGCACGGGCCGGTAGGCAGTCGGTGGTGCAGAAAAGGTGGTCTGGCACTTTTCTAGGCCTTGATCACATCTCCCCTTGGGGGAGAGTATTCCCATTCTGTGGGATCTTCGCTGGGTTGGGCTTAGCTCACGTGCAAGCCGTTCGAACCTTTTGCACAGGTGCGAGTTCCCCACCTGTTGTGGAAGAACACCTTCTTGAGGCCACCCTGCCATCCAGAAGGGGGGGAGAGTTCCAGGCGCTCCTTGAATCTCCTTATCTGGTCTTCCACAGGGACAAAGGTTGTCCTCGCCCCACAAGTCCTTCCGAGGGTGGCGAGTCTTCCCTATGGGGTTTTGCCTCTGCCGGGGTTCTTCCCCATTCACACCTCGGAGGCCGTATATGGTTTCCATGGGACCCCATTTATCGCTCTTCTACCGAGCGTAGGGCTGAAGTTCGGGAGAGGTTCGCCAGCTGTTTGTCATCTACGCTGAAGCCGCATCTGGCAGACCTGCAGCCAAGCGGACGACGAGTGGGTGGGTCACCCCTGCATAGGTCTCCACTATAGGTGGGCGGACATGGAGCCTCCCAGAGGGATAAGTGCTCATTTTACATGCCCTTCCGCTGCATTGGTGGCTGCTTCCGAGGATACTCCGGTCCAGGATATCCGAAGGGCTTCCGCCCGGAAGCAGGCTTTTCCGTTCCCCTTTCACATCGACCTTGGGTCACGCTGGGATGCTGGTCGGGGCCTCGGTTCTCCAGTCTCTCTACCTAAGTTGGGGGTGTGCGCCTTGCCTCCCTCCTCCCGGAGAACTGCTAGGAGTCTGCCAATAAGTGTGGATGAACAACATATCCATGTCCCTACAAATACAGGTTACTCACTGTAACAGAGTTCTAGGAATGGTATATGTTGTTCATCCACACGACCCACCCGGCCTCCCCGGCTTCGACGCACAACCTGGCTTCCAGCGGGCTAGATCTGGCGTCATGGGGCAGAGCCGAGAGTTTTACCACCCAGGTGGGTGGGAGGAGCCAGCTTGAAGACCTTCCGGCAAGATTTAAAGTGGCAAGGAACCTGCCAATAAGTGTGGATGAACAACATATACCATTCCTAGAACTCCTGTTACAGGTGAGTAACCTGTATATACTGCATACTGAAACAAATACACTACATGATGAAACATATACACTATATAGAGAATACTGGCTGGGCAATGGCGCAACCAGCCTGTGCTGCCACCGAGGGGGTTCTGATTCTGTGTGTCAGAATCAGAACCCTGAGGTGGTAGCGCAGGCTGGTTGGGCACAGATTGGCCAGCCAGTATTTTTACAGTGTACAGTGACCCCGCAAGTTCCGCAACAAAAACAAAATAAAATTCGAAACAATTGTGTGTTCCTCTGCCATTTTCGGAAAGAAACGCCGCCGCTATCCTGTCAGAAAATTTACTGTTGGAATTCTGAGATGTGTGCGCAGCGGTTTTTCCTTTAAACTGCTGGCTCGTGTGCTCTCAGAAACATCCAAGATGATGATGTGCCACAGTATGGTATTACCATGTTCCATGAACTTTGAACTGTGGTGCAACAGCATTTTGACTGTGATGGATTTGTGTGTGTAACAAGGGGTCACTATACACTATATCTTGAAATACATACACTATAGACTGAAAATCCACATACAGGTGACTAACTGTATAGTGTACTGTAACAGTAGGTCTAGAAGTGGTATATGATGCTCAGCCACACTTTCTGGCAGTACTTTTCCCTTTAAGACTTCGCTGGAACATCTTCAAGCTGGCTCTCCCCACCCACCAGGGTGGTAAATCCCTTGGCTCCGACCCATGACGCCATCTTGCCACCTGGAAGCAGTTGTGTGCACCAAAGCCAAGGGAGGTCGGGTGGGTCCATGTGGATGAACATCATATACCACTCCTAGAACTAATGTTGCAGGTGAGTAACCTGTTTTTTTTTTGTACTTTATTGTATTTTCTTAAAAGTGCAAAAAACAGTACACTCGTATGTCAGACATCACATCTTACATAAGATCCATCCAGTGGAACAGAAAAGTGTAATCTGACACACAGGTTACAGATAAGGGGGATGCCTAATCATAGCTATCCAATTATACACATACCACATAGCTGCACTTTACAAGAATATAGAGGTCAGTCCAATCGGATGTAACCTCTTTCCAAACATATTAAACTCCCCAAACATGAGTAGTCCAGATGAGTTGCAGTGGTTATGTTAACAGGAGTATTTTACTTCACTACAATAGCCATATCTGCAGCAAAAAAATGGAGCTGCTGTCTATATTATAACACTAGAAAACATTAACTTGCACACAAGGGAGGAAAAACACCACCAGTAAACATTTTGAACTGTGTGAAACTGATAGGTAAACCCTCCCTAAATAAAAGTTTAAGAATGGTGGCTAAACAGTTCTATTGCAGAGGCAGCTAGTGCCAAACAGTCCAGTTAGGTCCACAAGAAGCATTGAAGGAACTCTCACCACTTCAGGTCTCCTCTTCTCCTGAATCTGGCTCAGATGCTTCCTCCCTGCAAACTGCGGCAAACTCTTGTTGGATCTTCTGGATCCTTCTGGCCTTTTCCGGATCAGTGAACTGGTATGTATGGCCCCCATAATATATTTGAAGACAGGCTGGCATTAGCAAAGAATGAGTCACCCCTAAACTGCAGAGCTTAGCTCAGATGCCATCAAATATTTTCTGATGAGCTCTTGTAGTAAAAGAAAGGTCAGGGAATGGATGAATAGTATGCCCCGGAAAGTTCAGGCGATCCACTGACCAAGCCGCTTGCAGTAGCATGTCCCGGGTAGTAACTCTGTCCGTGACCAGCAACACAGTCAGGAGGTTATCATGCTGGGCCGCCACCGATCTAGGAGAGATCCTGTAAGCCCTGCAGAAATGATAAGCTAGCTCAGGATTCAGATGAAGGGCATTCGAAAACCAGTCTTTCAAGAACTTAAGTGGGTCCAATTCTTTAAGTCCCTCTGGCATACCCACAAGATCCATGTTGGAAGCTCGATGGGCATTCTAGAGAGTTTCCAACCTGTAACACAGTTGCGTGTTCTCCTGGACAAGCTCTATGGTTGTCGAAAGTGCTCGGGTTGCTTGCGAGTCTGCCGCAGCTGCCATCTTGGTGGAAGATTCAGTCTTGACAATTTGCTCCCTGATTCTTTGTAATATAGTTTCTGTTTTAGAATAGACGGCCTGCATCGAAAGTTGCAAAGTCTTCCATGGCAGCTCCTTTATAATGTGGTCAGGTGCAGAGGCTGAAGCCTGTGGCTCCGATAGTGGCTACAGCTTTGAGCTTCCAGGACTTCTCTTATTTGACCTCCCCATTGCAGTATTTGGCACCAAACTGCTCCGCTCCTTATGCTCTAACAAATGCTGCAGGTATTTCCAAACAATGTCTCACTCCAAAGGAAATTTTGGAGAAAAAGAGCTCCCAACCCAACTGCAGAGCTACTCCGAACCACACATCTGATCAGTAAGGTGCTCAACAGCGCCCCCAACCGAGTAACCTGTTTTTCTAGGGACGGGGATATGATGTTCTAGCCACACTTTCTGGCAGACTCCTAGGAATTCTCATGGAGGAGGAGGAAGGCAAGGTGCACACCCCCTTCTTATGAAATTAGGATTGGAGAACTGAGGCCTCAAAACCAGCATCTCTGCGTGACCCAGGGTCGATGTAATGGGAAATGAAGATCTTACTTCGAGAGGGCACTTGCAGTAGGTAATTACATATAGGACTGAAGTCGGCAGGCGTCAGGACCCCATGGAAAAATTTCTAGCTAGCAGTCTCTGGCGGGGGACCGCACCCACGTCAGATGACTGGCGTCAGGCGACGTCAGTATAAAGGGGTGGTCCCCCATGCCTGCCTTCCAGTTCTTTCCCGCTGTTAGCTTGTGAAAGCGCCTCACGGTTAAGTTCCCTCTGCTTCATCAGTCTGTTTTATTACTGCCTTTTTTTTCTCATTTTTCTCAAAAATAATTCAATATCTGCTGTGTATGTCATCCCCCTACTCCATCCGATTCGCATAAATACAACTGCGACTCATGCAGCGCCCAGCTCCCGCATAAGGACAGTCATTCCCTGTGTCTCTTCTGTCTAGGCCCGGAACACACCATGGTGAAGTGCCAGCACTGCCAACAATTCAATGCTGCCACCCGCAAATGGAGGCAGCAGTCCTTGGAGGCCCATATCTTAAAGAAAAAGATGTCCTCCATGGACAAGTAGCTGAAGAAGCTTCAGCAGGCCTCAACTCCCCCCCCCCCCCAAGGGGCACCACAAGAAGGAGGAGAAGCACCGGGACTCTACTTCCACGACCACCGCAACTCCAGCCAGAGTCGCCATGCTTAAGGTAGCGATCCCCGGAACCGCTTTTGGTGCCCATCTTGGAGGCTTCCAAAACGATGGCCCTCCCATTGGGCTCACGCTCGGGCCCTTCGGGAGCCTCTGGGACAAAGGAGGAGACTGCTCCCTGGAAGGCCACCACCGTGCGGCCTTCCTGGTCGAGTGGGTCTGGTAAGTCGGACTCCGGTGCTACCAACGTTCACCCGGACAAGGCTGCTAAGACGCCCGACCCTCTGGGGCAACGCACGGCCTCCAAAATGCCCGCCAAGACTGCTCCTCCATCGTGGCCTTCGTCGGATGCCAGCTCCTCAGACGCCCACCTAGATCCTGCCGGTAAGGTGGATGTCGGCTTCTCCGACAGATGCACAGCATTAGAGCCAATGCCGGACCCAACCGACCAGTCCCCCATCCCCAGCTTGCCACTGATGACCGAGGCTCCTGCATCTCCCCTGTTGGACCCCGGGGATTTCAGTCCTCCCTTCCCGGGTGACACAGAGGGGCGCAGTCGTTCCCATCAGGTCTTCCTCCCACTGGGCCTGATAACCTGACACCGGACCCTTGGACACTGGCTCCAACGCCAGCCTATCGAATGCTGGGTGACATTTCTTTGCCGGACGCCGTCCCAACACTGGACCCGAAGCCTGCTGGGCTACCTGTACCTGGCCCGCTTGCCGGGCCTCTTCCAGGGCCTTCTGCTTCATCAGTGCCCCTGGTTACCGGGTGTCCGACCCCATCCTGACACCATCCTATCTGGGACCACAGTATCCCGCGCCTCAGTACCCGATGCTGGCCTATCCAACGCCGCAGTACCAGACACTGGGTTTCCCAACATTGGGTGATGGATACTCATCTTACAGATACTCCCAGTATCTGTATCCCCCTCCTTCCCCACCGCCCCCTCAGTCAGCGGTGGATTTGAAGGAGACTCTGGCTGCCTGGTGGGTTGAGGCCAAGGCTCAATTCACCAGGGAGGTGGAGAGAGCATCTACCAATGACAGTTCCGGTACCGGATCCCCTTCGCCGGAGGCGAGAGACTCCCTCCCCCTGCCCGACACCAGAGGTGAACTTTCAGGTGCCTGGGCCAGGAGGACACGCTTTCCCGAGGGCTGCCCAAGGGGTCCATTCCTCCCCCACACGGGGTGGAGTCGTCTTCTCACACTTTTTCGAAGACTTCCAACTCAGATTCCAGGGGGTGCTCCGATCCTGATGAGCCTCACTCTCCAGACTGTTCCAGGCCAAGGACTCCTCTGAAGTCTCCTCCCAAAGATCCTTCTATTCTGGAGCTGCTGAGAAAGATCCAGGAGGTCCACCAGTGGCAATCTCTGGAGCCAGATCTACAGCGGAAGAAACTCGCTGCCCATTTGGGTCTGCCCGAAACAGCTCCAACATTGTTTCCACCCTGAATCGGGCCTCACGCAGACCTTGTTTCCACTATTTGTGAACAACCATCTGCGGTAGCCCTCCCCCTTCCGAGGAAGGCGGATAGGCTATACCAGGCACCCAAGGGTGCGGATTCATTGAATAGACACCCGAAAGCCAATTCTGTTGTGACTGGCACCGCTCATGGCCGGTCGGCTAACCCAGAGCACCTTAGCTAGTCTCCACCGGGCAAGGAATCCCGTGTTCTGGACCAGTACGGGAAGAAGGTGTACGCTTCTTCCACACTGGGAATCCAGACCCTGAACTTGTTGCTCATATGGGGAATTACCAGAAGGCTATCCTGAGTCAGATAGAATCCAAATTGGACTCCCATCCTGAATCTCAAACCAAGCAGGAAGTGGCTGATCTAGTCCGATCTGCTTGTTCGGCCAGCAGGCACATACGTGCCACATATGATGCAGTGGACACTGCTGGTAGGAGTTCGGCTTTTGCTGTGGGCCTTCGGCATCATGCCTGGCTCAGAGTGTCGGGATTGGTCCCTGAAGTGCAATCCGCTATTCAGGATGCGCCCTTCAGGGGTTCGGTGCTGTTCGGTGGAGATGTCAAAGACATCACTGACCTGCAAGAGAAGGGCATTGCACTTAAGTATGTTGACTCTTTGTACAGGCCCCCTCAAGGACAGCGTCGCCCCTTTTGCAGACTTCCTTGGCCAAAAGCAAAACCTCAGGGCAAGTGGGCCAGCAAGCGTCTGGCCCCTACGGCAGCCAAGACTACGCCACCCGAAAAAGCGGCAGGAGCCTCGGCCGGCACGCTGCCTCACACCTCCTGACTCCTTTCCTCTCCCACAGCCTCTGGACACTCCAGAGGAACCGGTAGGAGGGAGGTTCTTCCACCTGCCGGGCTGGGAGAGGATTACTTCAGATGCTTGGGTGCTCCAGCTCATAGCAAAAGGACACTCAATCGAGTTTCTTCAGAAACCACCAAGAAGTCTTACTCCTGGAGCATCTTCCTCTGGTTCAGAAAGAAATATCCTCCCTTCTCTTGAAGGTGGCAATAGAACCAGTCCCCACTCACCTTTGGGGGACTGTGTACTATTCCCATTTCTTTCTTGTTCGAAAGAAAACAGGAGACGTGAGACCTAGTTTAGACCTCAGTTCCCTGAACATGTTCATGGAGTACAAACGCTTCAGAATGCTCTTCCTGCAAAGCCTTCAGCCAGGACTGTGGCTATGTGCGTTGGATATGTAGGATGCCTATCAGCACATCCCCATCCGCCCTTCCCACTGCAAGTTCCTCCGGTTTTCTTTTCAGGGGGCCACTACCAATTCAAGGACCTCCTATTTGGTCTTTCCTCTGCCCCCCGAGTGTTCACCAAATGCCTTTCAGTGGTAGCGGCCCACCTGCGTATCCAGGGGTACTGGTTTTCCCATACCTGGATGATTGGCTCCTGGCAGCCTCATCCAGGGAGGAACTCCAGCAGTCCCTTTCCCTTACCCGGCAGGTTTTCACCAGCCTGGGTATCTCCATCAACCATGCCAAGTCCCATCTGGTCCCTTGTCAAAGACTTCAGTTCATTGGGGCGATCCTGAACACGACCATCGGCAAAGCCTTTCTGCTGCCGGACAGGGTGGACACCCTTCAGGGGCAATCAAGTCTGTTGTCCAGCCACAAAAGGGTTGGCGTCCAGTCAGTCCTTCGCCTCCTCGGGCTCATGGCGGCTATAATCCTGACAGTCCCTTGCGTTCGGCTCCATATGAGAATCTCTCGATGGATGCTTCGGTCTCAATGGGACCAGACTTTGGACTACCTGAACCAGGAGGTACTGGTCTCCGGCCCCATGATCCGGGACTTGCATTGGTGGATGGTGCTCAAGAACCTTTGACAGGGAGTTCCATTCTGTCTGGAACCTCCCTCCCAAACGTTGACAGATGCCTCGAGATGGCTGGGGAGCCGATCAGGGACCTCACAGGACTCAAGGTTCTTGGTCCAGTCTCAAGCACACTCTACACATCGGTTTGCTCAAGCTCAGAGCCATACTGTATGCTCTTCAGGTTCTCTACTCTTGTATTCTTCCCGGTCATCTAGCAATCCAGATGGACATCTGCATGGTCTGGTACATCAACAAGCAGGGAGGAACTCGTTCCCTCTATGCAGGGAAGCAATGAGAGTTTGGGGTTGGGCAGCTCAGCACAGTCTTCACCTGACGGCAGTGCACGTCCTGGGAGTAGACAGTATGCTGGCAGACTACCTCAGTCAGTTGTCTGCCGATGCCCATGAATGGGGAATTAGATCAGGAGGTACTAGACAGTCTTCCTGCATTGGGGAACCCCTCAGACCTGTTCGTGTCTCCTCTAAACGCAAAACTTCCCGCCTTCTGCTCGCTCACTCCAGGGTGAGGCATTTTTTGGCGGGAAGCTCTGTCTCTCAATTGGAAGGACAGTTTCGTCTGTGCCTTCCTTCCATCTCGAGGTTGTTACACAAACTCCAAACAGGAGGAGCTCGAATGATACTCATCGCTCCATTCTGGCCCAGGCAAGTTTGGTTCTTTCTTCTGCAGCAGTTTTCGGAGGAACCTCCACTTCCTCTTCCTCTTCCTCTGTCGCAGCACTTGCTGACCCAGGATCAGGGGACCCTGGTCCATCCAGGTCTCAGATCCCTTCAGTTGCACACGTGGCTCCTGCAGACATAGTCCAAGCCCGTTTTTGGGTTTCTTCGTCGTCACAGATATTTTGGTGGAGGCCAGAAAGCCTTCTAGCCGAGCCATCTACGCTATGAAGTGGAAGAGTTTCTTAATATGGCCACTTCAAAGGATCTGTAACCCTTCTCTTGCCCGGTTGAGAGAGTCCTGGACTACATCGTCACCTCTTTGACCTGGGTCTCAGTCATTCCCCTTTGAAGGTCCATATGTCTGCCATTTATTTTCCCGTCCTTTTGGTGACGGACTTCGCGAAGTTGGAAGTCTCCAAGACTTTCCTTAGAGAAACTCTTCATTTGAGACCCCCCATCTGTATTCCTGCACCTCCTTGGGATTTGAACTTTGTCCTCGTGAAGCTTACTCTGTCTCACTTTGAACCAGCAGCTTCAGCAGACTTGAAGTTCCTCTCTTGGAAGACTCTCTTCTTAGTGGCCATTACTTCAACGCAACGAATTTCTGAGCTCCAAGCCTTGATGTGCAAAATCCCTTATTTGATTTTCCACAAGAAACGTGTGGCTCTGCGCACCAACCCTAAGTTTCTCCCTATGGTGGTAGCGGAATCTACACTGAACCAATCCATTGAGCTGCCTGCTTTCTTTACACAACACTCCAATCAAGGGAAATTCCTCTTGCATACTCTGGATGTTCACAGGATCACTAGGACTAGGGATCTCAGGAATTCGGATCAGCTCTTTGTCTCTCTTGCCCACAAAAGAGAGGGCAATGCAGTTTCTAAGCAATGCCTATCGAAGTGGTTGGCTCACTGTATTCTGTTACAAGTACCACAAGACCCTGCTGGGTCAAGTAAGAGGTTACTCCACCAGGGGTGTAGCTGCCTCTGCTGCTTGTTTCAAGAATGTCAGCGGCAGACATCTGCGCAACCGCAACTTGGATTTCAGTTCATACCTTTTCGAAACACTACAGTTTGTACATTGCCTCTCGCTGTAGAGTAGGCTTCGGGTTGGCTGTTTTGCAAGGTCTTCTTTCTTAAGACCCTCACGGCCTGAGGTTTATTTATTGGAGTTTTCCTCCTCCCTGTTCCAGACTGCTTGGTACTCAGTCCTATATGTAATTACCCACTGCACAAGCCCTCTTGAAGTAAGATAGTACAGTTACATAAGAACTTACCGTAACAGTAGATCTTCGAGAGAGGCTCTTGCAGTAGGTAATGCCTTCCGGCCCTCCATCCCCCTTAGCTTTTTCAGCTCCTTTTCCAGAGGGGGAATATCCACTTTTCTCTTGTCTTGCCTTTTTGGCCTTTGGTGGGAAAGAACTGGAAGGCGGGCATTGGGGACCGCCCCTTTATACCAACATCGCCTGACACCAGTCACCTGACATGGGTGCGTTCCCCCGCCAGAGACTGCTAGCTAGAAATGTTTCTGTGGGGTCCTGACGCCTGCCAGCTTCAGTCCTGTATGTAATTACCTACTGCAAGAGCGCCTCTCGAAGATCTACTGTTATGGTAAGTTCTTACCTAACTGTACTGTGTGTGCTGACTGCCCGGTAGCAGCCCTGCAGATTTCTTGGATAGGGACATCCCTGGAAGCAGCCACCGAGGCGGCGTAATGGTGGACGGAATGAGCCCTAAGCGAGGCTCCCTACCCGCCAACCTATAGTGGAGATCAATGTGAGATATAATCCACCTGACAACTGTCCGCTTGGCTGCCGGTCTGCCAGGTCTGGTTTCAGCATAGGTGGCAAACAGCTGGCGAACCTCTCCCCGAACTCAAGCTGTGCGCTCTTTGTAATAAGCGAGTGTTCGCCTCTGGTCCAGAGTATGGTGCCTGCTCGGCCTCTGAGGTGTGATTGGTGAAGTCCACCAGGAGATTAATCACCTGGTTAAGGTGGAACTCTGACTCAATCTTCAGAAGGAACTTCTTGTTGGGGCACAGGACAAACCTGTCCCTGTGGAAGACCAGGTAAGGAGACTCCACCGAAAGCACCTGTAGGTCACTGGTCCTTCCACGACAGGTGAGACGTGTCACACGTGTGCATTGGTTCGAATAGCTTGGTTATGAGCTTTGCCAAAACCAGCAACCGATCCCAAGGTGGTGGCGGTTCACGCACCGGAGGGTAAATTATGATCAAAGCCTTTAAAAAAGTGCCAGACCACAACTTCCTGTGCCGACTGCTGACCGGTCCATGCCCAGTAAGCAGAGATGGCTGCCAGGTGCACCTTGAGGCTTGTCAACCGAAGGCCCAACTGAGAGAGGGACCACAGGTAATTAAGGATGCTAGCCACTGGACAGGACAAAGGGTCCAACGCCTTGCCCTGACACCAATTGGAGAACCTCTTCCATTTGAAAGCGTAGCATTTCCTGGTCGACTCCTTCCGAGATGCCTCCACAGCAGTGAGGACATCTTCAGAGAGACTTAAAGCCTGGAACTCTAGCCACTCAGGAACCAGGCAGTTGGGTGCAGGAATTGAAGGCCTGGATGTAATACCTTCCCCTGATTGATAGAGCACAGTTCTGGGCGGAGAGGAAGATGTCTTGGGAGCCTGCTGCTGAGGAGATCGGGGTACCAGAACTGGTGGGGACAGTTCAGAGCCACCAGGATCACCTGTGCATTGTCCCTCCTGGCCTTGAGCAGCACGTTGTTGTGAATCAAGGGAAGTGGAGGGAAGGCATAGAAGAGGCCTGGGGTCCAGGGCCTCGAGAACTTATCCCCCTACAGCGTTGCCTACTGAGGGGGTAGGCACAATACAGCCTCAGCTTTGCATTCTCCCTAGAGGCAAACGGGGCCACCTGTGGGGAGCCCCACTGGGAGAACAGACTATGTGCTACCTCTGGGTGGAGAGACCACTTGTGAGACACCTTGCCTACATGGCTGAGTGTGTCCACCAGCTGGTTGGAGGCCCCTACCACATCGATGGCTAGATCATTGGCCCCCAGCCTGTGCACGAGGATCCACACATGGAGAGCTTCCTTGCACAATGGCAGGGAGTGCGTCTCATACTGTTTGTTAAGGTAGTATATGGTCATGGTGTTATCCATCTCGACCCAGACAATCTGACCCCGAATGTGAGGAGCAAAAGCAGTCAGTGTTAGCCGAACCGCTCGAAGCTCCAGCAGATTGATGTGGCACTGGGACTCCTCAGTGGTGCCGAGTCCATGGACTCTGTGTTCCACCAGGTGGACACCCCAGCCCATGAGAGAGGCATCGGTTGTCAGGATGACCGTCTGCTCTGGGCAGACAAATGGGATCCCTTCCTGCAAATGTTCTGGGACTAACCACCACTGGAGAGCGTCCCACATCCACTGGGTCACAGTGATCAGATGGTCAAAGTGACCCTTGTGCTGAGACCACTGGCTGGCCAGCTCCCACTGCAGAGAGTGTATTCTCCAGTGGGCCCAACAGACCACACTGGTGCGGGCTGCCATGTAACCCAGCAGGCACAGGAAATCCTGGGCATGGTGCAGTTGCCCAACCCGAAATGATCAGGCAAGGGGGGAGAGAGCCTTTGCCGGGAGCAGGGCTCTCACTCTGCAAGAGTCTAGCTCCACCCCGATGAAGTTGATCACACAAAGGCACGAGTTCCAACTTGGCCTCGTTGACCAGGAGGCCAAGGGAGATGCAGGTCTGGACGGCCAGGTCCCTGGACCGCTCCACCTCCTGCCTGGAGGGACCTGCTATCAGCCAGTCATCCAGGTAGTGGTAAACCTGAACCCCTTGGTGCCTCAGGTAAGCTGCCATCACTTCAGTGCAATTGTTGAAGACCCTGAGGGCCGAGGGCAAACCGAATGGCATGGTCTAGAACTTGAAGAGTGCTCTCCCTCTGCTCAGACACAGAGGAACCTTCTGTAAGACGGACGGATCAGGACATGAAAGAACGCGTCCTGAAGATCCAGGGAGCAAAACCATATATTCTACTCTAGAGATGGTATGATCTGTGACAGTTACCATCCTGAAGGTGCACAACTTGAGAAATGTGTTCAGGTCATGCAGATCTAGAATGGGGTGCCAACCCCGTCCATTTTGGCACCAGAAAGTACCTGGAGACAAACTCTGGGTGTTCTGGAGGATCCGCGACAGGAACCATGACCTCCTTGCAGAGAAGCTGGGCAGTGTCAGTCCAAAAAGCTGACAGAATGTCTGCAAACACCAAGTCCTCCCATGGGACGTGGGCTTGGTAAGGAGGGTACTGCTTGAATTCCAGAGGCAGACCCTAACTGACCACATCTAGAACCCACCTGTCCATGGTAACAGCAAACCAGGCAGACAGGAAGTGTTGGAGCCGGCCCCCCATAGGAGGGCTCAGGGGAGGTGTGATGGTTATGAGCAAGGCACCCCTCATCCCATCACAGGGCAGTCTTGGAGGAGGAGGATTGCCCGGCTGAGGCGCCACTTGGGCCTCTCTCTCCAGGCTTGCGGACGACCGAGGCCACTGACTTGAGCCAAGGTTTCCAGGCTGGAGCCTGCTACCCAGCTTGAGGTTGGGCTGGTTTGGCCACAGGAGTGGAGGTGGACTGAAAATACTTTTTTCTGTTGCTTAGAGTCCTTGGGGTCCCTCTGAGCGGATGTTACCAAGTCCAAGGTGGCATTAGACTTCTCAGTGTGGGTAAGGTGGCCCTCTAATTCAGGCCTGAACAAGTCAGTGCCCAGGAAAGGGACATTGCCAGCTTGTGCTGGGTATCTGCCATGAAGGTAGAGATCCACAGCCAAGACCTGTGGTGCATGGCCACTGAGGCAGCCACGGAGTGGGCACAGGAGTCCCCAGTGTCCATGGCTGTCTGGAGCTGTAGCTTTGCTACAGCCTGGCCCTGGTCCTGGACCTGTTTGACTGGTCTGGAGGTCCGCTGGCAGATGAGGAAGCACCTCATCCAGGGTGCCCAGTAAGGCATGGGAAAAGTGGGCCATGAGAAAAGCTGAGCTCGCCTGGCAAAGGCCAAGCAAAGAGGCAGTATAGACCTTTTTGTCACATGGTCCAGTTTCTTGGACTCTCTTATCAGGTGGCTTGTCGATGTCCCTGGTGTTGCCAGAATGCCTGAACACAGAATCGGCCACCTAGCACTCAGCCCAGCTGTGCTCTGTGAATCCTGACAGGGAACTGGTAGGGACCGTGTACTTGCGGACCATTGGGGCAGACAGTGCAGGGCAGGAAGTAGGGTGCTGCCAAAGCTCCAAGGCAGGGCCAAGGATGGCCTCTGCCACCGGGAAGGTCTCCCCAGGAGTATCTCCCTGGTTCAGGATCTCGGTCAAGGGGTATCAATCCTGTTTCTAGATGGGCTCCGTCTTCATACCCATAGATTCTAAGATCAGATGGAGATGGCCCATAAAGGAAGTCGGACCTTTGTCTGTTGAGAGACCCCTACCAAATCCATGTCGACCGGACAGGACTGCAAAGAGGAACCATCAGACTCCTAGGAGTCATTGAAGAGGGGTCGACCGCCAGAGTCTCCTCTGACCCTCCGTGGATGGCCAGGAGTGACAGTGACCAACAGACAATGGGGAAGCCCTGAGGCCAGCTGTGTTATGCCCGTATCATCCCACATACACCTCACATATACCTCACACTGTATTCCTGGTCTGTTATACTGTGATACTGCTATTTTGCACTAACATGTAGATACAGGCACCCATTATATAAGCATGAGTGCCAGGAATGTGCTTTGCCGCTAATATATCCCAGTGTTTACATCCTTTCATAAGGTTAGATCATGCATGATTATTATACCTCACTATAATGCATTATGTTTGCCTTTTACATATATTCCATATATAACCTATCTAATTACTGATATGATTCTGAGGGATCATCAGTGATCACTTTATACACTGTATATATATTCTCATATACACTATATATATTTTCATATAATCATATGTAGTTGTGGCCAGTCAGCATTTCTGTTTGTCTAAGCAAGCAGACACAGAGAGAAAATCTTTGTCTTATACACAGACAAGAAATGCCACATGTAGTTTGAACCCATGAGCATTTCTTTTTTATTTTAGTTTTTGTTGACTGGATAAGTGCACTAGACAAATCCTGCCTATTTTCGGGCATGACCCGGGGGGAGGGGGATACAGATGAATGCCAACTGACCTTGAACCAGATGAAGCTGTTGGTGGTATTTTTTGTGAATGGAGGAAATGTGGCCATTGCCCCGGGGAAATTCCCCATGTCTTTTCAAGAAGTGCCATGGGAGCTTTAACATCCACCTGAACTACCACCAGAACAGGCAGATGGGACCTCAGTTTAACGTCTCATCCGAAAGACGGCACCTCAGGAGTGCAGCACCCCCCTCATGCTGCACTACAGTGTCAATATTGGGATATTAACCCAAGTGCCTGGTGTGGGGATAGAACCCATAGCCTACTGATCTCCCAGCCTCTTGAGGCAAGTGTGCTACCTGCTGAGCCACTGACACTGTTTTTGTCCAAGCTATGATGCTAACTGAAGCATGTTTTATGTCTCCTATGATACTCATTAGTAATTCCGTCTCCTAAGTCATTATCCAATACATAATGTTTCTTATATCTGTAACTATGAGGTAATCTCTGTTGCTATGCTGTTATCTGTAATATATAAGTGTGTGTATCCTAGCTCCACACAGAGAGAGAACGAGATCTTGGAGAACGTGAAATCCTACAATTCTGGAGATTATGTACATTCTTCAGGTGAGTGGTGAGAAACCTATCTCCCATGTGATTTTCTTTGTCACATGCTTGGCTAAGTAGTGTAATAAACATTTATTAGTACTCTTGCTTGTTTAGAAATGTTTCTTGGCAGACTCTGAATACATAAAAATCTGTGTTATTAGTATTATTTACCCTACACACAAAAAGTGTTTAGGCAACATAAAATGGCAACCGTAAATGGAGTATGGGTGTTAGCCAAGGTTACATTTTAATTTCCTCTGTAAATTAAAACACTGGGTGAAAAATCCCCAGTAACAAGCACCAGAAAGTGTCTTCTGTTTAAATTTTCGGTCTGTTGTGTGTACCACAGTGCAGACAAAACCATCTCTTGGCAGATATTCAGCCTCTGTGTAATTAGTTGTTTTATTTTTTTTCCCCTTCTTCTTTCTCTGTGGGAACACACAGCTGTAAAGGGATCCAATCAGACAGAGAGACTGCTTTCATTTGTGGTTTCAAATCCTAATGGGTCTGTACTCATCTAGGAGTCCACATACGCCAGAGGCTGTTTGTGTCCTGTCATAAACTTTGCAAAGTTTTTGATCCACAGACAGCTAAGGGTTTCTTATCTTATGACAAGTCTAAAAATATCAGTACTGAGTTGAGGCTGGATGCCTTAACATACCAAACTGCCCACGGTGGTTGGTCTGATTTTGCTGAGGTAGCAAAACAGAGTGGTAGCCCTTTCAGGGATATCATTGCCCATAATAGGGAATTGAAAAATTGTACCAAAAGAGTTGATCCTGAAGGATTATTAATTGCAACATAGTTTAAATGCTTTGATGCTGTTCTAAATAAACTGTTTTGGAATCTGAGTATGTTGCTTGCAAAATGGAGATTAGTCTGAACAAGGCTTCTCAGAAAGGATAGATGGACTGCAGTCTCAGCTGCAGTCCCTCCATCAAGAAAATGAGTTTCTTTTTAATGAGAGGGGCAGCCAAGACCTTCGTGCCTGAGGAGATAATGCTGAAAAGGCAAAACTTCTTAGAAAAAAAGTTTTTCAAACAAATGGTGTTCTGGCTAATAACACTGATTCCTTAAGTTTTGAAAACAAGGAACTTGGCGATGAAAAGTCTGAAGCAATTACTGAAAAAGTTAACATGCTGGTATTTCTACACCAGATCTTGACTGAACAGCGTGAATTATTATGTTTTGATTACAGCAGTCTTGAAATGAATGTTTTGAATCTAAATTGTGACACAATTTCTATTGATAATAGGCAAGTTTTACAAGATGAATGTCTTGCAATCTGAAAAGGCACTTTACAACTCCTGTATCTGAGCAGTTAGAATGTAGGAATAAGAAGTCAGATATAGCGAACTTATGGCATCAGCCAGAGGTTTTGGCAGGGCTTACTAACGTAATGCCCATAGACCTTACCTCTTCTGATATTGGAGTTTGATTTTGAACACTCACAGTATGCTGTGGGGTGGACTAGAACAAAAGCTAGCCACTTGTTTTTCTGTCATTCACAAAATGGAGAATGTTAGAGTCTCAAAATGGTGGACACACATGTCATCAGGTTGTATCCTATTACCATCCCCAAGATGGCCGCTCATGGTCAGCTGATGGTCATAATATAGTAACCCAAGATGTCCATGAGGTAATCCAAAATGGCCGACCACCACATCACGGAGGTTGGATCATGCAGTCACAAGGACCTGTGATTGCTGCCATAACCAGACGAAACATACCGGAGTTTTTTGGCATTAATGTTATCAGTTAGACTAGTATTTCTGAGGGACAAAAGATTCTCATTAAAAATTATGTTGAAGTACTTTTGAATGAGGCTGATATGCAGCCTGTCCTGGAGTCAGTGTCTGACACTGCAGAAGCAATTGCTGTTAGCAGTGTTTACTATACTAGAGCGTCCTTGGTTAAGGAACATATTGCTGTTAATTATGATCTGAAATAGCATCAGCTTTTCTTGAGAAGACAATGTACTGCTTTTCCTAACACTGACAGCACTGAACATATGCAGTGCATTAATACTTTAAGCTGTAACATTAGAAACAATGTTGCTACCATCCAGCAACCTTCTGGTGGGGAACCCCACTTTACATTTGATGGGGAAGGGGACAATCCTGATTCTGAAAGCCCCATGGCTGTGATATTTTTAGCATCACAGGCCACGTTGGGGGGATGGTTACAGGTTTGATTTCTGAACCCGAGCTGACAGCTGTTTCAGCACTACTTTCTCCACCTTTGATGGCCATACCTCTCAAGTGTCCCTGATTTTGCCTCAAAATTTGACTCTGTCCCTCCTAAAATTTGTGTTTTTGTGGCTAAACAGTGGGGACTGTAAACACAAAACAATGTCAAGCATTAAAGTTACAGACTTGTTCTTCTTTAGAAAATGCATTTTGCACTAAGCCCCATATTCTACCAGCTTTCTGGGTGGATAACTCTAATTTTGAAGATGTGTCCCTAATGGTCTTTTGTCCCTGATTTTTTTTTTTTTTTTTTTTTTTTTAAGCCTTGTCTCTGATTTGAGGCAGGAGGTTGAGAGGTATGTTGATGGCTACTGAACCACGGTCCATAGCTGGAGAACTACGTGCAGCTTGCACACCACTTTTCTCCACTGTGCAGGCACCCCTGATAGTGCCAGCAGTGCAAGCACATGATGCAGAACCCCCTCCACCAGTGACACCTGGATCATCCCATACTGTGGCTGTAATAGCAGGCACTTCTGGCAAGAAGGTGCAAGGTATCCCACTATTGATATCATTGTCTTTTCCTTTGGGATCATTAACCATGGTCTCAGCATTGGTTAATCCTAACACAGTTTTTGGGTATATTGAAACTGCTCCATCAGATACAGCAATCTCCGCAGTTTTAGCCCAAAAATACAATGGACACATCAGACCCATTACTTATGCATCCCAGATGCTCTTCCCCAGTGGAGCTAAAATACAACCTTTGTGAAGGGAATCTTTTGGCTACATACTGGTCGGTGAGATACTTTATGTACATCATTGGATATGCACCCAGTGTGCTGCATTCCAATAATTTGCCAACTAACTTTCTGTTGTCAGACAGAGTAAAAGATGACTCTGTAGCCAATGCCAGACTTATACACTGGTCTCTCATTTTACAGGATCATGACATCACTGTCCTTCCTATCAAAACTCCATCCTTGTTGGCCCATGGCCTACAATTTGCAGGAGAGACCCATGATTGTTCACTACAACCCCCTGACCTACCTGTCACAGTACTCTTACATAGAAACATAGAAGTTGACAGCAGATAAGGACTGCAAGGCCCATCCAGTCTGCCCATTTCTTTTTCTACCTTATGAATGTGCCATAGGCCTTTGCTCTGTCAATGGCCTAACTATTCATACTCATCTGTATTGCTCCCTTATGCCTATCCCATGCCTGTTTGAAGCCCTGCACTGTATTCATATCCACCACTTCCTGAGGTAGGCCATTCCATGCATCCACCACCATTTCTGTGAAAAAGAACTTCTAGGGACGTGAATATGTTGTTCAGTCCACACTTACTGGCAGATTCCTTGCCAGAAGATCTTCAAGCTGGCTCCTCCCACCCACCTGGGTGGTAAAACTCTCTGCTCTGCCCCATGACGCCAGATCTTCCTTACTGCTTGGAAGCTCAGGTTCCCTCCTCAGCGCTCTGCGTTTTAGGCCTGGATCCACACTCTTTGGTCAATCCGAAACTTATTCTAAAATTTAAAAGACTTTGGCCTTCTTTTTTCCCTCGCGGCTGCGATGGACAAAATCGACTCACGGATTTCGTTGGTGCCCCTGTCGGCAGATGATGTCCCGGACCGACCTGCACTCCACATGCGTTTACTGCCTAGGACTCGGACATGACTTGCAGGCTTGCGAATTATGCAAATCTTTTTCGGCTTCAGTCTTGGAGGGCCACACTGCTTGACTGCTTTTGCGCCCTGAGAAACGTTATCCACTGTTTAAGTTGAAGGAGGCCCATTGCGTGGTGTGCACGGTGGCGGGCTCTGCAGACCAGCTGGAGCAGATGATTGCCCTCTAGGAGGAGGTAGCCCAGGCCGCATCTTCATCGGTCACGGCATTTATCCTGCTCTCCTTGGACTCTTCTTATTCAGCTTCCTTTAAGGAGCTTTGCAAATCCTTCTCCACCAAGGGAGAAGGACCATCGGGACATTTCAGTCGGTCCAAAAAGGAGGACTCCGAAGGTAAGTCCCACCGTCGACGTTCATGGGAGCGGGAGAGATCCCCTTCTCCGGATAGTCGACTGGAGAAGCAGACAACCCTTCTTTACCGGTTCCCCTGGTGGAAACCGAGGACTTGACTGTGCCTCCTATGCCGGAGTCCCCGGTTAAGGTCCCTGAACCAAGGGAGGAGTGGATTTCCTCCATCTCCTCTCTGACCCACCCTCAGAATCCCCAGAGATCTTGGTCTCAGTCTCAGACCTCTTCCAGGTCCAGCCGGTCCCGCCGTCAGTGGTCTCGGTCTCAGCACCATGGAAAGCAGCAGCGCCGCTCATCCTCGTCATCCTCTTTGGAGGATAGGCTCCGTTGCAAGTTGCGTCAGCGCTATGAGGATTTAATGTGGCAGCAGCTCTTATTGTCCGGGAATAAGTCAACTTTGTCATCTTCTTCGGCCATTAAGTGTCTGTCACCAGAGCGGCCAAAACAACCTCTCATGGTCGAGGAGCTGAAACCGGCACCGGCTGTACTGCCAAAACTGGCTGCACCACCCATTGTGGTCGAACCTCCGCCTTCACAACCGAAGACTGGTGCCCCGACCAAGGATTCTCGGGTCACGGTTTGCTCCATAGGTTGTCTGTCACCCTTACTCCCGATCGACGTCAGCATGTGGAGGGTGGCTTAGGCGCTTGACAGCTGTTTGCAGACTCCTTGGAGTCTGACGATGCCTCCTCCTTGTTCTCCAGGCCGCTTGACCTGGAGTCCACTGGGGGTCGGTCAGTGGACCAGAGCCCATCCTCGTTCTTAGGAATGCTTCGACTCACCTCAGAATCCACTGGGATGAAGCTCGAACCCATTTCAAAATGGGCCAAGTATCCCCTCATGGAGATACTGGACTGAGGGGATTCCTTTACGGAGGCCTTTCCGGTGGCCAAAGCCATTGTTGGCCCGGCCCTGGAGCTGTGGCAGCGGCCAGCTTCTTGTTCAGCACCTTCGGCCAGGATGCCTCGGAAGTATGCGGTCCCTACTGGTTCACTCTCCGGTTTCCCGGAGCAACTCTCTGTGGAGGGGTTAGTGACCGACAGCATTTTCCGGCATTCCGGGAATGCTCGGGATGTGGACAAACCACCCGATAAGGAGTCAAAAAAATTGGACTACTCAGGGCGGAAAGTATATGCTGCTTCCTCCCTAGACCTTCAGCAGGCTAGCTTGGCCATCCTGATGGCACACTTTTCACACGCCCTTTTGGGCTCCCTGGATGAGGTGATTCCTCATCTCCTGGCTGACCTTCAAATTACAGTCAAGCAGGTGCGGGACCAGGGAAGGGCAGTAGCTAAACAGCAGCTCCAAACTTCATTGGACATTGCTGATTCGTGTGCCCGGTCAGTAGCAGCCGCAGTTGCCACGCGCTGCAGAGCTTGACTGCAGATCTCCACCTTTACGGCAGATACCCAGCACAAGCTGGCAGACGTTCCCTTCCTGGGCACCGATTTGTTCGGTCCCGGAGTGGAGGGTCATCTCCAATGGATTGAGAAGTCCAGCGCCACCTTGGACTCGGTCACGTCTGCCCAGAAGGACAAAGGCCACCAGCAGCAGCATAAGCCCTTTCGTCCTTCAGCCCCTGCAGCATGTCCGGCCCAGCAACACCAACATCAGGGCCAGCAGGCTCGCACTTGGCACCCCAAAGCAAAGCCTGCTGCTTCCTCCAGCAGGAAGCCAGGAGGGAAAGGCCCAGGCAGCTCCTCGGCTGGCCCTTCCTCCAAGCCTGCCCAGTGACGGGTTGAGGGGTGTCGCCCCCAACCTAGTCACTCCTCTCCAGGTTCCCCCCATGGAGGGATGACTCCGCCACTTCCTTTCTGCCTGGTCTGATATCACCACGGACCGCTGGGTGTTGGAAGTGGTAGGCAGGGGTCTGCCTCTGGAATTCGAGCAGTCCCCATCCTATCAAGCCGTTGCCCCCACGGGGGGTTCCGGGTTCCGCAGCCTCTCTGTCGGCTCATTGAGCTGACATTGCCCTGCTCCTCCAGGAGGAGGTGATCAGGGAGGTGGCGGATCCTCCTCCAGACCCAAGGTTTGTATCCAGGTACTTCCTGATCCCAAAACGGATGGGGGGCTGGCGCCCCATTCTCGACCTACATGACCTGAACAAGTTCCTAAGGTCTCGCACCTTCAGGATGGTCACTCTGGCTCAGATCATTCCATCCTTGGAATGAACCATGTGGTTCTGTTCTCTGGACCTTCAGGACGCATTCTTTCATGTCCCAATCCGTCTGTCTCACCAGTGATTCCTCCACTTCAGGGCAGAGGGACCCATTTACGAGTTCCGAGCCATGCCCTTTGGCCTCTCTCCAGCTCCCAGGGTCTTCACCAAATGCCTGGCAGTGGTGACAGCATTCCTGCGGCACCGAGGGGTCCGGGTGTACCCTTACCTGGACAACTGGCTGATTGCAGCCCCTTCCAGATTGGAGGTGGAGCGGTCCAGGGATCTGGCCCTCCAGGTCTGCTCTCACATTGGCCTCCTCATCAATGAGGCCAGATCGGAACTCTTGCCATCGCAGGTGATTCAGTTCATCAGGGCAGAGCTCAGCTCTCTTCGAGCCAGAGCAGCAGACAAGGCTGAGGTCCTTTCCTCCGTTGCCCAATCATTTCTGGTTGGGCAATTGCACCCTGCCTGGGACTTCCTGCACCTTCTGGGACTCATGGCGGCCTGCACCAGTGTGGTCCGTTGGGCCCGCTGACATATGCGTCCCCTGCAATGGGGGTTGGCCCGCCAATGGTCACAGCATTCCAGTCCTCTGGACCAGCCAGTGACAGTGACCCAGGAGATGTGGAACAGCCTCCAGTGGTGGCTTGTTCCAGCTCATGTGCAGGAGGGTATCCCGTTTGTCTGCCCCGAGCCGACGGTCACTCTGACGACCGATGCCTCTCTGATGGGTTGGGATGCCCATCTGGGGAGCTCAGAGCTCATGGTCTCTGGTCCCCTCAGGAGTCTCGATGCCACATCAACCTGCTGGAGCTTCGAGCGGTCCGACTAGCCCTCACCGCCTTCACTCCATTTGTACGGGGTCTAGTGGTCCAGGTCCAGACGGACAATACTAACGACCATGTACTACTTCAACCATCCGAGCGGGATGCACTTCTTGCCTCTGTGCAAGGAGGCTCTCCGCACTTGGTCTCTCGTGATCAGCCTGAAGGTGGATCTCCTAGCCATTCATGTGGCAGGAGCCTCCAACAGTCTGGCTGATGCCCTAGGCCAGATAGGCGCTGCATCTCACGAGTGGTCTCTCCTGCCGGAGATAGTACAAGATCTGTTCTCCCACTGGGGCACCCCTCAGGTGGACTTGTTTGCCTCCAGGAGAATGCAAAGCTGAGGCTGTTCCATCGCCCCCTCAGCAGGGCTCACTGCAGGGAAATGCCTTCTTGAGGCCGTGGGACCCTGGCCTCTTCTATGCCTTCCCTCCATTTCCTTGATCCACAAGGTGCTTCTCAAGGTGAAGAGGGACAAGGCGCAGGTGATTCTGGTAGCCCCAGACTGGCCCCCGCCAGTTCTGGTATCCAGATGTCCTCAGCCTCAGCTCCAGGCTCCTGAGGCGGCTTCCAGCCTGCCCAGACCTGATCTCAGTCAACAAGGGGACGGTACTCCACCCGACCTTCAATCTCAGCACTTGACGGCCTGGTTCCTGAGCAGCTAGAGTTCCAGGCCTTGGGTCTTTCCAATGAGGTCCTCAATGTCGCTGAGGCATCCTGTAAGAGTCGACCAGAAAATGCCATGCCTTCAAATGGAAGAGATTCTCCATTTGGTGTCAGGATAAGGGTTGGACCCTTCCTCCTGTTCTTTGGCTAGCATTCTGGACTACCTGTAGCCCTCTCAGCTAGGGCTTCGATCGACTGACCCTTAAGGTGCACCCTAGCAGCTATCTCTGCTTACCGGGCGCAGACCGCAAGCAGTCAGTGGCACAGGAGAAAGTGGTCAGGCGCTTTTTCAAAGGCCTTGATCACATATCCCCTCCGGTGTGAGAACCTCCATCTCCATGGGACCTACTGCTGGTATTGCCTAAGCTCATGGGCAAGCCATTCGAACCGATGCACAGGTGTGACATCTCTCACCTGTCATGGAAGACCGCATTCTTGGTTGCTATCACATCAGCCAGAAGGATGGGAGAGCTCCAGGCACTTTCCATAGAGTCTCCTTATCTGGTCTTCCACAGGGACAAGGTTGTCCTGCGCCCCCACCTGAAATTCCTTCCGAAGGTGGCGTCAGAGTTTCACCTTAACCAGGTGTTGAGTCTGCCGGTGTTCTACCCCAATCACACATTAGAGGACCGAATATAGACTCCATACTCTGGACCCTAGAAGAGCGCTCTCTTATTATAAGGAGCAAATGGCTGAAGTTCGGGGAGAGGTTCGCCAACTGTTTGTCACCTACGCTGAAGCCGCACCTGGCAGAGCTGCAGCCAAGCGGACGATAGGCAGGTGGGTCACCTCCTACATTGATCTCTGCTATAGGTTCGTGGGCATGGAGCCTCCCAAAGGGATAAGAGCTAATTTTACCCATCATACCGCTGCTTTCAGGGATGCCCCTATCCAGGAAATCTGCAGGGCTGCTACCTGAAAGTCAGCACACACCTTCATTAACCACTACCACATCGACCTTGAGTCACGCCGGGATGCTGGTTTTGGGACCTCGGTTCTCCAGTCCTTATTCCTAAGTAGGGTGTGCGCACCTTGCCTCCCTCCTCCTGGAGAACTGCTAGGAGTCTGTCAGTAAGTGTGGATTGAACAGCATATCCACGTCCCTAGAAATACAGGTTACTTACCTGTAACAGGAGATCTTATTTCGAGAGGGCTCTTGCAGTAAGTAATTACATATAGGATGACCGGGCATGGCAGGACCCCATGGAAAATTTCTAGCTAGCAGTCCCTGGTGAGGGACCACCCCCATGTCAGGTGACCGGCGTCATGCGACGTCAGTATAAAGAGGTGGTCCTGGATGCCCGCCTTCCAGTTCTTTCCCACCATTAGCTCGTGCAGCACCTCATGGTAAAGTTCATGCTTCATCAGCCCTACCTTTCGTCGTTTTTTTTACCGAAAATAGTTATTCTTCGATCAATCGTCAGGTACATCATCTGTGTATGTCGTCCCCTACACCCTCCAAGCACAAAAACAAGTGCAACTCGTGCGGTGCCCAACTGCCACACAAGGACGGCCATTCCCTGTGCCTTTTCTGCCTAGACCCCGATCACCCGGTCGAGAAGTGCCAGCATTGCCTCAACTTCAACGCCTACCAGAACGGCGCTCAACATTCCCTGGAAGCCCATCTCCTCAAGAAAAGATGTCTTCTAAGGAAAAGGAGTTGAAAAGTTGAGGCAGGTGTTCTATAAGGACATCAAAAGAAGCCAAGGAGGCGCAGGAGAAGTCCTCTCTACAGCGTCTCCACCGGAGCGCCGGGACAAACAGCATCTGAGGAACAGCTCGGCAACCGCCTCCAAGGTTTGGAGGCATCGGCCCTACGTCTGGCCATGATTGGGCCCGGGCGCCTCCGGGCAAATGAGCCTCCGTGGTTAACCGCGGGCTTCTGCGGCCTGGCGTCGCGACTCCTCTAAATCAGGCGTCTCTCCTCTCGCGTCCATGGAAGATCGATAAAGGCCCGACCCTTTGGGGCAGCGCACGGCCTCTACCCTCCTCGACTGGACCGATCCTCCCTCTCTGCCGCCCCTGGTGAGGGCTCCCTTAAGTTGGACGCCGGCTCCTCCGCGCCCGCCATGAAACTCGCCCCCTAAGCCGCCGAGATGGCTCCCTCCGACGTCTTGCCCGGGCAATGAGACCGACGACGGACCTTCCGTCACGTCATATTCAATCCCCCAGCGCCGCTGCCGCCTGGGGAGCCTGAGTCACCCCAGCCTGACCCTCGGGATTTTTTTTCTCCCCCATCCCCGGACGATGCGGGAGATTCTCCTCCTCAGTCAGACCTCCTCCGTCGGAACTGGATCTGACGTCAGCCCCTGACGCCGGCCCCGACGCTGGACCCCGAGCTGGCACCAGACGCTGGTTTCCACGGCTCCAGGAGACATCCTGCCCAGATGTCCCCCTCCTTTGGGCCCTCCACCTTCTGGGCCTCCTTAATGTGGACCCAGCCTGAGGCCGCCGACCGGGCCGCCTGCTCCAGCAACCCCTGGCTCCCGGGTACCACACCGTCGCTATCCGGACTTGCGTCATACCCAGGACCACGGTATTCAGCACTGCAGTACCCGACACCAGGCTTCCTGCAGCCGGGTTTTGGATACTCACCTTACAGGTACAACCCGTACGCTTTTCCCCCTCCTCCTTGACCTGCACTGCCCCCACGGCCATCAGTGGATCTGCAGGAGACTCTGGCCTCCTGGTGGGCCAAGGCCAAGGCTCAGCTCATCAAGGAGGTCGAGAGCCACCCTACGACAACAGTGCCACCACCGGCTCCCGTACATCCGAGATGGCACACTCCCTCACCACCTCCAGACTCCAGAGCACTCCCCTCTGGGGCAAGACACACGTTTACGGGTACCACCCATGGAACCCATTCCTCCCCCGAGTCATGTAAGGGAGTCTTATTCTTCATCCTCTTCTTCTTCCCTCTAGGATTCCTCTGACTTTTCCGACGGATGCTCTGAGATAGACGATGAGCCCCGCTCTCCGTCCAAACCCCGGCCGAGGACTCCTCCGAAGTCTCCTCCGTTGGATCCATCTTTCACGGAGTTGCTTAAGAAAATCCAGGAAGTCCACCAGTGGCACTCTTTGGAACCAGATCCTCAGCGACTTAAACTCACGGAACATCTGGATCTGCCCATGACAGCTCCAACTTTAGTGCCACCCTGGATTGAGCCTCACGCCGACCTTGTTACCACGATTTGGAAACAACCGTCGGCGTTAGCCCCACTTCCCAGGAAGTCAAACAGGCTATACCAGGCTCCTGAGGGTGTGGACTATCTAGACTCTCACCCTCGGGCCGACTCAGTCGTGATTAGCGCCGCTCGTGGCCGGTCGGCACACCCAAAACATCTGAGTTCGTCTCCTTCGGATAAGGAATCTTGCCTTCTGGACCAGTATGGAAGAAAGATTTACGCCTCTTCCACACTGGGAATTCAGGCCTTGAATTATGTCGCCCATATGGGGGATTACCAGAAAGCTGTCCCTACCCAGGTGGAATCCAAGCTGGACTCCTTACCTGACTCTCAGGTCAAACAGGAGTTAGCTGACCTCGTCCATTCTGCTCATTCGGCCAGTCACCACATTTTGCGGGTGACATACGATGCAGTGGACCCTGCCGGGTGGAGCTCTGCTTTCACTGTGGGTCTACGGCATCATGCCTGGCTCCGCGTGTCAGGTTTGGTCCCGGAGGTGCAATCTGCTATCCAAGAAGCACCTTTTCAGGGATCAGTGCTTTTCGGGGGTGATGTCAAGGACATCATCACCAATTTACAGGAGAAGGGGACGGCTCTGAAATCCATGGATTCCATGTACCGTCCCCAACAGCCACAGCGCCTTCCCTTTCGCAGACGCATTCAGCCAAAGGCTAAACCACAGGGAAGGCGGGCCACCAAACGCCGGGCCTCCTCAGCTGTCAACCCCTCCCGCCCAAAAAAGCAGTGGGGGCTTCAGCTGCGGCGCTGCCTTACACCACCTGACTCTTTTCCTCTCCCACCGCCTCTGGACTTCCCAGAGGAACCAGTAGGAGGGAGGTTTTCTCTCTACCTTCCGGGATGGGAGAGGATAACTACAGATTCTTGGGTGCTCCAGCTTATAGCAGAAGGGCATTCCATAGAGTTTCTTCAGAAACCACCCCGTCACCCACCCCTGAAATCGTCCTATTCAATGGAACATCTTCCTTTGGTCCGGGAAGAAATCTCAACCCTTCTTGCAAAGCAGGCGATAGAACCCGTCGCCCCTTCATCTCCAAGGGACGGGTTACTATTCTCATTTCTTCCTGGTCCCAAAGAAGACGGGAGATCTCAGACCCATTCTAGATCTCGGTTCCTTGAATCTTTATGTGGAATACAAAAGGTTCAGGATGCTCTTCTTGCAGAACCTTCTGCCCCTCCTCCGGCCGGGTCAATGGCTTTGTGCACTGGATATGCAGGATGCTTATCTGCATATTCCCATTTGCCTTTCTCACCGCAAATATCTTTATTTTGTGTTTCAGGGGGACCACTACCAATTCAAGGTGCTCCCCTTTGGTCTATCCTCAGCTCCCCAAGTATTTACCAAATGCCTGGCTGTGGTAGTGGCCCACTTGCATACAATGGGAGTCCAGGTGTTCCCTTATCTGGACGATTGGCTCCTGGTGGCCTTGTCCAGGGAGGAACTCCTGAGTTTTCTCTCCCTTACCCGGCAGGTTTTCACTTGCCTGGGTATTACCATCAACCATTCCAAGTCTCATCTGGATCCTTCCCAGAGGCTGCAGTTCATCGGGGCTATCCTCGATAAGACTGTGAGCAAGGCCTTCCTGCCCCTGGACAGGGTGGCCTCTCTTCAAACCCAGGTTTCCCTGCTATCAGAACGCAGGAAGGTCTCGGCGAGATTGGTCCTCCGTCTTCTGGGGCTCATGGCAGCTGCCATTCCGACGGTCCCCTGAGTTTGACTCCATATGAGGATCTCTCAGTGGACTCTTCGCTCCCAGTGGGACCAACTCGTGGACGACCTAGATAAATTAGTTCTGATCTCATCGCCGATGGTGCAAGACTTGCAATGGTGGATGGTTCGAGAGAACCTGTTTCGGGGTGTCCCCTTCTTTCATCCCCTCCCCCAGACTCTGACGACAGATGCCTCGGGTGAAGGTTGGGGAGCCCATCTAGGTCCTCATCGGACCCAG
Organism: Neoceratodus forsteri; assembly: GCA_016271365.2. NCBI lineage: Eukaryota > Metazoa > Chordata > Ceratodontiformes > Ceratodontidae > Neoceratodus > Neoceratodus forsteri. The sequence continues at coordinate 637,215,426 of CM028135.1, read as the reverse complement.
AGCTCATGGTCCAGTCTGGAACAAGCTGTCCACATCAACGTGCTCGAACTTTGAGCGGTGCTGTATGCTCTCCAAGCCCTTCACCAATACATCCTCCCCGGCCACCTAGCCATCCAGACGGACAACATGTGCGTAGTGTGGTACATCAATAAACAGGGAGGAACTCAGTCCTACCCTCTATGCAGGGAGACAATGAGGGTTTGGGAGTGAGCAACATAACACGACCTTCACCTAACAGCAATTCATGTTCCAGGAGTCGACAACACCCTGGCAGACAAGCTAAGCCGCTCCTCTGCTCTGGCACACGAGTGGGAACTGGACCAAAGGGTACTAGATGATATCTTTCAGCTTTGGGGGACTCCGCAGGTAGACCTGTTTGCCTCTCCCCAAAACGCAAAACTTCCCACCTTTTGCTCACCTTTTGCTCACTCGTTCCAGAGCGAGGCGCTTTCTCTAGACTGGAAGGCCAGATTCGTCTATGCTTTTCCCCCAATTCCTCTGATCCCACGAGTATTGCAGAAACTAGCCACAGAAGGAGCAAGAATGATTCTGATCTCCTTTCTGGCCCAGGCAAATCTGGTTCTCTCTTCTACAACAATATTCAGAGGATCCTCCTCTTCCTCTATCTCGAGGTTTGCTGACCCAGGATCAAGGGACCCTGGTTCATCCAGGCCTCAAATCCCTTCAACTTCATGCATGGCTCCTGCAGACCTAGCCCAATCCCATTTTGGAGTGTCTCCAAAAGTGGCGGAGATTTTAGTGGAGGCTAGAAAGCCATCCACCAGGTCCACTTATGCCATGAAATGGAAGAGATTCTCTATTTGGGCAGCCTCCAAGAACGTGGAGCCTTTCTCCTGTTCAGTGGCTTTTCTGCTGGAGTACTTGCGTCATCTATTCGACCTGGGTATCAGCCATTCCTCCTTGAAGGTTCGCATGGCAGCTATCTCAGCCTACCATGTTCCCTTCACAGATAAAGCTTTCACTCAACTGGAGGTCTCTAAAACCTTTCTCAGAGGGGTCCTTCACCTAAGACCCCCATCCATACTCCTGCCCCCTTGGGACTTGAATTTTGTTCTTGAGAAACTTACTGTTCCTCCCTTCGAACCTGCAGCTTCTGCAGATCTGAAGTTTCTTTCGTGGAAGTCGCTCTTCTTGGTGGCCATTACCTCAGCTCGAAGAATTTCCGAGCTCCAGGCCCTTGTGTAAAATCCCATATTTGATTTTTCACAAAGAACGAGTCACTCTTTGCACGAATCCTAAGTTTCTACCTAAAGTAGTAGCAGAGTCTACCTTAAATCAGTCCATAGAGCTACCTGCCTTTTTTACACAGTACTCTAACCAAGGGGAATATTTACTCCATACTATGGATGTTCACCGGATTCTGAGATACTACACCAACAGGACGAAGGATCTCAGAAAGACTGTTCGTCTCTTTTGCTCACAAAAGGGAAGGCAATGCTGTTTCCAAGCAATGCCTGTCGAAGTGGTTGGCTCATTGCACCACTTTCTGTTATGATAAGTACAACAAAACCCTCCCGGGTCAAGTTAGAGGCCACTCCCCAAAGGGAGTAGCTGCCTCTGCGGCTTGTTTCAAGAATGTTTCTGCGGCAGACATATGTGCTGCCGCCACCTGGACTTCCGTCCATACCTTTACAAAACACTACAGTTTGGATATTGCCTCTCACCATAGAGCAGGCTTCGGATTGGCTGTTTTGCAAGGCCTCCTTTCTTGAGGCTTGCAACGGCCAGGCTACTTTTAGAGTAGTTCCTCCTCCCGTGCCTTTCCCTTGTTCCAGACTGCTTGAGATTCAGTCCATATGTAATTACCTACTGCAAGAGCCTCTCGAAGTAAGATAGTACAGTTACGTAAGAACTACCGTAACAGTAGATCTTCGAGAGGCTTTTGCAGGTAATACCTTCCCCCCTCCATCCCCCTAGGCTTTTTTCAGCTCCTTTCCAGGAATGGAAGCATCTTGCTCTCGTCAGAGCCTTCCTGGCCTGTGGGGAAAAGAACTGGAAGGCGTCCGGGACCGCCCTTTATACGACGTCGCATGACGCCCGTCACCTGAGTTGGGGTGGTCCGCCAGGGACTGCTAGCTAGAAATTTTTCCGTGGGGTCCTGCCGCTGGCTGCTGTCAGTCCTATATGTAATTACCTACTGCAAGAGCCTCTCTCGAAGATCTACTGTTACGGTAAGTTCTTACGTAACTGTACTTTCTAGGAGTGGTATATGTTGTTCATCCACACAACCACCCGACCTCCCTAGCTTCGATGCGCAACCTGGCTTCCACTGAGCTAGATCTGGTGTCATGGGGTGGAGTCGAGAGTTTTACCACCCGGGTGGGTGGGAGGAGCCAGTTTGAAGACCTTCTGGCAAGATTTAAAGCGACAAAGAACCTGCCAGTAAGTGTGGATGAACAACATATACCATTCTTAGAACTCCTGTTACAGGTGAGTAACCTGTATTTCCTCACATTACCCCTTAATCGGCCTCCCTGTAATCTCATACTGTGTCCTCTTGTCCTGCCTTTTTTTCTTGTATTGAAACATGTTAGACTTTCACCTTGTTAATGCTCTTAAGGTGTTTGAATGTTTCGATCATATCACCTCTCTCCCGCCTTTGCTCTAGGGTATACATATTGAGCTTCATTAATCTGTCCTCATATGTTTTCTGATGCAGTCCCTTCACCATTTTGGTTGCCCTTCTCTGGACTGCCTCAGTTTGGTTAATGTCCTTGTGAAGGTGTGGCCTCTAGTACTGCCAGAACCTCAGAAAGTGTTAAATAACACCACTGTGTCATGTTTTGACTTATGGCTCTGCCACACATATCAAAGCGGGTCAGATAGCAGGGTTTGGAAATTTTTGGTTTTTTACATTCTGTTGATGACAGAGTGGGCATGGCTAGTAATTGCATCATCGTATATGTACAATTCACAGGCATTGTTAAAACATGCCTGGCAAGAAAAATAAATGTAAAGCAAGGCGGCGAGGAGTCTCCTTATTACCACAAATGTTTGTGGATGGTTTAGCGAGCTGGAAAGTCCTTGAGAAAAACACAACTGTTAAGAGGAATAAGAAGATTTTTCCTTGTGTAAAATGCTACCAGCACTCCACTAGAGGGTTAAGTTCTGCATGCTTTAAGAAATGGTCTTGATCTAATTACGAAAGTGCTGCAGAAACTTTTTTTTTATTATTATTGTAGATTCTAATTGGGTCTGTTATTTCAAGCTGAATTTCTTTAGAAGGAAACAAACTCCCAGTACTGTAATATTACCTCTGTGAAATAGAGACTTGTTTGTGTACAACCCTAACCTAACCAGTTTAAATACGAACTATACATTCATAAGGTTCGAGCATATTGTAAAATGTGAACCTTCTGCTCCAAAAGGAGGACCCTCATTTGAGGGCAGTGTATACGTTCCTTAATAAAGGAACTAGAAATATCTTCCAAAATAGCCCTTATAAGAAAGTGAAAATTACCTTCATCTATCCAGTGATGGCCTACTTATTTGGCATCAGTGTTGTAACACTGATGAAAAGTTTTGAGAAGTTCCTGAACACCCGAGGGTAGATTTTATCTACCGTACCAAGTACATGATACTCCAATTGGTAGACACCAGGGAGTCAGTAAAAACCATAGACAGACTGACATCCTCTGGCTGGTGACCACACATGAGAAATGATGTAGAACACTACATATGTAACTGATCTGTGAACAGAACAGTCCTATACCAGCTAGAAAAATGCATTGTTACCCTAGAGGCGATCAGGCCCCTGGAACAACATCCAGATTGACTGCACATGTCTTGGTAAACCAGATATTTACCAGGTAGGGCTTTACCCCTAAAGGTAAATTCTGATTACAGAGATCCAGCTTTATAGCCAAAGTAATGCAGAAAATTCTGGATTTGTTATGGGAAAAACAAAAGTTTCATATCCCTTACCGCCCACAGTCATCAGGACAGGCAGATCAAAGTTATGTTATCCAAACTTGTTCAGAAAAACATAAAAGGACTGGGTTGCATTATTGCCTTTACTCCTTATGGCAATAAGAGGGACACCTTCTGCAGGTACAGTGTACCCCATTTTTGAAATCATGACCGGATGGTCTGGGAGACTCCCAGAACATTTACTTCTGGGCCTGTGCATTGCCACTGCTGATGGAACATCAGTAGATAAATATGTTAACTATCTCAAACAAGACATCCAAAAGGTACACTTGTTTGCTGCACAATGTATGGGCAAGGCCCAACAACAGGCCCTATCCCATTGAAAATACAGTGCAGCAGTCTACCAAGTTAAACTGCCTCACAATAACAGTCATTGATAAATGGCTACATGCCAATCAAATGAACCTGTTTAAAGGAGATGAAATTACTTTTCCATACCCCAATGGGCGGAATAGTACTAAACTAACTATATTTTTATTTTCTCTTTCCTTTTAGGTTCCAGAGAGAGATGCTTGCTTTTATGCTTATTATTCTTTTTAAAATATGGGTCTTCTTATGAGCCCAAACTGCACATTTTACTGCAGATAAGAACCAGTGACCTAAACCTAAACAGTTTGTTGAGGCAGAGTACCTCACATGCCCACATGATCCAATTACATCCTGTGGAATTCACACTAAAGTCCTAAAATACATGTCCATTATCTAGGAGGGTAGTGAGACCCTACTGAATATTATGATCATTGCTTTGTATCAGTACTAGCAGTTAGACTTGATCTGGACCCCTGTTTATATTTTACTGATAATCAGGAATTTTGCATCCAAATTTATATGGCAGTAAAAGCCATTAGACCTTAAAGGTTTTACCCTATGATGCCCCATAATTTGAGACATTTAATACTGAGTGCCCAAAACAGGACCATGACCCACCCAGTGGTCTAATAGCCACTTCTCAACCAGATACCCATGTTAATGTGCAGTTCATGCACATCCCAGTGATTTTAAATTTCACTCTTTAAACTGGATATGATTTGTTTTATGTTTCACAACCAACATTTCCCACTATTAGTTTTAATAATGATGTGCTTGGATGCCCTAGCATCATACCAGGTACTCATTAATGATCCCTATACAGGGACTGACAGCACCCCCCCCACCACCGCCAACACACACACACACAGGATTTTCAAATCCTGACCGCTAGTGGTACATCCTATTACTGTAAACCTACCCAAATGCACTAGGCGTTTTGTTTTTATTTAAAAAAAAAAAAACAGGTTTAGACTCAGGCCTATTTGGATCTGACATATCTATGTGAAGTAAGGCTGATATAGCCATTATTCAAGCACATATGTTAAAGGTTCATGATAGTATGAAATATAATATCATAACCCTTCCCCCCCAATTGCATAGTGTACATGATCTTGCTCATGAAGAGTGATTTACATTTACAATATTAAGAATATTGTGAAGGGGTTTGACCCGACAAATGTTCATATTAATAAATTATTTCCTGCTTCCATTAAGGAAGCAGATGAGCATCACATAGCTAGGAAAGTCTTTTGCACTGCCTACAGCTATTATGTTCTTACAGCCCTTTGGTTATCTTTTCTGGGATCTGGAATTAGGACATAACCTTGATCTCATACATGACAGATGTATGGGTCAGTGGCATTGCCACATTATGCACATGTGTTAACAAATGTTTCTTTGAATCTTGCACTGTTCCCTTGCCAATGGCAAGGAACCTTGGATGTGTCACCACACACACCAGTGTTGCTCCATGTTTAGAAACTTATTCCTGTACAATCCAGGAAGCCATGTTTGTGACCATCACCGTGTCTCTGCCGCATTTTCAACTGGCAGCATCCATCTCTGATGGTCTGGCAACTGTCCATTCTATTGGTCATCTTGATGGGAACTTTTATTGTGAAAAGGTTAAAATTACCTCCTTTCCTTGTTTACCATGATGTCTTGGAATCAAGACTGACTCTGAACATTGAATGTTGCACCTGAAAGGATCATCACCTTTTATGCAGATGTGACATCTTCCAACTTGTCTTATCAACTTGTGATACTGGCCTAATAATTGAAATTAGGCTTCCTCTTGTGAACTCTCTAACAAACTGTATTCATTCCAGCCAATTCAGATTCTACAAGCAAGCCCACTGTTATGCATACTATGAAGCAAGTCTGGGGTGGGGGCAATCTCCTAACTTCAGCAAGAAGACTCTTCTTCATTTGATCTGCAATCAAGAAATCCATTTTCTTCAGTGCTTATTTTTTCCAAGCCTGGCTGGCACCACGTACATACTGAGTACTGTTATAAACTTTTACACGTTATGCAGGCGTGTGATCATCTTCAGCTGAACACTGTTGATATATACCATTGTAAAACTCGATGTGCAATCTAATGCACCCCCTGCTGAGGCCTCTAAAAATACTGCAGCCTCCTGAACATTTTGATCTACCTTTGGAAAATCTTAATGCATCTACTTTGAACTATGAATCTTCATCTAACACTTGAAGAAACCCTCGATTTATCCCTGGAACTGTTCGTAGTTCATGCCTTGTGGACATTGGCATTTCGTGTCTTGTTCAACTTACCAACAGAAAAATGCCATCCTTCATGGTGATATATTCTGCTGATGGGGAACATTGTGTGGTGACTAACTATACATTCTTCTGATATGGACTAAAAGTTATGCAGAGTGAACATTTCTAACTTCTATTTTTACTTCCTAAACAGGTAATGGGTTATACGATAACACCCCTGTTCCCAACCCGGAACCAGATACCATTGTCTAGTCTTAACTATCTTGGTGCTCTGTCTCAATTTTTACCTATTTTTAATATCCATACAGGTAACTTAAGTTTGTCTCTCCAATTTCTTCCCAATAGGACAGATACACACCTGATACATATACAGTATCAGTAATTACTGATTGTTTTGATATTGGAACACCCCATTGTGAAGTTTTATTCAAATGTTTATAGCAATACAAGGTTTACTAACATTTTCCCTTATAATTACATTTTGTTGTTTAAGGAAAACCCTGAAACATCACCACGACCAGTTAAAAAATTCCTCTATCAGGCTCGTGCCTCAGGCCTGTAGATGAATGGTGCCTAACTGCTGTATTTTTGTTTTGTTGCCACTTTTACAATTAGGGCAACAAAGAGGGGACTGTTGTGTCTGGGTTATGCCCCTATTGTCCCACATACACCTCATATATACCTCACACTGTATTCCTGGTCTGTTATACTGTGATACTGCTATTTTGCACCAACATGTAGATATAGGCACCCATCATATAAACAATGAGTGCCAGGAATGTGCTTTGCTGCTAATATATGCCAATGTTTATATCCTTTTATAAGGTTTAATCATGCATGATTATTATACCTTACTGTAAAGCATTATGTTTGTCTTTTACATATATTCCATATATAACCTACCTAATTTATTTATTTATTTAGCTTTTGTTGACCGGGTAAGTGCACTAGACAAATCCTGCCTATTTTCAGGCACGACCCGGGGGAGGGGGATACAGATGAATGCCAACTGACCTTGAACCACATTAAGCTGTTGGTAGTATTTTTAGTGAATGAGGGTAATTTGGCCAGGACACCGGGGAAATTCTCCTACTCTTTTCGATAAGTGCCATGGGATCTTTAACATCCAACTGAACTACCACCAATCCAGGCAGATGGGACATCGGTTTAACATCTCATCCGAAAGACAGCACCTCAGAAGTGCAGCACCCCTCTCATGCTGCACTACAGTGTCAGTACTGGGATATTAACCAAAGTGCCAGATGTGGGAACTGAACCCACAGCCGTCTGATCTCCTGGCCTCAGAGGCGAGTGTGCTACCTACTGAGCCACTGACACTGGTGTTACTGATATGACTCTGAGGGATCATCAGGGGTTATACAATATAAATATATATATATATATATATATATATGTATATATATATATATATATATATATATATATATATGTATATATATATATATATATATATATATATATATATATGTATGTATGTATATATATATATATTCTCATATAATCATGTGTAGTTGTGGCCAGTCAGCATTTCTCTTTGCCTAAGCAAGCTGACACAGAGAGAAAACCTTTGTTATATTTTATACACAGGCAAGAAATGCCACTTGTAGTTTGAACCCGTCAGCATTTCTTTTGTCCAAGCTATAATGCTAACCGAAGCATATTCCATGTCTCATATGATACTCATTAGTAATTCTGTCTCCTAAGTCATTATTCAATACATAATGTTTCTTATATCTGTAACTATGAGGTAATATCTGTTGCTATGCTGTTTGTAGTATATAAGTCTGTGTATCCTAGCTCCACACGGAGAGAGAATGAGATTTTGGAGAACCTGAGATCCTACAATTCTGGAAATTATGTACATCCTTTAGGAGTGTGGTGAGAAACCCATCTTCCATGTGATTTTCTTTGTCACATGCTTGGTGTAAGTAGTATAGTAAACATTTATTAGTACTCTTGCTTATTTACGAATGTTTCTTGGCAGACTCCGAAGACATAAGAATCTGTAGTATTATTTATCCTACACACTGAGTGTTTAGGCAACACCTGTCTTCGGCTGTTTAGGTGGTGGCTCCATGCGAATTGGTGGAGACGCTGGGGTCGGCTGAGCTGGGACCACCTTGGTTGGCTCCTGAGGTGGAGAAGGCATCGGCCATTGAGGCAAGAGCCAAGTGATGGCCAGTGTAGAAGCCGGAATCGGCTTCATAGCAGAGAACACTAGCTGTTGCCACATAAGATCCTCGTAGTATTGACACATCTTGCGCCGAAGGCCCTCCTTGCCCAAGGAGGATAATGAATAGCAGTGCCTCCACTTCCCAGGGCATGGAGAATGGGAGTGCCAATGTCAGGAACCACTCAACCCCCGGAAGTAAGACCAAGACCTCGACTGTGACTGCTGGGGGGACTGGCGTCGGGTCTCAGAGGGCACCGCCAAAAGCAGAGGCACCTCCGAGTCTTGGTCAGTGACTAGAGGCCGTGGGTCCATGGACAGATCCGTTCTTCCCAATGGTCTTGAGTCAGGACCGGAGTCCTGGAAAGTGAAGTGTTGGCCTCTTCAGTCGACAACTGGTCAACTGGCTTGAGAAAAATCTCATCCAGGAGATCAATCAGCGTCTCGGCCAACTGGCTCGATGGGGTAATCATGGAGCTGGCAGCCTGGGCTGAAGATTCGAATGAAGTGGGATCAGTAGATGCACGGGAATCCGAAGCCCTCGACCAAGAGCGTTCCCGATCCTATGATCGATGGTGAGACTGTTTTTTGGTCTTTTTTTTATTTAGATTTCTACCCCGAACTTGGGCCTTGACCAAACATTGGTAAAGACTAACACAATTCTTTAAACGAATCCAAAAATGATGCATCCAGCAAAAGCTACACGAAGGCTAAAGCCGAAGAGGTGTGAGGCTCAGCCTGGGCTGCCACCTCATCAAACACCGCAAGCTGTTCAGCACACCCCGTAGCTGCGGAGACCACCCAATGGGCATCTTTAGATTTGACTGGAGGGTACTGTTCACTCGAGTGGCCTAAGGAGAGCTGGACTTGATGATCCTCAAGAATGGAAAGGTGGAAAGACTAACAGATGTTGCAGGCCTGAGGGTTATGCTTATGCCCCAGGCAGTAGACGCATACAGAGTGCGAATCCATTCTGGTCAACTGACACAAGATGGCGGCCACACTGGGCCAGCCGCCGCTTGTAGAATAAGTCCATTTTAATTATCATTTAGTTTTGTATTTTTGCAACAGTTTAGTTAGGGCCTCAAGTAAGCAAGTTTAGAATTTCTTCTGTTGTTTCTGACTGGGGGGCTGGACGTGAAAGATGCCAAAAATAGTGCTGCTATTTCGCCAGTAGTGCTATTTATTTTAAATTTAGAGCACAGTAAATTACCTGGGATTTATTCAGCCAGCCTAAGTGGATCCCAAAGAGAAGGCCATATCAGAGGAATCACCTGGAGTTTTCATGGGCTACAAGAGTTTAACCCGAAGCGCCGGAGTGGTGGAGGGGAAGTCGATTGACCTGGCATCTACTAGGATTCTGAAGTAGTGGCTCTTGTAATACCGACCCCAGCCCTGGTAGATGTGACCTTTGGGGGTAACGAAGCTGAAAGTTAGATGATATTCTGGATCAGCTCTATGAGGAGGACTTGTTCCATGCGAGGATTACCATATCCACCATTGCAAGGCCTAGGAAGGACTGGTCGCATTTTGTGGAGGACTGGGCGAGCTTGGCTAGCTCTTCTCCAAGGTGGATGTCTGACTGAATCTGTCTCCCCTGGGGTTTGGTGGATGCTGATTGGAGGGTGGGTATCTATTGAGTGCCCTGGAAATCGTGGAGGCTGTCCAGCTGGCTCTGGGCGTACATCAGCGGCTTTGAGTTGGGGAGACATTTTCGGGTAGGGTGCCCGCTGTGGGGTTTGGGCTATTTGGCTTGCTGGGCTCTGAATATCGATTCCAATTATCTTTTCAAGGCCGGCTGGTATAGGGCCCTTTGAGGTGATGGATTGATTCCTGGGCTTCGGAATGTATCTATTGGAGACCTTTTGAAGACTACACTGGAGCCTATGGCTGGTACTGAATTGATTAACTTAACTGGCAAGGCAGCGAGAGTGCCTTAAGTTGTATTTGATGCATATTTAAATAATGCTGTGTGGCGGTGAGAGTGCTACTGAAATGGACAGACTATGGTGGTAGAGATGAGAGCTTACCCTCTAACATATGAACTTATGATGGCGCTTTTGGCATGCTTCCCAGATTAAAACTCTGTAATTATTCACTGGGATTATACTGGACAGTTAACTGCTCCAATACTACATTAAGTATAGAGGACTTTAACTGCTACTAGTTGTTTAATTATATTTTGTGTGTGTGTGTGTTTGGGGAGTGTTTGCAGTGCGAGTGTGTGGGTGAGTGGTGTGTGGTTAATAGGAGGGTGAGGGTTGTTTTTAAAGTTGGGGATTGATTTGGTGGTGTTTGGGTGGTTAGTGCAGGTAATTTGAGGACTGGTTATTTGAGTGAGTGGTTAGTTGAGGAATGTGTTTGGGACAGAAGCTGCTAAGGTGCAGCCACTCTGGGAACTGCCTCCGGAACCGCCGTCCCTTTGAACATCTGGCACTTCTGGTTGAAATCTATAGGAGATGTAGGGTTTTGGGGATAGCTCGGGGGAGGGGAGTCCGGAGAGGTTAGCTCCCGAGTAGTTGCTGGGGTGGTCGGGATTCGGGTGGTGATGTCAAGGAGATGCCCTGGGGCAAATTGGGAACTTGAGAGGGGGTTGCCATGTTTAGTTCCCTTACCCAAGGGCTCCACCTCTAGTAGGCAGAAAACTGGACCGGCTGCCTGACCTCATCCTACCCGGGTTGTATTATGCAATGCCAGGCCGATGAGGAACAAAACCGCTGTAATAGCAGACTTGATATCCTCGGTCGACCTGGCTTGCATCACGGAGACCTGGCTGGATGAAAATGCTGCTCCTGTTTTGGAGGCGGCAGTGCCGGCTGGGTACTCCGTGATGCACACCCTGAGGGAGGATCGCCGGGGGGGGGTCCATTTGTTTTAAATCTAGCCTGAACCTGACGGTGCTAACTGTAGGTCCCACATGGTCCTTTGAGTGTGTGGTGGCCTGAGGTGGCATCAGTACGGGCTTTAGGATTCTCCTGCTCTATCATCCCCTGGGTTTAGATGGGTACTTTGTGTGGGAGGTTGAGGAGCTCATCGCTGGCCTGATGTTGGGAGTCCCCAGAAGATTGATCCTTGGGGACTTCAATGCTTGGATCGACGGTGGGTTCTCGAGATTTCGGAGCATGGAGGCCCTGAGCCTGACACAAAATGTAACATCTGCGACACACTCTGGCGGCCACACACTGGACTTGTTTTTTTCTGTGGGTTTAAATATTACAGACCTCAGTGTTGATCCAGTGGTTTGGTCGAATCATAGCATTGTTGGGTTCACGTTTTCGGCACCCCCAGATGGTCCTGTCATTGTGGAGATGGTCCAGTACCGTCTGTTAAGAGGAGTTTCCTCTGTGAGACTGTCTATGGTGCTGAACCTATTGGGTGTTGAGGTGGCTTGTGTGGCTGGGCCAGGAGGAAGCGGTAGCAGCCTATAATGGAGCTGTTGCTGTGGCCTTTGACTCAATTGCACCCATTCATGTCCACCCCTTATCTACTCATGAGAGACCTCCTTGGTTTGAGGAGGATCTCAGGAGTTTAAAAACTAAGGGGTGGAGGGTAGAGAGATGCTGGAGGAGATCTGGCTCATTGGAGGACAGATTGGCCCTGAGGTCGCATTATGCTGATTATCAGGAGGGCAATCTCCAGAAAGAAGACTGAATTTCTGTCTAGGGAGATTGCTGCGGTGAGGAGCAGACCAGCCCAGCTCTTCCACATGGTGAATAGGCTCTTACATCGTGCCTGTCTCCATGTTGGGGGAGCAGTTTCTAGCACTAGGTGTGAGGAACTGGTTCTGTTCTTCACCAACAAGGTGTCCTCTATCAGGGCTGGGGTCTCCTCGAGCATCTCTCAAAAGGGATGCAGTGTCCGACCTGAGTTGTGCTGTAACACTCCTCCTGTATGGGATGAGTTTGAGCTGGTTGGGGTAGAGGAGTGTGGTTCTTTGTAATACACATACATACCCTTTTGAAGAAGCCCTCTTTGGACCCGGACTGCCTCAGCAACTACAGGCCGGTCTCCAACCTTCTGTTCTTAGGGAAGGTTATACAAAAGGTGGTGGCCATGCAGCTTGAGAGATGTCTTGCATCTTCCTCTGCCTATGAGCCTTTTCATTCTGGGTTCTGAGCGGGGCATAGTACAGAGATGGTACTGGTAAGGGTGCTAAATGATGATCTGATGGCGAGGGACAGGAGAGCCCGTACCATCTTGGTTCTCCTGGACACCTCTGCGGCATTTGACATCGTGGACCATGAGGTGCTGCTTGACCACCTGCGGTTCTGTTGTGGCCTGTCAGGTATTGTCATCCACTGGTTCAGGTCATATCTGACAGAGTGCAAAGGGTGAAAATAGGACTTGTTTTATCAAACCCAAAGCCTCTGTGCTGTGGGGTTCCTCAGGGTTTGGTCTTGTCGCCCTTGTTCATGCTTTCATTGGGAGATATTATCAAGTGGTAAGGGCTGGGTTTTCACTGTTATGCAGATAATACCCAGCTGTACCTGTCCTGTGCACCCGATATTCAGTTGTCTGGTTCTGTTTTAACAGCTGCCTCGAGGAAATCCAGTCGTGGATGACACAACTGGCTTAAACTTAACTCAGACAAGACTGAGGTACTGGTTGTGGATCTGGGTCACAGGGGGATCGCCCCTCTGCCTGTTGTTGGGCGGTGTGTCCCCCTTGTCCCCTGTAGACAGGTGAGGAATTTGGGCGTGATCCTGGATGACAGCCTGACACTTGATGCTCAGGTGTTGGCTGTAGTCAAAAGTGGCTTTTATCATCTTAGGAACATTGCCCGAATTCAAGCCCTGATTCCCCCGGAGGACCTGTCCACACTGGTGCATGCTTTCGTCACTTCCAGGCTGAACTACTGTGATGCCCTGTACCTAGGGTTATGTGGAGGCAACCTCTGCCGGCTGCAGCTAGTGCAGAACGCAGCATCGAGACTTCTGACTGGGGTGAGGAGATTTGAGCACATCACCCCAGTCCTCCATGAACTGCACTGGCTGCCAGTCAGGTGAAGGGTTGTCTTCAAGATAAGGCTCCTTACCTATAAGACCCTACATGAAAGGGGCCCTGTTTATCTGCAAGATCTTCTTGTTCCTTACTGGTCAACCCGGGCACTCCATTCTGCTGAGGGAGGCCTCCTTGGAGTTCCCAGGGTTAAGCTGCGGCACTCAGGAGATGGGGCGTTTGTTGTGGCCACGCCTGCCCTGTGGAACTCCTTACCAGGTTATCTATGGGAGGCCCCTCAGTAAAAGCCTTCACAAAAAGGATTAAAAACATATCTGTTCCAACAGGCCTTTATCGACTGAATTTTAGTTTTGAATTATAAGATGGTTTTTAGTTGTGATTTTATTTTATATTTATTTTTGAGTGTTTCTTGCATGATTTTAAATAACTGTATTATTATTGAATTATTGTTTTGTTGTACAGCACTCTGAGTCCCAGGAATTGGGCGCTTTATAAATAAAAATGTCTATCTATCTATATCCTGCCTGCAAAGGCACAGACGGAACCCCAGAGAGGACATGTATTCATCCATCATGGTCACGATCGATGATCGAGCCTGAAGACACAACTTTTTAAAAAGTTTCGGAAGTAAATCCAAAGATTTAATCACAAAGAGCTACTCAGTGCGAGAGCGTTAAGGAGGGAACCTGCTTCTTCGAGCAGAAAGGAAGCTCTGGCGTCTTGGGGCGGAGCCGAGGGAGTTACCACCCAGGTGGGTGGGAGGAGCCAGCTTGAAGATGTTCCAGCGAAGTCTTAAAGGGAAAGGCACTACCAGAAAGTGTGGATAGAACAATGTATCCACGTCCTAGAAACACTACATAGTGAAATTAGCTCCACCGCTGAAATGGCCTGCCCCTGCACTTATTTCCTGCTGCATTTAGGGAACCGCTTGCCTGATGAAAGGATGCTAAAGCTGCAGAGCAGAAGGTAAACATAACAGGGCTATCTCTTCTTCTACTTCTTTATGGGGTTTCCTATCTTGTTTTACTTGCACACTTTTAATCAAATTTCAGACCATTATGATGTTACAAGAAACTTTTAGAACCAATTCAAATATACAGTAGTTTATTATTTGAATGCTACCTTCATTTACTGTTCACATATTTGTATGGGAAACTAATACTTAGAATATTCCTAACATATCACTTTCATACTATGTAAGTATAGGGGACTGCATGCATTTTTCTGTTATGAGTTAAAAGTTTTGATCAGATTTATGTGTAATTACTGTGTTAGTCCAGCAGCTTATCTGAGCTGTATGCTTGGGAACTACTGCAGGAACAGTGATAGTGTAAGCCAAAAGCTTTCCTAGTTTGTACTCTACAGAGTTCGTTTTGATTTAATTTTTTTTATTTTAGTCTTTTGTTTAATTAAGGTTCAAACTCCAGGAAATCTGACTGTATTCTGACATATGCAGTATGGTCTCACCATAGTACTGGCCCAGAGTTGAAATGGTTAGTAGAACCTGTGCTAATGATTGAATGCTATGCTCAAACTCTGTTTTCAAACCACTGTCCTTGGAATACATCCTGCAACCCTCAGATTCTTTACTCCGCCTGCCTAAGTAGGACGCCTTGGAGAGCTCTCCATCTTTTCCCGAAGTTTTTATTTTCTTTTTTTCAAGTACTGTTTATTTCTGTTCATTTTTAAAGCACTGTCCTTGATTTTACAGGTAGATTAGTCTAGATTTAGTGTTATTCTGGTAAGTTTTTCAGTTCCCTGCAGGTTGTTCTCAACCGGGAGGAACTGAACCTTTGTTTATATTTTTTAAGGTAAATTTTCTTTAAAAACTACTTCCCTGTGCCGGTTATTTGATTTTATTTAATTTGGGAAAGAAACCAGGTAACTCTCGTTCTTTCATCGGTCGCTGAACCGACCAAGGGTGGGGGAAGCTTTGTTTACTAGTGTGGGTATCTGACTCACAGAAACCCAGTTTTAAAGGTTTTTTCTTTGTCACTACCCAAGAAAACAACTGGCCCTATGGGTTTTCAGCATTGTACAGAGTGTGGTGAACCATTCGCTAAAGTAGATCCTCACTTGGTTTGTGTTTTTTGCCTAGGGTTTGACCACCTGGAAGCAGATTATGAAATCTGTAAAAAGTTTCCTCCATCAACACTTGATGGGTGATTGAACCAACTAAGAGGAAAAAATGTCCGATAAGGCTGCTGATCCAGCCTCTGATAAACCCCCTCATTCTAAAGAGAAACCAAAGGAACCGTCAGAACAGCCCTCTAACCAGGGTGAAGGTTCCTCAGGTAGAAAACAAACCGCAGATACTGCCTCTGAATCAATAAGTTCTGCTAAGAAGAAAAAGGAGGAGAAACACTCTGGTAAGGAAATGCAACTGACAAGCCTGTTGATTCCTACCACTGAGGAGATCGATAATGCTATTCGAATTATCCAGCTGCTGCAAACCAGTGCTGCAGTGCCGGTTCAGCAACCTGGTTCACAGCCCTCAGTTTAGGTTCTGGGTCCCTCCTCTGTTCCTTCAAACACTATTCTGAGGCTTATGTTGAGGGTGAGGATGATGATGAGGAGGACGACGACTTTGGGGAGCCTCCTGAGCCGGATGTTTCCCCTGATCCTCAACGTCCTGACTCCCCTGACAAGGGAGCTGAGGATTTTTCTACACATTTTGCTCTTATGAAGCAAGTGGCACAGACTCTGAACCTCTCCACTCAGGAATCTGCAGAGGAGGAGGAGGAACACGATTATATGGAGATGATGGATGTGCCAGCAACTAACAGGTTGTTATTGCCCATCCACATATCCCTAAAGAGACAGGCCACTAGAATTTTGCAGACCCCCACTTCCATACCTCCAGGGGATAAGAGGATGGATAGAAAGTACTGGGTGGCTAAGGATGGAGCAGAGTTCTTTTTTGGACATCCCAGCCATGAAGGGGTAGTGCAGGCTGCTACACATGAAAAAGCAGGTATTCCCCTGGCATCACACCCACCGGATAAAGGTTCTAGAAAGATGGATTCTATGGCCAAGAAGTCCTACCTGTGTTCTTCTGCTTTGGCCATCAGACAAGCCACTTATATGGCTTATGTTTTCAGATATCAAAAAAGTCTCTGGAACACAGTTTTAGAGGTTGCCAAGGCTTGCCCTGCACCCATGGCATTGGACCTGGGCTGAAGCTGCAAAAAAGGGCATAGAGGCTTCAATATGCCAATTTCAGATGGCAGTGGATGCCAGTGACATTTCAGCCAGGCAAATGGCAACTTCAGTGTCCTTGCGGAGATTTGTTTGGCTAAGAGCCACTAATCTGTCCCAGGACACCCAGATGAAGGCCTTGGATTTTCCTTATGAGCCCGCATCCCTCTTTGTGGAGCAAACAGACTTACATGCAAAAGATGGACGAGTACAAGGTAGCCTACAAGAGTGCTGCTGCTAAGGAGAAAGCAGCAACACCTCAGACATACCAGGAAGAGGGGGTAGGGGTAGAACCCACTACAGACCTTTCTTCCAGACTCCAGCCCTGACAGCCTTTCAACCTCAGAGAGGGTACTTCAGAGGCAGAAAGGGCATCAGCTGTGCTGGCCCCAGCACTCTGCCAAGTGCATAAGCAAAGCAGACCCCCAATTCCAGTAAGAAGCAGGCTGGCTCACTATCTCCAGGCTTGGGAATCCATCACCACAGACAAGTGGGTCCTGGAGGTAGTGAGCCAGGAGCTTGCCCTCAGCCTTACCCAGACTGAGGACAAGAATTTTCAGACCTGCCACCCTGTTAGAAACGGCTCTTTGTTCTCTTGGCCCAAAAAGGGAAGGGGTCTCTACTCAAGGTACGTCTCACTCTAAAGAAAACAAGGGAGTGGTGACCCATACTGGATCTCAGATACTTAAACATTTGACAAAGCCAAAGTTCAAAATGGTTACTCTGGCTGCCATTATCCCTACACTCAGGCAGGAAGATTGGCTGGCATCTCTGCATTTAAAGGATGCTTCTACATTCCTATCGGGCAATCCCACAGAAAGTACCTCAGGTTCAGACTGCCATCAAGCCATTACCAGTTCAGAGCCATGCCTTTCAGCCTGACTTCTGCTTCAAGGGTGTTTTACCAAGTTTAGAAGTGAAGGGAAGGTAACCGCACCAAGGATGTCAGTGCCATGATCTAAATAGCAGTTTACACAAGTTTGTGATATCACAGGGGATCGGCACCTGCCAAAGGTTCTCGAATATTTTTTGCATAAATAATATTTCTTTGAAAATAAAGGACTCATCCGACCGCTCTCCATTCTCAGTTTGTGGTTCGTTTATTCAGTAAAAAACAGAATCCCTAACATCCATGAGAATACAGAAATCCAAAACAGTGCAAGGGCCACTTCTTACTTCCGCATTCCTCCACCCGCTCCCTACATTTGACGTTGGTCACCTGACACGTTTTGCCAATCAGGGTTTTCTCAAAGTTGATTTACCAAGTGCCTAGCAGTGCTGGTAGCACACCTAAGGAGGCAAGGAGTTAGTCTTCCCATACTTGGACGACTGGTTAGTTGTAGGCCAGACTCCTCAGCAAATCAAAGATGCACTGACCACCACTCAGGATACCCTGTGAGCATTGGGCTTCCTGGTAAACCAGAAAAAGTCAGTACTGACACCAGTTCAGCTCTTGGAATTCATAGGGGTGGAACTGGACACTCTAAGAGGAAAAGCCTTCCTCCCTCGGGGGGGGGGGCTGATAGCCTAGTACAGTTGGCCAGCTCCTTCCAACTGCGTACCCCCAGACCAGCAAGGCATTTTCTTCAGCTGTTGGGACACATGGCTGTATCAACAGCAACAATGCCAGGTTCCAGTTTCCAGATGAGACATCCAGTTCCATCTCAGATCTCACTGGTCTCAAAAAAGAGATTCCCTGTCAAAAATGGTACCAGTCACAGGAACCCTTATCCAAGCACTACAGTGGTGGCAGGAAAGGGACAACCTCATAAAAGGTGTACCTTTCCTTCAGCTGCCACCATCAGCAGTGTTAACAGTGGATGCCTCCCTCCTAGGATGGGATGCCTCCTTGGGGGAGCACACTGCACACAGTACCTGGCTCCAGCAGGAGTCTGCTTCACATAAATCTGCTGCAACTCAGAGCAGTTTACCTGGGCATTCAGTCCTTTGCCTTAATGCTGCAGGGCAAGGTGGGTCAAGTCAGAACAGACAATACAACCACAATGTACTACATAAACAAGCACGGGGGCACAAGGTCATCACCCCTATGTGCAGAGGCCATGAAGATTTGGAATCTGGCCCATTCACTGGGGATCTCCCTCTCAGCAGTCCAGCTCCAAGGGAAAGACAACATCCTTGCAGATGCCCTCAGCAGGATTAACCAGAATCACCACGAGTGGTCACTGAACAGACAGATCCTGTAAGTTGTTTTCCGAAGGTGGGGCACCCCAGAGGTGGACCTCTTCGCAGCCCCAGACAATCACCAGCTGCCACAATTCTGTTGCAGGCCTCCGACAGCGAGTATGGGCCCTCTGGATGCACTGCTGCTGGATTGGACAGGGAAGTTCCAGTATGCCTTCCCTCTATTTCCCCTGTTGAAGAGTGTTGAACAAGCTCAGGGCTCAACCAGCAACAATGATCCTCATTGTTCCAGACTGGACCAGGCAGCCCTGGTATTCTCTGCTTCCCCCCCACCTGCCCCAGGTGTGGCATTTCCTTTATAGCTAAAGTTCTGACATCACTTCCTCAATAGGTCTTGGGACAGAACTGTCATATTCTTAATAACCCAGCAAGTGCACAAAGGGTAAGTACACCCCAAAAAAAAAATAAAAAATTATATATTACATATTGTAAGGTAGAGAGACGTGGGGAGTGGTGCAATGCACTGGCTGTGGGACAGCAGTTTTCCAGGAGACATTCTGGAAACTGCCTTGCTGCCCTATTTTCAGGCAACTATCAGCTCTGAGGGAGGAGGTTGCCCATTTCCACACTCAACTGGCAAGGATTATGGAGGCCTCCCCCACCCAAAGAGCACCAGTGCCACAACCACTGCCTCAGAGGTTGCCAAATATGAGGAGCAGTTGGACCACAGTGGGTTCTGGGAGGGTGAGGGTGGTGGAACAGAAGTGAATTCCTCTAGTTGTACCTCTACACAAATCATATGCCAGTATGGCAGAGCAAGGGTCCTCTATGATGACACTCTCAGTGGAGACCACGAAGAATGCTGGGGACATCCCCAAGGGAGACCCACAAAAGGGTGGCAAGGGACACCACAGGGGATGGAAACAGCTTCTGGTAGGGGACTCAGTTGTTAATTGGGTAGAACTGGAGAAGGGAGGGGAGAGGAAAGTAGGTGCCTGCCTCACACCATGACTTGGAGGGACAGGAAGTGAATCCTCAAGATTGCTGAAGCAGCATCACAAGAGAGGGAACTAGATATCATTGTCCACTTTGGGACAAATGACCTAGCTAGGCATGAGATCAGTGCAGTACAGGTTGAGTTGGGGAGGGGCCTCAGACAGGTAGCAAGCACAGTAACCTTCTCAGGCACTGCCAGTTTATGGCAGGGGTGAGGCTAGGGTACTGCACACCATGCAGTTTAATGAATGGTTGCCAAACTGGTGCAGAGCACAGGACTTTGGCTTCATTGGGGACTGGGGGTCCACCTGGAGAGATGAAGGTCTATACTGGCACGATAGTCTTCATCTGTCCGGGAAGGGAACCACGCTCCTAGGTGATCAGTTTAAATGCTTCCTTGGCAAGCTTTTAAACTAGCCAAGGGGGGTGCTGATAGGAAGCAGGAAATTTCAAGCCTCCCCCCACAAAACATGGCAGGTAGTAGGGTAAACACTGAGGTACACAGGACTGGACAGGGGTAAATGGAGAAATAGACTAAGGCAATAGGAGCAGGGATGGGGGAAAAAAGGATAAAGCCAACATTAAATGGAGGGCGATGAGTACCACTACCCGTAGTCTGGGAAACACACTTACTGAGCTAGTAGCCCTGATGGAAGAGGAATACTTGGATATTGTGGCAGTCATGGAAACATGTTACATGGAGAACCATGACTGGGATGTCAACATACCAGGGTACACAATCTACAGAAGGGACAGGGAGGATAAAAGAGGAGGTGGAGTAGCTCTCTACATAAGGGAAGGGATCAAAGCTACAGAACTAAAAAGTAAAGGGGGAGGACAAGAGGCACTGTGGGTTACCTTGGAGACAGGGAGTGGCATCGCAATCCTCACAGGGGTTCTATACAGACCCCCATCTCAAGGGGAGGAAATGGACAAGAAAATGATAGAGGACATTCTCAAAATGGCTGAAAAAGGGGATGGGACCAGAATATGCCAGATGTTAACTAGACAACATGTACTGCAGCCACATCCAAGAGCAGGGTCATTCTCGATGCCCTACAGGGAGCATGCCTTATACAGCTAGTGTTGGAACCCACTCAGGAGGGAGCAGTATTAGACCTGGTACTCTCAAATGGAGAGAGGATCACAGATTTAGAAGTCAGTAGACATCTGGGAACAAGCGACCACTGAACAGAGTGCTTCACAATAAGCACAACCATGGAGACAAGCCATACAAAAACAAGGATACTGGACTTTAGAAGGGCTGACTTGGGCAAAATGGGTGAATACCTGAGGAATGCACTAGCAAATGGCCAGAAAGGAGAGGTGGAAGAACATTGGAGAAAAATCAAAACTGCCATCATGGAGGCAACAAGCCTATGTGTGAAACAAATAAAGTGGAGTAAAAAAAACACTATGGTTCTCAAAAGAGGTGGCAGGGAAGGTTAAGGAGAAAAAGGTTGCATTCAAAAAGTATAAGGAATCACAGAAGGAGCACAACAGGGAACTGTATCAATTAAAGCAGAAAGAAGTAGGGAAGGCAGTCAGAAGAGCAAAGGCCCAAACCGAGGAAAAGATAGCTAACTCAGTTAAGAAGGGGGATAAAGCCTTTTATAGGTACATTAGGGAGCATAGAAAGGTTAAGGGAGAGATAGTGAAGATTAATAAAGGAGAGGGAGCTGGGCAGAGGGGTGACAGTGAAGAGGTCGAGATACTGAATGAATACTTTTGCTCAATATTCACAAAAGAAGAGGAGGAGGAGTTACCTAAACCAAACAATAGAAGCACTCTGGGTAGGGGGGTTGACACCAGTCCATTTACAAAAGAGAGTCCTGAAAGAACTCCTAAAACTCAAGGTGGACAAAGCAATGGGGCCTGATGGATTTCACCCCAGAATCCTAAAAGAACTAAAGGGGGGGACCTAGTGACACCACTGACCACACTTTTTAACAAATCATGGGAAGATGGGGTGGTACTCTTGGACTGGAGGGCAGATGTGATTCCCCTTCACAAAAGTGGGAGCAAAGCAGAAGCAGGAAATGACAGACCTGTTAGTTTGACTTCAGTGGTAGGGAAAATGATGGAATCACTTCTGAAAGAAAGAATTGTTGAGTACCTAGAGGCCAGTGGGGTACAGGACCAAAAGCAGCATGGATTCACAGCAGGAAGGTCATGTCAGACGAATCTAATTGATTTCTTTGACTGGGTGGCCAAAGTAATAGACCAGGGTGGGGCTGTGGATATGGCTTACCTAGACTTTAGCAAGGCATTTGACACAGTCCCGCACAAAAGATTAATCAAGTTAGCCAGCCTGGGAGTAGGTCCCAGGGTGGTAGCCTAGGTAGCAAACTGGCTGCACAACAGGACACAGAAGGTAATAGTGAATGGAACTCATTCCAAAGAAAGGGGGGTTACTAGTGGATTACCTCAGGGCTCAGTACTGGGTCCAGTCCTCTTTAATGTGTCTATAGGCGACATTGCAGAGGGTATGGAAGGAAAGGTATGCCTCTTTGCAGATGACACAAAGATCTGTAACAGAGTTGATAACACAAGGGGGAGTAGAAAGGATGAGAAGGGACTTGGCAAAGTTGGAGGAATGGTCAGACGTGTGGCAACTTAGATTCAATGCAAAGTAATGCACCTGGGAAACAAAAATCCAGGAGAAGAGTGCACAGTGGCACGGGAGGTACTAACAACAACAATAATGGAAAGGGACCTGGGGGTAGTCATATCAAATGACCAAAATGTGGGTAAGCAATGTGAAAAGTCAGTAAGGAGAGCCGGGGGGATACTGGGATGCATAGGGAGGGGCATCACAAGTAGAAAAAGGGAAGTGGTTATCCCTCTGTACAGACAGTTGGTGAGACCCCATCTGGAGTACTGCATGCAGTTTTGGAGACCCCTTCTATGCAAGGACATAAACAGGATGGAAGCAGTCCAGAGCAGAGCAACTACAATGGTGCAGGGTCTACATCAGAAACCATTTGAAGAGACTGAGAGAGCTTAATATGTATACCCTTGATGATGAAAGGAGGGACACGATAGAAACTTTCAAGTACCTCAAGGGAATCAACAAAGTCCAGGAGGGTAGCATCTTTCAGAAAAAGAGATGTGCAAGAACAAGGGTGCACAATTTAAAGATGGGGGGACTACTCAGGGGTAATGTGAGGAAATTCTTTTTCATGGAGAGAGTGGTGGACGCATGGAACCGCCTTTCTGAGGAGGTTGTGGGGTCTAAAACAGTGGGGTAATTCAAACATGAATGGGACAGACATGAGGCAATTATAGTGGGTGGTTGTAGGACGTAGGCTGTTGGTCAACTAGAATCTGCAGCTTATCCAGTAGGCAAAGAAATGGGCAGACTGGGTGGGCTAAGTGGTCCTTATCTGCCATCAAAGTCTATGTTTCTGACCTTGTCAATAGCCAGTCCAATCTTCCTACCCAGGAGGCACAACCTTTTGAGCTCCTCTCAGGGCAGGATCCTTTACCCGAATCTCCAGTCCCTCAGGCTCAGGGCTTGGCTCTTGAGGACTTGGAGTATGCTGACCTACACTTCTCTGAAGGGGTGCTAGAGGTCCTTAGAGTTTCTAAAAAACCCTCTACCAGAAAGATTTACACCTCTAAGTGGAAGTGGTTTTCTATTTGGTGCCAGCAAAAAGGGGATAGACTTCTGCCAGGCTGGTTTGTCAGTCATTCTGGAGCATCTGGCACACCTTCATTCTCTGGGCCTTAGGCCTTCCACCCTCAAGGTGCACCTAGCAGCTGTCTCTGCTTACCTCTCAGCTGGTAATGACCCTGGCTGCTAGTCAGGTATTCAGAAAGCTTTTCAAGTGCCTGCTGCACTTGCATCCCCCTCACAGGGAACCCACTCCTGCATGGGACCCCAATATATGCATTGGCCAACTAATGCAACCACCATCTGAGCCCATGTCTTCAGCAGAGCTTAAGTATGTAACATAGAAAACAGTGTTTCTGGTAGCCATCACCTCAGCCAGGAGGATCAGTGAACTCCAGGCCTTGTCCACTAGTCCATGGGGACAAGGTAGTCCTTGGAACTAACATAACGTTTCTTCCCAAGGTAATGTCGGACTTTCACCTGAGTCAGTCCATCACTTTGCCAGTTTTTTTCACTGACCTCTCCAGTTCAGGGGAACGTAGACTGCATAGCCTAGATGTCAAGAGAGCTTTAAGCTACTACTTGGATCACACAAAGGGCCACAGACAGGATAGCAGTCTGCTCTTCTTGACCTATGGAGAAGTGGGAAAGGGCAAACCTGCCTCAAAGAGGTCTATTGCCAGCTGGATTGTTGCCTGTATTCAGTTCTGCTTCAGCAAAGTGGGTAGAAAGTCCCCTGCAGGCCTCGGGGCACATTCCACAAGGGGTACAGCTGCTTCGATGATAGCTGCAAGAGATATCCCTTTGTTGGAAATTTGTAAAGCAGCTACCTGGAAAACAGTTCACACCTTTACCAGACACTACAGCCTGAATACCCAGGCCAGAAGTGATGCCAGATTTGGCATAACAGTACTGCAGAGCCTGTTTCCTAAATAGGTTCTCTACCCTCCTCCAAAGGTACTGCTTGGGTAGTCTGCATATGTCAGAATACAGTATGATTTCCTGAGGTTTGAAGAACAAATTACTATAGTAATCGTGTTTCTTCCAAGTTCATCTTACTGTACTCTGAGCTCCCACCCTACCTCCCATGCTAGAACCTATGGATGCTGCAGGACAGCTGTCTATGCTGTTTCAAGCCTGTGGGTGTTTCTTTATTGGATTTTAGCAAGTAGAGTCTTAGTGTTGCCCACATTTATATATAAAGGGGATTATTTGTTTTTGGGGGTTGTTAACTATTTATTAGTATAGTTTAGATAGTTTGCTATTATGCATGCTCCATAAGAATCTGACGGTTGCAGGATGTATTCCAGGGACAGTGGTTTGAAAACCAAGCTCAAGCCTAGCATTCCATCATTAACGTAGGTTTTATTAACCATTTCAGTTCTGGGGCAGTCCTATGGTGAGACCACACTGAATATGTCAGAATATTCCTTTGTAAGAAACAAGATTACTATGGTAAGTATTTTTTTCTTCTTGGTTAAGAAACTGAAATACATATTTTTTTGCAGCAGTCACTCAAGGCCCAGTTCTCAGGAGTTCATCAGGCATATGCTTGATTTGTTCGTTTCTGTTCTGAACAACTCTGCACTGTGATGCCTTACAGGTGGCATTCATAGTCTCTGGACTTTTCATAACATATTTGTGGAGCACTGCAAGGTGGACAGAGCTTTGCCAGGCACTGGGTGTCCACTAATAAGTCTGCCCTCATCTAGGCACACAGTGCATACCCTGCTTATATGGTATGACTGTATTATGGGGTTTAAGCCTTCCAAACTAT
Organism: Neoceratodus forsteri; assembly: GCA_016271365.2. NCBI lineage: Eukaryota > Metazoa > Chordata > Ceratodontiformes > Ceratodontidae > Neoceratodus > Neoceratodus forsteri. The sequence continues at coordinate 637,190,043 of CM028135.1, read as the reverse complement.
GTTTTATTTCTTTCTTTTTTCATAGAGATTTGTATCTCCTTAGTCACCCAGTGACCCCCACTTGCCCACTGACCTGTTGAGCTTCATAACCCACCATCCCCAGAACTTGCCTGCTCTGAGATCCCTCATGGACCCCCACCCCATCATGTCCATAGTGGGGCCAGGAGGTGGAAAGCCATTCACAAGGAGACACATATTCATACAGGAGTTTACAAATAAAATACCCACTACAAAAGCCTGGATTGTTTTTTTCCAGGGAGATATGTACCCTTAAGCGATTCTCGGCCAAGATGATGGACAACTTTCAAAAATGTGATGTACAATAGCAAAAGTGGATATCATACCAACTAAATCATTATGATGATTTTGTACTTTAAGCTATGTACTGAACATGTAATTTTGCTCTTCTTTTGCACTGAAAAGATACTTGGGATATGATCTGTGATGCTCCTTGAATGTTAATGGGAATAAAATCTGGGAGGAATAGGGGAGAGCTCACCATGCTATGCCTGATTTGATTTGAATGGATCACAGACTGAACTTAAAATGAGTAATTATGATTCTCTGGAAACTGAACTAATAAAATGTTAATTTATTTTCCCCTAATATGACTGCTACAAGTATACATGTAATGAACTGTAATGTCATCAACTGGTATTAATAAGTGATGTATTGCTGCCTGCAAAATTGTTGCATTTATAAATTAAATAAAAAGACTAAATTAAAAAAATATATATATTCATACAGGAGCAGAGCCTGGTTAGTAGTGCAGAGCCTGCGGCAGGTTGGTGGCTCATTCTGCCACTGGGGATTTTCTGCCTTTGGTTTCATCCCTTGGGCAGCCGGGCATGCAGTGATGCCAATGCATGTAAAGGCATGTACTTGCTTTGTGCCTGCCTGAGCTCTCCCCCTTATGCCACTCTGCTGCCCTGCCAGCCCTCCTCAGCTTGGTGCCTGTTGAAGAGCACAGTGGTCAGACTCCCCCTCTCTGAGAGGAGAGCAGTCCCTGAGATGCTTAGTCATCTCTCCCCCCCCCCCTCAGCTGACCCAATGAGACCTAGGTCCACCCCCAAAAACGAGCCAGTGGCATGACAGGCAGTACAGCTACCACCAAGCTGCCAGGAAAGCCCACCAGGTTGTATCTTTATAAGTAACTAAAGACAGCACTTGGATGAAAGAAGAAAAAACTGTATTTTAACTACAGTTGTAATAAATGTTCTGTCACATCAGTGTTTTGAAATTTGATAAAAGTTCTGTCAGCAAAATAAGACTGAAAAATACAGAAAGAGATAAGACAACCATTTTTTGTTTACTTTCTGCAGCTTAAGAGGCATTGGCCAGGATTTTTAATCAGTTAGGACCCCGTCCCCCTATTCAGAAAGTTTACGCAGCTCTAAACATTTAAGCACCACACCATGTGGGAACATCATAGTTGGGCAGGTGCCATATTCAGCAGCCCATGATGCTAACCTGATCACATTCATGTGCATATGTACTACTGTGGCCATGCAAATGAGGGGTCCCCTCCTCCATACAGAGCAGAGTGCTATATAAAAGGTTTTGAAAGTGCTTAACAGCTGAAATAACAATGCTGTTTACCGTCTTCAGAAATCCTGTCCTCATTTGAGCACACAGTGGTAAGCATCGTCACCCCACCGCTGGTCACCATTCTGATATCCCCAAGTTGTATAATAAAATGATCCCTGGCATCTAAGGATCCTCCCACCCTAAACCAAATTATTACAATAATATTGGTGTAGAAATTAGTTGAAAGAGAGGCAGCAGATGGGACGTGATTAATGGTGTCAAACCAGAAGAGAGGGAGGTCAAGAGTGGGGTGCCACAGGGATCCGTTCTGTTTTCTGTCCTCTTCAACATGTTCATCAGCAACACTGGAGAAAGAATCTGGGATGAGTTGTGTTTCTAAGCTCTGTGGGAGGGTAGATAGTGACGAGGGAAGAAGGAAACTACAGAGTGACCTGCGAAGAGTAGAGAGGTGGTCTAAGGTTTGGCAGTTTAAATTCAGTGCCAAAAAGTGCAAGGTAATACACCTAGGGAACAAGAACCCCAGGACAGAGTACTGGATAGGAGGGGTAAAGCTGAGGAAAGGGACCTAGGAGTCATCGTTAGTGACTCCCTTAAACAATCAAGCCAGTGCAGCAAGGCAAATAGGATGCTAGGATGTACCAGAAGGGGTTCTGACAGTAGAAGAAAAAGAGGTATTACTGCCTCTTTGTAGACCATTGGTGAGGCTGTACCTGGAGTACTGTGCCCAGTTCTGGAGTCCTCACCTCAAAAAGATAAGGACAGGCTGGAGACTGCATAACAAAGGGTGGTCAGGATTATTCAGAGCTGGCAGGACAGATCTTAAGATGATTCACTCAAGTCACTGAACATGTATTTGCTATAGACCAGATGAAAGTAGTTATGTGATAGACCTTTAAGTTACTGAAAGGAATAAACAAGGTGAACTGAGAATTACTTAGCATGAGTAATAGTTAAAGGACATGGGGGGGCACAAATGGAAACTGGAGGGAGGGAGGGAGGTTCAAGAGGGATATGAGAAAGCTTTATTTTACAGAAAGGGTGGTGGAAACATGGAATAGTCTGCCAGTTGAGATGGCGGGCACCAAAACCATAAATGGTTTCAAGCATGGCTATGACAAAGTGAAGGGTATAATGGCTACTCAGGGAGGTAGTAGTAAGGAGGTGAACAGGGGAGTGAATAGTGAAGGCTGGTACCCTGTATGAACAATAGGTCCCATGGTTTAATAGGGAACTAGGGGCAGACCGAATGGACCATTGTTTTTTTTTCTGCCATGATTGTTTATGTTTCTATTTATCCATGATCCCTGGCATCTGGTAGCTCCCATCCCCCAATCAGAAATCTGAGCTCCTTCCCAATCTGACCCACCCAGGTCCCTCCACCCCCCCCATTGGACCCTCACTTGCCCAAGATGGCAACCACCTCCCTGTGACTAATCAGTACAGCTCTCTGCTTGTTACTTTGGCCGGCCGCAGTCTGAGTGATAGACAGTTGGCGTGCACCTCCTGTAGGACAACTGTCACTCAAACAGTGGCCAGCCGAGGTGGTGAGCAGAGGGGCTATGTCTGTCATCATCACAATGGGGGGGAGGGACTGGCAGTGGGGGTAAGTTAAGGGCCACAGTGGGAAGGGGAGTTGAAGGACCTGAGTGGGTATGGTGAGGAGGGGGTAAATTAGATGCCAGGGATGATTGTAATATACTAATTGGGGGCATCTGAATGCGATTTGGGGGAACTATTAGATGCTAAGGATCATTTTATTATAATACTCTGGGGCATCTGAATGGTGACCAGGAGGTGGGGGCTGGTACTGCTCTGCACAATGCCTCCATGCAGTCGCACACACACAGGCATTGTGCGGAGATATTCATGAGCCCATAATGGCGTGTAAATGGTCCATTAGCACCGTTCCTGCCCTATGGGCTTATTAGCATGCTGACAGCTGAAAATAACTAATGGGGTAAAAGTGTTATCATATTTGGAACACGCTATCTCCCTTTGCTCCTCTGAATCCCTTTCTTACAAGAGGCTGTGATAGTGCATAGTCACGTCACAGTAGGTTGTCCCTTAGGGAACCAGTAATCACTGTACAGTGTGGTTCAACATTAAGATGGGTGCAGAGGCAAGCAACAAAAAGGCAAGGATCCTGGACTTTACTAGGTTGGATTTTAAAGAAATGGGAGACTGCCTCAGCAGCAGCCTAGCAGGGGAAGATTGTCAGGGAGGGGTAGAGGAACAGTGAAGAAAATTAAGGGAAGACAACCAGTAACTGCATGAAGGAAGTGAGCAACAGCAGGAGGGAAACAAAAAGACCATTACAATACTGTAGGGAAGTGTCCATGTAGTTGAAGGTAAAGGGGAAAAAAGGGTGTCATTCAGGAGGTACGAAGAAACACAGAAGAATGAAGATAGGTCTACCAGGTAAAACAGAGGGAAGCAGGTAAGGTAGTGAGGGGAACAAAGGCTCAAACAGAAGAAAGGATACCCAAGGGGTGACAAAAGAAGACCAGACTTTCTTCAGGTACAAAAGCGAGGAGAGGAAGGCAAGGGAAGGGTTAGTGAGGATAAGGAGGATGACAGAGAGAGACTGTGCAGAGGAGGATCAATAATAAGGAGACATCCTGAACAGGTACTTCTGCTCAGTCTTCACCATGGAGGCACAGGGACACTGGTTGGGGGAAGTGGACACAAGTCCATTTTCAGAGAAAAGAGTATGAAGGGACTTGCAAATTTGAAAGTGGACAAGGTCATGGGACTGGATGGATACACCCAATGGTATTAAATGAAGTAGTCGTGGAGGTGGTTCCTGCACTATTCATGGCCTTATTCAACTCACCGAAAGCAGGAGTGGTTCCAGAGGACTAGTGGAGAGCAGACATAGTCCCATTCTGTATGAACAGCAGCAGGGAGGAGGCTAGCAGCTATAGTCTGGTCTGTATTCCTTGACTGGTGGGGAAATTTATAGAATCTATACTGAAGGAGAGACTGGTAAAATATCTTGAATCCAGTGGGCTACAAGACCACAGGCAGCACAGATTCACAGGAGGACGTCATGCTAAATGAATCTGGTAGATTTCTTTGACTGTGTGACCAGGGAAATAGATCGGGGAGGGCAGTGGACTGATCTGGAGTTTAGCTAGGCCTTCGACACTGTGCCACATAGGAGTCTGATAAAGAAACTGAACAGCTTAGGGATGTGATCCAGAGTGGTGAATTGTGTTAGAAACTGGTTAACGGATAAGAGACAGAGGGTGGTGGTTAACGACACTCACTCTAATGATGAGAGAGTGACCAGTGGGGTACCAAAGGGCTCGGTACTGGGACCAATTCTCTTCAATGTAGGAGACAGTGCAGAAGAACTGAAGGGAAAGGTATGCCTTTTTGCAGATACTACTAACATTTACAATAAGATGGACTCTTAGGAGGGGTTGGAGAGAATATGCAGGGATCTTGGGAAACTCAAGGAGTGGTCAAAAGCATGGCAGTTGGGTTCAATGCCAAAAAGTGCAAAATCATGCACCTAGGGCATAGGAACCCAAGAGCTGAGTATATGATATTGGGGGTGGGGAGGAATATTGATGGTCAAAAAAAAAACAGGAAAGGGACCTTGGGGTTATCATGTCTGAGGACCTCAAGATGCCCCTGCAGCAAAGCAGTGAGTAGAGCTAGTGGTATACTGAGGTGCATAGGTAGGAGTGTCTCCATCACAAGGATGGAGATGGCGTTGCCATTGTATCGCTTACTGGTGAGACCCCACTTGGAGTACTGTGGACAGTTTTGGAGAACAAACCTCAGAAAGAACATAGACGGTGGAGGAAGTTCATAGAAGGGTAACTAAAATTGTACAGGGTTTGCACAAGAAGCCCTAAGAAGAGAAACTGAGGGATCTCAACATGTACATCCTGGAAGAGAGGAGAGAGAGAAAGGTTACGTGATACAGACCTACAAGGACCTCACGGGAGTGAACAGGGTCAGAGGGGAGTCTCATTCAAATGTGAAAGAGCACCAGGACCAGGGGGAATACAATGAGGCTGGGGGGGAGAGAGATGTGAGGAAATATTTATTCATTGAAAGGGTGGTAAATGCCTGGCACAGACTGCCAGCTGAAGTGTTGGAGGCTAAACGGTAGGGGGCATCAAACATGCATGGCATGGACATAGCAGTATATTAGAAAAGAAGCAGGGAGGTGGGAAGGTTGATGGAGATCAGACAGCAAGTGAGGAGGAAGACAAGGCAGGAAACATCTGGGCACACTAGGTAAGCCAAGCGGTCCTTTTCTGATGACACATTCTATGTTTCTGTCTCCATGATTGCGCACCTACTGTTGAAACTGCTTTTACTACAGTAGGCATGTGATCATAAACTGTCATTCAATTGACGAATGCTATGGATATTAGCACAGGGTCTGTGCGGTTGCCATCAGGGCGCATACACTATAGGTTGGGGGCCTGGGGGGCAGTAGTAGTAATGGATGGTTGGGGTGGGGGCTGGGCATCTCATAATTATGGGGCCGGGGGGGAACCACTGGACACCAAGGACACGGTATGGAAGATTTACAGCTTTTGCCAGGCATCTAATTGGGGCAAGTGGGGAGCCCTGGTCTGGACACTTGGCAAATGGTACAGAAGAATTACTGATCTTACCAAGTGGCTGATCGGTGGGCAGCTGATCAGGGGCAGGGTGTCCACTGGACACCAGGGACAGGTGTCTTATTACCTGGGCATGCAGTTTTGGTGGGGAGGTTGTCACTGGACACCTGGGACAGTTACGCCATGTACCACTTGGGGGAGGGTCAGGGTTAGTGGTAGTCTAACATGGCCAGGTGTTTTTTGGGGGGGTGTAGGAAGGTGCAGCCCATAACACCTGGTTTAGGGAGCCATTAACTAGTGCTGCTTTAATGGCTAGTTGCCACCTCCTCAAACCTACCAGCATGCCTATATGCAAGGTGCTGTTAGCTGCTTTACATAGGTGCACTGGGATGGATTAGGGCCACTTACATAGAGAATAAAGTACGGGTCGGGGTGTGTAACTAGATTTTACACACACCCGAGTTGTGGGATGCTACATAAACCCCAAGGGCGAAGCCCGAGGGGTTTGTGAAAAGCATCCCACAATGGGTGTGTGTGTGTAAAATAGAGTTTGACACCCCAACTCATTTTTTATTTTATAAAATTGCTGGGTTTCCCTTTTTCGCCTTAGCAATTATACAGTATAAAATACAACGCTTCCAGTGCATCCGCGGTGTGGTTTCGTTTTAGCCTGGTGCCGAATTTTGCCATATTGTAAACCTTTTTTTTTCCTTTTTTGCAGGTCTTTATGTGTTTCCAGTGTATGTGGGGGGAAAAAGAAAATAACTTACCGTCGAGTTCTTCTAGTGGCTCTGTGTCAGGCGAGATGGAAGCTGTGAGCGGTCTCGACTGGTTGCGCTGCTGCCTGAGCATGCGCACAGCAAGGGAAATCATGTGCGTGTTTGTCGTTAGAAACACTCTTTTATAACGGCAAATTACACCATGGTTTCCCTATGGAAAAAAGAGGAAGCCAGTTGTTATAATGGATTAGTGACTCTGTAACCAAGCCATCTAATATGGCCCTTTTTGGTACTCTCCTGCTTTACAGGTGCAACATGGGGTTAGCTAGTCGATAACCTGTTCTGCTCACAAAAGAACTTGACTATTCTGCCAATCCATATTTTAAAACTGTGCTTAAACCCTGCTCAGAGGTAGGCCAGAGCACAGTTTTAGATCCTGTTGTCTTAACCCATGCTGACATCAGTGTGGAAGTGATTTGTGTTGAAACGTGGGTTAAGGCAACCACAGTGACCCAAAATCTATGTTTCAAACCCCCCCAAATCCCTCAGTATGCTTAACATAAGCAGTGAGCCTGGCTACTGAAGATGCCCCAGAGTGCATGGAATGGAATTTAGAATGCAGTTCAACTCTCTGCCCTCTGGGGTGCTGTGTTCTACAACATAACGTCAGATCCTTTTCTCCACCTGCACTAGCAAGTCTCCCTGAAAAGCTCTTTTTTTTTTTAATATAGTTTTTATTAATGATTTTCCACATGGTACAAGGGGGAAGGCAGTCACAAGTTCATCTTGCTATACACTGTTTAACATATACAGGTTAAGAAAAATACAAGTCAAATATATACATAATACATAAGGTTCAGTAATTCATTATTTCGTATCTTTCTGGGACTCTCCTAATGAATACAGACCCAAATATTCAGGATAAGTCACCACCTTCCTCGGCCCCAGCAGGATTGTCCACTCCTGTTCCCTCTTTGTCTTAATGTGGCTCCTACTGCAGTACTAATTGACTATGTAGTAATAACTTTTAGGCACAAAACCAGGGTCTCTGGCCATGATACAAATTATCCATTTAGTCCATTTCAGTGAGCCCAGATCAGTGCGGTCATTCAAAGAGAATGAGATTCTTTCCGCTTTATATATATGTGTTGTTATTTTCCTCCATTCAGGTATTGTAGGGATCTGGGGTGAGAGTCAGCGTCTAGTTACAGCTTTTTTTAAGCATAAGAGGGCTATCCTTAAAAGGTAGCGTGTATGAGAGTCCCTTAGCTTTCGTGGAAAGGTTTGCAATATAAATAGTTCTGGTGTTAGGGTGATTGGACTCCCTATTAGTTCTACTAGTTCTGCCTGGAGGGAAGTCAGGAAAGGTTATATGATGGGGCATGACCAGAAGACATGGGTATGGTGTGCCTGTGGTTCATCACATTGGCGCCAGCATTCCTATGTCCCTGTCACTGAATAATGGGCAGTTATTGCTGGGGTTTGGAAGTATCTTACTATTAATTGCCAGGAAAAGTCGCCAGCTCTGTGTGTACGTGAGTTTAGAGGCCGAAAGACAGCCTCTTTCCCACTGTTGTGAGGTTATCTCCGTACCCATTTCTTGGTTCCATTTCCCCAGTGTCCCAAGTGTGTTTGCTCCTAAGGTCTCATTAAGTGCCCTGAATGAATGAGAAATAATATCTGGAGTTTTGATGGTAGTTATGGTGTTCTGCAGAAATTATATTAATGGGGGGAGGTCCTCTAATCTTTGTACAACAACAAAAAAGGAAAGGGACCTCGGGATAAACATATCAGATGACCTTAAAGTTAGCAAGCAATGTGAGAAGGCACTAAGGAGGGCTGGGTGTATACTGGGATGCATAGGGAGAGGCATCACCAGCAGAAAACAGGAAGTTGTTATCACTCTGTACAGACAGTTGGTGAGACCCCATCTGGAATACTGCATCCAGTTCTGGAGACCCCATCTCAGCAAGGACATAGACAGGATAGAGGCAGTCCAGAGGAGGGCAACTAAAATGGTGCAGAGACTGCAAGAGAAGCCATACGAGGAGAGACTAAAGGAGCTTAATATGTATACCCTTGAGGAAAGGAGGGATGGGGGGGGGCATGATAGAAACTTTTAAGTACCTCAGTGGAATCAACAAAGTCCAAGATTGAAGCAGCTTTCAGAAAAGAGACATGCAAGAAAAAGGGACACAATTTAAAGATGTGGGGGAGGTGGTTCAAGGGCAATGTGAGGAAGTATTTTTTCACAGAGAGGGTAGTGAATGCATGGAACAGCCTTCCTGAGGAGGTTGTGGGGTCTAAAACTGTGGGAGAATTCAAGAATGCATGGGACAGACATAAGGCAACTCTTGTGGGGGGTAGGAAGAAATAGGCTGTTGGTTAACTAGGATCTGCGGCTTATCATGTAGGTAGGGAAATGGGCAGACTAGGTGGGCCAAGCGGTCCTTATCTGCCATCAAAGTCTATGTTTCTATGATTACTCCCGACGGGAGGGAATAAAAGAAGTGTCTCAGTTGCAAGTACCTGAAGAAGTCTTCCTGTTTCAGGTTATATTTCCGTCTTAACTCTTGAAAGGTAATAAAGTCATTCCCCTTTAGTAGTTGTGATATGAAGGTGAGGTGGAGACGGTCCCACTGACTGAATGTATGGTCCATCTGGGCTGGGGGGGGGGGAAGTGCTCCAGTAGGTGTAGGGGGCACAAATAAATCAAATAGGGAGATAAGGCAAACTGCTTACAGATCGTTTTTCAGGCTTTGGTCTGGTATAAAATCCATGGGCCTGGGTTCAGCTGGGGTTAGTGTGTTGTGTCTGTTGAAAAACAGCCCTGATCAAGTCATTAAATAGGAATAGTCCCTCTTCAATCTCCCTCCAAATAGCTGGGCTAGTTTGCCTAAGGCGTGTAACAATAAATGAAAGGTGTGAGGCCCAATTACACAGTTTGAGGTTTGGAAGGGCCAGACCCCCCCCCCCATCTGTCTAGGGAGGAAAAGGATTGAAGTCCTTATTCTGGGACATTTACCTGCCCATATAAATCCCAATATGGCTTTATTCCAAGCTTGAAATGTTTGAATTGGGATGTATATAGGGACATTTTGAAAAAGGTATAGAGCCCGAGGGAGGATCACGATCCAGATGACCTCCACTCTCTGGAGCAAATTAAGTGGGAGGACACTCCACCCGGCCAGGTCTGCCTGAAGTTGGGAGCAGAATGGGACATAATTGTTTTGCACTGCGTTCCCAACGACATGCGATAGGTATATACCCAGATATTTTAGCTTTTCAAGGTCCCATCGGAAGGGGAAAGTCTGTTTAAACTGTGGAGGTGGGACAAAATTATATGTTAATGCATCTGTTTTGGAGGTATTTAATTTGTACCTTGAGTATTGCCATAATCTTCCAATATTTTAAATACAGTTTCTACTGAATGTGTAGGGTCCAAACAGAAGAGCAAGATATCATCTGCATAGACCGCAATGCGGTGCTCTCTGCCTTCCAGCTGGATCCCAATGATGTGTGTAGACTGCCTGATGGCCTGAGCCAATGGTTCAATAAAGATAGCGAAAAGTCCTGGGGATAAAGGGCAACCCTCGCGAGTACCCCTATACATGGGAAAGTAGGCAGAATGGTGGCCGGAAACTTTAACACAGGCCTGAGGTGAAGAATACAGAGTCCTAATCAGGGAGACTAGGAAACCCATCCTTGACATGGTTGCGAATAGAAAAGGCCAGGAGACCCTGTCAAAAGCCTTCTCAGCATCTAGGCTGAGAAGGACTGAGGGGGTTCTGCATGTATGCATTCTCTGGACTATATGTAAGGCTCTCCTGGTACTATCTGTTGTGGATCTAGAACTAACAAAGCCTGTCTGATCTAGGCTGATCAGGGAAGGGAGGGAGGACCTCGTCTAATCTCCTGGCCATTATAGACGTAAAATTATCTACATTTAGTACTGATATGGGGTGATAAGAGCATAACTGAGGGTCCTTGTCCGGTTTGGGGATGACTGAGATCACAGCATATGACCAGCTTGGAGGAGGGTCATCTAAGCCCCGTAGCACCCCTTCATAAACCTGCTCTAATAGAAGGCTGAGTAAAGGCTCTATATACTTACAGAACTCCGTACCATAACCATCGGGGCCAGGGGCCTTCGTTGTTTTTAATCGAGAAATGGCTGTTCACAGTTCCAGCTGGGTTATGGGGGAGGTCAATCCCTCCTGTTGGTCTCTACTCAGCTTAGGGAGGTCAAGGGAAGAAAGAAAGGTTACAGTGTTGTTATGATCTGACAAGTGGTCAGGGGCATACAGTTTTTTGTAATAATCACAAAATACTTGTGCGATGCCTCTCACCTTTATATGTTGGGTGTTGGTTACTGGATCCCTAATGCTGGCTATAGTGGCAAGCCGTCTCAGCTTACGGAGACGGAAGGCTAGTAGGTGTGAGGCCTGAGGACCTATTTCTCCATACCGTTGCCTCAAAAATGCCAGTGCTATTTCTGTTTGCTGCAGGCACAGCTTATCCAGTTCCTGTTTACTCTGTTTAAGCTGCGCCAACACTGACAGATCACCTTGTTGATGGGCCATTTGGAGGAAGCCAAGAGTTTGCTCAAGGTGTAATTGTCTTTCCTTGTGCTGTCTTGCGAGGCAGGTGGTATGTTGTATTAAGTGACCCCTGAGTATTGCCTTTAACGTATCCCACCTGATCGCTGGAGAGGTCTCCCCATCAGGGTTATCCTCTAGGATGTCCTGTATCTTATCTTTTAGGAATTCCCGAAATGGCTCATTTTTAAGGTGGGGTGGGTTGAGTCTCCACACAGTATCTCTCTTCTCGAGCCCCATTCCCCATGTCGTAATAGCGGGCATGATCGGAGTGTGAAATGTCTCCAATGGTAGCCTGCCGGTGAAGTCTTAAACTTTCTTTTTGTGTATAGCAGTGGTCTATCCTAGTGTATGTTCCGTGTACAGCTGAATAGAATGAGTATCTCCTATCTCTAGGGTGGAGGGAACGCCACACATTCAATCAGTCCACCTCTTTTATAAACCATTTAAAAAACTTATGTGGGGTGGGCTGTTTACCCCTGGTGACACTTGAGGAATCCAAATGAGGGCTTGGGGCAATATTAAAGACCCCTGTGAGAATCAGGGTCCCCTTAGTCAACTCCAACACCTTCCTCAAAAGGTATCTCATTGCCTGTGTTTTCGACCCTGGGGGGGGAAGTAGGCGTTAGCCAAGGTCACCTCATTGTCCTGCAACAATCCCTGGACAATCATGAGGCGGCCTTCCACATCTGCCCATTCCATTGTGGCCCGAAAAGGGGTATGGCCCGAGACCAGTATGGCGACCCCTCTTCTTCTGTCTCCAGTATCTGAGGATGAGAAAACCTCAGCAAAACCCTTACCTACTAGCTTTTTATGCTCATTTGCATTCATATGTGTCTCTTGTACATAGATAGTCCCCGCTTAGCTTTTTCTAAACAGAATGAGCACTCTTGTACATTTGACTGGACTGCCAAGCCTGTTAACATTTAATGACAACATCTGTAAAGGTGTATCAGCCATTTAGGTCTCTTTATTGTTGGAGAGATTTGACTCTTTCCCTCTGCTATGCCTGAATCCTATGACACTGTAATATCCAAAACCTGCCTTGTAAATTAGTGACTGCCTGTGGGGGAGTGAGGGAGATAAACCACCCTCTAACTTCAAATGCTCAAAAAACTTAAGTAATTTAACAACTTGAGTAAACAACTGGGGGCAGTGGCTTACCAACTGGGCTCGCCCTGCCGAACTATAAATGGCTTCCATGGAGGCTGAGAGCTAAATGCGCCCTGGCCGCCTAGTGTGCCAAGCATGACTTGGGCCTGCACATCGTAGGACCAGACATAAGACGTCTCTGGGAAGGGAAAGGGGGGTATAATCTTGACAGGTCACCCCCGGGGTTGTAAAGAACCATTATAACAATGCAAATGTTTCCCAGTTGAGTGCATAGGGCTAAGCTCATTTCGCACCACGGAGGACTTTATTATAGGATGGTGCCCCATGAGTGGGACTAATTCATCTCTTCTGAAGGTCCGACCAGAAGGGGGGGCCCCCACACCCCCCCAGCCCCCTCATACAGCAGTGAGGGAGCACTTAAGGAGGCCGAGACAACCCCCTCCCCGAGGTGAGACCCCCCGGTATGTCTGGAAGACGGAGCAGATGGGGAGGAGAGAGGCCCTCCCTCCATCCCGCAGCCCGACCCCACCTAGCCACGACTCTGCTCTCCCCCACGTTGTGAAGAGCGCCCAGAACACCCCAAGAATCTCTCTGAGTGGGCAGCTCAGTAAAAAGTCCTTGCTAACATTTAATATAAAGTCTGATTGTCCATCTGGGCTGATTAGGTGCCACCAACCTGTTAAATCCATGGGTCCCCATGTTTATTGTGGCCCACGGGGAAGCCGGATGGCTGGCCTGTCCCCCCTCTCACACCCCTGTCATAAACCTGTGCCCCCGGCCTCAGCCCTTTCTCTCAACTCCCAGTTTTGGGAGTCACCATGGGGATAAACCTGACTAGAGTCCTCCAGCCCCGATATTATGAGGCGCCTCCATGTGGTGACGGCCTTATGGATAGCTGCTTAATGCGACCACATCAGAAGGAGATACTCAGGGAAGGGGTGAGATGCACAGGGGCAGACAGGGAGATCGAATAACAAGAAGAGAGGAGAGGGCATGGCTCACCTATCTGTTGGCAAATACAGTAGAGGTAATGCTGTTAGTCCCCTTCATGTAGTAGTCTGTCTGGATGTTTTGTTCTCCGGCTCGGTTGCTGCTTGTTGTCTCAGACTTGCAGCTATTTGTTGAATCGCGGATTCTCCTTCTCTGCGAAGTTGGTCCCGCGATGATCCTCTGCTCCATACCTTCTGCGCTAATTTAGCCGCCAGTGATGGGTTAGAAGTATTTTGGGATGTCGGGACCTCAGTTCCCAATTTAAGTACCTCTCCAGATGCCTCTTCTGCACTCTCAAAACTTTTGGGGCCTTCAGTAAGGTAAACCACCAGCTTCGCGGGGTATGGTGATTCGGAACTTTATCCCTGACTCTTTCAGCTTCCTCAGAATTGGACCATAAGCTCTGCTGTTCATCGCTATAGTTAAGGGATGGTCATTGTCAACATAGATTATATGGTCTTGACAGAAGCGCACCAGGATTGCATGTGGGTGGTTTGGTGATTGAGGCCCCAGTGTGCAATGGGCACAGTCCATCTCCGGGGAGCAGCTCTCCGGTAGGTTTAACTGAGTTTTGAAGTAATGCTGCAAAAAGGGGATTGGGTTATTCTCTTCTGCTCCTTCGGGGAAGCCAGCAATTCTTAAGTAGTTTCTCCTATTTCATGCCTCTGCATCGTCCACTCTGTCTTTGAGGCCTTTCACCTCCTGATACAGCTGAAGGATTGGTCTTTCAGTATGGTCTACCAGCGAGTCAGTAGTTGCGGCTTGTTCTTAGAGACCATCAATTTTACCCACATCTGTTCGCAGGGCTGCGAATGTGGATTTTGTCTCTCTAAGAAAGTCCCTTAGTTCTCTGAGAACTGTATCCATTTGTCTGGTGATGTTGTCTGAGTTGGAGATATCGAGCCCCGGAGGATCGCCGCGACCAGACATCTGTGAGCTATCACTGTCGGAGTCTAATCCCTCTGGATCGAAGGGGTCTGGTGGTGATTTTTGATTCTCTGGCTTTCCTTGGGGCATCCTTGCACTGTTTGTGATGATTTTCCCAGTATTTCCTTCTTTAACAGCTGGGAATTAGTGGTTTTATGCCCTGGGGGAGACGGAGCTAAGCGTTTAGGCTGCAGCTGCTGGCATGACGTCACCGGAAGTCGAAAAGCTGTCTTTAACAACTCGTGTGAGGTATCCAAGTATCAAGAATAAGCATTGTTTCAGGCTTTATTATGTTTAGTCTTTGCTCTCTTATTTACACTTTTTACCTATATTTGTGTTTTTTTTCAGTCAATTAGGGAGTTTTCCTGGTTCCATGCAGTGCCCGGGAACTGGAGAACTCTCTCTAATTTTTCGTTTAGATTTCATTTTAAACCGTCATTTTTACCTCAGCTTGAGGTGAAGCTAAGGTAAACTTTCCAGTTTTTACTGGTTTTATTGTTTTTCTCTGGGTTTTGTGTCTCAGTCCCTTGTCTGGGGAACTGAGATGAATATTCATTTTACTGCTAAGTTTGCCTTTATTTTATTTAAATGACTTATTTTTTATCATGGTTGGAATCGCACTGCGATTTGTATTTCTTGTAAGGGAATGTTAGTCCTGGGTCTTCTGTCCTCATTTGGCACAACAGACAAGTCCAAGAAACAAACAGGACCTACTGGTTTTAAAAATTGCACTAAATGCCTCAATCTCCTGGCTAAGACAGATAGCCACAAGTTGTGTTGGAAGTGTTTAGGTCCCAACCATATTTTTGAGAACTGCGATCCAGTGGCGGTGGAAGAGAAATATGGGAACCAGTGCATGTTGTAATTTTGCCCTCCTCCCCCCCTGACAGCACCCGCTGCCCTGCGCACCCCCTTGATTTTTTTTTCTTACCTGTTTATGCCTTGCACTCTCCCTCAGATATCAAGGGATATAACACACTTATTTATACACATTAAACATGCCATTGCCAATTCAAGTGTTCAATACTTCATAACAATTATCAAAATGGTAGCATCTGGAACCATACACAGTATACTGCAACACATAGTAATATTTTCTACTGAATGCTGCACTGTAGTTAGTGGTTTATTTTTTTTTTTTGGGGGAGAGAAGAGTTTTCTGTTTTTAGTTAACTTATTTTCCATAGCACAATTATTACACACACACACACACATATATGCAAGTGCTGCTGCAGGCAGCACTTTTCTCAACAATGAATCAATTTGGTCTGTGTGTATAGCAGTCTTCCTTTTTAGCCTTTTCTGACTGCCTCTCTGACTGACTTTGTGACCAACTAATTAGATTGATGAGGAGGATTCTCTGAGTCTGAGATGAGTGACCAGTAAGCAAGAAATAAAGGAGTTAAGGAGGCTTTGCCTGGATGTAGACTAAGACAAACCCACAAACCACAACCACTGTCTAGTAGAGAGTTTGTCACACAGATTATGATGAGGAGGATAACGTCAGGAGGTTCGATTCTGCTGCTCTGCCTCTGCTGAGTCTTACTGGGGAGGAGAGGGGAAAGACACTGCAGAAGCTGGACACAGAAAAAAGTCAGTCACACAGGGACGACCCCTTGCTCCCCCTGGTAGCTGCAACTAAGGAGTCTGCACTACCACTAATATATATTATACAGAAAACATATATTTATTTTATGGCCTAGTATGGTGGCCCTGCCGGCCTGGCTGGGTGGATCACAAACAACTCGGAAAAGAATCAGTTCAGTGCGCTGCTGTCCGCTGATGGATTCTGAAGGCTCCTCACTAACTGAGCACTGGCAGCAGCAGCAGCAAGAAGTGAAGAGTTTGAACTTGTTTTAAATAAATCAATTCAATAATGTTTTGTGCAGCCGGCCGGGGCCCGGGCTGGCCATTAGATCAGCAGTGACCTGCTCCCCCAACCTGTCCTGGCCTCAGACTAGTCTGTGGCATGCTGCTGCTGCTGCTACAAGTTCAACAAACAGTTAAAAAAAAATGTTATATTTGTACGCCCTAATAAATGGTCCCAGCCAGCAGACACGGAACAAAATTTAGGAAGATGAGGAGTTAGGAGTAGGCAATAATGCAAGGTCAGAAAGGAAAGTAAAGCTGAGGTGTGCCACGAACACAGAGTCGAAATCGGTCTCCACCACCACCCTCTCACTCCTCTCTCTTTCTCTCGCAACTACGGCTACGGCTGTAACACGCACTCGCTTATACTTTCTGCCCTCAGCCCTGCCTACCAACCACAGAGTAAGTGATGTGTGACTGACTGACACTGTCCCTATCCAATCAGGTGTCAGCCAGCCAGTCATGTGGTACAGCAGCTCGGTGAAGGAGTATGACCCAATGGCTGCCCTCCAATGACTGCTTAAAAAACAACAACTCAGGTGCCACACCACTACCAGACCACAGCTAACACCATCATCGCCAGCCTATCTGCAGGTCAGCTGCTGATCCCTCCACCCAGACCCATCCCCATTTCTGAGGCTCACCCTCACTCGCAGTGGCACAGCACAACAGTACAAGTGGAGGAACCGTTACCGCCCTGAGAGGCTGAGAGCCCACCCGTCCTGCTCCCAGGCCCTGCCTGCACTGCCACAACAATAAACACAGATTTGGATGACACTGCACCAGTGGGTCCCAGGAGGTCAGAGGAAAGGGGAGGAATCTGGATTTACCACAAACTGCACTCTCTGCTGCCACCTGCAGAGGGGTCAGTAGTGGCACACTGCAGAAACGTGGAGAAATAGGGAGATTAAAAAACAAAAGCAAGTTTCAGTGAGCCCCTTAAGTGTGTGGGCCCCTGTGCCACTGCACCGGCTATTCCTTTGCCCCCTGCTGTGAGCTGTGTAGTAAGTTCTGCTCAAAGACAGTTAAAAAAAACTTGAAGAACTCATAGTTTCTCAGTCTGCCTCTGAGTCACCTAAATGGTCTGACGAGGGTCCCTCCCAATGTAAGAAACCCTTGAAGAACCAGTCTAATAAGTAAAAAAGATCTTCAGAGCAGGTTTCTGAGTCTGGTCCTGCTAAAAAGAAACAAAAAGAAAACATGTTGCTGTCCCTCCTTCTGAAGAGCAAAAGTGGATGACAGCAGACGGGGAGGACAGGAGAACATGACCAAGGCCTGGCAATTTTTTCAGGTGTTCCAGACCATGGAATCCATGATAGCGTTCCCAGTTCCCAGCCTCCAGTCCCTCCCCCGATTCCCAGAGACCAAGAAGAGGAATGCTATTATGAAAGGGAGGATGAAAGAGAACCCATTGAGCCAGATGGTTCCCCTGACCAAGAGTATTCCTCACACTTCTCCTTTATTAAACAAATGGTGAGCACGTTGGCCCTCAACTCAGGAGTCTGGAGAGGATGAGATGGATGTTGACTTCCTTGATAGGATGGGTTTAACGCCCACTAAAAGGTTCCTTTTGCCAGTAGGCAAGTCCCTTAAGAAAGCAACCTGCAAGCTTCTCCAAACCCCTTCCTCTCTACCAGGTATACAGTAGATAAAAACAGAAGGAAATGACCAGTTTGATAAACACAGAGCTGAGTATCTCTATACTCATTCTGACCATGAAGAGGGTGGTACACGCAGCTGCCTGTGATAAGGCCAAAGTTTCCCTCTCTTCCCAGCCTCCGGAGAAGAACTCCAGAAAGCTGGACAGTATTGGGGGGAGTACACATGATTGCCTCCCTGCTGCTGATGCAGATCGCCTACATGACATACACAGCACAGTACCAGAAAGCACTACGGAATGTGGTACTGGCTATCTGTGACAACCTCCATGGGGAATAGGTCCAGGATCTAACGAGTACAGCCAGATCTGCACTGGATGCTGTGAAGTCCCAGTTTCATATGGC
The DNA here is from genome assembly GCA_016271365.2 of Neoceratodus forsteri. Classification (NCBI taxonomy): domain Eukaryota; kingdom Metazoa; phylum Chordata; order Ceratodontiformes; family Ceratodontidae; genus Neoceratodus; species Neoceratodus forsteri. Next base: position 637,171,690 of record CM028135.1, on the reverse strand, counting down.
AGTAGATGACAGTGACACTGCTTCCAGAGTTCTGGCACATGCTATCTCCTCAGGAGGTTTGCCTGGCTTAGAACAACCAATCTTTAGCAGGATACCAGGGCAAAAGCCATGGATTTCCCTTGCGAAAGTAACTCCCACTTCAGTGACAAGACAGAGGCTTACATGAAAAATGTGGAGGAATACAAAGCTACTCACAAGAGTAACATCCAAGAAAGAAGAGGCCTCAACTTCTTACAGGTCTCATGGAAGGGGAGGTTGAGGTAGGGGCTACTATCCTTGAGCCTTCTATCCTATGCCCTATGGCTACTCTCAGATGTTTTTTTTTTCCAGGGGCAGTGGAAGGAAGAGGTGCTAGAAGTGCTGACCAGGCTTTGATCTCTAAGGCTCAGTCCAGACAAAACCCCCGATATGTGTGTCCAGGTCACCAGACCTCTGCCAGTGAGAGGAAGACTGGCACATTTCTTCCAAGACTGGAAAAACATCACCACAGACAAGTGGGTCCTGGAGGTAGTGAGCCAAGGCCTTACCCTGCAGTTCAAAAGGTTTCCATCTCTGTCTGCAAACAGACATTTCAATCCTGACCCCATCAGAAAGAATTCTCTTGGAGCTAGAGGTCACAAAGCTTCTGCAAGAAAATTCAGTGCAAAAAGTGCTTCCTTCCCAGTGGGGAAAAGGCCTTTACTCAAGGTTCTTCCTGATCCACAAGAAAAATGGGGAACGGTGGCCCATTCTGGATCTCAGATTCCTGAACAAACATCCGGACAAAATCAAGTTCAGGATGGTCACCCTGTCCACTCTCATCCCGTCCCTGCATCAGGAAGATTAACTGGCATCTCTGGACCTGAGGGATGCCTATTTTCACATTGCCATCAGGCCCAGCCACAGAAAGTATCTGCGTTTCAGGTTGCCCTCTGGTCACTACCAGTTCACAGCCCTCCCCTTTGGCTTCTCTGCTGCCCCCAGAGTATTCACTAAGTGTCTAGCCATGGTGGCAGGGGGTGATGGTTTTTCCTTACCTAGATGACTGGCTCGTTGGGAAGTTCCATCAGCAGGTAAAGAACGTTGTCCATCTCACACTGTGCACTCTAGAGGGAATAGATTCCTCATCAATGTGCCGAAGTCACAATCAGAACCAGTACAGCTACTGGAGTTCATTGACGCAGAGCTGAATGCCCAGTAGGGCAAAGCATTAATGCCTCAGGAAAGGGTAATAAACCTTGTGGAGCTGGCAAATTTCTTTGTCTTGGGTCTGCCCAGGCCGGCAAGATGCTTCTTTCAGCTGCTGGGACACACATGACCTCCACCACAGCTGTAGTCCTAGGTGCAAAGTTTTAGATCAGGGACATTCAGTTTCACTTAAGGTCTCACTGCTCACAAAAATGACACTCTCTGTCCAGGCTGGTACCAGTCACAAAAACACTGCTACAAGCCTTGGACTGGTGGAAAGAAACCAGCAACCTCAGAAAGGGCATACCATTGCAGGTACAAACTCCCACAGCTGTCCTGACCACAGATGCCTCCATGCTGGTCTGGGGTGCCCACCTGGGGGACCTAACAGTACATGATGTCTTGTCTCCTTGGGAGTCCTGGGAGCATATAAATCTGCTGGAGCTAAGAGCAGTGTTCCTAGCTCTACAGGCATTTGCACCACACGTCAAGGGTCAGTCTGTCCAGGTCAGAACAGACAATACCACCACTGTGTATTACATCAACAAGCAAGGGGCCCCAAGGTCCTCAAAGCTGTGTGCAGAAACCATGAAACTGTGGAATCTGGTTTACTCACTAGAGATCCACCTCTCAGCAATCCACCTCTCGGGGAAGGACAATGTTCTGGTGGATTCCCTCAGCAGGATCTGCCAGAGTCATCACGAATGGAACCTCAACAGGAAGGTGTTGTCCACAATCTTCAAGAGTTGGGGCACATTGGAGATGAATCTGTTTGCAGCCAAGGACAATTTCCAACTCCCACTCTACTGTTGCAGCAGTGGGTACAGTCCCTGCTCCTCAACTGGACAGGAAGTTTCTGTATGCCTTCCCTTCATTTCTTCTGCTCTTTTGAGTCCTCCTGAAGCTGCAGAGTCAGCCTGCATCCATTATCCTGGTGGCTCCAGACTGGACCAGGCAGCCTTGGTACTCCCTGCTCCTGACCCAGTCCATTAGACAGCCCATTCAGCTCCCCCATAGACACAACCTGCTAACCAAATCTTAGGGCAAAGTGACATATCCGAACCTCAAGTCTGTTCTTCAAAGCCTAGTTCTTGAGGAGTTAGAGTACTCCAATTTTCACTTCTCAGACCAAGTCCTCAGGGTCCGTAAGGTCTCCAGGAAGCCTGCCACTAAGAAAACATATGCCTCCAAGTAGAAAAGATTCTCCCTGTGGTGTGCCTCAAGGCAAATTAATCCTCTTCAGGCAGATTTGCCTTCACTGCTGGACTATTTGATATATCTTCAGGCTCTAGAACTCAGACCTGCTACTCTAAAGGTTCACCTGGCTACTGTTTCTTCCTATGTATCAGCAGGTAAGCAGAAAACAATAGCCTCTCACCCTATCTTCAAAAGATTTTTGAAACACAGAAACATAGAATTTGATGACAGATAAGAACCGCTTGACCTACCTAGTCTGCTCATTTCCCTACCTGATGGATAAGCTGCAGATTCTAGTTAAACAGTTTACTTCCTCCTACCCCCCACTAGAATTGCTTTATGTCTGTCCCATGCATTGTTGAATTCTTCCACTGTTCTTGACTCCACAACCTCCTCAGGAAGGCTGTTCCTTGCATCCACAGCCCTCTCTGTGAAAAAAATACTTTCTAACATTACCTCTGAGCCGTCTCCCCTCTATCCTCAAATTGTGCCCCCTTGTTCTTGCACATCTCTTTTTCTGAAAGATGCTACCCTCTTGGACTTTAATTCCCTTGAGATACTTGGAAGTTTATATCATGTCCCCCCTCTCCCTCTTTTGCTTGAGGGTCTCTTGCATTTGTAGCCACCACTGAGCAGGGCTGAAGTATGTTACCTGGAAGACAGTCTTCCTAGTAGCCATCACCTCAGCCAGAAATGTGTGTGAGTTGCAGGCCCTCTGTACTGACCCTAACTACATCATCTTCCACAGGGACAAGGTAGTTCCCCAAGGTGATGTCTGAGTTCCACCTGAACTAGTCCATCACCCTTCCTGGGTTCTGCACAGAGAGATCCAGCTCTGGTGAAAAGAGACTACACAGCCTGGATGTGAAAAGGTTCCTCAGTTACTACATTGATCATAGATAATGTAACACTCAGCTCTTTCTCACATATGGTGAGGTGGGAAAGGGCAAAGCAACTTCTAAACGGGATCCGTTCGATTCCCCAAGTCTATATTGCCCGACATCAAATTCCTCGAGTCCATATCACCATCACTATATTTGGCCGCCATATTTTTTCCCCAGTTTGAGACTGCCCGCTCATAGCACCTTCCCAACATCACAATTGTTTCACAATGAATGAATACCTGATTGGTGATTTCAATAAAAGTTTAAACTTACCAGCACATGTTGACTCCTCAGTCTCCCGCTATCCAGTTCCAGCCAAGATACTTAATTAAAGAAGAAGCTATCCATCTCCCCCAGATTTCCTATGATCAGTTAAAAGCAAAAGCAAACTTTATTTAATACATGTTTAAAATACAAAATCCAAAGTCCTTTTAAAGCACAAGGTTGTTGACGATCCCATGTATGTAATCCTTCGCAGACTGGTGATCTAGATCTGCAACAATGCTGGTGATCTTTTGCTCTCTCTTAACATATTTTCTTTTAACAGGAGACTTTGGCAACCCCCGACTGATTTTCTCAATCATGCTGTCCATCACAAACTGCTCATTATACAGCTCCTCAACAAATCAACAGATTCCGACATGGGATACCCCGACTAATGTTCCCAAGCACCTATGCCAGGTCTCTACCTTGTTTTGAGTGCGAGGCACTCCACTCATCATTTGACTGTGCACAGAGCAAAATTGTTGGGGGGGGGGGGATAATGGTTGTGTCCTCAAGGTGGTGGTGTTCCACATCTGTCTTCTTACATGACCTAGTACATAGGTCTCCTCGAACCATTTTACTACCTCCTTGCTTTCGGGTGGCATTTCGGTTTTAATGTCTGAAAAAATTTCAGGGATCTGTTCATGGGATAGGAATGCGAGTGCAACCAATTGCCGCATTTTAATGCTAAAGTCAGGATCCTGCCCATATTTTCCTGCTAGCCCACATCCCTGGATCTTACGCCAAATGATTTGGCCAAGACGAAAGAGACAGACTTTATTCTCTGCTTCAGAGAATTCTGATTTGCAGGCATTGATTGCTGCCTGCTCAAAGTCAGTTATTATAAACTGTGGAGACGGACTACAACCACACTCGGCTGCCACATCCTGTAAGCCCTGCAACATGTGCAAATAGCGCACATTTGATTTCACGGACATTAATGCATATGCAAAAGACAGAATTCGACAAGTCTTGGGTGTTCCCACAGGAACATGAATAGAGTAAAGCTGTCAAAATAGATAAGGAATGGTTCTAAATGTACCGTCCATAATCCAAAAAGAGGCACAGCTGAGCTTCTCAATGTTTGTTTTTGTTGTAAATAAATTTTTTCAGAGTCACACTTTGAATCTCAGGCAAGAAATGACTGCCCATTGACTAAAGTGAACTGTGATGGTATGCAGACTTCATCTAGGGATTTTGATTCTGTTGTCATGTTTTTGCTTTCTTGCCCATTTTACAATTTGCTGCAGTGAGTGTTTTTCAGGCATGTTATGCCTGACCTCTGGTGGTACCTTTGAGAGCTCTGTTCGGATCAGTTGTGTCGGTGTGTCATGAGTTGTCACTGCTTGGTGTTTTAGTGAGGCTAATGCTTGTGTGATGAAGGTGTCATGAGCATCTGGAGAGTGATCGTGGATTGTGATTCCATGCAGATGGTGTCTTCCGCCCACAAGAACAGCTGAAGCCCTGCCATGACAGGCAGCTGCTTTTCTATGCTGACAACACCAGTAATATAATTCTGCCTGGTTGCGCTCCTTGACATACAGATACCCGTCAATGCTCAGCTTGTCATGACCGCATTGAGACTTCACCACTTCACACACTTACGGCGTTCCTGTTGCCATTGTGAACCAACTAGCAGAACCCATGATGGGAGGTGCTAAATGTAATATTTAATTGAATTATTACTTCTGCTAATGGAATGATTGCAGTGGCTGATTTAATGCTTGCAGCGGCTGCTAATTGATGATGGACTGTGTGTGTTACTGTCGGGCAAAAGCTAATACGGGCGAATGAATGCGCGGTCAAATATACACGACGGGTGATTTTAAAACAGGCAGGTAGAGTTGGGGAATTGTACTAGATCTGTCTAAATGGACCATAGCTTGCTGAATAGTTGCCTGTATTCAGTTCTGCTACTCCAAAGCTGGCAAACAGCGACCTCAGGGTCTCGGAGCACTCTCCTCTCGTGGCACTGCTGCATCTGTGGCAACAGCTACAGAGGTTCCTTTGCTGGAAATCTGTAAAGCAGACACATGGAAAACAGCTCACACCTTTTACAAAGCACTACAGTCTGGATATACAGTACAGAAGAGATGCCAGGTTTGGCACTGCCATACTGCAGAACCTTTTCCCCAGGTAGGTTCTGTACCCATCCTCCCGAGGTGCTGCTTTGTAGTCTGCATATCTTGAGCATAATGAGGGATTCCTGGGGTTTGAAGAAAAAATTACCATAGTAATATTGTTTCTTCCAATGGATCCCTCTTTATGCTTAAATCTTCCATCCTACCTCCCTTCCAGAATGAAGAAAAGGTTCTACAATCACCAGTTGTGTTGTATATTTGTCTGTTTGAGCATTGCTTGTTGACATTCACAGTTTTTCTTATGGCAAAAATCTCTTGTTCTGCTATACCTGTCCTTTGGGCCACTCTATTGTTACACTTTATGCTTCTGTCCTTATTGCCTAGCTAGGCTAGTAGACTATGGGGGATATTTTTTGGTTTAGGCTCTGAAGGATCTGATGTTATGCTGTAGAACACAGCACCACCCAGAGGGCAGAGATTTGAACTGCGTTCTAAATTCCATTCCACGTACTCTGGGGCAGCTTCACCAGCCAGGCTCACTGCTTATGGGAAGCATAGTAAGGGGTCACCTGGAAGAAACAATAGTTCTATGATTAAGCCATTTTTTCTTTTGGCTATTATGAAATAAAAAAAAACAACAACACACATTTCTGAACTCACGAGCTACTGATTTAATGGTGACACTTTCCCGAAATCCGCATCTGCACCCAATCGTGAGTATCATGGCATGCACTGCAGTACTCACAAATCCGCAGATTATGCCTGTTAACTAACTAGGACTAGTGCAGTATTGGAGCGCAGTCTGGACACTCTGACAATCATGCTATAATACGGGATAAGAAACATTTTTTAAGATGTTTTTGAACACACTACATAGGGTGTACAGGGCCTTAGTGCATCCCCTGCTTAAATTATATGACTGCATTATAGTATAAACATCCTAAATTTGAACTTCACAAATGACTGTTTTTAATAGTAAATGAAGGCAGCACTCAGATGAAAGAAGAAACTGTATTTTAACTTATATTGTTATAAAAGCTGTCACATCACGTTTTGAAATTTGATAAAAATTGTGCGAGCAAAATAAGATGGAAATAAAAACCAAAAAGAAATAGATAAGCTACCCCTTTTTATCTTCTGAAGTTTGAGACAATGGGCAGGATTTTGTCAGTGCCATGCTAACAGGATTAACGTGGCACTTTAATTAGCATAGCAGACAGCCTTTTAGTATGGCCAGTGCTATTTTTAAAAGCAGTTAATACAAGGCTAATCTGTTAGCCTGTTGCTAATTTATTTGTGCAGGACCGCTAAATGCAACAGATGTCAGTGTAAATGAGGGGTAGCCCTAATGATTACAGGGCATACCAGTCTCTTAAATGCTTCCTTGAACCACCAACTATCATGTTTTAACCGCACACAAACAGCCTGCCAGTGCTAGGGATGCTCAGAATTGTCTGATTCCAATCCAATATTAGGATTTGTAGAATTTCTGAATCCTAATCCGATTCTGTTTAAAATCCTAAAAGGACCTAAACATCAGATTTAGGATTTGGATTTCAAATCTGAAATCCTATTGTCTGTGTAAAACAGATTTTATGATTCAGTTTAGGATTTAGGATTTTTGGACTGCAAATCTTAAATTCCTAAATCCGTAAATCAGATCGGAATCTGATGAATCCTGTTCCATTTGACGGATTCTGCGCAACCCTAGCCAGCACTCCACACACTCTCTGTCCTTATCAGAATGAAAAAGAATTCCCTGGTAGTCCAGTGCCCCTGTCTGGATCGCCATAGAAATAGAACATTGAAAGCCGGCCCAGTGGTGTGGATAGCTGAGGCACAGCGCCTTACGTCATGCCACACCGACGACCTGTCTTTGGTGGCGAATGGTGGGGGTCGGCCAGGGAGGGAGAGGACCGAGCATCTGGAAGGCAGCTCTCCTCTCCCGGGGAGGGTGGCTTGGCGTTCCCACCAAATGACTGCCCCCAGGTGGAGGCCTGAGGGTAGATTGAGTCTGGGACACCAATGACTGGAAAATGCTGTGGGACTCCACAGCATGCACATGCCTCCACTTGCACACGTTGATATACATGCCCCAGCAATGGGGGGGGGGTAGAAAATGGAAAAGGGGACACTGGCAAGCTCATGAAGCTCTGACCGTGCTCCTGACCCACAGCTCTGCCCCAGAATCTGGATAGTGCACGGGGGGGGCGACCCTCCTGTCCCTGCCTCTGGGGGGAAATCCACTATGGACTTGCTTGGGGTCTGAGCCAGGATCAGGAGAGACATGCTCAAGGACAGATACAGAGCCCTCTCACTGAGACAGCTGAAGCCATCCCTGCCAGCCGCCCTGTAGGAGAGAAAAAGCTCTATGAAAAAAACAAAGAACATTTCTAGGGACATGGATATGTTGTTCAATTCACACTGTCTGGCAGGTTCCTTGCCGCTTTAAATCTTGCCGGAAGGTCTTCAAGCTGGCTCCTCCCACCCACCTGGGTGGTAAAACCCTTGGCTCCGCCCCATGATGCCAGATCTTCCTTACTGCTTAGAAGCTCAGGTTCCCTCCTTAGCGCTCTGCGTTTTAGGCCTGGATCCAAACTCTTCAGCTTTTCCGAAACTAATTTTAAAATTTACAAGACTGAGGTCTTCATCTTCCCTCATGGCTGCGATGGACAAATGGACTCCCGGATTCCGTCAGTGCCTTTGTGGACAGAAGATGTCCTGGACTGATCTGCACCCCACATGCATTTATTGCCTGGGGCTTGGCCATGATTTGCAGGCCTGCGACTTGTGCAAGTCCTTTTCGGCTTCAGTCTTAGAGGACCGTGCTGCCAGATTACAACTTGGGCGCCCGGAAAAATAGTACCACTGGTGAAGTCTAAGGAGGCCCGTTGGGCAGTGTCCATGGCGGCGGGCTCCGAGGAGCAGCTGGAGCAGTTACTTGCCCTCGAGGAGGAGGCGGCCCAGGCCGCATCTTCTTCCTCCTCGTCCATGGCATTTATCCCGCTCTCCTTGGGCTCCTCCTACACGGCTTCTTTTAAGGAGCTTTGTCAGTCCCTCTCCACTAAGGGAGAAGGGCCATCGGAACATACCAGTCGGTCCAAGAAGAAAGATACAAGATGTAAGTCCCACCGTCGATGTTCGTGGGAGCGGGAGACATCCCCTTCACCGGACCGTCAACTTTCGACTTCAGTCGAGGTTGTGGCTGCAGCCGTTGGCTTCATGGTGTCCCCGTCAGGTCAGCCGGCCGAGGCACCCATCGATGCGGTCGAGATTTTTCTCGAACCATAGGATGGTATGTCAACTGGAGATGCCAACAACCCTGCTTCGCTGGTTCCGCCGGTGGTTACCAAGGACTTGCCTGTGCATCCTGTGCCAAAGTCCCCGGTTAAGTTTCCTGAACCGAGGGGAGGGGCGGGTTTCCCTTGTCCCCTCTCTGACCCACCCTCAGCAACCCCGAATGTCTCGGTCCTCTTCCAGGTCCAGCCGGTCCTGCCAACGTCGGCGATCTTGGTCTTGGCACCATGGAAAGAGACGTCGCCGCTCGTCGTCTTCAGAGGATAGGCTCCAGCATAAGTTATGTTGGCGCTTCGAGGACTTGATGTGGCAGCAACTTTTATTGACCGGTAACAAGCTGACTCCGTCGCCTTGTCCGGCCATTAAGTGGCTGTCACCAGAGCGGCTGAAACAACCTCTTGTTGTAGTCAAGGAGCCTACCCTGGTGCCGGTTGCTCCACCCATTGTGGTGGAACCTCTGCCTCCACAACCAAAGACTGGGGCCCCAACCAAGGATTCTCGGTCAGGTCAGGGCTTGCCCCACAGGTTGTCGGTCACCCTCACTCTCGATCAACCTCAGCAGGTGGAGGGTGGCTCAGGCACTCGGCAGCTGTTCGCAGACTCCTCGGAGTCTGACGATGACTCCTCCCTGTTCTCCAGGTCGCTGGACCTGGAATCTGCAGGGGGCCAGTCGGTGGACGAGAGACCATCCTCATTTTTGGGTATGCTTTGACTCATCTTGGAGTCTACTGGGATGCAGCTTGAACCCATTCAAAAATGGGCCAAGTATCACCTTGCAGAGATGCTGGACCGAGGGGATTCCCCTACGGAGGCCTTTCCGGTGGCCAAAGCCATTGTGGGCCCGGCCCTGGAGTTATGGCAGTGACCAGCATCTTGTCCCGTGCCTTTGGCCAGGATGGCTCGCAAGTACGTGGTCCCCACTGGTTCACTCTCTGGTTTCTCGGAGCACCCCTCTGCGGAGGGGTTAGTGACCACTAGCGTTTTCCGGCACTCTGGAAATGCTAGGGACGTGGACAAACCACCCAATAAGGAATCCAAAAAGCTGGATTACTCAGGGTGGAAGGTCTATGCTGCTTCCTCCCTAGGCCTTCGACAGGCTAGCTCGGCTGTGCTGATGGCACATTTCTCACACGCCCTTATGGGTTCCCTGGATGAGGTGATTCCTCATCTCTCGGCTGACCTTCAGACAACAATCAAGCAGGTGTGGGATCAGGAAAGGGCGGTGGCTAAACAACAGCTCCAAACTTCATTGGACATTGGTGACTCTTGTGCCCAGGCAGTAGGGCCACAGTGGCCATGCGCCGCAGAGTTTGGCTGAGGATCTCCACCTTCACAGTGGACACCCAGCACAAGCTGGCAGACGTTCCCTTCCTGGGCACTGACATGTTGGGGCCCAGAGTGGAAGTCCATCTCCAGAGGATTGAGAAGTCCAACGCCACCTTGGACTCGGTCACGTCTGCCCAGAATGACAAAGGCCCCCAGCCTCATCACTCCTTCCCGGGTTCCCCCCGTTGGGAGATGGCTCCGCCACTTCTTTTCTGTCTGATCCACTATCACCATGGACTGCTGGGTGCTAGAAGTGGTCAGCAGGGGTCTGCCTCTGGAATTAGAGCAGTTCCCTCCCTATCGAGCCATCGCCCCACGGGGGGCTATGGGTTCTGCAGCCTCTCTGTCAGCTCGTTGAGCCAACATTGCCTTGCTCCTTCAAAAGGAGGTGATCAACGAGATGGTGGACCCTCCTCCAGACCCAGGGTTTGTGTCCAGGTACTTTCTGGTCCCAAAACGGATGGGGGGCTGGCGCCCCATTCTCGACCTGCACGATTTGAATAAGTTCCTAAGGCCACGCACCTTCAGGATGGTCACTCTGGCTCAGATCATTCCATCCTTGGAACTAGGCATGTGGTTCTGTTCTCTGGACCTTCAGGATGCATTCTTTCACATCCCAATCCATCCATCTCATCAGCGATTCCTCCACTTCAGAGCAGAATTATCTCTTTACGAGTTCCAGGCCATGCCCTTTGGCCTCTCTCCAGCTCCCAGGATCTTCACCAAGTGCATGGCAGTGGTGACAGCATTCCTGCGGCGCTGATGGGTCTGGGTGTATTCTTACCTGGATGACTGGCTGATTGCAGCCCCCTCCAGGCTGGAGGTGGAGCGGTCCAGGGATCTGGCCCTCCAGGTCTGCTCTCAGATTGGCCTCCTCATCAACGAGGCCAAATCAGAACTTGTGCCATTGCAGGTGATTCAGTTCATTGGGGCAGAGCTCAACTCTCTTCGAGCCAGAGCCCGGCTCCCTGTGGACAGGGCTGAGGTCCTTTCCTCCTTTGCCTGATCATTTCTGGTTGGGCAATTGCGCCTTGCCCGGGACTTCCTGCGCCTCATGGGCCTCATGGTGGCCTGCACCAGCATGGTCGATTGGGCCTGCTGGCATACGCATTCCCTGCAATGGGGACTGGCCAACCAGTGGTCACAGCACTCCAGTCCTCTGGACCAGCTGGTGACAGTGACCCAGGAGATATGGGACAGCCTGCAGTGGTGACTCATCCCAGCTCATCTGCAGGAAGGTATCATGTTCATCTGTCCTGAGACGATGGTCACTCTAACAACCAATGCCTCTCTGATGGGTTGGGGTGCCCATCTGGGGGAGCTCAGAACCCATGGCTTCTGGTCCCCTCAGGAGTCTCAATGCCACATCAACCTGCTGGAGCTTTGAGTGGTGCGACTAGCCCTCACTGCCTTCTCTCTGTTTGTATGGGGTCAGATAGTTCAGGTCCAGATGGACAACACCACGATCACGTACTATCTCAACTGTCAGGGTGGGACACACTCCTTTCCTCTGTGCAAGGAGGATCTCCACATTTGGTCTCTCATGATCAGCCTGGAGGCTAATCTCCTGGCCATCTGTGTGGCAGGAGCCTCGAACAGTCTGGCCGATGCCCTCAGCCAGATAGGTGCTGCATCTCACGAGTAATCTCTCCTGCCAGAGGTAGTACAAGATCTGTTCTCCCATTGGGGCAACCCTCAGGTGGACCTGTTCACCTCCAGGGAGAATGCAAAGCTGAGGCTGTTTCACGCCCACCCCCCTCAGCAGGGCTCGCTGCAGGGGGATGCCTTCTCGAGACCGTGGACCCTGGGCCTCTTCTACACCTTCACTCCATTTCCCTTGCTCAACAAGGTGCTTGTCAAGGCGAAGAGTGACAAGGTGCTGGTGATTCTGGTAGCTCCAGACTGGCCCTGCCAGTTCTAGTACCCAGATCTCCTCAGCTTCAGTTCCAGGCTCCTGAGGTGGCTTCCAGCCCACCCGGACATGCTGTCAGTCGACAAGGGGAAGGTTCTCCATCTGGACCTTCAATCCCTGCACCTGATGGCCTGGTTCATGAGCAGCTAGAGTTCCAGGCCTTGGGTCTTTCCGACGAGGTTCTCAATGTTGTTGAGGCATCCTGTAAGGAGTTGACCCAGAAAATGCTACGCCTTCAAATGGAAGAGATTCTTCATTTGGTATCAGGACAAGGGGTTGGACCCTTCTTCCTGTTCCTTGGCTATCATTCTGGACTACCTGTGGTCCCTTTCTCAGCTAGGGCTTCAGTCGACGACCCTTAAGGTGCACCTGGCAACCATCTCTGCCTACCGGGCACAGGCCGTTAAGCAGTCGGTGGTGCAGGAGAAGGTGGTCAGGAGCTTTTTCAGAGGCCTAGACCACATATCCCCTCCGGTGCGAGAACCTCACCTCTGTGGGATCTACTGCTGGTATTGGCTAAGCTCATGGGCAAGCCATCCAAACTGATGCACAGGTGTGACATCTCTCACCTGTCATGGAAGACTGCCTTCTTGGTGGCTATCACATCAGCCAGAAGGATGGGAGAGCTCCAGGCGCTTTCCATCGAGTCTCCTTATCTGGTCTTCCACAGGGACAAGGTTGTCCTTTGCCCCCACCCGAAATTCCTTCCGAAGGTGGTGTTGAAGTTTCACCTTAACCAGGTGTTGACTCTGCCAGTGTGTTCTACCCCAATCACACCTCGGAGGCCGAAAATAGGCCCCATACTTTGGACCCTAGAAGAGCGCTCTCTTATTATAAGTAGCAAATGGCTGAAGTTTGGGGAGAGGTTCACCAGCTGTTTGTCACCTACGCTGAAGCCGCACCTGGCAGACCTGCAGCCAAGCGGACGATAGGCAGATGGGTCACCTCCTGCATAGATCTCTGCTATAGGTTGGTGGGCATGGAGCCTCCCAAAGGGATAAGAGCTCATTCTACCTGCCATACCACTGTTTCAGTGGCTGCTTCTAGGGACATCCCTATCCAGGTAATCTACAGGGCTGGTACCTGGAAGTCAGCACACAACTTCATTTCCCATTACCACATTGACCTTGAGTCACGCCGGGATGCTGGTTTTGGGACCTTGGTTCTCCAGTCTTTATTCCCTAAGTAGGGAGTTCGCGCCTTGCCTCCCTCCTCCCGGAGAACTGCTAGGAGTCTGCCAGACAGTGTGGATTGAACAACATATCCACATCCCTAGAAATGCAGGTTACTTACCTGTAACAGGAGTTCTAGGAGTGGTATATGTTGTTCATCCACACGACCCATCCGATCTCCCCAGCTTCAACACACAACCTGGCTTCCAGTGGACTAGATCTGGCATCATGGGGTGGAGCCGAGGGTTTTACCACCCAGGTGGGTGGGAGGAGCCAGCTTGAAGACCTTCCGGCAAGATTTAAAGCCTCAAGGAACCTGCCAGACAGTGTGGATGAAAAATATATACCACTCCTAGAACTCCTGGTACAAGTGAGTAACCTGTATTTATCACTGATACTCTGGTAGTCCCACTCCCTCACCTGATCCAGGAAATGTAGAACATTTATACTTGGTAGTCTACTTGTTCCTACTACCAGTAGCTGATGAAAGCCCCCCTCACCCTGGCTCTGAGATGCCGGTCGGCACTTGCTCTTCGCTCACTGCCATGCCTGGTTGTTACCTGCTGAAAAACAGATCTCTTATCAGTCTATATAGTTCTTTGATTAACAGATTATCCAGAAAAAAAGATGATTTGGTACCTTTTATTGGACCAACATAGATGTTACAAAAGAAAACAGGTGCTTAAGCTTTCTGACTACACACTATCCTTCATCAGAAGCTAATGCCATATGTACATAAAAACAGACAAAAAGTTGTAAAGGATCCCATTGGCCTAAAAATTACATTTAAAAGTCAGCTTAAAACCATATAGGGAACACAGGCTGACTATTAGAGAAAATCATTCCAAGATCAAGCATCACAGAACAGATAACTCCCTTCTAAAACCGGGACCAGTACGGCAACAATAATATTTTTCTGTTTGATTTAACTGACGGCAGTCAACTGTGGTTGGTGAATAAAGGCTAAATGCCTGCCACATTCTCAGGGCTTGGGAGGCAGTCACCAGATGGAAGGATTGTCACAAGATACTGGGGAGCCATCACCAGATATGGGAGGATGGCACTGGATAATGGGAATGGGAGGGGACACTGTATTACTAGAGATAGGTTTTCTGTTTTTATCAGGATCTGGTGAGGGGGTGAGGCCACTAGACTGACAGGAATGAATGTTCTAGCTCTGCCTGGATTAGGTGAGTGGGGGGCACTGAACTACCAAGGAATTCTTTTTTATCGGCCAGTTTAAAAAAGATTTTTGCCTACTTCTGTCACGAGAGAAACTATGCGACTGCCCCTCTTAACTGCTTGCCCTCAGTGTAAAACCTCAGGGTACTAAAACTGTACCCTTTGTTATGCTGTTAACCCGCCCTCCCTCCCCGACTGTTCCCTCTCTCTAATTCCTACCCCAACCCCACGCTTGCTCATCCTCACCCTTCTATTTCTCCACCTTGCCTTTCTGCTACCCATGACAAGGCCCTGCTTTGGCTGTCATCTATTTACTGCCCTGCACTTCACACTAAACCCTTACCTGTCCCCTGTCAATGGACCCACTTTATCCACCTACCTCACCCCCCCCCGTGCATGAACAAAGCCTTTGCCTGGTTGCCTTTCTGTTTCCACAGATTGCACTTATATTGTAATCCTTGCTTGACTATGAGGATGATGTCACATTTCAGTCATGCCCTTATGTAACTATTGTCTGTCCTAACTAGTATGGGTATATTACTGTTTGATTCTCTCTCATTTTTGATCCTCCTGATTCTGTATTGTGTGTGATTAACTGGTTTGTTTTGTGTAACACATCGACTTGGAGCCTTTGTAAAAGAGGCAATTTGTGCTCAAAGGTATTAATCCGAACTGTGAAATAAATAAACATGCATTAGAGTAAGCCCCATTTGTATGGCCACCTGGTTGCAAATAGTAGTCCTACACATAAAAAAAAAACAGTGCCGTGCTAAAAGATTTGCACTACACAGCAGGATGCTTTCTAAAATAGCACCAGCCAAGCTTATTACAGCGCAGAACTTATCCTGTTAGAGGGGTATGGTATGACTGCCTGTCTGTCCATCTCCCGGCAATTTACCTCCCAACTTCAAGTTCCCGTAATCCGACTTCCCATTTGGTATCATTTGCTGACTAAATTTTGCCTGATTATTAACTATTAGAAAATGCAAATGTGCATTACGCAGTCAACTCTGGGCAAATGCGTAATATTTCTCTAATTTCAAATCCAGGTTGCACAGCTTTTAGAGGAGGTGCTTTAAAATTGCATTAGTTGGCAGCTCACATGTGGGTATCTTTAGATTTGTCTCTGAACTACACAAGGAGCAGTGTAATACAGACACTTTAAATGAGAAAATTAATCGTGGCCTCCCAAAGTCACCTCTAAAAAAATGGTACAAGAAGAGAAGATGCAGAACATCACCAAAGACGGAGCTGCTCGTTCTGCGCTGCAATACATCTGCAGAATAGCACACAACCTGTGATTGTGAAATAACTTTGATAGTCAAGGCATTTTAAACCTTTTAACCTTTTTGTGGTCATTGTTTTTAGAAGAATTAAAGTTGAATAAAATTGAAGAATGAACAAGCATTTTCTGATGATAAGGATCAGGTAAGAAAAAACGTATTCATTTCATGGTTCTGAATGCAAAATTATGCACTTCATGCTGTTTCATGCTAAAGTATTTCATGGTGCCTGATTGTTTATGCATTGTTTCATGCTAAAGTATTTCAAAGTGCTTAGGTAGAGAGGTGTTCTGGTGCCCGATGCTGTTTATGCAATTGTGTTCTGAAATTATGCACTTCATGCTTAGTTCTGAAATGCTGAGACAGAGAGGTGATACTGTTTTGTTGGCCAACAGTTGTTACGGGAAAGAATTTGTCAGCAAAGTAACCCAGTCGGGGACTTGACGCTGGGAAGTTGTTTGTCGGCAAGTTACATGTCGGGCAGCGGTACGGATCCCTGTTAGAGTGGTACGTGGGCCCCCATCGTCAGAGCCAGCCATTAGTGCCATGCGCTTCTAAGTGCTGCACCTGAGACAGCACACAGCCAGCCTGGGAACATATTCAGACAGGCAGTATGCTCCATTTGATGTGCACTGCCTATCTCAATATGTGTGCTGTGGAAGTGAAGCACACAATGAAACATAGAAACCTAGTAATTGTCAGCAGAAAAGAACCACTTGGCCCATGCAGTCTGCTCAGACTTTCTCTGCCTATTCTGTCACTGCAGACCCTGCCTGGTCTCCATCGACCCTCCCCCATTCCTGCCTATTTACCAATATTCCCTTATGCCTATCACATGCTTCTTTGAAGCCCCCCCTCATTGTCTTCACTCCCACCACCTCTGCTGGCAGACTGTTCCAGGCACCCACCACTGTTTCAGTGAAGTAGTACTTACTCACATCCCTTTTAACTTTCCCCTTTCCAGCTTCAATGCATGCTGTCTTGCCCTGATGTACTTTATCATTTGATATAGCCTCCCTTCCTGTATCCTGTTCACCCTGTGAAGTACTTGTAGGTCTCTATCATGTCCCCCCCCTTCTCTCTTGTATGGTGTACCTGTTGAGATCCCTCAAATCTCTTCTTGTCAGGCTTTTGGTGAAACCAGTGCACCATTTTAGTTGCTCTCCTCTGAACTGCCTCCACCCTATCTGTCCTTTCTGAGATATGGCCTCTAGAACTAGACACAGTACTCCAGGTGGGGTCTCACCAGTGACCGATACAGAGGCAACACCCCCTCCCTCCTCCTGCAGGTGATACCTCTTCCTATGTACCCAGCATCCCAGTGGCCCTGTCTCCTACCTTGTCACGCTCTCCTGTCACTATGAGATCATCAGATAAGATAACCTCAAGATTTATTTCTTGCTTAGTGTCCATCAGTACCTCCCCCTCCATTTTATACTCAACCTCTGGGTTTCTATGCCCTAGATGAATGATTTTGCACTTTTTTGGCTATGAATCCCAGCTGCCATGCCACGTACCACTCCTCAAGCTTTCTAAGGTCCTTACTCATTCTCTTCACCCCCACCTATCCACTCTATTACAGACTGTGGTGTCATCTGCAAAAAAGCATACATACCCTTCCAGTTCTTCTGTAATGTCACTTATGAAGACATTGAAGAGGACCGGTCCAGGACTGAGCCCTCCAGCTCCCTTCTGATCACTCTCTTCTCACTGGAGTGAGTGCCATTTACCACCACCCTCTGCTGCATATCCATTAACCCATTTTTTTACCCAGTTTACCACTTTGGATCCCACCCATAGACCGTCCAATTCCTTATTAGTCTCCTATGTGACACAGTGGGAACAAGCGACCACTGCACAGTGTACTTCACAATGAGCACAACCATGGAGATAAGCCATACAAAAACAAGGATGCTGGACTTTAGAAGAGCTGACTTTGGCAGAATGGGTGAATACCTGAAAAATGCACTAGCAAATGACCAAAAAGGAGGGATGGAAGAACAATGGAGAAAAATCAAAACTGCCATTATAGAGGCAACAAGCCTTTGTGTGAAACCAATAAAGAAAACAAAGCGGAGTGAAAAAACACTATAATTCTCAACAGAGGTGGCAGGGAAGGTTTAGGAGAAAAAGGCTGCATTCAAAAAGTATAAGGAATCACAGAAGGAGCACGACAGGGAACTGTATCAATTAAAGCAGAAAGAAGTGGGGGAAGGCAGTCAGACTAGCAAAGGCCCAAACCGAGGAAAAAAATAGCCAACTCAGTTAAGAAGGGGGATAAAACCTTTTATAGGTACATTAGGGAGCATAGAAAGGTTAAGGGAGGGATAGTGAAGATTAATAAGGGAGAGGGGAGGTGGGCAGAGGGAGACAGTGAAAGGGCAGAGATACTGAATGAATACTTTTGCTCAGTATTCACAAAAGAAGATGAGGAGGAGTTACCTAAACCAGACAATAGAAGCACTCTGGGTAGTGGGGTTGACACCAGTCCATTCACAGAAGAGACAGTCCTGAAAGAACTCCTAAAACTCAAGGTGGACAAAGCAATGGGGCTTGATGGGATTCACCCCAGAATCCTAAAAGAACTAAGGGAGGACCTAGTGACACCACTGACCACGCTTTTTAACCGATCATGGCAGGATGGGGCGGTACCTGAGGACTGGAGGAGGGCAGATGTGATTCCCCTTCACAAAAGTGGGAGCAAGGCAGAAGCGGAAACTACAGACCTGTAAGTTTGACCTCAGTGGTAGGAAAATGATGGAATCACTTCTGAAAGAAAGAATTGTTGAGTACCTAGAGGCCAGCTGCGGGGCACAGGACCCAAAGCAGCATGGATTTACAGCAGGAAGGTCATGTCAGACAAATCTAATTGATTTCTTTGACTGGGTGACCAAAGTAATAGACCAGGGAGGGGCTGTGGATATGGCCTACCTAGACTTTAGCAAGGCATTTGACACAGTCCCACACAAAAGATTAATAATCAAGTTAGCCAGCCTGGGAGTGGGTCCCAGGGTGGTAGCCTGGGTAGCAAACTGGCTGCACAACAGGACACAGAAGGTAATAGTGAATAGAACACATTCCAAAGAAAGGGGGGTTACTAGTGGAGTACCTCAGGGCTCAGTACTGGGTCCAGTCCTCTTTAACATCTTTATAGGTGACATTGCAGAGGGTCTGGAGGGAAAGGTATGCCTCTTTGCAGATGACACAAAGATCTGTAACAGAGTTGATACACAAGGGGGTAGAAAAGATGAGAAGGGACTTGGCAAGGTTGGAGGAATGGTCAGACATATGGCAACTTAGATTCAATGCAAAGAAGTGCAAAGTAATGCACCTGGGAAACAGAAACCCAGAAGAAGAGTGCACAATAGCAGGGGAGGTACTAACAACAACAAAAATGGAAAGGGACCTAGGGGTAGTCATATCAGATGACCTAAAGGTGGGTAAGCAATGTGAAAAATCGGTAAGGAGAGCCAGGAGGGGTACTGAGATGCATAGGAAGGGGCATCACAAGTAGAAAAAGGGAAGTGGTTATCCCTCTGTACAGACAGTTGGTGAGACCCCATCTGGAGTACTGTGTGCAGTTTTGGAGACCTCATCTATGCAAGGACATAGACAGGATGGAAGCAGTCCAGAGGAGGGCAACTAAAATGGTGCAGGGTCTGCAGCAGAAACCATATGAAGAGAGACTTGAGAGAGCTTAATATGTATACTCTTGATGAAAGGAGGGACAGGGGGGACATGATAGAAACGTTCAAGTACCTCAAGGGAATCAATAAAGTCCAGGAGGGTAGCATCTTTCAGAAAAAGAGATGTGTAAGAACAAGGGGTCACAATTTAAAGATAGAGGGGGGACGGCTCAGGGGTAATGTGAGGAAATTTTTTTTCACGGAGAGAGTGGTGGATACATGGAACAGCCTTCCTGAGGAGGTCGTTGGGTCTAAAACAGTGGGGGAATTCAAACATGTATGGGACAGACACAAGGCAATTATAGTGGGGGGTTGCAGGAAGTAGGCTGTTGGTTAACTAGAATCTGCAGCTTATCCAGTAGGTAGGGAAATGGGCAGACTGGGTGGGCCAAGTGGTCCTTATCTGCTGTCAAAGTCTATGTTTCTATGTTCAGTGTCAAAGACTGAAGTTCAAGTAGGCAATATTCACTGTGCTTGCTTGATGTATTTTCCTAGTCACCCAGTTGGAAAAATCAATCAGATTCATCTGGAATGACCTCCCCCTCCCCAATGAATCCATGCTGCCTTTGGTGCTGTACTCCATTAGCCATTCTTTTCATAGATTTTCCATTAATTTCTTCACCACTGATGTGAGACTCACTGGCCTATCACAGAAATCTGACAACAGAAAGGGACCCCAATGGCCCATCGAGTCTGCTCCTTCCCCCCTACTCATCTCCTTTTCCACAGGCCCTCACCTTCCCCCCCACTTACCAACCCCACATGTCTGTCCCATGCCCTCTTGAATCCCACCACCGTTTCAGCCCCACCACCTCTTCTGGTTGTTTGTTCTAAGCCTCCACCACCCTCTCCGTGAAGAATCCCCCCTTACATTGCCTCTATATCTTCCGCCCTCCAATCTTAGGCTATGCTCTCTAGTTTTAGCCCCCTCCTTCCTTTTAAATAAGCTACCCTCCTTCACCTTATTGATCCCCTTCACAATCTTAAAAGTTTCAATTATGTCCCCCTTCTCCCTTCTGGTCTCCAATGGGTATAGATCCAGTTCTTTACACCTCTGCTCATATGGCTTCCCCTGCATACCGTGCACCATCTTGGTTGCCCTTTCTGGACCATCTCTGTCCTTGCTTAGGTGTGGTCTCCAGAACTGGACCCTGTACTTCAGGTGTGACCTCACAATGGCTATGTAGAGAGGCATCAATACCTCCCTCCTTCTGCTAGTTATGCCCCTCCCAATGCATGCCAGTATTCCATTTGCCTTCCTCACAGCTTTGCTGCATTGGCTACCTACCTTGAGGTTGCTTGATATTATAATCCCCAGATCCCTCTCCTGCTCTGTTTTTTTGACCCCCCCCAAAAAAAAGTGTAAGCTGCTTGCGGGTTTTATGCCCCAAGTGCATTACAGCATACTTTTTGGCATTGAATTGCATTTGCCAAGTTTCCGACCACCCCTCCAGAATCTTCAGGTCCTGCCTCATGGCATCCACCCCCCCCCGGGGTGTCCACCCTATTGCAGGTTTTCGTATCCTCTGCAAATAGGCACACCCTTCCCTCCAGCCCATCTGCTATATCACTGATGTGGCTATTAAAAAGGAGGGTTCCTGTACTGACCCCTGGGGCACCCCGCTCATCACCCTCCTCACCCTGGAGTGCACCCCATTTACCGCCACTCTCTGACTTCTGCCCGCCAGCCAGTTTTCTACCCACCTAGCTATTTTCCATCCCACCCCTATGCTTTCCAGCTTATTTACTAGCCTTCTGTGAGGTACGGTGTCAAAGGCCTTGCTGAAGTCCAGATAGGCTACGTCCACCGCCCCTCCCTGGTCAACCACCTGTGTCACCCAATTGAAGAACTCTATCAGGTTCATCTGGCATGATCTCCCATTCGTAAAGCCATGCTGCCTATTGTCCTGCAGGCCGCTATCCACCAGGTAGTCCACCACTCTTTCTTTTATTAGTGCCTCCATCACCTTACCCACCACTTGGGTGAGGCTGACTGGGCAATAATTCTCCGCTACCTCCTCACTGCCCCCCTTGTGCAGTGGCACCACATCTGCCCTACTCCAGTCACTTGGCACCCTCCCTGTATCCATGGACAAGTTAAACAGTCTCCTCAGTGGAGCAGCCAGCTCTTCCCTCAGTTTCTGGAGTACCCTCGAGTGAAAGCCATCGGGCCCCATTGCTTTGTCCACCTTTAACCTGCCTAGTTCCTCCCTAACCCTGTCTACGCTGAACAGGCTAGGACCCACCTTTTTGTCTTCCCTCCCCCTTAGTTCAGGTCCTTTACCAACCCCCTCCTCTGTGAAGACCAAGCAGAAGTAACTATTCAGCACCTCTGCTTTCTCAGAGTCCCCCTCCAGTTGTATTCCCTCCCCAACCATACTATCCCCTGCCTTGCCGTCCTTCTTTTTCCCACATACCTAAAATAAGTTTTATCTCACCTTTTGGTCTGCCTAGCAAATTTCTCCTCAGTGTCCACTTTAGCCCTCCTTATCTTCTGCCTATAATTGCTAGCGTCCTCCCTTCTGCCGCTCTTATGAAGCGGGACTACATCTGTTATCCTTCAGTCTTCTGGAACCGCTCCTGTTTCCAGAGAGTTGCTGAATAAGGCTGTCAGTGGTGCATCAAGCACCTCTCTGAGTTTCTTTAAAACCCTTTCGGGCCCTGGCTACCCGAGTGACCTCCTGACTCAGGTCCATCTGGTGCACTTGCTCCACTCCTCTACCGAGGGCCTCCTAGCAGTTCCTAGAGCTCACCTTAAATCCTCTACCTGTTCAGGATGCCTGCATTTTCCTACTCTTCCTCTGTGCAGTCCCTCTGCCAGCCTATTTATCCTCACTATCCCTCCCATTGCTCTCCTCTTCTTGCTTATGCACCTGAAGAAAGTTTTGTCCCCTCTTGCTACCACTTTGGCTCTCCTTTCATTTGTTTGAGCATTTGATCCCCTCACTGCCTTGTCTACTTCCCTCTGTTTACTTGCTGCACCTCCTTATCCTCATCCCTTTGTGTTTCTTTGTATCTCCTAAATGCTACCCTTTTTCCTTCATCTTTGTGGCCACTTCACTAGAGTACCATAATGGGCTTCTTTTTGCTCCTGCTTTTGCTCACTTTATGCAAATGTTGGTTGCCTTCGCTATGCCTTCCCTTAATTTTCTCCACTGTTTCACTGCTCCTTACTGGCAATCCTCCCCTGTGAGGCTGCTTCTGAGGCAGTCTCCCATTTCTTTAAAATCCACCTTCATTTTTGTGTGACCTGCCTCTGAACCCATTTTAATATTGAACCACAGTATACGGTGATCATTGGTTCTCAGGGGACAGCCCACTGTGACGCGACTATGCGCTATCCCAGTCTTCTGTAAGGCAGGGATTCAGAGGGTCAAAGGGGAGTTAGCATGTCTCAAATAGGATAGCACCTTTATGCCCGAGTTATTTTCATCTGTCAGCATGCTAATAAGCCCATAGGGCAGACAAGGTGCTATGGGGCCATTTGCATGCCATTATGGGTTCATAAGCATCTCTGCACACTGCTGCTGTCATGACTGCATGGAGACATTGTGGAAAGCAGTGCCAGCCCCCACCTTCTGATTGCCATTCAGATGCCCATAAGTATTATATAAAAAAATAAATAAAATGATCCCTGGCATCTATTGTAGTCTTCCCCACCCCAATCACTGTTCAGGTGCCCTGATTAGTATATTCAAAGATCCTTGATACTTAGTAGTTCCTCCACCCTGATTGCCATTCAGATGCCCCTGATTAGTATATTAAAATGTTCCCTAGTCCACCCCTCAATCACAAGTCCGAGCCTCCTCCCCATTCCACTCACTTGGATCCTCCATACCCTCCCCACATTGGCTTCCAACTTACCCCAGCAGTTAATGTCCCCCTGGTGATGGTGACAGTCCCAGACCCTGTGCTTGCCACCTTGGCTGGCCACCATCTGAATGACAGGGGGTGAGCACATGCCTGCTCACTCCCTGTCACTCAGTGGCTAACCCAGGTAATGAGCAGAGGGGCTGTACCGATCGCAGTCACAGGGAAGTGACTGCTATTTTGTGTAAGTAGGGAGCCAGTGGAGGAGAGGTGGAGGGACCTGGGTGGGCGTGATGGGCAGAGGGCTAGGATTACTGACGGGGGGGGGGGGCACTTTTTATTTATTCTTTGGTAACCAGATAAGGCCCACTAGGCACAAGTGCCTGTTTTCAGGGACGAACTGGGAGCGCTGGGGTGGAAAAGTGACTTGCTCAGAGTCACGCAGTATGCAAGTGGTGGTTGTGGGAATCAAACCCAGGTCTGCTGGCTGTAGCAAGCTCATTTGCAACTCCCTTAGATGCCAGGGATCATAGAAACATAGACAATGATGGCAGAAAAACATCTGTAGTCCATCCGGTTTGCCGATAGTTCCCTATCAAACCTCTGGACCTATTGTCCATACAGGGTGCTAGCCTTCACTACCCACCCCCCTTTTCACCTTACTACTAACACCTTCAGTAACCATTATACCATTCACTTTGTCCAAGCTGTACTTGAAACATTTATGGTTTTGGCACCCACTACCATGTCTGGAAGACTTTTCCATGGTTCCACCTCACTTTCTGTAAAATAAAATTTTCTCATATCTCTCCTGAACCTTCCCCCGTCAGTTTCCACTCATGCCCCCATGTCCCTGAACTGTTATTCATGCTGAGTGGTTCCTCGCAGTTCGTCTTGTTTATTCCTTTCAGGGACTTGAAGTCTTTTTATCATATCGCCCCTCTCTCATAATGATCTCATTATATGATCCTCAGAAGATCCACCCTGTCAGCCCTGAATCATCCTGATCACCCTTTGTTACACCATCTCTAGCCTGTTTTTATCATTCCTGAGGTGAAGACTCCAGAACTGAGCACAGTACTCTAGGTGCGGCCTCACCAACAATTTACAAAGAGGTAGAAATACCACTTTTTTTTTCTACTGACAGTACCCCTTCCAATACATTTCGGCATCCTATTTGCCTTACTGCAGGCCTTGTTGTACTGACTTGATTGTTTAAGGGTGTCACTAATGATGACTCCTAGGTTCCTTTCATCAGCTGTAGTGCTCAGCTTTACCCCTCCTATCCAGTACTCTGTCCTGGGGTTCTTGTTCCTTAGTTGTATCGTCTTGCACTTTCTGGTAATGAATTTCAGCTGCCAAACTTTTGACCACCTCTCTAGTCTTTATGGGTCACTGCATCTCCCTGAGTCCTTCATCACTATCTACCCTCCCACAGAACTTAGTGTCCTCTGCAAAGAGACAGTCTTGCCCGAGATTTGTTCTCCAGTATCGCTGATGTTGAAGAGGACAGGACCCCGGATGGATCCCTGTGGCACCCTATTGATGACCTCCCTCTCTTCTAGTTTGACACCATTAATTACAACCCTTTGCTGCCTCTCGTTCAACTAATTTCCAACCCATATTAATATAATAACTGGGGCATGTGAATGGCAATTTTGGGTGGGGGACCACTCGACACCAGGGATCATTTTACTATAATAATTGAGGTCATTTAAAGTGTGATCAGTGGTGGGGAACCCTTAATGCCAGGGGTGATTTTATTATACTACTTGGGGGCATCAGAATGGTGACCAGTGGTGGGATGACAATGCACTGTGTGCTCAGATGAGGGCAGGATTTTTGGAAGTGGTAAAAAGCATCTCAATTTCAGCTGTTAAGCACTTTCAAAACCTTTTATACATCACTCTGCTCTGTATGTAGGGTTGCCACATATCCATTTTTTGACCAGATAATCCGTTTTTTTGTGTCCTTATCCAGTCATCCAGTTTTGATTAAATGTAGTCTGTTTTTTGGGCCTGTTTGAGTGCTCATATACTCTTAAAACTGCTGTATCAAATCAGTCACTGTTTTAGCTGCATTGCATGTCCAGGTTACAAAGAAGTTCTGATGTCATTCAGACCTGCCTTTGTTTGTGAAACCAGTCTGTCTGGGAGGTGTAAAGTGTGGCCATTAATATCATTAGCAGTAAATTAACCTAATCTTTTCCACTCTGAATTTGAAGTATGGTCTTTTACTGCTATGACAGGAAACAGCTTTTACAGTTATGTGCTCTCATGTGTTTCTTTTTGTTTGTCCTATATTCTGGTATGTTTTAGACCCATATTTGTCAAATTAATAATCTACCTTTTATTGCCTTTATCACTACATCTGTTCTCATTTTTTGTATTACCTGAACATTCAATGATATAAGCTACACGTTTACAGGTCATTCAGATAAACAGCATGGAATGGTGTGTCTGAAATTGTGGAATGTCTTAGAAATATGAAAAGAAACAGTAGTTGCTGAGGTAAAGGGAAACACAGTGCAGTATTAAGGGTACCACAAGTACCAATAATTAAATTATCAAACATTGGTCAAAGCATATCAGAATACATGACTGACATGGAAAGTAAAATGAGAAAGTGTTTAACAGAGGGTTGAGCAATAAGCTGTGAATAAGCTTGGCATATCCAGCAGGTCTGAGTTTGATTCCTACAGCCTCCACTTGCATACTGTGTAACCCTGAGCAAGTCACTTAACCTTCCTGTCCTACTCCTGTAAAATGTGCTATGGAGCCTATGGGAGTTAACCTGGTTGTCAAAGAAGAAAAATAAATAACTGAATGAATAAATAAATCAAATAAATAATAGTATAAAAATGATTTCCTATCACTAGTAATGTTTATTCCAACATTACAAATGGCTTTGGAGGAGGAGCGATATTCTCACCAGTCATAAAAAGGTGATGAAGCCAGAGGCAGAGTTTGGGGTGTGGTTTAGCATCCGAATTTTACCTCATCCAAAGGTGGTGACCCGATCTGTATGTAGGATGGGATCCCTCATTTGCACAGCCACAATGGTACATATTTATTTATTTATGACTTTGATAACCGGGTGAGTGCGCTGATCCCAGGGACCGTTTTCAGGCATGACCCGGGCCATGTACAGAAATGGCACAGATAACAATATGAACAGAAAAGAAACATGAGAAGGTAAACAGAGAATAGAACAAAAGCAAAACTGTGGATACAAGGTACATAGGTCAAAAATGAAGCAAGAATTTGATAACATAACGTCCGTTATTTACAATAAATAAATTAGTTATTACAGAGGTACATTTGTGGTTGGCAACATTAGTACATTACCTATAACTGAAGTAGAAATGGAAGTTTGTAGTGAGTGGATGTTGAGGGAAATGGTGGGAAAATCCTAGGGGAGGGAGATAGAATGTGGCTCAACGGGTGACAGACAGATTAGACAGGAACAGGTCAACTATCCAGGGGAACAGTGACAGGAGGAGTTTGCTAGGAGCCAGCTTTTGAGGTGGGATTTGAAGATATGCATGTGATCAGGTTAGCATCAGGGGCTGCTGAATATTGCAACTGTCCACTCATGCTGTTCCTACTTAGTGCGATGCTTAGATGTTCAGCGCTTCACTAACCTAAGTAACTAAAAATCCTGGCTGACGCCTCTTAAGATGCAGAAAGTAAACAAAAAAGGGTTATGTTATTTCTTTCTTTCTTTCTTTCTGTATTTTTCGATCTTATTTTGCTTGCAAAATGTTTATCAAATTTCAAAACATTGTAATGTGACTTAAAACGTTTATAACAGTTGTAGTTAAAATTCAGTCTCTTCTTCAATCAATCAATATTTTATTTTTATAAAGCACCCTTCCCATGCTCAGGGCCCTTTACAATACAAAATAAAAACACACAGTATTACAATTTAAAACAAATAAAAACATATCAGTGGGCCCATTAATAATCTTTCATACGAGTGCCGTCTTTCTATTTTTTGCTCCTTCTACTGCCCCAATCTGCCCTATCTCTCAGAGCCTCCAAGCACCCTCGCATTCCACTGTGAGGACCCGGGGGGGGGATTGCTCCTTGAGTGCACTACTCCAAATGTTTCCAGAACCCCCAGTTACCTCCCCCCCGGGTGGCGCGAGGAAGGTTCCCACTGACCTCCCTCGAACTTCAGGGGAGCGTGCACAGTGGAGTCTGCCCCCCATTCCTCCATGGATGCTTGGTGCGGAGGGCTCCTTGCCAGGATTGGCTGGGGTGTTTTTCCTTTGTTCTGCTCCTGCCCCCTCTGCTGACCCGAATTCATCACCAAACCTGGGTCACCAGTGTGGTGTGAAGTGTGGCGTCCAGCGTCTTAACCCACAGCGCCACCTGGCCGGCTGAGTGCTGTCTTTATTTACTTATAAAAACACAGTCTGGTGGGCTGGCTTAGTGGCTTGGTGGTAGCTGTACTGCCTGTCATGCCAGTGGTCTGGTTTTGGGGGTGGATCTGGGTCACATGGGTGTCAGCTGGGGGAAGAGAGGATTGAGCATCTCAGGGACTGCTCTCCTCTCAAGGAGGGGGAGTCCGACCACCCCACTCTTCAACAGCAACCTAGCTGAGGAGGGCTTTCAGGGCAGTGGAGCAGCATAAAGGGGAGGGCTCAGGCAGGTATAAAGCATGTACATGCCTTTACATGCATTGGCATCATTGCATGCTTGGCTGCCCAGGAGATGAAACCAAAAGTAGCAAACCCCCAATGGCTGAACAATCCGCCAACCTACTGCAGGCTCTGTACTGCATGCTTAGCTCCCGTGTGAATATGTCTCCTTGTGAATGACCCTTCCCCTCCTGGCACCACCATGGGGGGGGGTCCGTGGGGGATATCAAAGCTGGTACTTCCTGGGGATGGTGGGTAATGGGGCAGAACAGGTCAGTGGGAAAGGGGGTCACTGAGCGATTAAGAAAATAAAAATCTCTATGGAAAGAGAAAGAAATAAAACACAGTTTGGGAATCTCAAACCACTTAACGCAGTCATACCATACAAGCAGGGTCACTATGCTGCTAGACCAGGGCAGGCTTATTAGTGGAGACCCAGTGCCTGGCAAAGCTCTGTCCACCTTGCAGTGCTCTGTGGATATGTTATTGGGAGGCTAGGAAGGGACTGTGAGTGCCACCAGTGAGGCATCACAGTGCAGTTATTCAGAACAGAAACATGCAAATCATGCATATGCCAGCTGAGCTCCTGACAAGAACTGTACCCTGAGTGATTGCTACAAAAAATACATATTTTTGTTTCTTAACCAAGAACCTTTATTATACAAAACATTAAAATAAAACCAAAAACTAAATCAACACAAACTCTGTAGATTGCAAACTAGGAAAGCAGTTCCTGCAATGCTTCCCAAGCATTCGGCTCAGATAAGTTGCTGGACTAACATAGTAATTAATTACACATAAATCTGATCAAAACTTTAACTTATAACAGAAAAATGCATGAGGTCCCCTATGTTTATATGGTACGAAAGTGATATGTTAACTGTAAATGAAGGCAGCACTCAATTAAAAGAATAAACGGTGTATTTAAATTAGTTCCAAAAGTTTCGTCACATCACAATGTTCTGAAATTTTTTTAAAGGTGTGTAAGCAAAACAAGATGGAAAACCCCATAAAGAGGTAGAAGAAGAGAGAGCCCTGTTTTGTTTACCTTCTGCTCTGCAGTTTTAGACATCCCTCTCACAAGGCCAGCAGTTCCCTAAATGCAGCAGGAAATGAGTGCAGTGGCAGGCCATTCCAGGTGCAGAGCAAATTTTAGTATGTAGTGTATTTGTTTCACTATATAGTTTATTTGTTTCAGTTGATTTTTCAGTCTATAGTGTATGCATTTCAATATATAGAAAATACTGGATGGGCAGCAATGCACAACCAGTGTGTTCTGCCACAGAGGGGTTCTGATGCCCTGTGATCTCGAGAGCGAAGCTTGAGAAGTCCCTGGGAATCAGAGCCCTGAGGTGGTAGAACACATTGGTTGTGCATAAAGTTGCTCGTCCTGAATTTTTTATAGTGCATAATATTGTATGAAATGTGTGTATGTCAGTTCTTTCATTTTTTTTTGTGTGATCTATTTTTCCGCCCCTGTGCTTGCTGGTCCACCACTCCTTCGAGCTCTACCAAGTTCCCCCCCAGCCCCCACTGTCCTTACCCAGCCCTCCTCTGATCCTCATATTGCAGCTGACCCCGGGATGTCAAACATCATACCGCGGACAGGTACCCCTCCTCCGAGGCACCGGGGGAGGCGTGACCCCAACACATACTTCTAGGGCCCAGGGATGCTGCTGAGGAACAGGAGGCCCTGGGAAGGCACCGGAGGCCCTTGGGGAACAGAGAGCCGTCTTCTGGTGGCCAGCGAGTGATTTTTTCCTGGCTTTCTTAAGGTGCATGACGTCCGGACATCAAGGCAAGAGCCGACGTCTGTCACGCTCCACCCCAATGATCCTGACGTGTTGCTCTACCCCTGGCCTCCACCAGTGGTCGCTTCAGCTCCGGTTCGCAGCCCCTTCCCTCCCTGAAGACAGTGAGCAGTCATGAGATGCTCCAGCTGCCTTCCCCGGCCGACCCCTCCAGCAGCCCGAGCTGGTTCCAGGTCGCTGGTGTCATGAAATCAACCACTGCTACCGATGGGCTGGCAGTTCTTTCATTTTTAAAATGAAAATGACTCATGCAGCCTCTAAAGGTTCCGGAATGCTGTTGTACCACAGAAGGGTACAATCACATTCCATGACCTTTGAACTGTGGTACAATAGCATGTTGAATGGGATTGAATTCTATATAGAACAATGCTCTACTTAAGTCGTATACTACGAGAGGGTGTGGATGATGCCAGGATTTACCCATGCCTGGTGTGCTTGGTCACAAGGCCCCAGGCCGAAAGGAGCAAAACATTACTCAGGCGTGGATAAATCCTGGCATAGAAACATAGAATTTGATGGCAGATAAGGACTGCTTGGGCCACCTAGTTTGCCCATTTCCCTACCTGATGGGTAAGCTGCAGATCCTAGTTAACCAACAGCTTACTTCCTCCTAACCCCCACTAGAATTGCCTTATGTCTGTCCCAGGCA
Source organism: Neoceratodus forsteri (assembly GCA_016271365.2). NCBI lineage: Eukaryota > Metazoa > Chordata > Ceratodontiformes > Ceratodontidae > Neoceratodus > Neoceratodus forsteri. The sequence continues at coordinate 637,141,324 of CM028135.1, read as the reverse complement.
TTCTTGAATTCCCTCACTGTTCTTGACTCCACAACCTCCTCAGGAAGGCTGTTCCATGCACCACAACCCTCTTCATGAAAAAATGCTTTCTAACATTACCTCTGAGCTGCCCCCCTCTATCTTCAAATTGTGCCCCCTTGTTCTTGCACATCTCTTTTTCTGAAAGATGCTACCCTCTTGGACTTTAATTCTCTTGAGGTACTTGAAAGTTTTGTCGTGTTCCCCCCTCTCCCTCCTTTCCTCGAGGGTACACATATTAAGCTGCTTTAGTCTCTCTTCGTATGTCTTCTGGTGCAGACCCTGCACCATTTTGGTTGCCGTCCTTGGAACAACCTCCACTCTGTTTGTCTGTGTAGATAGGGTCTCCAGAACTGCATGCAGTACTCCAGATGGGGTCTCACCAACTGTCTGTACAGAGGGATAACAACTTTCTGTTTTCTACTGTTGTTACCTCTCCCTATGCAACCCAGTATCCCACCAGCCCTCCTTACTGCCTTCTCACATTGCTTGCCCACCTTTAGGTCATCTGATATAATTACTCCCAGGTCCCTTTCCATTTTTGTTGTTGTTAGTATCTCACCCTCATTGTGTACTCTCCCCCTGGGTTTTTGTTTCCCAGGTGCATTACCTTGCACTTCTTTGCATTGAATCTGAGCTGCCATACGTTTGACCATTCCTCCAACCTTGCCAAGTCCCATTTCATCCTTTCCACCCCACCTTGTGTATCAACCCTGTTGCAGATCTTTGTGTCATCTGCAAAGAGACATACTTTTCCTTCCAGGTGCTCTCCAATGTCACTAGAAAGACATTAAAAAGACCAGTCCAGTACTGAACCCTGCAGTACCCACTAGTTACCCTCCTTTCTTCACTGTGGACTCCGTTTACTATTACCCTTTGCGTCCTGTTGTCCAGCCAATTTTTATCAGGCTACCACCTTGGGACCCACTCCAAGGCTGGCTAACTGTATATTAATCTTTTGTGTGGGACTGTGTCAAATGCCTTGCTACAATCTAGGTAGGCCATATCCACAGCCCCTCCCTGGTCTATTACTTTGGTCACCCAGTCAAAGAAATCTATTAGATTCATCTGACACGACCTTCCCACTGTGAATCCGTGCTGCCTTGGGTCCTGTGCATCATCCATACTTTCGAGTGGCATATTGCGATTATACAGTGTCACCTTTTTTTGGTAAAAAGAAAAAATTAAGAAAAATAATTATTTTTTTAGTTTTTATGTATTGTCATTGATTTTATTGCTCCGCCAGAAAATAGTTCCTTGTTGCTAGGGGGACTGCGCCGTATCTTCCTGAATTATGGGCCTACTAATGGACTGAGACCCCCCTCGTCTGTGTTCCAAACGTCTGGTTTATCATTTCTGTGTGCCTGGGGATGGAATGGCATCCTCCTCCCTTCAGTGCCTCCTTCTGATCTGCGGCACATACAGCTCAAGAAAAGTTTGTAATAGTGGTAGTGCAATGTGGCGCTGAAGCTACAGGAGGCTTGGGTACACTTTCCACTATGTACATTTTGCTAAAGATATATTTTTACACTTGGAAGAATTCTGCACTAAGGAAACTCATTCTCAATAAAAAATGAGGCGTAGAAGTTGTAAAATTCAAGACCAAAAAAGCTGATCCATGATAGCGGGCATGTGCTATTGCATATGCATAATTCACGGGATATACATATGAATAGCCTCATGTGCAGTATTACTACTCCTCTGCTTTTCAGTCTTGAATGGTACAAGTTTTAGCCCTAATGTTTCCTGAAGAACCACTTTCTCTGCTTTAGAAGTTCTCCAAGTTTTAAAAATTGTGGCAAAACGGACATGGTGGGAGGAGTGCATGGGTGCTGTTGCACTATTGTACCAGGCAAAAATAGTGTAATGGCAGCAGTGGATGGATTAGATGCAGGGCTCTTGTACTGTGTAACTGCTGTATCGGTCACCCATCTTTGGCAATCTTGCGATGGCGGTGCTAGAGTTGAGGAGGGTCATATTTATTGATTAAAATAAAATTAAAACCATGTACATAGATGTTATTGGGGAGTGTTGCACCCAGAGCTGGAGACTGCCATTTCTGAGTTAGTTAGCGAGCATCAAGATGTCTTTGATGTGGGCTATTGGAGGGATACAATTTAGGTGGGCACCAGATGAGGTTGACTGGCACCTTTTCTCATGGGGTAATGCTAGGAGTTACAATAGGGAAAAGGTGCCAGTCAGGCAATCAGGTAACAGTATTTTTTATGTCATTGTATAATATACACCATCATACAGTATGTGTTTCACCATGTAGTGTATTTGTTTCAGTATATAGTGTAGGTGGATTTTTTAATATACTGTGTATGTATTTCAATGCGTAACATATTTGTTTAGTATATAGAGTATGCTGATTATTTTCAATAGTGTATATTTCAGTATATAGTGTATATGTTTCAATATATAGTATATTTGTTTCAGTGGATAGTGTATGCAGATTTTTCAATGTGTAGTGTGTATATTTCAATAGATAGTATATTTCAATATGTAGTGTATTTGTTTCAGTATATAGTGTTTGGGGATTTTTCTCAATATATAGTTTACGTTACAATATATAGTGTATTTGTTTCAGTAGATAGTGTATGTGAATTTTTCAGCCTGTAGGATATGTATCTCAATAGGTAGTGTATATGTTTCAGTACATAGTGCATTTGTTTCAGTATATAGTGTATGTGGATTTTCAGTACTCAGTATGTGTATTTCAGTAGATAGTGTATGTACTTCACTATATAATGTAAGCATTTCACTATATGTAGTAGTAGTAGTAAATCATTTTTTATTCATGTGTGAATAAATGGAGAGATTCAATTGAGCAAAGCTCATTTTCAATGAAGTTCCATATTACACTAAAATAAGGTTTCACATCAAATAACATAACACCAATCACTAATACAACACATATAATTAAGACAATTAACAATAAATAAAAATAAAAAGAGAAAATCAATCACATTATACAATACATACTTTTAAAGTACTAACATACTACCAATATAATGTATGTGTTTCACTTTATGGCATATGCAGTTCAGTATACAGTATATGTATTTCACTATATGATGTATGTAGTTCAGTAGATAGTGTATGTGGTTCACTGCATTGTGTATGTGTTTCACCATATGATGTATATATTTCACTATATGATGTTTGCATTTCACTATATAGTGTATGTATTACTTACTTACTTGGTATGAAAGAACAGAAGAAGGCCAGAGCCCATCGAGACTGTTCCCCACACTATGTGGGACATTATTTATCTGTTATCCCTCAACCAAATATCTAATTTGTTTTTAAAGACAGTGGCACTAGTTGCCTCTACCAATTCTTGTGGCAAGGTGTTCCATACAATGGATGCTCTTATTGGAAAAAAGTTTCCCCTTTTGCTGGTTTTATAAGTTTTTACTTCAAGCTGTTTATTATGCAGTCTCGGAACATGTCTCCTTTTGGAGAGTCTTAGACCACATTTTTCCATTAGATCTGGTGAATTTATTAAATTAAAAACCATAAGCATATCACCTCTTAATCTTCTAGTTTGAAGAGAGAAGAGACCAGTAGCTTTTAATCTGTTCTGATAATCCAAGTTTGTTACTCTTGGAATCATTCTAGTTACCCTCTTTTGAACCTGTTCAAGAATTGCTATGTCTTTTTTTTGGTTTGGATTCCAGAAAGGGGAGCCATAGTCTAGATACGGTCTAATGTATGCCCTATACAATGGAATAAGGCATTGTTCAGTGTGATTAACAAAAGTCTGTTTTATTTGCCTCAAAAGTCTGTTGGTTATGCAAGCAGTTCTAACACAGTGATTATCTGATGTAAGTTTATTATTAACATATATCCCTAAATCTTTTTCACAATTTGATGAGTGAAGTGGTAGTCCATTTATATAATATACCGTTTTTGGATTATTTACACCGAAATGCACTACGAAACATTTGTCTTGATTAAACTGCATATGATTTTCATTTGCCCAAAGTGTCAATTTTTCCAAATCCTTCTTTAATGCAGAAATATTTTCTTGATTATTAACCTTGCCCCCCAATTTAGTATCGTCTGCAAATTTAACCATGAAGTTATTTGGCCCTGTTTGTAAGTCACCGATAAAGAGATTAAACAATGTTGGTCCAAAGACCGACCCCTGTGATACATCACTTGCCATACTACCCAAATCAGACAAGATATCATTAATTCTGACTCTCTGAGAACGATTTGTCAACCAGTTTAAAGTCCAGTTGACAATATCAGGTGACAAACCTAGATTGTGCATTTTAGTAATGAGTTTTTCATGTGAGACTTTATCGAAAGCTCTACTAAAGTCCAAAAGAATTACATCAGTAGGGATACCCACATCTAGTAGAGTACTTATATTATTGTAAAAAAGATATCAGATTGGTGGTGCAGGAATACTTGGGAGTAAACCCATGCTTATTTGAATCATAAATTCCTAATTTTTTACAATCTTGATCTATTAGAGACTTCATTACTCATTCCGTTAATTTACCAACCACTGAGGTCAGGCTAATTGGACGATAATTTTGCACAGAACCTCTATTGCCTTTTTTAAATACTGTATGGGAGTAACTATTGCTGAACACCAATCATTTGGTACAATGCTTTCTTGTAAGGATTTGTTGAAGATAATTGACAAAGGTATAGAAATATTTATAGAGGTTTCGATCAGAAACCATGGGTGAATAGCGTCTGGGCCCGGACTAGTATTTTTTTTTAGTTTTTTGATAGCCTGATTAATGTCAGTTGGATAGAACCTATGGTAATCTATGTGGTGAACTTTAAATGTACTAATAGGTTATTTTTGAGAGAAGACAGAACAAAAGTACTTATTAAAGAGATTTGAGGTTTCTATATCAGATAGAGAAGAGCCATTGGTTATAATGGGACCAATGGTCCTTGATACACCTTTTTTACTATTTATATAGGAGAAAAGAGATTTATGACAGTCTTGTGTGTGAGCTAGTTTAAATTCTAGCTTATTTTTTGCCAATTTAATAGAGTTTTTCACAGATAGTCTGTATTTATGTAATAGAGTAGTTTTAAATGGAACAGAACTATTCTTAAGTTTCCTAAAACGTTTAATTTTTATTTTAATCTGATTTTTAATTGTCTTGTTGAACCAAGGGGGAATTTTTCCTTTATTATTAAATTTCCTCTTAGATAGAATAGAGGTATTTTCCAAATAATGTACAATGTTCTTAAAAAAAGTGCCAAGCTTGTTGTGTTGTGCAATTAAGAAGATTAGATTCCCAGTTTGTTTAGTAAGTATTCATTGATTTTAGAAAAATTTGCTTTATTATAATTTTTTATACAGTATACTTCCTTTGTGTTTTACTATGTAGTGTATATAGCCAGAAATTCTGAATTATGTCCCTAATGGCATGCCATAGCATCTCCCATGCCTCTTTTAGTATATAAAGGAAACCTAGTTTATTGTAATTTTTTTTTGTAATGATCACAATTGTATTAAGATGTTCTTCAAATAAATAAAATGTTTGTTTTATGTTTTGAAGAAAACTGGCAGTCTGAATTGTAAAAGTGTCAATAATTTCAGCTTCCCACCCTCTCCAATCTTGGTGGATACCCCCTAAATTGTAGCAATAATGTTTGGACCAAATGGATATAACTGTGGTATTACAACCTTAAACTACTGTCAGTTCTAGTCACTGGTTTCATATTGCAAAGGTTGTTTGTTTATTTAAATCTCAGAGTAACAATACCTTTGAGCTGTAAGCTCATTTACAAATGTTCCACATCAATGGTAAACAAGACAGTAACATACAATAAGGTATATATAAAGTAAGTACAGTAAATACAGTGTGGCATCTAAGGCAAAAACGTAGTGCAAAGAGTGATACAAACAAGATTGGAGATAAGGTTATGTCAGGTTCAAGTAACAGTTCTCTGAGTGAGATCAAGGAGGGAAATAAGGAAAGAGTACTGGGCATTTAGTGCAGCCAAGGCCTTGTCAAAGTAAACTTAGGGCTGAGAAAAGTATAATCAGATGGTGTTGAAGGCTACAGGTAGGTGAAAGAATACTAGGTGATCGATATAGTGTAATGGCTAGATATTATCTGAAATGAGCAAGGTAACAAGATGCAGCCAGGGGCCTTATCTAGGATAAGAGGGTCAGGGTATGGCTAAGGAAGGGGAAAGGGGAGTGGGAAGGAATGAGAAAAGGAAGGGCGATGGAAGCAGAGGCAGGTAGGGATAAGGAGTGGGTGGGAGTGGATGGGCTAGATAGGGATAGTGGTGTTTAGATTTTGTTTAGGAGTGGGCAGGGCTATAGGTTGCAGTCACAGGTACTAGTGGCTGAAGTTTGTTTTTAAATGGTCCGATCTTGGGCTCAGCAGCGATATCATCTGGTAGGCCAGAAAACCAGAAGGGGGCACAGTAATCAAAGGTCCTCTGCTTCTTTGCTGTATATTAGAAGGGGACTTTATAGGAATGCTGGTCCTGCCCCTAGTCCTGTGAGGGTTTGATATAAGGTTGTGATAGTCATCTTCATGATGAGTTCTTTATGGAACTTCCAAACAGAAATTATATATTTTTACAGAATACATGGAACCTTCATGCAATTGACATGTAGGACAGCTGGTACAGTAAATGAATATACAGAAGCTGAGACTTGGGAGTTGTTGAGAATAATAAAGACATTTTGGTGGTGAAATAGACTAGTTCATGAATCTTTCATTGCCAGGGCCCAGTGTGAGATAGATCCAGGTAGCAACTGAAATAGGCCTAGATTATCTTCTCAGATCTCCCACAAATTAATCTTTGCCATTGATTCCCACTGATGGGTATTGGCCGGAGGCATGAGAACCCTGTGCATGAAAACTTTGGTCAGGGGGCCAACAACTAAAACTTGGTACAGCACCTGTGCACCCCCATGCGGTGCCACATTCTAGCCTGTAACTGTTTGTTGCCAGCTCACCAACCTCAGTTCTGTTTTTCCTGATATCGCGAGCACAGTGTGGGAGCACTACTCAGTTTGCCTCATCTCCTCCATCTTTTTTTTCTGCTGTGTCACCGTAGTTTTTTTTTGTTTATGGTGCTGTCCTTTACTTTCCATATGATGCTAAAAGCAGAGTCTAAAGGGGCTGCATTTAAGAAAAAAAAAGACATCTGACAGCTACTCATTGTGCCTCAGTGCTCCTGTGGGAACAAAATGGCTAGTTTGGACTAGCATCAAGTCTGCGCAGCCTGCCTTGAACCTCAGCATGACATGGATGTTTGCAGTGCCTGCTTCTCCATGGACCACCATACCCTGGAAAATCGCACGTTGAGGTAGGGTTGTCCAATCTCCACCTTCGGAGGCAGATGATGCACATGTACGTCCAAGGTACGGTCTCTCTGCCTTTCCCCAGGTCATCTTCCTGGGACCTCTGGTTCTGTGAAAGTGTAGAGTTCTCAGCCACACCATGCTGGACTTCCAATGAATGAGTCTAGTGGGCAGCCAACTCCTTCTGGGCTGTCAACTGTGAACTCTCCACAGTCAACCTGCCCTTAGCAGCTGATGTCCCCAGTTTTGAGGCCAAAGTTATATGCCAGTTGTACTTCAGTGGACACGTCAACATTGTTCTCTGGTGTCACCCATGAACAGTGACAATGCTGCTGGTAACCCTAAGGATGATGCCAGGTCTCCCTCCAACACTGTTCCCAGTGTCTTAGGAGGGACCAGCACCAAGGCTGTTGGTTAATATAATGCTGATTTGGAGAATGTTCCTAAGCATGGTGTCACCACTGACTCAGAGGCAGGAGATGGCTCCAGGCATGGTGGCGGGGAGGGCAGCGGTCACAGTCCAAGGTGTTGATGACAATGTCACCTTGGATTTCGGCCCTGACTTTGCTGTCACCCACAGCACTGAAGAAGGTGACACCAAACACGATGCTGAAGTCAACACCGAATAAGGTGTCTGGGTTGATGTATCATGGCAACGGGGAAAGGCCTGTCTCAGAGGATGTCACCAATCCTGAGGACAGTGCTTGAGGTGGTGACAACTTGGAGGACCTGGAGGTGGCTTTTCCCCTGAGCCAGTGGATGACAGCCATAACCAGTGAGGACCGTGGTCACCCTGTGGGACCTGTACAGCTCCGCTCTTCTCACCTGGTGGTTCTTTCCCACAAGAACACCATCCAGATCCCTCCTTGGATGTAGAAGGACACCTTTCAGGTGATTCTGCTAGGTCCTCCCCTCAGTCAAGGCCTCTGTGCAGTTCTGTAGTCCTGGATGAGGCCTCCGAGATCAGGAGTCTCAACCCCCTCTAGAGGGGCCTCATCGATTCCTGAAAACAGTGCTCCCATTGATAGGCCCTGAGGGTCCTCTAACATTGGAGCAACAGCAGGCCTGGGTTGGTGTCTTAGATGACTGGTATAGGGAGTCTGACAGGGACAGTACAGGCCCTTCTGTGTAGTACCAACCCTACCCAGAGAAGGCACCTCATTTCCATTGACATCCTCCAGCAAGGACAGTGAGTAATCTGTCCACTTTCCTTCTGCTTCTGAGTATGCCCTGTACCAATCATTCCTTGTGGAGATGATCTATGCACTTGACCTTGAAGCCTATGTAAGCCATAATATGGCAGTCATGCCATTGCAACTTCTTGGAGTTCCCAACACTGGCACTGTAGTTGTTCCTTCTTGGCCTAGGGCTATGAAGGAGGCATCCAGAGTAGTGTGGCGGGGTCCCTTCACCAATCCAGCCATCACCAGAGATCTCCTCATGGGGTATCACGCGCTCACAGGGTCTGCAGGCAAGGTACAGTACTCTACTTTGTGGCATCAAGTACTGTAGACCCTATTGGGGCCATGGAGTCTCACATGTGACTGACCTCCAGATGCAGATTCTACTCACACAAATGCTTTTTGAAGGAAGGCTTTCACCTCGGCATGTGCTCTCACGTGCATCTGTGCACATCAAGCACATATGGCAACCTATTACCATTGCCTGTTGTTGCAGCTACACAGTCAGTTAGCTGCACTGTCACCAAGTTAGACAGTAGAACAGGCCATTGACCTTTCCACTTTGGGTTTGAAGGTAGCATGGCACCAGTCAGGTGCATCTTACAATGTCAACGAGGTGGGAAAGTCCCGGTAACATCAGTTTGTATCTGAAGGATGGTGTGGCTTTGCTTCTGTAACCCCCCTACAAATGGGGGTTCGCAAAAAGTCTTCCTGGAGCTTGCTTACATGCTCACTGCCAGGCTGGTGTCCTGCTTTTTAACAGTTTAAATGTGATTACCAGAGCTTGTATAGCCTCTGTGTACTGTCTCTTTAAGAGCTGCCTAATTGCAGCATGAGTAGTCTGAGAGGCAGCTCTGTTGAAAGACGTAACTATTTCTTGAAAATCATTTACAGTGATAATGATAATGTAGTTTGTCTAACCTGCTTTCTTTGTAGCATGGACTGTTTTGTTTGTCTCCACTGTCTTGGTCCTGGACTGCAAATTGGACGAAATAGTACTGGTGGGACCTAAAATGTAGCCGGACTACAGGAGCTGTCTGTATTCAAAATCTGTAGGAACTTTAGTTTGGATTTTTTAGCGCCTTTTTTACGACTGAAGGGGGAGCTCTTGCTTTGACTGACAGCCAGATCAGCCAACCAAATCTTTTGGATCTTGGGGAAGTCCCGGGCTGCTTTCAGTTTTCAGTTAGAACTAAGCTGGAAGCTGAGCAAGAAGGAGCTGAAGTGCTTCTGAGCAGCTATCCTGAATGGATTCGCATGGGAGAACTCTAAAAAGGCTAAGTTTGTGGCCTGCATGCCAGTGTGCTGCTCCTGAGAGGGAGAGAAGAGAATTATTTTGGACTAAATCCAAGTTTGTGTGACTAAAGTAAGCTACTGAAGTGGGCCAGGCTCAACCTGAAGAAGATAAAATATTTTTGCTGAATGCAATCGGCCTGTCAGGAGTTCCAGCTACCCCTAAGCTCCCAGTGTGTGCCGAGACGTTGCGATTGTGCCCGGGGAGTGCTTTGCCTGGTACAGTAGAATTCCCATACATGTAAATGTGCTATGAGCTGCTAGTGGGTTGTGAGTTAATCCCCCACTGTGTGAACTGTGTTCTGCTTGCTGGAAGCTGTATCCAGCCCAAAAAAGATTGCTTCCGAACTTGTCTCCATGCGGTCCGGGCTTTGCCAGACTAGCCAGCCAGACTACCCACTGCACAGAGAAGCCATCGATGAGAGACCTGCCTGGGGATCAGCCCCCTGCTCCACACTTGAACAGGAACGATGCCTCTGCGACTTGTGTGGGCCCTGCTTCTCCTGGCATTCCAGATCAACCACCTGCAGTCTCGATTTTCGTCCAGCCTGTGTCCAGTCTTGGGTATTGTGAGTAAATACCAGGGTAGCTCCCTACAACAACAGCTTAATCTGAGTGTGTCATCTGATTGCCTTGTTGTCTCGTTTCCTTTATGAACTGAGCCCTCTGGTTCTGGATTACAAATATTGTGTACTGTGCATGTTGTGTTTTCCATCACAGGGCCCCAACCAGCTGCAACCCTGGGCAACTGTCCTGGCTAGCCCATCTCTTCTCTACCTGGGTACCCAGAGGTGGACTGTGTGGGGGAACTCAAAGCACATGCATAACTGCTTGAGTCATATAACCTTTAAGCTAATTAACCTGATTTTGCCCCTCCCTTGTTCAAGTCCCCTGAATAAAGTAGATCTAACTTATTCTGCATGTAATCTGACTGTGGTTCCAGTTTGTGCTCAAAGTACTGTACTGTTGCTATTTGCTGTGCTTAACCTTGTTTTACAGGGGGTCCCCAGGGTCGAGCCAGAGGAACCAGCCCTGGTGGTAAGTGCAAACAGTGTGGGTGCTTGTGTGATGTACCAGGGGTATTGTGAAAGTGATTATTGTACAGTGTTCAGGCCACTAGAGGGGAAAGAGGGGGGTTACAGTGTCCCGGACGGCTGTGCCCAGGTTAGCTTGACCACTATCAACCCTGACCTCTGGGTGGAGGCACCCATTTCAGAACTCAGGCCCCTTAACCTGCTACTAGCCAAACAGGCAGGGGTAGTAGCCCTTGAGATAGCTTCACCTAGTGGTTACACGTCTCCAGACTGGCACCTTTGGCCCCGTGTAAGGTGCTTAGCTCACATTTCCAGGGGGCTCATTTTTTCTCCCCCTCCCAGGGTCAGACAGGAACTCTCAGGAAACCCTCCTACTCCTGTGCCACAGAAGTCTCTGCCTGGCCCTGCTTAGTCTTGGGTCTCGACAGACCTTTAAGGAGCCCCTGCCCTCAGGTGTTCTCCCCCAAGCACAGGGCTGAGGGTATGTTTTACCTTTAGGGGGAGCCAGCTCCTCCTTAAGAAAAGGGAAACTTTGTACTCTGACCCATTAATGGGATTCATGTTGAAGACTGATTCATGGAAGATATGAAAGTTACATACTTACCATAACTGTTGATTTTCCAGAATATCTTCACCATCGATTGCTACACCCGCACCATGCCCCATTGTAGCACAGCCAGGGCCTCTGGCAACTGACCTGTTACTGCTGGCTGGCACATGTTGTGCTGCATACCTCTCCTCAGTTAGTCTCCTTCCTGTAAGGGTAGCCTGTTGTAAAAAAATGGTCTGGAATCAACTGTTAGGTTCCCATTCCACCAAAAAAAAACAAACAGGATGAGGGCACTCTTGAGGGCTTCATGTTAACCAAAAAAAAAAAAAAGAGGTAGCTGCCTGCTTTTCTTCTTCTTTCTGTCCTCTTTTTTCCTGCCTGGGGTATATTTTCCTGTTTTGTTGGGTACATCCCCGTTAGTTGCTAAATGCAACTTGTACCCTCCAGGGCCGGTTCCAAGATATACTGGGCCCTGGTGCACTACTTTGTAGTGGGCCCCCCCATCTATGCGTCACGCCCCGTCACCCCCCCAAGTGCCCCCTGACTGGGTGGGCCCTCCCATGCCACCACCACCAAAAGAATATAGCTGCTGTTATTCCATTTAGTGAAGTTGAAGGTGTACACTGCGGGCTTTTGCTGCAGCAAATGCTTCGGTCACATCAGAAAAGTTTACTTTTTTTGCAAGACTATTTTCAATCGAAAGTACACCCAGTGCAGACAATCTCTCCTGTGACATTGTGGAGTGCAGGTAATTTTTTTTATCAAGGACATTTTACTGAAAGAACACTCAGTACTGGCAACTGTAATTGGAACTGAAAGCAGTACTTGCAGTCCAGTTTGGGTGTTTGGAAAACCTCTGCTCAGGCCTCTCTGTACCAGGTACTGTAACACTTCAAACGGACATTTCACATCATCAGGTAACAGTCGAGCCAGCAAAGTAATTTCTCTAGACATGTCAGAACCATCTATGTCCCCAAGAAATCGGGCCAACTCTCTGCATGCTATTTCTAGGTTTTCATTATGTCCAGATGTTTTTATGTTGAACAAAACCAAAAAGTGACTGAAAGTCATGGAGAAATCGGATTTGTTCCTCAATTTCCATCAGTACTTTATCCAATAGGCCATTGAAGAAATTTACTTCAGAGCTTTCTTGGCCAGTTAAGGGTTCATCTGTGGCAAGCTCTCCTGGCATGCGTTTCCGCCGTCTGGTGCGTTTTTCTGGAAAAGTCAGTTCGATGTCCATGGTTTGGGCTAGCAGCTTTGCTTCCTCTAACACTCTGCTGAATCCCTGTCTTCAATAATCAGACAGTTGTTCCTTGATGGAGGAAACCATATCTATGGCATTTGGAAGATTTAAAGTGGGTGACTGTAAAATCACTGTCACCTGATTGATGGCACTAAGCACTTCATTCCACACTAGTAAAGGTACAATAAATGGAAATGATTCCAGTGTTTTCACAAGGCCTGTGATGTCAGACAGTGTTTCTCTGTCACAGTTTGCAGTTTCTGATACTTCCAGTAACGAATCCAACAATTCAGGCAGTTGTTCACAGACTGCCTTTGCAGCATCAGCACGGGCACTCCATCGAGTCTCTGAAAGTAGCTTGAGGGTATATCATTTCATGTGTTTGACAAGGATGTCCCAATGTTTGGTGGACCCAGGGAAGATTCTGTAAACACGCTGTAGTACTCCAAAGAAATTCTTTGCTTCCAAGGATGATTCAGCTGCATGTTCTAACACAAGGTTCCAATTATAAGGACAGCAAGGAACAAATAGTGCACGTTCGTTCACCTGTCGTATTCTTGCTTGAACTCCTCGATCAATACCTCTCATGTTAGCCCCATTATTGAAACACTGGCCCCTGCAGTCTTCAATGTTAATGCCATGTTCAGTAAGTCGATTTAGCAATAATTCAGCCAAAGCCTCTCCTGTTGTATTTTCAACATGGAGAAACTCCAGAAAGCTCTCTCGCATTTCAACTTGATCACCATTGATTTCAACATAACGAATCAATAGTCGTCATGAGAATCATGGGTCTTTTTAAACTATGTATGTCTTTTCACTTGTAACGTCCACTTCAACTAATCTCTTCGCTGGACTAAAATGCCTTTATCTTACAGGAATACTAAACCCCGTATGTTGTTGTATCTGGTATACATTTTTACTGACTTGCTACCCTGTTGTTATGTATACCCTTACCGACTGTCTTTTACCTGAACCCAAATGTATTTTTACATATCCTGTCTATTGCAGGCCTACCTGTACAGTTGTACTCTTGCATCTACTGTCTATTTGTCTGTATATAAATGCATTGTTACTTGACTTGTGTAATGCAGGTCCACCTTGTAAATAAGCTTGCTCAATGGTGTTCGCCTAGATAAATAAAGAATTTGATTGATTGATTGATTGATTGATAACTGCTCCTTGTGAGAAATATCTGGAGTGCAGTCCATCAGCACACTATAGGAGTGAGCATTGTATATCTTGTTCCTAATCTTAATAGTCACAGCCTTAGCTAACATCTGCATAAATTCGTTCTGGCTATCTTTGCCTAAATAATGAACATTTGTTCCTCTCTGAACACGTTGCAAGTGATCAGCCATAATAAGGTTATACCTGGACAACAGTTCCAACAGTTTCAAAAAATTACTATTGTTGTCCACATACAGACGGTCTACTGAACCCCTAAAGGCTAAGTTTTGGCCTGCTAAATATAAAACACAGTCCAAAATTCGACAAAGCACAGCATGCCACCATTCCTTTTCCTTATCCAGCTTTTCTTGCAAACCCCTGTCTATAGTAGCCTGTTTCTCTAACCCTAACTCTAAATGTTTCCACTTGTAGTAATTCTCCATGTGTGATGGGCATGCTTCATGCTGACTCAGCCTTTGTGATAATTTTTGCCAGTTGGAGAAACCGTGTGTAAACACACCCCTATCCTCACCAAAAAGCTTACAGCAGAAACAAAACACAGCATCAGCAGACTTGGAGTAAACTAACCAAGGCCTGTGAATCTTTAAGGATCCCACTTTACGCTCATAGTTTGCTGAAGTAAACCGGCGACCAGCTGTTTTAGGGAACTCGATGTCAGTTTCCTTCAGCACAATTTCAACCCTGAGGCGCTCTGACTCTGAACTAAAACTTTCAGGCCAGGTAGCTGGGTCATAAAAATTATACATGAAAGGTGGTTGACTACTGGGTTCAGGGTTTATGTTACAACCTGATTCCATTTCAATACATTGTTGTATTTCTTCTTGCCGTACATTTCTTTCATCATCATATATTTCTTCTAGGTCTAGCTGTATATTTCTTTCTGAGTCTGAATGAGATTCATCATGGTTCCCCAACTCCACCCCAGTTGTCTCCCCCTCTACAGCTGTTTCATGTGATGAGGTTGATGGTTCTTGCTCACTTGTGCTTTCACCAGATGCAGACACTGTTGCTGGCGGACAACTACAACGTAACCATTTACAAAATATTTTGTTAGCATTTTCTGCTTCATTCTGAGCCAACTGTAGCTGTCGTTTTTTGTTCTTTACATTTTGCAGAACCAGACTTGTACTTTGGTAGTGCTACAGAATTCAACATTTTGTCAATTTTTTTCTTTCCTTTTGTTTCTGTTATGTAAGGTTTGCCTTGCTAACTAAACTATGTTTATTTATTTTTATGACTACAAAATGTATTTTGTGACTAGACTACTTTAGTTAAAGTTCAATAATATCTATGAGTATGAGGTGCAGCAGGTGGCTCACTTTGCACTAGCAGACAGGCACAAGAGCAGGCTCATTTGTGTAGATGCACTGCTCCGAGTAGTCCTATGCTTGCAGTCTCTGCCTAAGTCTAACTTTGAAGCAGCGAGCATGAAAAACAGCCAGTCGAGAAGAGAATGTATTGCTATTCTTTACTGATTCCACAAAATAAAGTATTTTTTTGCAGTAATAATCTGGATGTGTTGCCTTTCTTTCTTGTCAGAAATTAAAGGTTAATTTCTCTCTCCACAAAAAATGTTATTTCCAGTACAAGTGAAGTTCACACACACAGCGCAGAGACAGTCACAGAAAGAGACTTTTGTTCAGTGAACATAAGTTCTATAATAATGCCAAAATTAATGGCACAGTACTAGGCTGGCTACAATGCTTGCTGCTGGCGTACTCTGAAGAAGGCTAGGCAGACCACAGGCACAGCAGAGCCAGAGAATATCTTGTTATTTTAATGCCAAACAGTGACTCCTAAGATGCAGTACTAGGCTGCCTACAATGTTTGCTGCTGGAGTACTCTGAAGAAGACTAGGCAGCCCGCAGGCACAGCACAGCCAGAGAATATCTTGCTGTTTTAATGCCAAACAGTGACTCCTACAGATGCAGTACTAGACTGGCTACAATGCTTATTGCTGGCGTACTGTGAAGAAGACAAGGCAGGCCACAGGCACAGCAGAGCCAGAGAATATCTTGTTATTTTAGTGCCAATACAGTAACTCCCTCAGAAGAAATTAAAGAAAACTTAAGATCTTATAGTTATATTCTTGGTCAGACATTGAGGGAGAGAGGTAGTAGTGACAGACAACACAGTAGAGCTGGAGCGAGTACTAGAGTCACAACAACACAGTAAAGTTATAGCCCCCCCAACAGTCAGTGAGTGTCACGACTCAGACAATTGAGTTTTTGATTTATATATATTATGATTGATTTGAATTATATATTTAAATAGAATTCTTCTTCTTGAGACTTGATTGAGATTTTGACCCGGCCGGCCCAGGCCTGCCGCCCGCTGGGGGCCTAGGCTAGGCAGTCACAGTACTCGCACCTTCCTGTGTCTGCTTGCTGTTGTCAGCTAGCTATTTTTTATTCTTTCAGTCCCCCGCCCCACCAGTGTGTATTTGTGTGTCTTTCTAGTTTACAAAAGTAGCTCAGAACTACTCGGGTGCTGCTTGCTGTAGCGCTGCAAATTCTTCTGAATTTGTTTCTGCGTGATCTGATGCCAGCCACATTCACTCATTCATCTGCTGCCTGCCACCTGCCACAAACTGTGTGAGATGGTGCACACACGGATAGGATTTCTCGGGACTCGCGAGATGCTCCGCTTCGCCTCCTCCTCCTCCTACCCAGCCCTTGCCCCCGCCCACCACAACAACAACAGAATATTTTAATATAATTTACACTGACCTGGCTTAGTGGGCTATGAGAGTTGCAGCCTTTTGAGTGAGCGCCCCACCCAGCCAGCTCATCAGACAGTCATCATAGGCTAGGAGGGCGTGGGAGGGACACAGTGACTGGAAGAGGCAGGAGCAGGAGAGGAGAAAGTCTGATGAGTGAGTGAGTGAGCGAGTGAGTGTACTGCGTAGCATAGCAACAATGTCACAGGAGCAAACACTGTCTAGTACAGACCAATGAGCCCGTGTGCTGCGGTGGGTGGTCAACTTTTTTTCTTAATTAATTAATTAATTTTGTTAACTGGGTACATATGAGCCAAGGTCATTTTTCACATGTGACCTGAGACTGTGAAACAGTCACAAGATGATTGACAAAAAGATAACTTTTACATTTACTTAATATAGAAATACAATACATGACATATTATACAAAAGTACAAAACACATGACACTTAGACAAAAAATACATTATAATTATTTAAAATAGCAGTGACATTGCAAACTACTCAACAAATAATGCTTCAATTTCTTTTTAAATAAATCATGACTACTCAGAGTTCTAAATTCAGTTGGTAAATCATTCCAATATTTTGATACTTGGATAGAAAAGGCTTGAGCACCCATTTTAGTTTTAGTGATTTTCGTATTTAAACAAATTTGAGAATTTGATCTAAGATTTCTCAGAGCTTCCCTTTCTGATATCAAGGAATACAAAGGTGAAAGATTTCTTTGTCTCAATACATTGTCCGTAATACAACAGAGAGAATAAATGGAACTCAGATTTGGTGGAAGAAACCCTGAAACTTGATATAAAGTACAATGATGTGTACTATAAGACAATCTATGGACAAAACTACAAATACTATGAAATGTCCTTGCTAAATTATTTAACACATGTTTTGACAAAGCTGTAAATAAAAATGAGTTATATTTCAATTGTGATAACAGTGTACTCTGGGCTATGTGTTTCCTTGCCTGTAAAGTTAATATATTCTGTAATCTGAATAAGACCCCTAATTTTTGATTTACTGATTTTGTTAGAGTAAGTATATGATTTGAAAATGTCAAACTGGAATCCAGATTCATTCCCAAATATCTAAAGCAATGCACTTGCTCCAAGTTAATTCCATTTTTACCAGAAATGTTTTAATTCCCTAATTTTACCAATTTTTGTTTAGAAGCAAACATCATACTCTTAGTTTTTGAAATATTCAATGATAATTTTAAGTCCAATAAACAATTTTTTAATCTGTGAAAGTCTTTAGACAAATCTTGGGCAATTTTATCTAAAGAATTAGAGCTTTTATATAATATATTGTCAGCATATAGAATTGTCTTGGCCTTAAGAACTTTACTTGGTATATTATCCCCAATACGGAAAACATTAGGGGTCCCAAGATTGATCCTTGCCAGCCAGTGCAGAGGATCAGATTTGTGAATCACAGCGCAGCATTGCCACTTGCCCCACGGAGGAGGAGTCTGGACCACCGGGTTGGATTATCAAGGAGGGGGAGGCGGAGCAGCTGCGGCTGCCTCAGGTATGTCCGAGGAGGGTGGTGGAATTGGAGAGGATGCTGCATTACGAGCCGAGCTACAGTGTCAGTAACAGTACTGCAGGAAGGGGATTTAATTTTTAAAATATCATGCTGGTTCAGCATACTGACTGTCACACGCAGCCACCATCACCGTGTCCGTACACACTGTTCTCTCAGCCTCTGGGGGGGGGGGTCTGACCGGCTGGTGGTGCAGGCTGGCAGCGGCTGATGATCTTCTCCATCTGGCATCCTCAGAGCAGTTTAAAATAAATTACTGACAGTGACTTCAGACTTAGATGAGGGGGGCCATGGGCCCCACCTGTGCTATGGGCCCTGGTGCAATCGCATCCCTTGCACCCTCCCTGACGCCGGCCCTGTTTCTCTAGTGCCCTTTTGTCCCTACACGTGTTTGATCTTGCACATTTGCACAGAACTGCTTGGATCAGTCTATTTCCCTAACTCTGCTTCAGTCTTCAGTCATGAAATACAGTATATCTCACCCTCCCTCACAATCGCACCATGGAACAGACAGTCCTTTCTCCTCATCTGCATTTGTTTGTAACTTAGGTTCTTGGACTGCCCTCACTCCTGATCATACCCCGGGACACACACTAGACCTCTACCTACGTCTAACAGCAAGTGTTTTCCCCTAGCTCATGATCAGTCCCAAAAAACCCACAGTGTACTTTGCCAGTTTCTACATATGTCGGCTAGGGTGCTTCTGTGACTGCCCTCAGTACCGACCGAATCCCACGACACACAGTATGTTTATTTTTTTCCCCACATGTGTCCCAAACGGTTTAAAATTGCCATTACTTTTGCTTTTCACTTGAACAGCGACAGCTGTAGTGTCTGTCTTCCAATATTCAGTGTGCAAGCCAAATCCCTTTTTGCCACGATCTGGACACATTCCTTTGCTGGGAGTTACATGCATACTGCTCTTTGTTAATCACCACCCCACAACAGACAGAGTCCCTGATCCCTTCACCTCTGTCCATTTTTTGCCTTTGCATCTCTCCATATTGGTGCCATAAAGTACATTTTTACCTTTCCCTGCAATTGGTCTTATAATCTGATGCTATGCTCTCTGGCAATACATTTACCTGCCTGTTGCTGGGACATTGTTTCATGCTGCTGCCCAGTCGAACTGAAGCCAGCACCAGTCATATGGCTATCCTGCTTATCTTACTCGAGAATCTTTTTTCCCCGAACCCATCATTTAATTTTTATTTTCTCCACATGCGGGCAGTCTTGTGGCACTCTATGGTACCCTCTTCTCAATCGGTCTCCCTACATAACGTGGCTTACCTGGGCATCCTTGTGGCCATTAGTATGATGCCAAACTGTATTTCTGTATTTCAAGTTATGCAGCAGTTTGTAGACATCTGTCCCTCTGTCCTGTATACTTAGTCCTTTGTTCCCCATTGTTTGCTTCATATCCTGTGCCTTTTTCACACGGTGCGTTTTGCTCATTATTTTCCTGCAACTTGACTGCGCATCATCATTCAAGTAAAAGGCACTGGTGTGTATGGGGGAGGAGGTGTGGGAGGGGGTGGGTTGCAAGTTCCTTATTTGGGAGTAATCCCATACTGCAAAGCCTGATTCTTTGCGAGTTCCCAAACTTTATTCCCTTGTCCAGTTCATTGGTATTTTTAGTTTTCTGTCTTTTATACTCCCTACCACTACAGAAGGATGCATGCTGGCTGCATTCCTGGTCTTCCTCTCTTCAGAAATCATAAAAAAACACAGCACAACGAAACCAAAGTGTGATAGTAACATAACAGCATGTGTCATCCTGCATTACCTAAGACACTTGTGAAGCAGGCACATCTCAATTATTTGCTCCCTTTGTAAGCAGTGCAGTAGCTTGATGTTATTGTGTCCCCCCCCCCACTGCTGTTGAGCCACCCTTTGTATTCCAGAGGCAGTGCACAGCTAATGTTACCTTGCTACCTCGCTCAGTGCCAGTGAAACTTTCCAGACTTCTAGGCTGTGCTCCTATTCAAGTTTCAGGGCAGGGGTTATAACATGACAAGTACCTTGCACAAAAGGTGACTGTTGTACTAGTTCAGAGTGCAGTGGGACACTGCAGGACATCAAGATTTTATTTCTGAATAGTCCAGCACCTGTATAATGAACCATCTGCTTTCTTCCCACAAATGTCCATTTTTGAGAAAGTATTCAAAAAAACAGATGCTGGCAGATTTTGTATCAGGCTACTAAAAGTTATCTTCAGTTAGCCTGTGTGCTACTACTGAAGGAAGCAACATTTCCTTAAGTACAGCAAGGTGCCCAGTGGCAAATTCTGTGTGGCTAGTGGATTTTCACCAAACACTATCACCACTGGCTGGGTTGGCTGTAAGCCCAAGTTCCTGCACTTCCTACCCCCTTGCCACTCCATGGTTCTCCGAGTCTGTCCCATCATCTTTTTAAAGCTTCCCAGTGTCCATCCCTGACATCGCCTCCTCCAGCAGTGTGTGGCATTCTTCTATCCCCTTTTCAGTAGTACGTTGCTTCACTTATCCATCAGAATCAGCCTCACTCCAAAATCAGACTGCGATCCCTGGTTTTCCTTCCACTTTCCTTATAAAAATTAATTCCTGATCTTACTAGGCTCTGACCCTGAAGTCACAATTAGATCCCTTCCATCCTCCACGGGATACATAACAATGTCTCTACTCATACGATTTATCTATTAACCTCAGAACCTTTTTATTCCCCTTTGTTATACCCCCTTCATTTTGATTTATTTCAGTTTCCCCTCTCCCCTTCTTGCTCCTCCAGGTTACCCAAACCAGAGAATCTGTACCTCTTGCCATGTTCCCCTGCTTAGCTACTCCAACCCCTCTGAGACCTATGCACGTGCCCCTCTTGTTGCCCCATCTTGTCTATCCCCTTTGAGTACTGAACCCTCAGATGACAGCATCCCCAGGCCCCATTTTCCTTGTTACCCACACCCATGCCTCTCCATCTACCCAGCTTCCTGCTCTGCCATTCAAGACATGGTCTATCCAAATTCAGGACTGGGCAATGACAGCTCTGAGGCACAGATTACCCTGGTTGCATATGGAAAAGGTAATGGGGTGGTGGTGTATGTGAGGGTGGGAGTAAACTGTAAGGAAGGATGGTGATGAAGGACATACAGAAGCACTGTGTGTGAAACTACAGGATCCCCTAAAATAGGTAGTCAAGACTGTGGTGGTGTTGCAAGCTGGGAGATATTGTAAGTTAAGCATTATTTGTGAAATTGCTAGCTTAGAGGTCTTGGAAGTTATGAGCAATTGCAAGCTGTGAACAATTGATAAGTACTGCATGAGGTAACATAAAGGAAGCATATAGCCACTTGGAGTCTGACAACTGGGGATTGGGAGGGACTGGACATACATTATGTGTGGTGCTTGACCAAAGGTATGTGCTATGATGGGGAAGGGACCGCACATCACTAAGGCAGGCGTCTTTGGGATGGTGGTTGGGTGCACAGGGTATGGGGCGGCCATGGTACTTGACTGGGCTTGGAAATTTGGGGGTTGCCCAGTGTGAAACCAGCTGGCACAGCTTAGGGAGGAGGTGGAGGGAATTGGGAGGCAGCTAGGGAAGTGGAAAAGTAGGGAGCACAGGGTTGTCTACAAAACTACATCAGGCACTGAAGCCTCTGGCATAAGGAGAGAGGAAATGTAGGTACTCTGGGAGAAAAGTGTCATCCTGGTAGGGGGAGCCCAGAATGTTGGGGGTGTCCCTAAAACCAGGCAGGGCTCTGGGGTTGTCAAGGGATACCCTAGAGGGAGAGATAGTACAGGTAGGGGTCAATTTGTAGCAGGGGCCCCAGATCAGGACTCCGCAAGAAGGCACAGATTGGGGCATCAAGAGTGGGACCTGGGACAACTGTGAACAAACAACAGAGACAGATGAAACTGCGGGAACCTGCCAGGCAGAAAGCAGGGACACAGTGGACCGTGATTTCGGCAGAAGGGATAGGGAAAAGGGGCATGGACCAGAAATGAAGCTAGGTGTACAGGGAACAGATAGGAAATCTTTGTTGGGGGGGGGGCTAATTTATTTATTAAATTTTGTATTGACCCAGTAGGCCAACTGGGACTAGAAGTCCCTTTTTCTGGGGCGACCGGAGGAGGGGGGGATACAGATGGTAAGCACCTGAAACTGAACCAGATTAAGCTGTTGGTGGTATTTCTTAGTGAATGGCGGAAATTTGGCCAGGATACTGGGGAAATTTCCTTACTCTTTTTTTTCGAGAAGTGCCATGGGATGTTTAACATCCATCTGAACTACTACCAATCCAGGCCGATGGGACCTCGGTTTAACGTCTTATCCGAAAGACAGCACCTCAGAAGTGCAGCACCCCCTCATGCTGCACTACAGTGTCAGTATTGGTATATTAACCCAAGTACCAGATGTGGGAACTGAACCCAAAGCCCTCTGATCTCCCAGCCTCAGAGGCAAGAGTGCTACCTACTGAGCCACTGACACTGACAAGGCAAGGCACAAGGGCAGGAAGCAACACAGATGAGCCAGAAAACCAGGTTTTGGTGCAGGAAGGTGAGCAGAACAGAGAGAGGAAGTCTCAAAAAGATTCTGGGGGAAAAATGGCTGTACTGAGGAGCCAAAGAACCAGAAAGGGGCCCAGGAGGAGGATGGGGGGAGGGTCTCAAGAAGTTTGGGGAGAGAGATAGCAAGGCTAAAGAGCTGAAAACTTGTGAAAGGGGAGGAGAAAAGCAGCAGTGAGAGGCATCCAAGAGGAGGAAGGGGAAAGGGTTTTAATAGTTGGGGGCTCTATTATAAAAAATAGTTACATGGCGGAGAAGGGGAGACAGAGGGGTTTAAATATGGGTGTAATGTCTGCCAGATACGATGGCATCCGAAGCCATGCTTTGATCCCCTCAAGGAGGAGGGAAATGGATGACAAAAGCCATCTGATCTTCCACCTAGGCACAAATGACCTTGCAAGGAGTAGTGTGATGGAGGTGTAGGCAAGGTTTATGGCGCTAGCTAGGTTCTGCAGCAGCTTGTATTTTAAATCCTTGTCCTTCTCTGAGGTGCTGCCAGTACCAAGGGTCATTGTGGTGGTAAAGCAAAGTATAAAGTAAATTATTTTTTCCTTCCGCCTTCCCCTTGATAACTTCCTTGGGGGGCTTCATCAAGTAGCTTGCCCCTTCCCCTCTTCTCCTATATGTCTGTCACCCCTCCTCACTTGCCCACCTCCCTGTCCCTCCTTCCTCTCCCCCTTTGTACTCTACAAATTTCTACTAGTATAGGCCACACTCTAAATGTTATGTTTTTGTACTTGCCACACACATATTGTTATAGTTTGTGCTGATTTTGTATCCTGTTACTCTGTGTATTATTATATGCTGTATTATGTACTGTTGTGTATTGTAAACAAGTTTGTTCTTTATGTCCAGGACCATCTTGAAAATGAGCTTGCTCAATGATGTTATTGCCCGGTTAAATAAAGTTTGATTGATTGAGGAGTTCAAAAGTTGGCTTGCAGGTTGGTGTGCTCAGAGGGGATATGGAGTGATAGGAGACTGGGGTTCAACATGGAGCGACAATAGCCTGTATGCCCCAGATAAGCTGCACCAAAATGGGGAGGGGAAAGCAGTGCTGAAATGCAAGCTGGAGGATTATGTTGATAAACGCTACCATTTAAGCTAAACTTGGTGGGGGGGGGGGCAAGAGGCTTCCTTCCATGCTTTGGTCAGATTTCTGAGGAATACCACCAGTCTTCAGCATAGGTCTCTAATGCCACACATGCATTCTTATGGTGCCCGGCCGGAAACTACTTTGGCAACTAGTCACAGTACCGCAATTCCATATTTAAAAAATGTATTTCATTGAATGTGAATTGAACATGCTGTTCAAACTGGAGTGCATGTCTGACATTTGTTTGTCCATTCATAGTCTTGTTGGTTTGAGAGATGCCAATTATTTTGTGCCTCTAGATGACATGTAAACACCAGTTACTTCTGTGCTGCGTTCAACATACATATGACTTGTGCTGACTTGTCATGTTTTTCTATATCCTTTACAGAGAATCACTGTTTGCCCTCAACATGCCGCACTGTCTGCCTGCCTTCAGTTTTACGACACACATGGGGAAACTTCTAAAGGGAGTGTCTGCGTATCTTTTCCCTAAAGATTCGAAGCTTGCAGAAATTTGGGTCACCAGATGTCACACTGATGTGGGCTGCATAAAACTATTTGTCAACAAGCAGCTCAAAGAAGAACGGAAGAAGTACAGTATTTGCTCCATTCACTTTGAGGATAGTATGTTTGAACCAGATTTCCAAGTGCAGCTGTTACCCCCAGAATTTCAACCAGGACAATTCACCAGGCTACTCAAACCTGATGCTGTGCCAACCATTTTTGTGACCTTAGGACACAATGAGCGGCACTCATCTGTGAATCGCATTGCTCGACAGGACCGGAAAAGGGTATTTTAAAAATCAATCATTAATCTCACGCATGATTATCACTAATTATGACTGGTTATGTGGTTATGATACATTTCCATTCTGATACAGTCATTTCTTTCACAGCTGGCTGCAGTGCTACTACAGTCCCCAAGGCGTGTCAAGGGAACGCCGGGGAAAGAAAATTCTTCGACCACAGTAAGCCGTTTTCTCTCTGTTGATGTTCATACTGTCTCACTCCATGTTCAATATGAAGCTCCTTTTACTGTGTGTAACTGCCCCTAGACTGTTCTTTAATTTACTAACCTTTCCTCCATACCCCTTGAGACTGAGTGGCCGGAGATTATATCACAAGACAATGTCACAGGGCAAAACCATGCAACAGTAACAGCATGAGTGGAAACAGCCATAGGGTACTGAAAGCCAGCCAGCCAGCACACATAGCGCAAGACCCTAAAGCTGTTTACATGGAAGCAGGTAAGAGCTCTGCTCAAATGGGCTGAGGTGCCCTCTTCCATGGCTCTGGGCGTTGACACAGAATTGTGCAGGAGAACACAGGAGTAGCTGTCAACTGTGGTTGCAACCTCCTAATTCTGGAGTGCAAATAAATATATTATTTTGTCTTGTCATGCCCCTCACCAGACTTTCACTCATTCCAACCCATGCAGAGCAATGCACTATTCAACCCAGTTCATGGCATGGTCAAATGTATTGATCTGTAAAAAGCTGGCCTGTTATATTGTGAAAGCCACATTGAGACCACGTTTGGTAGCCATGGGAAGCAGGAATGCAAGAGTGGTGCACTGCTGCCATCAAAAATTGATTTTGTTGCACCATGGATATGTGTTCTACCCCACTCCCTAACGTGGGTTGAAATTGACAATAGCCCACTTAAATGATGGTAGATTTTCAATGGGACTACTAAGATTTTCCAAGCCTTGTGGGCAGGTGCAGGGGAAGATAAATAAGTACTCCAGCTGTGACCCCGGAAAATGCTATGTTGCCCAGTATATCTTGCTGGTCAGTAGCCAGTTGATTAGTGAATGAGAGGCCTTTTTTAATTGTTTTTTTTTTTCTGTCCTCCATTGTCCAACGCAGCATCCGTTTCCTCAGGGATGAAAAACATACTGTGGGAGGATGAGAATCGCGACAGTGCAATGGTAGGTTATTCTTGCTGTGTGAGTGTGTGTGTGTGTGTGTGTGTGTGTGTATATATATATAAAACACCTGGCTTGGGCAAATCAGGCAACACAATTTGTCATATACCATTAAGTGACATTGAATAAATTCACCAGTGTTACTGTTCTATAACGACTTCCACTGACAGAAAATCCATTGATATGTGCAGTCTGCGGTATCCCTCCACAGATGCAAAAAAAGTAGAATTTCAAAAGTGTGGGCAGAGCAGAGAGGCAGATGAAACAAGCAGACACACAGATAGAGATCCATACACTGCACAGAGACGGAGAGACAGATTTACACCCATAGAGACAGAGAGTGACAAATGTCGAGATTGTGGGAGAGACCCAGACACTGCACCGAGAGACTGATTTTCTATGGGGGCTACTAAGGTTGTTTTACAGCCCTTTGTGCTTGTGCTGGTGAAGGTACCATTTCAAGAAGTACTCCACCTGTGCCATTAGATAAGGCAATGGGCCAGTGGATTTTCCTGGTCAGTAGCCAGCACTGTTGACTCTTGAGAGGTGTTTTTTTTTTTTTACATTTTGAATTTTTTCTATCCTCAGTTGTCCAACACACCAGCCATTTCATTAGGGATGCAAAACATACTGCGGGAGGATGTGAATCACGCCAGTGCAATGGTAGGTTGTTCTTGATGTGGCTACATGTTACCATTGGTAATCTGCAAAATATGACCCACCTGTACAGTCTGGTCCTCCCAATGATCCTTTCATACTTGACATGTCAATGTCTATTGCAGGTCACGGCCTCTGGACATTTCTTCCTACCTTTAAGCTTCCCATATGTCTGTTCTCATTTACACCATGCCTCACCCAGGTCACTGACCCCAATTCACACATAACCAGTTCAAGTAACATCTCCCAATCCTGGCTGGCCACCTTCCCTTCTCAGCAGTATGATCTCAACCACTTTCTTCCATTTAAAATACTAGCATACTTAAAGCCAGCAGAAAAGGCCTCATGGTCTATCGTGTCTGCTCAGTAGCCAGACCCCTTTGTGTGTGCTCGCTTCACCGCCCCCCACCCCCAGAGAGGGTCTTCCCCGCCCTTAGTTTGCCTGTACCTGTCCCACCCCTTCATGAATCCCTCCACAGTGTTCTCTTCCACCAGACTCCTGGGCAGTGCGTTCCATGTCCCCTCCACCCTCTCACTGAAGCAGTGTCGCCTACGTTCCCCCCATCCTTAACTCATGCCCCCTGGTTGTTCCCCTCTTCTTTATCCTGAACACCTCCTTGGCTCCACCCTGATGGATCCCCTTTACATACTTGAAGACCTCTATCATCTTCCCCACCGCCAGGTCTTTCCTCCAGTGTGTACAACACGAGTTCCTCCAGTCTCTCCCCATGGTGTCTTCCTACCCATGCTCTTAATCATCCTGGTCGCCCTTCCCTGGACCCTCTACAGCAGTACTATATCTTGAAGGTGTGGTCTCCAGAACTGCACACAGTACTCAAGATGTGGCCTGACCAGGGCATTATACAGAGAAAAGATCACCTCCCTCCTCCTGGAGGTAATCACAGTGCTTCCAGATTGGTCAAAGCATTTTCCTGTAGCAGACCCTAATTTTTCCTGCATTTTCCCTGTAAAACCTGTGTGAAATTCCTGTAAATTTTCCTGTATGCTCATGCCAATTTATTTTTGCAGTTGGTGCTTTTATACATCCCAGTATCCCCACAGATTTCCTTATTGCCTTCTCTCATTGCTTACCTACCTTAAGGTCATCTGATATGACTACCCCCAGGTCCCTTTCCATTTGTGTTGTTATTAATACCCCCCCCCCACTGTGTACTCTTCCCCTGGATTTTGTTTCCCATGTGCATTACTTTGCACTTATTTGCATTGAATCTAAGCTGCCATATTTTTGACCATTCCTCCAATCTTGCTAAGTCCCTTCTCATCCTTTGCACTCCTTCTTGTTGTGTATCGACCCTATTGCAGATGTTTGTGTCATCTGCAAAGAGGCATACTTTTCCTTCCAGCCCCTCTGCAAGTAGTGATCAGCAGCATTTTAGTGAGGGCAGTAGCGTAAGGAAGCTGCTACTGGACAGACTGAATTATATTTCTCCCCATCCTCCAGTCACTGAGGAGCTGTTTAATAATTTTATTTTATTAAAAAAAAAAACTAGAGAATTATAAGATCTCCTCAGATCAGCCCCAAAACACACACACACACGGTCCCAGTCAGAGCAGCACAGATAGTATTTGAATTTGTGAGAGGCCACAGTCACTGCTGGTTATAATATATATTTTTTCTCTTACCTTTGCAGAGATCTGGTGAACAAGTCAAGACAGAAGGCAGCTCAGGGATAAGGATGTCTTGACTCTTCTAACAATCCAGCCCGCTGCGACCGAGGAAAGTGTGCGGGGTCAGACACAGGGTTTCTCGATGCTGGGGTCAGGTCCGGGGGTTTTTTTTTTTTTTTTGCAGGCTAGCTGATCCTGTGATTTTCTCTGCACCCACACTGCGATTCAGGATTGCCAGTAAATTAAACCTAATAGGAGGTTAGGACACAGGCGGCGGCGAGTGTCAGAGAACAGAAGCCTAAATTTGCGCAAGGTCAGTCCCTTGATCCGATGCCTGGGGGTCCTGTCGGCAGCTGAAAATGCCAAAAATAGGTGGTGGTGAGCACCTGGACGATGTGGATGTCTCTCTCCTTCTCTCTCTCTCTCTTTTTTTTTTTTTCAGTCTCTCCGGGCAGCAGCAATCTAGGATATTTGAACACAAGGTGTTCCACCGTCTGTAGCCAGAGTTTACATGTCCCGGGGCTCATTCTCTGCATCAAACAAGAACACTATTAGCCAATCAGAGACCACAGTCAGTGCATGATCAATGCATGACAGTGGTCTCTGAATCAATCGGAGGCTGGCTTCAACTTAAATCTCGTCCGTGATGAAGTCTGAACCCACAGACTACCCACAGACTCTCTGCAACAGCATTTCCCCATGTAGGGTTACCACCTTTTCAGAAGCCCAAAGTGGGACAAAAGCGTGTGACCTGGTCATTGGCAGCCAACTGCGCGTGCGAGCGCCGCTGGTCCACGGCGTCCTTACGACAAAGGGTACCAAGCAGGATATTTGGGATGCTTTGTCATGTGCCACTGCCCACGCCCACCCCATATGTGCCTTGACTCACTCTTTGCATGTTCACCCGTGGAACAACATTAACATGGTCTGTGTTCATAACCTTTGGTAATTTGAAATCAGGAAACAGACAAATGCAACACTGCAAAAATGCATTTTTTATTACAAAAAAAGAAGAAATAGTAAAGCAGCAAGGACATTTTCAAGCAATAAAAAGCAGATATTCCCCTCTTTCAAAACTACTCCACCTCTTTCTCAAACAGCTCTACACCTCATTTCTTGGCTTTGAAATTATACTTAGCATTTGATTTAACAACCTGCAAAAGGGGTCTGTTCCACATAATGTTTGAATGGAATTCGCCACACTTCATTCGGTAGTTTATTGTGACCATAAGTTCGGCTTTTATCAGTTCCACCCTGCAACGATTTCTTACATCGGTCCACTTGTTCTTTAGGAGAGAAAACACTCTCTCAGCAAAAACATTTGAAGGTGGGACGCTCATGATATGTGCAATTACTGGATACAGAGCATGCAGGTCTGGTGCATCCAAACAAATCTTTTGCCACTTTTCTGCTGGTGCTAGGTCCAGTCTACACAAATCTGGCATTAAGGGCCTGATGACTGAATAGTCTTGAAAGAGTTTGTCTGCATCTATGGATTCCTGCAGAGAAAAGGCAGCAATGACATTCAACAAATCGTCAAAGGCAAAGGGTTCCTTCAAAGACAGCATAGACATTTTCTTTAGGTAGTTGTCATCACTGAAGTCAAACCACTGCTCCAAGTATTTGACAGCAGTTTCAAGGAAAAGGATAAAATCTGTCTCCAGTTTTTTACAGGAGACAGTATCCATATCCCTCAGGAATGCCCAAAGCTTTCCTCCAAAAAACTTGTCTGCTGCATGGGCTTCAAGTTTTTGTCTAAGTGAGGCCATCACTGCAAATGTTTCCATAGCTGTCAGTTGTGATCTTTCTAGGGTGGCTATGCGTTCATTGAAATTGACCAGAACAGCACTAAGGAAATACAGGTAGCACTGTGGCAGTGTTGAAGTGTGCCCTCCCATGTTCATTGTCAGCAAAGTATTGCCATATCTGTCTAGGTGTATCCTCTCCTTGTGAGAGGAATTGGACTACAGTGCAGCAAGATTTTTGACTATTCTGTCAATTGCTGGCAGCAATGACAGCCATCTGGTTGGCACATGCCTCAGAAGGGACTCATATTCCATGCCACAAAATTCAAAAAACTCTTTTAAATCTCTTGTTCTTGTGGCAGACCCGGAAAAATGGCTAAACATTTTTAGGACAAACACCTCCACATCATATGTCAGTTTTGCTGCTGCCTTCTTTGCAGCATTGTGAAGGATGTGAGTAGGGCAGTTTGCTTTTTGAAGTGATGGGCAGTTCTCTTTCAGTCTAGTATACACGCCTGACCGCTTCCC
This sequence comes from Neoceratodus forsteri, assembly GCA_016271365.2. NCBI lineage: Eukaryota > Metazoa > Chordata > Ceratodontiformes > Ceratodontidae > Neoceratodus > Neoceratodus forsteri. The sequence continues at coordinate 637,111,110 of CM028135.1, read as the reverse complement.
ATAGTTCACACTGGCATTGTCAGCACCATATGCTGACACAGAGTCCCATGGCAAGGAATGTCTTTGCAAAATAGATGAAATCTGCTCAGTTATGGCTTGAGCAGATTCATCTGGGTCTTCATAGAAGTCCAAGAGAGCATTAACCACACCCTCTTGCTTTTTGAAATACCTTACTACCAGTGGAAATAGTTTTATGCTGCCCTTGTTGGATGCATTGGATGCTATTGAAAATGACACCCCTGGACTTTGCAAGTCTTTCAGAAGGCATTCCAGAGAATGTGGTCCCAGAACATTCTCTACAATGGCTTCAGCCTTTGTTCTGCCACAGGCAAGTTTTTTGGCAGTCTCAGAGTCCCCATCCAGCTGACTGGCCAGCTTCAGCCCACAGTCCAAGGAATTGTAAGACATGTTGTGCTGCACTGCATGAAAAACTTCAGCCGCTTCAGCTGCAGTCACCTTCAGCTCTGTCCCATCCAGATTAGTTGTTCTGGTCCACTTTGTCATCAGATGGGTGCGTTTGACTTGCTGGATGGCCGTCTTGTGTTGCTCTGTGCTTTCATGCCTTGTTAGGTCATTCCGCCCACCATGCGACACCAGGATTTCACGTCTACAACACCTGCAGAATGCTTTCAGTGTGTCGCTGCACTTCTCGACCCAGTTGAACTCCGTCTTCCACACATCTTGCCACTTGCAGAGTCTCTTATTGTTCGAAGAAGATGCAGTCAGTGCAGATCGCTTCATTCTTTGAGCCCCGTTACTTACCTGTGCAGTTAACAAATGTTGCAATGTAATTTTTGTAGATATTCAGTGACAAACTGGTGCACTATGTGTCATCTTACTTGCAGGCACTGTCACATGTGTGCCAATCATGGTCTGAAAGCACAATGCAACTTCTGTGCATGGCAGCCAAAACCAAGCACCACAAGCCAGTGCAATTGTAGCTACAGGTTATGTAACACTGGAGCTGAAACATCTAGAGGCAGTGAACTGCAAGGAATATAGCTTGTTCCATGATGCCACCCTATGCCCTTGGTTTGAAAGCACAATGCAACGCATACACTGCACCAAACAAGGCTTGAAAACACAAAAAAGAATCCCTAAATTAAACAGGGTTGAACAATTCATAACTTAAAAATGACAGGCAGCGGACAACATTTATAACCATGGCAAAATATTATTCCCATGTACCTTGGGCCTTGCAGATGGTTGTTTGCAACCAAGAATGTAAAAACTGGGAAGGCAGCTGGCCTGGCAGTACAGACTACAGATTCTGACAGTCTCACACAGTTCAAACCCTAGTCTGTCCTGCTAGGTGTTTGCCCCACTTTGTATGTTCAGTTGCAAATGACCAACTGCAGGCCCACGGTACATGGGAAGAATATCTGCATGGACTAATGAGCTTGTCACTGTACGTACAACCAGCAGCATTTTCGTAACTGATTTGATTCCCCCATCTACCAAAATACAGAAACAGAAAGAACATAGAAAAGCTCCATGAAAGACACCAGGTGGCCACAACACTGTCCAACTAGTAGTACTAGTATAAGCAAAACACCAAAGTCACAGCCGAGCCACCTCATTTATTTTCTAGTTCTGGCAGTAGGCAGCATCTGTGATGGCTCAAAGCACACTTGTCATTTGGTCAACTGTCTCCAACTACTAAAAGCAGCAGTACTACCAAATCAGGCAGTGATGCAAGGATGCGACTATAGTTCCAGTTCCCTTATCTGTAAATATTTCCCCTAGTCAGGAAGTCAGCTTTTTTTTTTTTTTTTAAGATATTTGCAATTTGAATTTGTGGCGCCAGAATGAATCTGGTGGCTGGCTAATTTTAAGCTACGAACCCCGACAAATCACATCTTGTCTTTTGGTTACTGCTGTAGGATCCTGTGTCCTCTGTGTAGTACTGACAGTCAAACACATGTGCCGTTGGCAGCAGAGGGGGTTCCAGTATCCAGTGCAGAATGTAAACAAATGCAAAGAATAACTGAGCAAATTGATGGGGTTGGGGGAAGAAGAATCATACAATAACGATCCCAGTGGGAAAGGGTACATTATCATCAGAGCACAAGGAATAAACTGACAAAAAAGCACAGATTGCATTTCTTATTATATAGCACTGCTGCTTTAAAGACATGCACATCCGACATCCACAATCAGTTTCTAGGGGCATAAAAGAATGACTAGAGCTTGCTCGTGATAATCAGTTTGTGTCATGCAAAATAAAATTGTATTCACAAAATCAAATCAGGCATGTTGTCCTCTGTTCAATATACTGTCATTTGTTACCACATGTAGTGTGACACAGTGTGGGTCAATAAAAAATAATGCAAACTTTCATTAATCGCTGACACTACCAAACAAGAAGGCACGGAGGTGTAAACTAAGAAAGTGCCGAGTTCATTCTTCTGTAACAGATGGCACAAGCTCTGCACAGTAAGTTTTCACCTCTATGCCAATCATTCTGGAGATTAACAGAGAGGAGAAAACTTACTGTGCAGAACTCAACAAGTTCTTGTAGTGACACAGGAGCTAGATGAGTGTTTCACCACAGATTCCGGACTGTGGTGAAACACTCATCTAGCTCCTGTGTCACTACAGGAACTTGCTGAGTATTTTAATTTCACTAAAGATCCTTGAGATTGATTAGCAGAAGCAGACAGTAGTGCTGAGCACACTGAACTACATGACATGTGTGCATACCTCTCAACCTCCTGCCTGACAAAATCAAGTACAAAGGACCAAAATCAGGGACACATCTTCAAAATTAGAGATATTCACCCAGAAAGCTAGTAGAATATGGGGCTTAGTGCAAAATGCATTTTCAAAAGAAGAACAAATCTGTAAGTTTAATGCTTGACATTGTTTTGTGCTTATAGTCCCAACTGTTTAGCCACAAACACAAATTTTAGGAGGGACAAAGTACAATTTTGAGACGAAATCAGGGATGTCCCTGAAGGGACACTTGAGAGGTATGCGTTTGTCGTGTGCCATTTTATTTTTGATGGAGTGTCCTTGTCAAAACATCCACTATATGAAAGAGTGATTTCCTCCAACAGGCTGTCATTATGATAAATTATACAATGGCAAGACAATTTCCTGGACTCTGATTGGTCAATGTGTGCCTGTCTGAGACAGTGATGTTATTACTAAATTTACACAATAACACCACTGTAATGATTTTTTGGATGATCCTTATGAGCCACTTTTTTTTTTCAGAAACAAAGATACACTACCTCACTACAAATCTACTATAAACATTTCTCAATTTTTTTTTTATAACATCGAGCCATTGTATAATTGCAATAAGGCACTCCAAGGTGTGTGTCACCTTGCTTCGCCTCGTGCTTCAACCCACCCCAGGAGTGACGTTTGTGCACGATAACACACACCGGAGTGCCTTAATTATCCCAACACTAGCTAAGCCAGGAAACACACAGTAGCCTAATTCGGGAGGGGCACAGTCTTTCATCGGGGGAGAGATAGAACCAAAATACAAAACTAAATATATTTGCCCCACCATATTATAACCTACTACTGGGGAGAGAAGGCACTCCAAGGTGTGTGTCACCGTGCTTCACCTCGTGCTTCAACCCACCCCAGGAGTGACGTTTGTGCACGATAAAACACACTGGAGTGCCTTAATTATCCCAACACTAGCTAAGCCATGAAACACACAGCAGCCTAATTCCGGGGGGAGGGAGGGCGCAGTCTTTCATCGGGGGGGGGGGAGATAGATCCAAAAAACACAACAAAATGCATTTGCCCAGGTGTGGATGGGGGGTAGACTCTTAGGTTACCTCTATCTGACTTGAGACAGTAGCATAGCAAATAAAGTAAAAATACTGGCTAGAAGCCCTTACCAGACCCTCCTCCGTAGTGAGCCAGGAACACAGCCAGCCAGCAGACACACAGTCCTCCTCAGTCCAGCAAAGTGATGGGATAGGATTTTAGTCACTGTCCTCCAGATAGATGCAAATCTGTAAATTCGCGATGACTTGAGACCTGCTGCCCCCAGACTCACTCACACGCACGCACCACCAAAGTGATTACAGCTCTTTGCTCTTTTGGTTTGAGTTTGACTGAAAATAAGTAAGCCAAATGGTGCGGCGGTGAGTCCGATGACAGGATGACTCTGATCTCAGATTCAGTCAGAAGAACTCTCAAAAGTGATCTCGCTATAGCCTGTCCACAGCCCTGCCGAGGAGAATGACCGCTGACTGTAGTGCCAGACAATGCCTTCCGCCGTGCTGCCCCAGAGAGAGTGAGTCCGACCGACGCACGCTCACACTCTCCCGACCACTCCATCTCCCTTCTTCTTCTTCTGATGCGCTCTGCTTCTGCTCTGCGCACTCAGACAGCAGCCAGTCCTTCCCTTCTAATTGACTCCAGATGGTCCTCGCACCGCCGTAGTGGCGCTGCTCTTCCTCCAAAAGATTTACTCTCTCTCAGTGCCAGGCAGCCGGTCTCGATTTTATTTACCGTGGTGGCTCGTGGCTTTTTAAACATTCGCCACCTGGTAGCCACACCCCTGATGACTCTACAGCCAATGACACCTCCACCAATCATGTTGCAGCAGCTGACAGGACCTGTTTGAAAACCAAGCGGACAGCTCCACCCCCTGTCCCCCTCCGCACAGAAAAGCCTGCCCCCTGGGATCAGTGGCGCGAAAGTTAAATCTAACAAAAGGGCTTCAACTAGGGCTTGCCAGTTGCCATGCACTGAAGGAGTAGACGGTCGGGTGATTCGGGAGGATGGGCAAGAAGCTACAATAGTATTGCGCCGTGGAATGGAACTGGAAGGAACTGTTTATTTAGATTGCTATGCTAATTGCACCACGAGGGTCCGCGGCCGCCCACCTAACCTAACCCCCAACTCGGTGTACGGTGTTGCTTTGTGACCGGAGGAGGGACACTGGAACAGCCTGGCCTGAACTACAGAATGAGGAGGAACTTGTGGCAGTGAAGGGAAATTGGGAATCTGCGTGCTGCTGCTGCAACGCCAACAAGCAGGTATTGTAATCTGTTGTTCAGGTTCAATTAGTGTGTTCCGAAAGCGGGACATTGAGCATCCCACAGCTGGGAAGTGCGGGAGACGGGATGGCAACCCGAAAAGCGGGACTGTCCCGCGGGAAACGGGATGGGTGGCAACCGTATCCCCATGGGGCACCAGATTTATCCCATATATTTAAACAAATATGTAATTCCTTCCCATAGCCCATTTTGAGCACACAACACTTGTAAAATATGGGAATCCCCATAGATCTGGGAGCCCTGTTATCAACCTGGCCTATTCAGCCCAGTATCCTGTTAGCCTTTGCTGTAGTTTGTTGACAATTCTCAGTTATTCATTTTGACGTCTACCACCACCGCCCCTTTGTTCCTCTCACCCGATGTAGCTGGCAGTGTGACCCCCCACCACCCCGGGTGTATACATAGCCCGGGTTTCTGACCCACAGATGCATCAGCTTACAGTTCCCTGCATTGAACTTCAATCCCCACCTCCTTGATCACCCCTCCATGGTATCCAGGTTCCCATGGAGTGCCTCTCTCCCTTGCTCCCCATCCTCCAGTGGTCCCAGTTGAGCCATTGTTTATTATTAAACAACAATCTCCTATGCTATTGGGGTGTTTGCTTAGATATTCATTTCGCTTTACTATTTGACTATAGATGTGTGCATATTGGAGATACAGTGGCAGTTTCCAGGCTACAGTGTAGCTACCTTCCTGGTCCTGAATTACAAAGTACCTTTTTAATTGCTAATGGGAATGCGATGTACTGTGTGGTGAACTCTAATAGCCTTTAGCTACACAGTCAATGACCCCAACATCAAGTGACAGTTACCTATATTGGTGTTAATGACTTAAGATCAGTGCTAAAGTGGTACATAAATTGTCAAAAAGTCAGGACTCATTAGCTCGCATTAACACTAGACACTAGCAGCTGAAAGGTGTGAAGTACTACTCCGCATGCAATGTCACCACAAGCACTGCAAATGCTCAATGGCATACGAACATATGAAATTTGCCAGCTGATAAAGTCCTAGAGGTCTATCAAGTCTGCTCGAATGTGTAGCTAGCACCCCTTATTCTGCAGTTGCCCCTCCCTTCCGTCCTTCCCTTCATTAACCCTCCCCCTTGCCCTGTCCCATCCCCTTTTGAAGCAGTCCACTGTTCTACTGGATACCACTTCTGCAGGTAACGCATTCCACGGAGCCACCACCCTCTCTGTAAAAAAGTGTCTCCTCATCTCCTTCCTGAACTTTCCTCCCTACAGTCTCATATCATGGCCCCTGGTGTCCCTCCTCTCCCTTACTTTGAACAGCCCCTCTGTACCTGTCTTGTTTATTCCTTTCATGTACGTAAAGGTTTCAGTCATGTCCCCCCATCCCTCCTCTCCTCCAGTGAGTACATGTTCAACTCCCTCAGCCTTCTCTTGTATGATAAGTCCCTCAGCCCATTGATCATCTTTGTTGCCCTGCGCTGCACCCCCTCCAGTAACTTAATGTCCCTCTTCAGATATGGGCCCCAGTACTGCACACAGTACTCTAGGTGTCGTCTAACTAATGACCTATACAGTGGCAGAATCACCTCCTCCCTCCTCAAGGATATACCCCTTGCAGTACAACCCAGCATTTTGTTGGCCTTTGCAGCTGCCTTCCTACATTGTGCTGAGTTGTTCATTGACCCTGTAATGAGCACCCCCAGATCCTTCTCCTCCTCTGTCTGGGCTAGCTGCACTCCCTCCAGCTGGTGACTCCTCCTTGGGTTCTTCATCCCAAAATGCAGCACTTTGCACTCTTTTGGCATTAAACCCCAGTTGCCAGATGTCTGACCAGGTTTCAAGCTTTGCCAGATCATCCTGCAACCCCTTCCATCCCCTAGGTCATCCACTACCGCTCCTACCTTGGTATTATCAGCAAACAGACTGACCTTGCTCTTGATGTCCCATGATATGTCTGCAATGAATATCCCAAACAACACTGGTCCCAACACCGAGCCCTGTGGCACACCGCTTGTCACTACATTTGGGTGTGTGAGCTCCCCACCCACCACCACCTTCTGTTGCCTTCCCTGAAGCCAGTTTCCTACCCATCTCACCACCTTTGCACCCACCCCTGTGCCTACTAACTTACTTATCAGCCTTCCATGTGGCACCGAATTGAATGCCTTGCTGAAGTCCAGATACAGGACATCCACTGCATGGCCCCTGTCCAGTTGCCTAGTTACCCAGTCATAGAACTCCACCAGGTTGGTTTGGCAGGATCTGCCCCATATGAAGCCATGCTGTCTGCTGTACTGTAGTCCTTTGGTCTCTAGGTGGGCCACCAGCCTCTCCTTCAGGATAGTCTCTATTAGCTTACCCACGATGGATGTGAGGCTCCCTGGTCTGTAATTTCCTGGTTCATCCTTGGGGACACGCTTGTGGAGGGGAACCGCATGAGTCATCCTCCAGTCCTGAGGTACACACCCCGAATGTAGTGAGGCATTAAATAGGTCTGCCAAAGGTCCTGCAAGGACATCTGCCAGCTCCTTCAGTACCCTGGGGTGGATGCCATCTGGGCCTGGCGCCTTGTCCACCCTCAGTGGCTTCAAACCCTCCCGAACTCTGCCCTCCATAATTTCCTCATCTGTCACCCCTTCCCTCCCTGTTTCTGCCATTTCTCCCCCCTTGGGTGTCACCCCTCTCTTCTCTTTAGTAAATACTGAGCAGAAGTACTCATTTAGTGCTTCTGCCTTATTGCACCCTGCTTCCACCCAACCCCCCTCCTTCCTAATCCTTACTATGTGGTCCTTACAGCTTTTTTCTCCTGATGTACCTAAAGAAGTCCTTCTCCCCTTCTTAATGCCTTGTGCCAGCCTGAGTTCCATAGATGCTTTGGCTCCCTTACTGCCCTTGTCACCTCCTTCGATTCTGTCAAGTACTCCTCCCTGTCCTCCCCCTCCCTGTTTTCTTGTACTTCCTAAAGGCAGCTCTTTTCCTCCTTACCTTTTCCATGAGCTCCTTGCTCAACTAGCTTGGTTTCTTAGCCCTAGCCTTCTTGCTCTGGGCCTTGCAGCAGGTTTTGGTTGCCTCCACTATCCCCAGCATTTTGAGCTCCCACCTCTGGTTAGTGTCCATACTAAATTGAATTCTGGCCAGGTACCCTTTTACCACCTCCCCCATCCTCCCAAAGTCGGCCCTCCTGAAGTCCAGCACTCTGTGCCAGATTCCACCCTTCCTTGCCCATATCCAATGTGAGCCATGCTGGTGGTGGTCACTCCTGACAGCGGTTCCTCCACTGTAAGTTCTCTCACAAAGTCCCCATTTGCCAGCACAAGGTCAAGGGTATTCCCTAACCTGGTTGGTTCACTGACCATTTGCAGCAGGAAGCTGTCTGGAAGGCATCCAGCAGTACCTGCTCCCTTCTGTTCCTGGTTGTTGGGGTACTCCCAGTCCACTCCTGGCATGTTGAAGTCCCCCACAATCACCACACTACCCTTCTCGCAGGTCCTCCTGATCTGTCCCGCTAGTTCCCTGTCTAAGTTCTTCGTCTGAGATGGTGGCCTGTACACCACTCCCATTCTAAGAATCTTATTCATGGAATTCTGGATTTGCATCCAAAGTGACTCCGTATTACCCTCCTCCCCTTCCTCCCTTACACACTTCAGTCCTTCCTTCACATATAGTGCCACACCCCCCTCCTTTTCCAATCACCCTGTCCCTACGAAATAACCTGTACCCTGGTACAGACAGGTCCCAGTCATTGTATTGGGTGGCCCATGTTTCTGTGATGGCTGCAATGTCCACCTCTCCCTCTGCCATGAGCACCTATAACTCTGCAGTTTTCCTCCCAAGGCTCCTAGCATTAAGGGTAACCACCTTCCACCCTCCCCTCCCATCCTGCCCTCCTTTACTAGCATCACCAATAGTACTTGCCATTTGTCCTTTGTCACTGTTATGGGGGGTAAGCTCATATGGTTTCCCAACCTGTGGTCTCTGCATATCTCTTGCCCAATTGCCACCCCCTGCTCCTAGTTTAAATTCCCAACTTCCTCTATGTACTCCTTCATCCTCTGTTTCAACACTTTCTTTCCTTCCTCACTCAAGTGTAGTCTGTCCTTGGCATAGAGACTACTGTCCTCCCTGGTCCCTCCCCACTCCCCCAACAGCCCATATCTTTTAGCACAACACCAGGTTCTTAGCCATCCATTAAATTCCTCTATTCTCAGCTTTCTTGTTGTGCTTGCCTTGGGCACTGGAAGTATCTCTGAAAAAGTTACTGATCTTCCTGCCCCTTCACATAATTGTGCTAGTTCTTCAAACCTTCTCTGGACTATATCTACTGTCTTGTCAGCCAGGTCGTTCATCCCAAGATGTTTAATTAAATGAGGCTTATCCCTACCCCTTCTAGCATATTTCAGAACAGATTGCCTCACCCTTTCTGCTGTCATTCCTGGCATGGTGTCCACCCAAATGTGACTATGCCTCTCCCCCTTGCTACTCCACCTGACTCCTCTTAGTATTGAGTCCCCCAGCACTAAGATTTCACCACTCTTACTCCCTGCTTGCTTCCATTCGTCTCCCTCTCTCATTTCCAGCTCCTTCTCTTCCTTCTCCTGCACATTATATCCCCCTTTTGCCCCTGTTGCAATTCTCCCAGCAGAACTTCCCCCCTACTCCGGTTTGGTCCAGGCATTTATCAATTACTCCTCTAATTTCATCATTTCCCTCCTCCACCTTTTTCCTCTCTAGCAGTGCAAAACTATTTTCTGAAGACCCTTCACAAATGCCCGCTCCCTCTCTCTTCATAGTACCTGTTCTCTCCTTTCCACTCCATGACTTTTGCCACTTCTTTGCCTCCCCTCACAAGTCCCTATCTCCTCCTTCCATTTGTCCTTTGTCTCCTGACCTGGTTTCCCCGGCAATTGTTCTTTCTGGCCTGAGCCCCTTTGTCTCTGCTTCGATTCTTTTGACTCTCTCCTCACCACTGTTGGCTTAAATCACCCTCCCTCATCTCCCCTTCTTTCTCCCTCCAGTATTGGGCTAAACCCACCCCCAATCTGCCTTGCCTGTCTTAGTTCCTCCTGCAGACCGTCGATCTCCTTTCTAAGTTTCTCTATGTGGTTGCACACTAAACATTCTCCCACACTCCAGGCAATTTTTAGAAAGATTGGTGCACTGCAGTTGTTGCAGCCTACCACCCTACCCATTGCTGTCATTGCCCACCAGCGATCCCCCACCCTTCCAGATGCAGGATACCAAACACTCCCTCAAGTCTCCTCTCTCCCCCCTCTATCAGTGCAAAACATTGTTTTCTTAATTTCCCTTACCCCCTTTGTTGTACACATTTAGATAGATTGAGCAACTGCTTTTTATATTCCTATCCTTCCTATCCACACTCAAAAAGAGACTTTAAGTAGCTATTGCACAACCTTCTTCAAACTCCTACTCCTCCTTTCCCCAATGCAATAGCACTGCAAAGAAATAACAATGAAAGCTCCTAGATTTGCAGTTACTTCTCTTCCACTGAGATAGCAGTCACCTCTTAACTTGCTGCTGTTACTTTCCTGGATTTCTGCTTCTGCTATGACAGCTGCATATCCTTTGCCCATTTGAGGAAGTGATGTCAGAACCCTGGTATAAAGGAAATAATGGACCGGGGCGGGTGGGATGAGGGGTTGGGGGGGACCAGCCCAAGTTTTCCAGAAACAATCAGGTAGCTGAGGCCCCTGGTCAGACCATTAGCACCCTTCCCCAACTCTGCACTAAACTTTGCAGCTAGTGAAGCTGCAAAAATGAATCACAGTTCTACTCAAAGCCTCCAAAATAGGTTTGCTACCAAAAGAAACAGGACTCCAATTCAAACAGCGTCACCAACAAAACACATCAAAATAGGCTTGAAATTAGAAGATATAGGTCTCCAATTCAAAGAAATCACACCAAATAGGTTTTAAATCAGAAGAAATAGGCTGCTACAAATGTAGCCTGCTACACAGTGAAACATCAAACAAATGAGCCCACTTATACCTACCAAAACAGGTTTCAAAATTCCAACAGCCCCAAACAATACCCTGCTAGCCCCTTAGAAGTAGTAAGAAAGAAAAGAAATAACCTTCTACCAAGTAGAATCCACAAGAAACAATGTAAAAACACAAGGCGTGACCAATCTCAAAACGATAGGCACAATGTAATATGTAGTTTTCCAGAACTATACATGCTTTAAGAAGCACACAATTTATTAACCAGTGCAGTCAGTGGTTTCACTCGGTCTCCTCTTGTTTTTTTCAAATTTCAAAAATACATTTAAATTGCCATCTTACAGCTTTATGCGTTCTGTCAGAAACTAAGCTGTGTGTCATTGGATTGCTATCGCCCACCACCCTGCAATGGCAAAACATAGCCTACAGTTACCAGTACATAATCACCCAAATTGCACCTGAAAATAGGCACTTGGTTGTCTAGTGTGCTTACCTGGTAAACAAAAGCAAATAAATAAATAGTCTGTACACACACACGCACACACACACACACACTTGAGTAAAATGTGTGCCTTATTTTAACATTATGACTAGTTATTGTATAGAACAAAAATGAATATCATACTTTTATAATTATTAAGCCTAAAACCACACACTGCAGTGCATGGGGAATGACAGAATAACATGTTATTTTGATGATAGATATGTCACAAACAAAAATAACATTGGATTGACACATCATATTGAGTGGGAGAGCAGCTGAAACCATGTTTGATGACATTACAGTAAAGCTGTGCAACACTCTAACCAGAGTTGAGCAGTCATGAATCTTGAAATGACTGTATAATCCATATTCTTGTCTGAAACTTGAAGATTCTGTTTCTAAAAAAAATTTGGTCAGGTAAGATGACCTCTTTTTACATTTATGTTTCTGTTTTTACCATTTTGGATATTTGATTCTATATGGAGGCTGGTGGGCAGGTGGTTAAAGAAGGTTACTAAGAAGTTCTTCACAGGGAGGATGGTGGATCACTGGAAAAGGTTGCTGAAGGCGGCGGTGGAGGTGGAGACTGTGGCTGGTTTATGTGTTAGGTGCAACAGATTCGGGGGTCTAGTGACTCAATGGGGAGGTGGGGGTAGAAATTACGACCCATAAGGGTGTAAGTCAATGGAGCTACAGTTAGTTTTTTCGGGGAGAACAGATGGACTTCGTCTTTTTCTGTAGTCACTTTTTATGTATCACAATGTAGGAATAAATGTGGTATCCTAATGTAGCTCATTACATAGCCACATAGTTATACAACATATGTGCATTTGTATGTATTGATCCCTAAACAATTGGGGTGTTTACCAAATTTACATTTGACCTCTTCTAATTGAACTGCTGGGAGTACTGGGGCACTACTGGGATTTAGACCTTGAATATTCAGATTTTCAGTTTAGTAATCTGACTATTAGACCATGAAACTTCCCCTAATGCAAGATTGAGGTTTGAGGATACAAACCCATTGTCAGATTAAGTCAGGATTACAGACCAAATACTGCAGCGGCAGTAGTTAAGCAGATAGTCAACTGCAGCCCCCTCCAAAAAAATGGAAACACAGAAAGGATCTTCAACCAACAGTTAAAACTGCAGCTAGCCATGACAACAAATATGTCCACTAGGACTTGCTTCATAGCTTACTTGCACAAACTGCCTCAGCCTTCCAGAACATCAAAAGCCAGATGGGCATAACTGAATGCATTCCTCAGGCAGGGAGCCAGGCTCATGGTTTGCTGCTGAAATGGGCCAAGACATGATTTCAGTCTTCTTAGCTCTGACAAGCTAGAGATTGGCATGGCTTCCAAGTCCAAAATACAAAAAAAAAAAAGAGGCGTTATGCTGTGACTTGACTTTTGAAAAGCTACCATTCTGTCCTCCCCTTGCCTGATGTGTCCTTACGTTTGAGTCATGCAGCAACCTGACACAACCTTCACCCTTCCCTTATGTACCCACTAAAAAAGGTTACTCTTCAGTAGTTCTGTACATGAACAAAAAATTCATTGCTTTGTTAAAAGTTGTGAACAATGTGGAGCTTAATGTCTCCATTCATGGTTAAACATTTACAGAGATGAGTAAGCTTACTTTAACTAGCCCCTCTTGCTTTTACGGGAGGAGGTAATATTTTAGTGTGCTTACCAATTGGGTCACTGGGCTACTAGGCCGGTAAACAAAAGCAAATACATAAAAAAATGAAGTCTACACACACACATACTTTAGTAACATTTGTGCCTTATTTTAACAATATGACTTTCTATTGAATAGTACAAAAATGAAAATCATACTTTTGTAATTAATAAGCCTAAAACCCCCACACTGCAATGCATGGGGAATGAAAGTAGGAACACAGCTCCTTTCCTTGAAGAAGCTGCATGATTCTGTTTTAAACAAAAAGGGAATGCGATTTGTTTAACATAGGGCAATGAAAGAATTGCACACACTCTAACTGAAATGTGATGGATGTCAAGGGCAACTTGTATGCTCATAATATAATATCATCTTTTACTGGCACAAAAGCCGTTACAATTATATTGGGTAATGCAATAATGTTACATGTAAACGGGTCTCAGAGAAAAAAGACAATATTGCCCTGTGTATGCAATTTGAAATAAAAGGCAATACAATAAATTCTCTTTTTTTCCCCCTTTCCTGTGTTTTTTTTATGGTTTAGGTAACTCAGCATATTGCTGCAGCCACAGTGATAGTCGCGGGGTCAGACACAGTACTGTGCAACAGACAGTTCTGTTTTCTCTAGAGAAAGAACGTGTGTGTGTGTTTATTTTTTTAGTGGGGTTGGTTAAGGTCAAGACTCGACCGAGGCACGAGTTGGGACACTGAGAAGCGGAAGGGAAAGTGGCGCACTAATGGCCATGGCCGTGGCTAAGTGGTGCTGGCAGGCATAGAGTCGGGAGTCGCCGAGTCAGGACTGACATGAGAGAAGAGGTCGGCTCGAATCACAACTGAAAGAGATTCTCAGCAGATTCCTGCAGCTGTCAGCACAAATAAACAAATATATATATATATATATATATATATATGTATGTATATATATATAGCCATGCATTTTACACCCCATTTATGAACCATTGCCAAGTGAAAACACCACACTGTGATTCTTTTACATGGTGGTGCATAGCCAACATTGACTAACCTCGTACTCCCCGTTCCAATGCTCAGTATTGATGTGCGGTCTGCCTTTTCTCAGATCTGTGCAATGTCCACTACCAGGGAAACACAAATAAATTATAGGATCCAAAGCCAGGGATGCTGAAGTAGAAACAAGCCTGCAGTCTAGTACATAAGACAAAAATACAGAAGAAAACAGAGACAAGATAGCCATTTTTAAATGCGCCGCCAGCTGGGAAAGGGGAACAACGGCCAATACTGTGAAGTGGCAGACAGGAGACCAATCAGGGGGATATAATGCCAGCAAATCACCGGAGTGCACACACTCTGGCAGAACCTTATCGTGTTGCCCTGGCGACAGATCTAAACAAGGACGCGGCAGCACAACAATATATATTAGTGAATGGGGAAAGCTTCAGGGTTGATTCAACGTCATTTTCAGGCTGAAAAGTGCCCTCGCGAGAGTCATGGAGTTGGTAGCGGAGCAGGACATGGCGATCCACAGAATGGGTCGGGGAAAGATGAAACAGATGCAGGACACAGGTAAAACTAAGTTTTGTCAACGGAGGGCCTTAAAAATTACCGTACAGTTTAGCAGCAAGTTAATCAATATTAGGAAGGCATCCACAGACGACATTAGGGTGCAGTTTTCCTTTAAGCTGTTCTGTTGTGCTATTTGTGCCTATTTGCACATATATGGTTGCAATTCTTCAGTTTAGCCACTGGGTGCTGATACTGCTTTTGAGCTGGACAGGTGCAGTTCAGTCTTCCATCCTAGATGGCGCTGTTACAAGGAACTGTACGGTGGCTGTGCAGGCTGGATGAAAGTGGCGTCGATTGCTATTTTCGTCACTTGTTGGTGTCAGGTGACGGGAGATTCTTGGCTCCCTACTTCCAAGATGCCTGAGAGTCCTGCTGTTTTCTGTCCCCCCCTCCTTCTTTTGTTTGCAGGTATAGTTATATGTTATATGATACTGTTGTCCCCCACAGGCTGGCAGATTGCCTGAGAGCGTGGTGGTGGTGGTGGTGGTGGGGTTGCCTGGATTGTGATCTCTGTCCAGCAGATGAAGAAGACAGGCAGAAAGCAGTGCTGCTGTCAGGGTGAAATAGTATGCAGCAGCTGGTTGGAAGGGCAGCGCGACTTAAAAATGTAAGTCAGCAGGGAGGGTTTCTTAAGAAGTAAGCCACGTCACAGGGCACAGCAGCCTACCTGACAGGTCCTTTACCCAGGCAGAGATAGCGCTAACATGCACCAAAAGGGCAAAAGTTGCTTATTTCCCAGAAATGACCCCTCTTTCCATTGCTGGTGGGCCCAAACTGACGCACTTGCCTAAAAACAGCATCTAAAAGAAAGGAAAGTGAACTGTTCAAAATCTTCAATTTATTATGTTTTAACCCAGTAGGGTACTCTTTAGACCCACATTTCTTATACCAGTGGGTCCAGTTTGATCCATGTTTTAACCCCCCTCCCCCCGTGCTGTCACTGCACCCATGGATTCATGTTTCCTTTTGTTATCCTCAGCGCTGCTGTGATATTCTTATATCTGGGCAGAAGAACTCAGATGCAGCACATCTAGTCAGTAGCCATCTTTAGCCAACTGGACATACACCAGTGGACACAGACAAAGAATTCTCCACTGGGCAGGAAAGGAACTTGACGAACTACAAATTCCTCTGCTAGGGAATAAAGCCCTAATGGCATTCCCTGCACGCACTACTACATGTATGCATACCTATATGTACATACTACAGGGGCATATTAATTGGGCAAGGAAATTCCTGTGTCCTGATTGGCTGAGACTTGGTTCTAGCCTTGGCAGTAAGAGAGTATCACCAATAGCTAAAACAAGTCCCTGCCTGCCAGGGCAACTCACAGAATTCATAAGCCACCTATTTCCTAATTTCTATTACAAACATGGCTGCAGCCTTTACTTGTATATAAAAAAAACTTGAACTAGACCCTAAAAATAAAAGTCCATTAAATTAAAGTAAGTAAATAATTTAATGTTATTTACACTCATGAGCCCCCCCTTACACACATACACACATTTAAAAAATCAAGTACCATTCAGAGTTTCCATTGCCGGTGTTTCTTTGATGACCATGAAAATTCCCCCTCTTATCTGAAATCATATTGCTCTCCTTAGAGTGGCCTTGAGTTGCCTTGGTTTTAGGGCGATCCTGAGCTGAATTACGGGCAAACTGTCTGCAAGCTTAAATTTGCTTAAATTGTATAGTTGGATGACACATTTGGAGCTAGCTTGATATTGTATTGCTTTGTGCTGATTTGATCTGGCTTGGTTTGACCTGCTGCCTGTGGCAGGAGAGTCACTGGGTAACAGGCGGTACCCTTGTAGAGACCAGGGCAACATGGCTGCACCTAGTTGGGGAAATGCTAGGGGAAAATGATATAGAGTGAGGGATGTGCATCATGGGGCAGTTGGTCCGTACGGGGTCACTACTGGATGGGTGGGGGGACTTTGGTTGCAGGATGAAGGGGAAGCAAGTTGGTGGGTTACAGTGGCTGTGGAGCTGCAACGGCCATGAGTGCACTGTGGAGACTAGGGCACTGTCCTACATGTGCCAGGTTAATGGGTTTGGAGGCTGAGTTGTGTATTCTCAGGTATGAACTGGATAGGTGGGTGAACAGCATGAGTGCAGGGGATGGGAGGCACATAACTATGGACAGTTGGGGGGAGGTTGCCTGCAAATGTGGGTGTAAGAGGATGGGGGGGCCAACAGAATTCATGCTAGGTCTGACCAACCCTGGGGGCAGAAACGGGGTGGGATCGAGGAGACTGGACAGGGAGGAGGGTGAAGGATGGCAAAAAGTGGGGGCTATCGGCAGATGGGCAAAAGGGCCTCCATGGACCACAGCAAGGGAGCTCACCTCACAGGAAGGGATCACTGGTAAGTAACCTGCTGTGGGGGATCCTGGTCTCAGATAGGTACTTGTCATTGGTGGAGACCGTGGGGGGCCTCAGAAGATGCAGGGGGCACTGCCAGCAGTGGGCAGATGGAGAAGGGGATGAAAGTGAGGGGGTTGGGGGCATGGGTACCTGGACTAATAGAGGAGCCAGGGATGGCATGGGAAGGGGAGCTGGGAATAGGGAGTGCCAGGGAAGGGAGGATGAGGGGTCAGTAAGGTGGGAGCATGGATCCCAGGAGGAAAGGGACCAGCAGGGATCAAGTGTTGGGGAGAGCAGTAAAAAGGATGATGAGGGGGTAGAAGCAAGAGCCTCTGATAGCCAGGAGGTACCACAAGTTAACGGGAGGGCTGCTGGGACAGACCAGAACGATGAGGCGGTGTGGGGGATCTAGGAGTAGAACAGTTGGACAGGAGAAAAAGCTGGAATGGGGGGGTAAAGGCAGTCGATGGCAATCAAATTTTTGGGGTGGCCAGAGAAAACTGAGAGGTAGTGGGGCTGAGGGTGTGTGTGGCAGAGGAAGGAGATAGGCTCAAGGGGAAGGAGGAGGTTGAAGTGCTCCTGCTGGGGGACTCCATGATCAGGGGTATTAAGTGGGAAGGTTTTTAGAAACACAGTAGGCTTAGAGAGACCTATTATGATACAAAGGGGCTAACTAGGCAGGTGGAGTAAGGAGGCATGTGACCTACATACGTCCGCATTCCTGAGAGTATAAAACTGACCCCTGTGTGAGTGGGGCAAGCATGAGTGGGGTGAGCGCATGGTTGCCGAGCATGAAGACGCGTGCTATGTGTCAGTGTGTGTCTGCGGTGGAAGAGGAGAAGAAGATAGAAAGAACACAGTAGCTACCAGGAGAACTGAGGTACAAATAACAGGGAGAAACAAGGCAAGCAACAGATTAAGCTATAAGCAGACACAGGGATATCAAGAGGGAACGTTATAGACCGAGTGCTCTGCTAGAATCAAAGGTAGAAACAAAACATGGATGCAAGTGTGGTAAAACTGGAAGGAGGAATACTGGGAATAAGATGTTTGGTGTGTAGAAAAATCAGCAGAGGTTGCTAATGAGGTGCTGTTTTTTATTTGTGACGAGTGTCGCCTAATAATGAAATTGAAGTAGAAGCTGCTCGAAGCAGAAATGAAGTTGGTAACAATGCAGCAAAATAAGCATTGCAAGTGTCTGAGGAGCAACAGCAGTATGAAACTGATGAACAGGAGTGCATAGGAAAAGACAGCAGAAAGAGAGATAGGGGAATGGAGGAAAATGTAGACTGGGAGGTAAATCAAAATAAAAAAGGGAGAAGAGCTATGGGTTTTAATTTAAATACAACACTTTCAAACCACTCCTTATGTTGGATGATGAGAATATCGGGGTGGATCAACAGGGGGCAGTAAATAGTACCAGAAATGGAATAAATGTGAATATTGGAGCTGATGGGGCTAACAGTAATTCAGTAACTTTACCTTTAATTGTCTTGGGGACAAAAATTAGGCCAATTGCCCAGCTGTTAACCCAAGTTCAGAGTTCGATATTTTGCAAATTGGCTGTTTTAATAGGTAAATGGAAATTGAATTGTGAGGCAAATTATAGATATTATTTCTGCCTCATGATGCAAAGACTTTTTTAAAACAGTATGAAATGGTTGCAAAATTGAAAATTCTTATAATTCTGAGTTTATTGATGTGAGGAAATATTCACCTAAATCCAGGGCCAGGTGATGAGAATATATATACAGCTGATATCTTAAAAAGTAGTAAACTTTCGTTTGTTCAGCTGAATGCTAGGAGTTTTGTTTCAAAATTTTACGATACGGGAGTGGATATTGGAATATAAACCAGATGTTATAATAATAACTGAATCCTGGTTAAATAAAAAGGTACAGGATGAAGAGATACAGGTACCTGGTTATCAAATATGGAGGCACGACCGTGGGAAAAGGGGTGGGGTTGTTTTGGTTTATGGTACTACAGTTTTGGAAACCAAACATCTAAATTGTGTTAGTACACCAGGAGCCAGATATTCAAAGCATAGCGTGGCGCGCAAACCAATAGCATGGAGCTGCCATATTCAAAGGACCAGTTAGGGTGCGCTAACAGCATTAGCGTGGGGCAAACCACTAATGTATGCAAGGGCCAAAAGGAAGGGGGCCAAGAGAGACACGCAAGGATATTTAAACGCCCAGCACTGCGCTAGGATACATAGTGCGACACATAGCGTGGCGCTAGTTACCGCCTATAAAAGGCTGGTCTTAACCAAGGGCAAAACACAGAGGAGGAGGGACCACCACAGGAAGTGGGAATGTGTGCAGTGCCAGTAGCAGTGATGCTGCCATTGATGGCAGCTGTAGTGGAGGAGGAGGAGGAGGAGGAGGAGGAGGAGAGGGAGCAGGCACAACATGGGCCACAACGCAGGCCAAGGAGACGGTTTGCTGCAAACAGGTGGTACCGGCCCAGGGTCTCCTTCGAGACCCTGCCTGATGACCACATCATTGGCCGGTACAGGATGAACAGGAGAATGTTGAGGCAGCTCTGTGAACTCCTGCATGAGCAGCTGCACTCAAACACCAGACACAGCCATGCCATGACAGTGGAGGAGAAGGTGACAGCAGCGATGTGCTTCCTTGCCACAGGGACGTTCCAACGACCAACGGGGGACACCATTGGGGTAACGCAGTCTGCCACCTCATGCCTCCTGACCCAGTTCCTAGAGGCTTTCTTGCCACATGCTGGGGGGTTCATAGTATTCCCCAGCACGGCAGCAGAGCGCAGAGAAACAATGCAGCAGTTCAATCGAGTTGCGCACCTACCATCCGTACTGGGTGCCATTGACTGCACCCATGTCCCCATCCATGTACCACCTGGTGATGGCAGTGAAGTGTATGTTAACAGGAAGGGGTACCACTCCAGCAACTGCCAGGTGGTGTGCGATGTGGCTGGGCACATCAGCAATGTCTATGCACAGTACCCAGGCAGTGCCCATGACGCCTTCATCTGGCACCAGTCCCAGCTGTGCCAGGCTTTTGAGGAGGGCAGGATACCCAGTGGGCAGCTAGTCTGTGAGTAGTAGCATACAAGGCATACACACAACAGCATAGATGGGGGCAGGCATTGCAGGCCAAGGAAGGGGTGTGGGAGGGCTACACAGAGGTGCAGGACAGCATTCAACAGACTGCAGTACGGCACTAGCAGATATACATCTTTTGACAGGGGACAGTGCCTATCCCCTGTGACCCTGGCTGCTGACACCAGTACTCCGACCAGCCACAGTGGCCAAGGAGATGTACAATGAGGCACATGCCAGCACAAGGAACATCATAGAGAGGGTGTTTGGCATCCTGAAGATGCAGTTCAGATGCCTAGACACATCAGGCGGTGTCCTACAGTATACACCTCAGAAGGTATGCCATATCTTCCTAGCCTGTTGTATGCTGCACAACATGGCAATGAACTGTGGGATACAGGCACCTGAACCTGAGGGACAGTCTGACAGTGAGCCAGAGCCAGCGGTCAGGGGGATAGTGGAGCAACTTGAGAAGAGAGACCCTCGCATGGCACGCAGCCAGAGCCATACAGCACAGGGACAACATCATCAGGACACTGCTACAGACAAGAGGGTAAGTACAGACTGCACAACAACTTGAAAGAGTACAATTAATAATCTATTTAATGTGCACAAAGAAACGGAACAGTGACACCAACAATCACACCAGTAGACCAACACAGTGGATCAGACATGTGTGTATGTGGTGTGAGGTTGGGAGTGTGCAGGACACAGGTGGGGGGGGACAGACGGAAATGGTGTAGTGTTGGTGGGGAAGTATGATGTGTGCTGTGAGGGTAAGGGGTGCAACTGTGGCAGTGTGTGTGTGTGTGTGCATGTCTGCACGTGCATGTGGGTGTGCCGATGTTGCAAAGGGGGGTGATGACTGCGCAGTGCCACAGAGTGAATGTGGGCATCACTGATGCCTACCTCCACACATGCACTGTGCACCTGCACCATGGGACACAGACCCTGGGGTGCTCTGGGCAGAGGACAACGCTGAAGAGAAAGGTGAGGCAGGCAGAGTCAGCCTCTTGTGCCCCCGGGTGACAGTGGAGCCTGACAGGGTGGGTGGATGGCCACGGTGACGCTGGGTTACAGATGGAGTGTGTGATGCTGTAGAGCTGGAACCACTGGCAGCCCTGCGGCCATGGTTTGCCCACCTGTGTGCCCCTGTGCCATCTGCACCATGACCAAGCATCCCATGTTGGCGACCCCCGTGTACACCACACAGGATATTCCCTATGTCAACCACAGCAGCTGTCAGACCAGAAAAGCCACGGTCAATGGCACCCACCAGGCAGCCCAACCTGTCCTCCGCCCGCTGTTCAGCATGGGCAAAGCCCACTGAGATGGCCTCTCTGATCTGTGTCAGCTCATGTTGCCGCTCCCTCCGTATGCCATGCAGGTCCATATGGGCCTCCTGCTGGGAGGTGACAGCAGCCTGCAGAAGTGGGCGGGCACCATTGCCATCCTGCCTCAGAGGCACAGAACCCTCAGTTGCAGCTGGCAGAGGTGCTTGTGGCACAGGAGCAACTGGATGCTGTTGCACACCAGGCACGTCCTGCTGCTGGCGACTACTGGTGGTGGTCTGTGGCACAGTATGGACATGGACCCCAATATGCGTTGGACACTGCACGTCCTGCAGTTCTGCGATGTTCCCTACACTGCCCACCACCGTGTGCCCAGGTACAGCCACACTGGTGATGCTGAATACACCACTGGCACCCATCCCATGGCCTGCAAGCAGCCCCACCCCTGCATCCTCTTGCACAGGAACGGCCAGGTGTTGTGAAAACTCTGACACATCAGTGTCATCGCCACTGGTGACAGTGACCAGTAGGACCTCTCCTACACCACCATCCTCCATCTGTGCAGCATCCAGGTAGCCAGTGTATCCCAAGCCCCCTACTGAGGTGTGACCCCCTCCCCAGGCAGTTGCAGCCCCTGTCCATGAGATTGCCACACATGCATAGTGTCTGTGCGGCCATGAGTTTCACAGAGCCCGGATGTTGATGGGCGTTCTCAATCATCTTCCTCCACTACCTCTGGAACCTGGCTGTACATCCTTGGCAGCTTCTGTTGTTCTGCAGGGCTGGCAGACACCACTGTGGAGACAGTAGTGACAGGGTCAGTCACCCGTACACGGACACTGTGCCCAAACACCACCACCACTACACCATGCAGACCCCAGGACACGTACCCCCTTCACACAAGCCCATGATCACATGCACTCACCCAACCCACAGTGACCATGGCCATGCCAGGCAGCTGCTTGGCAGCACACAGTGCACCCTGTGCAGGACACCAACAACATGACCATGCACCCATGCCATCACAACATACAGGGTATACACATGCGAATACAGATCTGTCCTTGGCAGTGCGAGAGGCATCTCACATCCATCACCTGGCACACCTGCGACTGCCACCATCCTCAGAGTCGATGCCACCATGGCCTTGTGTGGCTCCTTCACCCGCTGCTGATGTTCAGGTGGTCCACCACCGGTCCTCATTCTGTCCCTCAGTTGCTGTGCCTCCTCCTCCTTTGCATGTTGCAGAAGGTCATTCCATCACTTGCACACAGCCTCTGTTGTCCTGCCACGTCCTCCTACAACATTTACAGTCACCTCCTCTCAGGCTTGGTGCTGTTCAACTCCTCTTGTGAGAACTTGTGGGCATGGATGCACTCCTGGCATGCTACCACACCTATGGGATAGTCAAAAGGGGACATGTGTCATTGGCCATGTCAGTACTGCATTGCATTACACATAGACATCATGATGCCACCCACTACAGTGCCACAGGCCACATGGACATATCAGATTGCTGCATGTGCATGTACAGTGCACACGGCCACATAGTCACTGTCCGTCCCATGTCTGGACAGCGAGTCCTGTACACACATGTGCACTGCTGTTGCCCGTGGCTGCCATGTGCGCCCATGACTGGGTCCACCCCTGCGCTAACCACCTTGCACTGTACTGTGTCCTTCTTAAGCACTACAGTGGTTGTGTGGACAAGTGCACTAGCAATATCAGGACACCATGCAAAGTCCACATGGTGCATAGGATGGCACAGCACCGGGACACTGTGTACGTCCTGCAGGGGGGCCACAGCCTACCACGCCACACATCCAGGGAGTCATGTCATTGGGCCACTGTTGCAGGACACACCACGGTAGTGCACTAGTGCCTCTGCCTGGTGGACACAGTGTGCAGGCAGTGCCACATGGACCAGTTCCCTGCAGGGGAACGTGCACAGTGCACTGGATGGTAGGATGCCCCGGCAGACATCTAGGGCTGTGCACCATCACACAGCACAGTGCTTGCCTGTGGTCCAACAGTGTCTGAGCATTCACCAGAGGTTACATCTGTGTGCTTCAGTCCATGCTGACTCTGTTCTGAGATCTTGCCATTCAAGAGTGTCCTACGTCAGTCATACATACATACCTGCCTCTCGCTGCTCATCCCCTGTTGCATCTCTCCACCAATCTGTTGTTGACGCTCACTTTCTTTATTATGCTGCATTACCACAACACAACACTGGTGGTACACTGCTTGCCCTTTTATAGCTCATCCAGGCAATCAAGCCTGTTAGTCATGCAAATGACCACATAATGATATGCTGATCACACAGTTTGCCTCATGCATACACAAGTACTCCCATTTGCATACACCTGTTGAATATGGCCCCGATTAGCACCGTGCTAGCACAGCAGTGCTGTGCAAAAGCCAGTGCAGGGCTATTGGAGGGGCAGCACTGCACTATCCAAATAGCACAGCGCTACGTGCTTTAGTGCGGCCTACATGCATGCTCGTGAGGCCCCTGTCCACGCTATCACCCTGTCATAGCACGATGTAGCGCCGCGCTATGCTATACGCATGCATTGTACACAACCTAAGGGTCATGGTGGGGGTCGCGCATGAGCAGTGTGGTTACTTCTGGGTAGCGCCGCTCTATGTCATGTGATAGCGTGGCGCTACAGAGGTTGGTGAGGTGAAGTCCGGGAAGAGCCAAGTTTTACCAGAGGTAGGTTGAGGGGTCTACCAGCTTTTGATTGCCATGTCCGGATGGTCAAGACAGCGTGCAGTTGTGCACAGAGACAGGCGCTGGGGGGAGCTAGAGACTGCTAACCTAGTTCAGCTTGTGATGAAATGACATAGGAGGCTGTTTGGGGAGGTGAAGGAGGGGGACTTCCCACGGATGCAAGTGTGGGACACGGTGGCATGGAAACTCACTGCCCGTACTGGCAAACCCTGCAACGCTGAAAAGTGCCGTCACAGGTACACAGACCTAAGATGCAGGCAGAGGCAGGAGCTTGAGCGCTACAAACGCATGGTGCGTGATGGCACTGTGCCTGTGCCAGGTGAGTGGTGTTGCATGTAGAGTGTACCAACATGTCAGGCTTTGTGGGTGTGGGTGTGTGGAGGGTGGTGATGTGGGGTTTGGGGTGGGTGTGTGTGTGTGCAGGGGGTGGTGGTGTGGGGTTTGGTGGTGTGTGGGTGTGTATGCAGAGGGGTGGTGGTGTGGGGTTTTGGTGGGTGAGTGGGTGTATGGTGTAGTGTGAGGGGTGGTGGTGGGTGGGGTGTGGTGTGTGTGTGTGGGTTTGTATGTGTGCACAGGTGTGTCTAACGATGCATGGTGCTGTTGCACACTGTGTACAGGCAGAGTGGAACATGTATGCCCCATAGGGGCACGGTACATACCGCGACCATTGCTGTGGGAGGAGGGTTGAGCCATGCTGTTCTGCAAGTCCCGGGGCATCACCAGCCTGTGGAGGGCACCACCATGTTGCAGGAAACATGCTCGTGGTGGACTGTCGACATATACACTCCACGGGTCTGCAGATGTTCATGTAGAACTGCAATGGCCACATCCCGAGTACTGTGGTGCCATTGATCACTGGACGTATGCCTGGTGAATGCGCCATGGCCACTGCCACCCTCTGTGTGGGGATCCTCCCTGTTCACTCCATGTGTGTGCATTGTGGTTGGGGTTGCATGTGCATCTTGCTGTACTTGACGTTGTGTATGCTGTGTCATGCTCTAACACCACTTTCTCATCTGTCCACTGTAGAGCAGATCGAGCAGCCCATGGCTGCAGGAGGGAGTCAGCTCAGGCCACAGGAGCAGAGACGGGGCAGCCTGAGGGTGCCATCCCTTCCACAGTGGTTCCAGGAGAGCAGCCCTGAAAGCGGTGGCATGTTGCGTGAGTACCTGTTTCATTGCTCTGTGATCTGTGCCCTTTCACTAGGCTGTGCGTCACATCTGGGTGTCCTGCCACTGACTTGTCTGGTGGCATTTCTACAATGGGCAGTGGGCCAGTGTGGTGTAGCAGTGTGCTGTGTGGTACACCTGTTTTTCACACCACAGCTGAGTGCTGTCAGTCTTGCCTGGGGGGGACTGTCAGCTTGCACTGCTGTGCAGGTGACTGATGGTGTTGGTTGCTCAGGTGGCGAGAGTTCCGTGGGGACAACATGCTGATGGCTGACCTTCCCACCTCTGTGGTCCATCCATACCACCACCCACAGGGCATCCACATTTGCACAGGTGGTGGTTCCTTGCTGTGGCATGCGGGACAACACGCACCATGCCTTGCGGCCTTCTCTCTCCCCCTTCTGGCCACCAGCTGTGAAGCACTGCCTGTCACACTGTGCTACATCTTGGCACTGTGCCTTATGTATTGTGGAGTCCTTTCAGTGTATATCATGGCGAGGTTACTGTGTTGCAGTTTAGTTGCAGGGTAGTATTATTACTGTGCTATTACATTATGTGCATTGTTGCCTGCCAATGTTGACCGTGGCTGTGGAAATGGTAATCACTGTGTGGGGGGAGAGGGGTCCTGTTATGTGGATTGGGGACACTTCCATGTACCATGTCTCAGTTGAGTGGTATGCTTTCCCTTCACTGACAGCATCTGTGCCCTGGCTGACTGTTATCCCCTGGCCTGGGTCAGTCATTGGCAGGCCACTGTCATGGTTCATTGATGCTCCTGCATGCCTGTCGTTGTTTGTTCTGCACTCTGCATTACTGGACATTTCCATGTGTGGGTGGGCAGCATGTCCCAATGTGTGGGTGCCCTTGTGCATGTCGTGGCATGTCCCTTGCACTCAACTCTCCTGGTTTCCAGCTGTGTGTCTGCCGTGACTCGCGGTGTGCTGTATCATTGTGGGTGGTGTCACATGTTCCCTGCTGCTGTCAGGATCACTGTCATCATTCGTGTTGGGTTTTGTGTTGGTGCCTGTGTTGCCCTGTGCTGCTTTGTGGGATGCTTCCATGTTATTCTACCACTACAGAACTCAATGCTGCCTGGGATAGCCCATTGGGATATGCTGTCCATCTCTGTATGGCAAAGGTTGGCTGCTGGTTGCCTCCTGTCTGGTGTACTGTCCTCATGGTCTCACCCTTCCTCTTGTAGGTCCACTCCGGGCATCGCTGTGGGTGACGAGGCCTGAAGAATCGGAGGGCACGGAGGACCTGCTGTGCAGAATTGTGAGGCAGCAATGGATGTTGATTGAACAGCAGGCCATTATCATAACCGAGACCCGGAGGGTGGTGAATATCCTGGACGCTCGTCTCCCTGACCCGGTGGGCAACTAGTTCTGCCCTGTTATTTTGACGTCTTCCCTCACCACACCCCCTCACTGGACTTATTTATCCCTTCCTTGCCTATTGTTCTCTGTCCCTGTGTGCGTCCTCCTCCACTTTGCACCCTTGTCCTGTGTCTTCACGTCCCTCCATCTGTTGTCGTCCTTATGTTTTCCTTTGTGTGCCATTTTATGCCGATAGTGCTTGACTTTTTTTTTTCATGTAGTGGGCATTTGGGGTTGTGTGTTGGGGGGGGGGCCTTGGTGGGTATGTTATGGTTCTGTTTCTGTGTTGTGGGGAGGGTTGTACAGTGGTGGGTGGGGCATTTTGTAATCTGGGGTTTGTTCATTGTTTTGTTCTGCATTTTATTTGCTGTTGTGTTTCCATTTGCTTTACTCTTCATTATTGTTATTTACACTGGTTTATGACATTTTACTGTGTCCTGTGTCATTTTTGGGTGCTGAGGTTCAACATGCTTTGTACTGTTGCTGGTGTTCTCCACATGGGTCTGGGTTGTTGCTGGACATTCCCGTGCATGTGTGGCGTCCTCCTGGGTGAGCACTGTGGTGTGCTCCTGATACCTCATTCCGGCATGTGTCCCAGGGTCAGACTGTCTCTGCACTGTGTTCCATTGTGTGTTTGCACTGCCTGCCGGGGGCTATATTCAGTGCTGTCTTGTGTGCTATATTCAGTGCTGTCTTATTCCTGGGCTGTTTTGGCCCTGCACTCCTGGCCCTGTTTGCCCGGCTTCCGTTGCTTGCTATATTCAGCTGGTTTTGCCCCGGGCTATTCATTTTGAATACGGCTGGCATTTTGCTCCAGGCCAAGTTTGCATGCTGGGCAGTGCTAATCACTGACAGGGGCTAACCTTTGAATATCTGGCCCTAGGTATGGAAAAAGTTCTGGAGATAAAAAATCCATATTGTAGACCATTATTGCTGGTGGGTTGTTACCTTCCCCCAAGGGAGATGATCAATAGTTTATTGTCCTCCAAGATTTTCTGCTCCCTTATAGGAAAAGCCATGAGCTTATGGTTGTGGGTGATATGAATACCGATTGGGAGAGGGTACCACCCACCAGCAAATTAATGGATTTAAAAATAACATTGGGCTTGTCTCAGTTAATTACTATGGCTACAAGACTGAATGCCAAATCTCCCAACTCTTCCAGTATTTTGGACTTGATGTTCACCTCTGATCCCATTAAATACTCCGTGGCTAGAGGGCTTCCAGACACTTTTAGTGATCATCAGATAACTTTTTGTGTTAGAAAAACAGATGAGCAATTGAGTGTTCCCCAAATTAAATTTTACCGTAGTTTTCAGAATCTGGATTATACATCTTTCATGGTTGAATTGGAATCTAAAAACTGGAATAGACTAACTTTGATTCCTGATATAGATAGTGCTTGGTCGTATTTTTGTTGCGAATTTATGTCTGTATGTGACATTTTTGCACCTACTCAAAGTAGGAAAGTTAAAAAGAAAAATTCCCTTTGGTATACTGCAAAGCTAAGAATCTATCGTAAAAAAAAGGATGCTGCATGGAGGTTAGCAAAGAAAACAAATGAGAGCGTGCTTTGGGAAAAATATTGAGCTGCATGTAATCTGTATATTACACAAATAAGGAAAGCAAAATCAGATTTTTATTTAACTGGATTGGGAGTTGAACAGTTTAAAAAACCTAGGGATTTTTGGATTATGGTTAAAAAGTTACAAGGAAATAAGACCTCAGAGTTGCCTAATGTTTTTATGGTAGAAAGTGGCCAATTGAAAGTCTCAGATGGGGCAGCTGCTGTATTAAATAAAATGTTTGTTGATGTAGGGCTTCCCCAGATTAATGTATGTCCTTCTTTTGGTACATCACAGCAAGAGAAAAACCAAGAAAAGAGGGCTGAAAATGGACCATTGTTCTGCTTTCAAAATATTATTCCATGTCAAGTTTTTCGGGAATTGTTGAAATTGAATATAAATAAGGCCCAAGGTCCAGATGAGATTCCATCCTTCTTGCTTAAAATTGCTGCTCCAGTGATAGCCCCAATATTGGCTGACCTCTTTAATTTTTCATGAAAAACTGGTACCAACCCATTAGCCTGGAAACAGGCAGAAGTGATACCAGTGTTTAAGGGAGGCCAGAAAAATGACATGCGAAATTATAGACCAATATCACTGCTTTCGGTCACCTCTAAAGTGTTTGAAAAAATTGTGGTTTCTCAATTAAACAGCTACCTTGAAAAAATTAAAAAATATCATAAATATCAATCAGGTTTTAGGGTGTAACATAGTACTACTACTGCACTTGTTAAAGTTGTGTCGGGCATCCAGGTGGCCATGGGCAGGGGCCTCCTGGTTGGGGCCATATTTATCAATTTGTTGAAGGCTTTCGACACTTTGGGCCATCAGGTGTTGATGGAAAGATTGAGATGTGTTTGCCTCAGCCAGGGGGCCCTGGATTGGTTCCATGGCTACCTGGATGGCAGACAACAAAGGGTTAGGTTGGGCAGTAATTTTGTATCCAGTTACTTAAATATTAAATCTGGTGTACCACAGGGGTCGGTGTTAGGACCCATGCTATTCAGTATACATACAAATGGTGTCAGACATCTGATGAATGATGCCCGGCATCATTTGTATGCAGATGGTACAATATTCTATCTTGAAGGAAAATCTGTGGGACATATACAGGAAAAATTACAGAAGTATTTTAATATATTACAAACATATTTTCCAGAACATGGTTTGGTCTTAAACCCTCAAAAGTCGTAGGTAATGTTGTTTTCGAATAAGAAAGTACATGTGGACTTCGATATAGAAACATTGGATGGGTGTAGTCTGGCCCCTGTGGATTGTTATAAATACTTGGGAGCCTGGTTGGACTCCCATTGTAGTTGGGACTTCCATATTGATAACTTGATACAAAAACTGAATAAAAAGTCGGGGGCATTGAATAAACATAGAAATTGCCTCTCATTTGATGCTAGGTTAAAGATTGTAAATTTGATGATAATTCTTCATATTGACTATGGTGATGTTGTATACGATGGGACAGCTAGTGGCAGTTTGGGAAAGCTTGATGTTATTTATAACAGATATGTGCATTTTGTTATTTGGACGCACCTCGGAAAACTCACCATTTCACCCTTTACAGGAACTTAAATTGGATATTCTTGATAGAACGGCAAAATATGCATGTGCAAAGGTTGATCTATTGCTGTTATTTTAAAAAAGCACCAGGATATCTAGTGGAGTTCCTGGAGGAGTGGAATGTTAAGGAAGGATTGCGATCTGCAGGGGAAATAAAATTTAGGGTACCATTTATGAGAACAGTGAGGGGCCAACTCTGCTACGTATACGAGGGTCTGAAATTGTGGAACTCATTGCCAGGGTATTTGAGGTTATGTACCAACAAAACATCTTGGAATGTAATAAAATCTTGGCTTGTAAAGGAAGCAATGTCTTTACAAACCTGTTGTATTTGAGAGATATGCAAATATGGTATATTGTTGTAATTTTTTTTTCTGTCTATGTATGTACTGTGGTGCACGTATGTATGTATAATGTATGTATTGTATTTTTTAGAATGAAACTGATATTTGAGTACAGTAGGACTCCATTGTAAATTAGCTGATGCTAAATTGGGTTTTATCCTGTTTCTGATATCAGAAATAAACTTTTTACTACTATTACTACTAACAGTACCACAGATGGTATTGCACAGTCACCAAATGGGGATCAACAGGGGGCAGTAAATAGTACCAGAAATGGAACAAATATGAATATTGGAACCGATGGAGCTAACAGTACCTCAGATAGTATTGCACAAGCACAAAATGGGGGACTACATTTACCGGAAAGTACTACACAGGTAAACTCAAATATTAGAAACATAGAATCTGATGGCAGATAAGAACCGCTTGGTCCACCTAATCCGCCCATTTTTCTACCTAACAGATAAGCTGCAGATCCTAGTTAACCAACAGCCTACTTCCTCCTACCCCCACCACTAGGACTGCCTTATGTCTGTTCCATGCATTCTTGAATTCCCACACTATTCTTGACTCCACAACCTCCTAAGGGAGGCTGTTCCATGCAACCTCAACTCTCTCTGTGAAAAAATACTTCCTCACATTACCTCTGAGCCATTCCCCCTCTATGTTCAAATTGTACCACCTTGTTCTTGCACATCTCTTTATCTGAAAGATGCTACCCTCTTGGACTTCATTGATTACCTTGAGGTACTTAGGGTATGCATATTAAGCTCCTTTAGTCTTTCTTCATATGTCTTCTGGTGCAGACCCTGCACAATTTTGGTTGCCCTCCTCTGGACAGCCTCCACTCTGTCTATGTCTTTGCGGAGATGGGGTCTCCAGAACTATACACAGTACTCCAGATGGGGTCTCACTAACTGTCTGAACAGAGGGATAACAACTTCCTGTTTTCTACTATTGAGGCTCTCCTGTGCATCCCAGTATCCCCAGCCTTCCTTACTGCCTTCCTCACATTGCTTGCCCACCTTTAGGTCATCTGATATAATTACCTCTCGGTCCTTTCCATTTTACTGTTGTCAGTATCTCACCCCCATTGTGTACTCTTCCTGGGTTTTTGTTTCCCAGGTGCATTACCTTGCACTTCTTGCATTGAATCTGAGCTGCCATACATTTGACTATTCCTCCAACCTTGCCAGTCCCTTCTCATCCTTTCCATTCCATCTTGTGTATCAACCCTGTTGCAGATCTTTGTGTCGTCTGCAAAGAGAGATACTTTTCCTTCCAGTTCCTCTGCAATGTCACTTATAAAGACATTAAAAAGGACCAGGCCCAGTACTGAACCCTGCAGTACCCCGCTAGTAACCCTCCTTTCTTCACTGTGGACTCTGTTTACTACTAACCTTTGTGTCCTGTTGTCTAGCCAGTGTTTTATCCAGGCTACCACCTTGGGACCCACTCCAAGGCTGGATAACTTGTGTATTAATCTTTTGTGTGGGACTGTATCAAATGCCTTGCTAAAATCTAGGTAGGCCATGTCCACAGCCCCTACCTGGTCTACTACTTTGGTCACCCAGTCAAAGAAATCTATTAGATTCATCTGACATGACCTTCCCATTGTGAATCCATGCTGCCTTGGGTCCTGTGCCCCACTGGCCTCTAGGTACTCAACAGTTCTTTCCTTCAGAAGTGATTCCATCATTTTCCCTACCACTGAGGTCAAACTAACTGATCTGTAGTTTCCTGCTTCTGTCCTGCTCCCACTTTTGTGAAGAGAAATCACATCCACCCTCCTCCAGTCCTCAGGTACCACCCCATCTTCCCATGATTTGTTAAAGAGAGTAGTCAGTGGTGTCACTAGTTCTACCCTTAGTTCTTTTAGAATTCTTGGGTGAATCCCATCAGGCCCCACTGCTTTGTCCACTTTCAATTTTATTAGTTCTTTCAGAAACCTTTCTTCTGTAAATGGTCTTCAGAGTGTTTCTCTTGTTTGGTTTAGGTACCTCCCCCTCCTCTTCCTTTGTGAATACTGAGCAGAAATACTTGTTCAGTATCCCTGCTTTTTCACAGTCAGGGGTGTAGCCAGGAATTTCTGAGCTGCACACCAAGTGGACTCAACTGCTACCCACCCCCCCTTTAGGGTGAGCTACCCCTCCCCCACCGTCCATGCCCTCTCAGATGCTAGCATCATTTTCTGTGTTGTATGCCAGCACACCATTTCACCACCTACAGGTGTCAGACTAACAGACTGGCTACAATACTGCACTGTGACAAGCCTCTGTACCAGATTGGCCAAGTTTCAATGTTGCATTGTGACAAGCCTCTGTACCACATCAAGGTAGCCAGTCCCACAGAGGTCCATTCATACTAGCCAGCCACCAGACTAGCTTTTAGTTGCAATGTTGCATTGTAACAAGCCTCTGTACCAGATTGGCTTAGTTACAATGTTGCACTGCGACAAGCATCTGTGCCATATCAAGGTAGCCAGTCCCACAGAGGTCCAGTCACACTAGTGCCTTAATCTTACACTATCCACTCACACAGAAGACCCACATCCAAGCTCCCACATCAGCCACTCAAAAGCCCCAAAAGGTTCAGTACCATTACTAGTTTAGATGCAAGCAAGATCCAAATACTCACCCAGGCCACACAACATGCATACCATTCAACATTAGATTTACCTTCATTCTGGTATGTTGGTACCGCCACGCCTCATGACCGAACAACACCCCAGGCGGGGTAAATCCTAGCATCACCAGCACCTCTCATGGTATATTGCTTAAATAACTGCACAAGCTATGGTTCCCTCTGGCAGGGAGGGGGGACATGAGTGCAATGTATGATCCTGAGTGTGACAGTCATGGTGACACCTCTCAGGACAGGTGGCTGTTTTTTGATGGGGTCCCAGTTCAATGTCCCTCTTAGTGCAAAGAACGCCAAGAGCCTGATACTTGTTGTTGTCTGAGGGTGGGGACAGTCAAGGGTCAGCAAGCCGGCTTTTGTTTTTTTGTCTCCATCACAATACACTAAAGGTTGAATATGTAGCGGGGTGAGGGGCATGGAGGAGGCAGAAATTTGTAACAGCAATGGTGTAGTAGGGTGCTGTGGTAACCAGGAGGAACCTGCAGGGGAGATATTAATTCTCATCAAACTAAACTGCACAAAGTAACCGCATCAGAAAGATTATGTTTGTATTGAAAGAGCCCATCAAGGCATCATAGGTTCAGAGCCAAAATGGGGGGGGGGGGCACCATATCACTCAATCATATGACTCCTCAAATATCCAGTCAAAGAGCTGATCCTTAAATAAGCCTTGGGAAAAAAAACTTAAATCTTGATGGGCAGTGAGAGAGTGTATGCTGACCATGACTTTCCCCCTGACATGCTCACCAAAGGAAAAAAGTGCAGTCATAAAGACTCAAAGAGAAAGAATACAGGCCCATTTGAAATAACTAAATAACTAAAATCACCATCATCATTACACTGCATGAATGATTTTCAAGTCCACTTACTTAAGTTACTTGTAGAGTCACTCTGTCTCAACGGTCCTCCATTTCAATCAGATTCCCCGAAGGCCGAAGAGGATTCCCCGACTGGCAGGCGGCTTGGAAGCTGAAGACCAGATTTTGTAGCCAGACGTCTCCCGACCTCGCTGTGCAGCTAGTCGCTCCTCCTAAAAATTTGGTAATAAGTGCCGGTCGCCGGACTTGCAGGACTGGCCCTCAAACTCTCAAAGCAGCAGCACCACTTGCAAGGACCGGAATAGAAGAAAACAAAATCCTCATCGTCACAGAGGTGCACTGGCATATTTTCCCCGTGATTCCTCTCATAGTCTTGCTCTCAGCTGAAGCCTGTCTCTCTCTCCTGAAGTCCTGATGCTCCACAGCCCCAACGCAAACAGACCACAGTGCTTCTAGGACGGCATTTAAAGAGCCCGCCTGACCATTGACTCACCCCTTACTACTCCACAGGCCACACCTCCATTCTTAGGTCAGCCCAGCCTAAGCATAATTACAGACTTCATCCAACAGCTTAAGGCAGGCAGGCAGCAGCAACCCCACCCCCAACGCCCCACCAATCAATGGCAGATTTAATGCACAAAGAGCAGCCAGGAAAGCGCGCGAAAAAAAAAAGAAACAAAGCGAAGCAGCGTGGAGAAACCAGTTGGTGCCTGCTACCCAGCTGATCTGCTGCAGCACGCCGTGGCGTGTCAGGCATATCGGTAGCTATGCCCTTGTTCACAGTCACCCTATACCCACATTCCCTCCCCTTTATTAAGCCTCAGTATCCCTCCTTTGGTCTTTCTTCACTCCCTAATGTACCTATAAAAGGTCTTATCCCCCCTTCTTAACAGAGTTGGCTATCCTTTCCTTCGTTTGGGCCTTTGCTATTCTGACTGCCTTCCCAGCCTCTTTCTGCTTTAACTGATAAAGTTCTCTGTCCTGCTCCTTCTGTGTTTCCTTATATTTCCTGAATGCTATCCTTTTCTCCTTAACCTTCCCTGCCACCTATTTTGAGAACCATAGCATTTTTTTCCTTCGTTGTGTTTTGTTGATTTGCTTTACAGAAAGGCTTGTTGCCTCTGTGATGGCTGTTTTGATCACTCCCCATTGTTCCTCCACCCCTCCTTCTTGCCTGTTTTCTAGTGCTTTTCTGAGGCACTCTCTCATTTTCCCAAAGTCAGCCCTCCTAAAGTCCAATACTCTTGCTTTTGTATGGCTTGATTGTATGGCTGTGTTTATCATGAACCACACTGTGGTTCATAGTACAGAGGAGGAACCTGTTAGAGTACTGATAAACAGTGAATAAAATGATATGGATATTACACCCTCTGGTACCCAGACTGAAACAGGTGGGGAGTCCTGTGTAGTACAGTCAAATACAGGGACAAAAACTGTGTATGTGTTAGGAGGCTCCATTATAAAGTATACTGACAGGTATGCTTCAAGAAGGTGTAAGGAGAACATCACAATGAGTTATTTCTCTGGAGCTAAAATAAGAGATGTACAGGGGATGTTGAAAGACACAGTAAAAGAAAAGGGCGGTACTGCTACTTTGATTTTACATTTAGGAATAAATAATATCAAGGCACAGGGGAAGCAGAAACAAAATGAGTATAAAAACATTTGGGAGGAAGTAAAGAATCTCAAATGTCATGTACACTTTTCAGACATCTTACCAGTTCCAAAGGAGAGTAGTTATAATATAGGTAAAACCAAGGACATAAATAATTGATTAAGATTATGGACACTGCAAGAAGGAATAGAGTGCATTACCCACTGGGAAAGGGAAGGGAAGATTGGTTAACCAGGAGAAGCACACTAAGCTGATACTTGTTTCCAGAAGTGACCTGGGAGCACAAGGAAGTTAGGTGACTTGCTCAGGATCACACAGTATGCACCTAGGTGGCTGTAGGATTCAAACCCAGGTCTCCAGATCTGCAGCTCAGGGCCTTAACCCACTGCACTATACTGCCTCCAGTTTTCCATTGGAGAAAGATTTGTAGATGATCCAACTTTGTATTGTCAAGATGGTCTACACTTGAGTAAAAAGGGTAGTAGGAAGTTGGGAATGACACTTAAGAAAGCTGTGGATAACTCGTTAAACTAAAAAATAAGGGGAGAGGGACTAATGTACCAGAAATTGTTCATATTCAAGAGTTAAAAGATAGTAAACTGCAAAGGAACATGTCGTCTGGAAAGGTTAAAGGCTTTAAAGTATGGTCACATAACACAAGAAGCCTAAATCTCAGTAAGAAATTGGAGCTGGAAGTTATGTTGTCAGCTGAAGATATTAATATTTGTATGTTGACAGAGACATGGTGGGATCTGGGAGTGGAATGGAACAAGGACATAGAAGGTTACAGGTTATTACAGGTTGTTTGTCAAGGATTGGGTAGATAAAAAAGATGTCAGTGTGGCTATATATATATACTGTATATATAAAATTGTATAAATAGTTCAATATATACACCCATGAATTACTTGGGTACTGAGTCATTATGGATAGTGGTGAAGGGTAAGACAGAAAAGAAATTATTTTAAGGAACGTACTATAGGGCCTCATGTAATAATAGAGAGACGGATGTGAATATGGAAGCAGAGGTAGAGCATGTGGCAGCAGAAGGGGATCTGGTTGTCACAGGATACTAATTATCCAGACATTAACTGGCTTACCCTAACAGCACAAAATGCAAATGCAAACAGTTTCTGGAAATGATACATTCAGGGGGACTAAAAGAACTAGTTTATAAGCTGACTAGAGGTGAAAATGTGTTGGATCTTACAATAACAAATAGTGAAGAGATTATCAGTAAGAGTAAAATAAGGGAAACCCTTAGCAATAGTGATCACAACATAGTGAAATTCATTATTAAAAAACAAATGTCATTTATGAAGGGGTATACAACTAGGAAAAACTGGGGAACCACACCATCCTGGACTGGGCTCTGGTGTCTAACCCCACCAATATCCAGTCAGCTGTGCTCATGGCCGATGCCCTGAGTGACCACTCCCCAATATTCTGCATCTGGAGGAACAATGTACCCAAACTCCTACCCAGAATACTGACTGCCTGAGATTACTCAAACTTCTCAGCAGTACAATACAAGAATGACTACCTCAGTAGCCTGGACTGGAGACTTATCAGACTCCTCCCCTCCCTGGATGAGGCACTAGAATTCTTCCACAACTCATTGACGAAAGCAGCCAACCTCTTCGCCCTGGTAAAGAAGCTCAGAGTAAAAGGCAGCTGCTACAAGTGGATCTCTCCAGCGCTAAAAGCCCTAATGATCTACTGTGACAAGGCCTGGAAGTGGTTTAAGAAGTCCTATCTCCAGGCCGACCTTATGGCATATAAAGCCCTGTGTAACAAATGCAAGAGCACCACAAAATTAGCTAAAAGGCAGTATGTCAAGCACTTTCAAAAAATAGCTTGGGTAACCCTAAACTATTTTGATCTCATATCAATGAGCTGATCAGAGGAAACACCAAGGCTGAACCAGACCCCATAGAAGTCAGTGGTAAGCTAGTGAACGATGGCCCACAAATTGCCGCAACCCTCATCCTTCACTTCACCAGCCTTGATGCATATAAGGCTGGGCTACTCCCTCACACCCTAGAACTCAACGAGACAGAACCCCCAATACTTCAACGACCACTATTCCACTTAAGGCTGGTCAGAACCAAAGAGGTGCAAACCCTCCTGAGGGCCCTGAAAACCAAAGGCCCAGGCGGTCCTGATGGAATTAATCCCAGGCTGCTCAAGGATGGAGCCCAGTCCCTCTCCAGACCCTTGACCTGGCTCATAAACAGATCTCTGCTGGAAGGCACTGTACCACACCAGTGGAAACGGGCAAATGTGGTTCCCATCCACAAGGGTGGCTCCAAGGAACACACCAGCAACCATAGGCCAATCTCCTTGCTATGTCTGCTCGCCAAACTGCAGAAAAGACTAGTATATAGCCAACTCCGCAACTACCTGGAGATTCACCAAATATTAGCCTTCTCTCAACACGGTTTTTTGGACTAAACATGGTATGGACACTGCTCTCACAAACCTCACGACAGAGGTATTCAGTGCCATGGACAAAGGGACCCCATCCAGCATGGTATTCATTAACCTGTCCAAGGCCTTCGACCTTGTCAACCACAATCTCCTGCTAGTAAAACTTAAAAAGATAGGCCTAGATCCTCTAGCTCTCAAGTGGTTTGAGAGCTATGTATCTGGCTGCACCCAGAGAGTCATCTGGTAGGGTGCGATAACTGACCCGCTACCCCTAAAAGTGGGAGTACCACAAGGATCAATCCTTGGTCCCCTTCTATTCTCACTGTTTTCCAATGACCTAAAACTCCACTGTGGGGATAGTGCAGTAGTACAGTACGTGGATGACACCATCATATACCACTCCCTCGAATAACCTGGAGGCTCTTAGCTCCTTACTCCAATCGGACTTAATGTCACTGGAGAACTGGCTAAAAATAAACAGAATGGTCTTGAACATAGGCAAAACAAAAGCCATGCTGTTCGGGCCCAGATCCCTGGACAAAACAGGACCAGCTCCCTATAACTCAAATCACTGGCAGGGACCAGCATTGAAGTTGTGCCCTCCTTAAAATACCTAGGGCTTACACTTGACCAAGGTCTCACCTTCAAGGACCATGTGGAACAAGTGACCAGGACCATCCATGGGAAGCTGGGCATCCTGTATTGGATTAAGGATCAGCTTATACTGGAAACCAGGCGCTCCATTGCCTCAAGCATCCTACTATACCCACACTGACCTTCGCAGCTCCTGTTATACAGGGAATGGCCAAACAGGAAGTTCACTGGCTGCAGATACTATACAACAAGGTAACGCAGTTCGCTACCCAGGATCACTCCAGAAGCCACCACTACAATACACTAGCCAAACTACAGAGGCCTTCTTTTGATGCACATCTCCAATACCCTCTTCTCTTACCTAGCATTTAAACTACTCAGCCTTGCAGCTCCACCCAGCCTCCCAGCTACCTTAGCCTCCAAACATAACCCTCGAACCCTGAGGACCTCTGGGTGGATTCTGCTAGTAACCCCCAGGGTCAGGACCTGTGCTGGGCAGAAATCTTTCTCTGCCACAGCCCCCTACCTGTGGAACAAACTTCCACCAATGGTACAGGATGCCCCCTCGCTCATGAACTTCTATACTAGGCTTAAGGTTCATCTACAGGAGGCAAGCCCTTGCCAATGCCATGGCACCTGACAGTCCCCCCCCCCCACAACAGACTTACTCCATGCACCTCACCTGCTCAGACTTCATACCTGACACAGCACTTTCTTTATCTCGGTAACTCTCTGATGTTCATGAGTCATGCCAATCCATTATGGATAGAATGCCATCACTGTTCTGAATAAATGACAAAAACTGTAACTATTGTACCTGTATGTACGTTTATACCTGTTTACTGCCTGTATCAATTCATGCAATGTTCTGTCCGGGTTGCCCCTGAAAAAGGGACCTTCGGGGCTCAGTGGGCCTACCCGGTCACCAAAATGTAATAAATAAATAAACTATAGGAAGGCCAATTTCACACAAATAAAAAGGGAGTTATTAAAATGGGATTGAAAAAATATATTGGAAGGAATGAATGTTGAAGAGATGTGGGTTTTGTTTAAAAATAATCTTTGACAGGTAGAGGATAAATATATCCCAGATAAAAAAATGAATAACAAGACGGATAAGAGACCAACATGGTGTACAAATAAAGTTCTTAAGTTATGTGCAAAAAGGAAAAAGTCTTATGACAAAATGAGAAAAACAGAGACAACAGAAAATAAGGAAATGTACAAAGCTTTAGTAAAAAAAACTTAAAAGCACTAATAAAACAGAAAGGAGCAAGGTAGAGTTTTGTTTCGCACACAGGAAGGATAATGGCAAATGTTTTTACACTCATATAAACAAACAATGTGGCAACAATTTATTTTATTTATTTATTTATTTAGTTTTTGTTGACTGGATAAGTGCACTAGACAAATCCTGCCTGTTTTCAGGCACGACCCAGGGAAGGGGGATACAGATGAATGCCAACTGACCTTGAACCAGATTAAGCTGACAATAGTCATATAGGACCAATAACAAACGGAAGGGAAATAAACAATGTGAAGGAAATAGCAGAAACATTTAATACATATTTTGGGTCAGTGTTTGAAGATAAAAATCAGAACATAAATGGGAGGGGCATAGTTACATACACTGATTTGTTATTACTGATAAGCCCAAAGGAAGTGAGGGAACTATTAAACAACTTGAAGGTTCCTTAATCAGCAGGACCTGATCAACTAAGCCCTAGGTATTTAAAGGCAATCAAAGAGCAAATTGCACAGCCATTGGCTATGAGTTTCAACAAATCCTTTTGGACTAGGGAGGTGCCAGAGGACTGGAGGCATGCAACTGTTGTGCCCTTGTTTGAAAAGGGAAATAGGGCTCTAACATCAAATTATAGACCAGTAAGCCTGACAGCTATACTGTGTAAAATAGCTGAGAGCCTCCTGAAAACCAAAATAGAAGAACAACTAAATATATTAGGGTTTGTGAATAGTAAACAACATGGATTTAGAAACAATTAGTGATGCACAGATATCCTACCCGGAGATCCGATCTGGTCAGATATCAGGCTTTTTACCCTTATCCGACTCGATCAGTTTTTAAATTTTAATCAGGTCGGGTCGGGTTGATTATTTTAAAGATGCACCATTTCGTATTTGTAAAAAAACAATCAGTGAGAGAACAAGAACCGCAGATAGTAGTCGAGGGGTGGACTTTAGTGTGTGCCATTTTAGACAGAATGTGGGAGAGGGTGGTGGTTATCGGGGAACAGTCTCTCACATTCCAAGAATAAAACAATTTGGCTGAAGAAAATAAATTGTAAGAGCCTAAGTAGTTCCAAGTAATGCACATAAGTAGTCTGACTAGGATAACAGGAAACGCTAGCAAAGCAGGCTGCTCAAACATTTTTGCACTTTTACGTTGGTTCTTTTCAAATATAAATCAGAGAAAAAAGGAACGTCTGCTGACCTGCGAGAAGTTCTCTGAAAACTAATTTATGACACCGGGACGGTGAGGGAGGAAATCTGACTGCAGAGTAGATTAGGAAAGGGAGGGGGAGTGCTCGAACTTCTGAAGGCTGGACTTTGGACCTAGCAAACTTTTAACTTTTAAGAGTCAAGTGGATTGTTGCGACTAAGAAAAGGTCTGGTCCATGACTCCTGAGGGCTGCACTCTGACAGGATCAGATCTGTAAATGGTCCACAGACAAGGGATCAGGAGGGCACACTCTCTCCGAATGGGTTTACACCTGTCCTGGGTAGGTGGGTCCTGTTCTCTGACAGGAATAATCAGTGCTCAGCTGTCCTTAGATGCTGCCATGAATGGGGGTTCAGGTCTCTCCATCTCTCTGTTAGAGGCTCAGAGCTGTCCAGGCACCAGACTCGCAAGGAAAAGTCCCAGGCCATATTTTCTGTAACAGGACTGGAGCTGCCCAGGGTTCTGGGCTCAGGGACTCAAGGACCACACAGTCTGTGACAGAACTGCTCTTGATTCTAAATACTGCTTGAAAAGTGCAGCAAAACAACACAGCCCTGCATCCCCTAAGGTCCACCCCCTGACCCCCATTCTGCAGGGATCACACTCTTGCATAACTGGATCTGCTTTTTTACAGAACCAGCTGCAAGGTTTCTGAATCAGAATTATATGGTGACTGGGGGATGGGGCACACCATCATCTCCATGTGACAGAACAGGATCGGGAGGGGGCAGTCCGTATGTTTTGTTTATGATTGTAGAGAGCTTGAGACTGTCCCTGGGAAGGAGAGAGAACCAGAAGTGGAGAGAGGAGCAAGAGGCTGGATGCAGCATCTCTGTCGAGTCTTGACCTTGCCCAACCCCACTAAAAAAATAAACATGCACATGTCTTCTTTCTCACTCAGACTAGACAAAACAGCACTGTCTGTCTGCATAGTATCGTGTCTGACCCAGTGGCTATGGATCCACATGGTACTATGATTCAAATTCCCTCACTAAGAGCATACTTTTTTTAACGTCACACTAATTACTATCTGACCCGATGTTGAACCGATCCGGTCGGATAGTAGATGCAGGATATCCGGATCCAATATCCGTGCATCTGTAGAAAAAATAGAGGATGCACTACTAACCAGTTATGTTTTTATGAACACATTAACAAAGAATTGAATAAACATTCTCCAATGGATGTCAAATTCCTGAACTTTCAAAAAGCTTTTGATAAAGTTCCTCATTGTAATTTACTGGAAAAAATGATTGCAATTGGACTGGATAACAGAATAGTGGAATGGACTAAGAACTGGTTAGATGGGTGGAAACAGAGTACGAGTTCTAGGGAAACACTCAGAGCCCATTGAGGTGACAAGTGTAGTGCCACTGGATTCAGTGCTGGGACCTGTGTTGTTTGCGCTTTACATAAGTTACCTACACCATAATACAAGTAATAGGGTAATAAAATTTGCTGAAAACATTAAGTTGGGAGGACCAGTAGGGACCCCCCAAACAGCAGGTTGAAATGAATAAAGATTTGTGTATAATAGAAGAATGGGCGATAAGAAATAAGATGCCATTTAGTGTAGAAAAATGCAGTTACACATTTAGGTAAACAAAATGCAAGGCAGCATTATTTGTTGAATGGAAAGGAATTAAAAATGGTTTCCTATCAGAGGGACTGTGGAATCACAATTGACAACAAGTTAGACTTTAAACATCACCGGACACAAATAATACAAAAAACTAATTATGTGTTCAGAAACATTAAAATAAATGTTATTAATAAAACTAAGGGGTGTTTGCTGCCACTCTACTAGATGTATGTTAGGCCATACATGGATTATGGTTATGGGTCACCTCTGTGGAACCCCTATTTGCAGGGAGAGATTGAGAGAGTGGAAAAGGTGCAGAGGAGATATACCAGAATGATAGGATCCCTAGGAAAATACGCTACGAAAACAGATTATAAAGACTGGGACTATTTTTTTTATTTTTATTTCTTTTTTTATTAGATGGTTTTGTTACACATTTGTCAAGCGTACATTTCAGACATTTCATTATATCTCCATATATCTTGAATCAGTTTGTTTTGACAGTTTATGAACTTCGTCTAGAGGTTTAAATATTTTGTTACAGATAATTTATTATACACTTTTTTGATCAGAAATCAGTTGAAAGGTAAAGCCCCAACTCTTTTATTAGTCACACCTTATTTGCCCTTTATGTTTGTTTGTTCCCCCTTATCTAATATTATTATTTGAGGAATTTCCTCCTCTTGGTTAGACCCCCTTTCTTTAGTAATATTCCCTTTTCCCTCCACTGTTTTATGATCTTTCAAGCTTCCCCCGATATCCCCTTGTCAATTCTACGGACAGAAATGAGAATCCACCTCAGCTTGGTAGAAAATCCATTTCTGCCATTTCATCATGTATGTTGGAGCTTTACCCTGGATTTTAGCATTAAGGCTTTCTATAGCATACAATTCGGACATTATTGCTCTCCATTCTGATACTGTTGGAATTGTGCTGGTCATCCATCTACGAGTAATAGACTTTTTAGCCACCGGGAGACTAGGAGGTAATAGAGTTTGTTCCAATGGAGGGGAATGGTCTGGAAAAATCCCCAGCAGTACCTACTCAGCTGTTAATTCTACCCCTCGCTCTATAAATTTGGTTAGTTCTGTTTGTAGGGATAGCCAGAAGGGCATCAAACAGGGACACTCCCAGAATATGTGTCCCAATGTTGCCCTCGGGCATCCACACCTTCGCCAGCAAATTCCATATTCCTCAGGAAGGAATTTCATAAGAAATGCCAGAGCTCTAAAAAAGTGGGAATGACACTTCCACACAAATTCTCTCCAAAATGGAGAGGAAGTGATCTAAACCGCTCTCACAGCCTGATCCCCTCCATTCCTGCATGGTTATCTCTAGATGGAGGTCCCTGTTCCATTCTTGTAATATGGACTCGGTTGATTCCT
Source organism: Neoceratodus forsteri (assembly GCA_016271365.2). Taxonomy (NCBI): domain Eukaryota; kingdom Metazoa; phylum Chordata; order Ceratodontiformes; family Ceratodontidae; genus Neoceratodus; species Neoceratodus forsteri. The sequence continues at coordinate 637,067,415 of CM028135.1, read as the reverse complement.
TTTGTCCATTTCTCAATTCCCTATATATTATTCATATTAAATGCTTGCCTAAGTTCCCCTTTATAGCTTCCATAAATAATTTGAGAAGTTCTGGGGTTGGGTGTTAGATCTTAGGTTGTATAATTTGGTTTCTGAGTATATGGTTCCTAACCTGGAAGTAACGGAATAAGTCCGATCTACGAAGACTATATTGGAATTGTAATTTCTCAAAGGGGAGTATCCCCTGAGGGGATATAAACTGAGAAAAGTGTGGAAGACCTAATCTTCTCCATTCCTGGAATGTGGAGTCCATATACAGTGTATGGGTGCAAATGAATCATCTTCTGATATTAGTTTAATATATTCATATATAATTTGAAGTGGCCCTATTTGCCTAGAATGCCTCCAACATTTATAAATCTGAGCCATAATACCCATAAGGGTAGTAGGTGACAGGAACCTCTCTTCTGAAGAGAGAAGACTTTTTTTGATGTCAAATAGATCATTCAAGGGAAACTCAATATCCTTCCAGGGGGTCGAGTAGGACTCTGTCAACCATAATAGGATTATCCTAAGAAACTATTCCTTAGAGTATAATTTAAAGTCCGGAAGATTAAATCCTCTCTGAGCTAGGGATAATTTAAGAATGGACAGTTGTATCCTAGGACATCCCTTACCCCAAACAAACATGGAAATTAATTTATCCCATGATTTAAAATAGTATGTTGCCAGTAAATAGGGGATATTTTGAATTAGATAAAGTAGTCTTGGTAATATGTTCATTCTCACTATTTCTATTCATTGATGGAAGGGGGTAAGAAAAGTAGACCATCTTTCCAGATCATTTTGAATAATGGTCGTAAGAGGTTCATAATTTAAAATCTCCAATACCTCTGGGTTAAGAGGGATGTTGATTCCTAAATATTTTAGTTTTGTGGTGTGCCATTTAAATGGATATTTTTTTTTCAGTTTTTGGGAGGGAGCAAAATTAAAAGCCAGATCTCTCTTTTTGTGGTATTTAACATAAAACCCGCCAATTTCTTGTATTGTTTCTATATTTGCCAAGCCGCTGGGATTGATTGGGATAGAGATAATAACGTTAATAGAATGTCATCAGCAAACACATTTATTTTATGTTCTTTTTGTGCTATTGGAATCCCTTCAACAGAGATTGCATTTCTCAACCTTATTGCAAGAGGTTCCATATATAATGTGAATAGATAGGGTGATAGGGGACACCCCTGTCTTGTTCCCCTGCTTAATTTAAGCAGCGAGGATAGGTTCCTATTTGCTCGTATATAGGCCCTTGGGGATCTTTATAGTTTGTTAATGGCAGCAATGAACAAAGCCGGGAAGTGAAAGGCCTCAAGAATTTTCCACAAAAATGGTAAATATACTCGGTCAGAAGCCTTTTCGGCATCCAAACTAATGAAAACTGATGGGATTTTCCTCGTCTTTACATATTCCTGTAGTTTTAGGGTCCTGCAGACATTATCCATAGTACTCCTGTTTCTAATAAACCCTGACTGATCCAGTGATATAATCTTTGGGAGTATGGATTCCAATCTGGATGTCCATATAGCTGTATAGATCTTGTAGTCAATGTTTAAAATAGAAATAGGTCTATAAGACACCGGATCCGAATAATCTTTATTTGGTTTAGGTATTGGGGCGATGGTAGTGTAATCGCACAGTGGTGGAGGGGCTCCCTCTTGGGCTATCTCAGCAAATAAAATATGTAATTTTGGGAATAATTATTTTTTAAATGTCTTATACCACTTGGGTATAAAACCATCCGACCCGGACACCTTCCCGAATTCAAGTTTGTAATGGCCTGCTGGATCTCCATTTGTGCTATGGTGCTTCCAAACCACTAACTTGAAAGGAGGAGAGGGTAGGAAGAGCTATTTGGTCCAAGAAATTGGATATTTCTGATGGTTCAGGAAATATTTCCTGTGAATATAGCTTAGTGTAATATTTTGAAAAAGTCTGTAAAATGTGGGCATCAGAATAATGGGTTATACCTGTATAAGGGTTTCTAAGTTTCAATATTGTGGAAGTATTTTTATTATTTATTTATTTGCTTTTGTTAACCGGATAAGGCACACTAGACAGCCAAGTGCCTATTTTCAGGTGCGACCCGGAAGGGTTACATAGGTAGAAGCATACAAGAACAGTGAAGGAGTCATGTTACATACAGTGAGATAACAGGCTTGACAGGGATTGGGTAGGTGGCTAACAGTAAAGTCAAATTTAACATACAAGAAAATAACAGACATAACTGGGAATAAGTAGGAAGCTAAACAGCATTAGAAACGAATTAACAGCTCTGTGTCTCTGAGTAAGTCTCCAAGCCTCCCTAACTCTACCCTCATGTACCCTTTGTCTTAAATAGATTAATGATTGTTGTAAGTTGTTGTCTATAATTTTCTGTAACTCTGCCTTTGTATCCTTTATTTTTGGTTTAATTCAGTATCTCCCTCCCTATATAACTTCTGATAGTTCAGGAACAGTTCAGATAATTCGAGTTGTTTTGCCTCTCTCTCTCTTTATTTTTCTTTGAAGTATACGCTATAATCTCCCCACTCAGTGTAGCCTTCATGGCATCCCATTTTATAGCCTCCGTAATTTCTGGTGATTCATTTTCTGTATAAAATTGGTGTATTCTTTTTTTGAATTATCTCCTGGAATTCCTTATCTTTTAATGTTAATGGGTGTAATCGCCATAATGTCCTCTTCCTTTCCCGACCTAAATCTATTTTCAGGATTAGGGGATGGTGGTCAGATAGTAGATCCTGGACTGATGTGAAATGCTCACATGTCTTCATAAAGTAGTCTAGTCGGGAATATGATTTAAACCGTGGTGAATAACATGTATAACCAGGGGTAGAGGGAAATAGGCGTCTCCACACATCAACCATGCCCAGGTGTTCTAATATTTTTTTTTAATTTTTAACTCCGGCATTTTTCCTATACATTTGCTGATTAGAGCTATCCAAATGTGGGGATGAGATCATGTTGATATCTCCCCCATGATCAATTGACCCTGAAGATTATCTAACAATGTGGATAAGAAACCCTTCAGTATTGGGAATCTTGTCTGAAGGGGAAAATAAACACTAGCCATGGTAATTATACAGCCATATAAAAGGCCCTGAACTATTACATAATGGCCCTGTGCATCTATATGAGTTCTTTGTATTTTCAGAGGGGTTGTTGCTGGAATTAAAAGTGCTGCCCCTCATTTCCTACCCCTTGGGTGTGAGGAGGCTATGACCTTATACCTATCGCCCTAGGCCAATTTCTTATGTTCTAAGTCAGAGAGATGGGTTTTCTGAAGGTAAATGAGATCTGCCTTTTGTTTGTTCAGATATTGTTTAAGGCAAGTACTTTTTATAGGATCATGGAGCCCATTGATATTTAGTGAAATAATTTTAATCGGATCAACTGATATCTTTATTTCTTGTCAAACTAACTATCCGTATTTTCCTTTCCTCTAGGTGATAGAAGATTTGTGTTTTCCTGACCAATCCCCTCCATGGAACAGCGGTCCAAACACCATCATAAAAAATCCACAGTCTTATGTATATGCGATATAACAATAAACATATTTTAATCCTGGTAAACTCTTGACTAGTGTGTTTATTATCCCTTCCCCTTCCCCCTCCCTTGAGAGGTATCCAGATCCCCAATTATCCCTTATGAACCATATTCTTTCTAAAGCATACCAATTTACCATAATAAGGACCAGATCAAGTAACTGATATATAGATAAGCTATTCAATAATGTATCAATATGAGCTCGGTAACAGATCCAAAATACTCCCCTCCCAAATTCTTTTAATTACCTTACTTTCTTTTTTTAATTGTTCTTGGTTTATATGTTTATCCCTTCTCCCTCCCACCTCCCCATGTGATATCCTGCCTGCCCGCTATCCTTTATTAAGCCTTTTTTAGCCAAGAAATAACAAAGAGCTAGGTCTAAGACTAAATGAATTAAAAGGATTGTCCTAAGGCTGTTCAACAGTAACAGAATGTAGGCTTGAAAAGTAATTACCAGGATATCCCTCACCCTCCCTTTTCTTTTAATTCCCTCCATAAAATAACACAACTGAACTATTTGTAAAAAAATAACTATTTTTAACTTTATTAACTTGAAAAATAACTTTGTGCACGGTGACTCTGCATTGGGAGGTGCTCAACTGGAGCTCCCCCTGATACTCCCTGCCCTTTTCTCCCTTAGGAGCTGGAGAGGAGTCTGGGGCGTTATACTGTATCTGGGTCTTAATGGTACCCAGACTAAGTACTAAAAACCCAAGTAGAATGGAAAAACTCCATTCCATAATGGTAATGGTAGGTCTAGTGCCAATATCAGGTCTTTCCTGAACAGCTTTCCACCAAATAATTAATTATATGACTTTTCTTTTACAGATTTGCTATCAGAAAGCAAAAATATGCCCTCTAGTGGGCAGTCTGGAAATCATTATTTTAAACTTTTTTTTTTTTTGCTTAAATCTTCTTTGCCCTCCAGCATTTAAATTGCATGTCTGTCTATTTCCCGAACAATTCACATGGGGTAGAACAATGTAGAACAATGTATGAAAAGGCCTGGAGACTCCAAGTCATTCCGTTTATCTCATTTAGTTGTTATAATGCTTAAAGTGTTCTCAGCTTGCAAGTCTGTTATCCTCCACAAACAAAATGGTGACTGTGATTATAAAGCTCTCCTGGGCTAAAGCAATATTGTTTGCAACTCAGTCCCAATCATAATGTTTTCCTCTTATTACCCTGAGGGCTCAAACCTCACAACATTCTGGTTAGGAACCTCTTAATTGAGTTGGGACTGATTTATTTCTGCCATCTCTGAGATGGGTAGAGGCCCAATGGGGAACAGGGAAAACTATCCAGCTCCCTAGTATGAGAAAACTCTTCTCCCTCCAGGAGCTCTTTGTGATCTACTGTAGCCACTTAGGCTCACTTATCAAATGGAAATATTTTAAATTAAATAACTATTGCCTGGATCTCCTTAAGACACCCCCTCCTGCTTCCCTCACTTCCCCTTTCAACCCCACAGCCTCCCCCCCCAATAACCCTTATACCTGAGGTTTTCCAATGCCATAGTTGGAGTAGAAAATAATTATCCTCATTCTGAAAAGTTTCAGATAAACCAAATCCAATATTTTAAACAACTTCCAGAGTCATTATAAGTTCCTCTCAATACTCCTTGGCATCAAACTTCCATTCGGTCCAGTTAGGCACCTCCAAAGTGGGTTGGTGCTGATTTATGTCTGTCACTGCTGGGATGGGAAAAGGCCCCACAAGGAACAGGGGAACTAATCAGGGTATCCTTGGGAAGAAGGCAATAGTCTAATTACCTTAACTCCTTAGCTTGAGAAAAATTCCCTGCCATCCGGGAGCTATTTGTAATCCAAATTTGCAACTCTAAATCAATTAGCCAAATAGTTTTGTAAATATTTTAAAATTATATTCTTGTTGCCTGGATCACCTCAAGATGCCTCCTCGGATCCCCACTGCCCTCCCCCACAACCCCAACATTGGAGGCCTCCCAATACTTTAACTGAACTATGGAGTATTTACCCCAACTCTGGTGGGTTTTCATGTAGGCAAAGTTGGATTCCTAAACTGCTGGAGTCACTTCAAAATTTCTGGTAATTGCATTTGTGATCCTTGAAGCCCTCTCTGTTCTACCTGGTTGGCTTGTCTTATACGAGTTTTGACTGTCAACAGTTTTTTCATTGGTCACCCCCCTCTTCAAGAGGTATGCGGTTGCTTCTAGAGCAGAGTTATATGCGTGCTGGCCAGATGGAAGAAATATAGTCATCTTCGCCAGATATGGGGTTCAAAAGCAAATTCTTTGTGCTCGGAGTGCTGGAAAGAGTAAACTGTAGTCCTTTCTTTGCCTCTGCGTGGCTGGGGCATAATCATTGTCAAAGAGTAGTTGTTGTCCCCACATTACTTTCCCTTTCTGCCAGGCCTTCCTTAAGATAGTGTCCTTCATCTGGTAACTAAGAAATCTAACTACGAAGGAACGGGGTTTTGCCTATGGTCGTGATGGTTTTGGGCCTACTGTCCTGTAGGCTCTCTCAATGTCCAAATGGAAATCAGGATCCAACTCAGACAGTAACTGTAGAAAGTAATCCACAAAAACTCTAGGATCATTTCATTCTTCATTTTCAGGTAAAGCAAATATTCTTATATTTCTCCGTCTGTCATGGTTTTCAGCATCCTCCTGGCGAGCAGAAATAGCTAGTTGTTCTACCGCTATGGATTTCATTGTTTCCTCTAAATCATTGAGTCTGGTGGTATTTAGGGAGATTTGGTGGTCTGCTTCAGACATATGGCCTTGTAGGGTGCTCAGCTCAGTTTTTAAATCGTGGAGCATCTCGCAAACCTCTCCCCTAATTTCCGCAATAGCCTGTAGTTGCATCCAGATTGGTTTCAGGTTGTTTTTTTGTGTAGTTTTTTGTTCTGTTAGTGGAAGTTGATTTTTTTTGTTGTTTCTGAGACTGCGGAGGGCCTACTGCTTTGCTCGCCATCATCCGACATGTGGTCGTCTCCCTCAGTCATCTCGGCAAATGGTTGAAATCTATTCCGGTTTTGTTTGGCCATTGTTAGTATGTGGGCAGATATCTGAAATAGTTCTTGCCTGTTTTAAGGTGAAATTTGGTGATTTTAGTTTATTTTATGCCCTTTTCAGTATATGGGTTGGTGGGAGCCTCTCAGTTCATGTCCTCAGCCCACCATACCGGAACCGGAAGTCCCAAAGACTGTGACTATTCTCTCTAAGGGAAAGAAGAGTAAGAGGAAATCTAATGACATTGTATAAGATAATGAAAGACCAGGAACTGATAGAGGAAATGGGAACTTGTATACAGGAAAAAACAATGTACTTAAGGGGGCATAGAAAACAAATAAAGGTTAAAACAATAGCAGATATTTCACATTTCTGAATAGAACAGGCAGGGTATGGAATATACTTCCAAGTGATATAGTGAATAGTAATTCTTTAACATGCTTTAAGAAGGGAGTGGATAGGTGGCTAATACAAAATTGGACTACACAGACCCACTGATGTGGGGAATGGTAAAAATGGGCTGTATGGCCTTCTTCTGTTCTACACCCAGTATAAGGGAGGAGTGAGGGGCAAGGCTGTGCTGTCAGGGTCAAGAGTATATCTGGCTTGACTGTGCACAAGGCCAAGCACTTGGTCTATTCTTTGGTGAAAGATTCTGGAGGATCCCCTAACATATTAATGCACCTAGCCACTAATGACATAGAGGGAAATAGTGTGGAGGAGATACAGGCAAGGTTCCTGGAGCTAGCCAGGGTGTGTTATGCTGTGGGCTGCATGATCTCTTTTTTGGAGGTCCTCCCAGTGCCTAACATGGGAAACAAACAGATAATGAATGTCTCAGAGCATGGTGTGTGGCTAGGGGGTATGGGTTGGTGGGGGAATGGGTGTAACAAAAGGCTGTATGCTAGGGATAGGCCCCACTTAAATTGGGGAGGTTTTGAAACGAAAACTGACCAAGTGCATCAAAGTTAGGTGGGGTTTAAACTTGTGGGGGGAGGGCTGGTGCTTCAGGCTGCCGTTAGCAGGCACATCAAGGGAGTACTTAGCCTTCTCCCCCCAGCGGAGGGGAGGGGATGCCAAACTGAGGCATCCAACTGTGTACAAGAGAGCATGCACTTAACTGGGAGGTCTCAAGTTGGGGAATGGGCAAGGGGCAAGGATGGAGGGTGGTCCTGATTAACGCCAGTAGCATGGGTAACTAGATGCCTGAGCTTCAGGTGATGCTGACTGAAGGGGAGGTGGATGTGGAGGCGGTCACTGAAACTTGTGTCACTCCTCAGTATGACTGGGACCTGAACTTGATGGGGTACACTGATCAGGAAAGACAGGGCTGTCGGCAGGGGAGGTGTAATAGCACTCACCATTAGGAATGGCATCAATATATGCAGGGTGGAGGGGACAGAGGGAAACGTAGAAGCATTATGGGTTAACTTGCAGGTGTCTGGGGGTAAGAAGGAAAATCTGGGGGTGGTTTATAGACCACCCATGAAAGCGGAAGAACTTGAGGAAGGCCTGGTGGTGAATCCCAGGGACCACTGTGGTTGGGGAGGGTAGAACTGTGTTGCTGGGTGACCTTAACATGCCAAGGGTTGATTGGGGAACTCTGGCATCCTCATCGACTAGGGAGCAGTGCCTGTTGGATGTCTTCCAGGATGGATTCCTTTCCCAACTGGTGGCGAACCCAATGAGGGATGGTCACATCCTGGATGTGGTCCTGGCGGGTGGCGATCTGGTTTGGAACCTAGTGGTAGGGGACCCACTGGCTGGGAGTGATCATGCTATGGTTTTTTTTCCCCTAGACCTGGGGGGAGGGGAAAATCACACTAAAACGGTGGTGGTTGACTTTCTGGGTGTGGACTTTAAGGGTATGGAGGGGATCCTCAAGGGGCATTTGGAGGGGATCAGACCAGACATGGACACAGAGAGCAGGTGGGAAATTATTAAAAGAGGGCTCCTGGAAGCTACCAAGGCCTGACACAAGTATGGTAGAGCCAGAAAGCCGAGGTGGTGGACCAGGGAGGTCCAGGAGGTGGTGAGGGAGAAAAGAGCTGCTTATAGACAGTGCTTGCATGGAGTCATGGACAGGGGGAAGTATGATATGATATATCCAGTAGTAACCAGGGTGGTGAGATTGGCCAAGGTGAGGATGGAGCAGAGGTTGGCACTGGGGATCAGAAGTGTTGAAAAAGGTTTCTTTTGGTATATCAGGGAATGAAGTAAAGTGAAGGGGCAGACTAGCAGACTGAGGTCAGGGAGTGGGTTGGCCGAGGAGGCTGGAGAGCAGGGGGAGGTACTTAGTGAATACTTTGCCTCGGTCTTCAATAGTGGCGATGGAGGGCTAATACTTTACAGGGGGAGGTGGGCTAGGAATGAGGAAGGGGGAGGCACGGATGTTGAAATTCCTGTTGGTAGGGTGAGGGAAGCCCTTAAGTCCCTGAAAACGGATAAGGCACTGGGTCCGAATGGCCTTCATCCCAGGGTGTTAGAGGAGATGGTGGATGTCTTTGCTGCACCTCTGGCAGACCTTTTCAACTCCTCCCTTCAGATGGGATGGGTGCCTCAGGATTGCAGGATGGCTCATGTTGTGCTTATCCACAGAAGCAGTTCACGGGAGGAGCCGGGTAACTACAGGCCTGTCAGCCTGACATCGGCGGTAGGCAAAATGATGGAGGCCATCTTGAAAGAGAGGCTGGAGTGTTTCTGGAGACATGGGGCCATCTGGATGATCACTAACATGGCTTCATTTAGGGCAGATCGTGTCAGAATAACCTTGTGGAGTTCTATGATTGGGTAACAAAAGCACTGGACCAGGGCAGGTCGGTGGGTGTCCTTTTTCTAGACTCCAGCAAGGTGTTTGATTCAGTTCCACACCCTGGGTTGCTGGACAAGCTGGGGGGAATGGGAATGGGGGAAATAATGGTTAGGTGGATAGGAAACTGGCTAACTGGGTGGTTTCAGATGGTAATGGTCAGGGGGGAGGTATCTTCTACTAGGAGGGTCATTAGTAGGGTCCCACAAGGGTCAGTGCTGGGACCACTCCTGTTTAATGCTTACATCTCGGACATCAGGGATGGTATCAGGAGTGAGATGAACCTCTTTGCTGATGACTCGAAGCTGGGGGCAGTGGTGGATGGGGAGGAGGGTAGAAGAGCCCTACGGGGGGACCTGCAGACTCTGCAGAGGTGGTCACACAACTGGAAACTGAGTTTTAATGCCAAGATGTGCAGTGTTCTCCACTTGGGGCTTAGGAACCCAGCTCATAAGTACTTTTGGGTGGGGAGAAACTCAGGTTTCAGGAGGGGAAAAGGATCCTGTGGTGGTTGTGGATGCCAAAATGAATAACTCTGAGCAGTGTAGGAGGGCTGTGGCTAAAGCAAATAAAATACTTGGGTGCATCGCCAGGAGGATAACCTCAAGGAGACGGGAGGTGCTTCTCCCTCTGTATAACTGCCTGGTTAGACGACACCTAAGGTACTGCATGCAGTTTTGGTGTCCATACTTGAAAAAGGACATTGCAGTTCTCAAGAGGGCCCAGAGGAGGGTGACCAGGATGATACAGGGTGTGGGGGAAAGATCCCATCAGGAGATACTTGATGTGCTCAGCGTGTACTCCCTGGAGGGAAGGAGAGACAGAAGGGACATGAACGAGGTCTTTAAATATCTAAAGGGAGTAAACAGGGTCAGCCTAAATAGGGTATTCCAGCTAAGGGAGGAGGGGTCCACCAGGGGGCACTCCATGAGGCTGGTTGGTGGGAGGTTGAGTGGGGAGACTAGGAGAAGCTACTTCACTGAGAGGGTGGTGGATCCCTGGAACACACTGCCCGTGGAACTAGTGGCTGTTAATACAGTGGAGGGATTCAAGAGGGTCTGGGACAGGTAAGGGGAAGGTAAAACTGAGTAATGCCAGACCTGGAGGTGTAACTCCGATGGGGGATGGGGTCAGGGGAAGGCAGGGAGGGCAGCAACGGGTTATGATTTTCGAGCAGACTCGATAGAACATTAGGCCTACTCTGCTGGCATCTTAGTATGTTAGTATCCCTACCACTTTGCCAGAGAATTCCCTGCTCCTTACTTGGCAACAGATAAAATTAGGGTTCTGGCTCCACTTCAGGTATGTGTGTGTGTGTGTCTTTGTTTGTATGCCAGTTGAACTCTGAAGAATTTTGAATTCATGTATTCCATTTTGTTGGTAGTACTGAGATACCCGCACACCCAGAGGTTGAAAGCACTGCCTGCGGCCTCGTGCCTCACTACGCCTCTGGGTGTGCAGATATATCGGTACTACCAGTACCCAGCCATGTCTTATTGCTTACACGTCCCATACCTTTTCTCATTACTACAAATGATAGCACAGCACAGCTTCATATTAGTATAAAAATACAACAGGAGAAAATAAAGAAACAATACATGTTTAATAAACAAGGAAGGAAACATTGAGAGAAGTTAGTCAGTTAAAAAATAAAATACACTTTTGGAAAACTTTATTAAAAAGTAAGAAGCATTATAAACGCAGGATTAGAGAATATAAAAAAGCAGATTAATGGACTAATTGCAAAGGAAATAAGTATTATTTTGCTCTATTGAGCAATACACTTCACACTGCAATAAAGGCACTACAGATTATGGGATGAGTTAAAGTGAAGGGTAGTGCTATAAAATTACCAGGAAAATGCAATACATTTAGAGGATAGGACAAACACAATGGCAGATATAGGACCTCTCAGCTTTTACAAATCAGAATAGTGTAAATGTATGCTCTTGTGCAGGGCACTCCAGTACCCCTATTGCAGAAGTCTGAACAGTGTAATAAAAGACACCTAAACACAGGCACAGATAATATAAAAACTACAACTGATGACTGAAACTATGCTTTTTAACTAATCTAATGATATGCTCACAGGAAATTGCAGTGAAAGCTATTTATAAACATGCAAATGAATCTGAGATGCTGTAATTAGCACATAAATGCTGGGCAGTGTAAGACCTGATTGAAGTGTAAGGTCTGCAGACGGCCTGATAGCGCTGAAGTTTGAGGCACTGGACGCAACACCTCACGCCATGCTGGTGACCTGGGTTTGGAAATGAGCCCAGGGTGCTGGGGGGGTGGCAGGGGAGAGAAGAGATTGAGCATCCGGAGGACTGCTCTGTCTTCCCGGGGAGGGACGTGGAGAATGACCACTCAAGGAGCGACCTCTGGCGGTGGCTGGGGTAGCCAAAAACAGCATTGTGGCGTATGCCTGAGGGTGGAGCCATGGAAGTACATTGCCTTGACAGATGGGGCTCCACAGGGGAACTACCTAAGTAAATACCCCCCCTCCTCCCGATAGGCGATGGTGCCTCCCACCCAAGGACCACACTCTCGGAAGTCAAGCGTGGCTCTCTCCTTGGTCCTCCCCAGCCCGGTGCTCAACACTACAAGAAATAGCACCCTAAGTGGGGGCAACCCTTCCCCGGAGGGTAGACACGGGGGATGTCCGGTGCCGGAGGGGGAGAGGAGACGAGTCAGGTCATGCAAGGGGGGGTAGAGTCCGAGGACTGGGTGGTCACCGGAGAGAGTTTGATGGGGCCAACGAGGGGAGGAAAAAAAAAAGAACTATAAGGTCTGCAAGACCAAGGACAGACACATGACTGTGAAACTATTTTAAGGTCATCTGCAGGAATTGAACTTGTAAATACCTAATAAAACATTAACAAAATAAATACAAGGCACTAAAATAAACACAGTAAGAAGCATTGAACTACAGAACAGACTGAAAACACAGATCATCATTGAAACTCTTTTTTTTTGGTTGCTTACCTTTGAAAACACAGAGATGAATTAACAATTAGGCCATTATACACAGTAAAGACAATAAAAATAAACCACAGAGCAGTGCACAGCACAGCACGGCACTGGCTGCAGGGACAACTTGACATAACATGACTGAACTGCACACAAATCACATTCCCTGATAGTAACTTGGAAAGAAAAAAAGAGAAATTGGACACCAGAAAGAAAATAAAAGACTCAGTATAAAGTTACTGAAAATAGTTTAACTACACAAACTTTGTGGAGACTGTTACCTGTTATAGGAACTCTAGCTCAGTGGGGAAAGCAATGCTAAACGAGTGAATATTTATTTATTTATTTGAAACATATCGGAATTACATTCCTTTGAGTCGGAGACTCCTTTACAAAGGCTCCACATCAGATAACAACCAGTTGCACATAATACATAGGGATACAGAGCAAGGAGGAAGATATTATACAAGGGTTACAGGCATGAACTAAACATTGGTTGAAGTTATTCATGGATACACAGTAGAGTGACAAAGAAAAGGTGAGCAACTCTACTAAACAAAATAAGCAGGATATAGGTCCTTTGTCTAGAGAATAGACTCATTTGTCTCTATTCCTGGCTACTCTCTTGATTGACCCAACTGGTATCCCAGCCTACCAGGGCCAACCCCACTAATGGAACCCACACCCTACTAGATATCCTGCTCACTAATTGACCACACCATATTACCAACCTGGGTGTCCTATACAATGCCTTAAGCAACCACTCCCCAATCACTCTCTTGATCATAACGGCAAGAGAGGCGGTGGCTGCTCCTTCTATGTAAATAAATCGCTGCATTACCAAGTCCTGCCTGTGCCCTCAATAGACCATGGTGCCCAGTCCTCTCAATAAAACTCTCCCCGACCCAAACCGTGCTCCTCTTACTCTCACCATTGCCTACATCCCACCCCACATCCAGTCCACTGCCTGTAAAGCACTCTCTGACTAGCTAGCCAGCCACCCCCACAAAATGGAACAAATCCTAGTTGGGGATCGCAACATAAACTGGCTGGTGAGCTTATCAACACATGCCAAAGATACCTTTGCCGCGTTAGATATGACCCAACTGGTATCCCAGCCTACCAGGGCCAACCCCACTAATGGAACCCACACCCTACTAGATATCCTGCTCACTAATTGTCCACACCATATTACCAACCTGGGTGTCCTATACAATGCCTTAAGCAACCACTCCCCAATCATCTTCAGCTGGTCCTGTCAGCTACCAAAACCACCACCAAATATCACCTTTTATCGTCGACTACACCCAGGAGGCATTGCCAAACTCAAACAATATCTAATTAACTGGGACTGGTCCCCTGTTTCCCAAGCCCAGCACATAGATGATGCATTGCACTACTTCACCACCACCTTTAATATCGCCTGAGATGCTTTTACACTGACCATCAACGTGACCACTAAGAAACATAGTGCCCCCTGGATCATCCCAGAACTCCTACAACAGTTCAAAATGCCTAACAACCTCTGGCATCATGCCACTGCCTTCAGTTTGCTAAGCGTTAGGCAGGCCTATAATGCTGCCCGCAATAAGTGTACCTGGGCAATCCACAAGGCCAAGGCGGAGCACTACAGAACCACCCTAGCCATCTCCTGGGGTAGCACAAGAAAGTTCTGGTATAATATCAAGGAGTTTAATGGTAAATCCCACTCTCCGCCCTCCACAACTTAGTGTTAACAGTACTACCACCACAGACACACTTCACTTAGCTAACTACCTCAACTCCACCTTCTCAGACATCAGCTCAGTCCTCCCTAGCAACATTTTTGATCCAATTCAGCCTACCCCACCACCTGAGCTCCTCCACCCCCTTCAAACTCAGTCATTCCCCTACAGAAGTGAAAGCCTACCTGTCCAAAGCCCTCCAGAGCTCCAGTTACTGCAAAGATGCCTTCAATAAGCGTATCCTATACTTTGTGCTAGACTCGGTTATCTCCCCACTCATGGACCTTCTAAATCTGTCCCTGCACCTGGGCCAGTTCCAACCTCATGGAAAATGGCAGTGATAACACCAATATTGAAATGTGGTGACAGCTCCCTCCCAAACAATTACCGTCCCATCTCGATTCTCCCCCACTCTCTAAAGCCCTTGAAAAGATCATGGCCAATCAGCTCACTACCTCCTCACACACACAACCTCTTATGTAGGGAGCAGCATGGTTTCAGAGCTGGTCATAGCACTACAACTGCCCTCTCAGAATTCGCTAACTCTCTGCACTCCACACTTGACAAGGGGCACCTCGCAGGGGCCATGTTTATAGACCTCTCAAAGGCCTTCGACATGGTTTCTCACCCCCTCCTTCTTAACACATTACAACAAATTGGGGTCTCTCATTGTCCACTTGTGGTTCTCCAGCTATCTTTCATCTAGAACCCAATGTGTTAAAATTAATAATACCATATCTACTATGCTGCCTCTGTGCTCAGGAGTTCCCCAGGGATCTATCCTGGGTCCCCTGCTCTTCAGCATCTACCTCAACACCCTGCCTAAATCCTGCCCCGGCAACCTTCTCCTCTATGTGGATGACGCTGTTCTTCATGCCACACATCCTGATCCTCTCTCTCTTCAGCGTACCTTACAAAACTCCTTCTCTCAGATGAAACACTGGTTTGCTGAACACAGATTGGTGGTCAACATTAAAAAACTAAGATGATGCTCTATGCCCACTGCCAAAACAGATCAAAGGATTTCCCCTTGGAAATACTCTCCACCTCTCTAATCCTACTGGAACAGGTCTAAAAGTATAAGTATCTAGGTATTACATTTGACTCTTCCCTCTCATTCCACGAACATATAAAAATCCTCACCACCACCACCAATACCCGCATTGGTCTCCTGTACAGACATAAAGACTGGCTGCCACCTGAAGCACTTCACCTAGCCATTACCTCCTCAGTCTTATCACTGGTGGACTATGTAGCCTCACAATCTATGCTGCCGTCAACCCTATGGTGCTTCATCAAATACAAGTAGTCATCAATTAGGCCTGCTGGCTCCTCTTTGGTGCAGACAGAAATACACATACCTGCACCCTATTAGCGCTCACCAATATCCTCTCCCTTAAGGAAAGACGATTATACTAGACCTGTCTCTTCACCAAAAAAATCCACCTGGGTTTAACCCCAATAGGTGTCATGGCTTCTCTTCAGGCAGCCACCATCTCAGTGCCCACATGGGCCACCCCAAAAACTATCTAGAAGATGCCTAGGGTCAGGACCACCCTGGCCCAGCGATCCTTCCCCCTTAGAGCTCAATCCTGGTATAATGCCCTCCCTCCGGCAGTCACATCAATCACAATCTAGGTCCTTTTAAAGCTGCCTTAGGGGCCCATATCCTCTCCTCTTGTCAATGCCAGTGTAACCAGTAACCTGTGGACCCTGCACCATACCGCTAGGCCATGCACCTGCCCTAGGCCTGGCAGTGGAGAGCCCTCACTATTTCTACCCTACAGGCTCCTCACCTCCCTCGGTTACCATATAGTTGCACTGGACTATGAATGCATTGTATTATGTGTAAGACAAGGCCTCCCTGAGACGGCTTACTATCAACTCATATGCATTGCTTTAGCTACCAATTGTATAGGTCTTAACCACTCATTAGGTAAATATGTCGATAGCTCTGCCCTGTTTTAGCTACTAAATGTATAGGCATTAACCAGTGCTCATTGTACTTATACTCTGTATGATTGCTCACCCACATTTATTCTATGCATGTACTGTATGAATGTCTATGTTTTATTCTGACGTGGAGCCTTTGGAAACGAGTCTATGACTCAAAGGGTTGTAATTCCGATTTCCTAAATAAATAAATAAATAGCCACCTACTACTATTGAACAACTATAACAACTATACTAAACAAAGTAGGCAGGATGATGGTCCTTCGTCTAGAGAATAGGCTGTGGGTGGGACTTACAGGCAAAAGCAAGTCAGGTCATAGGGTTAAGAGAGCGGGGGGTGGGTGTTACATTAGTGTCATGGGATGAGACAGACGGGGTGGTGGTGTTTCATTTAATATTAGGTAGGGTGGAGTACGCTAGGGTGGGCTAGTAGCAGTCACAGGCATCAGAGGAACAGAGATGTTCCCTGAGGAGGGTTTTGAAATGCCCTAGTTTATTTTCAGAGGTGATGGCACTGGGAAGCGCATTCATCCAGAGAGGGGGGCCCTATTGCAGAACGTTCTCTAACCCAGGGTAGTTCTGAAGCGGGGAATCAGGAAAGGGGATTTGGAGAGCTACAGATGGCTTTCATCACGGGTGTGGATTGCATGAGAGAGGTGATGCCGGGGGAGCAAGTCCATTGGAGATCTTTTTGGCAAGGAGGCTTGTTTGATACCTAAGCTTCCCACCAAAATCGAGCCTATTGGAGAGACCATACAAAGAGCAAGTGTGTGTCAACCAGTCACTGCCTGTAACAAGGTGGCAAGCTTTATTTAGGGATACTCTGCTTCTGTGGAGGGAAGAGTTATCAGCTGCCCCATAGACCAGGATAGAGCTACAACAGGAAGAGGGTGTGTGTTCCGGCCCTAGAGAAGGACACAGAAGAAACCAGTAGAAGAATCACCCCTGTTCTCAAGCAAGGTAACCCCAAAGACCCTGCTAATTACTGGCCCATTGCCAGCCTGTCGGCCGCCTCCAAACTCCTAGAGAAAGTTGTGGCCTCTCAGCTAAACGAATATCTGCACATACACAATCTCCTCTCTCCAGCTCAGCACGGGTTCAGGAAGGGGCACAGCACGGCCTCGCAGTAGTTACCTCGCATATTAGAACAGCTACTGACCAGGGCAATCTCACAGGTGCAATCTTTGTGGATCTCTCCAGGTTTTGACAGGGTAGACCACTCCCTCCTCAGCTCCACTCTCCTCGCCGTTGGACTCTCTAACCCGGCCCACACCTGGTTCCTCAACTACCTAACTGGTAGGAAGCAATATACCAATCTTAACCAGACCCACTCACAACTCACCACTGTCCAATGTGGGGTCCCCAAGGGTCCGTCCTCGGTCCACTGCTCTTCTCCCTTTTCATCAATGGGCTGCCGACTGTCCCCTCTCATGGACTAGTCACCCTGTACGCTGACGACCTTGTCACCCTGACAGCGATCGTGACATTGATACCATTAACTCCAATCTAAACACCGACTTCAAACGTGTCCAGTCTTGGCTAGCGATACACAAGCTCACCGCCAACCTTAAGAAAATGCAGGCTATGCTCCTGGGCTCCCTAAGCAGAACAAAATGATGCCCCGCCCCCCTCTTAATCCACGGGGCTGACGGCCTGCCTCTGCAGACGGTTCCCGTAATTAAGTACCTTGGCGTCACATTGGATCCCCAGCTGGACCTCTCTCTTCACGTCCGAAACATCTGTAAGGCCATGAATGCTAAGCTTGGTCTTGCATACAGAGCAAAAAACTGCCTCACCCCAGCTGCTCGGGTGGCCCTAGCCAGGGGTGTTCTCCTCCCCTCCTTCTGCTATGCACTAGTGACCTTTGCCACTGTGCCGAAATCCATCCTCTCGAAATGGGATATGGCCTACAACAGCATCTGCTGCTTCGCACTTTCTGCTTCTCCCCTCACACACCGCTGCGACCTCTATTCTCGTCTCGAGTGGCTCCCTCCGGAGAAGCACTGTGTCTTCGTAATAGGTAACTTCCTCGACAACATCGTCAGGACATCCACCCCTGCTGTCCTTGCCCTTCCCCTCAACTCTGACGCTCCCACATACCATCTTAGGTCAAGGGCGACACTCTCCCGCCCCATTCCTAGGACACACTCCCTCGCGGGCAACCGGGCCTTCGCCAGCTACGCACCGAAACTATGGAACTCATTCCCAGTCCATACACGGCCCTCCTCCTCCCACAATGGATTTAAAACCTCCCTCTGGAACTTCCTGAAGGGCCCCTCCTCTTGCCCTTGCACCTCATAGCCTTGTCCCACATTACACTGGCATGTAGGACCTCCGCACCCTCTGGGACCACTGCACTTACTCTCCTGACTACCTGGCCAAGCAATGACTAACTGGGTTAACACTCACTGTCTATAATGCGGCCTAGCGCTTAACTCCCCCGGGCCATCTGTAACCACCCCTGGGCTCATGTGTTGCTTTTGTACTGACTTTTGTACTGACTGTCACCTCTCTATGTCTTCTGATACCCCTCTGTATGAAAAAATTATATTCAGCCACCTCACTGTATGAAAAGATGTACCAGTCACTTCACTGTATGAATAAGCTGTATAACTCACTGTACTTGTAAAACTCATGTCTGTAACTCTCCCGGGTCGCACCTGAAAATAGGCACATGGCTGTCTAGTGTGACTTACCCAGTAAACAAAAGCAAATAAATAAACAAACAAATAAATAAATAAATAAATAAGTGGTCGAGGCCGTTCCCCGGTTTGTTCCAGTGCACCATCCCTGGAGGGATGGTGGGGGGAGACCAGCATTTCAGGGGCAATCCCCTGTCCCTGCTGGAAGAGGGAAAGCTGCCTGACTAGAGAATTTGTACTGAGGTACCAGATGTGTGTTTTCTGTGTGAGAAGCCCTGGGGCACCTGCGAACCATGGTGAGTCTGTTCTGACATAGAGCTTATGTTTCACCAAGACAGTTGTGTAAAAATATCTGCTTCTGTGGGGTCAGGAAAGGACAGCCCAGTACAGTACTTTAAAATATGTGTATGGCTTGAAATGCATCTAACCAGTAGGGGTCTACAGGGATGGACATAGTCACTTAGAGAACGTTGCAAGTCAGGACACCAGTTACACGGAAAGTAGATTGTTAAATATGATTTACATTTTGAAATAGCAGCTACAAACAGAGAGTTCAAGGAAAGGTGTTGACTCCAGATGAATGGCCGGGTATGGATTTGGGAAGAAGAGGTGGGAGACCTCTCATCTGGAGTAACCAGATTTACCTCTACGGATTCACTTTGGGCACCTATAGCTTTCTCCCAGGCACTTGGTCAGTGTCTGCAGAAAGTACCCAGATGTGGGATTAAGGATGTGTTTTTTTCCCTTTAGAGCTAGAAGCGCTCATGGGTGGTTGAGGGGAGCCACCACCAAAAGTTCATGACATATGGAAACGTGTACTAGTGCTGGCCAAGTGCCATGCGAGGGAATCCAAGAGTGAAAGTACCAGTTCGGGCGTGGGAGCCCAGATGTGTTCAGAACCTGAGGGTTGTTGTGTGATGAAGAATATGTGTTCTAACCTCTATAGATCTGCATATCCAGTGAGTGTAGCCTCATGGGGGTCCATCTTACTTTGTATTCTTGTGTTGAAGTGAATAAAAGCCCCACTTTAGAATCCCACTCCTGGTTTGGACTTTTTCAGTTATTGCTTCTTGTGTCCAGAATTACTTGGGTGCCCCTGACCAGAAGTGCAAACCTAGCCCTGATGCTGAACGAATGTTTTCTCCCCAAACCCAGGCTAGCCAGGTAGTGGGTTACAAAAATGGAGGCACCGTGCACTAATAACACCCCACTGCACCCTGGTTACACTATGAGCTCCGACTTGGGAGGCAGGAGAGAGAGGTAGTTCAGAGCAGACTGAAATGCTGGTTTTTGGTTCCGAGGGAGAATGTAGACAAAGGTAATAAAGAGGGGGACCCTGGCCTTGCCAGCAGTAATTTTCTGGGAGAGTGCTTGAGCACCATGTTCCATGTGGGCGGGAGGGAGTGCTTGACCCTGCAAGTAGTCATGGAGATAAATAGCACAGTCCCCACCACATTTCCCACTTCTGTCCTCATGGAAGATGGAATATCCAGTAATGGCTACAGCCAAGTCAAGGGTATCCTTAGAGAGCCAGATTTCGATGATGGATAGAATATCAGGCTGGTGTTGGGCCATCCAACCCTGGAGATTATCAATTTTTTTCTGTAGGGTACAGATATTGATGGACACTATATGGACTCTATCAGTAGCAGGACAATTTGAGTTGAGGGCTGAGGGGGGTCCTGGGTTGGTGTGTATGTTCCCTAACATCAGCAGCAGGAGGAGTAGGAGGGCCCTGAGAAGGGTACACTGTAGTTGTTTTTGATGGCCTATGCTTGGGAAGGATAGATGGGTCACAAAGTCAGCCGGCGCCCCGACCACTGGAGGACTCCCTGCCCACTCTCCTGGAACCAACTGCTGGATCCTCTGTCAAGGGATCCCCACCTGCTTAGGTGCTTCCACCAACCAACGGCACTTAATGGCCACAAAGTCATCCAGCACCCCAAACACTGGAGAACTCCCTACCTGCCCTCCTGGAATCAACTGCCGGATCCTCTGTCAAGGGATCCCTGTCTGCTTAGGCGCTTCCACCAACCAGCGGCACTTACGTCCGCAAAGTCGGCCGGTGCCCCAACCACTGGAGGACTCCCTGCCCACCCTCCTGGAATCAACTGCCGGATCCTCTGTCAAGGGATCTCCGCCTGCTTAGGCACTTCCACCGACCAGCAGTGCTTAATGGCTGCAAAGTCGTTTGGTGCCCTGACCACTGGGGGGACTCTCTGCCCGCCCTTCTGGAACCAACTGCCGGATCCTCTGTCAAGGTACGAGCCCTAGAAGTCCCGAGCAGCTGAAAACTCTGTGGTGAAACCTGATTGGTGTGGTGCCTTGGGCTAGCAGCCTGCGATTGGTCAGGCCTACTCCAGCTAACCTACTGTTGGTGTGCCTCCCAGCAGCTCTCTAGGTTGGTGATTTTTGGGTCCTTCACAGGCTCCTTCTAGCGCTACATCAGACTTGAAATCTGGTGGCTTGTACCACTTGATCTCTGGCTCTTTTCTCCCAACATGATTACTGCTTCTTTGTATAATATTTTATTTTCAGCAAACTGTTCTGAACTGATTGCGCAGCCTCGAAATGTGATGTGTGTGGCTAGGCAGACAGTAATATTACAGTTACCACTGTAGGCAGCCAAAAGTACGGTTAAGACTAGCTCTCTATGTTGTTATTTTTATCTAGCAAACTGTTGTGAGCTGTAGTGTAATTTTCGAAAGGTGCAGTGAGAGGCTAGCCAGAGAGTAATTTTTTAGCTTCCACTCTGTGAACTAGACTGCTGAAAGCTCTGTTAGGATCTGCTACTGCTGTGCTTTGCCTGCCCTGATTCCTATAACTAATTCTTCATTTCTGCCATTACTGTTACAACCTGAGCTGCTGTAGTCGACCCCCCCCCCCCAATCTTTTCACCTCCTTTTTCTTTCGGCTGTCTCCTCTTGAGCCTCCCTACCATTTCCCTCCCCTGACCTTAACTTCCCATCCTTCAATTCTATAACTGCGATCCTTAACCAGTTCTGTAGTTTCGATATTTAACTCCCTTTTTTCCTCCTAGCACCCCTCCCTCTACCACTCAGCCCATTCTCAGTAATTATGCTCACCCTCACCCCTGCTGATGAACTCTCACCAGCCCCCCGCCCCCTTTGTCTGCAGCCTACAAATAATTTTTTAACTCTGTTTTCCCTCTTCTGGCCCACTAGGGATCCCCACCTGCTTAGGCACTTCCACTGATCAGCAGTGCTTAATGGCCGCAAAGTCGGCTTGCACCCCGACCACTGGAGGACTCTCTGCCAGCCCTCCTGGAACCAACTGCTGGATCCTCTGTCAAGGTACAAGCCATAGAAGTCCCGAGCAGCTGAAAACTCTGAGGTGAAACCCGATTGGTGCAGCGCCTTGGGCTAGCAGCCTGCGATTGGTCAGGCCCACTCCACCTAACCTACTATTGGTGCGCCTCCCAGCAGCTCTCTAGGCTGGTGATTTTTGGGTCCTTCATAGGCTCCTTTCAGTGCTACATCAGACTTGAAATCTGCTGGCTTGTACCGCTCAGTCTTTGACTCTTTTTCTCCCACCCCCACCTCTCCCAGGCCACCATTAAATTCCCACCCCCACCCTCTCCCAGGCCACCTTAAATTCCCACCCCCACCCTCTCCCAGGCCACCATTAAATACACTTGTGCCTCTCCCACCCTGGTGCTCTGTCCTCCTATAGGCTTGCCCCCTAGCCTCCTACCCCAACAACTTATAATGACTTGGAGCCAGGCAAATCATAAACTTTACTCAGTTGTCCCTCTTGCTCACCCTCCCAGCCTACTAGCTCTCTTAGCTTTACTTGTTTCCTACCACTCAGCCCTTCTCTAGCACTATATCCTAGCTATTGTATTAAGTCCATAGTTGAACCTTGCTAGCCCTACCTTTTAACAAGGTACTTGGTACCCCAACTCTACCATACTCCTCCTTTCCTAATACAGTCTCTCACCCTTTCCACGCTCCCTATTTATCTTACACAGGTGTTCTGCTACTCCTTGGTCACTTAATGATGTTCTACCCTTGACTGATGGCAGCTGACCCTGATAGCAATTATTAGAGTGCCTGAAGCTGCCTGCACTTTCCCTCCCCAGAACGTCCCTTAATCCTCACCTCTCAACTCTTGGGTGTCCCCAACTACATAAGGTGCCGCCACCCTCGGTCACACAATATCCCAGAGATGGCTACATCAGCCCACCTTTTCTTCCTTGGCTGCATCCTCCTTTTAACAGTGGAGCCAATTTTGGATTCCAGGAATGACCCTTCCTGCCCAAATACACCTATAGGCCAGGAAATAAGTCCAACGGTGTCTGCCATTCAGCTAACTCCTACCAAAGGCAGTAATCCTTACACTTCCTCAACACTCCGCATCCTCTACTGCTCTACATTCATTAAGCAGACCCCCTTTACCCTCTGTTGGGTAGTATTATCTGCTCTGATCAACTTTCGATGCCCACCAAACTCCCACTCCGCTACCCTTAATAGTGTCCAAGGCAAACAAACAAACAAACAAAGCCTTCCTGAGATTCCTGGTAAGAAGACTCAGGAAATTATTGGTACTGCTGCTACTCTGTGTAGGCAGTGTGGAATTAAATCCGGGCTCCCCCTCTTCTGCTAACTGCTCCAGGAGAACTCCCACAGCAAAAAGGTCTGAGCTTCCTGCATATGAACATATGCAGCCTTGCCTACTAGCTTGACCAGGTTCAAGCCTGGGTACTACATGCCATGCCTGATGTAGCAATGCTTTCGGAAACCTGGCTGAAGAATACCTTACCTGACAAAACGTTTAACATACCGGGATACAACTTGATCAGGTGTGACAGGCTGACCAGAGGTGGTGGTGTTGCCATATACATCAAAGACAAATTCCTAATTGCCGATGTTGTCCACACGTCTATGCCCAAAGAATTTGAATGCCTTGTCTTCAAAATTAACCTCTCACCTGGTATAGCCGTACTAGTAGCTACATGCTATAGACCTCCTGCAGTGGGCCCGTGTATACTGCTGAAATATTCATTCTCTCCCGGAAAAAGCAAACACCTAATGCATCATTATGGGTGACCTTAACCTTAACTGGAACGATGCCAGTGCCAACAAGTTCAAGGACTTCTGCAATGAGCATGGATTTACTCAGATTACCTCTGAGGTTACCCGACCTAACAAGAAAAATCCTGTCCGAAGCTCTCTACTGGACCTTATACTTTTCAACAAGCCACATAGCATTTCACACGCAGGGGTCTTCCACAATGATCTGAGCGATCACTGCGCAGTTGCCTGTGTTAGGTGCTCCCCACACCTCCCCTCCTCCTCTACCTTCAAGCTAAAGCGCAGCCTAAAACATTTCTGTCTCCCAGCCTTCCTGACAGATCTTGGGACAATAACGTGGCAGGATTTCTGTCTTGCACCCTCTGTGTCTGAAGCATTCTGTATCTTCAAGGATCGGCTACTAAACGTTATCAACCAACATGCACCCTTAAGGAAAATCAAATCCAGGAAACGTGCACCTGATTGGTTTAGCCCCCAATTGAAGAGGGCCTTATGTGACAGGGACACACTTTGGAAAAGGGCGAGGAAGTCGCAGTCTGACGGACTGGCTTTCTTTCCGGGTAGCCAGAAATGCCTTCACCAAACTGGGAAGGTTGGAAAAGCAGCTGTTCTTCCTGTCAGCCCTGGAGGCAAACAGAAACTTTTCCTCCAAATTTTGGCAGATACTGAGAGAGGTCAAGGGACAGTCCTCTGCTATCACTCTTCCAGCCAAAATTGTGGCAAATAACACCTCTTACAAAGATATGTCTGGGATCCTCGATCAGCTCAATAACCACTTCGCTACCTCAGGCCTCGCTTTTGACACATTGCCTGTCAGTAAACTGAGCACCACAAGCACTGCCAGCATAGATTCTAGCCCCACCATAACCCCCTCTACCGACCACCCCCTGTTCATGTTCCAGCCAGTTTCCTTTAAACAGGTGGAGAACCTACTCCTCTCATTGGACACCAAAAAGAGCGCTGGTGCCGATTCGCTGGAACCGTTCTTCTTAAAAGAAGGCTCATATTATCTGTCTGCTCCAATTGCCCATCTTTTTAACAGCTCGATATCCAAAGGGGAATTGCCGCTTAGTTGGAAAACTGCGCACATCATCCCCCTCTTCAAATCAGGTGACTCCACTGACTTGAATAACTATAGGCCTATTTCCTTGCTTCCTGTTTTATCCAAGCTACTTGAAAAAATTGTTAACTCTCAATTAAGGCAGTACTTGGATTATGAGAACATCCTCAATACAGTCCAATCAGGTTTCAGACCTAAGCACAGTACTGTGTCGGCTCTTGCCAAAGTGTCGAATGATTGGCTAAAAGCTCTGGACAGTAAACAGCACATCTATGCACTCTTCCTTGACCTCAGCAAGGCATTTGATACAGTTGATCATTCCGTACTCGATACCCTGAGTAGCATCGCTCTAACCTCCGCTGCAATAAAGTGGTTTTGCTGCTACCTCACAAATCGTAAACAGCAAATTAAAGCTCAAGGGGGATTCTCCCCACTAAAATTACAGCCCAGAGATGTTCCATAAGGATCCATTTTGGGACCTATCCTCTTTGCCCTCTACATCAACTGCATCGATTCTGGCCTGATTGCTGAAAACGTTCATATCTTTGCAGATGACAGTCCTTTACATGACAAACCCCTCCTTGGACATTGCATACAAGGAGCTACAGCAGGTCTTTATCATCCTCCAGCACAACCTGCTGAATCTGAAGCTCTTGTTAAATGCTAAAAAAACAAAAGCTATGATTATCTCTACATCCCCTAATATGGGGATATCTGGGAACCCACAGATTATTACCCTCCTTAGTGACCCACTAGAGCTAGTGAACAAATTTAAATATCTGGAAGTCTGGTTGGACAATAAACTCACCTTCGGTGTGCATCTAAGTGAGTTAACAAAAAAGCTAAAACAGTGCCTCGGTGTTTTCTACTGCATAAGATACCTACTCACCCTGGAAGCTAGAAAGCGGCTGGTTCAAACAACCTTTCTTCCTGTAATTGACTACGCTGACTACCTATACAGCCATTGCCCACAGGATGCGCTCAAAAAGCTTGATGCACTCTATCATTGTACTTTGAGATTTGTTCTTGACTTGCCATTGCAGACTCATCACTGCTTATTGTACCAGGCACTAGACTGGCCGTCCCTCTCCAGAAGGAAGCAAATAAATGCCCTCATGTGGCTGTTCTGGGCTTTGACTAACAAGCAACTGCCTTATATCTGTGACCTGTCTGAACGTGAAAAGGGTGCCTACAGACTAAGGTACTCCTCTCTTGTCCTCTGTAAGCTACCACAGACAAGGACACATCTTGGCTCAACTGCCATTAGCTCCTTTTTACCAGTGCTCTGGAATAGCAGGCAAAAACTACTTCAAATCTCCCTGCTGCCCAGCCACTTTACATTCAGGCAGCTGCTCTACAGATGCCTGAAAATGGCATGTGACTGTCTCAGGTAAAGTTTAGCCCTGCCTTTAACTTCTGACATCCCAGGCTGCTTATTTCCCCTGTTAGCAACCACTTCCACCCCTACTTACCTCCCCCCTCACTAATTATCTTTGTGGGGGGCCGCCTACTAGTAGGCTGCCCTTCCCTCTCCTCTAAGTGTTTGATACCCTCTCTTCCCTTTGCCCTCCTCTATGTCCTCCCTTCCTCTCTCATTGGTACTCTACAACCTACAATCTGTTTACACTTTACTTTAAAATGCCTGTACTTGCTCTTGCCTTACATGTCTGATAAATCCAACTACTGACTTTTTGTATTGTAACAGCCTGTGCTATGTCTAGTATATTATGAAATGTTGTCTACTGTAAGCATTTGTGTCCTGTGTGTCCAGGACCATCTTGAAAATGAGCTTGCTCAATGATGTAACTGCCTGGTTAAATAAAGTTTGATTGATTGGTGCAGACAACCAGGATGGGGAGGGCTTGAAGGTGGGGTATGGCAAGGAGGAGAGGTGGCCAGAGGGGGACGGGACTGAAGAGGGCAAAGTTATGGAGGGGGCCTGAGGGTGTGTGGGGGAGAATGAGAAGCATCAGTAGAAACTGTGTAGATATAGAGGGGGTGGCTGGGGGGGAGGAGAGGTAATATGATTATGGGTGGTTGAGGCCGAGGCAGGAGTAATTACGGTGAGGAGAAATAAGCAGAGAGGAGTGAGGTAGGTAGGGAGGGGGCCTAAGGCTGCGGTTGCCATAGTAGAGCTAAAGATACCGGCGGACATGGACTTAATGACATGTATAAAAAACTGTGGGAAGAGGGTGTAAGATAGGGAAAGTAATAATAAGTGAGCAGGGGTAGGTAATACTAAAGGACATCCAATAACAGGGCAGTTCACCTGGTGCAGTGGTAGCGTCACAGACTGAGGTGGAGATGGTGCAGTGTTCAGGTCTGTGGGGTGGGAGACCTGACAGTGCAATCAGGGAGGTGTAGAAAATGCCAATAGGTGAGGAGGGGAGGGGAGAGGAGGAGGAGGAGTAGGAGGAGAACAGGGCTAGAGTGGCTGGGAAGTGAAAAAGTGGTGTGGGGGAGCAACACTGACTCCTAGTGGCCATTAAAGATAACTGGCCTGGTGGTGCTGAGGGTTGAGGCGCTGGATGCCACACCTCACGCTACGCTGGTGACCTGGTTTCGGGAGCGGACTCGGGTTGCTGGGGATCGGTGGGGAGAGAGAGAGGGTTGAGCGTCCCAGCGGATGCTCTCCTCCCTCTGGGGTGGGATGCCAGGGGTGCATCTAGCACCTGATGCCCCTGAAGCCCGTGGATATGTGGGCTTTCAGGGCACCAGTGGCTCTACTTTAGTCAGGTGGGGGGGCGCTGTTACATGCGTGGCTGTCGGCGTGTGTCAGCACGTCGGCAAGCCTAGATGTAAGTCTTAAGCGCAGGCATCCCAGGGGAATGGGAGAAAAATAGGGGACAAATTTAACACCCCTGGCCCTATGAGTGGATGAAACTGGGGATGGGATACCGTGGGTATTGCCCTGGCGGACGGAGTAGGAGGAGGTACGAGGCCTCATCTGAAAGCTGTGGGAGCCAGGCAAATAACAAAAAAAAAAAAAATGATAACCGGCTAGGGTTAAGAGGTTAAGACAGGCACTGAGAAAAAATTACAAGTGGTCACGTGACCTGATGAGGTTGGTAAATTAAAGAGACACTGTCAGCTTTTCCCCTCCATTCTGTGTGAAATGTGAGCCTTGTGCCTCTAAGCACATAGTTAAACAACTGTTTCAGTAGAGTGCCCCTATATATTGCAAAAGCCACCAGTTTGCCTTATTTTTTAAATGTGATAATATTTCGATTTAGGAGTGTCCCGGCTGAAATACTGCACTCACAGGAAGCAGCTGTTCACTCAGGACGTACGTCTGCCACCATGCTCTCCCGATATGGATTTTTTAGTAAACATAATGGACAAATGAGTTTGTGCAAAAGCTTTCCTATTACAGAATCAGTCCCGACATGTTAGACTTGAAAATGAGCAGTAGTATTGCCACAAAATGCTTTTAAAAAGTGCCTCCGAAATCACGTTCATGCGCAAGACTGACACGCACTCACGCATGTGCGAGATCTCATTTCAGTTGCTCTTTGCGCACGGATGTGATTTGAAAAGGCGTGCAATGGTCTAACATCAGACAATGCAACAAACTTTTCACTATTGTCCGTGTACTAAAAACATAGGAAGGCGCTAACGAGCAACACATCTGGTGAACGGCTACTTCCAGTGATGCCATATTCAACGGGCGTCAAAATCATATCACATTTACAAATAAAGCAAGAATGTTGACTGGAGACACTACTGAGCTGGATGATTTAACTGTGATAACCTAGAGCACAAGACTCACATTTCACACAGAATGGAGGGAAAAAGCTGACAGTGTCCCTTTAAGGGATGCCCTTGGGTGGGCAGGGCACAACTTGTAAGAAAAGTGCAACTGCAGTCAGAGATGAGCTCATCATGCAGCGGCACAGATGACATGCCTCCTGTACGTGCCTTTCCTGGTAAAACATTTCAATAAACATGGCATCTTCAGTCATCCGCCACACAATCCTCAGAAAACTGACTTTGGGGGTGCCCAGTCCCCCTATCGGCATGCCCCCCCCAGTTTAATTTGTTTGCCGACGGGGTGCCCAATCCCCATTGGCATAATGCCCCCCCAGTTTAATTTGTTTACCGATAGGGTGCCAAATCCCCATCGGCATAATGCCCCCAGTTTAATATGTTTGCCACAGGAGTGCCAATCCCTGTCAGCATCCTGTCTCCCCCACACACACTTTCTTTGCCAATGAGGGTGCCCAATCCCCATCAGCTGCAGTCCCCCCCTAAAAAACCTTGTGGCACACTGGGAGCCCACCCCGGTGTGCCCAAATGTATTAATTTGTAAAACCTACAAATAAAAGACCTTCCCCCAACATACATTTTTTTTTGTCTCTGTAAAACAGATGATGGTCTCTCGTCATTGGGACACCCCTCCTTCCACCCAACCTGCACCCACGTTCTGCGGACCCCACCTCCCCGCAACCCCTCTCACCCCATACCTACCTCCAGAGGCCTGGCGATCTTCGGTGGAGCGGGAGATGTCTGAACTCTTCAAAAGCCGACTGCGACCTGAAGAAAATGCTGGTAAGCTGTATAATGGTATCAATGGGGGGGTTTAACTTAGGTGGATATCTTGGCCATTGTTTTAAATTTTGGCTCCAAATTTTCAACATTGGGCTCTTGGGACCCCACCTCATGAATACATGCACTGTCATTTTGTTATTTCGCCCCAAAAGGTGATTTTGCGGTCACTGCGAGGAATCACCTTTTGGGACTGATTAACAAAATGACAGTGCCACTGTTTATGAGGTAGGGTCCCAAAAAGCCTATGTTGCAAATTTGGTGAAAAAATTCAAAAAAATGTGTTACAAGTGTGCATTGCACAGTTTCCACACATGCTCGTAACTTCTGCAATTTTTAATATTTTCACTCCAGATTTTCAACATTGCCATTTTTTCACACCTCCTTATAAACAGTACAGCTGCCATTTTTCACATCCTGCCCAAAATGTGTTTTCGTACATCTGGCGCACAATGGCGCAGCCGCTGTGGAAAATCAACTTTTGGGACAGATTAACAAAACTGCAGTGCCACTGTTCATGAGCGGAGGTCCCAAAATACCTCTGTTGAAAATTTGGTTAAAAAAATCCCCAAAATGATTGCATTATGGGCGTGCATTGCACAGTTTCTATGCACGCTCGTAACTTCACCAATTTTTTATATTTTCACTCCAGATTTTTAACATTGCCATTTTTTCACACCTCCTCATGAACAGTACAGCTGTCATTTTTCACATCCTACGTGAAATGTGTTTTTGCACCTGTGGCGCCAAATGGCACAGTCAGTGTGCAAAATCATCTTTCGGCTAATGAACTGATAGTGCCACTGTTCATGAGGTAGGGTCACAAAAAACCCGTGTTGAAAAATCAGAGTGAAAACACCTGGGGCATTAGGGTTTCCAACCATAATGCCCCACCCTGTAGAGACTGACAGGTGTCAGGGGTGTGACTTGGGATTGTCGGCCGTAATGCTCATGCCAATCCACCCCACTCCCCACCCTGCAGCCAGTGACAGGGATCAAGGTGTGCCTTGGACTCTTCAGCCCAAAGTTCATCCCATTCTCCTATACTGCACCCATCTCAATGTATTTCCTTATGAAATGGGGTGAGTGTAAAGTCCAAAGACCCCAAGGCACACCGTGACACTTGTTGATGTCTGCAGGGAAGGGTGAGGTGAAATGGCATAAGCGTTATGGCCGATGACCCAGAGGCACACTCCAGTGCCTGTTGGTCTCTGCAGGGTGGGGGTGGGGTTGGCGTCAGTTCAATACTTCACTGTCATTCCTATTATGCATCTCTCTAACTCCTGCACTACCAATGCCAATGCCAGCAAGACAACATTCAGCATTGACAAATGCTTGTTATAAATTATATTCATGCCTCTAAAGTATTTCTATTTACCTATACCTGAATAAAAGTTGAAAATGTTAGCTGTGTTTTGTATTGTTTTCTTTGTATGGACAACATTTTGTGCAGTTCCTTTCATGGAATCAAGAATTTCGGAGTTTTGACTGTGTCACTTCATGGTTTTAGAACCTTGGGCACTGTACTGATAAGTTCATGCTCACATTTCTGAAACCATGAAGTGACATAGCCACAACTCCAGATTCTTGGTTCCATGAAAGGAACTGCACAGAATGTTGTCTATACAAAGAAAACAATACAAAACACAACTGACAGCTTCAGCTTTGATTCAGGCACAGTTAAATAGGGATTCTTTGGAGGTATGAATATAATTTATGAAAATAGATATTTCAAACAACTGCACATAAGTAATCAATTCCTGTCTCCTTTAAACACTATTTCTTTATGAATACTGGTACTTACAGTAAAACCAAAAGTATTGCATGTGACCTTTAAAGAAGACATTGACAACATACATTATTTATTTTTATTTAGTTTTTGTTGACCGGGTAAGTGCACTAGACAAATCCTGCCTATTTTCAGGCACGACCTGGGGGAGGGGGATACAGATGAATGCCAACTGACCTTGAACCAGATTAAACGGTTGGTGGTATTTTTTTAGTGAAAGAGGGAAATTTGGCCAGGACACTGGGGAAATTCCCCTACTCTTTTCAATAAGTGCCATGGGATCTTTAACATCCACCTGAACTACCACCAGTCTAGGCAGATGGGACCTCGGTTTAACGTCTCATCCGAAAGACGGCACCTCAGAAGTGCAGCACCCCTCTCATGCTGCACTACAGTATCAGTACTGGGATATTAACCCAAGTGCCAGATGTGGGAACTGAACCCACAGCCCTCTGATCTCCCAGCCTTAGAGGCGAGTGTGCTACCTACTGAGCCACTGACCCTGTCCAAAGGACATTATGATGCCCTCACGAATGCTGCCATTTCCAAATATGTTTTTGATTTCCTCACAGTCCCTCACTTCATCAGGGCAACTATTTATGCATTACCAAAAATCCATAAAAAATTGGTAGTATTCCTGCATGGCCTATAGTGGCCATTATTGGCTGGCTCCTTAACTGAACCACTGAATAAATTCATTGACCAACACATCAAGGAGGTCGTTTTTGCCTGCCCAGCATACAGTACCTCAGCCATACTTCTGAAGAATGGATATTGGCAACTCTTGATATTCAGGCTCTTTACACTAATATCCCTCACCAGCAGATATAAGTGATGCCCCCTATACAACTACTACATATTCACTTAGCTTTATTGAATTCCTGCATACATTAATTGAGAAAGTACTGTACTGTAATGGGTTTATTTCCTTAGTACTTCCATTTTTTGACACTTCAAAGGTATGTGTACTGCTGTTCTTTTCCCTGGGCAAATGCTCTTATAATCTATTCCTTTCTCAAGTAAATTCTATGATATAAAATTTGTATTTAATCCCCCATTTACATCAAATCTTAAACAGGCTAATGTTTTTACATGTAAGTTAGCTTCAAAATCATTGAAGTACTTTCGTCTGTTGTGATTGTCCTTTATTTATTTATTGAAAATGTTTTTCCAGGAAAGGCACACTGAGCAAAAAGATACTTGTCTCACAGTGCGACCGGGGGGGGGGGGTTACAGAGGAGGCAGGTATACATACAAAAGTTGAACTTACAGTAGCACAATATGGAAAATATACATAGTTGGGAAGGATACATTTGAACTTGTTACATAGGCAGTGCAGTAGTACTCGATACCTTAACATTTGTAGAACTGTTTATTCTGGCCAAGGCCACTGATTTACGGTGATTAAATGAAACTCCATTTTCACGACTTGAAATTCCGGGAATTGCATCACTGATTGTAAGTCTAATTTCCTGATTTTTACCTGTAATCTGCTGTCATTCTTTTAGCATGTGTATAAATAACCAGAATACAAGAAGACTTGATATACAGAGCATTAAATGAAGCAAACACAAAACAGTACAGGAAGCAATTACAAGAAATATACAAGCTCTGTAGGGTTGCTGATCTGGTATAAAATTGCCAAATTGTGTGAAATTGTTTGTTTTTTGTGGCGTGCAGGCAGTCCAAATTCTGTAATTTTTCAGGATTTTCCAGTAAAAACTGAAAACCAGTGGCCTTGATTGTCGTGTTTTCAATTTGATTAGTTATATCTTTAATTCTGTTTACAACCTCTGATTTGAAATTTGTAATTTCCAGTTGGGTCCACGTCAGAATATTTTGGGAGGCCATAAGATCTAAGCCTCGTTCCTAATTTTAAATGCCAATAATTATTTTAACTGCATCTGCCATATTTTCGTTATTTAAACTATAGACTTTTGCCAAATAGCAAGCAACAATTGGTGCACAATCTGTATCAACCAGTAACTAAAATAAGTGAGGGTCCACCTTTGCCATCAGGAAATGTTATCTTTGGCAATTGCAAGTTTTGCCTTCACATACAAACTGGTACGTCATTTTCTTACCCCCTCTGAGGTGAACAGTATGTTTTGAAATACTTCATTTACTGTAACACTGCATTGGTTGTTTATTTAGCTGAATGTATATGTAATTCGTTCTATGTATGTAAGACTAGCAGGAAATTCAAAGAGAGAATACAGGAACACCTTCATAGTATCGAGAAAGGAGATAAAGAGGAATGCCTTGGCACTTCATACCAAGTTACTAGGAATAGATCATGTTTTTTAAATTCCTGGGCATGGAGAAAGTCAGCTTGGGATTAAGGGGAGAAAATGAGACACTGTGTTACTGAGATATGAATCCTTTTGGCAATTTAAGTTCAGGGCCCATCAGAAACCATCATTTTTTTATGTATATCTTTTTCTTTTAACTTTTTTTCCCAGGCAGATAAAATCATACCTAGTTACAAATAGACAGGATGATCATACAAAAGAAAAGATAAAAAGGAAAAAATAAAATTACTCTCACAATACATACCAAAGATCATAATAACAAAGTGGTGGAAGTTTATGTGCATTCATAAAAAGCACAGCAATACATCTTTCTTTCTTTCTTTCTTTCTTTCTTCTCTCTCTCTCTCTCTCTCTCTCTCTCTCTCTCTCGATATAACCTTTGATCACAGTGCTCTTTTTCAAAGATTCCAGTTCAACAGACAGCAGGACAATACAGAGGTGAAACTTTAAGAATTGTTTACAGAATATGGCGATAAGGCAGAGCAATAGCACAACTTAATAAACTATGCATAACAGCTGCAAATACACAAAAACAAATGAACCAAAGTACAGCAAAGAACAAACCTAAAAACACAGCAATTGCAAAGTCCAAAAATTAACAGTGGTAAGCAGCCAAGGGATATAGGCTTTGTCAGCATAGCAATATTTAGTAAGGAGGGGTGGTGGGAGAAAGAAGGGGGCAAGGCCATAGAGGCCCAATAAAGTGCGGTAGAGTGCTCATTGACTAGGTTGTCAGCCAAGGCAATAAGGTGGTACAAAGGGGGAGAGCAGGAAGACAGAGAGAGAGAATAGATGGAGTTGAAGATATACAATGTAGGGGGGGGAGAGCTGGAAAGATGAGTTGCCAGAGAGGATACTCTGGCAATAGTAGGGGTAGTAGTAGGTAGAGGAAGAGGGGATCCATAGGTCAGAGGGGTTATCTATAGTATTTAGTGCAATTAAAGCAATATAAGGCTAGAGGAAGCAGAAGAGGAGAAGGGTAATTCACAGGTAAGTTAAAACCAGGAGTGAGAGTGGAGAGAGAGAGGCTGCAGCAGGAGCAAATGATCAGGCCACAATCCTGCAGGCACAAGCTCCAGCTAAGGAGAGGAGTTGCTTAAATTCAATTTTGAAGGAAGGAAGGAAGGCTGTCAGGGTTGAGTATATGCGTAAGGACCTCATTTAACCACAGAGGAGACCTATATGCGAAGACCCATTGACCAAAAGAGGTTCTCCTAAAGGGGACAGTCAGGGGACATCTAGCCATGCCCCTTGTTAGCTAGCTTGAGTGGCTTGCTTGCGGTATATCTTGAATGCAGGGAGTGGTTTTCCCAAGGAGTTTTTTTTTTTTTTGCCCAGTAGGCATGTTTGGTACTTTATTCTGTCACTCAGGTTAAGCCAATTAGTTTGTTCATAGAGCGCACATGAATATGTGAGGTTGTCAGCATGCAGGGTGAGTCTGCATGCTTTGTTGAGGGTTGTCACAACTCGCTTGAGTGTGGTGTCAGAGGCTGCTCTATAAACTACCAAGCCATAGTCAGTGATTGACAAGATCGAACTAGAGACCGAACATTGGAGGGTAGAGGGTGTTGGGTATTTTGTGTGTCTGTATAGGACACCCAATTTGGTATTGACTGCTCTGACAACCTGATCTATATGCTGTGAGAAGGGAGAGGGTATGGTCAATGATGACCCCCTAGATATTTGAAGAAGTGCACCTGTTCAGGGGGTGCTGCCTTATTATTAACAATGGGCAAAGACATCAAGAGAGTTTGGATTTTTATACAGGTAGACAAGGAGGAAAACAAGGTTTAAATGAAACTTTTCAGCTGTGGTTCTTTTTACCATAAACCAGGTACTCTCATTTTGAGAGTTTGATCTGTGCTGGTATATAACCAACTGAAATGTTTTTTGTATTATTTCTTATTTTTTTGTGGGGGTCCTCCGTCCTCCTTCAGCCTGGTCACAGCCCCCGGAGCTTCCACCGCCTGCCCATTTGCTGCCCCTCCCGGTCACCCCCGGCTTTCCCCCCGGAGGGTGGGGCCATGACACAGACCCCTCAACTCCAGTGCTGTGGAACCAATATCTGGTTGGGAGTGCGGCGGCAGGGGTGCATTGAAGCCTCCGGGGAGGCTTCACCTAGATGGAGGACCTCCCCCTCCTTTTTCCTCTTCGGTTTTCCTCCCTCCCGGAGGCGGGACATGCAATGATGCCAGCATCCGCCCCGCCTCCTCCCTGACGTAGGCGCGGCAGCGTGAGTGCCCCCAGCCTCCGCCAGGGGTCCCCATCGCTCCGGATGCTGCCTCGACTCTTCCCCGAGAAGGAGAGCAGTCCATAGGACGCCAATCCTTCTCTCTCGCCAGCCTCCGATGACTCAGGTCTGTTCTCAACCTGGTCACCGGGCGCGTCGTAAGCGGAAATCCCACCGCTGTGCCGACGGGCCGTTTTTTGTATTATTTCTTATGAATTAACTAGTATGCTTTATATCTAAGATGTACTTTAGCTCCTTACAATAATTAGCGAGCATGTTTTTATCTTCTTCTAAGCTTCCAAACTGCCTCTGTTCTTCCCCAACCTTCCAGTTTTTCCTCCCCCCCATTCCCCACCCCTGTCTTGTTCCTTTGTCCCCTTTTATGCATCAACACTTTTTGCACAGTGGGTTTTGCTGTGTGTCACTTTTAAAAAATGTGCACAGTTTTTTTTTTGGAGTTATAATTTTATTGAATTTCCAATATTTAACATACATATAACAAACAACTAATACACTATACATTAATGTACAACCATTAAGAAAAAACAACCAACCAACAAGAAAAAAAAAAAAGAAAAGTCCCAGTTCATCTCATTAAAATATGCCAGGCATACGACAGACTTCTGAATGAAGGTTGAACCAGTTTAGACAACTGGAAAGAAAGACAACAAAGAGAGTAACTGGTATGCCAGACCAATACCACTGAAGGGAGTCGCTTATACATTGAAACATAGAAGTTGACGGCAGATAAAGACCTCAAGGCCCATCCATTCCGCCCATTTTTTCTACCTCATAAATCTGCCATAGGCCTTTATTCTGTCAATGGCCTATTTATTCATACTCATCTGTATTGCTCCCTTATGCCTGTTTGAAGCCCTGCACTATATTCATATCCATCACTTCCTGAGGTAGGTCGTTCCATGCATCCACCACCTTTCTGTGAAAAAGA
Organism: Neoceratodus forsteri; assembly: GCA_016271365.2. Taxonomy (NCBI): domain Eukaryota; kingdom Metazoa; phylum Chordata; order Ceratodontiformes; family Ceratodontidae; genus Neoceratodus; species Neoceratodus forsteri. Next base: position 637,030,801 of record CM028135.1, on the reverse strand, counting down.
ACTTCCTCACATTACCCCTTAATCGGCCTCCCTCTAATCTCATGCTGTGTCCTCTTGTCCTGCTATTTTTCTTATATTGAAACATGTTAGACTCTTTCACCATGTTACTGCCCTTAAGATGTTTGAATGTTTTGATCATATCACCTCTCTCCCTCCTTTGCTCTAGGGTATACATATTGATCTCTGTTAATATGCCCTCATATGTTTTCTGATGCAGTCCTTGCACCATTTTGGTTGCCTTTCTCTGGACTGCATCCATTTTGTTAATGTCCTTGTGTGTTAGTACTGCAGATGGGGCTTAACCAGTGTCTTGTAAAGAGGGATTATTACCTCTCTCTTACAACTTGTGATACCCCTACTAATACACCCCAACATCCCTCTAGCCTTACCTACTGCTTTAGTGGTCTGCTTGGATGATTTCAGGTCATTGGTGATGATGATGCCCAAGTCTCTTTCTTCCCTTGTGATTGCCAGCAACTCCCCTCCCAATCTATAGGTAGCTTCAGGATTTCTCTTCCCAATGTGCATGATCTTGCACTTCTTTGCGTTGAACCCCAGTTGCCACTCTTCAGACCATTTTTCCAGTTTTTCCAGAACTCTTCTCATTCTGCCCAGCCCCACAAGGATCATCTACTCTGTTGCAGATCTAGGTGTCATCTGCAAACAGGCAAACTTTACCCTCCAGTCCATCTGCAACGTCACTGATGAAGATATTGAAGAGGAATGGCCCCAGGACTGATCCTAGAGGTACCCCACTTGTGACTTGCATCTCTTCTGACTGTATACCATTTACCACCATTCCCTGTTTTCTGCCCACCAACCAGTTTGCCACCCAATTGACCAATGTCTGCCCCACCTCGAGCCTACCCAACTTATTAATCAATCTTCTATGTGGAACAGTATCGAAAGCTTTGCTGAAGTCAAGGTAGGTGACATCAACTGCACCACCTTGGCCACCCAGTCAAAGAAACCTATAAGAATAGTTTGACAGGACCTTCCTGTTGTAAACCCATGCTGTCTTTGATCCTTTCCTCATATGAATTCCAGGTGTTGCACTATCCCTTCCTTAAGGAGTGCCTCCATAATCTTGCCCACTACTGAAGTAAGACTAACTGGTCTGTAGTTCCCTGCCTCCTCCCTGCTGACACTCTTATGGAGTGGGATCACATGAGCCCTTCTCCTGTCTTCTGGGACCTCCCATGTGCTCAGAGACTCACTAAACAGTTCTGTTAATGGCTCTGCTAGTTCCAGCCTTAGCTCCTTTAGTACCCTGGGATGTATGCCATACAAATTAAGAATGTCTTATGACTACTAAACAACATTCCATATAGTCAGAATCCATGTGGCTATTGTTATGATTACAGTAAATTAAATCCTTCATATGTGTGAATAGCAAGAAAGAATAAGAAAAATAGATGGAGATGGAGTGGGATAGATGGCCAAATCATACCCTTACAGTCTGTTTCGGATCTTGTTCTCTGAATTTTTAAAATAAGTGAGCCAAAACATCCAAGAAAGCTTGTCCTTCTAGTTCAGCTTGATAGTTTAGAGAGGGGAGCCATCTGGAGTTAAAGTTATCTTGTTGTAACCTTACTCGGGCCATCACACTTTCCATCTCCTGTAGCACTTTTTCAGTCACTGATCTGCAGATGGAGCAGTGGGCGTTAACCATATCTGAGTGATTACCTTAGTGGCTGCTGCTACCAATATATTAAATACATATTCTTTGAGCTTTACCCTAAGTCCCTCAGGGGGAATCCCTATAATCTATTTGTGAAATTGCTTGGGGGGGGAGGCAATTTCCAGGATCCACCCAGTAGTCTCTGCCACTTTATCCTAATAAGACTTAGCAAAGGGAAATCCCAAAAAATATGAGAGTGTATGCCCATTGCCAGACAGCCCCACCAACATTGATCAGATAGATGTGAGCCTAGGTGCTTTGAGATGGTTGGAGTTCAAAAATATCTGGTAATTGTCTTCCAATGGAACTCTCTCCATGAGGGCGATACAGTGGTAGAATGGATCCCTGTCCAAATCACCCTCCACTCCTCATCGGAGGCAACAAAACCAGACTCTCTTTCCCACCTATCCTTTATCTCAATTAAGTGATCGGGTTCCAATTCCCTCAGTGTTTTATACAATAAAGATATCTTTATTTTGGTTTGGGGTTGGGCTACAGAGTTCTGAAACAGTAGTCTGAGTGGGTTCTCTGGTGTTTGAAGCATGATACTTTTACCCTCCTCTGATAGATAATATCTAGTTTGTAAATACCTGAACATGTCTTGTGAGCCCAGTCCATGTTCTACATTTACTTGCTGAAAATGTTTGTGTATCCCCTAAATACAGCTGTCCTTTTGTGGCAGGGCCCTTATTCTTCCATCTCCTAAACCCTGAATCCATAAGTATGGGAGGAAAATCAAGACAGGAACATATGTAGTGGACTTACTCATCCGACAGGGGAGTCGATGGTAACTATTAACCTCTTCCCAAACTTTAACAGATGCTGAGGCCCATGGAGTAAGGATTCCTAAGTATCGCAGGAGAGATTTATCCATATAAATCACTTCTTCCATTGTTAGTTGAATTGAGGCATTTAACTCAAGAGAAGCCCAGGTTGGTCTGTCTACATCCTTCGTATAAGCAAAAAAATGTTGCAGTTGTGCTGCCCAGTAGTAAGTCTTAAGATCGGGTACTCCCATGCTTCCCTGGACTCTTGTCGCAGTAATTATTGACCATTTGATCCAGGGTCCCTTCCCCCCATAGAAACTTAGACACGGTTAAACGTGTAGATTTCCAAAAATGAAGTGGGTATTTTCAACGGAAGTGATGCAAATAAGAATAGAAACCTCGGCAGTATATTCATTTGTATTACCTTCGCCCTCCCCCACATGGTAATAGGTAATTCTGTCAAATGGCTACAGTCTGCCTGGATATCCTTTAATAGTTTTAAATAATTGGTTTTAAACAGTTTGTGAATATCTGATGGAATCCAAATACCTAAGAAAAGGAAACCCGAAGAAACTCATTTTAAATTACAGAGGTTCTCATCTGAATACTCTGTCCTACCATTTAGAAACATAACTTTGGTTTTACTTTCCCGACCAACTGTCTTAAGTAAATTAAGTACTATGGGAAGATTACGTTCTGGGTTTGAAACATAAAGAAGAGTATCATCCAATGTGCACAGTTTTTGTTATGCACTGTCAGTTTAAATGTGGTCTGTATAAGGTCGTTTGTGATCAGGTGATGCCATAGCTTGCGAAAGTGCACAGAGCATGCTTGAAACATTGGTGTTTTGAGGGCAGCATGCATCATTTTAACTGTGCAGCAGTAAACCTTTTGAAATCATGCTATGTCCCAGCAATGAATTTGTTTGCCAGAGGACCATTTGAACCAAGCTTTCACTGTTTTTAAAATTGAAAGTGTAGATCAGTGACCCACGAGTGGGTCACTTTGCCATTGGTGGTCAGGCTAATCGTGATTTAGCTAAATAATAAGACCAAGAACCCCTTTAAAATGAAAATGGAATTACTTCTTATGATTTGCATGCTATTTTGAGCAGCATTGGGGGGTGCACTGGTGCTATAATTTGATTTGTTCAAAAACATCCTTCTTCCTACTCTCACCTATGGCTCTGCTATCTTCTCACATACTGCCAAAGCCAACCTTCACAAATGGAACACCACCTACAATAATATTTGTCATTTTGCTCTGGCATCTAATTCCCTCACCCACCACTGTCAGCTTTACAGAGGTCTAAACTGGTTATATCATGAGGCCAGCTGCTTCTATGCCCTCGGCACCATAACTGACAAAATTATTAGAACAAGGGTTCCATCCTCCTTAGCCAAAATGTTTACTCCATTGAGCCTCCCCTACCCCCTTCGATCTGGTGACCAGTCCTAATCACTGCTCCTAGGTGTATGACTACTATGGGATCCCAGGCCTTCTCCTACTTTGCTTCAAATTTTTGGAACTCCCTGCCTGTGTCTCTTAGACTTTTCCCCTCTCATGCTTGCTTCAAAAGGGAGCTTCACCACTATCTCTTAGTGTCTGACACTTGTACCTGTTTTCTTCCTCGATCACACAACCTATGTTTACCTGACTAGTGCTCGTCATTGCTGCTTAATCTTTTGCACTTCTGTAAGATGCTCTGGGCAGGATTTTTGAAACTCTTAGATTGCTGCAAGCCCCACTGTGCTGACAATATGGTGCATGGGGCTTGTGGAGATCTAATGGAATTTTCTATCCCATGCGGCAATTGCCGCAAAGTAGACTAAGTTTTTCTGGTCTACCATGCAGCAGTCCTGGGTGCTGTTTTATGGAGCTTGCACCAAATATTTGGCACAAGCTACCATAATATGTGAAAACTGTTGCAACTGTGCCCAAGATTGTAAAATCAAGCACAGTTGCAGGGGAAGGGTTTGATGCACTGCTGGAACCAAAGTGTCATGGTGCAGGGCTGGACGCAGGCCCTGCGCTACATTTTAAAAATCCTGACCTCTGTGTTTTTAAACTGTTTAGCTTTTTGATGCTATTGTACTGATTTCTCCATGTTATAATGTATTTGATCCATAACTGCTTTTGTATCTGTAACTAGTGTACTCTTTACATTGTATGCTGTTTTAAGGACTAGGTTCCATGATTGTTTATCACTTGTACTCTCCTGGGTCATGCCAGAAAATAAATATATTTGTTGTCTAGTGCACTTACCCAGCTATCAAAAACCAAATAAAATTGGCCTGGCGGCACTGAGGGTTAAGGCACTGGACACCACACCTTGCGCTATGTCAGCAACCTTAGTTCGGGAACTGACTCAGGTTGCTGGGGGGGTTGGCTGGGGGAGGCAGGATTGAGTGTCTCCATGGATGCTCTCCTCATCCAGGGTGGGGTGGGTTACAGGGCAGTGATGCCCACATGCGTTGCCACCAGTGGAAGCATGGGCGGTGAGGTGTAGTGGCTCCCTACAGGGGAGCCGGAGGTGGGGAGGGCATTGTGGATGCTTGACAGTGATGTGCATAAGCACACTTCCTTCTGGACTCTAGTCCTCTGTGTCAGCACCCTCAGGGGGATGGGATCAGGAGAAAACCAAAGGCAAAGAAATCTGGTCCTGTGCAGAATGACGCAGGGTCCCTGCTATGTCGGGGCCCAGCTGAGAAGACCCGAGGAATGGATTCCTTGGGGCAAGGACCAGGAGAAAGTAATAAATAAATAAATAAATGGATGGATAAAAGGTACCTCCCCACATTCTCTAAATTCTGACATCACATAAGATTGAAGTGCAGGGCATAGTGCTCACATCAGGAAGGGATCGTGCCATAGGCTCCACAGAATTACAATCTCTTCCCCTACTAATAAGCAACAATATAAAAATAAATTTTTAACAGACAGCAACTCCAGAAGGGGTAAGCTAGTGGCTTTGGGGTTGGGGGTGGAGGGGAGGAATTCCATGTATAAAATGGGCAAGGAAGTCCCTGTGTCCTTGTTGGCTAAGACATAATTCTAGCCATGGCAGTAAGAGCACCACCAATGGGTAAAAACAAGTCCCTGCCAACCAGGGCAACTCACAGAATTCATATGCCACTTAATTCCTAATTTCCTTCACAAACACGGCTGCAACCTTTACTCCTATATATATCAATCAATCAATAGGTTTTATTTGTTCAGTTTAAAAAAACTATTACAAATTACAAAATGCCAAATAATAAAATTCCAAGTTTACACTCCATCATTCATCATTTCAATAAATACAGACAATAAAATATTTTCAGATGTAACTGAATAGACAATAAATTAAAATCAAGATAATTCCCGTGTCAGTATTATATTTTAGTTAATTCCTTAAATATCTAAATCATAATATATCATTCATATTTTCCACATCAGTTCCAGAAAGGACTCTAACATGATACTAAGTAATACTTCTGAACAGTAAATAATCACTGACCCATCTTTAGAGAGGAACAGATTTCATATAAGCAGCCACCTTATACATTACACTTGAATCCCTAGTATTTAGGAGGTGCAATATTATTGCTTCAGGGGGGAGGTCGAGGCCAGCCAGGATGCCACCCAGCCACTTCTCTCTCTGAGGTCTAAATAAGAGATAAATCAGTAAAATGTGTTTAGCATCATCTTCCAGAGACAGGCCACACTTACAGTAAGATGAGCCAATATTCGCTGTCTTTTCCTTATGGCAGATGTAATTAGCTTTATATATTTCCAATCTAATCCTAGAAAAAGCTCTTCTCTTAGAAGGATCTGACAATTTAAGGAGGTACGGTTCTAATCCATGCTCTATTTTTATTTGTTTGTACCATCTTTATAATTTCTGGTTTGCTAATGCCTCTTTCATATTTATTTTTTCTATATCTCTTAACCTATTCTTAACAAGACTCACAGTCTCATCCCAGGGTTGTATAAAAAGTCCCATAATATGTGGCCTAAACCAATTGGAAAAAGTAAATTTTAATTACAATGATCGATGGAAATTCAAAACTAAATCGAAAATATTCTAATTCTTCCTCCAAGGCAACCTAGTTTCATTTATCATTATTTTTTTTTTTAATTACTTTACTTTTTGCTCCCTTGCCAGCCATCAGGATCCATTCTGGTTATGGACCCCCTTGCCTCCACCTCTGGAATTCTGCCCGCACTCACCCAGTTATCTCTGGCTTACCCCCCCAGAGAGTGGGGACGCAGCACCGACCCCACATATCAGGTCACGTAACATATACTAACATACTAAAATGCCAGCAGAATAGGCCTAATGGTCTTTCGTGTCTGCTCGTTTGGTCAGCCCCCACCCTGGGTGCTGACCTTGCTGTCCCCCTCGCCTTCTCTGGCTTCTCCCTTCCCAGTTCCGGATATTCTTGCTGCATTGGATTTTGCTTCCAGAACCCTTCCCCTGTACCTGTCCCACCCCCTCTTGAACTCCTCCACTGTCTCTGCCTCCACCAGCCCCTAGGCAGTGCATTCCATGGCTCCACCACCCTCTCAGTGAAGTAGCACCTCCTCCTTTCTCCCTGAATCTTCCCCCCTCCAGCTTCCACCCATGCCCTCTAGTGGCCCCTTCCTCCTTCCTTCGAAGCACCCTGACTGTTCCTCCCCTATTTACCCTCTTCATGTACCTGAAGACCTCTATCATGTCCCCCCGGTCCCTTCTCTCTTCCAATGTGTACATATTTAGCTCTTCAAGCCTCTCCTCATAGGTCCTGTCCCCCAAGCCCCAAATCATTTTGGTTGCCCTCCTCTGGACCCTCTCCAGGAGGTTAATGTCCCTGTTTAAGTGTGGCCTCCAAAACTGTACGCAGTACTCAAGGTGCGGCCTCACCAAGCAGTTATACAGAGGGAGTATCACTTCCCTCCTTCTGGAGGTGATCCCCCTAGCGATGCATCCCAGCATCCTGTTGGCCTTGGCTGCTGCCCTCCTACAAGTCTCAGAGTTGTTCATCTTGACATCCACCACCACCCCCAGGTCCCTCTCAGCCATCGAGACTTGTAGCATATATCTAGTTGGGGAACTGGCTCCTGGAGGCTGATTGAGGCTTCAGGAGCAGAGCTTCATTTAGATGGCCAGGCTCAGGATTGTTTTTCCTCCCTGTGAACAGGGACGGGGATGTGGCAATGACTATCGGTGTCCTACCCACCCCTGAGTTTAATTTAGCATCGATGCCGTGGTGGACCCAGCTTCCGCTAGGTGTTGCAGTGGCACCGAGTACCGTGACCCCCCCTCCCCCCGGAGAAGGAGAGAAGTCCTATGGACGCTCAATCCCTCTCCCCCAGCCGGCCCTCTGACAACCCAGGTCCATTCCTGAACCCAGGTCACAGGCGCCGCAAACGGAAAACCAACCGCTGCGCTGGCAGGCAGGCCTACCTTATTTCATTTAAAACTAATATTTTAATGGTTGCAATTATTTGTCTCTCTGACACCAAAGTACCTAAAGAGTATTGTCCAGTTTCAAGATTTAGAATAACCTTAAGGACAGATTATGGGACCATCAAGATATATCTGTTTATCTTATTCAGTATTATTTGTAAAGTTATTTAATCCAAGATTACCCCAGATTTCTGCTGCATACAGCAGGCTTGATTTTATTTTGGCCTCCACTACCTTTAAAACACCTCTTACCGAACTTCTTCCCATTTTGGCATCAGAAATCTTAAAAGCATTACATGCCATTTTAGTTTTATTACCAATCAGAGCTACATGATCTTTCCATTTAAGGTTCTCCACAAATCTTACAGCCAAGTAATCATAATATTTAACCTGGTCATCTTTTTCTTTATTTAACCACATGATGCATTTTCTCTTACTGTTATTGCCAAAAACCAATGTTTTGGTTTTTGTCATATTAATCTTTAACTTATGTCTTTCACATTGTTCATAAAGACAATTAAGTTTTCTTTGTAATCCCAATTTTGAAGTTGATATCAGGACCAGATCATCTGCATATGCCAAACAATCTATCCTGGTATTCCAATCTTGGGAGCATGAAAATCTGGGTTCTGTAATTTTCTAAGAATCTCATTTATATAGATGTTAAATAGTAGTGGTGCCAATAAACAGCCCTTCCGTACCCCTATATTAGTAAAAAAGGGTAATGTATTTCCCCTATGGTCATATTGGACCTTTGCCCAAGTATGACTATGTAGCCTAATCAGCATATTAAGTAAATCAGGGCAGATCCCTAAATTGTAGAGCTTATCCCAAAGAAGGGATCTGCTTATGCTATCAAAGGCAGAGGAAAAGTCTATGAAGCAGCAAAATAATTTTCCTCTTTTGATATATATATATTTCTAAGCCAAATGCTTCAATACATAGCAATGTTGTATAGTTGATCTTGATTTTCTGAAACCATTTTGAAACTCTTGCAGAATGGACCCATCTTCCAGCCAGTCATTTAATCTCCCCATAATTATTCTAGTGAATATTTTCTGGGTAATATCTATAAGGCTAATTGTCTTATACAGTTTAAGATTATTAGGGTGATCTTCTTTATATATCGGATAAATTATACTTCTCAACCAACTATTAGGTCTATCATGTCCCTGCACTATTACTCCTATATAAACAAATTCCGGTCAGATCCACCATGGCTGCATAATGAAGTTAGTGAAGTTGTGTGAAATTGTTAAGGAGGTTTGGAGAAACAACACAGTGATTTGTAAGTAGTACGATTTGTTTTAGTTTCTCTTCTAAGGAAGGCATACAGATTATTAGGAAAATATATGGAGGTGTACATTTTAATGGAAGGAATAGGAAGCTTACAAAAGAACCCCAGAGCAAATGTCATTGATGCGTGTGTTATCCCAGATGATATTGGCCAGACAGCCACATTTTAAAGAAAACACAATTGCACATATCCCAATAATGCAAAGCATTAAGGAAACATATGCAAATCCCCATGATGGTTCAGAAGGTGGCAGTACATGAAAAAGTAATGGCTGGCATATGTTCAGCCTTGGGATTATTTACAATTTTTTTTGTTTGTTTTTTAAGAGAAACAGTTTTTTTTGTCCACGAGGTAATGTAAGTTATATTTAAGCAATGTGTTGATGTCAGGAAGTCAGGTGTAATGATGATGGACTGTTAGAGAAAATGTGATATTAACTTTCAGAGGGGGTCACTTTTGATAAGGGCAAGGCAGTTATGCTTGTGATAATGGGAATATTAGGAAAGTATGAGGTCTACGCAGAAGTGGAGTACAAATATGCACAGTTTCATAAGTATGTGCTCAGAGTGCAGGCAAATGTGATATGCAGGTTTGTTTTAGAAATAGTTAAAAAGTTTTAAAACTACTAAAAAGACAAACTACACACCAGAACACATGGAAACATGACTAGATTTGTCTACAAGCACTATCTTCTATGCAAGTTGGAGCACGGGGGGGGGGGGGTAATGCTGGAGATCAGTTATAGTCCATGACATAACCACATGGTCAGAATATTAAATATCTTAAAATAAACATAAATGCAAAAGTAACAATTTCAAGAAGAAAATGCAGACTGTGACAATTAACAATTATAGGGTAAGTTAGCTCATCTGGACTTATTTGCTGCATATGTGTCTCAGTTGCTAAGGGGTCCTGACAATCTTAACCCTTCCTCAAGCCAAGCTAGCTACAGTATGTCTAACAACATGAATGGAAAGATTATGCATATGAAAACATATTAATTATGCTGTACATACCCTAAGACTCAAAGTGCGTCTCCTTTGGCTGCCATAATGTCTGTGGTTAATTGGAAACAAAAGACAATGTAACAAGACACTGGCCTCCACACAGCTATTAAACAATAGAGCAAACTACACTCAGGGAAGATTGTCTGAGACAAGATGCAATAAAAAAAACCTGAATAGCAGGTTCCAGGGAGTATAAAACTCACCAGGAATGTTAACATCCATTCTAGTGTCCCAGATAAAATAAATAAAAAATACAGCTGAGATTTTTTTAATGTTGGCTCTGATCAGAATAGCTTTTAAAATCACCAATTGTTTTCTTGTTCAATGTTTTCTAATACATACTTCTCAAACTTAAAAGAAAAAATACACTTTATCATCAAAGTTTGCATTTACCAAGTACTCTGCCCATGATTAAAATAATTTTGAACCCCCTCCCCAAAAAATGTGCTCTCACATGAAACTGCATGTTTAACTGTACAGACAATTAAAACATGTATTTCTAAATGCATTACTAACACCAATGCTTCATGATTAAAATAATTTGAACCCCCCCAAAATGTGCCCTCACATAAAACTGAATGTTTAACTGTAAAGACAATTTCTAAATGCATTACTAACACCAATGCTTTCAACGTTTTGAAACTACTAAAACAGACAAATTCTATATATATATATATATATATATATATATATATATATATATAGAATATGGTAAACAAATATTGTTAATCCTAAAAGCTGAACTTTATGTTTTTAGTATATAAAAACCTGTAGCTCTTTCAACTTACTGTAAATTAGAATGCTGTGTCTGTTGTTTTCCTTGGGAGCTGTAGTTTCACTCCTTAATTACTTTTTCCTTCTGAGACCCCAGGTGGCTCTGATAATCATTTGTTCCAAGGGTTTTTAAGTCAGTTTGAAGGCATTAAATAACTTCTGTTCTCCTAGTCTTTATTAAAGGCATTAAGTATCTTCTGTTCTCCTAGTCCTTAATAAAATGCAGGGGCTCCACAACTTGACAGAGTTGTTCTGTTGCTCGATACAGGTCCCAAACTAGTGTGTCTCATTCCAGCATGATAGAGCCACCTCATGCCCCTCCCACATGAATAAAAAAAAGGTGGGGTGGATCTTTAGGAGCTTCTCGGGTGGAGGTGGGTGTAGATCTTACTCAAAAAAAAAAAAAAACTAATGATGCCTCCCACTACTCAGGTTCCAGTTCTTGTATCACCCATTTAAGAAAGAAAATAGTACCCTGCAACCATTGACTAATATGAAAGTGTATTTATTTGAGGGCAGAAAACATTGCTTGGAGGAGGGTAAGGCAGAGGAGACTATTTACAATTCAGTCAGTTCCACGGACAGAAAACATGACATCACTCCTTTTGTACATGCAAAACGTCTGCAGGCTCCACCTACTGCAGCCATAAAAACTTCAACTAGGCCATAAAAATGAAAGTCAATTGAATAAAGAAAGTCAATAATTTAACATTATTTTCACTCAAGAGCCCCTCCTTATACACATACACACATTTTAAAAAATCAAGTACTATTCAGAGTTTCCATTGCTGGTGTTTCTTTGATGACCATGAAAAATCCCCTTCCTATCCCTACCAGTTTGCCAGAGAACTCTCTGCTCCTTATCTGGCAACAGATAAAATTGAGGTTCTGGCTCCAGTTGATGCCTGTGTGTATGTCTGTGTGTGCATGCCAGTGGAACTCTGAATAATTTTGAATTCATGTATTCCATGTTACCATTCCATGTGTGTGTGTGTGTGTGTGTGTGTGTGTGTGGGGGTGTCATTCTACTACTGGAATAATGCAGAGCTTTGAATTCTTTTATTCCATGGTAAACAATCACACAATGTACTGAATGTGAAGAGAGACAGATGACTGACGTGGTGATAAACATCTGTGGAAGGACTATTTTACATTATTTAGCAACATTTTATTATATTTTACGTGACTTTGAAAACATTTAGTGTTCGTTTTTTAACAGTTGCTTATGGGCCCATTTTATATAACTAATAAGGCACTCTGGGTAACGTTGGTGGTACTAGGTTTCCCCACAGTCCAGAGCTGAAGGTTCCAGCTTTGCCACATGCCTCATTGTGCCCCTGACCGTGGGGGAACCTAGTACCACCAATGCCTCTTCGTGCCTTATTGCTTAAATACAACATGATAAGTATTCTTTAAATAACAAAATGGAGGATACCAAACATATATGCACCAGTAAAGTACCTAGAGCAACCCATACCCAACAGCAGGGGTGCCTCTCCCCGAGTAGTAGGGGTCAATAGCGTCTTAAGGTTTTATACTGTAGGTTAACAAAGGTACATTGAAATCTATCCTCTATCAAACTAGTAATCACTACAGATCACACACTAGTATGTTAATCTGCTCTGACATCTGGAAAGGAAGTCAGGAGCCTCACTGTAGGTGTTTTATTTATTTATTTATTTTTTTACAAATTAGGAACAGTGAGGCACACTGAGTCAAGGCTAATTTCCAGGTATGACCTGGGGATGGAGGGTAACAGTGGTTGTGTGTTTTACAATGAAGTAACATGAAGTTCAGGCATCAATACAAATCAACATAGGTCAATAAAAGACTATAAAGTGAATTTTACAGTACCATGTAATAATGCAAATTGGAAATGCAGCAATTCATTATATAACTGAGTCAGTGTGCAACTGAGGAGGAGTAAGGCAGAAAGAACAGGGACTGTGACCTGCCTCAGGCAGAGAAAAAATATAACCAGAAATTCAAAAATATTTACTTGTATGGGCCGGGCACCCCCTGGTGTCCAGGGGTATTTGGTGGCATATCTCATCCAGGGAGCATCCACCTTATACCATGAAACCAGTACCTTCCTCCTTACCGAGTCAGCATGGGTCAGTGCAAATGGGCACCAGGGGCACCATAACTCATATAGAGGGCCACCAATGAACAAGAGACCACTCACAACCCAAGGTCCATACTAAGACCTGGGGTGAAGCAGGTGGCATATTTATCTGCTGTACTGTTGTCACATAACTTTGAAGGGTATTGCCCTTGCTATGTAAGCAATAAGACATGACAGGGTGTGTATTATGGTGATATAATAACCTCAGTTTTTTCCCATAGGGAAACCTAGTTATAATTTAACATTATAACCAGCTGGTTATAACAACATTCATTTGCCAGGTTTCCCTAAGACCCACGTGTGCACTATACTGTCGGAAAGTGAAAAGGCCAGATGGTGCTTTCAACTCCCAGTCATTACGGAGCTGAGGCAACAACCTGCTCCATGCAAGTGGAAGATGGGACTTGCAGCAAAAAAATGGGGCCCAACAATTATATAAAATACAATCTGGGCGACTGTGTAAAACTCAAATTTTATACACGCTCTAGGTGTGAGATGCTATTATAAACCCCTTGAGCTCTTGGGGGTTTATGTAGCATCTCACACCTTGGGTGTGTATAAAATTCTCATTATACACAGCCTCCCTGGCATTACTCTATTTATAATTGCACACCTGAGGAGCATTAAATGCACCTGAGAAGTACAGTTATATCACCATAATGGCACACCCTGAAGTGCAGATTGTACTTACAAAATGGATTTCAATATTTGACTTTCAATGAATGAAAATAAGACATTATTTTAGAAAGATACAAAATAGAACCTTTTATTGAAATATGCTTCCATTTTAACTTTGAAGACAAAAATAGTCCATATTATGGTAACCGGGGGTAGCTAAAACAATAAAAGACAATGAAAACCATCTGTGGCATGCATTTTATAAGAAAAAAGAAACATTTGTTACCTTATCTGCATTTCAGATCAATACAGGTACAGTATTTTTTTTTTTTTTTGCTTATTCTTTTTAACCCCCAGCCCTCCTGTGGACCACTTCCTTGGGCGGCATAGCGCTACCGTAAGCTTCCCGTTGCCATCCCACATCTGCTGGTACCCATTGACCCAATGTATCCCTTTGTCGGGTGATGAGCCCCTCTCTCGTGGTCATGATTGGGAGGAGAGACTTACCTACTGGCCTCCATTCCTCACGGGGCCCGGCGGGGATCAGCTCAGACTTCTTCTGGGCTTTACATGCATGGGGAGGCCAGACACCATCATCTGGCTGAGCACACCTGCGGTGCATGGTCACCCACACCACAAATGTGTGCCGCCACAATGGGCAGCTAGGAGCCACACCAGAGCAGTGCAGGCTCAGACCCAGCCTCCTGAGGAGGAGAGCATTCATAGGATGTTCCGAACCTTCCCAGCCAGCTTCCGCTCCTGTCGTCCTGGGCTTGGGTTACGAACCCGGGTCACCAGCATGCCAGGTGATCCCCCATTGCCTGGTGCTATGGAGCCAGCTGACAGACAGTATTTTAATGGAAATGTGTTCATAACTTTTGAACCTGCCAGGCTGTTTTTTTGGGGGGGCATACTTCTCTAGAAAACACCCATATATGATTCAAATGTATGTGTATTTATGAACTTCTGGAATGTATTGAAGCAGTTTGGGTCTGCCTCTGCAGATATAACTGTGCTTTCCCACCTTTTCTTTCTTTTTTTATATAGTATAATTGCCTCCTTTCCTCATCCTGTTTCTTTTTTCTTTGTCTTTCCCCATATTCCTTCTTACTCCCTTCCATCTCCCCAGCTATCTTCCCCTCTCCATTTCTCTTTCCTTCTACCCCTACCACTCCCTAACCACTTGATGTGTTTCCACTCTATTGACCTTTGGCTCCTTCCCTCCTCCCTCAACTTGGAGTTCCTGTACCATACCATTCCATTTGCTTCTCACACCATCCCCCCTCTCCCTGCTCTCATCCCCGCTCCAAGGGGAGGAAGTCTCAATCCATCTCTCTCTTCATTCTCTTGCTCCTCCTTCTGTCTGGTGATGTGGAGTCCAACCCAAGTCTCTCCTCACCTTTCCCCTCTGCTTCCGCAAAAGGCCTTCGAAGTTTTCATCTCAGTGCTAGAAGCCTTCTCCTAAGATTGACCTCCTCTCTGCTTAGATCCTACAACACTCTCCTCACATCCTCTGCATCTGAGTCTTGGCTCTCCTCAAGGATCCCAGACTCCAGTATGCCCTTCCCTGATTTCCATCTATTCAGGCAGGACAGGGGAAAATGTGGTGGAAGTGTTGCCATCTACTTTCAACAGCCTCTCCTGCTCCCTTGTTTTCAGGGAGGCTGTATCCTCCTTCCACAAACTCCTCCTCATCAGGCTTACATTCACCTCATTCATTTCTGTCTACATCAGGGTCTACTATGCCTCACACAAGATGACACCTCGTTCTCTGTTAGGCTTTCTCTCCAATATAACCTCACATTTGTCCTCTGGTGAGCAGGTTATCCTTGCTAATTTCAATGTTAATTGGCTCTACTACACCCAGAATGACTATCCAGAAGACTAAGTCCCTAAATTTGTCCCAGGTTATCTCTGAGCCCACCCAGCTCAATCATCCCTTCTCTAAACATACCTTGTTGAACTAGATTCTGTCCCCCCACCCCCACCACACTGTTGCAGCAGGTATCTTATCTGACACCTTCAGCAACCAGTACATGACGTTCTGTATCTGGAAAATCTGCCACCCCCAGCCCCTAAATACACCTGGTCAAGCTGCCTCTGTTTGCAAACATCAGTGTTCTCCTGAGTGTCCTTGCTGCAATAGACTAACCAGACACCCCCTTGACCTCCATCATTAGTGTGGCCCTCTCCCTTTTTCTTTTCAAATTCTCCTCAGTCTGAGACCTGCATGCCCTCTTAGGAAACCCAGGGTCAAATCATCTCACTTCTTTTGGAGTTCCACTGAAATAATTTATTAGTGCAAGTCCCATGATCCCGCATGAGCCAAGTACAAATTATCCCACTCACTTCCTGATCTTCAATACAGGGCTCTGAGAAATAACTACATTAAGGCTCTCTGAGCTGTGAAATCCCAACACAAGAGTTCCAACCTCCAGAGTAACCTCAACTCCCCAGCCAAATTCTGGAAGTTAATCCATGCACTTTTTGACCCCCTACCCAGTCTACTCCCCCGTCCTCACTGTTAGTGGCTGACCAGTATCTGACCCTTCCTCAGTTGGTGCTCACTTCATTGAGTTTTTCACCATAGGTGCTCTCCCCCTGCAGCTGGCTCTACTACTTAGCCTCCTGCTCCCTGCTCCTCTCACCTCTAATCCACAAAGGGTTTCCACTTTTCTCCCATCACCAGTCATGAAACACTGCTTGCCCTCTCCTCCCTTGATCAGTCAAAGTGCAGCCCTGATGGGCTAGATCCTAAACTCCTCTACATCTCCTCAGCTTCTGTTGCTCTTCCACTGAGGCAACTGCTTAACCTGTCATTCTCCCTCGGCTCCATCCCTCAGTCTTGGAAGATTACCAAAGTTTTTCCACTTCACAAAGTAGGTGATCCCTCTTTCCTGGAAATTACTGCCATATCTCCCTCCTCCTCACTCATGCTAAACTGCAAGAGAAAAGTAGTTTACTTTAGACTCTTGACTACCTCACTTCTTCCAGTTGCCTCTTACCCTTTCAGTCTGGCTTCGGGGAGCATCACTCCGCCATCTCCTCCCTGCTGTTTGTCACTGACTCCATCATGTCCAGGATGGATTAGAGGCATATGACATTTGCCATTTTCATTGATCTGGCCAAAGCATTTGCCTCTGTGTCCAACTCGCTCCTCCTGGATAAGCTGAGCTCGGCCAACCTCTCAACTCCTGCTATTGACTGGTTCCATTCCTACCTAAAGGGCCACTGACAATCAGTTCATGTTGGAGGCATGTTATCATCTTCTCTCCCTATTCAGGCTGGGGTCCCACAGGGTTCAGTCTTAGGTCCCATCCTGTTATTGATTTTTTTGAATGAACTCCCCTCCACCTATGTCAGCTCGAATATACACATGTATGCAGATGACACAGTCATCTTCACTTCTCGCCCAGCTACATCTTTAGTGCAACACCTGCTCCAACAGGATTTCAACCATGTCTTGTGCCACTCCAACAATCTCAAGGTCAACACTAAAAAAATGGTGTCTATGAACTTTGGTACAAGCCAGACATTGACCAGGCTCTTGAGACTCCTGATCTTCACCACACTAGATGGCTCCCCTCTTGAAATTATGTTATCCTTCAAGAACCTTGGCATGGCTTGACAATAAGCTTGACTTCTCTGACCACGTCAATGCTATCCATGCAAATGTCCACACTATGCTTGGTGCCTTGTACCAAAACAAAGACACTGTACCCCTGCCAGTCCACCATGAGCTGGTTACCAAAATGTTATTACTGGTCTATGGTATAGCCCTCTCCACTTCCCTAGCCAGACTGGCCATCCTCTGCAATGCCTTTTGTTTCTTTGTGACTAATTTATCTCCACATATGCATCACTGCTCCCTCTACTCCTCCCTGTCCATCCTCCCCCACCTTCAAGTTGTCAGTCACACTGCACTTCCTTCATCTCCAAGTTCTGGTTTGGCTTCTTGCCATCCTATCTTGCCTCACTCCTCTCTCCTGTCCCCCCTGCTCCATGCACCCTCCACTCAAGGGACCAGTGAACCTTCTTCACTCCTCACCCTAATTCCTCTGTTGGGCAATCTGCCTTCTCTTATTGCTCGCCATCCCTCGGGAACTAGCACCCTCCATCCATTCATCACTCCCCCTGCTTAGGGTCCTTCAGATGACAGCTGGAACTCCTCCCTCCACCCACCTGTACTTGTTTCTCCTTAGATAGCCCCATAGTGACTTTGGTATTTTAGGTTTTTGACTCCCCTCAACACAACTGCTCCCTAGTCTAGTATTTTGACTAGATTTGTACTGCTTTGATGCCTATCAAAGGGCTGGTGCTGGCAATATAGCCTACTGGTTAGAGTAACAAGTTATGAATGAACTTAGTACATCCAGCAGATCTGGATTTGCTTCCTGCAACCTCCACTTGCATACTGTGTTACTCTGAGCAAGTCACTTAACCATCCCAGAGCTCCAGGTTATTCTGAAAACAGGTAGTTGTGCTTAGTGGGCCTTACCCGGTTACCAAAAGAATAAAACAAAATAACAAATATCTAAATGTTCCACTTGCACTTGTGTTTGCATAGTATATTTGCACTTTATCATATTTGCAAAATTGTATCAGTTAAGTATTCTTCCTATTAACTGTTTGTATTTTAGCCACATCATGTAATGTACTGTATTACATCTCATTGTTTTCCTTCTGTAACCCTTCCTCCAGGTTGCACCTGGAAATGAGCCCTGGCTCAGTGTACCTTTCCCAGTTACCAATTTTCAATATACAGATAAACAAACACATATTTATTCAACATATGGAATGTTTACCATGGACTGTTTGCCATGGAATACAGGGATTCAAAACTCTTCACAACTCCACTGGCAGACTGTTCCTCTCTCAACATACTGTATATGTGCACACAACAAATGCCTCATGTGGAGCCAGAGCCTCAATTTTATCTCTCTTAGGGTAAGCATCAGAGATTTCCCTGATAAGGAGGTAAAGGTAGTAGGAGGTTTTTTTTATTATCAGCAAAGAAACACTAGTAACGAAAACTATGAACAGTACTTAATGTTTCTAATGTGTTTATGTGTGTAAGTTGAGTGTGATTATCATGGAAACAACATTCAATTTGTTTTGTTTTTCATTTAAGGTAGTTCTATTTTAAGGGCCTGGTTGAAGGTTTATAATAAGTAAAGGCAGCAGCCATGTTTGTGATGGAAGGTCAGTTCTTGTTGTATGAGGATTGATTTGTTCATTGTGTGATATGGCTACTAAAAAATCTGGTCAGGTTTAGGACCAGGATGATCATGCAATAGTGCACGGTCACCTGATTGGTTTTACCCAATTAAATTTCTTTGATTTTTAGATCAATTATATAATTCAGTTTCGGTCACTACTACCATAACTTCATTTCATTGGTGGCATGTTCAACACCATTACATTACTGTGACGCTTGGCCAGCTGGTTATGATTACTGTATGATACTGGTATTATAAATAAATGGTCAGAGTATGAAATGTCAGTCTGTGAGATTTGGCCCTTTTTAATTACAATGTGTCAGCAGCTGAAATCACAGGATGTATTACACTGACCAGGAGATCTCTGTAATGTAATTAATTCCTTGAGAAATTGCATTTTATGACTTCATGCTTTTGACATTGGAAACTAAATATGCACTTTATTACATCAGGAAAGATTGTAATTTAGCTGATTCCTGTTGGTTACCTCACACCTGGGTGATGGACTGCAGGGTTGTAAACCTCATAGGAACTGGTTGATCAAAGACTCATAATTTGGGAAATGGGTTTTTGCTGATGTACACATTATTTAAAATACCTCCTGGTAGGGAATCATGTTTGTAATTTTATATTCTAAAAGGAGGAGCTAGATGCCTCACAGAAGGGGTGTGGAGACACAGAGTTTAAACTGATACTTGTGTCTGAAATGTTTGGCATATATTTTCTTGGGACTCTAGTGAGAGGCAGCTCTCTGATCCAACTTTAAAACGCACTTCCAGAGCTAATACCTTAGATAGCAAAAATCTAAATGTATTGTGGTAGGAGATTTGCTTTTCAATTTTCCCTTGTTCTTTTATCTTATTGTGAGCTCTTTGATATATTGTTCTGTGTTTATATCTTTCATATTTTTATCATCTTTTAGTAAAGTGCATTTTCTTTGAAAGACTGCCTGGGTGTCTGCCAGTTCTTTTTGCATGTGACATATGGGGGTTAAGTCTGACAAAACTGTTCAACAGCTTGATGGTGTTACTAAGCTTGGAAAAAGGTAAGAATATACCTAAGGTCTCTTATAGAGTTAAAAGGGTTCATTTTGGAAGCCTGGCTGGGTGCCCCTGCTGAAAGATTGTACCACAGTCCCCGAAGAGGGTACGTATCTGAGCCTGTTCATTAGGTATGCTAGCATAAGGTTCAGTTTGAGTCCCCCCACCACTTGAGCCTAAAGGTGATTTGGACCCAAAAGCAGACAGGAGGGTTACCCTGTCTGTTACCTGTTCACACTATTGCACTCTGAGGTTGGCACTGTGGGAGCAGAGGGCCTGACCTGCTGAGTGCATTTGTGACAATTACTACTGCTGTACTTCTGATTGCCATTCCAGAATATGCTAGGGGGTTTAAGATGGTATTTAGAAGGATGGTTAAATGCTTTCTTATAGGTTGTTATTACTTTGTTTCACTGTTTTATGCGGGAATGTAGATGCCTAATAGTATTATCAGATATAAAACAGAAAATGTATTTTCCTGATTTCTTTTGCATACAAAATACCACACTTTCTTTTCTATGTCTAACCTTATTTCTCTTACCTTGCGGGCTATGTAAGTGGGGTGCTCTTTTCCAATAAACAGCAGTGGGGCATTTTGTAGTTATGAGTGGAACAGTATACCGGTTTTCTGGAGAGAGAGAGAAGTACATTCCTCTTAAGAAATTTATTTACTTACAGATAACATGATGAGTAACAGTAAAGAATATAATTTGACTACTTGGAATGTAAGGGGACTAAATCATAAACTTAAGAGGCACTCTATTTTATGTGATCTTAACATGCTTAATCCATCAGCTGTATTTTTGCAAGAAACACATCTTAATACAGAAAATGCAAAATTAATGCACAGAGAATGGATAGGTCAGGGATTTGGAGCATGGCCAAAAAAAAAAAAAAGATATCAGGGGTCAGGATATTGATAAAAAGAGGCTTCAATTTCCAGCCTTGCATTACTAAGACAAATGACACAGGTCACTACATTATTGTGAATGGGAAATTGGATGAGCAGTATATAACCCTAGTTAGTATCTATGACCCTACCAACCATACACACATGGTTTTCTCAGTGTTAGGTACAAAAATTAATAACTACCTAGACAGCACAATTTTAGTTGCAGGGTATACTAATAGTACTTTAGATCACACACTAGACAGATCTAAATTTTGGCCAAGCCAAACCAAATCTGTTAAAGCTCTAAATAACTAATCTTGATCTAGTTGATGGATGGAGATTCTTATACCCCCAAACTAAAGAATTCACCTTCTGGTTGAAGTACCACCAAATGGGTTCTCGTCTTGACCATAATTACATCCTAAAGGGAATGGTAAATTGACTAGTACAATCAGAGATAAAAAACTAATTATTTCAGACCACTCTGTAGTTATACCGACTTTTAGAGAAAAAAAAAATAACACAGAATGTGCTCGTAGATGGAAACTTAATTTAATGATAGTTGATCCTGAATCGATTAGCAAACTTAAACCAAAGATAGCAGAAATTTTGCTAGATAATAAGCCTGAGGACACGTCTTGGGTCACAACTTGGAAATACCTTGAGTGTTGTCTAAGATGTTTTCTTATAAGCTTAGCTTCAGGACTCAAAAAACAAAAATTCAAAATGTCTGAGGATTGCTAAATAAAATTTAAAAAGCTGAAAGTGAATTGCTTACAGACAACTCCCTTGAATCCTGGACAAAATGGTCGCAACTTAAAAACAGAGTATAATGAACTAGGAGGTTCTTTGTCTTTTAAATAGTAAGGAGTGAAGCTGAATTTGTAATAAGGAAATTCAAAATACACAATGTTGACATAGAAACATAGACTTTGATGGCAGATAAGGACCGCTTGGCCCACCTAGTCAGCCCATTTCCCTACCTACAGGATAAGCTACAGATCCTAGTTAACCAACAGCCTATTTTTTCCTAGCCCCCACAAAAATTGCCTTATGTTTGTCCCATGTATTCTTGAATTCTCCCACAATTTTAGACCCCACAACCTCCTCAGGAAGGCTTTTCTATGTGTCCATCACCCTCCCTGTGAAAAAATACTTCTTCACATTGCCCCTGAACCGCCCCCCCATCTTCAAATTGTGTCCCCTTGTTCTTGCACATCTCTTTTTCTGAAAGATGCTACCCTCTTGGACTTTGTTGATTCCACTGAGGTACTTAAACATTTCTATCATGTCCCCCCTCTCCCTTCTTTCCTCAAGGGTATACATATTAAGCTCCTTCAGTCTCTTCTCGTATGGCTTCTCTTGCAGACCCTGCACCATTTTAGTTGCCCTCCTCTGGACTGCCTCTATCCTGTCTATGTCCTTGCGGAGATGGGGTCTCCAGAATTGGACACAGTACTCCAGATGGGGTCTCACCAACTGTCTGTACAGAGGGATAACAACTTTCTGTTTTCTGTTGGTGATGCCTCTCCCTATACAT
This sequence comes from Neoceratodus forsteri, assembly GCA_016271365.2. NCBI lineage: Eukaryota > Metazoa > Chordata > Ceratodontiformes > Ceratodontidae > Neoceratodus > Neoceratodus forsteri. The sequence goes on along the minus strand of CM028135.1, from coordinate 637,008,410 downwards.
CCCAGTATCCCCCCAGCCCTCCCTACTGCCTTCTCACATTGCTTACTAACCTTAAGGTCATCTGATATGATTACCCTTGGGTCCCTTTCCATTTTTGTTGTTGTTACTACCTCCCACCCCATTGTGTAATCTTCCCCAGGGTTTTTGTTTGCCAGGTGCATTATTTTGCACTTCTTTGCATTGAATCCAATCTGCCATACTTCTGACCATTCCTTCAACCTTGCCAAGTCCCTTCTCATCCTTTCCACGCCTCCTTGTGTATCAACCCTGTTGCAGATCTTTGTGTCATCTGCAAAAAAGGCATACTTTTCCTTCTAGCCCCTCTGCAAAGTCACTTATAAAGACATTAAAAAAGACTGGACCCAGTACTGAACCCTGCGGTACCCCATAGTAACCTCTCTTTCTTCAGAGTGGACTCCATTTACAATTACCTTCTGTGTCCTGTTGTCCAGCCAATGTTTTACCCAGGCTACCACCCTGGGACCCACTTCCAGGCTGGTTAATTTGACTATTAATCTTTTGTGTGGCACTGTGTCAAAAGCCTTGCTAAAGTCTAGGTAGGCCATGTCCACAGCCCCTCCCTGGTCTACTACTTTGGCCACTCAGTCAAAGAAATCAATTAGATTTGTCTGATGTGACCTTCCCACTGTGAACCCATGCTGCCTTGGATCCTGTGCCCCACTGGCCTCTAGATACTCAATAATTCTTTCTTTCAGAAGTGATTCCATCACTTTCCCTACCACAGAGGTCAAACTGACAGGTCTGTAGTTTCCTGCCTCTGTCTTGCTCCCACTTTTGTGAAGGGGAATCACATCTGCCTTCCTCCAGTCCTCAGGTACCACACCATCCTCCCATGATTTGTTAAAAAGGTGTCTTGCCTAATCGAAGAGTCACAAAGGAATAATCACACTTGGCATTCACACATCAGCACAATTTATTGCAAGCAAAAGATAATTACACTTCATTTAGCAGCAATATCACTATCAGCATTAATGATACACTTTAGCATTCATTCATTAGCAATATTACTATCAGCATTAATATATACTTCAATTAAGCAAAACATGATACATCACCGATTCAATAAAGCATCATCCAAGCCTTTTCCCAGTAGCTGGGGAAGCCCCTAAATCATCTCACAGCCTGGCCAGGAGTTTTGAACTGGGAGAAAGTTCCACAGCGATGCGTCCACCCTGCAGATGAGGCTTCCAACCAGGCATTGAGAAAGCTACATTTATATCTTATTCTATGCTAAAAATAACCGTGCAGCCTTCATTGTGTTATTTTACTACATTCTAGAAGCTGGCCGGGCTCCCAGGACGTTGCAAATTCACATGATAAGGACTGCTCAGAATTCCCCACACCTGCTAGGTCACTGTGCTCCAAACACTGACCGGGTGCCTAGAACACTATGAGCTAAGCAGAAGTTTAAACAAAACTACAAAAACAGGTTGCCTGATAATATGCGACCTTCAAGTCAGCAAAATACACTGTCTGAAGCAAAACATAATAATGAGGCTATCTAACTAGCAAAACACCAATTAAATGAAGCAGCATGTAAAATGGAGTCACATAACAAAAATGGAGTATAAAATGACATACATTACATGAAATAGCATACAAAATGGAGTGACAATAATCAACATATTATACTATCACTACATTCGGTCCTTTGATTATTGTAAATACGATTTGTATGATATTGGTACTATAGCAAAATTACTACTAATATAACATGATAAGTAACAAGTCCAAATAAGCAAGATAATTGTCACTACAGCAATGATTATGATAGGATGTATCAGAATATTTAACACTTTTGTAGCTGATGGAGACCATCCTGTAACACGGTCCTCCACATATTCATTATTATTATATCGCATTGTGCATTCTGTCCAATCAATAAATCGCGAAATATTTTCTGCTACTCCCATTCCCCATACCTGTGAAGCATTAAATAACTGCAAGAACTCAAAATCATAATTCAAAGTTAATCTTTGGGGTAAGAAAACAGTTGGCATCCATTGAGCTTGTAAGTTAATTAAGCTAAATACATCAATTCCTACTGCCTGAAGCCTGTTAGTCAGTGTTTCTATATCAACACTATTTAAAATTCCCATGCCTGCCCCTGCTCCACCTAATAGCGTATCATACCAAGCTCTTTTATATTTGCATTTTCTACTAAACATAAACGTTATGTTAAAATGGATTACATTTTTCTGATACCGCTGCGCTACTGATGTACATGTGGATGGAACCTTAACTATACTATCATTGCTAATTACAGGATGATTTTTCAACACTGTAATGTGATCTGCCCAAGTAGTTCTATTAGTTATTGCAGTAGCATTCATGCAGAATAACGTGTCTATGTCAATCAAAGTAATACTTGCATTGAAAATGTCTGTTTGATTCATGCAGCAATCAAGTCTATGTTGTACAGTCACCATGCAACTATTCGTAAGTTGCAGCATCTAATAGCAGTCTGGTTCTGTAATTTAATCCAATTTGTGTCCTGCATAGGTTGGACATATAATCGTCCTGCCATTGTCTCAACTGGTTTCCAAATGTTCACATCTGGTGAAAAGTAATGTTCACTATAGGACATCCTTGGTTTTCAGGGCAAGTAAAGTTGTCTTGCACTTTAAACTGGTGGAAGATTTCCAACCCCATTGTACAAGTGGGTGTCAAGCTTCAATATTCTTCCACCAGGGGTAATAGGCTTTACCGAATGGACCGTGAGAGAGAGTGTTATTCCTTTTAGAATCCATTGAAGAACCTAGAAAATACACAGACTGATTATTCTCAAAGATAACATGTGTTCGCTGGTACATATTCCCATCTCTCTTTCCCTGACCTGATAATTAATACTGTGTTGTCTCGTCCAGTGGCTATCACCTCAGCTGGTTCAGGAGGGCCATTTAGGTTTGTAACCCATATTTTGGCACCATTGTTAAAACCTCCTGTAGATCTAAAACCTTTATCCCCCCTTGCTGTTAAGAGTGTGGGGGCTTGTCCCTTTATAGGGGTCACTTTGTTAACTGGAATAATTAACAATTGAGCCACTCTGTCATACTGTTGAATTAACAGATTTTGTTCTCCACTATTCAACAAAATTACTTTCACTTCTCCTTGGTAATCACAATCAATCACCCTCCCAAAATTTGTATTCCTTGAGGGCTAATTCTGATTTAGGTGCTATCCAACAAAATGTCTCAGTGGAATTTGTATTCCAATACCAGTTTCTATCACTTGAATGTTTCTGCTGTTTATTCTGTATTCTTGAAGGGCATGTAAATCAAGTCCAGCAGCTTCTGGGGTTGCCTGCAAGGAGACAGAGCTCCTGTGTAATTTCCCAATATAACACTGTTTCTGTAGTTGAGTAAGCCTGCACTTGCAAATTAGAGTTATCATTCACATTAAGGGGTCTCAGATTCTCCAATTGGTCTATTATTTAAAATCTGTAATGCTTCATGCAAATTCTCTTTCCATTTCGTAGGCTCCCCCAATTTCCTAAACTGTTCTTTCAGCAATCCATTCATTCTCTCAATTAACCCTGCTGCCTGTGGGTAATAAGGATGTGAAATACCCACTGTATGTTATGGGCTTGAGCATAAGCTTGTACCATTTTCCCCCTAAAATGGGAACCATTGTCACTTTGTATCTGCAAGGGTATTCCATAGTACAACATAATTAAGTCAATTGCCTTAATGGTGTTTTTCTGTGTAGCTTGTTTACAAGGGTATGCCAATAAATACCCTGAATATGTATCTACAACTGTGCAAGCATATCGACATCCTCCACTAAGGGTGAGGTCCAATGTAATCAATCTGCCAAATTTGTCCTGTAATTTTCCTCCCCAATTGTCCTTTCACAATATGAGGATTGGTCTTTGTTGCCCATGTTGGCATATAGACACTGAGCAATAACAGTTTTAACTAAATCCAATGTTAGGGTATACCCTACTACATGCCCACCTGTAAGTGGTTTTCTCCCAAATGTCCACATTTTGATGTGCCCATTTTGCCAGCCCTGATAACTGCTGACTTTGAGTTTCTTCAATATCCACTGGAAGAATCTTAGCTCTTTCATCTGCAATAGAATTATACCATCGTTCTAGTGTATCTGAAGCACAATGAGCATCAACATGAAATACAGTAGTCTGAGTATTTTGCACCATAGTCCATATTTCTGCCACAGTTCTTTTCCCCATATTTCTTTCGAATAAATTTTCCACTCATCCTTAGCCCAAGTGGGCAGCCAGGTTGTTAAACCATTGGCTACAGACCATGAATCAGTATAAATATGACATGTACCTGGGTTTCTTGTCTCAAAGCCTGATATACTGCATACAACTCAGCATATTGACTGCTTTTCCTTCTCCTGATGTTACCAAAAACTTTTCAGTGTGTGGACAATAAGCTACTGCTTTCCAGTATCTCCTATTTCCCATATTTGGCTGAGCCGTCTGTAAACCATACATGTGCTCGGTCAGAAACGGCAGCTCATCAAAAGGCTTGCCCCATTTCACAGGTGATTCTTGAATTTCAGGCATTTTTCCTCAACCTGTTCTCCCTCTAGAGGAATTTCAGCTACCTTCTCATGGAGGGCTGCTATTCCCCAATTCCTACCTTTGCTCGATCCTGAATATACCATTTCCATTTGATAATGCTAGCTCCTGAGCATGTCCTATTTTGTGAGTTCTAGGGAGCTTTTTACCCATTGCATAATGGGTATCTCTGGTCTCAATGCTACCTCATGACCCACTGTCATTTGTTCTGTCTCTATCAGAGCCCAGTAGCATGCTAGTAGTTGTCTCTCAAAAGGTGAGTATCTGCTACCTACCTCTGGGAGTTTCTTATTCCAAAACCAAGTGGCACTTTCTGTCTCTCTTGCTTGCCACAAACTCCAGTTTGCATACTGCCCAGTTACGGACACATTTAATTCTACCTCCCTCCTGTAGGGGCCAAAGGTCTAAGGCTTGCTGCACTGCTTCCTTAGCCTTATCAAATGCTTTTGTTGCTCATCCCCATTCAAACTCGTATTTTTTCTGGTCACTTTAATAAGGGAGCTAGTATTTGCCCTAAATGGGTATATGCTGTCGCCAAAATCCAAACAAACCCACAAATCTTTGTGTTTCAGTTTTGTCTTGTGGAGTCGAAAAGGCCAGTATTTTCTGTCATGCCTTGGGCAATATTTCTCTATGCCCCCTGTTCCATTGAATTCCCAAAAATTTTACTGTTTGGGAAGGACCCTGTACCTTGTCTGGATTAATTTCCCATCCTTTCTTCCTCATATGATCAATGGTCTCATCTAGTAACTGCTGTACTTTATCTTGATCAGCCCCTGGATCAAGATATCATCAATGTAATGAGAATCTGCATGCCATCCGCAGCTTCAACTCATCCAGTGTTCTGCCACCATCCGGTGGCAGATGGTGGGCTATGTACATATCCCTGAGGTAATCTAGTGAGCATATTGCCTCCCCTGCCATGTGAAGGCAAACTGGTCCCAAAACTTTTCCTCAATCGGAATAGTAAAGAATGAATTAGCTAAATCAATAACTGCATACCATACCCTTTGTGCCTTTGTATTTGTTTATCAGGGTGACGGTGTCTGGAACGGCAGCCATCAATGAAGGGGTGTACTTGTTCAATTCCCTATAATCTACTGTCATCCTATGACCCGTCACTTTTCTTGACTGGCCACACAGGATTGTTCCAAGTTGTTGTTGTGGGTTTAAGCACCCTGCCTCTAATAGATCTTTAATAGTGGCAGTTATCTCCTCATGCCCTCCTGGTATTCTATACTGTTTCATACAGATAATTTTTGTAGCAGGTGGAATGGCTACTGGAGGCATCTGCACCTTCCCCACTACTACTGGTCTTGCTGAAATGTAAGGTTTTACTCCAAATTGATATTGTCCATCAGACAATTGCAACGTCATCCCCTTTAGTATGTCTATTCCTATAATGTATTCCAGAATCGGAACAATCATTACACAATATTTTCTCCGGGGCAGCTGACCTATTTTCAGTTCCAAAATGGTCTGTATTGCCTCAATTTGTTTACCTCCTAATCCTGTAATTACCTTTCATGACCTTTGTGTTTGCTGGGGTTCCATAAATTAATGAGGCCTCCGCCCCAGTGTCAATTAAAGCTCGTACTTTTTGGGTGAGCCACTTTTCCACCATTTCCAATTCTACATGAGGTCTAAAATCCTCCTAGCCCACCCTTCTACTGGGGCTTGGCTTTCATTTCAGTCATATTTTAGGTTTTTCAGTTGCTGCAACTCCCTAACGGTACAAATCACTGGGATACAGATCTGCATATTCCTGCTCCGGTCGGGTGACTCAATGGATCCCTGAGGGAGCCCTCCCCGGATATACTTTCATCATCAAACTCTGCCGGGGAGCAATTGGACTACAGACTCTCTGAAGAGACATGTACATCTGTCTTTAACTTTGAATTGGTCTGCTTATTTACTCGCTTTAGTGTTCAACCTCTTTTTGTACATTTCCCACATATTGGGGTACTGATCCCATCAATGTTTTCCTTGCCACCCCATCCTTTAAGAGAGCCAGAACATATCTCTCCTAGAAACTCGACCTCAGGATTGGACCGCTGTTTATCCTGTCCTGAAGAATCATATAAACTAGACCCCTTTGGGCCCCAATCTCCCAGTTCCCTAACTGCCGTATTGCCTCTAGCACTACACCTACTGTTTTCCCCATCTGATTAATCAACAGTCATCATTACTGCCTTATATGCAGGTGGTGCAATTTGATAATCTTATTACGATCAGACACTGGCACAACAACACTCATTAAATCAGCATGGTCTTCTGTGGAGACCGCAACTTTCATCATTTCCATTTTAAAGTTTTATATACAGTTCTTTAAGGTAAACCATGGTTTACTATCCTCCGGCCAGTCACTCACCGTCGGATACTTGTGTTTGCAAGCCATAGCCACCACGTCCAGCATCGTAGCATAGCCCTGCCCCTGTATTTGGAGGGTCCGAAACGCCTCCTTCACCACAGGGTCATAGCTTAGTGACAGAAACCTAGGGCATCAGTTTCATCTAAGCTTACTTCATCCGCCCTGTGTCATACAACCTCACCAGCCATCTCAACAAACTCTCCCCAGGTGTACCGCTCCAGGAGGTCTGATACCTCCTGTTGAGAAAAATCCTCCACTACATCTCGATTCCTAGATTTCCTGATCCAACACTTCAGTACGCCTTCTAGACACTGGCTGTGCATGCAATATTGGAACCTTACGTCCTCAGCCTTTTCTTCTTTATCTGAGGCTGACCTTTCCTCATCTGTAGAAAACCAAATATCTCCATCCCATGTTTCAGGATCCCAGTGGGCTCCTGCCCTAGCTATTACTAGGCTTACCTTTTCCTACTAACTCTGCCCTCCTCTTTTATACTTGTATTGTGTACTCGGACAGCTGCATTTTCTGCAACTGTCTGATAGGTATCCAATTTATCACTCAGCAAATGATTTTGACATTGTAACATCACAGCTTTACTTTCCAAATCACAAACCTTTCGCTCCAACTCTGCCTTTTCACTAAGAAGTCCACTACCTTTTAATGCATCTTCCTATAGGCAGACAATAAAATCCACCCCCTGCGCCCCAAGGCAGCACATTCTTTCCCTTTTGCCACAGGCACTCTTTTCATATATGTGACAACATCTGCAGGCTCAGAATCCTTTAAACAGGATTCCCAGTGTTCACTCAACCCTGCACAACATGACCACTCAGTGGCTAAATCAGCATAAGGTTGGTTTTCCCAACCAGGAATTTCCACTTGTGCACATGCAACATTAGACTCTTTTCTTTTAAACATTTTACTTCACCTTAGTATTCCTTCCTTTATGAATCCTGCGACTACGCCAAAATTGTCTTGCCTAATCGGAGAGTCACAAAGGAATAATCACACTTGGCATTCACATATCAGCACAATTTATTGCAAGCAAAAGATAATTACACTTCATTTAGCAGCAATATCACTATCAGCATTAATGATACACTTTAGCATTCATTCATTAGCAATATTACTATCAGCATTAATATATACTTCAATTAAGCAAAACATGATACATCACCGATTCAATAAAGCATCATCCAAGCCTTTTCCCAGTAGCTGGGGAAGCCCCTAAATCATCTCACAGCCTGGCCAGAAGTTTTGAACCGGGAGAAAGTTCCACAGCGATGCGTCCACCCTGCAGATGAGGCTTCCAACCAGGCATTGAGAAAGCTACATTTATATCTTATTCTATGCTAAAAATAACCATGCAGCCTTCATCGTGTTATTTTACTACATTCTAGAAGCTGGCCAGGCTCCCAGGACATTGCAAATTCACACGATAAGGACTGCTCAGAATTCCCCACACCTGCTAGGTCACTGTGCTCCAAACACTGGCCGGGTGCCTAGAACACTATGAGCTAAGCAGAAGTTTAAACAAAACTACAAAAACAGGTTGCCTGATAATATGCGACCTTCAAGTCAGCAAAATACACTGTCTGAAGCAAAACATAATAATGAGGCTATCTAACGAGCAAAACACCAATTAAATGAAGCAGCATGTAAAATGGAGTCACACAATACAAAATGGAGTATAAAATGACATACATTACATGAAATAGCATACAAAATGGAGTGACAATAATCAACATATTATACTATCACTACAAAAGGGTAGTCAGTGGTTTCACTAGTTCTCACCTTTTGTTGAAGAGAATACAATAACATTACAATTATACAATTGCTTGGTTATACCAGACACAATTTATACATCAGATACATGTACATAAGTTCTGTCTACTGCAGAAATTAGACATACAGTACACATTCATAAATTTTAGTACAAATTCATAAACTTTAGTATATGAGTATGATAACAGTGTACCAATGGATCCATGTAGTTGAACAGAGAGTAATAGTATAGGGTGAAAGTGTGTGTTGGTGTAGCCCTATGCTAACTGACCATGTTCAGTGAAAGGGACCCAAGACAGGACCTCCCTGTCCCACTGCCTCCTTTTAAAAGCCCACCAAGTAGAATGAATCTAACCAAGGTCCTTCAAGAAATACTTAAAGAATTTGGGGTTGAGGAGATTGTTTCAGCAATTTATGTTCTAAAAGAAATAAAGCCCCATGTCCAGATGGTTACTTCACAAATTTCTATGATAAATTGACTGATACAAAGTCTCCAGTTTTTACTGAATATATACCGCAAAGCTTTTAATAAGGTATCCAGTCAAAACCACTCTGACTGAAAGAGCAAAAATTGAACTTTGGGTGGTGATTATACGAGAGTTTCTGTAAAAAGTTTTAAAGTTCAATACAGAATTCCTTTTAGGAGGATGTTCCTTAAAAATTCTGTTGAAACCGTTCACAAATTCATCCCCCTTGGAGTTGTAATAGTTAATTTATGTAGAGTCCAAGGTTGAGCATGGAACCTGTGCTCTGAGTCCTCTGATTTACTCCACATAAAATAACTAATACAACTCCATTGGGATGAATTTTATAATGTTTTCAACATAATTCATTAGGGGAAATCCTCCCCAAATGAATTCTGTATTGAACTTTAGAACCTTTTACAGAAATTGTGGTACAGTCGCCGTCCAAAGTTCCGTTTTTGCTCTTTCATTCAGCACAGTTTTGATAAGGGGTCCCTGATAAAAAACAAGTCATTGTCTGATTACTTTAATCCATAAAAATGGGAAAGATCCAACAGAATGTAAAATTATAGGTCAATTTCACTAATTAATACTGACATAAAAACGTTTGCTAAGATACCTGCAGATAGGTCAGAAAAGGTTATTCCAACATTGATTGATGCCAAACAAACTGGTTTAATCATAAATTAGATGCCCCCAAAATATTCAAGTATATCTTATGGCTGCATATCTTTGAGGTCATTCCAGATATTTGTATTATGGGGGTTAAGCTTCTTTATAATAGCTCTGTCTCAGTAATTATCATAAATGGGTTTGTGTCATCTTCTTTCCCTTTTAAAGAGGAAGTACTTAGTAAGGATGTATATCTTAATGAATGAAGGTTTGGGGCAATTAGATGCCTCTGTAATCATTTTGTTTGCTTTTATTTGTTTCTTTAACAACTTTTTCATCATTTTATTTGGCTTTTGCCAATAACTAGTAAAAAAATCAGAATCCCATGGAATCCCTGTATTATGATGCCAGAAAGTTTAAACTGGTAAGGCTGGCAGTGAATTTCAATAGGAAACTGCAAACCTGTTTTCAGATTTTTATAGAGAAATAACATTGTCTACCACCAAAATGTTATATATTTAATAACAATATGCGATTTTTGATAACCAGTGATCTTTTGTTCTAGTTTAGCAAGTGATATTTTCTTCATAACCAAATTTTACTTAGGAAGAAAAAAAGAGAAACCAAATACTGTTTTAAACATTGCAAAATCATACAGATGTACCACAATAGTTCAAACACATAAAAGTGAAGTTTGTTATTGAAAATAAGGTATCTATTTCTTTGGAAAAGTTAGAAAAAGATATTTAGTTTCTCACTAAAATACACTGACCTCATAAGTAGTTGGCAGTTTCTGACATAGCAATACCAGAATTCTACTGAATTCTTTTTAATAGCAGTGTGAAAAGGATAGGTGAAAACCCATTTGTTTGTTTCACTGCACTAACAAATATTTTATTATAAAAAATAGAAAGTAATTACAAACACATCAAAATACAATAAATAAACCAGTCAGTTATCTAGCTTTAGAAGTAAATAGCTGCTCTTTCAAAGAGGCACCAGACATGGACGCTGTCTCTCTCTTCTGTTATTCAGTTTAACAATGGACCTGCTAGTAAGAAGAGACTGCATCCACAGACATTAAAGGAATCAAAATTAAGGACAAGGAGCATCTGTTCTCCTTATACATGGATGATATCATATTGACTGTTTCTGACCCCCAAAACTCCATTTCTAATTCTAGACATTATAAAAATGTTCTGTGAAATTTCAGGGTACAAATTGATTAAGGATAAATCATATTTTCTCCCTCTAACAAATATATTGTTAGGCATCACTGACTTAAGCATAGCATTGGAAAAAGAAACAATAGATTACTTGTGCATTAAAATATATGACAGTTTCCAAGACTATTACACAAAAATCTAAATATTTTCAAAAATGAAATGCAGGAGAATCTAAACAGATGGGACAATCTGCTTCTGGGCACGTGGGGAAGAAGAGAGCCGATCAAAATGAAAGCCTTGTATCTTTTCATAATGTTACCTTTTTGTATTAAGAAGAGATAGTTCATTAATATTCAAAGTATGTTCTCATTTATATGGGCCAATAAAAGAGAATGGCATATACAAAATTAGGTCACATAAAAGAAAACGATGGCCTTAATACACCTGATTTATTACTACCTAGCATGCAGAGCCACTCAGTTTTCTAATTGGCTTGATACTAAAGAGGGTAAACTTAGCAATTCAGACTGGTTTGAAACTGAGACTAATATAATGCTGTCGCAAGGAGTGGACGCACCTTCCCTTATTTTTTTCTAAACCCCTTCAGCTGACAAATAACAGAATTCTCTCTGAAACTCTGAGACAGATTTTCCAATGGGTAACTTTGCTTGACATGAACACTGGTAAATCCAAATTGCAATCACTGTGATATAATCCCAATTTCAATAATGAGAAACAGGTTTTCAATAATAAAGAGTGGGAAAGAAAAGGAATAAGGAAATTGAAAGACATTGTTTATAATAATGATTTTATTGAATATGGAAACCTGGTACAAAAATATAATCTATCTTTAACTTATACTGACTGGTATGCTACACTTGAGATATCCATTTTCGCTAGGCACTTTTAACATAACTGGCTTGCCTCGGATACAGGTGTACACAAGCATGCCATCACAGCAGCCAATCTTACATAGCTGGTTGTCTTCCCCACAAGGACAAACTACAAAACAGGCACTAGTACTCTCCTGGACTGGGTCCTTGCCAGCCACCCTGCTCATCTCTCCCACACTACCATCCTCCCAGATTCACTCAGTGACCACTCCCCTGTCATCTGTGAATGGTCTAACAAATTTTTCAAGCCCCCCTTAAAACTATCACTAGCAGAGTCCTCCCCCATGAGCAGCTTATCCATCTTAAATACTACCTGAGTCTGCAAGACTGGCTACCCATTTACAAGGCGATGGATGTTAATGTGGCTCTTGACTACTTCATCACCACCTTCAATGTGGCCTGTGACCACTTTGCTCCATTTAAAAAACACAAGGTCAGGGCTCTCTTTAACCCATGGCTCACTGCAGGGCTCCTTGCTCAGCTCAAATCAAGGGACCATCTTTGGGGAATTTGAAAAAGCTACTGGCAGGCAATCTGACATACAAAAATACAAGCACCCCCGAAACAGCTGCACAAAATTTATCCAGCTAATGAAAACTACATATTACAGGGATGCTCTCACCAATACCTGGGGAAATGGGAGAGGTTTCTGGGACAATATTAAAGAAGTAACAGGGATGCAACCAAAAACCTCCCCATCTCTGCTAAACATTGATGGAACCACTACTCTAGACCCTACAGTCATTGCCAATACTTTCAATGCCGCCTTCACTGACCTCGGTTACGTTTTTCCTCCTGACTTTTTTGCAGTAAATGACTCTCCCTCTATCATTAACCCCACCACCCTGTCTAAACACCCTCCTTTCTACTTCAAAGAGGTCAAATTGAATGAAGCTCGCAATTACATTACCAAAGCAATCTCCAAGTCCAGAATTAGTGGTTACTCCTTGGACCTTAAACTGCTGTCCCTCACCCTTGAAGAGGTACTACATCCATTAACCAGAATTCTTAATCTCTCCCTTAGCCACAGTCAGTTCCCTGACAAATGGAAATCTGCCACTGTTACCCCGGTCCATAAAAGTGGTGACAAGACCAATCATACGAACTATCGGCCGATCTCCATATTGCCCCCACTCTCTAAGGCCCTCGAGCGTATAGTTGCGGACCAGCTCACTGACTACCTGGAGAAATATAATATTCTGTGTGCACTGCAACACAGTTTCAGAAAAGGTCACAGCACCACCTCTGCCCTCCTGGAGTTCACTGGAGCACTGCACAGCACTCTGGACAGTGGGCACCTAACTGGGGCAGTCTTTATCGACTTGACCAAGGCATTTGATACTGTCCACCATCGGCTGCTAATAGACCAGCTTCTGAATGCTGAGCTCTCTCATGACTCTACAGTGTGGTTTAAAAGCTACCTTGAAAATCATTCACAAATAGTAAAAATTGCCTACGTACTCTCTAATACTCGACCAGTTCACTCTGGTGTCCCCAAGGGATCCATACTGGGTCCACTTCTTTTTAGCCTTTTTCTAAATTCCCTTCCACAATCCTGCTCGGACAAAATCATCTTGTATGCTGACGACTCAGTTGTCTCTTCACACAAAGACCCTGCACCACTACAGCTCAATCTACAACATGGTTTCGCCTCTTGAGAATTGGTTTACTAATCATAAACTTGTCCTTAATCACAAAAAAACAAAGTCTATGCTTTTTAGCAGCTCTCACAACCAACACAAGCTACACCCCCTGTCTATCTCCACCAGCCAGGGGAATACTCTTGAACAGATCCAATCTTTCAAATACCTAGGGATCCTGCTTGACTTCAACCTATCCTATGGGGCCCACATTGACAGTGTAGCAAAAGCTGCCAATACGTGACTAGGCTTATTGTTCAAGCACAGGCAACATCTCACCTGAGAAGCCTTGAAGATTGCTGTCCAGAGTTCCGTGTTCTTCATCATCGACTACGGTCTAATCATTTATGGCTCAGCCACGGCAACTACCCTCAGACACATATCAACAACCTGCAACAAGGCCTGTCAGCTTATCACTGGAGCCCACCATTTCACTCATATCTGTGATCTTTATGCTCAATCTGGATGGCTCCAACTCTCCAACTGTATTAAATATCTGACCTGCACCATGACGAAAAAAATTATCTTGGGCCTCGCCCTTCCTGGTGTCCAAGCTCTACTGTGCTCTAGCACTAGTCCATGAAGCTCCAGGAGATCTGAATCGCAGCTCTTGCAAGTTCCCCTCTGTTGCACTACCCAGGGTCAATGATCTTTTACCCATAGGGCTCCCTCGTGACTGAATGAACTCAGCACCATCATCTCCACTGCTCCCAAACTTCGTATGTTTAAAACCAGGCTCCGACTCCATCTTACTGCCTCCAGCTCCTGTGATTGCCTCACCTAATCAGAAATACTTGCTACCACCAACATAGCACTTATTTCCTATTTTACCTTTGCTCCCATGACCCCTCCCCCTTCCCACCCCCCTCCTCTCTCCAGCACATCTCCTGGTGATGTCTGACAATGCCTTCGGCTGCTACTACTCCCATCTTGCCATCATGTTCCTCCTCCATTGTTCTTTACCCCTTTCCTAGTTGATGCTACTCTGGGCCATTCTATGTACTGAGCTCTCTAATGTGTTGCCTCCTCCCTTAATTAATAACTGTATAATGTACTATTTATCTGCAATGTTGTTATTTCTTTGTATATTCTTTTTTTTTTTCCCTCCTCATGCTCGCAGGCCCCCACTCCTTTGGGCTCTGCATGTCTCCTGATAGCCCCTCCTCTTATTCCTTATATCGCAGCCAATCCCTCGGATTTCCTGGCATATCCCTTCGCCGGGTGGGCCCCTCCTCCTCCAAGGGGGAAGGCACTGGGGGGAGAGGGATGACCCCAGCACACTCTTCTTAGGGCCGAGGGGATGCTGTCATGGAGAAGGAGGCCCCGGGAAGGCACTGGAGGCAACTGGGGACAGAGAGCTGTCATTTGGCAGCCAGCAAGTGGTATTTCCATTTTCTGGTGTTCCCCTTCATGCAATCCCTCTGTTGTGCCCCCGGTCTCCACCAGGGGCCGCTGCAGAGCGATCATGCATCCCTAACCCTCACCAGGGGAGGACAGCAGTCCTATGGATGCTCAATCCTACCCCTTCCCCTGGCGCCCTAGTCCATTCCAGAACCCTGGTCACCAGCATGGTTCGAGGTGTGGCAACCAGCGCCTCAGTCCTCTGCGCCACCGGGCTGGCTAATATTGTTATTTCTGTTGTATCCCCTGCACTGTACTTCAGCTGACGTGGAACCTTTGTAAAAGAACCTTGGCGCGCAAAGGTATTTGCAATTCTAGAACCAAATAAAAAAAAAAAAATTAAAACAGTGCAATAATAATAGGAAATTAAGTCATACAAATGAGGACACTAACAATTTCCTGGCAAACATGCAATTAAAATGACCGGTCTCTAGTTTTTATAATATACCTATAAGCAATTTGAAAGTAAGGGCTAATGAAAATACAGGATCATGGTCAAATGTTCACGGAAAGGACCTTAATAATTAGGACTGCAATAAAAGCTGGTTTCACTCTACCAAAGCTTTTAAAACAGTGAACATAAAACTGGTACAATTTAAAACGTTGCACAATTTACATTATGTACCTCTTCATCCCTTCAGGATGGACCTACAGTAAAAGCAACTAATAATTGTTCTAAATATGGTGAAAGCTCAGGCAACTTATTTTATATGCTTTGGGAATGCAAACAAACCAGTATGTTATGGAACAATATTAAAGCTTTCTATAGCTGCATTCCTTGGTTAAAAGATGGGCTCAATTTTGAAACACGTATAATAGGACATTTTAAAGAGACTAAACATTGGACTAAACAACAAAAACATACCATTGCTTTAACTAGTGCCTCAGCAAAGAACTCATTATTAAATATCTGGATTGAAAATGGAATACCCATATCAGATGAGTTGAGAAGGCCAAGGGAACAATTTTCATTCCAAATGGGATACTATTTACAAGCGTTTATCAGGATCATAAATCCCTACTATTAAAATAATTTCTCCTAAAACACCTCTTGCAAATGAATTTGTCCTCCTTTTGTTTACCCGAATCTTATGTTTACCGTTGCTTTTTAAATATACATTTTCTTTTTTTCCCCTTTTCTTCTGGGGAAGGAACAAATCAATTGATTCCACAGTTTTCTCTCACACTGATTCCTCTTTTCCTCTTGCTTCTCCTCTATCCTTTTGCTTGATACTTTGCTGGTCTGTTCTTTACTCTATATCTAAATATATAAAAAGGAGATATTTAATAATACTGAAGTATCTGCATTTGATCTTTACTGTTTGTTTATTAGATACCATTTAAATGATCTAATGTAGTATAAAAATACTAAAACTTAAACATTGCTTCTCAGAATTTTTTTTTTCTGTATTTTATGTCCTTCAGCTGGGGAGGGGGGGGTTGTACCTTTGGTTCCCCCTTCCAGCCAGTCTTCATGGCTGCCACCCCGGTCATGGCCAGAGCTCACACCTCCCTGCCACAGCCCTTGCAGGCTGCATCACAGTGGGTACCCCACCACTGTGGAGACCTGGAGGGCAGGCCCAGGAGAGGGCTAACTTGGGTGCATCGGTGGTTGTGCCGTCGGGGCAGCCTTCATGCTGCTGAGGGATTTTTTCTGTTTTCTCCCCTGCGGGAGGGGCATGCAGTGACATCAGCTGAGGAAGCTTGCGCGCGTATGCATGCACTCCTCCAGGTGACTGCACCATCTCTGCCCCTCGTCTGCAGTGTCAGCGCCCTGCCCCCCAATCTCCACTGGGGGCCAGTCAAGCACCGACCACTAATGTCCTCCTTCCCCCGGAAAAGGAGAGAAGTTCTTCAGATGCTTAATCCTTCTCCAACCCTGCCAACCCCCGGCAGCCTGTGCTCGTTCCTGAGCATGGATCACTGGCGTAGCTCGAGGTAAGGCGTCCAGCTCCTCAGCCCTCAGCACCACCGGGCTGGCCACTTCCTAGAATATTAGTTTTTTCTGTTTCAAATGTTAACTATATTCCTGTTAGAACTGTGATTTTCGTTGGTATATGATCTTGATACTAATATGTGTTTGAATGGGATTGTTGTTATTACTGAAAATCAATAACATTTTATTGAAAAAAAAGAATTACTAAAACTACTGCTCTACTATTGCTGCAGTGCCCCTTTCTCTGACTACGGGTACAACTATCAAACTCTTTGACCCAACCTCCCTTACAGGGTCCCTTGGGTGTTTGCACCCACAAGCCCAATTGTTTGGTGGCATCCTCCCAGGCAGGGCATGCACTACTCTGGGGGCAATTGTGTTTCCACTTGTCTGCAGTGCCAGCAAGTGTAGTCTTACAAATTATCAGCATTATGGCATGTTTTTAGATGTCAAATATTGTTTGCTGAGGTGTGTGTTTGTGTGTCTCTGTCTGCCTTCCTTCTGACAGCACACTGATAACCCTAGTAGCCCACAGAATGGAATTCCATGCCCGGCCCAACTCTATGGGACTGAACTGACACCAACTCTTGCCAGACTCCTTATCCTGACAACCATAGGCAGTATTCTATTCCTGACTATATCTAGGAGTGAAATACTAATCTGGGTACCCTTTACACCTGTGGAGCCCCGCCATACAAGATGTACTTACAAATTGCTCACTCCCTTGCATTCTTCTGGTGGTAGTGGATCCACAAGTATCCTAGAGACCTCCTTTTGGAGGGGGCCACCACTACTCCCTGGTACCTATTGAGATGCTGGTCTTTCCTCTGGGGCAAGACCCCTTCTGTGTCTCGCTCCTTTGGCTGGTCTCAGAGGTGTCCCTCCCCACCCTTGGTTGGGTGGGGAGAGACAGAGATCCCACTTCTTGAGTGTTCCTGTATGCAAATTCTGTAATCTTAAAGAGCAGCTGACACCATTAGGACAGCTTTTACAAAACATATTTAGACACAGTTCAGCTTGTATTTTACATTAGTTCTGTATTTCTCCTCCCCATTATTTATTACTGATGCCATTTGCATGAAAACAGAATCTTTGCTATGGAAGAGTTCATCAATTCCTGTTGTTTTCTCCCTACCTAAGATCATAATGCTCTATTTGTGACATCACAATTACTCCCATGTCAATAGATTGTGATGTCACAGCAGAGGACTATGACATGAAGTAGGGAGCAAGCTAAAGAGGCAGGTGAAGTCTAATGGATATAGAGCATGTTTCCATGCCAACTTCTCAGTAATGAGTAATGGGGAGGAGAAATATATCGAATACATATAGAATGCAAGCTAAATTGTACCTAAATATTGTTTTTCAAAGTTTTCTTTGAGGCATCAGCAGCTCTTTAACTCCTCAAACCTGGGATCTTCTGGCCAGAGAACTGCCTTGGTGCTCCCTTAGAATTGACTGGGCTCTCAGCTTGCCTTCCTGTCTGAATCTAAAGGGGGAAGGGTGGGGCCATGAATATTAATGTTTGAGTTTCCCACTTCTGGCTGAGTCAGGAAACACAGAGCACAAACTCCAGGCACCCTGTCTTCTAGCTGGGACCCTCTAGAGAATGACTGTCAGTGTCAAGCTTAACCCTTTGAGTGCTCTCTAGTAACCTGCCTTGAGCTTGGAAGAAGAGAAAGGCAGGTTACACTTTCCTCCCTCAAAAATGTGCGGTACCTCACAAGGGTAAACCTGATGCTGGAGCCAACTCCTTTACTGGGTGGTATTGTCCTCCTGGTGTTCTTGTGAGGATGATTTTGCATGATCTCCCTCTAAATACAGCCAGTGCAGACCAGAGCCCACAGAAAGCCTTAGCTTGTACCAATGTATGCCTGTGGGAAACGGGTCCTAAATTATAGGAGTGGTGGGCCACAACTACACTACTCCGAACATATAAATGCAGTGTTCTGCAACCTGAACACCTATTAGCACACTTAAACTAGCAATAAGTGCCTAAAGGCTGGAATGGCACCCAGGTGCCCTGCAGCAGTCTTCACTTTCTCAAAGTTTTCAGCCTTCTTCTGCCCTACCTCTTTAGGTTCCTGCAGGGACATGATGGTGAGACCCTGCTCCACCTGCAAGAAGACAGAAGAGAACACACAACACACAAAATTTCCCTTTTTCCACCCTTTTTTTTCCCAGATTTTTGATATTTAATAAAATCTTTTTTTTTTACCTTTATCCCCTTTTTTGTCTTTTTTCCTCTCCCCTCTTTTTTCTTATTCTTTTACTTTAATTATTTGGGTTGCTATGTATTGCGAATTTCTATTAAATGAGAATTTAGTTTGTGTCCACTAGCACCCGATATATTTTTCTTATTTCGTTTCTGTTTGCTGGTTAGGACTGTTTCCTTATGCCAGTCATATATCTTTTAATATGTTCTATTGTTTCACTTTATTGTAATGGGGAGCACTATGATGTTTAATTTCAGGAGCATATTGATTTTTAAGCATCTAGTGATGAGCTATTGTGTGCTGTCTTTAAAATTGAAAGCATTTCTTTGAATTGTATGAATAAATTGTTTGCTTCAGCACCATGGTTCCACCTCCTGATGAAGCATCACACTGATGATGTGAAGCACTGGGGTTTAGTGCTGTGGATCATCTGCAATAAACATTTTGGACTGGATGGCTTTGACTTGTAAGTTTTTTGTACATATTTTCATCTTTCTTGTTTCGAGTGGTACCTTATGTATCTTGAACATGATGGTGAAACCCTTCTCCACCTGCAAGAAAACAGAAGAGAACAATTGCACAACACACAAAGTCCCCCCCCCCAAAAAAAAAAAGTGCAATAACTGGCTTTAAAGGGTAAACATAGAGTTCATTACTTCCACAGTCCATAAGAGCAGCAGAAACCAGTGTCTTGATGGGGCTGGGTATCTCAGAGGAGATCCTGAAGTGCAAACTTGAGATAATTCAGCTTTAGTACACAGTGGCCTCTGCTGCATTGTCTGTGCATCAGGCAAGCCATAGCCCTCTGGAACTGGGGTCATAAGCCAATCCACTGTGGAGTAGCAAAGTCACTTCCCCCTTTTGAGAATGAAAGGCGCACACAATTTTTGAAGAACTGTAGCAAATTTACTGGTGGTGCTCCTCAGTGAAGAGAGAGACTGGGACTCCTCCTGACCAACTTGTCTTGTGCAGAGAACTGGGCATTGCTTCACACATAGTGCATGGGATGTTTTTTTCTGACTTGCCTCCCATTGGGTCTGATGGCCCAAATGCAATATCCAGTCTGTTGGCCATCCTTATCAGTGTAGAGGATCTCATTCATTTGGATGCTCCTGCACGTGCCCCAGGTGGAAATTTTTGTTCTTGCAATTTGGTCAGTTTGCTCCTTATGCTAGGCCGGTTTGTCAGTGCAGCAATACTGCTACCACTTGTGATGCTGGCAACATGGGTTTGGGAATGAGCCTACATTGTCAGAGGCTGTCCAGGGAAGGAGGATTGAGTGACCCCATGGATGCTGTCCTCCTGTAGGGAGGGAGGAAGGGTCACCATGTTCACTGATACACTGCCACCTAGGTGACCACAGGTGGCAGTGCAGCTGAGGGTGCCTGGGAGGTGAGACCCAAGCCAAAGGTCAGAGCAATGTGCATGCTTTGCATGGGTACCCCTTGGCTCCCCTAGTGCACATGCATCTCAGGCTAGGATAGACAGATGGGCACAGATATGGAGCCTAAGCAAAAAAAAAAAAAAGAAAGAAACTACGTCAAATGCCATAGCTGGGCAGGATGACTCCTGCCCTCAGCTCATAGGCTCTGCACCACCGACTGCAGCACCATTCCACCAATGCAGGCTTGAAGTTGCCTTGAGGGGAGTGAGACCCCCTCTAAGGACCCTGATGAAAGAGCTCCACCATGGGGGTTAAGCTACGTGATTGAACAGTGGAGATGGGTAGATCCCAGAGAAGGTGAGTGATGGGGCTGGGGCTAGAAGTGGGACAAAGGAAGCAGGCTAGTTGCAGGGTGCTTGGTAAACAGATAATATAAAAAAAAAATTTGCTCCTTGTGCCTCTTATAATATTCATAGTCTCCTTAGGTCACAGTTTTCTTTGCTTCTAGCAGCAAAATTTGCTCACTTTGAGCCTCCATGATTTCCCATAACCAACCTGGCATGAATGGAGAACAATAGCCATAGCAGTCCTTGACCCATCATTTAATGGCATTGTCAGCTTGATAAAATTTCCCAAGTCACTTGATGTCTCCCCAGCCTGGTGGCAACCTAGGTTCATGCCACCATTTTGTTTTCCATATAGGTTTTTGTGCCTCCGTGACAGGCTGAGCAGCTGTCTCAGCCCTGTCCCATCCACTGCAGCCATCCCATGCCTCCGCTGGACTCCGGGGGTTCATATCCCCTGCATATTTCCCCCTGTGGCAGGGCTAGGAAGGGAGGGAGGGAGGGCCATTCTCCTCTACTTGGAACACATATCCAGATGGGCCCTGGAGCCAGAGAGACTCGGCAGGCCGTCGGCAATCAGAGAGGGCTTCATTAAGCCCATCTTCCATTTTCCACCTGAGTTTCTCCCCACTGTGTGGCACAGACATGCAATGAGCACAGCATGTATGCTGCACCTCCGCAGAGATGCCCCTGGTGCTCAGAATGTGCGCCCCTCTCACGGCGTGCTCATAAGTGCTGCCATTGGGCTTTCCCTGGATGGCAGTCCAGTGGTGAGACACAGAAACACCTCTCCTTGACGGAAGAGAGTGGTCCTATCGACACTCAATCCTTCCTGTCCCGGCCAACTCCTGACTAACTCAGGTCTGTTTCTAAACCCAGGTAACTGGCATGGGGCAAGGTAAGGCACTCATGGTGCCTCAACCCTCGGCAGCACTGGGCTGGTCCCCATGCCACCATTTTTTCATTGCCTTATCAGTAGCTTGTTGATAATCAGGCTTAGCTTCACAAACCTGGTCCTCTGGTAATATGAGTTCTGGAATATCTGACATGATGGCAGCTGTAATTGGAGTAGATGTAGAGACTTCAATGGGAGACTCTGAATTGCTGGATCTGTGGCTTCCTCGATGACCTCCTCCACCACCAGATGGGTGGGTTCCAGTTCCTGTTTCCTGTCAGGTATTACAGTATGGCTGCTGTTCTCCTTCTGCTGCGGTCAGGCGGGGCTTGCTGAGGACTGACCTCTGGGAGGCCACAGAGTTGTCAGTCACATTAGGAACTGCGTTTGTGAAATCTGAGTGAGTCATAAGGCATGTGGAGCGGTTGAGAGGACTGCCAGTCAGACTTACCTCTTACCACAACCCACTCTCACTAACTGGCACACCAGACCCCATGCTCCATGTTCACCATAGAGGCAGCAGGGGAGGAGGCTTGTAACCACATCTGAGACCTCTCCAGCTTTCTATCTAAGACCCTGGACACACTACAGAACTGTTTTTGAAAACCGTTTTTAAAACCAGTTTAGCTAAACCATTTCAGTGCAGCCACACTACTCAGCAACCATTTTTGAAAACGGGTTGGTGTGGCTACACTGCTAGTGTTAAACCTGTTCTCCCTGTAACTATTTTGTGTTACGTCCAACACACAGAACTGTGCTTGCCTGGACACACTGCATTTAGAACTGTTTTAGTTAAACCATTACAGCTTAAAACACTTTTACTCCTGGACAGACCTGTGAGTAAAACCATGCTAGTGCCAAAACGTTTTTAAAAATGGTTTTAAGATAAGGTATCTAGCAGGGTCTAAAACACTTTTGTTAAAATGTTTTAAGGGGCTTGTAGTCTGTCTGCAAACAGTGCTAGAGGGATTTAAACCGTTTTACTGCACTTAAACTGCTTTAAGTTCTCCAGTGTGTCCAGGGCCTAAATGATCCAGCATCAGCCCCTGAATCCCAGCAGTCGCCTCCTATGCCCAGGGCAATCTTGTGAAGTGGGCACCTCGTTCTCAGTGCAGGCCTATGGCTAAGGCCTCCTTCAACTGGTACAGGTCAGTGGTGGTGGTGGCAGAGGCAGGGGCAGGTATGGTGGTCAGGCTCTTCTCACCTTACTCAGCAGGTCACATGCCAGCGGATGACCTGTATGGATCTGGGAGGGTGGCTATTCCACACCCAAGAATGACATGATGATAGCAAAGTTCACACAGTCTGACATTTAATACCATGCTGGCATGATTAAAACAATGATTGCAATACCCAGGGGGATAGCATGTCTCAAGTGACCCCTTCCAGGCCTGTGCTGAGGCATTCTAGCAGTTTCTCCAAGGCCTGGCGCTCCCTTTGGAGCCTTAGTGCTCTAATTTGCTGGTGCCTTTAACCATTTTTCCAATCATGATCCGAGGGCAAATTGCATTATGTTTTGCTGGTGGCTCTCACTCCCTGACATGCCCGTTCTGGCTTTTGTGTTTTTGCCAAAGTTCAGTTTTAGTTTTCAGATATAGCATTTCACACCAACAAGCACACCACAGGCTTACTGCAGTTACTTGCAAAACTAGCTTTTAGTTTTCAATTCTCCTTCTCAATGCCTGGCTCACTTATTGCTTTAAGACACTACCTTACAAATCCCTGGAGAGCAGATTCATGGATGGAGTCCTTATGAGCGTGGTCTCACCATGAAGATGGGCAGAGGTCACCGGGCATGCTTTCCTCATCTGGGCAAGCAAGGTCAGTGGTATGGAGCAATCTGATAACTCCTTGAGCTCTGGTGCTGTGATGGCAGCTGGTGCTGGTGCTCCAGGGTCCTTAGGGGATCAAGTGGAAAGGTCAGATGGTGGTCTGCAGTTCACCTTGACTGGTGGCTGGTCCGGTCTCTCCACTGGTTCTGCTGGGGCCTTGCTTTGTAGCTTCCGCTGCTGCTCTTCAGTCATCGTCTTCACGCACCTCCATGTGGGACTGTTCTCATGAACATGAGCAGTGTGTAGGCCTTCTTTAACCATTGCCTATTTCCATGTTGGGGTAAGCATCTTGAACTCAAGCTCGAATCACACAATGCTATTCAAATCAGCTGCAGGTTCCAGCTGTTCCTGTTCCGGACAGTTCACATGCAGTCTGATTTTTTTTTTTTTTTTTTCAAGTGCACAAAACCTCTGGTACCCCATAGCTCAGCAGTTCTAGGTCAGATTGCAACAAATAAACTTTGAAATGTACGAGCTGCCCTGGAGCATTTCATGCACAGTGTTTCCAGTACTGACATTTTCCAAATCCCAGAGGATGAGCTCAAGCATGTAAGGGATGGACACCTGCTGGTATCTAGGAGTATAAGTTAGCATATCTCATCCAGGGAGCACCCAATTTAAGCTCTGAAACCAATACCTCTTTCATTACCAAGCCACCACAGGTTATAGCAGATGGGGACTGGGCTACCATAACCCATATATAGGGGCCCCAACAAACAAGAGAAACCCAAAGTGCATAGCAGGAGTGATGGTCAGGCAGGTGATATATTTATTTACTGCACTGTTGTCACACAGCTTTGAAGGGCATTGCCGTCACTACTTCAGTTTCAATCACTATTACAATAACTATATTTCATCACGGGCATGTTCGACAAAATTACTGTTACCATTACTACTGGTAAGTACTGTATTGTTGTACTACTGCTGCACTGCTCCTCGCTCTGACTTTGCATACTTCTGTCATACTCTGTAACCCAACCTCCCTTACGGGGGCCTTTAGGCAGTTTTACCCACAAGAGCAACTGCACAATTACCCTCTCCCAGCAGTGTGAGCATTACCCTGGTGGCAATTGTGCTTGCACTTGTCTACTGTGCTAGCAAGTGGCATCTCATGAATTAGCAACCAGCATTATGGCATACTCCTAAACATAAGATATAGTTGGTTCATCCATGTGTGTCTCCCTTCTGACAGCACACTGATAGCCCTAGTGGCCCAAAGAAATGGCCTCCCATGCCTGGCTCAACTCTGTGGGGTCCTGAGCTGAAAGAACAGAGTTTGCTGACAGACAGGAGTGAAAGCGCCCAGCTTTACCTTAAAGGTATATTTATAGTTCTCTTCATACTGAAAGTAGCAGGGTAAGCAGGGAGAAAAAGAGATTTGTAGGCAGTGTTTGGGGCACTTCAAAACTTGTCTTTAAAACTGTAACAGCAGAACATATGAAGAAGCCAGCAGAAAAAGTCCATTTGGTCTGTCTAGTCTGCTCATATTGCAGGGTCCACAGCTTGAGCTACTGTTCCTGCCCCCCTCCCCACTCCTCCCATCTTCCCTACCCTTGATCCTTACCTTCCCCCATGCCTATCCCAGCCTTTCTGTTAAAGCTGCCCACTGTCTTCAATGAGATTGCCTCTTCTGGCAGGGCATTCCAAGTGTCCTACATCCTCTCTGTGAAGAAGTGCTTCCTGACCTCCCTCCTATATCTCCCACCCTCCAGCTTAAGACTGTGCCCCCTCGTGTTATGGTTGCCACTCAGCTTAAATAGACTCTCCTTATCCACATTATTTATCCCTTTCAAGTACTTGAGTAGATTCAGGAAGACCTGTGAATCAGGTGTCTAATTGGGGGATGGAGCTAACAGAGGCTTAGCGCCTTACAAGAGCAGTATCAAAGCACATCTACTCTAATGTGTCTAGCACATTCATGTAACAGCGAAGAAGTGGAACAAGTAACTGGTATCTTAGGCACTGACAGGCATCAGCAGATGGAAACAAGGAAGTGAATTTGCTGGTTGATTACGGTAAGACACCTGTTCACTACAGTGTAACAGTCACTTTTGGGAAGGGCAGAAGGCAAAAAGGTAGGACAAAACTGGGAATAGAAACAACACCCTATCTAGGGTAAGAGTATAAAGACACTTAAATAAGGCATGGGAGAACACAAATAGAAACAAACAAAAAAGGGGAAACTAGAAACACCCTCTCAGGGATAAGGGTACAGAAGTATTTCCAGGTAACACGAGGAGAATAGAAGTTGAGAATTCTGGGAGTGGTGCAATGTAGTGGCTGTGGGGTGGTAGTTTTCAGAGAGGCCTTCTGGAGACTGCAGTGCTGCCCCATCTGCATGCACCTCTCTGGGTTGAGGCAGGAGGTTGCTAGATTCCAGACCGAGTGGGCTAGGATTTGGAGGACCTCTTCCCCCAGCCAGGGGCCACTAAGTCTGCACCATTACTCAGCGGATGGCGGGGAGGAGGAACAGCTAGACCATAGGCCTTATGGTCTAGCTGTTCCTCCTTCTGGATAGCTAGGCCTTATGTCCTTCTTGTCAACCTACAACAAATTTAACACATATGTTGCTACTATTCTGTGCCTGTAATTGTAACTGAAACTCTACTACTGTTACTTTTATTGCATACTGGGATAAGCTTGTATGTATATATGTAAGTGTATCTGCTCCTGTGCTTGTAAACTGTACTGCTACTACTTTTGTGTTATATGATAATTGTATGTGTCATGTGTGTATGTATTGTATGCATTGTTGTATTCTACTACCCTTCCTCCCCAGGGCGCACTGTGAGATGAGCAACTTGTTGTTCAGTGTGCCCTTCCTGCTGAAACATTTCAATAAATAAATAAATAAACCATGGTGGGCTCTGAAGGGTGGGGGTGGTAGCGCAGAGGCACATTCCTCAATGGATAACACTATATAATTCCTACGCCACTCTAGCAGGAAAAGACTACTGGGAGGAGGCACCCATGATAGTAAGTGGGGAGGATGTGGGGGCCCTTCCATAATGGAGACTACAAGGAGGGTGATAGAGGACCCCAGAGGAGGAGGAAGCAACTTCTGGTGGGGGACTTGATTGTTAGGTGGATAGATTAGGAAAGTGGGGTGAAGACCTGGATCACCCCACAACCCTATACTTAGTGCAGCATATGTTACACATACATTTATTCATAATATGCTTAGCAAGGTAGGATATACTGTAATAATAACTGGGTTTCCATTTTTCCTGTAGGGAAACCATGGTGTCCTTTGCCATAATAAAGGAGAGTTTATTATGACAAACA
Source organism: Neoceratodus forsteri (assembly GCA_016271365.2). Classification (NCBI taxonomy): domain Eukaryota; kingdom Metazoa; phylum Chordata; order Ceratodontiformes; family Ceratodontidae; genus Neoceratodus; species Neoceratodus forsteri. The sequence continues at coordinate 636,981,613 of CM028135.1, read as the reverse complement.
CATGCACGATCCGAAGTCATGAAGTATAAAGGTATCAGCTTTATGCATGTTAATGTGTGTAGCGTCTTAAAGAAACTCACCTCAGTACAGGCTTAGGCTATCCACACGGAGTTGGACGTACTTGTCATATCTGAATTCTGGCTTTGTACATCCACGCCAGACAAAGAGGTCAGTATCCCTAACTTTCTGTTATTCAGAGCCGATAGACTAACCAGAGGCGGTGGTGTAGCCATCTATGTTAAGGACAAGTTTACAGTCGCTACCCTCAACACTACATCAATTGCCAATGCCTTTGAATGTCTGTCCTTAAAAATCTAAATATCTACATCAATGGCCCTCTGTGTCATAGGATGTTATAGACCCCTGTCCTCGGGGTCACAGCTTCTGTCCCACCTATCATCTATTATGAGTACCGACACAATGGAAACAATTATACTAGGGGACCTTAACTATGACTGGCTGTCAAGCGCATCTCTTCCACTTAAATCCTTCTGTGACTCATGGGCTCACTCTACTTATTAATGAACAATGAACCTACTCGTATAAACAAGAAAAACCCTATGAAAAGTACACTATTAGATGTACTTCTAGTAAGCAAACCCCATTTCTTCTCCCATGCTGGGATCTTTTCTGCCGATATTAGTGACCATTGCTTTATTGATGGCATAAGAGCAGTCCCTAAACCAACAGCCTCAGCAAAGTTCTCTACCAAAAGATCAAAACGGAATTTTGACTCGCTTGCATATATCAATGACCAGAAAGCCTCCCTGCTTTGGCAGACCTTTTATTTAGCCAAACCAGTAGAAACAGCATATGCCATTTTCCACAAAATTGTATCCAGCGCTCTTAACACCCACGCACCTTTAGTCAAAACCCGAATAAAGGCTAGACAGTGCCGCTGGTTTACAGCAGACATCAAGGCAGCACTATTAAAAAGAGACCAGCTCTGGAAGCTAGCACGCAAATCCCACAAAGCCGAAGGCTGGTATCTTTTCAGAACAGCCAGAAACCACTGTACAAAGCTAATTCAGGAAACCAAGTCCATCTTCTATCACTCTGAACTCAACACTGCCTCCAGCTGCCCTACCAATAAAAGAACTTTCTGGTAATACCACAGGAAACACTCTCCCTTCAAAAACTATTTCTAACAATGTAACTATCAACAACAATAAAGAGATACTACAAGCCTTCAACAATCACTTTGCTATTGCAGGGCTAGCTTTTGATAACTCACCTGCATGCAACCTACGCTCCCAGCTTACCACGCAACCTTCAGAATCTAGTCCCTCAGATGCAGTCTCTTCATTCTCTCCTGCCTCACTAAAAGAGGTCTAAGATCTCCTCCTCCAGTTTATTCACCAGAAAAAGTGCTGCCACTGACACCTTCGATCCATACTACCTAAAGATTGCCTATCATGTCTTGGCCATACCTATTATGCATCTATTTAACTTGTCCCTTTCTCAAGGGACCCTCCCCAAACTGTGGAAGACCGCACATGTTATTCCGTTGTTTAAATCCAGAGACCCCTGTGATCTAAACAACTACAGGCCCATCTCCCTTCTCCTGGTACTATCAAAACTTCTGGAAAAAATCGTGACTGCCCTGCTGAAATCTTTCATAGATGATACTAACCTGCTAAACCCAATGCAATCTGGTTTCAGAACTGAACATAATACAGTCACGGCCCTGGCCAAGGTGTCAAATGACTGGCAGTGCGAGCTACAGAACAAAAAATTTGTCTGTGTCATTTTTCTAGACCTAAGTAAGGCCTTCAACACTGTCTACCACAGCCTCCTTCTTTCTTCATTAAAAGCTATTAGTCTAGGTTCTACCTCCTTGCATTGGTTCCACAACCACCTTTCTGATAGGCACCAACAGGTCAAGGCTGAAGGTGAACTCTCCCTCTCAAATCTGTTAAAAAGAGGTGTCCCGCAGGGATCCATCCTGGGGCCACTCCTATTTGCCATCTACATCAACAATATCGACTCAGGCATCAATGAGGTGAAAATTCATCTGTTCGCAGATGATACAGTGATCTACCTAAGCCGTACAACTCCTGAAACTGCCTGTAGCAACCTGCAAGCTGACTTCAACATACTTCAGTACCAGCTCCTTAGTAAAAAATTGCTACTTAACACTAAAAAGACAAAGGTGATGCTATTTTCACCTATTAACCATGCAGCCTACCCTGCTCTACCCCCCATCACCACCCTCCTAGGAGAAACCCTGGAATTTGTGCCGAAATTCAAATACCTGGGGGTCTGGCTAGACTCCAAACTCTCCTTTGCTGACCACCTGGAGGATTTGTTAAAAAAAACTGAGGCAGAGACTAGGTCTCTTCTTCAAGTTAAACTGCCTACTAACTACAGAGGCCCAGAGACAGCTTGTTCAGTCTACGCTCCTTTCCCTAATTGATTACGCCGACTTTATATACAGCCAATGTGCTGCTTCATACCTCAGTAAATTGGACATACTTTACCGCAGAGCCCTGCGCTTCATCACTGGTCTCCCCTTCTCCACCCATCACTGCTCTTAATATGCGGCCGTAGGTTGGACCTCCCTACAATACAGACTAAATAAAAATGCAGCTCTCTGGACATACAGAGCTATCACTGGCAATCTTCCGCAGTACATTGTTGGTTGCCTGACTCTCAATATGCCTGGAACCTATGTCCTAAGAAGCTGTTCACTGATTTCTTTGAAAGTGCCCAAAGCCCTAACGCGTTTTGGGAGAGCTGCCATAGGATTCCTTCTACCGTCACTCTGGAATATGCTATAGAAATCAGTGAAACTGAGGACTCCTGTTAGTCTCACTGTGTTTAAGACCTTATACTCAAAATACATTACAGAAGCCTGCAACTGCTTCCAATGATCCTAGCTTACTTACACCCCCTTCCACATCTTCCGTGCTTTTCCCATCCTCCTTGCTTCTTGTATCAGTGCATAACTTGTCCCTGAGCCACCTACTTATCTACTGCCCTAAATCTCACCCTCCTATTCCTTGTATACCCACAGCATCTCATTCCTTCACTTCTAGTATTATCCCAGTTCCAGACCCCCCCCACTGGCTGCCCACTTTTCCCCGACACATGTCTTCCCCCTTGATATGCCTGGGTCTTTTTAAACTGACTATGTGTGTTTCTTCGCTTGTAGCATCCACTTCAACTAATCTCTTCGCTGGACTAAAATGCCTTTACCTTACAGGAATACTAAACCATGTATGTTTTTGTATTTGGTATAAATTTTTACTGACTTGCTACCCTATTGTTATGTATACCCTTACTGACTGTCTTTTACCTGAACCCAAATGTATTTTTACTTATCCTGTCTATTGCAGGCCTACCTGTACTGTTGTACTCTTGCATCTACTGTCTATTTGTCTTTATATAAATGCATTGTTACTTGACTTGTGTAATGCAGGTCCACCTTGTAAATGAGCTTGCTCAATGGTGTTCGCCTGGATAAATAAAGAATTTGATTGCTTGATTGATTGATTTCCCTCACTCTGCGCGTGCACCCCTCCCGCAGTTCCTCACTTCCCTGCCATTCGCCTTCTCGCTGAACTGAAAAAGAGACAGTGAACCATGATTCGGCAGTAAGTAAACTTACCACAATCATTAAAAAAATTAACTTGCGACTGGCCACAAAAAAAAAAAATTCAAAATAAAGAAATTCGACCATTGTCCCCGGACTGCTGCTGGAAACTAATGGGATCGCAGCTGCACAGCAGCTTTTCATTTTATATAATTGCTGAGGTGAAAAAGGGAAACCCAGCAATTATATAAAATAAAATATGGGTTGGTGTGTGTAAACTTCCTCTGGGTTAGATGCTATTAATAAACCCCTCAAGCTTCGCTCTTGTGGTTTATGTAGCATACAACCCCTCTTGGGTGGTTGAAAACTTCTCGATACACGCACCAACCCATACTTTATTATATATATATAATAGCTGGCTTCCTCTTTTTCCCATAGGGAAACCATGGTGTCATTTGCCATTATAAAGGAGTGTTTATAACGGCAAACATGTGCACGATTTCCCTTGCTGTGCGCATGCTCAGTCAGCAGCACGACCAGTCGAGACCGCTCACCGCTTCCGTCTCACCCGACACAGAGCTGCCAGAAGAACTTGGCAGTAAGTTCTTTTTTTTTTTCCCCCACATGCACTGGAAACTCATAAAGACCTGCTAGAAGGAAAAAAAAAAGGTTTACAATACGGCAAATCTCGGCACCGGGCTAAAACGAAACCACACCACGGATGCACCGGAAGCTCTGTATTTTATACAATTGCTGAGGCAAAAAAGGGAAACCCAGCAATTCTATAAAATAAAAAATGGGTTGTGGTGTCAAACTCGATTTTACACACACACACTCGTTTTGGGATGCTTTTCACAAACCCCTCGGGCTTCACCCTCGGGGTTTATGTAGCATCCCACAACTTGGGTGTGTGTAAAATCTTGTTACACACCCTGACCCATACTTTATTCTCTATGTAATACATGCTCATGTAATACACATGTGCTTATGACTGTAGTATCCTAACAGATCTATGTGCTAGCAACCTATGACTCTAATAGTATTAGTATTGCTTATGCAGGCCTGATGGCACAGATATTTTTCCAAGCTATACAGCTGACACATCTTTATTTTTGTGCAATACTAAACATCTTTTGTGCTGTAACCCCAAACTAGTTTCATCTAGCTTTACCCTTATCAGTGTGTACGTGGAAAACAAGTAATGATCTAACTGTCCTAGGTGCTAACTGCCCACCACTGTCCACTAACAGAGTTGTAGTATTTTGTTCTTCAGCCTTATTGGAAGAGTTCATTACCTTGTAATGCACTTTTTTATCTATAGTATAAGAATGTCTGTAAGACTGCTTCTCACTGAGTTTGAATGATGACACCATGGTGTTAGGAGGCTTCTGAACTCCCAGCAGGTATGCTTTTTTTCTACAGGTTCCGGAATAAACTTGTTCAGTGATATTCTGGGCTTCTGTGTCATGTTTTGCCAACAGGTCTAGAATCCTGACAGCTAACAAATTGGCTACCATGGGCAGTACCTGTTTGGACAGAACTGAACCAGTATGCTATAAGGTACACAGGTGAATGGGATAGAGATCAAGCAGGTGTTCGAACCTACACCCCTCATTCAACTCTTCCGGAAGGTCGCTAGGGACCCCTGCATCCTGAATGGGATTGGGAAACATGAAGGCATCCAAACCTGTGCCCCTCATTCATCTTGCGGCATCGGCCCAGTCGGACTTCTGGGCTAGAATGCGTGACTGTCTAGCTGTTGGGGTCGAGGTGAACTAGTACACCTCGATCTCTCAGTTAGTGCAGTAAAAGGGGAACCTCCAACAATGGCCATTAATACTGAGCTGAAACTAGATGTCTTAAATTTTCTGTCCTCCCATGGAGGGTGGGTTGATTTTGAGCGGGGCACAAATTTGCAGATTGATCTGGTACAGTTTGTGGGCAGACTGTACATGGAGACAAAGTCTGCAGCCAAGAAACATGACCAGAAAAGTGTTTTGGTTGCAGCACCATATGCTTTATCAAAAGCAGTGGCGTCTGATAATTTGGCTATGAGAAATGAGTTAGACTCCAAATGCAGGGAAGTGTGCAAGCAACAGAAAGAGAAATTGAAAAATGTGAGAAAGAGCATCAGAAATAACTTGAGTGTGTTAGGCAAGAAAAAGACAGACAGATTGTTAGGTTGCAGGCAGAAAAAAAAAGTCAGAATGAATTGGGGAAGCAGCATGGACAAAAGAGACAGGATCAGGTTTGTAAGGGACAGATTAAAAGCAGTGTGGATCATTTGGTGTGTAAGATGGGGTCATGTGAAAACTATACTGTTTGTCCTTCCATCAGAATTGCTGTCTTCGGAGGAGGATAGTGAGACTGATGGCCAGCTGCAGGACCCTGGAGGTGCCTGAGGTCAGAAACAGTCATGGGATCTGGGGGGACCTGGTCTAACTCTGAAAAAGTTTTGGATCAATCTGGAAGCAATTCCTTTTTTCAGCAGTGGTGTTCAGTAATAAGGTGAGGTGTGTAAAATGGAATTAAAGCATGTCACATAATCTCTTACAGAGCAGCTGGCACCTTAAGAAGAACTTTAACAAACCATAATAGACACAGTTCAGCTTGTATTTCACATTAGTTTTGTATTTCTTCTCCCCATTATTTATTTCTGAGGTAATTTGCATGAAAACATGATCTTTGCTCCTGAAGAATTAATCTGTTCCTGTTGCTTTCTCCCTACCTGAGCTCATAACTCCTATGGCAACACATTGTGATGTCACAACAGAGAATTATGATTTGAAGTAGGGAGTAAGCTATAGAGGCACATAGACTCTAAGGGATAAAAATCATGTATTTATGTAAATTTACTCAGTAATAAATAATGAGGAAGAGAAATATATAGAATACATATGGAATGCAAGCTGAATTGTACCTAATTACTATGTTTCTCAGAGTTTCCTTGAAGCATCAGTAGCTCTTTAACTAATCTAACTGTACCTTTTGTCTAACCTGGCCTGACAGAATTCACCCCAGAATTCTAAAATAATTAAGGGGAGAACTAGTGACACCACTGACTACCCTTTTTAACAAATTATGGGAGGATGGTGTGGTACCTGAGGACTGGAGGAAGGTGGATGTGATTCCCCTTCACAAAAGTGGGAGCAAGACAGAGGCAGAAAACTACAGACCTGTCAGTTTGACCTCTGTGGTAGGGAAAGTGATGGAATCACTTTTGAAGGAAAGAATTGTTGTGTACCTAGAGGCCAGTGGGGCACAGGACCCAAGGCAGCATGGGTTCACAGTGGGAAGGTCATGTCAGACGAATCTAATTGATTTCTTTGACTGGGTGACCAAAGTAGTAGACCAGGGAGGGGCTGTGAACATGGCCTACCTAGACTTTAGCAAGGCATCTGACACAGTCCCACACAAAAGATTAATAATCAAATTAACCAGCCTGGGAGTGGGTCCCAGGGTGGTAGCCTGGGTAAAACATTGGCTAGTCAACAGGACACAGAAGGTAATTGTAAATGTAGTCCACTCTGAAGAAAGAGGGGTTGCTAGTGGGGTACCGCACGGTTCAGTACTGGGTCCAGTCCTTTTCAATGTCTTTATAAGTGACATTGCAGAGGGACTGGAAGGAAAAGTATGCCTCTTTGCAGATGACACAAAGATCTGCAACAGGGTTGATACACAAGGAGGCATGGAAAGGATGAGAAGGGACTTGGCAAGGTTGGAGGAATGGTCAGAAGTATGGCAGCTTGGATTCAATGCAAAGTGCAAAATAATGCACCTGGGAAACACAAACCCAGGGGAAGATTACACAGTTGGGGGAGAGGGGGAGGTAGTAACAGCAACAAAAATGGAAAGGGACCTGGGGGTAATCATATCAAATCAAATCATCTTTATTTCTAAAGCGCCTTTCAGAACCAAGGCACTGTACAAAGAGATCATACATACATATAAATTAAAACAGACATAAATTAATCAGCCATAACTAGGATATGCTAAACTAAATAAATAAGTCTTTAACTCCGTTTTGAATCTCTCGATGGTTGGACATTCTCCCAACCAACAAGGTAGAGAATTCCACAGGGTTGGTGCTGAGAAAGCAAAAGCACGAGATCCTGATGTTTTTAATTGAACCCTGGGAATCTCCAGCAATCCCTCATTGGTGGAGCGGAGAGGATGGAGGGGGCAATAGGGTACCAAGAGATCTTTCAGGTAGCCGGGTCCCTGATCATGTAGGGCTTTAAAGGTTAGTAAACCAACCTTTTAGGTGATCCGCCACCTAACAGGCGGCCAGTGCAGTTTGCGGAGCACAGGCGTAATATGTCTGGATCTAGAGATCCCAGTCAAAAGCCTGGCCACTGTGTTCTGCACCAGCTGCAGGTGGCACATATCAACCCCAGGTAGCCCTAGGTAGAGGGAATTACAGTAATCAAGACGGGTAGTGATAAAGGCATGAACCAATGTTGGTAGATCACCCGGTGGGACCAGGTGTTTCACTCGGGCGATATTCCTCAGATGATAAAAAGAGGATTTGACTATGGCTGATACCTGAGATTTTAAGGTCAAGCCATCGTCAAAAATAACGCCCAGGTGTCATACCTGATCAGAAGTAGTGAGCAACATACCACCGAGCAATAAGCCTGATGGTTGTCCAGCCCCCAAACCCACCACCGGATGACCTGGGTCCACTACCAACACCTCAGTCTTATCAGGGTTCAGTCTCAGCCAGCTAGAACTCATCCATAATCTGATTTCAGCAAGGCAATTATTTAGCATGGAGAGGGCATCATCTTGCCCAGGCGGAAAAGACAAATACAGCTGAGTATCATCTGCATAGCAGTGAAAACCCAGACTGTATCACCTGATATCTCCCAATGGCAGCATATACACTGCAAACAACATGGGTGCTAGAATGGAACCCTGTGGTACCCCACAAGGCAGGGAGTGAGTGCCAGAGGAATACATTCCAGTGGCAACTATCTGAAACCTGTCTGTGAGGTAAGACAGAAACCATTTGAGGACTGTTCCAGACAGCCCACAATAAATCCGCAGGTGCTCCAACAGCACACCATGGTCTACAGTGTCAAATGCTGAAGACAGATCGAGAAGGACCAGAATGGTACATGCCTTTCGATCTCTAGCTATTAGGAGATCATTCAACAACCAGACAAGGGCAGTCTCCATGGTATGCTTCTTCCTAAAACCAGATTGTCCAGGGGTAAGGGGCTACAGACTTCTAGGAAAACATAAACTGAACTTACAAGCTCAAATGGGCAGACTGGGTGGGCCATAGGCCCTTATCTGCCGACACTGTCTATGTATCTATGTATCAGATTAGAGAGTATCATAGACATTGTGAGTTGTAAGATGATCATCCAATTGTAACGCAACCGCCTTTTCAATAACCTTACCAACAAAAGGCAGGTTAGAGATAGGCCGGTAGTTAGCTAGTCAATCTGGATCCAAGGAGGGTTTTTTAAGGAGTGGTCGAACTACCGCCTCATTGGGGGGGTCAGGAAAGACCCCCTCTCCAAGGATTTCCAGACAACGTCAGCAAGGATCGGGCAGATAACTTCTACACATCCTACTAAAAGGGATGTAGGACCCTGATCCAAACTACAACTGGTTGGTCGCAATGTTTGGATGATCTTCACAATGTCAGTGAACTCCAGCCGGAGAAAATCTGACCAGACAGACTGGGTGCATAACACTTCCCGTCGACAACTGCAATCCCTCAAAGGAGAGGTCCGATCGATGCCAGACCTGATGCTGGCAACCTTATCTGCAAAAGATCGAGCGAGCTCCTTGCATCTTAGCTGAGAAAAAGCTTCTCTGGGATGGAGACAGATTGGATTGCACAATCTGTCAACAGTCTGGAAAAGCTGAGCTGGTCGATTCTGTGTAGCAGAAATCTCCCTGGACAGAAATTCTGCCTTCTTACAGGTGATTTCTGATTGATAGCCATCATAATGTGCCATCAACCTAAGCCTGTCAGCATCACTACTGGACCTCCGCCAGGCTCTCTCCAACCTTTGGCCAACTCTCCTTAACTCCTTCAAGGAGCCATCAAACCAAGGGCTCCTTGAACGGAGGGTGAGAGGCCGAACACGAACAGGAGCAATCTTGTCCAGAGCATCTCCCACAGCCTTATTATAGGCTAACACAAGATCATCTGGACTCATGCATTCACCAGACAAGCTCGATAGAGCCAGTACCGCCATTAGGTCACTGGGATTAATATCCCTTAAAGGGCAGTACTGAACCATCTCCGTAGGGGCAGACCTATTAGGGGTAGCCCTGAAACTGAACCTTATGGTGTGATGGTCAAACCAGTTGACTGGTTCCACTCCCAAATCAGCAATCTCCATACCCAGAAGAAAGATCAGATCCAATGAATGACCCTTTATATGGGTTGAGGAGGTAACTACCTGTGTTATCCCAGTGATGTCATCAACTGGAGGAGATTTTGACCAAAATATGAGAGTTCATCATCGACCCAGGCATTGAAGTCCCCCAGAATTATCAGTCTGGGGGACCGCAACACCATGTCGATGATGAAGTCTGCTATCTCCTGCAGGAATTCTCTACCATCTCCTGGTGGACGGTAGATGAGGAGAATTCTGCAACCTACATCCTCACCCAAGATATATTCAAAGGATACTGCCCAATGGCACATCCACAAGGCCCAGCTCAGTCTTAAACATAATGGCTACACCCCCGCCCCTATGAGCCAACCTTGGATGGTGTATCACTGAGAACCCAGCTGGTGTTGCCGAAGCCAATATAGGACCTGGATTTTCATCCAGCCAGGTCTCGGTGATGCAAGCCAGATCAGTTGACCCAACAAGATCAGCTATAATAGCTGTCTTGTTTTTAATAAATCTGGCATTGCATAACACTGCCAAGGTTGGATGAGTTGTCTGGGAAGACCTCGACTCCTGCCTACTAAAATCAGAACCCTTGGGTATGGGAACAAGACAAGAATGACCTCTATCTTGGCCCCATTTTGCCCCAGAGCGTCTCCTGGACCCTACCACCCCAATCCGCTCTCCCCCCTCCAGTCCCCCACCAGACTCAGCTCTCCACCTTCTTTTACGTTTCCTCAGAATGCCCAAAGCACGACACCTAAAATAGGTGTCGGATGATAATGGTGGACATTCGAAGAGACACAATTCCCTGAGTCTGGTGGGGGAATAATGCCCAACCGTCGCTAAATCACCCCAACACATTATAATAAATAATGTAAACAGAAACAATATATAATAAATAAAAATAAGATACAAACAAATAATATATAATCAAACACTTATACAAAAATAAAATAGGGCATTAATATATACATAAATCCCAATTGTCCAGCATTTCCCAGATATAGGCAACTTAAAAACTATTTCCTTTAAAATAGTTAATTAAAACAATCCAAAAATAAATCTTATAAGTCAAACAGAAACAAAAAGAAACCCCATATAGAGTCCATTCTAAAGAGAGTTCAGGTCTCAAGAAAAATAAAAATAAATAGATTTACATGAATAGTAATAAATACAATTAATTTTCAACCCCTGGTACTCTCACTACCCTGGGAATCAATACATATAATAAAATAAATAATTAAAGTTCCCAGGCTCTCACACTACCTGGAAATAAAATAATAATAATTTGGGCACTCTCACTGCCCAAACAACAATAAAGTAGTTCAAACCAAAAATATAAAGAAAAAAAACCAGCAGGAAATATTCTCTCCAAGAAGGTGTCTTAATGGGTTTAATTCTTCTTTAAACTCAACAATCCACGTCCCAAATCTTAATAAAATTAAGCTTCAAATCTCCTAAATTGAGTCAGCAGTCAGTTCGATGATTTAATCAGCCTTTAAATTCCATTCTGTAATCTTCCATCATAGAGAAAGGGTTTTCTGGAAAGGCCAAGAGTGTGCAAACCTCACCAAAAAGTAAAGGGATATCTCATTCCTCCCTTCTACATCACCCAAACGAATCAAATTCCCCACCACCTGTGACCCGCAACTACAGACGCCTTAAGGGTAAACAATAAAGTATATCCCCAGGGCAACTTAGGAGAACCCCAAATCCTCCTCTGGCTCCCCAGAGGCAGGCGAGGCAACTCCCGTTCGGTCAGAGGCAGTGCAATGGGAAAACAGCCCAAGATGTAGGGAGGAAGGATTCTCCACCCAGCACCACTCAACGAGCCCCAGCACCCCTAAACTCCAGAGAGCAGCAACTGAAGATCACCGCAAAAAACACTTGGCAGTTCAAACCATCCACAAACACCTCCTGTCAGTACTCACTCAGACGCTTCACAATCACCGCCACTTAAGACCGTCGACTCCACGGAGATTTCTAAGCTTCAACAACCGAATGGTCACACATAGACAGTTTAATTTCACAAAAATGCGCAGAAAGCACTCTCACCACACCGCTGCTTGCTCATAGATGTAGTCCTCTAATCCAAGTAATTCGCTCAAATTGACAGCAGATTTTAATTATGAGCCGGTCTTTGCAATTCGGGCAGGCAGCAGCTCCAGCAACAGCTCCACAGATCACGGGTCTTAAATTGGGATTTGGGTTTAATTTGAGTCTGTCACGGCTTTGCTAAAAAACAGCTGTGGCATAAATCAGTGTGATAACTTAAAACTACTATATAAATAAAACAAAAAAGTTAAAATACATGCTATTTTCAGCTGTTACAACAGCCATAGCAGCAATAATGACTAAAACTCCTGTATATCAGGGAGAACAGTCAACCTTAACTACAGACCCGAAAAAACACTCAGGAATGCTAATCTAACTCACTAAAACAGCCCTAACTAAGCTAAAATTACTAAGAAAAAAATAAAAATAATAAACAAAGACACACTTAAAATAAGAAGAAATAAAAACAAACATAAACACAGCTTCCAAGCTCAAGCCTCAGGCAGCTCACACACAGCCGCCATCTTGGATCAAGGGATCAGATGACCTTAAGGTTAGCAAGCAATGTGAGAAGGCAGTAGGGAGGACTGGGGGGATACTGGGATGTACAGGGAGAGGCATCACCAGACAGTTGGTGAGACCCCATCTGGAGTACTGCGTCTAGTTCTGGAGACCCCATCTCCGCAAGGACATAGACAGGATGGAAGCAGTCTAGAGGAGGGCAACTAAAAATGGTGCAGGGTCTGCAAGAGAAGCCATATGAGGAGAGACTAGAGGAGCTTAATATGTATACCCTTGAGGAAAGGGGGGGGCATGATAGAAACTTTAAAGTACCTCAGTGGAATCAACAAAGTCAAAGAGGGTAGCATCTTTCAGAAAAAGAGATGTGCAAGAAAAAGGGGACCCAATTTGAAGATAGAGAGGGGATGGCTCTGGGGCAATATGAGGAAGTATTTCTTCACAGGGAGGGTGGTGGACGCATGAAGCAACCTTTCTGAGGAGGTTGTGGGGTCTAAAACTGTGGGAGAATTCAATAATGCATGGGACAGACATAAGGCAGTTCTTGTGGGGTTTAGGACGAAATAGGCTATTGGTTAACTAGAATCTGCAGCTTATCCTATAGATAGGAAAATGGGCAGGCTAGGTTGGCCAAGTGGTCCTTATCTGCTGTCAAAGTCTATGTTTCTAACCTTTCTCTTTTTGTGGGCTGGCCAGCCATTCTTTGTCTCTCCTAAGACTCTAAATAATTTGTAATCCCGATCTGACACATCGGGGTGGCTTTCTTTTCATCACACACAACACATACAGCTAACTGTTACGATTGTAGTCAGCTGTGTAAAGAAAAAAAAAAAGTTTATTTGCTTTAGTGTGCACTAAAAATCCTATGAACTGTATGATGTGTTTAAATTGTCCTGCAGTGTGCTATCAGAATTCAAACTGCTAAAAGTTTTTTTCTTCTTATTAAACATAATGTGAGGCTTTGTAATGTGTCCAAGGTCACAGCGCTTGGATCTTACTCAGTTATTAAGACAAAGCAGTAGAGGAGACAGAGAGAGAGAGAAGATGTTTCTATTGGGCTTGCACATCCTACATACAAAAAAGAAGAGTTTTTTCCCATGTTTTGCAATGTGATTTAATCCCTTTCACAAATGTAGTTTCTGGAAAATATATGGGGGAGAGTCTCCATCTACAACATATTTTCAGAAAAAATTATGTTAGTCTGGAGAGAACTGATGTCAAGATTTTTTTTTGTACATAGTGAAAATGGTCTGAGAGAGTAGCAAAACGCGTGCGTATAATACGGCGTTTCTGATGGCAGAGAATATGCTCGGAGATTTCAGAATAGATGGAATGTGGAATGTTTTCAAATATAGGGTGCTGCAATGAGAATGACATGATAGATAAATGTGTTTGGAGTCCAGACAGCTTAAGATGCCTTTACTAGTTTGAATTTGGTAAGGGAGGGGACACAGAAATAATGTTTTCCTCCTTCTGTGTATTGTTTGCTTATTTGAAGATCATTCTTCGAGTTGGAGCTCTTGCAACAAGCTATACAATTAGGACTATGTGCCAGGCACTAGGACCCCACGGAAAAATTCTTGCCAGCAGTACCCAGTAAGGACTGCCCCTGATGTCGGTCAGCCCCCGACGTCTGCCAGTGATATAAAGGGGGTGTTCCCCAGTCCCACCTCAGTTCTTTTCCCACCGTTGACCCATGCACATCGACTCCACGGACGTCTCATTGCTACTGTTGACTGCCATTTTGTTCTATGCTTTGTGTACCCTATTACCATTATTTTTACAGTGATTACAGTTTTATGTCTTCACCTTTGACTACAGCTGAGAGGCAGAAGTCTAAGTGCACCTGTGGTAAACAGATCCCGGCCAAAGACTGCCATTTGGTGTGACTCTTCTGTCTGGGGCCTAGCCACGACACAGACGCCTGCCTGCATGGCAAAAAATTCAATCAATGCACCCAGATCCACTGCTTGAAGACCACGAAGGCCTACCTCATGGAGCAACAACTTGCCGCTCTCCAGCAGAAACCAGCAGGCTCCTCCTCTTCTTATGCTCACAAGTCTCCATCTTCTCAAGGACCAGTTGGAAGCACCACCATAGGGAGAAGGAGAAACATAGGTCCAAATCCCATTCCCAGTCTCCTCACCAGAAGGGTAAGTCCTCGGGTTCATACTCCCGCAGAAGAGTGGACTCTGCCCCCCCAGCAGGGTTCCCTTCCATGAGCCTGCCATTGATGAAGGCCCCCTGCCCTTATCCAGATGTCGGATGGGGGTCCTTTGGGGCATGGACCTTCGGGTCCTTCTCTGAGCCTTCAGCCCTTCCAGCAGGTCGCAGGGACCAAGACCAGGGATACAGTGGGGACTACCTCAGGCTAGGAGTCTACTGTTCATCCAGCTGGGATGCCACTGTCATCAGGTGTGTCCTCAGGACCTGATGACAGGCTTGCATGTCAGGAGCTCTCTCACCTCAGAGATCGCTCCCCCAAGAAGTGGTCATTGGACTCCAAACATCAGACTGTGATGTCCGCTTCTTCCTCTGGCTCCACTCAGGTGATGCCGCCCCCTAAATTGCTGTATGAGCAGTCAGGAGAGTTCCTGGTGCAAGGGGATTGTACTCTGGCTTCGCCTATGCTCCTGCCTTGTTTGCCAGAGGCCAGATGCCAACCAAACCAGCATCCCCAACCCAGCTGCCAGAGGAGCAGCCAACAGAGGTCCCAGACCTGAAAACCGGCCTGATGCCCCCAAACTGTCCATCAGGGGATCTGACAATGCGGGACCCTCAGGCTCTAGATGAAACACCGGGCCCCAGCACCTCCTTGGGCCTGACACCAGACCTGCTGAACATTCCAGAGGAGCCAGAGCATCCGCAGCTCTTTTTAGTTTCCCTAAGTAAGGTAGGGATGCTGTTTACTGCATGGTGGGACACAGTTAAAGAAGACCTTCTTCCAAAGGAAAGGCCTCCCATACCGGTGGCGCCACTGTTGGCGCCAGCTCCAGTGCCTCCACAAATGCTGCCTTCCGCAGGGCGACCACCCACCCCAAGGAGACCCTCATCCCCTAAGGAGGGCATAGAATTCCCTTCCCCCTCAAATTCATCACTCATCCTCCTGTTATTCCATCAGCTCAGTCCTCAAAAACTTCACTGCGCCTAACTGCTCCTGCTATGACATTCCCAACTCCCCACCTCTAAGCCCCTCAACACCTACCCCCTATACCCACACAATTTTCCCAGGATCAATCCCCCACCTCCCTCCCTCCCTCCTAACATACCAGCCTCTTCCCCTTCCACTCTATTCCTCCCCCACTGCCCTTTCCCTTGTCCTCCTCTATGTTCTAAATCATCCCAAGCTGTTACCTGTACCTGCCCTTACTCTCTCCCTTCCACCTACAACTCTAAACCCCACTGCTTTCTCTGCATCCTAATGCCCCTCTCCTTTCTCTCCTCCCAAGTCTACTCCTATCTCCTCTTTCATCTCCCTATCTTCTGAAGCCTACTCACCATCGCTGCCTACGTCCCTCCTGTTCTGCTCTGCTCTGCTAGGTTGCCTCTAACCTGATACCCTCCTCTCTATGCTCTAGCTCTGCCTTGTGCAGGCAGGGTACCTCAGCATACTGGAGTGGCCAGGCCCCGGTAGACCATTCCCTTCCCCCTCCCTTCCTCCTTGTTTTTACTCTAAACTCTCACTGCCCACAACCTGCTTCCCTCCTGTTGTGTTTGACCACTGCCTTGTGCAGGCAGGGTCCCCACCATACTGGAGGGACAAGCCCACCCCTCCACCACCCCACTGCTCCCTGCTTATACTTAGTCAAGCCCCCATCCTCCTCCCCCCTTAACTAGCCCTAGTTTGGGGCTACCTCTAATCTCAAAAGCACTTATACTCAAACTTGCACTCCTAGTCAACTTGTAAATGTTGTTGTGTCTTCATCTCTCCTTTATCTTTCCCTAGTTCAATCATCCTGATTCTACTCAGCCATTTTCTAACCACAAAACTATGCCCCACCAAGTGTTTGCCAAATGCTATTTGTGCAATCGTACCTGTCTAGCTCTAAACTGTTAGCACTGTATCCATTTAGTAGTTTATACCTGTTAGCATTCCTCCTTTTCAGTACTTTTGAATTGACTGCTCACTGTATTGAATGTAATCAAATTGTATTTCTATAATGTGTACCAAATCTCTGTATACGATTGAATGTGATCAAACTGTATTTCTATACTGTATACCAAATCTCTGTATACTATCCTCATAATCTCCTCCCCCCAGGTCACACCGGGAGATGAGCAACTTATTGCTCAGTGTGCCTTCCCGGTGAAACATTTCAATAAATAAATACATGAGGAAATACCTCACAGAAAGGGATGTAGGAAGTCTTCCTCTTCGAGGTCTCCTCCTCATCATTCTAAGACTGGGCATAGATCCAGAAGGTCAGTTTCCAGATCTCCCTACTCGGATTATTCAGGGGGAAGATCTTCCCTCATCATCCTCAGAATCATTGGGTGAAGGGTCTTTCCCCCTTCTCCAGAGGATCATGGGGAGTTGCTGAGGTCACCCCAGATGACCCAACTTTTATGGATGTGATGCACCATGTACAGTTTCTCAATCAATGAGATACTGAAGAGCTGGACCCAGAAAGTAGATTGGCTCTATAAATCTCCCAAGAATGAGCCTTTCCTTGGGGAGAACGCCAAAGCAGACTCTTTGGTCCTTATGGTGGCTCATGGGTGACCCAAACAGCCCAAACATATGAGTTCAAACCACATGACAAAGAATCCAAGAAATTGGATACTTCTGGCAGGAAGGTTTTTTCTTCAGCCACATGCACCATTCGGTCTCTAAATGTATTAGCCCATATGGTGCAATATCAAAAATCTCTGTGGAAGAAGGCTGTAGAGCTTGCCCAAAGACAGCTGTATTCCCCCAACAAAATGGAACTCCTGGGTGTTCTACAGTCAGGACTTGACATAGGCAAGCACATTTTATGGGCTTCCTATGACTCAGCTGACATGGCCACTCGTGCTGTGATGACAGGAGTTTGTCTCAGATGCCACTCTTGGTTGAGGGTGTTGGGGTTCCGGTAGGACCTCCAGGATGTTATCCTGGATGTCCCTTTCCATAGGTTGGTCCTCTTCATGGAAGATGCACAGAGGATTATCACAGACCTGCCTTTTCAGCAAAGAAAAGGCCCTTTTGACTTCCAAACTCCCAAAAATCCAAGGGACAACAGCTCAGAGGTCCTTTCAAGTGAAAGGCTCCTTTCCAGCTCTTGGGAGCCATGGGACCTAGAGGTGCCAAATCCTCCCAGGTCTCCCTGCCCACCCCAGGGACCCATACCTAACTCCTTGCCTACTCCCCCCAGCGGAGTCCATAGGGAAGGCTGTAGGGGGGTCGGTTCTCCCTTTACCTGAAAGGGTGGACAAGCATCACCTCTGACACTTGGGTTTTAGGCCTCATCGAGAAAGGACACACCCTGGAGTATGTGGAGATTCCTCCCAACAAACCCCCAGTTCCTTCTCGATGCTCCCAATCCCACACAGCTCTCATCTCAGAAGAGATGCAAGCCTTGTTGTCCAAGAGTGCCTTAGAGCACGTTCCACCATCTCAGAGAGGGACAGGATTCTACTCTCACTTCTCCTTGGTTCCAAAGAAGACAGGGGACCTACGCCCTATCTTGACCTCAGCCTCCTGAACCACTTCATAGAATACAAGAGGTTCAGGATGGTGATGTTGCCAGCCCTGATCTCTATGCTGAATCAAGGGGACTGGCTTTGCTCCCTGGACATGCAGGATGCTTACCTGCCCATCCTGATCCTTCCAGCTCACTGAAGGTTCCTTCAGTTTGCATTCCAGGGGGAGCATTATCAGTTCAAAGCCTTGCCCTTCAGCCTCTCTTCAGCACTGCGAGTCTTCATGAAATGCCTCATGTTAGTGGCCGTGGCATCGCGGTGCCAGGGCCATTTCATCTACCCTTACCTAGACGATTGGCTCCTGGCCACTCCGTCCAGAGACAGACTCCTGTCCACTCTGTCAGATACCTTTGGGATGTTTCAGTCTCTGGGCATCACACTGAACATCCCTCAAATCATGTCCATGGCCCTTGCAGTGTCTTCAGTACATAGGAGCCATTCTGGACACAGCGAAAGGGAAAGCCTTTCTTCCACTAGACAGGGGTGCTTGACTTTAGAACCTGGCTCTTCAGGTCTCCTCTTCTGCCCAGGTTCCAGCTCGAACCATGCTCCCCCTGGCATGCTTGCATATACGGGTACCTCAGTGGACCCTCAGGACTCAATGGGATCAAAGGTCGGGTGACCTGGAGCAACACATTTGAATATCGAGAGCTGTATCACAGACTCTGTCCTGGTGGCAGACGTCTCTCAACCTAATGTTGGGGTTCCTTTTTAGACAGCTTCACCGCAACAGGTTCTGACCACCGATGCCTCCAGCCTCGGGTGGGGAGCCCACTTCTGAGATCGCAGAATGCAAGGCTAGTGGTTGGCTCAAGAGTTGACATTTCAGATCAATATCCTCTTTTATTTTTGATTTATTTTTTTGGGGAGGGGTCAGAATCCTGTTACATCTTGTTGTGGCATGAGAAACTCCCATGACTGCTCAGAAAACAGGTTTTCATCCTTACCCATGCCAGGACAAGACCAGAATTACCTTAGTGGAAAGGAAAAGAAAAGAAAACAAATCCCAGACACCACAAATATGAAGATAACAACAGCTTATATCAGATTGTTTCACAGTGCCTCTGTGAACGGAGCTCGGAGCACTTCAAATGTACTTGTGTCATCAGATCTGACATAATACAGTTTTTCTAATTTAGCACTTTCCAGCATAAGGTTTAATAATTCTTCATATATGGGAGGTTTAACATCTTTTCAATGTTGCAGTATAGCGTTCTTGGCGTTTATTAAGATTAGTTTGCACAGATCTGCTTGTTGAATGGGAAGGCCTGTTCCCTCATATATATGAAGGAGAAAAATACCCGGATCAAATGGGAACTCCACACCTAAGATATGCTGCAATAATTTGAATATCTTTTGCCAATAATCTTTAAGGGCAGGGCAAACTACAAACATATGTACTTATGATCCCTCAGCAGTTTGACACCTTTGACATCTATCTGATATCTCACCGTAGTAAAGTTATTTTATTTCCTAGGAGTATAACATGTTCTGTGAAGTATATTGAACTGAATTTGTCTCAGTTTAATATTCTGAGAAACTGTACCATGGGAGGATTTAATGTTAACCCATTGAGATGGAGTAATTGACTTTGACAAGTCTCTTTCCCAGTTGCTCTTTAATATTTCAAAATCTTTTTTACATTTAGAGTCTATTAATAAAACTGAATACATTTTTCCTATTACTTTTACCCCTGAGTCACAGGATATAAAAAATCTCTGCATAGGGGAAACCACTGGAAGTTCTAGGTTCCCTATACATTTTTTTCAAAATTTACTTAATATGTAAATAAATGAGAAAAGCCCCTGGCTGTAAGTTAAGTTTTGCTGCCAATTCACATTGGTTGCAGGATGAGACACGTGCTAACCAGGCACAGTACCGTCCCCTGTGGCTTCAAATAGAAAAGTCTCTAAGTGCACTGTATGGTACAGCTCTTAAAGCTCTCATATACACTCCCTTTAAAACTTTACCCAAAAATCTCAGAGAATTACCTATTGGAACCACACTTCGAGTGCACGCTCAGCTGTGTGCTATCTTCCAGATATCTGCACTAAGAGACATCTCTCAAACCAATTTTGTGTAACCTCAATTTCAAAATAGGGGGATCTCCTTTACCAAGCAATTTCTGGCCAGGGGACAGCCAAATCAGGGTCATAGCTTTAGTGCATAAACATAAACTGATGCCGTTTCAGACTGCCAGAGCACAATTTAATCTCCCTGCTTCTTTTTGCTTTAAATATCTCCAATTGCAACATATGCTATCTCAGCACTTTGGGACAGGACCGTGGGAGCAGAATCTAGCAGGTCCACTTCTCCCAGCTATTTCTTGCCTATCTCCATCTGACCTCATCTCACACTTTTACCGTCTTCTAAGGGATGGCATGGAGGTTTTGCAAGGAGTGCCATACTACATCTCGGACCAGGTGCTACCCTCAGAGTTTTCTATAACTCGACCATGGCCTCAGAGCTGGGCACATCTATACCAAGATGTGAAGTGGGTCAGATACTGTATTTTACAGTTCTATATTCTCCATGACATGTACTACACCCCAGCTAGGCTTTTTAAAATGGGGAGGCTCCCCTCTAATCTATGCTCGAGGTGTAAGGCATGCCCTGACTTACTACTATATATTCTTTGGGAATGTAACAAAGCTACACCTTTATGGAATGTAACAAAGCTACACCTTTATGGACTGCCATTCAATCCAAATTAGATCCTCTTTTAGGTCTTACAGAGGCTTTTCACCCAGAAATATGCATAATAGGAGATTATGGGGAATCTTTGATAGGTAATCAACGCAAGCACATGGCACTAATATCTTTGTGTGCTAAGAAAGTAATTATGAGGCACTGGCTGGATCAGTGTGTTCCCACATACTCAGAGTGGTTAAAAGAAATACTCTTCGCCTTACAAGCGGAAAACACCATTCATTGCCCACAAGGCCAAGAAACCGCAATACTATCAAAAAGTATGGGCACCCTTGTATACTTTATTAACCATCTAATGACTCATGCATACAAGCTATTTTAACTTTCATACAGGTTTTCTAATATAAGGTTAAAATTGCTTATAGATTTTTGTCTAATTTTATACCCAGAGCTAACAATTTGCTTGAATTATCCTCACTGGGTACTTTGGGGGTTGGGGAGGGAATATGTAGTTTAAAATAGTGGGGAGGGGGATAGGAAGACAGTTACACTGTCTCTCTTATATTGTGGAGAGATCTAGAGAGTGCAAATTTAACTTGAATTGTTGAATATAACTACTATATGCACAAGTATGTATGCATGGTTGCTCTCCATTCTATGTAATTACATATAATAATGATGAGTTATGTAAGGTATTGATGTTTTCTCAAGCCTGTAACCATTCTATGAAAATTCTTCCTGTCAATAAAGCACACTAATTTTGAAAAAAAAAGGGTTTTGCTGCCAATTCTTCAAAAGATAAAAATTTAGAGGTCATAGGAGAGAACAAATCTTTGAGATATAAACAGTCTCCTTGAATCCATTTGGAAGGGAGCTATGAGAGAAGCAAATACACATTTGATATTATTGGGGATAGCTGTGTAATCTTGTTCTTATAACCCAGTAGACCATTAGCCTTTTTCCAAACCTCTGAGATGGTCCTGATACTGGACGCCAGACACACGATATCTGAGTTTAAGTCCAATACTGTCTTTATTTCCCTCCCAGGTAGCCTATGGTCTTCCATATTCAGCCATATTGGTTTGTTCTCAGAAATACCCAACCCCCATGACAGCATTTCTAGCTGTGCAGTCAAACAGTACAAATACATACTTGGCAAGCTCAAGCCACCCTCTTCCATAGGCAACTATAAAGTTGGCAGTTTAAGTCTAGGATTTTTATTTGCCCGTACAAACTTTTGTATATGCTTTTCTACCTCCCTGAATATGCCCTTTCCCACTTTAATTGGTAAAGTTTGAAACAAAAAGAGCAACCGGGGAAGGATGTTCATCTTCACTACATTGTATCTTCCCATAATAGAAAGTGGCAGCAAGACCCACCTATCCAGATTAAAATATATACATTGAAATAATGGTCGATAATTTAACTCCCACAGTCTGTTAAGATTTTTATGCAAGTAAATCCCTTGATATTTAATATTTTCTTTACAATCTCCTAAAAAAATCATATTTGGCTGATGGCCCCTACTTGAAATCGGCAATAGGACTTTGGACTTCTGAGTATTAACTCTATAACCAGAAGTCTTGCTAAAGGTGTCTAATATTTTTAATATAATTTGAGCGGATTTTTGAATGTCCTGTATATACAATTTAATGTCGTCTGCATAAAGTGAGATCACATGCCAGTTCTCATCTATTTTTATACCAATCTCTGGTGCTAAATTTCTGACAGAAATAGCTAAAGGTTCAGTAAAGACTGAAAACAACAGGGATGATAGAGGACACCCCTGTCTTATTCATCTTAAAAGATTAAACAATTTTGAAATAGCCTGATTAGTTTTCACTCTAGCACAAGGTGTTTTATATATAGCTTAACCACTACAAGAACAGCCCTTTAATCCCAAATTTCCCCTGAGTTTTTTTCAAGAATTTCCAACTAACCCTATAAGCTGGCTACCATTATATCTATTCTTTCCTTACATAACTGTGCAATGACATAGCTCCCATTTTCATCCACATAAGAGTCCATAAGATGTAGGTGGAGACTTTTTTTCCATACAATAGCGACCACTCTGGCCAAGTTTGTATATGGAGCAAAAACTCCATTAGCTTTAAATTAATTGACCAGATATTTGAAATCACTTTTATTAAAATGGGTCTCTTGCAATAATAAGCAATCAAAACCTTTTCTGTGTGCCTCATTAATAATTTTATGTATTTTGTTTTTGCTATGGACTCTGTCCTTATTCCATGTCATACAATGCAGAGTCCACATAAAGACTGCAGATACAAATGAGAAGAGAAAAATAAATAAAAAGTGAATCCCCGTAATTCTGGTCATGCCCAAGATATAGCCAATTATAACCAAATAGCCAAATAAACAGAATTGTTGAACACATTTTCTTTTTTTACACCCACTGAGAAAACCAAATAGACTCAACATAACACACAGACAAAACAGTAGTGCCCTGACCCTCCACATACAAGAACACCTAAAACCCCTTACCCTACATTTACCCACTTTATCACCAGAGCCATTGGCCAGCCTGTAGCTGGTACCACGGTCCTGATGCCCATCCTGAATAACTATAAGATGACAGAGGCTCCTTGCTAGGAGCCTTCCAATTGTGAGTGAAAGCTGTGAAGAGAGTGCCAGAGAGGCAGATTTGCAGGAAAGGAAGACAGATTTACATATATGTGAAGTAATTCATTCATATTATACGTATATATAAATAATGTCCTTCCCCCTTCTCCCTCCACTCTGTTCCTTTTTTTTTTTTTTTTTTACACATAATGTTAGCTTACAGGGCTTACTTCATAGTAGAACCTATCAATGGGATATTTACTTTTACTTATTTACAGCTAGTGAAACATGATAAAGATGATAAGGAAAGCAAAGATGGTAGAGATGTTTCCTTATAGCTTACTTACTTTAATCCGTTAACTTTTTTTTTTATACCCCCCCCACTATGCAGAATCATAGCAAAATAAAAATTTGCTTTCCATTTACTTGTAGTTGATGAAGATGGTGAGGGTAGTAACATAGAAACATAGACTTTGATGGCAGATAAGGACTGGTTGGCCCACCTAGTCTGCCCATTTCTCTACCTAGAGGATAAGCTGCAGATCCTATTTAACCAACAGCCTGTTTCTTCCTACCCCCCACAAAAATTGCCTTATGTCTGTCCCATGCATTCTTGAATTCTCCCACAGTTTTAGACCCCACAACCTCTTCAGGAAGGCTGTTCCATGTGTCAACCACCCTCTATGTGAAAAAATACTTCCCTCACATTGCCCCTGAGCTGCCCCCACCTCTATCTTCAAATTGTGTACCATTTTTCTTACACATCTCTTTTTCTAAAAGATGCTACCCTCTTGGACTTTGTTGTTTCCATTGAGGTACTCAAACGTTTCTATCATGTCCCCCCACTCCCTTCATTCCTCAAGGGTATACATATTAAGCTCCTTTAGTCTCTCCTCATATGGCTTCTCTTGCAGACCCAGTACCATTTTAGTTACCCTCCTCTGAACTGCCTCCATCCTGTCTATGTCCTTGCAGAGATGGGGTCTCCAGAAATGGATGCAGTACTCCAGATGGGGTCTCACCAATTGTCTGTACAGGAGGATAACAACTTCCTGTTTTCTGCTGGTGATGCCTCTCCCTATACATCCCAGTATCCCCTCACCCCTCCCTACCACCTTCTCACATTGCTTGCCAACCTTAAGGTCATCTGATATGATTACCCCCAGGTCCCTTTCCATTTTTGTTGTTGTTATTACCCCCCCCCCCATTGTGTAATCTCCCCCTTAGTGTTTATTTCCCAGGTGCATTATTTTGCACTTCTTTGCATTGAATCCAAGCTGCCATACTTCTGACCATTCCTCTAACCTTGCCAAGTCCCTTCTCATCCTTTCTACACCTCCTTGTGTATCAACCCTGATGTAGATCTTTGTGTCATCTGCAAAGAGGCATACCTTTCCTTCCAGTCCCTCTGCAATGTCACTTATAAAGACATTAAAAAGGACTGGACCCAGTACTGAACCCTGCGGTACCCCACTAGTAACCTCTTTTTCTTCAGAGTGGACTCCATTTACAATTACCTTCTGTGTCCTGTTGTCCAGCCAATGTTTTACCCAGGCTACCACCCTGGGACACACTCTCATGCTGGTTAATTTGACTATTAATCTTTTGTATGGGATTGTGTCAAATTCCTTGCTAAAGTCTAGGTAGGCCATGTCCACAGCCCTCCCTGGTCTACTACTTTGGTAATCCAGTCAAAGAAATCAATTAGATTCATCTGACATGACCTTCTCACTGTGAACCCATGCTGCCTTGGGTCCTGTGCCCCAACTGGCCTCTAGGTACTCAGTAACTCTTTCCTTTAAAAGTGATTCCATCACTTGCCCTACCACAGACATCGAACTGACAGGTCTATAGTTTCCTGCCTCTGTCTTTGTCCCACTTTTGTGAAGAGGTATCACATCTGCCTTCCTCCAGTCCTCAGGTACCACACCATTCTCCCATGATTTGTTAAATAGGGTAGTCAGTGGTGTCACTAGTTCTCTGCTTAATTCTTTTAGAATTCTGGGGTGAATTTCATCTGGCCCTCATTGCTCTGTCCACCTTCAGTTTTAGGAGTTCTTTCAGAACCCTTTCTTCTGTGAATGAACTGGGATTGACCCCCCCATCCAGAGTGATTCTGTTAATTGGATTAGGCACCTCCCCACCTCCTCTTTTGTGAATACTAAACAGAAATATTTGTTCAGTATCCCTGCTTTTTCACTGTCCCTCTCTGCCCACCCACCGTCCATTCTATTCAGCCTCACTATCCCTCCCTTTGTCTTTCCCTGATGTACCTATAAAATGTTTTATCCCCCTTCTTAACCGAGTTGGCTATCTTTTCCTCAGTTTGGGCCTTTGCTATTCTGACTAACCTCCCCTCTTCCTTCTGCCTTAACTGGTACAGTTCTCTGTCCTGCTCCTTCTGTGTTTCCTTATACTTCCTAAATGCTATATTTTTCTCCCTAACCTTCACTGCCACATTTTTGAGAACCATAGTGGCTTTTTCATTTGTTTTGATTTGTTTATTTGCTTCACACTAATGCTTGTTGCCTCTGTGATGGCAGTTGAGATGCTTCCTTCTCATTTACTTTATTCATCCCATTGCCTTGTACATCCTGACTTTTTTCACTATGCTTTGAGGTTGAGGCTGAGGCTGAAGATGAAGAGCATGACCCAGAAGTTGAACCTTTGTCCACAATTAGTCTTCTAACATACTTTTCCACTTACCAATGTGAATAAAAGGTGGAGTCTCCACCATTGTGAAATATATGTAACTTTGCTGGAGCAATCATAGAGTATCTAATGTAATGTTCTTGTAAAAGCGATAATACTGGGGCAAAAGCCTTTCTTTTTGATATGACTTCTGGCCCCAAACCAGGAAACACATGCAAAGATAGACCTCTCACGTGAATGCCCTTCTCCACCCAGGCTTTTTGCAAAATATGTTCTCTATCTTGATATCTATGTGGTCTTATATAAACAGATCTTGGTTGTTTGTCTTTATAATTTGGATTTGCCATGGCTCAATGGGCTCTGTCCAGCTCTATCCTTAGTTTCCCTTCCTGAGATGGAAGTGCTTCTGTCAGCAGATCTTCAAAACATTTTTTTACATTTTTACCTTCTAACCCTTCTGGGACACCTCCCATCTTTGAATTCCCTCTCCTACTCCTTGTTTCCAACTCTTTCTCTTGTTTATCCATTTTAATGGACTTAGGTCATAATTTGTCTTTTTGCTGACCCATCCTATTTTCAACCTCATCCATTCTTATGGTCAGGTGTTCTACTTTATTTGATAAAGTATTTAGTGCTTCTGTAAACCCCTTCAGGGAATTATTTGTTAGTGAAAAAACAGCCCACATCTCCAGTAACATACTGTACTGTGTTCAGTTTTTCCCTTTTGGGCACTTTCATCTTCCATTGTTTGGTGTTCCATTAATCTTTCTTTCTCTTTTTCTTTGGCTTCTTGACCTTGGCTTTGGTTTTTACTGTCCAATTTATTTTTATGCTTTCCATCTGACATACTGCCCAAATTAACGGATTTTCTTTATTTATTGCAGTACTCAGGGTCTTTTGGAATTGTAGATTGTCTGCTTTTACTACAAACTCTTCTGTCTTCTCAATAAATTTGGTAATCTTTATCTGGATTACTAAGCTGTCTTTTAATAGATTTTTTCCTTCAATTACTCTCCCTTCACCTCCTTCTATCTATATATTTTCTTCCCCTTAACTACAGGTGGTACTTCCAAAGAATTACCCTTAACAGGCAGCTCAACTTTATCTTCTTTATCTGCTTGCTTTTGCTGTCTTGTTTTTGCTCGGGTCTGAGCCAACATATATCTGGCTTCCTTGACTCTATAAAATTGTTTTGACATCAAAAAAACTGAAACAAATTTTCTTCCCCCCACCATTTTTTTCCTTTCCTTCCTTACCACTCCCTTTCTCCTCACAAAATGCCAGGTAGTTTAAACTATAACCACTGGGGGCTCAAAACCACAAAGAGCAATGAAGTTGCAACCAGCTATACATTCTCCTTTTTCCCTTTCTTTTTCCTCTCCCCAAAACATGGCCACACCAACTGTACCAATAAAGAAAGTTGCTGGTTGGTATATGTGAAATTCCTGTAGTTCTCACTCCAGACTCCCTTATAAATTTACTTCAGGCTTCATTCTTTCTCCCTCAAAATGTCCTGGTCAGGAAGAAACAAAGCAAAAAGGGAAAATCAGGTAAATGAGACAGACCCATTGTAGTGTAGCCCTTCCCCACAATTACTTAGCTTAGGAACTGGAGAACAAATCCCATTGAAGTGATGTTTTTGTCCACAGGCATTATCTCCATCCACCGGTATCTCCTATTTGCTTGGTGCACACTCTCGTTGACGCAAGCTGCTTCAGTCATCAGGGGAGAGTGAGAGAACTTTTTTAAATGGGAAAAAAAAAGAAAAACAAGATGCCCAGCCCTCAATGCACATCTTCCCTCAGCCAAATCTTCTAAATAACAAGCCACTTTATTGAGCAAAGGAGAACACCACCGTTGCTTAGTGCACACTCTCGCTGATGCAAGTCACTTCAGTCATCTGTGGAAGCGAGAGAAGTTTGTTAAATGGGGGGGGGGGGAGGAAAAAACAAGACACCCAGCCCTCAATGCACGTTTCCCCTCAGCTAAACCTCCTAAATGACAAGCCACATTACCAACCAAAGGAGAATGCCACCATTCTCGTAATGCTCAAAAAATGCTATGGCTACAGCTGTGGCGGGGAGGAAAAAAGAAAAAGCAGAGAATTCAACTGCTATGGTAAAAACCCATAAAATGGGATTAGAAAAAAAAACCCATAGCTTTCATTTGTTCTCCTGGATTGTTTCCAACATCACTGCATCTGGCTCCCTCACACACACACTTAGTGTGTCATCATCTTGCTCATGCCCACCTCTCCACTTCCTTAAAGATCAATATCATAGAGATGTGATCAGTCCTCTGCACCCTTCTGACCTTTCAGACAGACCTCGCCCAGGAACCATTGCTTGTACAGACAGACAACTTGTCCATAGAATTCTACTTAAACAAGCAAGGGGGAACATGTTCCTACCTTCTGTGCCAAGAGGCAATGAGGGTGTGGTACTGGCAGTAGAACATGGTCTCACCCTGACTGCGGTCCATGTTCCAGGAGTCCAAAACGTCTTAGCCAATGGACTCAGCAGATCCCAGTCCAGAAAACATGAGTGGGAACTGCTTCAAGAAGTGGAGGATGAACTCTTTGAAAGGTGGGGCCATCCAGAGCTGGACCTCTATGCATCCCTGTGCAGTGCCAAACTGCCCATTTTCTGATAGCTAGATCCAGGGCCTGGTGTTTTCTGGAGAGATGCTTTGTCTCTTTGTTGGACAGGGAGATTCCTCTATGCCTTTCCTCTCTTTTCTCTGCTCCAGCGGGTGCTGCTCAAGCTTGAGGAGGAAGGGACAGAGATGATTCTGGTTGCCCCATTCTGGCCACACCAGATTTGGTTCCCCCTGTTCCAGCAGCTAGTGGTGGAACCTCCGATGCCCTTTCCCCTGTTTTCACAATTACCATCCCAGGAGCAGTGCACCCTAGTCCACCCGGACCCGAAATCCCTGCATCTACATGCATGGCTCCTACGGACCTAGTGGTTTCCCACTATGGGGTCTCTACAAGAGTTAATGAGATCCTGGTAGAGGCCTGTAAACCTTCAACTTGAGCTATGTACGCCATGAAGTGGAAGTGTTTTTTCTTATGGGCATCAGCTTGTACCCTGGACCCATTTTCCTGTCCAGTGAACTCTGTCTTGGAATATCTGCCATCTTTTTCTGAAACAGGACTCCGATATTCCTCCATCAAGATGCACCTTTCTGTCATCTCGGCTTATCATGCACTGGTGGAAGGAAGGGCTATCACCCAATTGGATTTGTGCTGTACCATCTTATGAGGGATACTGCACATCAAACTTCCCATTAAGGACCCTGTTCCCCCATGGGGCCTTTTGTTCATTCTAGAGAAACTCACATCGTCTCCCTTCAAACCTGCCACAGATTGAGAGCTACACTTCCTTTCTTGATATGATTTATTTTTAGTTGCAGTTACCTCTGCTCAGAGGATTTCAGAGCTTCAGGTTCTCATGTGTAAAGAGCCTTACTTAGTTTTTCATAGAGACAGGGTGTCTCTGAGAACTAATCCTAAGTTTCTTCCAAAGGTGGTGTCAGAACTTATCGTGAACCAGGACATCAACCTTCCTGTTTACTACCCTGAGTATTTAAATAAGAGGAAGGCACTTCTTCATACTCTAGATGTCCACTGGGTGCTCTGGTATTACATAGACTGCACCCATTTGGTCCGCAAAACCGATCAGTTGTTCATTGCATTTGCTCCCAGATCCCTGGGAGTATCAATTACTAAGCAAATCTTATCCAAATGGTTGGTTAATTGCATTACATTCTGTTACAAAAAGTACAAGAAACCCTTACCGGGATCAGTGAAGGGACACTCCACCAGGGGGGTGGCCACCTCTTTTGCCGCATCCCAAAATGTCTTGGCAGCTGATATTTGCAGAGCGGCAACTTGGAACTCAGTGCACACCTCCATGAAACACTACAGTTTGGACATAGCTTCCAGGAATAGAGTGGGTTTTGGCCGAGCTGATCTTCAAGACCTCCTTCCATCAGGCTCTGATGGTTTCCCTTCCCCCCTACTGTAGATTACTTTTGGCACTGTTTGGGAATCGGTCCTAATTGTGTAGCCTGCTGCAAGAGCTCCAACTCGAGGAGTGATAGTACAGTTATGTAAGAACTTATCATAACAGTAGATCTTCAAAAAGAGCTCTTTTAGCAGGCACTGCTTTCCCTCCTGTTTCCCGCGGTCCTATCTTTTCCTTGTTGGGAACTCTCGGATCCTACTCGGTTCTCCTTTCCATCCATCTGCCAGGTCTGTGGTGGGAGAACTGAGGTGGGGCTGGGTACCACTCCCTTTATACCACTGGCAGACGTCAGGGGCGGTCCCCGCTGGGTACTGCTGGCTAGAATTTTTCCATTGGGTCCTAGTGCCTGGCAACATAGTCCTAATTGTGTAGCCTGCGGCAAGAACTCTTCTTGAAGATCTACTGTTATGGTAAGTTCTTACGTAACTGTACTTTACTTGTGGATTGTTTGTTGTAATGGCACAGTTTGTGTCATCTTAATTACAAAGGGGTCTCAACTCTTAATATACCCCTACTGTGTGAAGTAATGGGCTTTCTGATACCATTCTACAAGGTAGGCAACACAGGTTTAACATTTCTGGCTTTCTGTAATCCACCTTCTCCTACGTGGGGGGGGGGGTAATTCTATGTAAAAGACTTCTCTCATGAAAAGGAAAACAAAATGACTGAAACAGGGTTAATTTACCTTCTGAGTCTTGTGGCATGTCAGCCGCACTGAAGAGGGCATGACTGACTGGGATGACTTACACTGTAATCAAACACCCTTTCTTTTCAGGAATCACAGGGAAACAAAATTTATATTTTCAGATTTATTTGAAGGTATCTTTAAATGGTATGCACAAAATCTGTCCCTGTGTTATGTGCATATCTGTTTATTCATCCATAGTGTGCACATTGTTTTCTTACTATTTTTATGGTCATTTGATTTTATGTGGTTAAAAAGCTCACGCCAATCTACCCTCTGCAATGGCTTGCAGTTCAGGGGAGAAATATGGAGCTTTCCTGTAAAACAAATTGAGTCCATTTACTGGACAGTTTAACTGTAAACACAAAAAAAAACCCCAGATACAACCCATTTTAGAATGGCTTCCTTTGGTCACAATACCTATGTCAATCTCCTTGAATAACAGGAGATGGGGGGGGGGGACACGGATCCTTTGTACACTCCACCCCCATTATGAACTGCTTTCCAGCAGTCTCTAATTCACAACTGTTTCAAATAAAAAAGTGAGCATAAAAGAAAATACAGCAGTGCTCCCAGATTGATTTAGAATTTTCCCTGTAATTCCGGGGCAATTTTCCTGTGTTTTCATGTAGATTGCATTATTTCCTATGGCAGCTGAATTGCTTTGTTATCCTGTATAACCAATGCAAATTTATGGGAAGAATTTCACTGTAGATCTGGGAGCCCTGACACTGATGCGTCCATGGGAGGCAGACAACCATTTCTGAACATCAGTTACACTGTTAATGATTTAATGCCAATCTGTTCTAATTAAGGCTAACACCCTAGAAATGATGGTAAACGTGCACCACTCTAGCAAAAACAAACTCACTCTGGTAGAAGGCTGTTTCATGGTTCACCAGAGAGTGTGGGTGTGTCTGCTACCAACATTGATATGTCTCAACATAGAAACAAAATGTTCATAGAAAACAAGGCCATGAAATACAATGAGAAATATGAGACATGGCATTGAACAGGATTTCATGTAAATCATTTGAAACTGTTTTCTAACCTACCAATGTGGAAGGGAATGCCCTTTCTCTCTCTTTTTTTGTTTTTCAAAAATCAAGTAATGTGTTGCTGGCAGCCACAGGACTATTTACATTCCTAACCCTGCCCATGGCATGTTTGGCAGTGGTAGCAGCAGATGCTGGCAATACTCCCAAAAGCACACATCTGTATCAAAATAATGCATCAGCATTTTAAAAGATCAACACTAACATACTAAAAAGGAAAGGACCTGAGGCCCTCCTGTTTGTTTTTCTTTTGTCTTTCAGGAATATACAGGTGCCTATCAATGATTAAAGGTCTCTTTCCGCAGAGGATGCCTTGCTGGAAGTTATGAGATTTGCCCTTCATGGGGAAATATTCATGGATGGCCTACTTACCATCATCAGTCTTTTGGTGTTGTAGAAAGACCCAACAGGCAATTCAAGGCAATGTTGTTAAAGTTGGTTAATTAAAATGCAAAGCATTTGGATACGCTGTTGTTCTTACTCCTAATGGCAATTAGGGTTACCCCATCAGTATCTATTCAGTATACACCCTGTTAGGTGATGGCTGGTTGGCAAATGAGGTTGCCAGAACACCTATGCAAAGCAGTTACAGGAAATTGTGGTTGAAATTCAGTTTTGCTGCTTAAAACTTGGGCAATGCCCACCAAAAGTCCAAAATGTACTTTGATATTGTGAACAGACTCAGCCCTTCTGTCTATCAGGTGCAGTTGCCAAACCGCAGGAAACCTATTGATAAATGGTTTTAGGCTTATCAGCTCAAACTGTACAAAGACTCTGATGGCCCTGAGTAAGTGATCCACTGAGCTGGGGGTGTGTGCCTTCACCTATTTCTTCTTTATCTTTTCAGGACAATGCAGAATACTTCGACTGGCCAAAAAGCAAATGGCCGCTGACAGCTTGGTTGCAAATATTCACTTTTCCAGGCACAAGCAATTGCCACTTGATTTATTAACCTCGAGGTACCATGGTTCCAGATGGGGTACCCTGAAAAGTTCCTGCCAACCTCGACCATGATTTTAATAAAGAACATACAAAAACCCAATCAAGAGACTTGGAGTTTTGAAAGCATAATGCAACTTCTTGAACAGTATTTGATTCAACAAACTTGATTGTATACCCATCCTCTACAACTCATCCCACTACCGTACCTAGCACAACTGTTTTTACTACTACTTTTTCACCACAACCTTTACAATGCCCTATGCTGGAACCAGGTCCAGCTAGTGGAATGACTGCTATTTCTATTCCTGGGATTCTGATTAACATTGCTCAGTTTATGCATGTTATTGTTGTTTTAAATATATTGCACTGTAACATGGCCCAATATTGCCATTGTTCCATTACAAATGTATCTAGGTTCCATGCTACTATGTTGTTAAATATTGTTGCAGCTTATCAAGCGCAAGCTCAAGACCCTGTAGCTGGGCAGGAAACTGCTCCAGATCAAGGGATGTTACACTCTAAACACCCTAAGTGGGATCTGAGTGTAACAGGCCTGGTGGGGAGTACATCAGGTTTATTTGGATTGATTATGTCAATCTGGAATAGGGGAAATATGCAACAAATTAAGAGACATATTAGTTATTTTCAAAATCAACAAGTTGAAAATGTGTTAAAGCCAATGCTACATGGTATTTATGACTTAGCCATGGAATAAAGGTTCACAGTGTATAACATGTACAATATTGCACATTTATTTAATGACACACAGGCGAAGATTAGGCCAGACAGCAACACATAGGCAGAGAAATTATGTTTTAGCCACTGTCACTAACCTCTTCCGAGACCTGGAAGCAGAGCTTATCTCTGACATTGTCAAGGAATCACAGATGGCCAAATGGTATTTATTGCCCTCATTGTTGGACCTCAGCCTACATCTCCAAATGCATGGCCGACTTCCTCACTTTTCCTCTCACAACTGCCAGAAACGTAGTTTATTTCACACCACACTCTAATCAAGGACCTTGCTACTCAACTCACCATTGCTCCATCCAAGAAGCCACATATGTTTCATTTACAGTGTTTTTACTAGTGTTTGAAAATAAATCTTCGGTCTTCATACAGATCGGCATGTGTGTACTCCATTGGATACCTAGAAGAAGACATCTACAAGCATCAAATCAACCTTCCTCC
The DNA here is from genome assembly GCA_016271365.2 of Neoceratodus forsteri. Classification (NCBI taxonomy): domain Eukaryota; kingdom Metazoa; phylum Chordata; order Ceratodontiformes; family Ceratodontidae; genus Neoceratodus; species Neoceratodus forsteri. The sequence goes on along the minus strand of CM028135.1, from coordinate 636,947,672 downwards.
ACTGCTGGTGTTTCTCCCTCATACAAACTGTTGTTCCAAAAAGGCTATCGATATCTGTGCAGGTGTAATGTTTTTGACATAGCTTCGCTGATGTGTGGCTACTCCATTGGCAGACTCAGTGAGCAAAATGTTACTGCACCTCCTGAAAATGCCACTGAAACAGTAAATGCAACTGAACAGAACCAGCCAACCAACATCCAGCAACATGGATATCTCCAGATCTTTGCCTCTGTCATGTTTCCAATACTACTTACCAAGTGGCATCTGCCACAAGTCAAAATAACACAGTATGAATGAACAATATTATGTTGTGACAATCAAGAACTTTTCTTGCAGACACCTCACTTGTGGTGTTGACATTCCTAATTTCTGCTTTGTGCAACATAAACCATTCTTGATCAACCCGTGATCAAGTACCCACTTCTGAACAGGACTACTTTGACAGTAACTGTGACTATCTGAATGCTATAGACCCGTACATACCAGTTTTAAAGTGCATATTGACAAACTCACCCTGAATCTTAAATCCTGTCACATAGAAAACATACTTATCGTATACATATCAGCAAAACTACTCAGAAAGTTGATAAAGATTTCAATGATTTAATACATGATGGTGATTTACATCTTGTTTTAAGTCATACAATGCTAGAAATTTCTTTCAACGCCTTTGCCATTTTGCAGGCTGTTTATGTGTACCATTTGGTGCCTATAACAAAAAATTCTCAGGCATCATTACAGACACAGACAGCTATGGTGCCCAATCTATCCTAACTCGCTATCTTGTGTTGCCAGCTTAGCAGGCAACAACAGGGGGATCTGTAGACCTGGACCACCCCACAACCCTATACTGAGGGCAGTATATGGTACATATACATTTATTCATAATATGCTTAGCAAGGTAGGATGTAGTGTAGTACCATGTGCTTATGCAATACATATGTGCATATTTTTTATTTATTTATCAAGTCTAGGATTACAAATACCTTTGAGCCATGGCTCTTTTGCAAAGGTTCCACGTCAGAGAAATACACATTATGGGGAACATCAAGACAGACATTACAACAATGTGGACATTGCAAACAGAGTACAGATTAATACAGTTCAAGGGTAGCATTGTAACAAGGAAGCCAGCGGCACTTGTCAGAGAAAATAGACAACAGATAAGAAGTGCCAGAATTATAGGGAGAGGGAAGAGGGTGGGGTGGGGGAGAGGAATGTAGGAAGGGTGGTGAGAGGGTGAAAAGTGCAGCATTGGGTATACCAAGATGTGAGGGTAGAATCCAGTGAGGAGGGGAGAGAAGGGGGGCTGTAGTATCCTAACAAGGTTATGTGCTAGCAACCTCTGGCCCTAATAGTATTAGTATTGCTTATGCAGGCCTGATGGCAGTTATTTTTCCAAGTTATATAGCTGACACATCTTTATTTTTGTGCAGTGCTAAGCATCTTTTGTGTTGTAATGCAAAACGAGTTTCAGCTAGCTTTACCCTTATCAGTGTGTATGTGCAAAACAAGTAATGATCTAACTGCACTAGGTGCTAACTGGCCACCTCTATCCACCAATAGAAGTGCTGTATTTTGCTCTTCTGCCTTCTTGGAAGAGTCTGTTACCTAGTAACACACTTTCTCATCTATAGTATAAGAAAGTCTGTAAGACTGTTTTTCACTGAGTTTGCATGATGACACCATGGTGTTAGGAGGTTTCTGAACTCTCAGCAGGTATGCTGTTTTTCTACATGTTCTGGAATAAACTTGCTCTGTGATATCCTGGGCTTCTGTGTCATGTTTTGTCAACAGGCCTAGAATCCTGCCAGCTAACAGGGAGATAGGCAGGTTAAGTGCCTACATGGCACCACTGCCTGGAGGGATGGGAAGTGGATCCTGAGGATCACTATGGCAGCAGGATGGGAAACAGCTGGGTGTCATTGTTCACTTGGAGACTAATGACCTGGCTAAGGATGAGGTTGGTATAGTGCAGGAAGAGTTTAGGGAGCTGGGAAGGGGTCATAGATAGTAAGCTCAGTGGCTTTCACTGAAGTGCTGCCTGTCAATGATGGAGAAAAGGGATCTCCACACCAGGAACTTCAACTCATGGCTGAAGGAATATTGCAGAGAGGAGGCATTTGGCTACATTGGGGACAGTGGACCCACCTGTGAGGAAGAGGGCCTATACAAGGGTGCTGGCCTGCATCTATCCAGGGGAACAGCAGTCCTCATTGGATGGTTTAAATGTTATTTGATTAACTTTTTTTATCATATAACTTTTTACTCCTGCCATTGAACTCTGTTCCTATCCCACCTCCCCAACAGCTGACACCCACCTCCCCTGGACTTACTCAGAACTTGTTCCGTAGGGCATCATCCTGCAGCATGATTTATTTTTCCACTTTCTCACAAACCTCTGCCATGGCATCATGTTGTAAGTGTGATCATGAAGGCACATATGTTCCACAGATCTGTGGCACCACCCATGAGTCACTTGTTGCCTGCACTGCCACCAGGCCTCCACCTGGTGACAGTAAAATGCTGATGTGGCTGTCACCCCTTCCTTGGTAGTGAAGAGCTGTCCTTGGGACACTTAGTCCTCTTCCACATAGCCAACCCCCCTCAACTGGTGCTTATTTTTGAACATGGGTCACTGACGTGGAAGGAGGTAAGGCGTTAGATGTCTCAGCCTTCTGCAACACTGGGCTGGTGCCTCTTCAATGAACATTTAAATTAGTATAAGGTGGTTGAGGAAGGAACCAGGGAGGCAGAAATTGCCCCCTTCACAGGTTGAAGCAAAAAAGTAAGGAGAACATGAGGGGAGAGGAATCCCCCCAAGGTGCCGAATTAATAAAGAAGCAGGGTGCTAGAGACAAAGGGGGAAGGGAATGGGAACATTAACAAGCATTTGTCAATGCCAAATGGCTTGCTGGCATTGGCATTGGTAGTGCAGGAGTTAGAGAGATGGATAATAGGAATGATAGTGAAGAAGTGAACTGATGCCGACCCCACCCTCACCCTGCAGAGAGTGGCAGGCATTGGGGTGTGCCTTTGGGTTGTCGGCCATAATGCTCATGCCATTTCACCTCACCCTACCCTGCAGACGCCGACAAGTGTTGCGGTGTGCCTTGGGGTCTTCGGGCCTTACTCTTACCCCATTCCATAAGGGAAATATGCTGAGATGGGTGCAGTATAGGAGAATGGGGTGAAATTTGCGGCCAAAGAGTCCAAGGCACACCACGATACCTGTCACTGGCTGCAGGGTGGAATGGCATGGGCATTATGGCAAGTCACACTCCTGATACCTGTCAGTCTCTACAGGGTGGGGCCTTATGGTTGGAAACCCTAACGCCTCAGGTGTTTGTTGGTATTTTCACTCCAAATTTTCAGCCTGGGCTTTTTGTGACCCACCTCCTGAACAGTGGCACTATGAGTCCATAGCCGAAAGGTGATTTTGCACAGCTACTGTGCCATTTGGTGCCACAGGTGCGAAAACACATTTTGGGCAGGATGTGAACACTGACAGCTGTACTGTTCATGAGGAGGTGTAAAAAAAATGACAATGTTGAAAATCTGGAGTGAAAATAATAAAAATTGGTGAAGTCACGAGCGTACATAGAAACTGCACAGTGCATGCCCGTAACACAATTATTTTGGGGATTTTTTTAACCAAATTTTCAACGTAGGCATTTTGGGACCTTTACTCATAAACAGTATCACTGTGATTTTATTAATGTATCCATAACATTGATTTAACACAGCGACCACGCCATTGTGCACCACATGCACGAAAACACATCTCGGGCAGGATGGGAAAAATGACAGCTGTACTGTTCATAAGGAGGTGTAAAAAAAATTGCAATGTTGAAAATCTAGAGTGAAAATATTAAAAATTGTCGATGTTACGAGCGTGCATGGAAACTGCACAATGCATGCTCATAACACAATCATTTTTTGACATTTATCCACCAAATTTGCAAGACAGGCTTTTTGGGATCCCACCTCATGAACAGTGGCACTCTCATTTCTTTAATCGGTCCTGAAAGGTGATTCCATGCAGTGACCATGAAATGACCTTTCAGGACTGGATAACGAGATGATAGTGCATGTGTTCATGAGGTGGGGTCCCAAGAACCCCATGCTGAAAATATGGAGTCAAAATTAAAAAAACTGGCTGAGATATCCACCTAAGTTGAACCCCCTCCCCATTTATGCCATTATACAGCTTACCGGCATTTCTTCAGTTTGCGGTCGGCTTTGAAGAGTTCAGACATGCTCCTGCTCCACTGAAGAGTGCAGTGCCAATCTCTGGAGGTAAGTGTGGGAAGGTTGGGTGCACAGAGGGTGGGTGCGGGTTGGGGCAGGCGGCACCGCCGACGAAGAACCGTTTTTGTTTCAGGGACAGAAAAAAAGAACACTCTTGGAAAAGTTTTCTTTCTTACAGGTGAAACAAAAAAATGTTAAGCACACTGGGGTGGGCTCCCAGTATGCCCCATGACTTTTGGGGGGGTGATGTTGGCCACACTGAGGTGGGCTCCCAGTGTGCCACACAGTGGGGGTGGGGTGGGGACAGGAACATGCCGATGCAGTCGGCTTTCCTTAACCAGAGGCACACTGGTGTGGGCTCCCAGTGTGCCACACAATCTGGAGGGGGGGTGTTGGACATGCCAACAGAGGGACTGGGCACCCTCCAAGTTAGCTTTCTGGGGATTGTGTGGCAGACGGCGACTTCCACCGCCGCCATGTATGTGTAAATGTTTCACAAGGAAAGTCACGTCGGGAGGTGTGTTATCTGTACCACTGCATAATGAGCTTGTTTCTGATTGCAGTGGCACGTTCCTTACAAATTGTGCCCACTTCACATAATGCTTGTGTCAGCACTAGCATGCTGGCTTACTGGGGAATGAGGGATGCACCTACTAAAGCGTGCCCTGCATTTGCCCACACTGACACACCTATGAAATGTGCTACTTGCACAAGTGCGCAAGCCAACATAAAAAAAGAGGGGTGAATGAAACATAGAAACATAGAATTTGATGCAGATAAGGACTATTTGGCCCATCTAGTCGGCCCATTTCTCCCCACCTACACTCTAACCCTAGACCGTGGCCAATCTATAGCTCTTTCACCTTCCCCCTTTCCTTGCCACTATAATTTGCATGTACTTACCCCATGCATTATTGAACC